>JAUMIR010000002.1:163240308-164490308 GCA_030847615.1 Gambelia wislizenii
AAAAAAGAAAAAAACCATAACCCCACTGATGTGTGCATTCATTCTGAATTAGAATTAAAAATCAAACACACACCAAGAGGCATGTTCACTATTACGATACACTAACTCAGACTATCTCAGAAGGATGATAGGGTGGTTAATTGCTTTGTAATTAATTCAGTGCTTGACCTGTCTAGATCAATAATGTTCTACACAGAAGTGAGGGCTGATGCTGACATATAGTCAGATCACAGAGAGCTTAGATTTATTAGTTCCATACATAATCAATGTGGATACTTTTAAAATCATACTAGAAGGGGCAACCAGAGTACCAACGTTCATGATGACTTACAACAGGAAGTGGTTTTGTTAAATGAAGAGGGAAAGGCTACTTCACACATTATGAATTACGCAGCAACATAACTTCATGTCATGGCTGTATTTATTAAATGCCATTAAATATGTCATCATAATGAGCCAGCGTGGTGTAGTGATTTGAGGGTTGGGCTATGACTCTGTAGACCAGGGTTCGAGTGACCTTTGACAAGTCACATACTCTCAGCCTCAGAAAACCTTGTGATAGGTTCACTTTAGGGTCACTATAAGTCGGAAATTACTTGAAGGCACACAACAACAACAGTGTACATCTCTAAATATTAATGCATTATATTAATGCATTATAATGCAGGCATTAGAGAAATGTTCTGGGAAAGAGGTCACAGAACTTTAATTTTATGTCAAAAGGCTGACCTATGTTTCACTCAGTGAGAGGAGAGAGTGAGCAGCGACATCACTGCTAAACATTCAGTGAAGGGAAGCAATCAGGGTGAAAAACAAAAGCACTGAATCTTTTCTCAACAAGTAGAAGAATTAAACCATCACCACTCAGACTTTTACTCCTGTTTCATGTTGCTAAATTCATTCATTTTTCTTTTTAAAACTCTATATAAAAAAGGAGATTGATTTTTATTCTACATATTTAAAAATAGAAATACTAACATTTTACTGAATAATAACTATGTTAAGATTATATAATAAGGATATAAGCATGTTGAACCCTAATTTGTTTTGTTTTGTGGCATATAAATTTTTTTATTCAGTATTTCCCAAATTTTACAAATATACAGGTTGCCCCCTATATCTGCAGAACCAATATCCACAGTCTCAGTTATCCAAAGCTGAAAAAATAATGACACCCTCCACAGAGTCATGCTGGAAAACACCTAGAAAGGTGTCCTCTCCAGGAATCACTAGGTCCTCCAATGCAACTCTATGGTGTGTTTGTATCAGTAGTCCTTTATTTTAATAGGGTTTGCTATTATCCACAGTTTCACTTATAAACAGTAAGTCCAGGAACATAGTTCCTGTGGATACAGGCCGCTACCTGTATAGAAAAACTAAACAAGGGTGGGGATAGGAAAAACAGAGAGTAAATACACATATGCTAAATCCAAAACAAATGGGAAAATATGTCACTTCACAGTAACAGACCAAGGATAAGAAATATTTAGGTGTACAGTATATATTAGTAGCATAGGTATCAGTATGTGTTCAAGATGGTAGCAGGACATGCTTCTAAATATGCAGAGTAGTAAAACTCTGAGCCAGCACGGTGTAGTGATTTGAGTGTTGGACTATGACTCTGGAGACCAAGGTCTGAATCCTCACTCAGCTATGAAAACCCACTAAGTGACCTTGAGCAAGTCACACACTCTCAGCCCTCAGAAAACTCTGTGAAAGTTCACCTTAGGGTCACCATAAGTCGGAAAAAATTTGAAGGCACACAACAACGAAGTAAAACTGTGGGTCCACTGAATGATAGATCTTTACTTTCCCAAGCCTGGTGTCTGGTCTTTCTGACCATGAGGACTCATCTCAACTTTCACAGCACAGAGGCTGTAAAAGTATGTGAACATCCACAAATTTCAATGAGTTTTCTAAATCAAAAGTAATGTATAAACCAATTTCCAATGAGAAAGGAACACTACAGGGGGACTCCCCCTTTATATGAGCCAGTGAACCCTTGGGAGCACTACAGCTAAACTCTAAAATTAATCATTGCCTCTGCCAGATGCACTGTTGAACACCAGGACTGAAGGAGGGCTCCCCCAAAGCAGCCTTCCCATAAGGGCAGTCCTCCATATCCCGCAGTAGTGGGAGAGGTGCTGAAGGAGACTACCTGTTGCCACCCTGTGGGAGCAAATCACCACAGCAAGTTCTCTGGGCAGCCCTGTGACCCTGTTCTCCCATGGAGCAAAGGCTGTAACAATGGCTCTCAGTGAGAGAGTCCTCACTCATTTTGTAAAGGGCCCCTAGATAATCTTCTTCCTGTGTCCCTCTGCCTTCAGCCAGCTCTAACCTCAGAAAAAGCAAAGTAGCAAACACAACAAAAACACCCTTGACTGACAGCAAGAAGGTCTGATCATTAGTGGGCAGAAAAACTGAAAAATTTTGGACTACACTCCCAGAATGGGTGGGGGACCCTAGGAGCTATTATACAAAAAAGTAATTTTTCCAAACTCTGCCAGGCAGACTAAAGCACTTTATTTTCAACATGTAAAAATGAACTCTCTGTGTGTGTTTGAGAGACAGAGATAGAGAGACAGAAACAGAGATAGAGACTGGTACATATTTAAATGATCATACAGTACAGATTCTTCATCAACAAAGGACAGAGCTCTTATACCCCCGTGCTTAACCATACAAACTACTATAAGGGCTTGTCAAAAGAAAGATCCCACATGAGAATATTTTAAAGATATTCCTTCTATAGGTTAAAAGAGAAAGAGAGAGGAGCAGGGGAAGAATGAGAAACACATACAGTGTGATAATGAGATGCAAGGCCTATTTATAAGAATGGAAAAGTACAAATAAACTCTAGTTGCAAACCAGCCTGGTTGAGTGGTCAGATTCACACCATAACATGGAAAATAATGAAGAGAGAGAGAGAGAGAGAGAGAGAGAGAGAGAGAGAGAGAGAGACTTATAATCAGCTTTAGAAAATCAATTATAACTGATTTATCACTTGCTCAACACTCTGATTAGAAGTAATGCGCTCTGATTCATCACATATAATTTGTATAATCTGGATCATGGAGAATGGTAAGAATAGTTACTGCACCACGTAATAAAAACCTATTGTTGACAGATTTGAACTGAATCACACTTTCACCTGAACCGAAAAAGCCGATAATGTTCAGAACGGTGTGTGTGTGTGTCAAACTACAGGTACTAATTTATCTGCTGGCAAGAGGGGCCTGTGAGAGTCAGTGTGGCGTAGTGGTTTGAGCACTGGACCATGATGCAGGAGACCAGGATTCAAATTCTTACTCACCCATGGAAACCCACAGGGTAAACTTGGGCAAGTTACATTCTCTCAGCCTTGGAGGAAGACAAAGGTAAAAACCACTCTGAACAAATCTTGCCAAGAAAACCCTGTGATAGGGTCACCTTAGGGTTGCCATAAATCGAAAATAACTTGAGGGTACACAACAACATGACAAGCCTGTGAAAAACCACCTACAAAGGCATTCAAGGATCAATCTTTTTCTTTATGGAAGTGGGAGACAGGAGAAATTATTAGTACAATAGAATTGGAAGGGCCATCTAGTCCAACCCCCTGCCCTGCAGGAATACCCAATCAAAGCATTCCCGTCAGAGGGCCATCCAGCCTCAGTTTAAAAACCCCCAAAGAAGGAGACTCCAACACACTCGGAGGCAGTGCGTTCCACTGTCGAACAGCTCTTACTGTCAGGACGTTCTTCCTAATATTTAGGTGCAATCTCTTTTCCTGTCATTTGAGTCCATCACTCTGTGTCCTAGTCTATGGAGCAGCAGAAAACAAGCTTGCTCCATCTTCAGTATGACATCCCTTCAAATATTTAAACATGGCCATCATGTCACCTCTTAACCTTCTCTTCTCCAGGCTAAATATACTGACCCTAAGCCGCTCCTCATAGGGCATGGCTTCCAGACCTCCCACCTTTTTGGTCACCCGCCTCTGGACATGTTCATCACTTTTGTGGCTTCTTCCTTAGAATGCAATAAAGGATCCTATCACTACTTGACCCCCAGGTGTTACAAACTCAATACAAAAGAAAAAGAAAAAGAGAAAGAGAAAAAGAAAGAAGATGAGAGATAAAGGGTTCTAGCACAGCCTTCTTTCCAATAAATTTTTAGCATGGAGAACCTTACCATAACCTCTTATCGTTGGTCTGAATTAAAACCATCTTGGAAGGTTTGTATTAAATTTCTTTGGAACCACATATAGCTCTCCTTTGCTCAACAAGCATATAATGTATTAATGCATTCTGCACATATTATGCCACCACACATGCTGTGTGCTCCAAAGCCACATCTGTGGTCCATGCCAAAGAGCTACTAACTCAATTGTGCTGGAGACAAAGAAAGCCCCAGGTTGGCCTTTTCCAACTAGGTGCCTTCCAAAACGTTTTAGACTACTATCTCCATTAGCCCCAGCTGGAATATCAAATAGACAGGGATGGGGAGAGTTGTGGTTTCAGGCACCTAAAAGCTCCCACATTGAAGAAAATGGACCTAGGTAGACACACCCTTTGAAGAGGGTATTTTCTGAAGTGGAACTAATTCTAAAGAAAAGTTTTTTTGTGGATTTTTTTGGGCTGTGAGGCCATGTTCTAGAAGAGTTTATTCTTGACGTTTCGCCTGCATCTGTGGCTGGCATCTTCAGAGAATGGTGGCGTGTGGGGTTAATATACTGTGAGTCCCTGTTGAAGAGGATTAGTATGTAAATTTGTGTATTCACTTGTAGGATGTTCAGTTCTTAGAGTGGGAGGATATGCGAGGGGGATTAGTGTCTATTTAGCTCATGGTCCATTATCTGCTGGGAAGCCCCCTATCCCTGGGTGAAGTTCATTTCATTGAATCATAGAATTGTAGGGTTGGAAGAGACCACGAGGGCCATCCAGTCCAACCCCCTGCCATGCAGGAAATTTTGATGAAAGCATCCCCGACAGATGGCCATCCAGCCTCTGTTTAAAGATCTCCAAGGAAGGAGACCCCACCATGCTCAGAGGGTGTGTGTTCTACTGCCGAACAGCTCTTACTGTCAAAAAGTTCCTCCAAATGTTGAGGTGGAATCTCTGTTCCTGGAGCTTGCACCCATTGCTCCGTGTTCCAGTCTCTGGAGCAGCAGAAAACAAGCCTGCTCCATCCTCAGCATGACATCCCTTCAAATACTTAAACAGGGCTATCATATCGCCTCTTAACAGTCTTTTTTCCAGGCTAAACATACCCAGCTCCCTAAGTCTCTCCTCATAAGGCATAGTTTCCAGACCTTTCACCATTTTAGTTGCCCTTCTCTGGACACGCTCCAATTTGTCCATATCCTTTTTGAATTGTGGTGCCCAGAATTGGACACAGTATTCTAGGTGAGGTCTGACCAAGGCAGAATAGAGTGGCACTATTACTTCCCTTGATCTAGACACTATACTTCTATTGATACAGCCCAAAATCGCATTGGCCTTTTTAGCTGCCGCATCACACTGTTGACTCATGTTCAACTTGTGGTCTACTAGGACTCCTAGATCCCTTTCGCACGTAGTCTCCTTCAGCCAGGTCCCCATCCTATATCTATGCATTTCATTTTTCATTTGCATGTGTTGAGTTTTGATTTTGGTGTTTTTCAGGACTGGTAGTCAAACTTTGTTTATTTTTAGGGTTTCCTCTTTCCTGTTGAAGTTCTCCAGGTGTTTGTGGATTTCAATAGCTTCCCAATGCATTCTGACCTGACAGTTGTATCAGGTCAGAATGATAGTTGCATTCACGTCAGAATGCATAGGGAAGCTACTGAAATCCACATACACCTGGACAACTTCAACAAGAGGAAACCCTAAAAGTAAACAAAGTTGGCCACCAGTCCTGAGAAACACCAAAATAAAAACTCAACACATGCAAATGAACTTCACCCAGGGATAGGGGGCTTTCCAATAGAAGAGTGACCATGAGCTAAATAGACAATAATCCCCCTCACACATCCTCCCACTCTAAGAACTGAACATCCTACAATTGAATACACAAATTTACATACTAATCCTCTTCAACAGGGACTCACAGCATATAAATCCCGCACACCCACACGCCACCATTCTCTGAAGATACCAGCCACAGATGCAGGTGAAACGTTAGGAATAAACTCTTCTAGAGCACGGCCTCACAGCCCGGAAAACTCCCACAAAAATACCTGTGGATGCCGGCCATGAAACCCTTCAACTTCACATCTAGAGAAAAGGTTTCTGTCATCCCAGGTGCTTTTATAAAGCAGGCTGCTGCCATATCCTTACATAGAGATGAACAAATACAGTGTAGAACCAATGACTGCAAGTAAGAACAAAGGAATTCTGTGTCATATTTATGTGTGCTACAGAATACACACAAACACTCATTAAAGAAGCAAAAGCATAACATAAAGAATCATATAGTGACTACTGTATCAAGTATGTTTATTTTGGCTTTAAAACAACCTCATGTCAGGATGTAATAGGCAGAACAGAGTCCACAAAAGAGCAAGCCTATTATGTACATCTCAGCTTGTTCCATTGGTGGTTTCAGCTGGCACTGACCTATAGGCTGTTTGTCATGAAACCTCCAAAAAGAGGGGTAGTAATTATGTGGTTCATGGGCCATAAGTGGACCAAGGCCATTTTGTGACACCTCCCAAGTAAACAAACACACAAGGTATCCTTTTTTTTTTAAAGGAAGAATTGCACCTTTAGGGCATGACAGTCCTTTACACAAATACCTTTTTTAAAACTCCAAGTGACTAGATTGTTTCTGACTTTATTCTGAGGGACAGGTGTGACTCTCTGAAGAACCTAGGGCTAGAAAAGTACCCACTCTATCCTGCCTACCTCTGTCCGGGAGGGTGCAAGCAATAGTATGTATCAGTAACCTCACGTTTGTTAACATATGAAGCAGCCTTATCACCAGTCAAACTCTTGACCCATCCAGCCCACCACTTTCCACTTCGACTAGCAATGGTACCCCATGTTCTCAGGTAACCCGATCCTTCAACTGGAAACAGCAGAGACTGAACCAGGGGCCTAGAACCAACACATGCAATGGATGCACTCTACTCCCAAGCTATGGTCCCTCCTGTATGGCCTCTGGCTATAAGTAGGGGAAGATAGGGAGGTGGTTTGATGCTGAAAAGGGGGCCATAATATACTTGCTAGATGTTTCGTAGCAACTTACCACAGTGGATTTCTTAAGAGAGGAAGTGCAATGCTCAAGAGCAGACTGACGAGTCAGATCAGGTGAACAGTTTAAACAGCCAGTACAGTACTTACAATGTGGGGCGTGTGCATATATACGTGTATGTGATTTTTTGGTTTGCTTACTCTTTGTATAACAGGCCAGAAATGTGACAGATGAAATACATACTTGCAGCTAGCTTAGCAATTCCACTTCTCCCATCATTATCAGTCTTTGTCACCACACCAGTGTCTTTCAGTTGTGAATGGGAAGTACTCCATAAAAACTGCTGGGATATTTTAGACTCCAGGCTGCATGGTCTTATAAACACCCTGGTGCCAGTTAGACACAAACGGCCAGTTAGACGGTAGTTTTTGTCGCGGGGCATCTGGGACTTCTTGATCCTGTATTCGTCCCTCCCTGTTTACATGATTTTTTCTCTGAACTGGATATCCCGGGAGATCCCGGGATCATTGTTTACATGGCATCCCATCCCATGATATGTACCTTCTCCCACTATATACTACCCCGGTTTTTTTTTTTGTTGTTGTTGTTTACACGAGTTTACGGTCCCAGGATTATTATTTTTTTTAAGCTGTCAATCAAGGATGCGATTACTCGTTTTTTCACAACCTCAGTGACGTACTTCCTTTAGAGTTCCACGCCATGAGCAATGCTATTGGCTGGCTCAAATGTTTGTTCAGGCTTCTCGTTGGGGATGAGGGGGTGAATGAGTATTGCATTGGGGATGAGGCGCTGAGGGGATGAGGGGAGGAATCCCGGGGAGGAAGGAGTGATCAGTGGCTAAACCCTGTGCTTTCCTTTAGAAGTGAAAGAACACCATTTAAAGCCAGCTAAACTGGCGAGGAAGGAGCGATCAGTTGGTGCTGGGGAGTGTGAGAGAGCGGACTGGAGCCACGGCACACACACATACACACAAGCCCAAGCTAGTATGCTTTCAGCCAGGAAGTCGAGTGCAGGGGGCCAGAGGCTTGCGGTTGTCCTGTCCCTTTAAAATGTTAACCCTTTAAGCAGAAGCAGCTGTGGAGTGAAGGTTTCAAGCCAGTGCAGGAGATCATAAGGGGAGGACACACAAGGCATTTTGAAAGACCCAGACGCTGGCATTTTTTACTGTGCCTTGGGGAGGGGATAGATGAATATGCGATCATCTGCTCAGATGCTGGCATTTTTTACTGTGCCTTGGGGGTGGGGCTGGATGAATGTTTGATTATCCGTTCAGACCCAGGGAGGGGATCCAGGCAGGGGATGAATGGGCAATCCTCCGCCCACGATCTCTTTATAATTTACTCTCTCTTTAAAATTTAAACCCAGCATGCAGGAGATGAACAGGTTAAAGCTGAATGGTTTGCAGTGTAGAAATCCATTGAACAGGATGATGTTGTACACACAAACCTTCATGCAGCTGGAAGGGATGCCTTTGTTTTCAGCTGGTGAGGCTGAATCTGTTGAACGGGTGACTTACCCCTCCTTTTCTGGTCGCTTATTTCTGAGCCCGCCCCCGGTCACCATTTCCGGTTATCACCTAGTACCGAGATAGCTTTCCCGGGCTGTTTACATTTCCAATTTTCCGAATCCTCCCATGACTTTTTCCTCAAATTCAGTATGATAAGAACTGGACCTGTATCACACTCAAGCAGAAAGCCTCAAGTGAACAGGAAAAATAGGAATGAAGTTCAAGACCTAGAGCAGAGATGGGCAACTGTCATGGGTTTCAAGGATGTAACAGCTCCCTAGGAGACCTTGGAGGGCCATAACTCTGCTTCCCCACCCAAATTAATATACTGTATATTTTTTGCTACAAAGGTACTCTAGGTTGTAGGGGGACTTTTCACAATATTTGTGGCCCAGGGGCTTTTTTTTTTAACAAAAGGAAGTGACGTGAAGGTCAACTTCTAACTTTGTATTAGAAAAAATGGTCTCTCCTGGGCCTAAAATGGCCTAGAGATAGTTAAAAAAAAAAAAGTGGTAAAACTGCCCCCACTTTTCCTAGAAGGCAATTGAATGCAATTTTTAAAAAAGAAATTGGACCCTGGGAGGTCCATGGTCTATGGCCTGCACTTTCTCCACCCATAATTTGTAGCCATGCCGGCCAACAAAGACCTGGATTGATTCAGTCAGTCAGACGCAGTCCTTTAAGAATTACAGAGCTCTCTTAACACACACTTCAAACCCTGGGATATGTTAAACACTTCATTTGTATCAGTGCTACAATGGTATTTTCCTCTTAGAAATGTTTGCTGAAGCTTTGCCATAAATGTCAAAAGTTTCAGCCTGAGCTTTCTCTTAAAATAAAGACACTTACATAAACAGAATAAAAGTCTAGCAGTTAGCAACTGGCAGTCTATGGTGTATTTTCTAAGAATTACCAGTATTTCAGGATTACCTTTTGGACTACAACTCCCAGAACATCCCAGTTAGCAGGGCCCTTGGCCAAGCTAAGAAAGGATTCTAGAAGTTGTAATCCTCAAACACATTTCTCCCAAACTCTGGAACTTCCATGGCTAGCTCTCTACAGCCCCTAATGGACCAGTTCAAACCACAGCCATCCACAGAGACAGCATTAGCTGCCATGTTGCTACTGTAGCCATAGAAATCCCTGCAAGGCAGCTTTCTTCATTGTGTTCTTCATTTTTCAGGTCCAATTGCCAGCAAGCATCTTTCAATATCCATATGAAATCTCACATTGCAGATGCATAAACCTATTGTCTCTTGCCTTTCCTTTACTGTTTAATATTGTTAAGGAACACACTATTTAGCAGAACTGTTTTCTTTCTCCAATATCCCTAAAGCAAGTTGTTTAGGACTAGTCTATCTTAATGGGATATCACTGGATTATTCAGAGCTTGGAAAAGTTCCTTTTTTGAATTAGCATTCCCAGAATCCCCACCAACCATCATGACCAATGGCCATGCTGGTTGGGGGACTCTGGAAATTAGAGTCCAAAAAAGGTACTTACTTCCAAGTCATGGGACTGACAGCAGGCTAAAATGTGGTAAATGTTCAGGGAGTGGAAGACTGAGGGAAGAGAACCTTGCTCTTAGTGGATAAGTGTATAAAACCATAATCATCTGGTGAACATTTCACCACTGTGACTGCTTCTTTAGACTGATGTTTCAAAGTTAGCTAAATTTTCATCCTTGTACTGAAATTTTCCACAGCTCCAGCAATGAGCTCCTTTCATCTTCATGCAATTTCCATGCTTCTGATGGTTCCACCCCTTTAGCTGATATATTCACTAGTTCATTCACCTAATCTAGTAGAAGGTGGCTTTTCTTTCACAACATCACATTTGATCCACTGATGAAAAGTAACACTGAACTGAAGCAGCTGAAGATGAATTTCTGCTTTGTGAATTCAAAAAACACCATTCTCCCCTCCATGACTTAGGACACCCCCCCACCATCTCACAACATATCTGAGAATAAGGTTCAGATGCGTTACTTGGTGTTCATAAAATTCAGAGGCTGGATACACCCCTGAACATTTTTGTTTCAATATTGGCAAACTGCCACTTGAAATTAGGCAGTCACTGTTTTAGGAAACTGCAATATTAATTCAACAAAGCCCTTTGGGGGGAGGATGAATCAGTAGGAAGTTACTTCAGCACCTTGTTTGCTACAGAAACTGGCAGTTACAGACCGCACTAACAGAAGCACATCCTGTCCCCATCCTGCCACAGCCAATTTATCAAGGGCGTAGGAGTCTTCCTGGTAGCCTCTGGAGCACCATGATAAAAATGTACAAGAGGCCCAGATCAACACATTCAGCTCTGCACTCTCCCCTCTGCAAAGGATTCAGGCAATGTTTTCATGGGCCAAATGATATTACCGGTAACATTCAGGTCAGGGACTGCTTTGGAGGGGAACGGCTGGTTAACCAGATCCTTGAAACAAGGCCTGATGGCTTGCAATCCAGTTAACATAACCCTTGTATAAAAGCTCTTCTGCTCCATTGTTTTAAGATATATGGCCTTAGTGGTTATCAGCACTATACACATATAAGCCCTTCCAAATGGATTCCATTTGCCTTGAGCCTCTATGCTTGTAGAGAGTTCTGTGAATTTTTCAAGCTGACCAAGCTTTCTGAAGAGTATGAGCTGGCACAATAAAACTATCCACAGCATTGCTCTGCAGTTCACCCTCACAACAATAGACCTTTCTCTTGCTGGTTTTACTGCCCATACAACCCGCACCCACACAAGACTGTGGGAAGCATGTTAACCTTTCTTGATGCTTCAGGACATGTATTCATTGCTGGAGGAAGGAAGAATAAAATTTTGGCATCAGCAAATAAGAGTCAGCCCCTGTGCAACAGACCAAGGTTGCAACTGCAGATTACAAAGAGTGTAAAGTCACTGTTTCCAAAACTGGCACCCCTGTATTGAAGCTGTCCTTCCCTTGTAACAGCTAGTTTAACCTACCATGAATACTTGATGGACATTTCTCTACCCTGACCAGAAACAGTCATTAAAGTGGAATGAGGGCAGGGGAAATTGGACCACAAGGTTGTCATGAGAAATAGTGAGAGGGATCAACCTTTTAGTTGCAGGTCTCATTCCCCCACAGAGCTTGGAATATATTTATTTTTTTTACTACAACTCTCAGAATCCCCAAGACAGTCATCTTGCTGGGAGATTCTGGTAGCTTTAGTCCAAAAAGGAGCACTTCTAAACTCTGTTCCCTTAGGAGGAATCTGTCAGCAGCCAGGACAGCAGTGGATGGGCCTGAAGCCAGTGGTGAAAAGTGTGGGTGTGTGTGAGAGAGAGAGAATTAAACCATTTCTTTTCTCGGTCTGTTCCTACCACCCTCTATCCCCTGTTTCTTGCTCTCCACCCAGCAGGTTACCGAAGGGACAGATGGCTTCTGCAGAGACCTGGGGCCTGTTCACACTACACAATTATAGCATTGCCATAATGGGATTGGCAGTTTAGGGGAAGGGTCCTTTTGAATTCTCGGCCAGAGAGATCATCTGGTGCCTCTGATTGAGGTACAAACCTCAGCACTTCACATGATGCCACCATAGCAGTTAAAGTGGAACCACAGTGTTATAACTGTGTAGTGTGAAAGGATCCCTGAATTGACCATACGCAGGAGGATTCTGAAATTAGTTTAACGTCCACAAGAGATCAGACTGAGGGCCACAGATTGTCCTTTCTGACAGAAAGTCTTCAGTGTGATGTTAAGGTGGAATTTGACTCTAGGTTGCTTATGTATTCAGCAAATTTAAGGTGGAAGAAAGAAGTCACCAGACTAATGCAACTCAACAAGCCTGTAGTTGACAACTGTTGGCCTAACTAAGCTAGTCCACAATGATGGGAGATTTATTTATTTTTAAGTCATTTATATCCTGCCTTTCTCCCAATATGGGATTCAAGGTGGCATTGTTGTTGCTGTGTGCCTTCAAGTCATTTCCAACTTATGGCAACTCTAAGATGAACCTATCACAAGGTTTTCTTGGCAAGATTTGTCAGAGAAGATTTGCCATTGCCTTCTTCTGAGGCTGAGAGAGTGCGACTTGCCCAAGATCACCCAGTGGATTTCCATGGCCGAGAAGGCATACAACATTTTAAACACACAATTCAATTAAAAACCTCTTAGTACAAAAGTTAAACCACAATTAAACTAAACTGTGATTTAAAAAAACAAAAGTTAAAAACATCATTAAAAAGATGTTTAAATTCTCCCTGGAAACTAATTGGCAGCCAATGGAGTTCTTTCAAAAGGGGGTTATATGCTCCCTATAATCTGCTCCAGTCAGCAACCTGGCTGCAGCATTTTGGACCAGCTAAAGTTTCCGAACAATTTCCAAAGACAGTCCCACATAGAGTGCATTACAGTAATCCAAAAAGGGTGTAATCAAGCCATATGTCACTGTAGCCAGATCTGACATCTCAAGGAATGGGTGCGCCTGGTGCACCAGTTTTAACTGTGGAAATACACTCCTGGCCACAGCTGAAACCTGGGCATCCAGGCTGAGAGTTGAGTCCAGGAGAACCAAACTGTGAGTCTGAGATTTCAAGGGGAGTGCAACCCCATCCAACACGGGCTGAATCCCCATTCCCTGATCTACCTTTCAACTGATCAGGAGCAGGATCTGACTTGTTAACTAACTGTTCAATGTTAACTGGATTGCAAGCCATCAGGCCTTGTTTCAAGGATCTGGTTAACCAACCATGCCCCTCTGACTTGTCTGGATTAAGCTTCAATGTGTTTGCCTTCCCTAAATCCATTGCCATAGGCAGACACTGGTTTAGTACAGAGACAGTTCCCTACAGAGTTGGGTGTCATCAGTATGCTGCTGACAT
Organism: Gambelia wislizenii; assembly: GCA_030847615.1. Taxonomy (NCBI): domain Eukaryota; kingdom Metazoa; phylum Chordata; class Lepidosauria; order Squamata; family Crotaphytidae; genus Gambelia; species Gambelia wislizenii. Next base: position 163,253,843 of record JAUMIR010000002.1, read on the forward strand.
CCAACTCCAAAACTCTGGATAACCTCTCCCAGCAGTTTCCTGTAGATGTTAAATACCATGGGGTACAAAACTGAGCCCTGAAGGACCCTGCAGGCCAACGGCCATAGGGTGAAGCAGGAATCCCCTGGCAACACCTTCTGAGTTCACCCCTTCAAGGACTGGAACCACTGCAGGACAGTGCCCCCAACAGAGGGGTGACTCGGATACATACAATGGTTGGTTGTATCGAAAGCCACTGAAAGGTACAACAGGGACACACTCCTTCTGTCCAGTTCCCCGTGTAGGTCATCTACCAAGGTGGCCAAAGCTGTCTTTGTCCCATCGCCAGGCCTGAAGCCATATTGAAATGGATCTGGATAATTCATTTCATCCAGGAACCCTTGGAGCTGGGAGGTCACCACAAACTCCAGAACCTTGCCCAGAAAAGGAATATTGGAGACTGGCTGGTAGTTATCCAGTGTAGGTGGGTTCAGGGAGGGGTTGTTTTCCCCCTAGAGGCCTCCCCAGGCTCTTTTAGACAAGATGGGACTCTGCTTTACTACAATGAGGCATTCACTGCTCCCACTATCCACTCAGCCAGTCCCCCTCTGGATGCTTTTATAAGCCAGGATGGGCAAGGGTCCAGCACACATGTGGTGGCTCTCACTTCTTCAAGGATCCTGTCCACATCCCCAGGCTGCACAAACTGAAACATATCGATTAAGCTGAGATATGTAGGAGCCAAAATTACACCCACTGAACCTGTATCACCTACAGCATCCATGTTGGAGAAGATCTGAGCAATTTTATCTGCAAAGTGTTGTGCAAACTCTTTGCAGTGGGCTGCTGAGTGGTGTACATGTTGGTTCTGTGGGGCAGAATGTAAAAAGCCCTTGGCCACTTGAGACAGCTCCACTGGGTGATACTATGCAGATGCAGTTTTGGCAGAGAAGAATGATTTCTTCACTGCCACCACCGCCATGGTGTAGGCTTTCCAATGGGCTCTAGCCTGTGTTTAATCAGACTCACTCCAAATTTTCTGCCATCAGTGTTCTCATTTCTATGCCACTTGTTTCATCACCATGAACCAGGGGGCTCACTTGGCTCCACCCCATGAGAGGGGGTGCTTAGGAGCAATTGTGTCCCTTGCCCTGGCCATTCCCCTATTCCATAGATCAGCCAGGGCTTCAACAGGATCACCTGCAAAGGCAACAGGGAACCCTCAAAGAGATTAAAAGAACCATGAGCACCAAACTCAACAGAGTTCAGGCCAGTTGACAGCAAAGGTGTGAATAATGTACGCCAACTTTAAGAATAGATCATAGCTATCAGTTTCTATTTTAAAGATTGTCCTCAAAACCAAACAGGAGATGGATTTTATATACATCTGAGTACTTTTCAGGATTTATAGACCATCTAATTCCAGAGGATTACCCACTATAACTTCTAGCTACTTGTTAAGAGGTAAGGAACTGAAGGACCTAAATTCCTTCACAGAAATTATAAAATTGCTTTTTAGTGGATTTTGGACTGAACCAGCATAAATCCATTGTTAAGCTGACTTTGTTTCAGGATCCAAGAGCCCCATTTCTCACTGCTAAGTGCTGATCCTATCAATAACAAACTACTAAATGTCTGAAAATGTATCTGGTCAGTATCTTTATGCACTACTTCGACCCAACTATATTTAAAAAGGGTTGTGTGATAAAATTTAATTTTAACAAGGATTTTAAGAGGGCTGAAACGTGTATGGGCCTTCAAGTCACCTGTCCTTATGGTGACCCCATGAACTTCATAGTAATTTTGAACCAATGAGTACTAGTTAGCTGAGAGACAGAGTGTGGGAGAGAAAGAAATAGAAATGTCATTAAAACGGTTCTACATTGCAATGGCACTCAACAATGTAACTATTTCAGCAGTGACTCTCCCTTTATTCCTTTTGCCCTTTTAAAAGCAAACATCTCTTTTGTACCCATTTCCCAGAGTTTAAACTTGAAATGGGAGCTGTGCTTTTTTACCAGGTTTTGCACTGTGACATAGAGATGTAGAAGAGAAGATGATGTATGAAGCCTGAGATTCATATGAGCTAGACAAGTTACACATCCTGAAGGCAATATAGAATTCTCTAGTTGTTAGAAAGAGCATTACTGTTTTCAAAAACCCAGTGCATGTTGCCTAGCTTCCTTATATTAAAGGTGGTACGTTTGGGTTCTCTGGGCTAGAATTCAACCATTGTTTTCAGTGTATTCAGTGGCAAAAAAAAAAAAAAAAACAAGAGAGGAACCATGCTCAGAACAGCCAAAGTTTCCTTAAATCTGTTAAATAAACTGGGACAACTCCAGCAATTACCAAACCATCTGCTAGATGTTATAAAATAAATCCAAGTTTTCTGGACTGTTGACTGAATTCTTGGCACAGAGGTCTTTTATGGCCCAATTGAGTGGACAGACAAAGCACATTAGTGTGGTGCTACTCAAAGAGGTGATCCTTGGATGGGTGCCAGTCCATCAGCCATACCAGTCCCTAGTGAGAAAAAAACCATTTGAGCCAATGGGCAGAAATATGGTGCTGGGGAAAAATAATTCCAGTTCCTCGTATCAGATGCCCTGAAAAGCATTGTTTTAGGGCTCAGAGTATCAGAGCCTGCCTGGTCTGGATTACGCTGTCTCCATTACTACCAATGAATTACCAAGGGCCTAGAACAGGAGTGGGGAAGGTGTAGGTCATGAAACATGCACAATTCCCCAAACCCCATTTTGTGTCCCCTAAAGTACCCCAGATACCCCTTAACCCCTTTCACCCAAGCTCCCCATTTTTATAGGTGATTTGAAGGGGGGGACTCAAACTGCCTGAATGGTCAAAAAAATCCTGAAAACGTAAAGTACGGTAGTCTTCACAATTCCCCCTACTTTTGCAAAGGCCAAAAATTGGGCTAAGCGAGAAGTGAAGTGACTGATGTTGTCACCCAATGGAGTGTATGGGACAAAAATGGCTGTTTGAATCTCATTGGCATAATGCAGTATGCTATGTAGTTTATCTCCTATGCAAAATAGCCTTTTCTATTCAAACCTCTCATTTTGTTTTGGATGTCTTAGGTACCTCTCCTCTCTCCAGTCAATTAGTGGAGGGAAAGTTGTGTATGAGAATTTTTGAGACTCTGGGGGCAAGGATTCTGAAAAAACAGAAGTCACCTTTGCCATGTCATACAGAGGGTAAACAGGAAGGCCCAGCCTACAGCTTTGTCAGCAGGCTCAAAGCTCTCTACCATCAGTGACATCAAAGGGGGGTGGCTTAGGGGGGTTCCCTTCCTTCCCTTATCCAATGAGTTACCCAAGAGGACAGGTGGGGGAGATCTTTATCTACACTGGAAAAGGCACAGAGATCTTCCAGTGTCCCAGTCCAAGTAGGACATTGGAAGACACACAGCAGAGAAAAAATGGGTCTTTTGGCACCTTTGAGATCCATACTGCACATCCTACAATTTCCAACAAGTCTCCCAAATGGTGCTGAAATCTTGATTTCCCCGTCCAACACTCTGAATCTCTCAGTTAAAATACAGTATACATAGAATTTGCTGACAACTCAGAAAGGTGAGTTAGGTCTCTGTACACAGAGCAGAACTCTGCCATTTAAAGGACCTAATTGAGAGAGTATAGCTCAATGTTGAGGGCCTAAATACCCTAAAGGCATCAGATCCTGTCTGATCTTAGAAGCTAAGCAGGGGCAACTATGGTTAGTACTTGGATGGGAGACTGCCAATGAATCCTAGGTGCTGTAGGCTACAGTGCAAAGGAAAGAACTGGCAAAATCACCTATGAGTACAGTTGTCCCTCCATATTCACAGATTTAAGTATTCACGGCTTGAAAATATTCTTAAAAAATAATAATCCAAAAAGCAAAGCTTGATTTTGCCATCTTATATAAGGGACACCATTTTGCTATGGCATTGCATATAATGGGACTTGAGTATTCACAGATTTTGGTATTCACGAGGGGGTGGGGTCCTGAAACCAAACCCCAGTGAATGTGAAGGGAAAACTGTATTCCTTGCCTATGACAACACTATGGTGCCATTTACACGATGAAAATGTAGTGGGAAGAATTCATGCCGAACCCTGCTTGTTTACACGTACATCAGGTCAGGCACGTGATTTTTGGAAGGGGGGGCACCTTTTATCCCACAACCTGTGGGACTTCCAGTCCCTCGGTTTGTGGTGGTTTTTAAAAAAGTCACGGGAGGATTTGGACAATCGGAAATGTAAACAGCCCGGGACAAGCTATCTCGGTACTAGGTGATGACGGGAAATGGTGACCAGGGGTGGGCTCAGAGATCAGCGACCAGAAAAGGAGGGGTCAGTCACCCGTTCAACAGATTCAGCCTCACCAGCTGAAAACAAAGGCATCCCTTCCAGCTGCACGAAGTTTGTGTGTGTGTGTGCATGTACTAAATCACCCTGTTCAATGGATTTCTACACTGCAAACCCTTCAGCTTTAATCTGTTCCTTTCCTGCATGCTGGGGTTAAATTTTAAAGAGAGAGTAAATTATAAAGAGATCGTGGGCGAAGGATCGCCCATTCATTCCCTGCCTGGATCCCCTCCCTGGGTCTGAACGGATAATCAAACATTCACCCACCCACCCCCAAGGCACAGTAAAAAAATGCCAGCGTCTGAGCGAATGATCACACATTCATTCACCCCCCCCCACAAGGCACAGTAAAAAAATGCCAGCATCTGGGTCTTTCAAAATGCCTTGTGTGTCCTCCCCTTACGATCCCCTGCATTGGCTTGAAACCTTCACTCCACAGCTGCCTCTGCTTAAAGGGTTAACAGAAACAGGACAACCGCAAGCCTCTGCCCCTGCACTCGGCTTGTACTGGCTTGGGCTTGTGTGTGTGTGTGTGTGTGTGTTCCAGTCTGCTCTGCTTTTGATCTCTCTCACACTCCCCAACACCAACTGATCGCTCCCCCCCCCCCAGTTTAGCTGGCTTTAAATGGTGATCTTTCATTTCTAAAGGAAAGCACAGGGTTTAGCCACGGATCGCTCCTAACATTCATTCACCCCTCATCCCCAACCAGAAGCCTGAACAAACATTTGGGCCAGCCAATAGCATCGCTCGTGCCGCGGAACTCTAAAGGAAGTACGTCACTCAGGTTGTGAAAAAACGAGTAATCGCATCCTTGATTGACAACTAAAAAAAACAATCCTGGTACTGTAAACTAGTGTTAAAAAAAAACCCAGGATAGTATATAGTGGGAGAAGGTACATATCATGGGATGGGATGCCATGTAAACAATGATCCCGGGATCTCCCGAGATATCCAGTTCAGAGACAAAAATCATGAAAATAGGGAGGGATGAATACGGGATCAAGAAATACCAGGATGCCCCACGACAAAAATTACCATCTAACTGGCACCTATGAAATTCATAGGGTTGCCATAAATCAACAGGTGACATGAAGGCACATAGACACACACACAGAGCTCAATATACAACTGACAGGAAATGCCTGCCATCCTATCCATGGTCCAGAGGAAGGCAATCTGAAAAAGGGCTCACCCACATCCAAATGAAGGTTATGTTTTTTTGAGCTAGTGACACCTATTTATACTGATGGGTTAACATTTTTCTTACAACTACTACAAGGGGCATTTCCATGACTATGTAATTTTTTCCCCTGAAGTGGCAACAACTACAACACATGACAGACTTCTTTCATGACTACAGGGTCCTCCTATATCAAGGGTGGTAAAGACAATTAAGATAGCTGGTGAAAAACAGAAATGAAATGTACCTGGAGAACAGCTACTTACAAATCCCAAACCAAAGGTTAATTTGCTTATGAATAAGAATTAGTCAGTGGACCTTTTGGAAAACAAAAGACTAGGGGCTGTCAACTTAGAAGAGAGGCCTGAAGGAGTTATCAGAATTTGTATGGGCTAGGAAAAAGCCAAGAATCAAAAAAGAAATTTTAAGGGACACAAGGGAAAGAGGTGGATTAGGCCTCCTGGATCTGAGATTATACTATCATGCTAATGCTCTTCTCTGGATTACAGATTGGATAAATCTGGAAAATGAAAGACTCCTCCAATTGGAGGGGTTTAATCTCAGATTTGGGTGGCATGCGTACATGTGGCATAACAAAGTGGCAATACATAAAGAATGCAATCATCATTATGTAAGAAGGGCTCTTATGAGAGTCTGGGTCTTATATAAAAGGAAGCTATTCTGGAAAATTCCCTTATGTGTTTCAAATCATGAGGCATTCTATAAAAAAGAAAATTTATATAGAGGAAAGTGGCTAACATATAAAATGATCTTAAAAAGAAAAGGGGAGAAATACAAAATAAAAACACAAGAAGAACTTAAAGAAGAAGGATACCCTTGCCACTGGTTCCTACATAGACAGCTTCTGGAAAGATTTAAATTTGATACTAAGTTGGAAGGAACTGAATCAGAGGAAGCAGAGTTTGAGAAAATCATAAATGGAGATAAGCAAAAATTAGTCTCAAAAATTTATAAAGTACTACTAAAACTTATTTTGGAGTCAGAAGGAATTAAAAGTTATATGTTCAAATGGGCACGGCAAATAGGGCATGAAATAAAGATAGAAGAGCGGGAGAAGGCATGGGTAAAGAACATTCGGTTTACAAGAAGTTATGCCCTCAAAGAAATTTTTTATAAAATGATCAACATGTGGTATATGACTCCAGAAAAACTATCAAAGATTTATAGAAAATTATCAAACATTTGTTGGAAATGTGGAGAAGCAAAAGGAACGTTTATCCACATTTGGTGGAACTGTAAGAAATCAAAGAAATTTTGGAAGACAATACATAATTTGATTATGAAAGTCTTCAAAATAGACATCCCTCTTTATCCAGAACTTTATTTACTAAATATGTTACATAAATTACACCCAAAAATTCAGAAGAAATATGGTAATATTCTATTGTATGCAGTAACAGCTGCAAGGTTGTTATTTGTCAAACAGTGGAAAGAAGAAGATATACCATCAACAAAAGACTGGGTCAAGAAAATGTTAGAATTTTATGAAATGGAGAAACTCTCAATTATTCTAGATGACAAGAAAACTTGGAGAGATCTAGAAGTATGGCAAGATATAATTAATTTAAATGAATGAATGAAACAGGAACTTAAGGAATGATAATAATGGAAGAAATAGTTAAACAGAGGAGATAGCATATATATAAAAAAATAAGGGTAACAATGATTGTCAATATATAATAAGACCAGGAGTAAGGAAAATGAAGGAAGGCAGTGTGTAGTGTCACAACTATGTTTTTTGTTTTTAAAGAAGGAAAATTTGTGTGTCATTCTCTTTCTTTATTGTTTGTTTGCTTGCTTATTTGTTATATTGATAATATGTAGGTTTGTTTAGATGTTTTGTTTGTTTAGATGTTATCTCATTTGTATTATTTGTATCAATTGTTGTATTATTTTGTGTTTTTATCTCGAATAAAGATAATAATAATAATAAAAAAGAGAGAAGCCTGAAGAAAAGAGGGGAACAGAAACCCTCTTTGTGGGGCTGCCCCCGAACAACATTTGGGAACTTCAGCTGGTGCAAAATGTTCCCACCAGATTATCTGGGACTGGGTGCCTGCCCCTTGTGGTAGTTGTATGAAAAATGTTGATTCGTGCTTATGTGCAGCCAGCCCCATCTCAAAGTGAATTGCTCTTGTTCTACCTATAAACTTTAAATTAGGGGGTGGGAGATGTAGGGACCCTTGGAAGGGCTGCAAAAAAGTCCTTGGGGGCCACATGTGGTCTGTGAGCTGCAATATGCCCACCAATCTGGAGAGTGAGGTACTGGTATACCTCAGTTAACAAAGTCAATATGTTCCTGGCCACAATTTACTTTAACAGAAAATTTGGTACCAAAAGCAGATAAAGATGGAAAGAATAGGGATAGGTTCCTACTGAACACACACAAAAAAGAAGAGCGTTTCAACATGTTTCAGCAAACTTTTTATTCGGTACTAAATAATATGTACATGTGAAATGAAATAATCAGATCAAGGAAGCCTTGCATAAACAAAAACATTTGGAAGCTTCCAAAGACCACCTGAAGATTTCTTTTCTCCAACTCTACCACCTCATGAAGCCCAGCAGGAGCCAAGAGGCACTGACTCCCTGGAATGCTCTCTCCAAGAGGCCTGCCCAGCCTTGACACTCTATGCCTTTAGGCACCAGCAGGTGAAAATCAGGCATCCAGGACTGCCTGATATTTCTGGAGGCCTTGTTTCTACTGCAGGCTAGTAATCACTCTTTATTAATGGATGCTGCAATGTTATATCTGTAGTTACTTTGCTTATTTGCTTCTGGTTTCTGGTTTTTAAAAATTTGTCTAGTTCTTTTTAAAAATCACATTATGTTTTTATATAAAAAAAATAGAAAGCATGGATGATGGGATGGTGAGTTTACTATTTCTTCCATGATTTGGTCACTATCAACCTAGACATCTCAATAGAAGGGGGCTCACTGCTTGCCGGCGTGCCTTTCTGCGACTCGACCGGCACACCCCGACCAGAGCCCTCCAAGGGCAGCCCCACGCCCAAGGTCACCATGGGGGCCGCCATGTTTCCCCGTCTCTCTCCCAGCAGCCCTCGCAGCTGGGAGAGGCGGGAAAGGCGCCAGCCAATCAGGGCACATCTGCACGGCCCTGATTGGCGGGCCAGCTATGTGGGAGGAGGGACATCCGGCTAGGCAGTAGCCTTGCCGGATGACGCGGAAAAGCTGCGACAGAGCTGATAAAGGCAGCTCCGTCGCAGCTGCCACCCATTCTGGCTCTGAGGAGCTGAAGACCCGCCCGCCCTCCCTTAGTTTAAAATCATCTTGTCGCAGTTTGCGGGGCGGATGTCATGGGTCGTGATAATGGTGGGAGGAAAACGGAGTCTCCTTCAAGCTCAAGTTCTAATACAACATAAAGTTCAAGTTCTAGTTCAAGGGAGACCCCACCTCCAGGTGCTAACGCTTCTTTGTTTAGAGGGGAGGAGAGAGAGTCGGGCGGATCGGATCGGCCATCATCTCTCTCCTCCAAGGTGAGTCGGGATTGACTGACATTTAGCCATTGACCCACATTGGTGGGGACAATGAGAGATCACGACCCATGTCATTATTGCCAACTATTTAGCTTGCAAATTGAGGCCATTTATTGCCAACAATGTCTTACTAACCTGTATTTAACCATGTTTTCCAAATATGTAACCAATACAAGTATTTCTAGAAAACATATGGTGTGAGTGTTCTTTTCGGAGGGCGAAAGGGTTGTATGGTTTGGGTCCACAAAGTGCCAAATTTGGCCACACACTATAGGCAGCGCTGAGTGTCATAAAGAAAAAACACTCCAACTTTCCTACAACAACATTCTTCACAGCCCAATCCTATACATATTTATTCAGAAGCAAGTCCTTCTGTGTTCAGTGTAGCTTACCTCCAAGTAAGTATGCACACGGCTACAGCCATCCCATTTTTATACAATTACTTGAAATGCTGAAATCCTATTACTGTGGTAAGGAAATCAGACACAGCTCCTAAAGTAGTATATACTTATCTGGGAGTAGACCCAATGATCAAATGGGGACTTACTTTTTGAGTCAACAGCCTCACTCAGACTGTGCTGTATTCCAGCCCCACTTAAATCCTTAGAAACTGGTAAAGTAGAGCCGGAACTAAAGCCAGGAGACTTTTGACTAGCTGGGAAGATGACTTTATCCACCACTACTCTCAGAATTCCCTGATCCCCCTGAGCAACCCTCACTGTAGCTATTTCTATTCTAATGCAAAGTAATCAGAGGTAGCTTGATCTTCAGTAGGCAATTATGATCCAATAGTTTTACAAAATACCTGTTCCAGATGGTGATGAGAAAAAAAAGTGCTAGAACTGATGTGTTGATATGGCTAAACCCAGCTGCTCATTTCCAGAGTCTCCTTGGGATTATGAGGACCTGAGGGCATATCTGCCCTTCAAAATGTATTGTTATACCTCCACGGGAGTGCTTAAGTGTAGCTGGATTTCACAAGAGGTACTGTCTGGAAGTTAGATAAAGAGGAAAAGAGGCAAGGTGGAGGAAACATTTGATCACTATTCTGCTTCAGTAATGAAGCCCTAAATAGGAATCATGTTAAAGAAATCACAAAGAGGTGTGAAAATAAGGATATGACATTTATGCTGGATATGAATCAAATATAATAAGGGAAAGATACTAGCGATCAAAAGTACCAGAAAATTCCAGAGAAGCAGGTATGTTCACTTGTTTTTGCCTATAACAGGCTGCAACCCTAGACCTACTGAGCTGGGAGTAAGTCTAGCACTGAACTGATATTTTTCTCTAAATAGATGTACATAGGATATAGGTATGAGTTTTGAAAATTCGGTGGCATCTTGAAAGCTGATGAGTATTTTATCATAAACTTTCAGAGATCATGTCAGACGCAAACAAAAGCAGGAGAAATGGTCAACCACTGACAGCAGGAGATATAAATAGATGGAAATGGGAACAAAGGAAGCCAGACAATGATAATCCAGATGGGAAATTAAATCCCAGCATGGCCCTTGGGCACATTTGAACATCAATTCCATTTAAATGGACTTACCTTTCTAAAGATGTCTGTTTAAAACTAAGCTATAGCCAGAGCTTGCTTTGGACTACATGATCACTGGGTATTGTAGCAAAAGGATTAATAACTTTCTAGCAGAATACTCTCAAATTGACATACTGTTCCAGCTAGTTTCAAAGGAGCTCAGCGCCTTCTCTACCCCCTATTCTTTCATGTCTTCTTTTATTGTGAAGTCGAAGGCTTTCACAGCCAGCATCCATAGGTTTTTCACGAATTTCTTCTGTGCCAGCCACAGATGCAGGCGAAACGTCAGGAATAAACTCTTCCAGAACATGGCCTCATAGCCTGGAAAAAAACCTGTCTTTATTGCTTGGGGTTTTTTCAGGGAATAGGAGTAACTGCCTATACCAAAATGGATAAAGAAACCACAAATCTGGAATAAGAGAAACACTTTTTCTTAGCACTGGGAAACTTAAGGTTACACCCTTTTCCAAGTCAGGTGCAACTCCTAACATCCCCTGCTAATTTTGGAAGATGCATGAACATCCAGAGTACCATATACAAAGACCTTATTTTGCTCAATACACACATTTGTCCATAACTGCAACCTTTTACAAAAAAAACCCCAGACATTATGTGACTTAATGCCAAAAATAAAGTTTTCACTTACATTTTCAACTAAGTTTTAATTTAGTTGCAACATGACCTTGGCCCTACAATGGTATCTTCTGTGTAACTGCCACTAAAATAAGCAAACACATTGCTTTTCTTTGGAGCAGCTGTCCATTTATCAACACTTCATCTGTAGTAATGGGAAATGCTGCTCATTACTGCAGATAATGCAACTCCTCAACACATCCTTTTGGTAGCTCAAGCAGCCATACAAATTCTTGTCTTGAAAAGCAGCTGGAACATGCATTAATCATATGGCTCCAGATAGTATGTGTGTATTTCTAAGGATCCATTTGTGTCTAGCCAACCTAATTATGGATGAACGAAGAGTAGACTGCATTGACAAAGTTACTGTTATCTGCCCCCAGCAAGATTACTTCCCCCCCCCCCACACACACACTAAACCAGCTTTCTCTAACCTGGTAGCCTCTGAATGTGTTGGACTACAACTTCCAACATTGTCAGACAGCTTGGCCACTAGAAATTATTCTAACACACCAGTTGTGGAAGCCTTATTTCATGTTTTAGCAAACTGCACCTAGAGCCTTTGCTTGACCTCTGCTTCCACATCTGCCTGTGGCTAAATTGAACTGAGTTGTGTTCCCAGTCCAGCAGGATCCTTCCCCATTCAATGAACCTAGCCAGCCACTCCTTAGATGCCAGTCACAATTATTAATAAATCAACAGAGCGGACACAGCCTCTCCTGCCCAAGGAAAGGTTTTGCCTGGCAAAAGCTGAAGACAATGTAAGTTTAACAAATGCTGCTTCGTTCATGTAACCCTTTTAATTATGCTGGAAGCTGTTTTGCATCCCAATACTGGGAGAAAGGCAGATAGTAATCAAAATACAGCTACCATGCAAGTTGTGAAGTTTTTCAGTTTGGTTATTCTCACAAAAACACCTATTTTTATAAAATTTTATTTTACATCTAATGCTTATTGCTTTCATAAATGTTGTACCCCTGTTTCTACTAATATGCATTATTAATTAAAATACTATATGTGCATCTGGAAATTAAGACTGATTGGAAATCATATATCATAATGAAATCATATAAATAATATAAATAATGAAATGGAGCCATTCAGACTTGACAGACAAAAGTCTGAATTTTAAGAGGAAAATAGCATATCAAAAAGAATTCTCTTTTTTGAAAACAGCAAACAAAATTTATCTAAAGGCGGGAGGGGGGAAAGGAATGCTGCAGTACCTTTAAGACTAACCAGTTTTTAATTTTTGCATGGCCATTTGTAGGTATAAACCCATAGGTTGAAAGTTTACTGATCTCTTATAAATATAGCTGACCATTGTCATTAATTAGATCCAACTAAGAGTCTAAATGAGTGATGGCCAAAGTGAGTCCTCATGATGTGGTTGGGCTGCAACGCCCATCCACCTTAAACAACATTTGCAAATGGTGAGGAATGCTGGGGAGCTGTGGTCCCACTGGAGGGCTATACTTTGCCCAGCTCTGGTCTATATGGTGAAGACTGCTTGCATCTAGAAAATATTTAATAAAAGGATGAAAGCCTTGTGGCAACTTACTAAAATAGGCTCTTTCTTGTGTCCCTGTCCTGAGGAGCTTACAGCGCAAAAGGGGAGAGATGACTGATATCCAGATAGGACACTGAAGGGCTGCCCACCCTTAAACCTGTACTGCTCCTTTAAGAGAAAATAATTCCACACATCCCTTGAAGGAACACAGAATTTACATGAGGGGCAGAGCACCAGCATTGTATTTTTGTATTATTTTAGGTTTTTTTATTAATCTTATTGATTTTTTCTTTTCTAAATAGGTATAATTGAAATGTGTAAATATAATGTGATTATAGTGTGTTTAGATTAAGAGGAAAAATGTATTAGTGTTAGGATATTTAGTTTTATTTTTGTATTAGTAAGAAAACAATTATTATTATTATTGCGTTATGGTTACGGCCTTTTTCGGTCGGGTGTATTTTCCAGTAGAATGGTCTTAGTCCAATAAAAAAATTCCTAATCCCCCCCTCAAAAAATTCCCAGCATGGCAGAAACAAACTCCATAACCATCCAGAGAGAGAAGATACTTGATGCCCAACTCCAAGTGGTAAACACCATGTTTGTTAGAAACAAGGGAGAGAAAAAGTTAAAATCCACCAAAATAGCATGGGGTTTTCTTTCACACACCCACATTCAACACCACTCCTACATGTAAAAAAACCAAGAAGTGTTTGCTAGTAACCAAATGGAAGCAGGATGTAATCCCGCCCCCTCCCTTAATTCCCCATCATCATCTGCCCAGACTTTCCAGGTCAGATCGATTCAAATGCCAGCACTTGAATTTGACAGTAGCCATCAATGCCTATTAGTTGTGGTGGCTAAGTATTTCCTCCTCTCAACACCAGTTGCTGGGAGAAACTCATAAGGAAGAGGGCAGGGCCTTCCTCTCTTGCCTGTGACCTTCCCCCAGGCATCTAGCTAGCCACTGTGGGGAAAAAGGATGCTGGATTAGATAAGGGGTCTGAGAAGAGCCCTGTTGGATCAGAGCAAATGCTCCTTTTCAATCTTTAATGTTCAACTGCTCTGCTACAAATATTTGCAAGCCCTGTAACTTGAAAATTCCAGGCACGCAGGTTGTGCAGCCTTTAAAGTTTGACTCTAGCACATGCATATATGAATATGTGTGTGCCCTGGGTCGAGTCTTCTGAAAGACCTGGGTTCAAATTCCTGCTCAGCTCTGGAAATCCACCAGGAGACCTTGGGCCAGTTGCACTCTCTCAGCTTCAAAGGAAGGCATTGCCAAACCCCAGCTGAATAAAGCATGCCAAGAAAACCCTGCAATATAGTTACCATAAGTCAGAGTCAACTTGAAGGCACATGACAACAGAGGACTGGGTTGCAAGATCCACCACCACCACCACCTTTTTAAAAACAGTCAACAGGGCAGTATTTAACACCAGGCCAAACTGCATGTTCAGATCTCTCTTTTCAGTTCAAAAGTTACCCCCATAGTGTTTGAGTTTCATACTATGAATAGGTGAATAAATCTTTGCAGGTGCTCAAGGGAGGAAAGGGGGGGGGAAGTCTCCCCTTTAACTACTACTATTACTAACTACTTGTTAGAAGCACTGCTTGGGACAGGTGGGAGCTTCGCTTGCCCTCGGGGACCTCTGCTCACCCCGGGGCCAGAGGAGAGATGTAATACAGTTGTCCCTTCATATTCGCTGAGGTTTGGTTCCAGGACCGCCCCCCCCCCGTGGAGACCAAAATCCATGAATACTCAAAGAGTCCCATGATATGCAATGGCATAGCAAAAGGGTGCTCCTTATATAAGATGGCAAAATCAAGGTTTGCTTTTTGGATTATTATTTTTAAAAGGATATTTCAAGCCGTGAATACGTAAATCCGTGGATACGGAGGGACAAGGGTATTCTAGAGTACCCCATGGGAAACCACCCCGACAAGAGCGTGTGATCCTCTCTCCCCGGGCTTGCAACGCATCACTTCCTCCGAGGCGAAAAGTTCTACAGTACTTTCTTGCTCCCCGGGGAGCGGGCGCGCGGGGCAGAAGCACGCTGTCGGGGCCCCCATCCAGAGGCACCCGGCGTGCTGGGCTCCAGGTCTCCGGAGGCGGCCGCCCTGCCCGGTTGCCCGGGTCTTCTTCAGCCCGGCCTCTCTCGAAGCGCGCCCCCGCCCCCCCCCGCCGGCCGGGCTCACCTTGTAGACCTTGCCGAAGGCGCCGTCGCCCAGCTCGCCCACGATCTCCCACACCTCGTTGGGGTCCAGGTCCCGCCGCACGTGCTCGTACTCCCGGGAGCGCCGCTTGTCGAAGTGCGAGAGGCGCAGGATGCGGCGGAAGTTGGCGAAGGCCATGCTGGATGCCGGCCCGGCGGCCCCGAGGTGGACGCGGGCGGCTCTCCTCCCATAAACCCCTCGGGAGAGGCGGGCGGCGCGGGCGGGCCCCCTGCGAGCTCCGACCGAGGTCCTCCGGGGCCCAGGCGGAGGGGAGAAGCGCGGCTCGGCTCGGCTCCCCCGGCGACAGGGCAGCTGGGAGGAGCGGGAGGGAGGGCGGGCGGGAGGCCAGCGCATGGACCCCCTCGGAGGCGGGAGCGCCGCCCGCTTCACCTGCTGGGCCGGGCGGGGGCCAGCAACGCCTCAGCCCCGCCTCCAACGCGGGTCGGCGTGGTCGTGTGAAGCCGCCCCTGCTCCCTGCCGCGGCCGCCGCTCCCCCTTTCCCGCCTCTCTGCTTCACCCCGCAGCCCCCTCCCAACTCGGGGGACGACAAGGGGACGGGGCTTCGGTGGGACTCTTCGCTGCCCGCGCTGAGTTGGGAGCCCCGCTCCTGGCCCGTTGAGGCTCCGCGCCCTCCCTCCCTTCCTCACTCACTTCGGTCTGCAGGAAGAAAACCAACGGGAAAGGGAGGCAAGCAAGCGGAGGGGCAGCCGGGAGGGGGCAAAAGGGAGGCAGGGCCCCCAAATCCGATTTCTGCCCCAGCCCGCCTTCCCCGCGCCCCACCTCTCCCCCTTTCTCTTCTTTATCTCGCAGCCCCCTTCCAACTAGGGGGGCGACTAGGGGACGGTCGTTTCCCTTCCCCAGCGCCGTGTGTCCCTAAGCATTGTCTCCGGCGGGAAGATGGAGGGGAGCCAAGCCAGGGAAAGCGGGACGGGGGGTGCTCGACACGCGGCTGGGCTTCCGGGTGGTTTCCAAAAGGGGCTGTGAAGTCTCCTTCTTTGGAGGTTTTTAAGTAGAGGCTGGATGGCTATCTGGCTTTGATTGGGTACTCCTGCCTGGCAGGGGTTGGACTAGATGGCCCTTGTGGTCTCTTCCAACTCTATGATTCTATGAACCCCACTCTTGAATTTCGCTCATTCTTTCCACAGAAGGTTATTTGTAACGGTTCACGTGCAGCGGGAGTATCCCTTTTCTGACAGGAAGGGGTAAAGTTAAATCTTTACTTCGGGAGTGTGTGGCTTAGACGTCAGAGGCAGCTACCAGTCAAGTGGCAAGGGAATGGCCCACTCAGCAGGACTACTAGGCGAAGAGATGGTTATGTGCATTGATTTGCACCAAAAACGCAAGGTCTAAGGTGGTGTAAGAAACGCCAAAACATCCCTGAAGTGCAGGTTTTGCTTTGTGTACTAGGAGTAGTCAGTCATTCACATTATCAGTGGCTTGGCAGTAGCAATTCGTACTCAACTAGTTCAACATACTCAAATATGTACAGAAGAGCACATCTTTAGCTACCACCAAGTAAAGCAAAGAGCACCCCATTTTAGACCTGGCAAATGTATGTGTGCATGTGTATGTACCTTCAAGTCACTTATCAGCTTATGGCGACCCCATGAATATTCTAGGATTTTCTTAGGCAAGGATACTCAGAGGTAGTTTTGCCAGGCCCTTCCTCTGAAATATAGCAGCCTACAGCACCTGGGATTTATTGGCAGTCTCCCATCCAAGTACTAACCAGGGCTGACCCTGGCAAAAGTTTCTAAGAGGAAACATGGGGTGAAGGAGTGTGCACGCCAGTGCAGTCACCTGGTGCCATGAACATGTGCATCAAGGGTTCACCTGAAAAGCATCTTAAGAGTAAGCCATAGCTGTATTCACTGGTGATTTGATGAATCTTTTTTTCCTGGGGCCTCGTCTTTTGATCTCTTACTGTTTCCTGAAGCCCTCTCTCTTCTTTTGATGCATGTGGCTGATTTGCTTGATGGGCAGCAGCCTGAATCTCTCATATGTGGCACATTGGATCTCATTGTGACATCATGGTCCTGCTCCTGGCCTGAATTCTCACAGGCCCCCTGGCTGCCATTGGCTGAGAAGCTCTGATGTCACAGTGGGACATGTGCATGCAGCTTACTGTGTAGTTCAGATGATGTAGATAAACCTGATTTTGCCACATGAATGGCATTGTATATAAACTATAGGGTGGGAAACCTCTGGTGCCCTCTGGATATTTTGGATGACCACTACTGTAAGCTTTAGCCACCACAACCAATGCATGGGAGTTGCAGCCCAAAACATTTGGAGGGCACCAGTTCCCCTTCCCAGGGGAACATTTACATGACAAAAAAAAAAAAGCCTGAGGAGAATTCGTAGATGCCTAGTAGTTCACACACATCACAGGCTATTCAGAAGGAGGGGTAGCAAAAAGCCCGGTTAACCCATGACTTTCCACTCCTCTACTTTTCAGGAAATTTTTAGGAAAGTCCGAGACAACCCATACTATTAGTCGTCTGAACAATCAGGAACCATCCTGGGATATGGGATGATTTCTGATTGGTTGGACATTGGAGGGGGTGGACTTACAAGGGAAGCCTTGCAATTCTCCATCTGCCATTTTGGTATGCCCCTCGGTAGGGTCCTCCGCTGGCTCAAAAGCATGCAGCTGAGAGCCAGGCAAGGTCTCTCCCCTTCCCTGCCCTTGCCCAAACAGCTACGGAGAAGCCCAGCCCTGCCCTGCGCAGCTAGCTCCTCTGCCTTCATAGCTGCATGAGGCGGGGGTGGCTTCTCTGTGACTGGCAGTCATGGAGAAGCCATTCTCCACCTCGCACAGCTACAGGGGTGTGAGGGACTAGCTGCGTGGGGCGGGGGGGCTTCTCCATGACTGGCAGTCACAGAGAAGCCAACCCCCACCTTGCACAGCTATGGGGGAGTGAAGGACTAGCTGCACTAACAGTCATAGAGAAGCCTCCTCTGCCCCATGTGGCAGCAAGGGCAGGAGGCAATAGCCCCATGGGGCAGGGGAGGGGGGTTCTCTTTGGAGGCGAGTATAGTTGTGGCCGTTGGGGGTGGGGGTGGTTCTCTGATACTGACCATTCCAAAAATGGTGGATCCAGAATTGCCAGGCTTCCCTTGCAAGTCCGTCCCCTCCAAAGTCCAACCAATCAAAATACAGCTCTGCTGTGTGCCCCTTTCCCGGGATGGAGGTACTCAAAACAACAAATCCAAAAACCCTGAGATTTATGCTACCCATGACAAATCATTTAAACAGTAAGAGACAAACTTGGGATGAAGATATCTCGCTTCTCCCTGGTATAAAAACTGCTGTGTAAAAGAGCCCTAACAGTACTGTGCATCCAGATGTGTCCAGGAGTATTTCTGTTGCTTATACATGTGGAGGACAAATGCAAGCTAATAGGGACATCTAGCGGAATGAACTTGGAAGTGCATAGTATGGAGTTCTATGTCTTCTTACTTATGGAGTGAATTGCTATGAACTTTACTAATTGAACTTTTGGGAGTGGGTTGTGTTCTGTGCTGGAACTGGTTGTAGCTCTAGGCCTCCTGAAGAGTTCTTTCAGTGCCAAACTCTGACACATATTACTGCTACAGCATAAGCTTTATTGGTAGTAGATGATGCAGCCGATGGCCTACAGTAGAAAAGCATTCCAGCCCTTTTGTTAATTGAGTCCTGTATCATCCGTGTTTTGTAATCATCCCTGTACAGCCAATGGTAAAACTAGGCCCCAAACTAATTCTGCCTAGATTATGCCTGGCAACAGTCAAATTCCGCATCACTGCCTATAAGGGGCACCTGTGTTGGAGTACTCCTGAGGCTGAAGTAAATGGAACATTTGCTCCCAAGTGTTATATTGCAGAAACAGAGAAAACCAAAGTGTGCAAGTATGACACATCTTTCTACTAACAACAATGATAACTGTACAAGCAGGTTAGCAACACAGGAAAATTGTTGTGTTCTTGCATGCCTTCAAGTCATTTCTGACTTATGGTGACACTATCATGGGGTTTTTTTGGCAGAGTTTGTTCGGAGGAGGTTTGCCATTGCCATCTTCTGAGGCTGAGAAAATGTGACTTGCTCAAGATCACCAGTAGGTTTCTATGGTTGAGTGGGGATTTGAACCCTGGTTTCCCAGTGTCCTAGTCCAATATTCAAACTTCCTCCTTGAGTTTGCTGTGCAGCCACATTGGCTTTTTCAAATATTTCCCATTTTTCTTCTTCCATGGGACTGTTTGTGATTGTGCTTTTTGCAACTCCTCCTTCAAGAACTCCTACCCTTGCTGAATATCTTTTTCCTTTGGTACGTCTAGCCATGAGATTCCAGCCAGTAATTTCCTGAACCTGTTATATTCTTTGCCTGTCCCACAGTTGTGAATTCTAGCATTACATGGTCACTTCCCCCTAAAGTATCAAATATTGTACGTTGATTCCAGTGACCATCTCCTCCCTGTTGGTTAGGATCAACTCAAGGATTGTCAACCCCCTTGTTCCTTCTTCTAGCTTTTGAAATAAGAAATTATCTGCAAGGCTCATCGGGAATTTGTTGACGAGCCTATGCTTAGCAGCCTTAGTCTCCCAGCAGATGTCAGAGTTATTGAAGTCCCCCATAACTATTCATTCTTGCATCTTTGAGATTTCTGACATTTGTTTCTGAAAAGCATTGTACACCACCTCTCTTTGGTTTGGTGGCCTATAGAAAACTCTACCGCAATGTTGCATTTATTTATTTCTCTGTTTATTTTTACCCAGGTGCTCTCACCTGGTCCACTCTGATCACTCTCATGGATTTCTGTACAAGTGAATTTGTCTTTGACATACAATGCTACTACCCCTCCTTTTCGGCCACATCTATTAAAACCGAAGTCCCCACTCCCTCTAGGAGAGGTAAAGTGCACAGATCAGTTCTTATTCTCAGAGATTGATTTTAAGGTGACATTATGCCACAGATCACTTGAGGTGGATCTCACCAATAGTATACATAGTAGGAATACTGTACCTGTATATGTTACCTGTTTCTTTTCTGTAATGTCCCACTCTTGTCTGATGCCAAATCTTCATGGCAGAAAGCCCCATTTTGAACACATTTAGTGGAGTACCAGAGGCCTCCTGTATCCCCTTCTTGTCATCATCGTGTTCGAGTTCCAAGATGGAGCTCTTTGACTATGACACAGGCATTGCCTGAACTAACATCAGAGTTCCATAGGTGAGCGGAATTCATTCCTGGCAAGATGAAGCTGAGACCAAGAAGTTTCCTGCATTTCTTGTGCTTAGATAGAATATATTGCTTACTGTCTGTCAGAAACGCAAGAGCTTTGGCACAGTACTTTTCTTTCCTTGATGTTCATAATAAGAATGCTTTGAACAGTAAGTACAAAAGAGCAGGGAAGGGAAGCCCACAAAGATGCAAACTACAATTCCTGTGTAATCTCCCTCAGTTGTTCCTGGTCAGATCCATTATGATTATGTTTCTTGTTTTCACTGTAAGTGTGAAGAAGCAGCAGGATGGAATGAGAAAGTTGAGTACACAAAGCTTGGAGAATACCTTTGGATGATCGTAGCATTATTGAAATGTTTAGTCTCTAAAGAGGGTCCTGCTGGATTGATTCATATATAAATCATCTAGGCTAGCATGAGTGTTTCCAATGGTGGGCAGCAAGGTTTGTATGGGAAGTTTATAAGCAGAGCATGAAGGCAACAGGCTTTTCTTTGCACCTGTTATTCAGGGTCCAAAATAGGTGTCAGAACAGCACAACCATATGCATAATAAGGACTAATACTAAATCCACCTAAAATAGTAAAATGGAGATGGGTAATTAAAATGCAGTATGGGCAGGCAGTCTGGAGTGCTTAAACCTTCCCTTGCTTGTATTTCCATCTCCTGAAAATGCTTTTTAAAATCTGGGTGTTCTCACCTTTCAGAAAAGCTGTTTGGGATAGGAAGGCATTGATACATACAGAGTTCAGCTCCCTGCACCCATCTTGCACTTTAAACAATCTCTCTTTCACCTTAATATGAACCAATAGGAACTCTACTGTTGTCAATACTAGTTGTACAGTAATTCTTTATCTTCCTGAATTCTTGTACTGTATATAGAATCTACCCTGGACCAAAAGTAGAGAGGTGGGAAAATCTATATCCCCCAAACTTATATATGGGTCCTTATGGTACATCCAGTATTTGTTTACTGCTGATCCTCCTGAAAATTCATTAGGGCTATATCAAGAAAAGTCAAGTCCCAGTCTTTTTCCTAAGTAATACAGCCAACTCCAGAATGGATCAGATTTTTCATGCTATGGATACTTTTTTTAAAAAAACCCTGAAGAGTCTGTGTAAACAGGTATAGAGGAATTAGAGTTGCCCTGTCTTGGAAACTCTGTGAAGTTAAATTCCCTTTAGCAGAGTAGCAATTTAAAGAGGTGTGGCTCAAATGTAATTGCTTTGGCCTGAACTAAGCGCCCGTCTATACAGTAAAAAAAATACGTACGGTGTTCAGAAGATCGATCATCCATACACACGGCCATCCGGATGCATACGTGTCATTCAGAAGGGGGGCTAGTGAATCCCCCGTAAACTCCATGGATTCAGCATTCAGAAGGATTAGCGAATCTCGAGCTAAAATCCATACAGCCGTTCGTATTGTTGACGGCCTGTACACCCCATTCGCACACATACAAACAGGCGTTTGGCTGGCCGAGCACAGGGGACAGGGCTAGCAAAGAGGGGAATTGGGAGCGGCTGCCATGTTGGATTCCCGGCTAAGCGAGAGTCCGGTAAGTCCATGAATTTTACATTTATTCCTTTTTATTTTATTTTGTAAATATGGAAAACTGTCAAGAAAACAGCACCTTTTTAAATAATTAAAAAAGCGGCGGGAGATTTAAAACTGCCGCTTGGATCGCTCACTCCAGCCAGCTGGGCAAGGGGGGGTCATATGGAGTTTAGGCAGGGTAAAAACCGTGTAGGCAGATCGTACGCATACGAATGGCTGCCTTTTTGGATTTTTTCCCCCCAAATGGATTTTTTTTTAATCGTGTAGACGGGGCCCATGTATGACAAAAAGAGACATGCAGCTTCAAATTAAACAATTTAAGAAACTTTACTAAAGGATATTAATATACAGTCCTCCCTCCACATTCACGGCCTCCACACTCGCGGTTCCGCATATTTGTGGTTTGCCGCTCTGGGGAGGGGGGGGGGAAGTGGCCACGGGGCCTCTGAAGGCCCTGTCGCCACTTTCTGGAGGGTGGGGGGCTGTTATTATTCATGGATTTTTCACATTCGCGGGGGTCTTCTGAACCTAACCCCCACAAATGTGAAGGGATGACTGTATATACATAAAAGGCCTAAATCCTAACTAACTTAATGAATTGGATGAAGGAGAAGGAGTCCATCTTAACTCACCAGTAGAGAACAGAAAAATAAGATGGGTGCCCAAGAAGAAAGGCTAGACAGAGAATCATGCAAACTATATTAGCTGAGAAGGGCCAAATTTATATATACAATAAGACCAACAGGGGTGCCCTAGCTCACATGTCCTACCTATTAGCCTTTTGCTCTCTAATAGCAAGAGAGTGTGGGGAAAAGAGAATGCTGTAATATTTTCCAACAAGAGGGAGCTTTTTGGCCCGTCTGCCTCATCATAACTTTTTTGATAGAGAACAGCATCTCTGTTACAACCCTTTTGTTATCCACCAGTACATGCGGAAGAAAAAAGCAACAGAGAAGTTGCTTTCAGAAAAAATAATTGGAAGATACCTGTTTCAAGAGATTATTTTATATCTCTTGCCCCTATTAATAAGAACTATTCAGCTTGCCTGTTAATCAGTGTTTCTCTGTACGATGAATTAGAACATACATACATACATACATATAGAGTTTTCCCTTCATATTCGCTGGGGTTTGGTTCCAGGACCCCCCATGGATACCAAAATCCGTGAATACTTAAGTCCTATTATATGCAATGGCATAGCAAAATGGTGTCCCTTACATAAGATGGCAAACTCAAGGTTTGCTTTTTGGGTTATTATTTTTCCAAAGAATATTTTAAAGCCGTGAATACTTAAATCCATCGATACCAAATTCGTGGATATGGACTGACAACTGTATAGTGAATTCTATTAATTAGATATTTTGAATGGACTAAGCCTAACACAACATTGTTTTCTAGATCTGCAGTTTTACCACTTTCTTCATCATATAACTGACCTGACCAAGGCTCAGATCATGCTGGTATTTGACTTGCTGGATTGGAATGGCAGAGGAGAGGTCAACTTTGATGAATTCTACATGTTGGCATGCATCATAATGTCTCATGAGGCAAGTTAACACAGGTTCCTGTAGCTATGTATGTATATAGAAAAAGTCTGTTTTACAGTGGTCTGCACTGAACGTCCCACAAGCAGACTTTTAGGGAGTGCAACAAGATTACTCCCTGCTTTCCTGTCCTTTATGTATACACTAGGGTTGCCAGACTGAAAACTGGAGAGGGCTCCTGTACTTTTAATGGTTGCATACAAGAGGGAACTTCAACATGTGTTGCTTCTGCGACAACTAGGTAACAAGCAAAACCTGCTGAAATTCCCTCTTCTGCACAATAATTAAAGCTATAAGAGGCGTCTCCAGTTTTCAGTCTGACAACCTTAGCACAAATGTATCAGACCTGCTTCAGAGGTTCTCCTCCTAACCCTCACCAGCAGATTTGGGGAGTGTACAGGAGAAGGGGGAATGCATTCCATTTGAGTGGAATTCTCATTCCACTGGCAGACAGGCAACAATGGCTGCAACCCTATATTCTAAATTATATTCAGTTCAATATTTGTCCAGTTTAATTGAGACATTAAATGGGATATGGAGGGATTTACTTGTAGGTAGAGAGAATACAAATTCGCACCAAGCAAATAAAACTTTGTTTCTTCATATTGGGCTGGTTCAGATGTAATATTCTGATCTTTGTAAACCATAATTTATGAAACAAGGAACAAATTTCAGGCCTGCATATTTATCCGTTGTCCTTCTACTTCCCTGGTGTACACCTCACGCCCCAGCACAAAGATCTTGCTTTGTTTACACCACAGAGTTCTTCAGCAGTCTGTAATCGGTAACTTGGTTTAATATCAGCTTCCCAAACAGGAGCAGATCCTGGCTTAAGATCTTACTTAGCAAACCAATTTTCACTATATAAGAAGCTCTTCATTGAAGCAGGCTGAGACCTTGATTTTCACACTCATCTCCAGCTTCATGAACCACAATTGGTAAAGTTGGAAATATGGTACTGTGTCCAAACTTGCTGATTAACTTTAGACACAGGATTATGAAAAGGGAACCAGAAACTGTTTGGGCACATTGGCATTTCTGCATCTGATTTTGTGCAGTAGTGACAGGTACAACTACTTTTACTGAAATCTCTGTTTTGCAAACTTCACTACTTTGTCAATAACAAGAGAACCAGTCAACTTCAAAGTAAAACAAAAAGGAAATACTTGGACTGAGAGTGAAAGCATGTAAGATATACATGTTACTTTGAGCAAATTTCCCTGTCAGGAGGAGCCTGATGATCTGAAGGGATTCAACTACCCTTTTTCTAGAGGATATCGTTAGTGTGAAGTAGAGAAACCTTGCCTGGGATTTTCCTCTTCTTTCATTGCCTCCAGGCCTTATGCAGCAGCTCTCAACAACCGGATGATGTCTATGTGTGTTGGATTAGAACACCTATAATCTCTGGCAACACAGCCAGTGGTCATGCTTGCTGGGGATAATGGAATCTGTAAGCTTATACATTTGAAGGGTATCAGGTTGGAGAAGGCTGCTGAATAGTATTTCAGCACAAAGATAGGAAGAGATTGGTTATACTATAGGGTTGTCCTCTGAGTGCAAAACTTCTTCCTTCCCTTGCCTGCCACTCCCTTTGTGGTGCAGGATGTTTCCCAATCTCACTAACTGTTCTAGAAGCCTGCAGTGTTGTAGAGCATTCAGGCATATGGATGTGATGGTGAGCTTACACAAACAATGACATATAAAAGCTGTTTAAGCCATTGAAAGTGCCAACAGTAAACACAGAGGAGTAAAGTTGTTAGTGCACAGAGGGGGTGGTGGGGAACATAATACTACACAATGCCACTAACTTCTATTTTTGCTTTGTATTGCTGGAAGTTTGCCAATCCAGTTTTATGAGCTGGAAAGTTACAGACTGGATAACCAGTACATTCACGTCTCCATCTGACTGATGCAACTAAAGAAAGCAGGGGAGCTCAAATGATCAGTGCAGGAGAGAGGGGTTTCAATTCCAAGGCAGGGTGCGGCTAAGGAACTCTGCCTGACCCCACTGTAACTCTTTCCAGATCCTCTGAAGGCCATAGCAATTTACCAGTTCTCTTTTCTGAGCAAGGAGACTATTACATTATTATGTCTTCTCAGCATTTCAGACTGTTGGGCAAAGTCAGATCAACTTGAACAGCCTCACATTCAGTTTCAGTGAAATCTATTGGGAACATGATTCATTCTGGTGTTGACTTTATCTATAGCAGACAAAATGAGACCCTCAAGCTATAGTTGAATTGCAGCTCCCAGAATCCCTTACCATTATCTGTGCAGGCTAGGGTTGCTGGCTGTTGCAATCCAGTATCCTCTGAAGGGTGGCACTTTGCCCACTCTGATCTTTGGGGAGGCAGTTTATTTTGACACCTGGAGTGACCAAAATTGGACAAAGGGTCTGAATTCCTTTTTCATTACATGGAATCATAGAATTGGAAGAGATCACAAGGGAGATCTAGTCCAACCCCCTGCCACAGCTGGAGATGCTTTGTTTGTTAGAACCTGTCACCCCACCCTGCAATTTATCTATGTTGCTCTCCAGTTGTAAGAGCGAGCATAAAAAGCTGGAAGGAGTATGGGTATTGGGTAGCAGTGGTGTGTGTGTGTGTATGGCAAGAATGAGAGACCACAGATAGTGCAGGAGGACTCTTAAAGCATCACCAGGTATCTTCAGTTATATCTTTCATTAAACAGATCAGCCAGGTCTAGCATTTAGATATCTATGGAGTAAAGTCCATGCTCATTGGTGAAGTTTCCCATGCTACAGCAGTTTGATAAAATGGTTCCACTACTATGGTGTAGTAGTTTGAACTTTGGACTATGACTCTGGAGACCAGGGTTCGAATCCTCACTCAGCCATGGAAAAGCACTGGGTGACTGGAGTATGTATATAAGGAACACAAAAAGCATCTGTTCCACATCACCACCATCACTATCACTAAAAATAAAATGAATTAAAAATCAGAGGAACACCTCTGCCATTGCTTAGTTTCTTTATACTGAAAGACAGAACTTGATATCAGCAGAAAAAGTAAATTTCATTCTTTTTAAAACTTCATCTCTTGGACCAGAATCACCTTGAAAAGCAGTTCATGTATCGTCATTCTCATGCTGTTTTTGAGTTGTTGGACATTGATGGGGGTCACACAGTGTGCCCTAGAGAGTTCCAATCCACTCGCTTCCTGTTCAACATTAAGAAGGGTGAACTGAGCCAAATATTCAAGGATTTTGACATCTCTGGTGATGAGGTAAGCTAAAGGAGGTGCATGTGGGGGGGCCCTGGGACCACCACATCTTAGCGGCTCATCTGAATATGTGTTTGGCTTTCCTCAGCCTGAAAAAAACTCATCTGAGGATGATGTGTTTCCTCATAGGGAAAAGTGTGCTATGCATTCCTATTCTTGTTTCTGTATGGCTCATCTACATCCTAAAGGCACTTCATCCTTTCTAAGCAGGGGTTGGGGGGTACGTTGTATGCAGCCTGAAGATCAATGGTCAGAGTTAAGCAATGCTGTTTAAAGGCCTGGACAGTTCTTTGCAGAGAAGTGAGCTTTAGCTTGCAGACTGGGATGCTGTTGCGCTTGAATTTACTCCTGAGTAGACACCAACAGAATTGAGCTGTGCTTTGTGTACATGAAGAAAAAAATATCCACATTTGCATTTTTAATTACAAAGTAATTTGTAAAATTAACTCAGTTCAATTTTACCCCTACACTCTGCAACCTCTGAGACCTTTCCCAATTTAGAATTCAGCCACAGGACCAAATATAAACCCCCTGCAGCTGTTTTATAACCACACTCAGAACTACAGAATTTCTGGCGGCAGCAGAGGGTTGAACCAGATGAGCTTTGGTCTTTCTTCCAGCCCTATGATTTTATATACCTGGCGTTTTATTTTATTTTATTTTATTTTAAGGTATTTATGCTCCGCTCTTCAGCCATGAAGGCTCTCAGAGTGGCTTACAATTTGTCAAGCAACAATGCCTACACATCTACACCACTTTTGTAGCACGCTTGGCACTCCCCAAGTGGTTTCCAATGTGTATTAGCTAATTGCCCCCACAAGCTGGGTACTCATTTTACCAACCTACAAAAGGATGGAAAGCTGAGTGAACCCTGGAGCCCTTGGGATCGAACTTGCAACATTGTGGCTTGCAGTACTGGCATTTAACCACTGCACCACCAGGCTATGATCCTTTAATGTCAATGTGAACACTGTGCAACATCTTGAGATCCCTGGTCCCTACTCTTATCTTTCTGCCAATGGTGTCAGCATCCCACAGAAGTGGAAGCTCTTCTCCCCACCCAGCAAGCAAACCACCATACATATGCTAGGCAGGTAACCTTGAACTCACTGTTTTCCAATAATTCAGGATTAATGTTAGTAGGTAGTGAAAGAATACGCAAATGAAATCCCACTGGTCCATTTAATAAGGTTGGTCATAATATGTATGCAAATTCAAACTAGGAAGAATTTATGAGTCTATTGGGTATTTCACTACCTTTCATCTGTTTGTAACACAGCTCTATGGCCATCCATGCACACAACCCTGAAATGTAGCAGAGTTGTTCCACCCTTTGGACTTGGGTGAGATTGCTTCTGAGGCACTGGCTTGAGGATAAGAGGCAACTGTTGTGTCCATACGCTCAACTGTGGGAGGAAATAAAGTGGGCAGGCAAAGCAGTGGGGAAAATGCTACCATTGGTCAGTAAAGTGTGGGAAAACTTTCTAAAAGAGAAGACTTTTACTGTCTTCCTAAGATCTGCCAATGTTTGGAGATTGGTATAGAAAATATAAAATGCTAATTTAACACTCTGATCTCCCTCCCTCCTGCAAAATTGTTCCTGGGTGGAATGAACATTTCCCTTCTGAAAGAAATCTGAAGGTTACCACTGCAGATGATGGCTGATTCAGGAGTACTAATGCATCTTAAACTACAGCTGCATGTGGCTAACATATCATACACAGGGAGAACTTGCTCTTTTAGTTACATATATGACATATTCTAGTGACTATGATCTTGACTGGAGTTTCACAAGCACTGGCACTTAGGAGAGTGGAAGGAAGGAAGGAAGGTTGGAAGGAGGGGTGGTGATGTTTGAAGAAGCTAAGCTCTGACAGATCATTTAATAAATCAGCCATCCGTATTTCACTAAATTGCTCTTCTATTTCTCTCCTGTTTTAGCAACTGAACTACAAGGAGTTCAAGATGTTTACAATCTTCTGCATTGACAGACAACAGAGGAAGGCAAGAGAGAAGCTGAAGAGGCAGCTAGCTAAGGCTGCAAATGGAGTTGAGGATGAAACTGGAGAGGAAGAGAATGAAATTGATTTCACTAGAGCTTAATTACAGGTGGAAGAAAATAGCAGCACCCCTCTTGTAGCCAGAAAATTAAAATACAAAAGAAAAACAAAACACAATAAAGAAGATTTTGATTGAAAACAAAAACGAACCACCTGAAACTGTTCAAAGATATCACAAGAGACCAGTGACTGTGCTGGGCTATAGAAATATTAAAATCTTTTAACATGGTAGGTTGTTTGCTTTTCCAACAGAAGATCTATGCTCAGCTTTCTATCTTTGTCTATTTGGTAAAGACCACAAAGTGGACCAGACCTTTAATAATACAATTTACTTGTATGTACCATGAACTAATGTGTCAAAGTGTTATTGGACCTCTTCTGTGTTCTTAGAATTCTATCTCTCACATATCCTTGTTACACACACATATATAAACATACACATGGATTTCCAAACCTTGGTCTCAGTCAGCTGGTGCTTCAGTTCTGAGGAATTCACAAGAAAATAAAGCTATCTAATGCCAGTAGCCTATAGGCTCCTAAATAAAGTTATCTATACTAACACCAACAAAATAACAAGTACTGCTAGTAGTATAGTTGGCCTTCCACATTTGCTGGGGTTAGAGGCTCAGGGCCGATGTGAAAGTGGAAAAACTGCAAATATCTCTAGCCCCTCCCCCCATCATATTTAACACACAAAAAGTAGGATCTGTGCATTCAACCCACTGTGGATGTCTTGGAGATGGCAGGGTTCCTTCCAAAGGAAGAAGCAGGCAGCTGGTGGGGCTTGCCATTGCCTCCTTTTCTGCTGCCCTATGCCATTTGAATTAGGGACTTGCAAGCTTCGCCACAACTTTGCAGTCTCAGTCTCACAAGGTTTGCAGTTCCTATTAACAATGGCATAGGACAGCACTGGAGGCAGCAGCAGATAATCCACGAATAATCAAATCCACAAAAATTAAAACCTGCAAATGTGGAGGATTGGTTGTATTCGATCTATATCTTGCCTTTTTACAAACTGTACATAAAGTGCTTTGCATTAATATCAGGATAGGTATAACAATGCAATCAATCAATGCAAAGCACACCCAATAAAGAGTAATTGAAACAGTATAAATCAGCCTCAGAATGTACAATAAAAAAAAGACTGAATGCAAACAGTGGAGTGGGGATAGACATTCTACTCTCAGAAGGCTTCCTCATATTCTGGGTACTAATACAACCAAGAATGTCCCTTCCTGTCTTTGTCTATGATCGCAGTGAAACCCAAAGATGTGCCTCCATGTTTGTGTGTATCTATGTATGTGTGTGTGGGGGAAGTAATATAGTTCTGGAGATATTTTGGTTCCAAACCATTTTGAGCTTTAAACGCCAAAGCCAGTACTTCGGAGCTGAACCTGGAAGTAAACTAGGAACTAACAGAGCCAGTACAGTGTAGGTCTGTCTATTAAATAAAGAGACTATGTTTCTACCTTTCAGACCAATCAGGGAGAACAGACTGTGAACACTTGAGTGGTGACCTTGAATGTGTCTGAACCTCCATGACAAACATCAACACTCTCAGCCATTCAGTTAATCGTCAGTCATCGTTTAAAGCAGCTGTGTTGTCTGCTGTGTGCCAGAAAAATGCTAAGTTTAAAAGTCAAGCAATGTGTCAATTTGAAATTTTTAGTAAAATTGAACAAAACACCAATGGAATCTTTTCAAATGCTTACAGAGGTCTATAGAGAAGACTGTATGTCTCATGCACGTGTGTTTGAGTGGCACAAAAGATTCAGAGAAGGACGTGAGAATGTGGAAGATGATGAATGCCCTGGACGACCTTCCACTTCAAGAACCAAAGAAATTGTGGAAAACAGCCAGATTGTTTGAGAAGACTTCCAACTCAGTGTCCAAATGATAGCTGAAGCCATGAACATTAACAAAGACACTGTGGAAAATTTTGCATGAGGATCTCAAGATGAGGAAAGTGTGTGCCAAGATGGTCCTATGGTTTTCACATCAGAGCAAAAAGAGTGCCGTAAGGAAATTTGACTTTTTTCAAAAAATCATCACTTGTGATGAAACGTGGATCTTCCAGTATGATCCTGAGGCAAAACAATAGTCAATGCACTGGAAAACATCATCATCACCAAGAATGAAAAAAGCACGATAAAGCAAGTCCACATTCAAAGCCATGTCCGTTGGTTGTTTTTGTTTTTTTTACATCAAGGGCATAATTTTGGCTGAATGGTTTCCAGAAGGCAGAACAGTGAACCAGCATTATTATAGGGAAGTTTTGACAAAGCTGAGTGAAAGAGTCAGAAATAAAAGGCCAGAACTGTGGAGAAATGGTTTAATTCTTCATCAAGACAATGCACCTGCTCACACAGCACTTTCTGTGTAGCAGTTTTTTTTGGCCGATAAATGCATTACTGCAGTTCAACATCCTCCATATTTGCCAGATTTGGCACCATGCAGCTTTTTTCTTTTTCCTAAAATGAAATCGGTGCTTAAAGGAACATGTTTTTGAGTCAATTGATGCAGTATAGAAGAAAATGGCAGATGTGTTGAAATAGCTGACAGAAACTGATCTGCTCCAGGCCTTCGACCAGTGGAAAACAAGACTGCATTGTTGTGTGAGCGTGAATGAGGAGTATATTGAAGGGGACAAGCATTACAATTGTAATACATATAAATAAAGATGGGTTATTGTATCCGTCTCATTATTTAAAAAACAGACCTTGATGGTTTGAATTTTGGACTAGGACTTCTGGAGATCAGGATCCCTCTTCAGCCATGGAAATCTACTGGGTGACCTTGGGCAAGTCACATTTCCCCTGTTTTAGAGGGAGGCTACGGAAAACCTTCCCAGAATAAATTTTGCTAAGAAAACTCCACAATTCCCATCAGACATTTTGGACCAATTGTTGCTTCTGGCCTATCTTCCAGGACAGTAGCCATGGCATATTGATAAATGTTGAAGTTCAGATACTTATTATGGCAGTTTACATTACTCCAAGGAGTGTCCACAGATACATCCATGAGCATCTGGGTGATTTTTTTTATTCCAAGGAGGAAGGCATATATATATATACATATATTAAAACAGAAATAAAATAGAAGCATATGAAAAAGCTACACTATACTGGAAAGGTATTAATAGTATTCTTTTATAATTATCTTCAAAATTCTAAAATTGTACTAGGAATTTTTTACATTAAAGATGAATTCTTCAAGAAGACCAGACCAAAAGATATAAATGTATATAACTTAGATATTTCCAGTGAAAACAACTAGTGTGGCAGCTTAAAAACACACACACAAAAACTCCTTTATTTCTTTTCACAGATGATGACTGTCTTTCTCTGGTCCCTTCTTCCATTCTCATCAAAAGACTGGCAGAGATTTCACATTTACAAGTGAATTATTTGCTAATTACTAGCACTTTGGAGAGCATAATTGTCTTTTCCAGTGAGTCATGTCATCTCGTGATATGTTTAAAGTACAATAACTTCACTTTAGTTCCTTTTTTTGGTGGGGGGAACAAACATATTACTGCAGAAGAAGTGAGAGCTCTCATAAGAAAAAGCCTAATTTATTACTGGTTGGGACTTCATGGCACTTCTCCAGTCAGCAGGGAGGAGACGGAGGATGATGGAAGCTGGGTAGGCAATTTAGCCTTTAGACATTCAGATTTCATAATGCTATATCAATCATCAGATATTTTCTGTATCTTTGTTTACCATTGGCTCTGGAAACCTGGATGGGCATATCTTCTTTTTTCAAGGTACAAAGTTCCAAAAATCATACTGTTCTAGTGAAAAGGCCCTATGCTCCCCTGCCTGTTCAGTGAGAAGTGTCTTTTAATTGGAACTATACAGTACAGCCCCTATATCTGTGGGACCAGTACCCATGGTTTCACATGTATCTGAAAAAAACGGTACTCTCTAGTGTTTTGTAGGTCCTCCAATGAGATTCTATGGTATGCTCCTGCTATAAGTTGACCATAGAGTCACGCCGAAGGACCTTGAAAATGCCTGAAGAGGTGTTCTCTCTAGCAATTTCTAAGTTGTCCAGCATGAGTCTATGGTATACTTGGGCCAGAAAGCGTTCATTTCAATAGAATTCACTATTATCTGAGGTTTCACATTTTCATGGTAAGTCTAGGAATGTATCCCCTGTGGATATAGGGGTCATACTGTATGACTATTCAGTCCTTTGGTCCCCCCCCCCGTGATGTATCCTGGGACAACCCCCCTGCTTCTCAGTAGGAATAAAATGTTGCTTCTCATGGTGGGTATTGCTACTGAATGCTCTGTGACAAGGGAAATATCATCTACAGTAGCACCCCTGTATCCGCTGATCCATCATCTGCTGATTCAATTATCTGTGGATGGTGATGGGGGATGGAGAGTGGATGGGGGAGGAGGAGTAGCTCTCACCCCCCTTCTCCGTTCACCCCGGGATCACTCCTGTTCTAGGCAGTAAGTGGCTTCCAATGTGTGTTAGCTAAATACTTGCATAGAAGTTTAATCCAATGGTCCCCAACTTTTCTTGGGGGGGTGGAATGTACAATAAGCATTTTTGGTCTGTGGATCATTGTTTTGTTTTCCATATTTGCTTTCAGAAATTTGAACAGATTATGTTTCTATAGCTTGAAACAGCTCTCTTGTTATGATATCCATTTCTGGTGTTTTCAGAGCTGTTTCCACTTTCTAAAATTGTGGGTTCACAATTTTCCTTGATGGTATCTGTCATCCTTTCCTCTCTACTGTATACTTCTTTAATCTATTGGCTCCATTTTCTTTTATTTTGTCTTGATCGTATAATGCATTCACTTGTTGATAATTCATCATCCCTACCCTTTTTAATTTCCCTTTGATTTCTCCAATCTTATAGAAAAGGTCACTTATTCTACCTTTTCTGATGTCTTCTTCTATTTCTTTGCACTTATTATTATACTTGTTCTCTTTCTCCCTATGTACAAGCTGCTGAACTCAGGATCCTGGTCCTGTTTCTGTCACCTTTTAAATTGGCTTCTTGTTTGTCCTTGAAAAGTTTAATCAATCATCCAATGAAGTCCCCCCCCCTCCACCCTTTTTGGTTGTAGATAAAGTATTTTTTGCATTCTTCCCTGACAATATTCTGAATTTGAGTCTAGTTTTTCTGGCTCCTGTTCAGTTGGGTTTAGTAGTACAAATGTTTTGCATGAGGTCTTTAGATTTTACAGGGTTGCTCTTCTGCTTGTATTTTGACATAATTTAGTGTACTTCTTTAGCTTTACAATCTGAATTTGCACCAGAGCAGGCTCACAGCTTCTAGCTGGAATATCCACAATACTGGCCATGGGCTTGGGCTACAGTTTTACACTGGTCATGGGTTACCCTTTGACCCACTAGGTTGAAAAACTCCACATTCTAAGTTACATATTTCGGATATTTAATGCACAGAGAGAATGCATATGCAAGTTGATTTTCTATTTAGAATGCAAAAAGTGAACCTTCCAATCCAAACTGAAAGCCAAACAGCACATACAAGTAGGCTACAGACGTGGAGAACTTCACATGCACCAAATGCAAGCTGGTAGCCCTCTTGGAGGAGAAAGTACAGCAGCTGGAGACACGGGTAGCTACACTTCAACAGATTCGGGAGCAAGAGGTTTTCCTGGACAGAACAGAACGAACACTCTTGGATGGGGACCGCACAGAGGAAGTGGCTGTGGAGGAGAGGGTCACTTCACGGACACAGGAAGTAGACAGCTGGAGGAATGTCACACACAGAACAAGAAAATCCAGGGATTCTTCCAGCAGCTTGCAGCTACAGAATCGATTTGAAGCCCTTTCCCTTATCAAGGACAATGAGGAAGAACAGCATGGACAGACTTCAGGGGTTGAGCAGGGGACCTTGAGAGGACCACCGCAAGGAACAGCAGCTGCGAAGCCTCAGCGGAGGCGTGTGGTGGTGGTGGGGGACTCCTTGCTGAGGGGTACAGAAGCAGTGGTATGTGGGCCTGACAAGATGACTCGGGAGGTGTGTTGTCTCCCTGGGGCAAAGATCTGTGATGTGACCGAGAGGCTGACAAGACTCATCAAGCCTACGGATCATTACCCCTTCCTTTTGGTCCATGTGGGAACCAATGATACTGCAAGGCACAGCTTTCCCAAGATCAGAAGAGATTATGAGGCCCTGGGGAGGAAGCTGAAAGAAATGAACGCACAGGTGGTCATCTCGTCTCTTCTGCCAGTTGAAGGGCATGGTCCAAGAAGGGAGAGGAAAATAGCCGACGTAAACAACTGGCTCCGTAGATGGTGTCGCCGAGAACAAATTGGATTCTTGGATCATGGACTGCGCTTCCATGCAGGGGGACTTCTGGCAAGAGATGGGGTGCATCTTACAACAGTTGGAAGAAACATTTTTGCCAACACTCTCAAGAATTTGATCAGGAGGGCTTTAAACTGAGTCAAATGGGGGAGGGAGACAGTATTCTGGAAGGCAAAAGGGCTGGAGAAAATAGTCAAACTGTCATAGAGGGAACAAGGCAAACAGCGCAAGGACCCAACAGTGGGAGGCAAAAAAACTTGCACAGGGAGCAAGTAAAGGGAACACATGGTCTCAGATGTCTCTACACTAATGCACAGAGCATGGGAAATAAGCAAGATGAACTAGAACTCCTTGCACTACAAAACAAATATGATATAATAGGCGTTACTGAAACCTGGTGGGACGAGTCTCATGATTGGAATGTAGGAATAGAGGGGTATAACCTTTATAGGAGAAACAGGCCAAACAGGAAAGGAGGAGGAATAGCATTATATGTCAGGGATATTTACACCAGTGAAGTGATCCATGACATCAATACTGGAAGCCAGGTGGAGAGCATCTGGATAAAAATTAAAGGGGAGGGAAACAACAGGGATGTTATTGTGGGACTCTACTACAGACCCCCAAACCAGACGGAGGAATTGGATGTTGCCTTTCTAGAACAGATGAACATACATGCAGAAAGGAGAGATGTAGTAGTGATGGGTGACTTCAACTATCCTGATATTTGCTGGCAATCTAACTCAGCCAAAACTACAAGGTCTAGCAAATTCCTTACATGCCTGGAAGACAATTTCATGGTCCAAAAGGTGGAAGAGGCAACAAGGGGGTCAGCTATTTTAGATCTGATCCTAACCAACAGAGACGACCTTGTTAATGGGGTGCAAGTGGTGGGATCCTTAGGTGAGAGTGATCATGTTCTCCTGGAGTTTGTTATACAATGGAAAGGAGAAGCCAGGCATAGTCAGACACGCATTCTTGACTTTAGGAGAGCTGATTTCAATAAACTCAGGGAAATACTGGGGATGATCCCATGGTCAAGAATACTAAAAGAGAAGGGACCTCAAGACGGTTTTGACTTTCTCAAAAGGGAGATACTGAAGGCACAATTTCAAACAGTACCATTGAGGAAGAAAAATGGGAGGTGTCTCAAGAAACCAGGATGGATGACTAAAGAACTTTCAATGGAGCTAAGTTTTAAACGGAACATGTATAGGAAATGGAAAAGGGAGGAAATCACCAAAGAAGAATTCAAACAGATAGCGAACACGTGTAGGAGTAAAGTCAGAAAAGCTAAAGTGCAGAATGAGCTCAGGCTTGCTAGGGAGGTTAAGAACAATAAAAAGGGTTTTTTTGGGTATGTCCGCAGCAAAAGGAGGAAGCAGGAAATGATAGGGCCACTACGTGGAGAAGATGGCAAAATGCTAACAGGGGACAGAGAAAAGGCAGAATTACTCAACACCTTCTTTGCCTCAGTGTTTTCAGAAAAGGAAAAGGAGGACCAACCTGAGGAAAATGGAACAGAGGACACAATAGGGGAAATCCAGCTGAAAATAAGTAAAGAGGTGGTACAGGAATACCTTCTTAATCTAAATGAATTTAAATCTCCAGGACCAGATGAACTACATCCAAGAGTATTAAAAGAGCTGGCAAATATAATCTCAGAGCCATTGGCAATAATATTTGAGAACTCCTGGAGAACAGGAGAAGTCCCAGCAGACTGGAGGAGGGCAAACGTTGTTCCCATCTTCAAAAAGGGGAAAAAAGAGGATCCCAACAACTATCGTCCAGTTAGTCTGACATCAATACCAGGGAAGATTCTAGAACAGATCATTAAACAGAGAGTCTGTGAACATTTAGAAGGCAATGCCATAATCACAAAAAGTCAGCATGGGTTTCAGAGAAACAAGTCATGCCAGACTAATCTGATCTCTTTTTTTGATAAAGTTACCAGCTTGGTAGATGAAGGGAATGCTGTGGACATTGCATACCTTGATTTCAGTAAGGCCTTTGACAAGGTTCCCCATGACATTCTTGCAAACAAGCTTGTAGAATGTGGGCTAGACAAGTTAACTGTTCAATGGATTTGTAATTGGTTGACCGGCCGAACCCAAAGGGTGCTCAGCAGTGGCTCCTCTTCGTCTTGGAAAGATGTGACCAGTGGGGTGCCACAGGGTTCTGTCCTGGGCCCAGTGCTATTCAACATCTTTATCAATGACTTAGATGAGGGAATTAGGGGCATACTTATCAAATTTGCAGATGACACCAAATTGGGAGGAGTAGCTAATACCCTAGAGGACAGGATCAAAATTCAGAATGACCTGGATAGACTGGAGAGCTGGGCCAAAGCTAACAAAATGAAATTCAATACGGAGAAATGTAAAGTACTGCATTTAGGGCGGAAAAATGAAATGCATAAATATAGGATGGGAGAGACCTGGCTGAATGAGACTATGTGCGAAAGGGATCTAGGAGTCCTAGTAGACCACAAGTTGAACATGAGCCAACAGTGTGATGCGGCAGCTAAAAAGGCCAATGCAATTTTGGGCTGTATCAATAGAAGTATAGTGTCTAGATCAAGGGAAGTAATAGTGCCACTCTATTCTGCCTTGGTCAGACCTCACTTAGAATACTGTGTCCAGTTCTGGGCACCACAATTCAGAAAGGATATTGACAAATTGGAGCGTGTCCAGAGAAGGGCAACTAAAATGGTGAAAGGTCTGGAAACAATGCCTTATGAGGAGAGACTTAGGGAGCTGGGTATGTTTAGCCTGGAAAAAAGACGGTTTAGAGGCGATATGATAGCCCTGTTTAAGTATTTGAAGGGATGTCATGCTGAGGATGGAGCAGGCTTGTTTTCTGCTGCTCCAGAGACTGGAACACGGAGCAATGGGTGCAAGCTCCAGGAACAGAGATTCCACCTCAACATGAGGAGGAACTTTTTGACAGTCAGAGCTGTTCGGCAGTGGAACACACTCCCTCGGAGCGTGGTGGGGTCTCCTTCCTTGGAGGTCTTTAAACAGAGGCTGGATGGCCATCTGTCGGGGATGCTTTGATTGTGATTCCCTGCGTGGCAGGGGGTTGGACTGGATGGCCCTCGTGGTCTCTTCCAACTCTGCAATTCTATCATTCTATGATTCTAGGCAAACTTTCTGGTAAACACCAGCATTACACATATACTGTACCTGATAAAACACCAGCTCTTAGAAATGTATCTATCTTTTTATATGAAATAAATGCAGGAGAACTATGGCCTGGTTATTGCTTCTTGGTACATGGTTTATGTCGTGTATAAGATTGGAGGTTAAGACTACATTTTGAACATTATTTTACAGAGCACACAATAAAGGTATATTGTTTTCCCTCTGTATCCACGGATTTGGTATCCATGGATTTAAGTATTCATGGCTTGAAAATATTCTTAAAAAAACAATAATCCAAGAAGCAAACCATGATTTTGCCATCTTATGTAAGGGATGCCATTTTGTCATGCCATTGCATATAATAGGACTTGAGTATTCACGGATTTTGGTATCCACGGGGGGTCCTGGAACCAAACTCCAGCGAATATGAAGGGACAACTGTATTACATAAACTCATTGTCATTAGTGTAATAACTGTATGTTATCTTGCTTTCTATGGGAAGATCCTTAAAGAAGGGTTGTTTCTCCAAATGAAAAAAAATCAAAATACATATCTAGTCATTGAAAAAACATCATTTTATTTCACAAGAAGGGAAATAAGTGTACTGATGCATGGGATACTGTACAAGAAAACAATCCTTGCCCCAGTCCACACCCTCTGTATTTTTGGGGTCTTCAGGACCATCAAGGACCACACATCACTGTTTTTTTAAAACGGAACATTGGTACTTACCGTGAAGGTTCCTTTTCAGCAGGGGAGGGAGTCCTTGAATGGGTATTGGCTCTGCCTCCGACCATACATAGGCAGGACACCTGAAACAAAAGCTTAAGACCACCCCTGCCAGGAGGAGGAGCCAACCCCATCCTCCCCAGAGAAAGTTAGAACAGCTCCAGAACCATATACACAAATTAAAGTACAAAACTACATCAAAAAACCCGACCAAAAAACTCTTGGAAAAAATAACCCTAAACTAACCTTTTTTTTCTTTTTCTTTTTAAGGGTGGGTAAAGATTCCCTCCCTATGGCTGCTGAAAAGGAACCTTCACGGTAAGTACCAATGTTCCGTTTTCCAGCAGCCTGGGGAGGG
Organism: Gambelia wislizenii; assembly: GCA_030847615.1. Lineage (NCBI taxonomy): Eukaryota > Metazoa > Chordata > Lepidosauria > Squamata > Crotaphytidae > Gambelia > Gambelia wislizenii. Next base: position 163,292,945 of record JAUMIR010000002.1, read on the forward strand.
ACTCCTTGAATGGGACGTAACACAGCGGTCCAAATAGGGAGGGAAGAAACACTGAAAACTAACCTAATGTATTACTTGCTGCAGAACCTTTTGCCCAAAGGCCGCATCTGCAGACGCATATTCATCAATCCGATAATGCCTTGTAAAGGTAGACGATGAGGCCCAGGTTGCGGCCCTGCAAATTTCCAGAATGGAATGAGCCCACTCAACACCGCCAAGGTTGCAGCGCTGCGTGTTGAGTCGGCTAGAATGCCCTGAGGGACCTGTAAGTCTCTGGCTACATAAGCCTGCTCAATACACCAATGCAACCATCTCGCTATTGTGGAAGAAGACACCTTCTTACCCTTCGTAGAACCTGTGTAAGCCACAAACAGAGCATCTGACTTGCGGAAAGCCTCAGTTCTCTTGAGATACATCTTTAAGACCCTTCTGACGTCTAACTTATGCCATAACTTTTCCAAATCAGCCACCGGATGCGGACAAAAAGACGGCAGGACTATCTCCTGAGTCCTATGAAAGATTGAATTCACCTTGGGCACAAAGTATCGATCTAACCTGAGAGTTACTGAATCTTTCTGGAAGACACACAACTTCTCCCTTACTGATAATGCGCCCAACTCCGATACCCTTCTGGCCGAAGTAATGGCAACGAGAAAAACCACCTTCCAAGTGAGAAAGCTCATATCCACCGAACTGATCGGTTCAAACGGCTCCCTCACTAGCGCCTTCAGGACCATATTCAGTTTCCACGATGGGAACCTATGCACTACAGGCGGCCTTAACAGTGTAACTCCCTTTAAGAACCTGCGAATATGCGGATGAGACGCTAGTGTCTTCCCCCGCGTCGCTTTCAAGATGGAACCTAATGCAGCCACATGCCTCTTCAGAGTGCTCAGTGCTAGACCTTTTTTCAAACCTGATTGTAGGAAGGACAACACCGAAGACACAGTGGCCTGTAACAGGTTGGTCCCCTTACTCCGACACCATCTACAGAAGGCTCTCCACGTGACCTCGTATAACCTAATAGTAGAAGGTCTACGCGAGGCAAGCATAGTACTGACCACCTCTGCTTCATAGCCCTGTTTCAACAATCTCTCCTGCTCAACCTCCAAGCATGCAATCGTAACCAGCTTGGAGCCGGATGCATGAGGCTGTCCTGAACCAGAAGGTCTGGCCACGGTGGTAGAGGCCATGGTTCCTGAACTTGCAGGTGTATCAAGTCTGGATACCATGGTCTCCTCGGCCAATTTGGAGCAATCAAGATGACTTCTGCTTTTTCCTGTTTGATCTTCCTTAACACACGCCCCAGGAGCACTATTGGAGGAAAGACATAACACAACGTCTGAGGCCATGGAATCGTTAGCGCATTGTAAGCTAATGCCCCCGGAGTCCGAAATCTTGATACGTATTGAGGCAGTTTGTGATTCTCCTCCGAGGTGAATAGATCTATCGAGGGTTCCCTGAAGCGAAAGACTATCATCTGAAACACAAGATTGTTGAGACTCCACTCGCCCTGACTCAGTGAGTGTCGACTCAACCAATCGACTTGCACATTCAACTTCCCTTGGAAATATTCTCTTTTGATCGACAGCAGGTGCCTCTCTGCCCACAGGAACAACAACTCCATCTCCTCCATGAGAACCCGGGAGCGGGTCCCCCCATTTGTTTATGTGACACCTGGTCGATATGTTGTCCATCCGGACTAACACATGGGTCCCCTTCACCAGATTGACAAACTCCACCAGTGCCAGTCTCACTGCGTGTAGTTCCAACAGATTGATGTTGCAGTCGTGTTCCTGTGGTGACCATAGACCTTGTGCCATCTGGTCCCCGCAATGGGCACCCCAGCCCTTCAGAGACGCATCTGTCATCACTACCATTCTCCTGGGGTCTGCTATTGGGACCCCCAGCGACAGATTTTCCGATAACCACCACCTCAGCGAATCCTTCACCTCCGGTGGAACCTTTAGAAACCTGGAAGCCTTGATCGCAATGAGATCCTGAAAAAGGAGTAGAAACCACTGTAACTTCCTGAGATGAAACCTGGCCCAAGCTACGGAGTCTATGCACGCTATCATCAATCCTAGAAGCCTTTCCAAAAACATCAGAGGGGACTTAACCCGGTCTAACACTGTCATGACTGCCTCCTGAATCTTCATCCTCTTTTCTTCTGGTAGAAATACGTGGTACGCCTTGGTGTCCAGTATGTTGCCTAAGTGTTGAATTCTCTGGACTGGATCCAGGTGACTTTTCTCCCTGTTCAACATGAACCCATGAGACTCCAGAACCTGCAGGGTCCTGAACACACTCCTCGTCACCTCGGTCTTGGAAGAGGCCCTGATCAGCAGATTGTCCAAATAAGGAAAGACATGTATTCCTTGAGACCTTAGGTGTGAAACTAGCGCCACCAGAATCTTGGTGAACACCCTTGGCGATGAAGATAGACCGAACGGGAGTGCTCTGTACTGAAAGTGTTCCTCCTTGAAAGCAAATCTGAGAAAGTGCCTGTGCGCCGGATGAATCATTATGTGCAGGTATGCTTCCTGTAAGTCCAAGGTCGCCAGGAAATCCCTGTCCTGAATCCCTTCCAGAATCGAACGTAGAGTCTCCATCCGAAACTTGCGTCTTGCCACGAAACGATTTACCCCCTGCAAGTTCAAAATGGCCCTCCAATCCTTGTTCTTCTTGGGAACCAAAAAGAGAAGTGTATATGTTCCGGTGAATCTCTTTCCCTGTGGCACTGGTTCTATTGTTCAAGCTTGAAGTAGATGATTGATGGCATCCGTCATCAACCTCTGTTTGTCCTCGCGCGTTGGCGTGCAAGACTGAATGAAGGTGGGGGGCGGTCTTGCAGTGAAATCTGTTGTGTAGCCCTGACTCACCGTCCTGTTGACCCAAGCATCGGATGATGTAGCCTGGAAAGACGGCCAGTCTTCCCCCCACCGGGAGCAATCGATAGTGGGATTGTTCACCTTTGCCTCCCTGTTTGGGGGGGCTGACTGGTGGACGCCTTGGGGAACTGGTGAGACTTCGGTCTTGGGAGCTGCCTGGAAGAGTTCCAGTTACTCCTTTATTGCCTGAATCCATTAAATCTTGCTCCACGAAAGCTCTGAGAGTTGGAGCGAAAAAACCTGCGCTCCTCCTTTTTCGGTAACGACGGAAGCATCTTCTTCTTGTCCTTGGTCTCCACCAGAACCTCCTCTAGAGTCTCACCGAATAGCTTCTTCCCGTTGAACGCACATCCTGCCAGGTTGGATTTGGCTTTACTGTCCACATTCCAGTTCCTCAACCAAAGATGACGCCTGGCAGCCACATTTGCTGCCATGGCCCTGGACGTGAACCGTAGTGCATCTAGGCTAGCGTCCGCCACATAGGCGGACGCCTTAGCTATCTTGTTCATGCCCTGACGAAACTTAATTTCGTCCTCAGGCACATTGGTCATAAGGTCCTTGGACCACCTAATGGTGGCCCTGGAGAAAATAGACGCCGACGCCGCTGCCCTGATGGCCAGGGCCGCGGCCTCATGAGACCTACGCAGAAAGGTTTCGATGCGTTTGTCATCTGGTGTCTTGAGATGCTCATCTCCATCTCTGGGGAAGAGTGAACCAGAAACCAGACCCAACACCGGCGCATCAATGGCAGGGAGTTTTAGTAACTCCATCACCTCCCCAGCAAAGGTGTACAGCTGTTTGGTGAAGGTAGGTTGCGTTCTGGGGCCACCTGGTTGCATCCACTCTCCCACCAAAGCATCCTTCAATACATCTGGGAATGGTAAAACATTCCCTGATGGCTTTCCTGAAGCCCTAAGTTCAGGGACCCCCTGCCTGGATCCCCCTGCCTTAGGGTCTGCTGGGCCCAATTCCAAAGCCCTTAAGACCTTCTTTAAAAGTAGGGAGAAAGAGGCGTTCTCAAAAAGTCGGGGTGAGTCACAGTCATCCCCCTCCCCACTTTCTCCCTCAGAGGAGAGCTCCCCCTCCTCCCGGGGTTCCTGCTCCACCTCCTCCTCCTCAAGGTCCCCCTCCCTGACGGGGACCTCTGTATGTTTTTCTTTCCTTTGTCTTTTGTGCAGAGGGGAGGAGCCCCCCTCACGTGGCTCCCGCGGCTCCACGCGGTTTGGCTGCAATGGCGCCCGGACAGCCGTTGCGCCTGCCGCCTTGCCCTTAGTGACCCTGCCGCTCTCCTGCTCGGCCCCTTGGGGTGGGGAGCTGGGACCCGAGTCCTTCCCCATGCCTGTGCTGCTTGCCCCTGACGGTCCCACCACGCTAGCGCCCGCCGCGAAGACCTGCCGCATCACCAAGGCGAACCAGGCGGTCAGTTCGGGCGGCAGGGCCTTACCTCCCACCAGGAGCAGCGGTAGGTCCTCCGCGGCAGAGATGTCCTCCTTGGAGGTTCAGGGCCTGGGAGGGTCCGCCACTGGCCGGGCTGCCTCCTCCGCGCGGTCCGTCTCCTGGCCGGAGACCCCATCGCGCTCCGCGTTCCCCTGGGCAGCCGAGCTCGACGTGTGTCCCAGAAAGGGACCGCGGAGCACCTTGTCTGGGGACTGCAAGCCGTCCCCTGGCAGGCCCAGAGAGGAATCCTCCTTTCTCCGAGGAAAGATCCTCTCCATGCATGCGTCTGTGTCTGGGCGCCGCTTTTGGAATCCTTTGTCTTGGAAAGGAGCTCTGGAGCGACTACAAGCCCTGCCTGTTTGAGCTGAGGCAGAACGGAACTGGGGAGGATGGGGTTGGCTCCTCCTCCTGGCAGGGGTGGTCTAAAGCTTTTGTTTCAGGTGTCCTGCCTATGAATGGTCGGAGGCGGAGCCAGTACCCATTCAAGGAGTCCGTCCCCAGGCTGCTGGAAAACTAGAAGCAATATGCTGCTCACATGTTCCCCTGAGAGTTTCTTCTGTTTCAGAGTGCAGGCACCTCAAAACAATGATTAAACCACTAATTGTGTATCCTATAGGCCTCTGGGGAAAAAATCGTTTCCCCCCTGAAATTTTTAAAGAATTCATGTGGGGGATTGTCTAGGTAGCCCAATACTAACAAAGAACAATCATGTTAATTGCTTTGTATTGTATTGACTATCAACCAGATAACTCACAGCCTGATACAACAGAAGCCAAGTGGGAGAAAACTGATGAAGAGAACGTAAACCATCAAACTATAAAAGGAGTATTTGGTAAGCGGTCTTGCAGATGTTATCTCCTGAGCAAATGACTACAGATTCTTCCACTCCAGTCTCCAGTCTTCCAGGCTCACATACTTTATGTGTCCAAGCATGGTTAGCCCATTTTGAAGGCTAAAAACCAAAATGATACAAAGGGCGAATGATTTTCATATGATTTGATGCTAAATGACTACCAGTAGGAAGAACTCTTTAGAAAGCCTTGAATGGGTGCACCAAAGCATTCCTATAACAATACATTCAAAGATCATTAACTGTTCTGTGGGCTGCAGTTTAGCTTGAGGTTAAGAGAAAAATGACACAGACTTTGTATTTTAAGGCAAGGCATTTCCAGAACCAGTTTTATTTTTAAAAGCAGAAAAGTAACCAGAAGTTTGTTCTTGTTTTTCTTTTGTGTTTAGTACAAGGAGTTCTATACAACACATTTCTGAGTTTCAAGAAATCATGATACTTCAATTATAAAACTCTTATTTCATTTAACTGTTCAAAAAGAATCTGGTTGTGCTTTGCTATAGATTTTCAAATGTGTGTATAAATGACTGCAACGTCAGCATTAACAAGAGGTACAGTATAAATATACAGTGCACCTTGAGAAGGATAACTCTTAACATTCCTTTTGTTTCCAGACAGGGCAAAGATTCATCCCAGGGCTGAAGGAGCCTGTAAAAAAAGTTTCACACAACCCGTGTGTACAACTAGAAGATTCTTTAATTTTATAAAAGTTACAGAAAAGAAAGTGTCACATCACTATAATTCTCTTAATCTCACTTCATTCTGCAGTCACTGAATCTGTGTTTCTCTGTATCAGTACCAAACTGCCAATCAACTATGTAACAAGGTTGCTTCTTTGATACATGGCACACAACAAACATTGTACAAAAGAAAATTTACCAGAAAAGAGAAGATATTTTATTCAAGAATATAAATTGATGGTACCAGCCATCTTTGGAAGCCACTACCATGAGGCAAATAGGACATCAAGCCTTTGCTCATCACATTAGAGAAGAATGTCATCACACACTTCCAGCTGCCCAGTGTGCAACTGCAGACATTGCTCGGAAGGTATTCTCCAGTTTCTAGAGGTTCGAGGACATAGAGAAAAGAGGCACCAGTAAGGCCCTGAAAGAAGACCATGTCATTATTTCAGTTAAAGCCCCAGCAAACTCTGTGTGTGTGTGTGTGTATGCGTGCGTGTGTGTGAGAGAGAGAGACCCTCTGAGCTATCTCTTATTTTTGGCTAAATTCAATTGCAAAGGAAAAGGGAATGTAATAGTAAGTCTTAATATTTCCAGTGAAAATGGTCATGTTTGCACTATTTGACAACATGGTTCTGATCTACACATCATTTGTGCAACATTCAGAAATAACCAATACATAATCTCACCCGAAGGAGGGAAAGAGATCTCTTCATGGGTTACAAATGGATTAGGCCAGCAGGGTTCAAACCATAGTAGAGTTAGATGTGTTTAGACAAAAATCAAAACATGAATAATCTTTATACTCTTGGTAATTTTGAGGATTGTTGACATGCATCACAGTACCCTTCCTCTCAAAATATGTGCTGTAGCCCTGGAGTTGTATATCCCGGGCTTCCTAGAATAAGGACCCAAGTCCTAGAATAAGGACCCAAGTTCACATAGCAAGTAAAGAGAGATAGGTAGGAAAAAAACAGCCAAGTTAAATTAAGAATAAATCTTAGACACAGAAATATTTTAAAGAGCTGGATTAGTCTAGGTCACATGTCTACTAGCCAAAAGAATAAATGAAGTTGCAAGTGCTGTAATTTCATATTCCCAAGTTTTGGAAAAATAATAATAATGATGATGATGATGATAATAATTAAAAAAAGGTGTTGAAAAGACAGTTTGTTTCTGTCTCAATTCCATTCAGTATCTCCCACTGACAGTATTTTTTAAAAACCATTTACATACAGTTAGTACAAACCGATTTTTAAAAACATTCTTGGGGAAAAGGCTGCAAGTAGACCAAAGGTGGAATATTATTGCCAGATAGTCAAAGAAACTGTACACCTCCTACGTCCATACAGGTTTAAGCACACACTGCCTAGATAATAGGTAGGCAGACTCATATAAAGAAAGCCAACAAAGTGGTCTGTCAGAGAACCAGAGTTTTTCAGATATCTGATATGCATAACCGTAACAGACATACTTAAAATAGGATAGAGACAAATTAAGAGATAATATGTCAGTGCTTTCAATGCTAAAATGTTTTTGTAAAACAGCCTAATTTGCATTAACCTAGCAGATATGTTTGTTATCCTATTTTCTCCCTTAGGAGTAATGCACTTAATATGCCAGACCATTTCCTCCTCTTGCTAGTGACATTTATCATCTTGTTTTATCAAACACTGTGTCGCAGCCTGAATATATTAATCACATCAGTATGAATCCTGATGATCTTTGAAAATGAACCATAAAGCTACACCGCTAAGAAAAGCAAGGAATATTATCTTTGCCCATCAAGAAGCTTGTAAAGCCCCGTTTTTAAATTGTAATTTTACATCACCTTGTTTCTTAGAGTTCAAAGGGTTTTAATTGTAACATTTTCTTAACCTCATTGACCATTCACGTAATAAAATAGCAATGCTACCTGTGATGTTTATGCTGCCAATGCAGTGAACTAAACCTTAAATGACATGTTTCCTTTTCTGAATAAGATGAAGCACGCTGAGCCCCTGTCTCCTTTCATTCATTCCCATTCCTCCTTCTTTCTTTGCATTATAAACAGTGTGACTGTCCTTTTGCCTTTCAAGCTATTCCAGGAGAAGCAGATTACAGAACAGTGCATTACTTCTGGGTCATGTACTAGTGACACTTTTGCAATAACAAGCTTGCAAATAAAAGCTCTTTGCTAAACAGACCTGCCACCACCATATGTATACAGATATAATTCACTAGCAAAAAAGAGAATGTTAATCAGAAGTGACACACAAATTCACTGTAGCTGTAATGAAAACTGCCCTGTTATTGTTTCCTTGTTTGTTCTTGATAGCTCAAAGTCAAGTATTCTGTCATTATAATACATAACTCCTTACAGATGTCTTAACTGAGGGAGAAGGAAGGAGAGAACTAGAGGGAGGAGGTCCAGCTTCTAGACCGGGAGGTAGGTGAACTGTCAGCGGATCAGACTTTGGCCTACATTTTGAAAATCCCATTCAATGATATTGATGTACCTGTAGCATGACATTTAGCATGAACCGTGGGATGAAGGTAATGATAGGTACACATGATAACTGATGAGGCATATTCAGAATCATGTTCTTTCTTGAAATAAGTTCTTTCTAGAGAAGGAAGGGAGGAAGAAGAATCTTAACAGATTTCCACTTTCTTCTGAGATACATGCACTTTAAACTACAAGTAAAAACTATTCATGATACCTGAGGGGCTATATTTGTTTAAAAACCCAGAGCTCTAGAGACGACAAAATGGTCACCTTACTTATGAAAGAAAAGCAACCCTTGACTGCCTAACATCAGTGCAAGGAAGAGGAGGTATTAAGTTTTTTATGTGTATACGTTTATGCACATGGTCAAAAACAGTCCATAATTACTGGTAACTGAATCTTTACTATCATTCTAACTGTAAGGAAGTTCCCTTCCAAGCTATTCCATTCTAATTGCAAGAGTAGGAGTGTACTTCCTTTTTTTCAGGGCAGAAATATCTGGCAATTTGTTAACACACATTTTTATTCTCTCTCTCAATCTCTCTCACACAGATATATTTGTAAATATCTGTCAGAAGACAGCAGACAGTCATTGCATTAAAAATGAGCCTAATTCTCTCATACAGAGACTTCCAGTGCATTTGTGAAAGCCAGTTTTGAGCAGGGGAAGGGGCTAGGGATGAGAGGAACTATTCAAGTATCCCTTGTAACTATCTCTAAGAACAGACTGATCACTGCACAGCATTTTACAGCTGGCACGTCCTTTGCAAAATCATTAAAATACATGTTGGCAATCATGAGTCCACATCTTTGGACAGTGACTCTACACACAGCCGCTGCCACCACCACCACCTACACCTGGTCAGATTTTCTGGGCTGTAGGGAAATTTGGGTACATGTCCATCCTTCACAGTAAGAAGACAAACAGGAGTAGTTTTTCCTGCTTACCTGTCCCCCTGCATGGATGAGTGAGTGGTACCTGTAGCAGGGAGTGGCTGCTGCCACTCGCTGGCCAGTCATGTTCTTCCTGGTGAATGGATCTTCTGTCAATGACAGCAAGAAGCAGCTAATGCCTATTCTATTCCTGCAAGAGCCAGAGAAATGAGGAAATCCTCCCCTCTCCAAATCTAGAGCTGTCCTTACCATCAAATGAAAGATGAAAACATTCTAAATAATCTTTGAGAACACATTCTTAAAAAAGGGCAGCAGGAGTTACAAAAGTCACCAGCCTACTTATCCCTTAATTCTTAAGAATAGTAATTATTCTTGCCCCTTTCCCTAATGGTCTTGGGAAAACAAAAAAGGACCAGATGCATAGTTTTATTTAGCAAGACATGCCTCCTTGGATAGCTTGCACAAAATATACTGTATATTCCTACCTGAGAAGATAAGGCTAGGTGCCAAATGAATGAATAAAAAGTAGGATTCTTCCCAAGTAAAGCAGCTTTCAAAACTTTGGGTGGCAAGTCAATATTCTTTTCCTTTTCAATGCATGAGGAATGGCTTTATGAAAATTAGAAACACAGATTTTCCCTTAAATATTCTAGTTTTATAGCCAGTATTTTAATAATGCACCATTAGTAGCAAATGCTGGATCTGCACCATTCTAAACACCACTGATGAAGTATATGCTCCTTATACTAGTGCAAATGAACATGGTTAGCAGGCAAAGTGGGGAACTTAAGTAAATACCTACAGAGCAGATGCTTTTTTGCTGAATCTTGCTGCCAAGGCATTTAAATTACTATCTGGGTCCAAACTACACAGAAAGATCAGACAGTAGCAGGCAGTGCCCAGAAGTGCACTGTGGTTGTGATGGACAATACAGTATATTCGTTTCCATATGACATGTGATTCTAATTTGGTTTCCAAAAATAAAAACTAGATAGTAAAGCCCATCATGCTTCCCTTTTTACCTTTTAAATCTAGTCTATGCTGATAATCCTATAAATATAAACTTTAAGGGCTAATGCTAATATTATGCCAGTAAAACTTAGATTAACTTTGTTCCCCTTACACCGCTGCAACCTTCCACACTGGTTGAAGGCCAGCTCTGAAGGGTTTCCCCAGTCCTCCAGAACTTTGTTTTGGAGAGGCGTGGAAAGCTGCTTTGTAGAAGCCCACCACTTGATCCTGCACAAGCTTTCAGTTCTAGTTCATAGCTGACACAGCTAGATAATCAATCCAAGACAAGGTGGTAAGCTGTAGGACACTGTAGCTCTCCAGAGAGAACATGTCCATCGTGAACTTGCACTCTTGATGGACCAGAATCCATGGTTTATCAGATAAATGTGAAAAGAAGAGGGCCACATTCAAACAGCACAGTAGATTTGGTGTCTAGCCAGAAGAATACTTGTGAGAGCTGCCTGAAAAATTAAGAACAGTGCTACAAAAAGGAATATGGTGGTGATGGGAGGACAGAATCAGTGACAACAAAAATTTAAGGATTCCAAATAAGAGATAGGCACATTTCTTTTTCTTTTTTAGAAGATCAGATGTACATTACTCTGACAGATCTGATCAGCCTCAGTCATCCAAATTTAAATTATTGTTCCAGAGAAGATCCTAACAAATTTGCCCAAAGCCTTCTTAAAAGAATATACCTACCTACAGGAGATAAAGAACAGCTTATTTTCACATTCTGAAGGAGAAATTCTGTATGATATTGCTACTGTAATTCTGAGGCTCCAGATGAATGAAAAGATCATTTTAAAATGTACTAACTAGTACAGGTGGCTCACCAGTCTAATACAGATGTGCTGTTTATACACTGCAGGACACACACATATAAACAGGCAACTGAACCACAACAGGTAAAGAGTGCTTGGAAGATGATCTCCTACAAAAGTAATGCTCCTGGAATGCTGCTTTTTTTTAAAAAATAAGCCTGTCAATTTCACATATTTAGGTATGTCTGACATCTCTATCAAAGTCTCTAGTGATCTGGGGAAGAGCAATACATTTCTAAGTGCAATACAGAGTGTATCCAAATGTACTGAAAAATCTAATGGTGCAAAGGAAAGATTACCTGATTAGTCTACAATATCTTCATCTGACAGAGAGTATTCCCTAGCTTTCCTCCTTTCTCTACACTGGCAGAGGTGTGTGTATATATGTGTGTGTGTGAATGTGCACACAGATGCACATTCACACACACCACTTAGTTAACTGAGTCAGATCCTATATTTGACTTCTAGTTATGGCATATAAATTTAATAAATTGTGGAAAGAAATAACAAAATGTTGTTAAGCAAATTACACACCCTCACTCAAAGTGTATATTATTGAGAGTTTCCTGTGCTTTTCTCCTATAATTTGTTCATAGCTACTGCCATAGAAAAGAGAGATTTAAAACTACTATTTGGAGCTAAAGCATGCAAGGCTAACAAACTAATTGAAAGAGATCCTGTGTTCTCAGGGGTTCCTCCAATTATTGGCTTTTCAGCTAGACACAGTGGTGTACAGTAATTTAGTATGCCCATTTGCTGGTGCCAGTAGATAGTAGGACAAGTTCTTTGTAGCCCACAGGTGTACAGTACACAAGTTATTTTGTACAATGTATTTATGAAATTATTGCCTATTTTTGTTCAAAAGGCAGTATTTACCACATGCTGAAGCCAGCAATGGCAAATCACTATTTGGTGTTAACAAGGAATGTATCAAAACTTGTTTTAAAAGCCCGAATTTCAGATTAATCATAGAGTGCACCTCAAAGTCTATCCCATTTGTGTCAGGCTCCTTTGTCACCCTCTATAAGTAGTAGTCTTATTCAGTCCGTAAGAGAAACCATTACAGGGACATTTTTTACAAATATCTTAGCTGCTAACTAGGTATTTGATTGGCTGAACTGAAAGTGATGCTGATTTCATGAAATACTTTCAAGCTGGTTCAGTCCTTTAAAAAGTGTTTTCTCCTTTATGGATCAATACTTCACTCAGGGTCCAAAGCACTCCTTTAACTTACATCTCTTTCACACTACAGCCTTATTTTCTGACACCCCTTTTCCTATGTACTTTGTTAAGAGTTTCTTACTGTGGTGCTGAGAATACTAAATTGGGCAAATTCTCCAGGGATAGTTTAGGAACATGTGTTATCTGTGTGTGTGTGTTTCCCTAAAGCTCCATCACAGATGGAATTTTTTGCTGGTCATTACCTAGAACCAATCCGTTAGCAGGAGAGAAAGAAAACAGTGAAAAAGTTCCCATATGATAGAAAGAGCAGAAAAGGAAAAGGAGAGGCATATAGGCCAAGTCAGTTCTCCACTGGGATGGGGTTTGTTAAGGGCTGGCTCACAATGACTTGGACCACGTAGTCCCTCGGTATTTTTAGTTCCTCCAGTTTCATTTTGTCTGCCAGTGGCCTGCCAGAAAAAAACCACCGCTGACTGCCGGGCTCCACACCCTCTACTGTGTGTAGTCTTCTCTTCATGTGATACACGGTGTCCATACTGCGGACCACAAGTTTGAGGTCTTTGCCTGTTGAGAGGCGTAAACGAAGCTGGCATTCATGACCGGAGTTTGGTGGTGGATCTGGAATATCCAGAGTCTCTAGGTCACCTTTCTCTTCTATCATGTTGATGGGTGGAGCAAGGCAGTAGACAGGAAGCTGATATCTGTTTCCCAGTTCATCATAGCACTCTGTAAGAGAACCTTCCGAACGGAAGGAAAAGAAACATAGGTAAGTGACACAGTTCTGATTTATATTAATGTTGCACTCCTTGAAATGGCTGGTCTTTGATTCAGGCACAGCATACCCTCAGACTCCAAAACAGTTTGTAACAGTTACCTGATACTATGCACCTCCAGGTAAGATATTAATGTACAGTAGCACCCCCGTATCTGCTGATTTGCTAATGGTTGATTCAATTATCCACAGCAGGTGACAGTGGGGGTGGGGTGGATGGGGGAGGGAGGGGAGGAGGCTTCCGGATGGCTTCCATGGTGGCAGTGGTGAGGGGGAGGGGCAAAGGGAGGAGAGGTCTGGCCTCCCTTCACCCCTGGATGGCTTCCATGGCAGCAATGGCGACAGGGGCGGGGTGAAGGGAGGGGAGAGGTCTTGCTTCCCTTCTACCGGCAGGATGGCTCCGGTGGTGGCAATGGTGATGGGGGGGGGGCGAAGGGAGGGGAGGAGAGGTCTCATATCCCTTCTCCCCCCCGGATGGCTTCTGTGGTGGCAATGGCAACAGGGGGGCATTCGCTTTTATCTGTTGAATTCATTATCTGCAGGGCCCCCTGGAACTCATCCCCCATGGATACGGGGGTCCAACTGTACCTCTAAATCACACTGGATGATTTTCTCTGACTACATATAAACGGACTCCTTGTAAATACTGAGTTGCTTTTCTATAAAAGGGATAAAAATAAAAAAAATAGGTTGAACTTAGTAATGACAAGTTATAAGAGAAATACAAAGCTAGTGGAACAAATTTCCTCTTCCTACCTGTACTTTCCATGTTAAGGAGGTTATCAAAGTTTGGGTTAATGCCAAGACCTTATGTTAGATTCTGCTTATATAAAATGTTAAATCATGGTACTTATGTTTTGCTTCTAGAGTCACAAGAACGTGCTAACAAAAACATTATACAGAGCAGAACTGAAGAGGAACTACCTACAATACTATAAGTATGTAAAGAGTCTAGTTAAAATTAAACAAGATTGATGCTGAAATGGCTTTCCATATGCTTTTAATCATCACAAAGTTCATATAATTTTTGCTGCTATGTAATTAAGGGCAATGGGGTGGCTAGCCAGGTATCACTTAAAAAACAACAATTGTTGTATAACATATCTGAAGGAGGAAGAACATCTTGAAAATGCTACATATTCCTCTCATGTAAAGTGATAAAACCCCCCGAAAATGTGAATTTCAAAGTAATTCACTGTAGAATACTATTTTGGGGAGGTAATGGTCCTCTATCCTAGAAATGTGCCCTGCCCAGCGCAGCTATGTTCTCAATATCATGGCCTCAATGCTGGTGATCCCTGCTTGCTCAAGGACCCATGTTTCAGATCCGTAAAGGTGAATAGACAGTACAATGGCTCTATACACACTGATTTTTGTGCTTCGCCTCAGGTGTTTATTACTCCAGACTCTTTTATGAAGTCTTCCAAATGTGCTATATGCCTTTGCTAATCTGTGATCGATCTCTTTGACAACCCGGAAACATCACCCAAGGAGACCTTCTGCTGTGCTTTCTGCAACCGCACTTGTTTATCTCAGATTGGCCTTTTTAGTCATCAGTGCGCTTGCAGAAAGCGCGGGATGAGTCCTTCCTGAATCTTCGTTTGCAAAGAAAAGCCAGAGAGAGAGAGAGAGAGAGAGAGAGAGAGAGAGAGATGATCAAGTTGTCTGCAGTATATTAGATCCAAAGAGTTTCAACTATGAAATGGAGGTGCTCTGCTTCTTAAAAGCATGTCTGACAACTGCACCATTGGAGTCCTTTAGTGATAATCAGTCCCTGAAATAGGAAGATTGATTATGTGACCCCTGGAGGCTATTTCCTCAAAAGTGAAGAATGAAGAGTGTGTAAGATTTCTGACTGAAGATTGGGTGATCATCTAGTCAGGATTTTTACAACTCCATGTTTTCTATGATAAAAGTCCTCAGGAGTTCTATATGTAAAAGGAGAAACTCAGTGCAAATAAGCAAGGCAAATGAATACTACTGGCACTTTTGTGTGCACTGTATCTAACATCTCAATAATACTGAGAGGAAAATCCTTTTCTGTTTGATACCAAAGGGGTAAAAAATGTATAAAGTTCCAGAGTGCACATTGCGCATGCTATTAAACATATAGCCCCCAAAGTTGCATCTTGTATTTTGGAAAGTATTTTTTTTAAAAAAACACCTTACTGTAAATAGCAGTGTATCTTATCACAGGCCATAACTATGAGTTCAAAATTAAGGAAACCTAAATTCAGATACTCAGTGTTCCCCATATGTATCATGGACTGCACTGACATAGGCAGACCCTTAAAAGAGAGGCAAATCCAGAGGAAGTGGCTTGATTTATCCTAAAGCAGAAATGGCCTTTTGAGGGAATTAAAAAGTATGTATTCTTGCCTCTAGGTGGGGCACACACACTTATAAGAATAATCCATTCTTTTGTAATAATTACGTATGTTTGAAGATGAGCCAAGATAGCTACAAAATATTTTAAAAACAGTGACTCAGGAGCTTTGATCAATTGCCTCAGCTGTTTTGCATGAAAAAATGATTTTAGACAGATTGCAGACAGTTGAGTTGTCCCAAACTTTAAGAAATCAGCTAAAATGGCAAGAAAAACATTGTAACTTGGGGACACTGTGTCATGTAACTTATCTTACTTCACAAATAATCATTGTTGATACCTAACTTTCAAAGAGAGAAAGGAAAAGGGGAGAGCCAATGAAGTGTCAAGGTTTGAGTGTTGGACTAGGAATCAGGAAGACCAAGGTTGGAATGTTCACTCAGCAATGGAAATCCAATGAGTGACCCTGTGAAAGTCACACTCTTTCAGTCTTACAGGAATGCATTGCCAAACCTCCTCTGAACAAATACTGTGAAGGAAACCCTATAATAAGGTTGACATAAACTGAATTGACTTGAAGACACATATCAATAATTCATCCTGCATACCTAGTGAGATTTATGCATGCCTATCTCACTAACAGAATGCCAGCCATTAAATCAGTACAAATGTAACGGGGAAATTAGGATTAATGTAAGCCAATATCTCTTGCAAAGCTAATACATGACACGAAGAAGTATGGGAAAGAAAGAGCACACAGCTATGGTTTAATAAACTATAGTTGCAGAAACTTGAGAATGGTTCTCTGAAGATGCCAGCCACAGATGCAGGCAAAACGTCAGAAATAAACTCTTCCAGAACACAGCCTCATAGCCCGGAAAAAACCCACGGAAAAACTTGTATCTTGTTTGTATACCTTTTATAAAAAGGTTTATAACAGACCTGCTTCCCTTTAAAACTAGATGTTTGTGATAAAGTGGTAGACTTATTTGTAGGACCTCATGATGTTTGTATTCTTTTGTATTAGTATGATTTCTGGCGTGGGCATTTTGGAAGAAGCATGTCTGGAAAGCAAGAAAAGGAGTAATCTTTAGTATAACCTTCCAAGATCCTTTTGTAACAGCCTGACTTAAGTAGGGGAAGCAAAGTGGAGTGGCAATCTGCTTCAGTAGAGAAAGATGAAAGGAAGCCATCCTCTCCAGAGCAAACAAACAAATAGCTGGGCTGGGGAAAATCCAAGTATTTTGTTCTACATGTAAGTCAATATGGGCTTGGATAAAAAATATTAGAGTCCCTGTTCCAAATTACTCAAGTTTTCTTTGATGGAAAATGGATTCAGTTGTTAAATAACGCTGTGGTTGCATGACACAGTAAGCCAGGGATCTATAGAAATTGTTTCTACTTGAAGGAAAAGCTAAACCAGCCAGAGCTTTGCTCCATGGTCTGTTCATCATGTTGTCTGAACCTAAGAACAGCTGTCCCTTGGTTTTTTCCCCTTTTCCTAAAAAACTAGAGATAGAATCATAAAACTGTGGACTCTTTCTCTGGTTTGTTGGAGAGAAACAAATCAGACTGACAGCTGCACCTGGGTCTGGCTGACATGATATACAAGCCACAGACTCAAGCTCACTGGTACATTCAGCTGCCCCCACCAGAAGAGGGAATGATTGTAACTGATTCTAACTGGAAGTGGGAATGATTGCAACTGATAAAATGCAATAAATAAATAACAGAGTGTTCACATTTCCCTGACTGATTGAATCATGTGAACTAGGTCCCTAAATACAAGTTTATGGTGAAAATAAAGAAGTATATAAATTAAAAAACAAACAAACTCCGCAGTGTTTATTCATAATATAAACAGAGTTCTGTTAGGTCTTATGAAGTATGAGAAGTTTTTTGTGTCTTCTGCAAGTCAGTGATCTAAACAACATTTGACAAGACTGTTTTTGTTTTGTTTTGCTATTTCTAGATGGCAGCTTCACCAGAGACAGGTCTCTCATCCAAATGGTGAATTTGCACAGAAAGCAGCTTCATATCATTGATTTGCCATGTGGCATTTTAAATGGCTATCAATCATAGCATACTTGTGTTCATTAGGCTGTTTCATTTATACAGAAAAGTGAATAACCTACCACATCCCACATACCAACGGGAAATCCTCATATGGGAAATGTTATTGTTGCATAAAAGAAGCTCTATGCATTTTGGTCAGTGTCCTATCTGGGGACAGAAATGATTCTTAGAATAGAAGCATATTTGGTCTGTGGAACACCTGTTCTCTGTGTTCTTGTCTCAAGGCAGCTTTGGCTGAAATGGGCTGGACCTTTTATATTCTACAAGATTTTAAATACATTTGAGGATTGTAGTGAGGCTACAACTTTTTCTGCTCACTTTTTTTTGCCCCCATATCCACAGATTTGGATATGATTTCACATATCCATATCAAAAAAAGTATGCTCTCTCTAGGCATTTCTAGGTCCTTCAATGTGATTCTATGATCAACTTCTGGTATTCTTCTCACTGAAAATAAGCAGGGTTCCCTATTATCCACAGTTTCAAGTATCCATGTGTGTGTGTGTGTGTGTGTCTTGGAATGTATTCCCTGCTGATATGGGGGTTGAACTGTATATCCCACCCTAAACCCAAAGATCTCAGGGAAGCTTAGAATAAAATCAATTATAAACCATAAACGATAACTTTAAAACATTAAAATCCATTAACTAGTTTTTCTATTTTCTATTTAGTAAAAAAATTAATAATATTTATATAAAAATGGAAGCTTTGTTCTTGCTTATTTCAGCATGGGGAAATGTTAAAACAGTATTCAAATCAAAATGTTATCTCCCAAAGAGGAAAAAAAAAATTTATTCATTATATATTTAAAATAGTTCTATACTGGGTTTATTTAAGGTAAGGACTCCCCAAGGTGGATCAACCAAGTAAACATGTAAAATAGTAAAATATAAATGCTCAGCCTCTTCACAGAAATTTCCTTTTACAAATGCTTACTTCACCAAAGTGTCATGTAACCTAAACTAGTTAGGGAGCTCTCAAGTGGCTAAATGACACATGGGACCTCCCTTGATACTACAACATATACTTGAAGATTGAAACCAAGCGTGGACAACTGCCAGGGTTTAGGGGCTGCTCCCCCTCATGTGACCTCAGAGAGCTGCACCTGTGCCATCTCCGCCAGCCTCCAAAGGGGTGTCATTTTGTGCCCCCCCCAACTGTTTAAGGCTCAGGGGAGGCCTTTTCTCAACCAGGAAGTAAACTGAAGTTGAACTCTAGTTTACCTCCTAGTGGGAAAAAGCCCGCTCCTGGGAAAAGGCATGGCATAATTGCCCCCACATCCTTTGGTAAAAGAATACAGTAGTTAAAAATAATTTTCAAAATTGGAGGGCAGGGTGAGGGGCTGCACTTTGCCCACCCTTCATTTAACCCTTATCTTTCATTGACTTTCATCCCATCATTAAGGTTGTTTGTTCAATGCTGAGAAGAGTTGCCTTTGGCCTCAACAACTTGATACATGGAGACAGCCAAACTTTCTGAACAGTAGTATGTGAAAGATGCAACATATAACGAGTTACAAAGAAAGCAGGGTCAAATTTTAAAGCTCAGCTAGAGTCATTTATTTTCTATTACTTTTTTGGTGCAGCAGAATTTCTCAGGAAGAAAAGCTCAAATGGGTTGGACCACTGAGAGTGAAAAGAGCCAGGACTTCTCAAAAACATGCATTTTGCACAGCAATCAGAAAAGCATACAGCTCTTTGCAACCTTTTAGCAGATTGGAAAATGTTTTTGTCTTTCATAAAGACGAAAGGAAGGACTACCACACTTGTGGCATTTGAAGATTAAGGGTCTGTCTGTCTTTCTTTCTTTCTTTCTTTCTTTCTTTCTTTCTTTCTTTCTTATTATTGGACTTTAGGTCAGAAGACATAATTTTAATTAAGTATATATAGAAGTTTATCATATTCTTACTGTATTATCTTTGGTTTGGAGGGTGGAAAGTAATTTTTTTATGTTTGTTAAGTGAGGCAGGGGTGGTAGATTGGGTTAGTCATTTGTAGTATTTTTAAAATATAATATAGTGTTTTGTAGTGTGTTGAAGTGCAGTAATGTAGTGTGCATTATATGGTATTGCTGTTGAAATACCAATAACATTTAATTTCAAAAAAGAAAGAAAAGCATACAGCCCTACCTACAGCTGCAATCCTTGGCTACAGCCAAACATTCTGAACTCCCACATTGCACACTTCAGGTAAACAAATAATGAATGCTGAAAAAGGGGGATAAATACAGGGCAGAACCAAATTCATAGCATTAGCCTACAAGACCCTGACCTGTAAGATGGTCAAATTGGTTGTGAGCTAAACTGTCTACATAAAGCATTCAGCAAAAGGCAAGTGTGGAGATCTCTTCATTTTGGATCTTACTGTGTGACCTTACACAATTTGTACTTTCTAAACAAACTCAGTCTGAAACTGCTATATTTTGGTATTAATTTTTCTACTTTCTGTAATTCCATTGTCCAACCAAATATACATGTATGTTTAGGGAAAGTGTGCAAGCTTTACAGAACACCAGTCTTGTTTTGTTGCATAATTATTAGAGAAGTAGACTTAAAACAAAAGCATTTTACAACATGATTATGTGAACAGTTGTAAACAATATCCCTGTCTTTCAGGCACCTGCCATATACAGTTTATTTTGGTTGTTTTAAAAAAACAAATCCATAACAGCTGGGTCAAAAGTTGTCCAACAAATGTAATTACTGAATTTTGTGATTGGGTTACTTTTTTTGTGTGTGTGTGTGTCTGAAACTATGTAATGTACTGCGACAACAAATGCCCCATAATATTTTTCAATTGAAACCTGATGCTGGGAAGCTGGTGTGAATATTCAGATGAGAAACATCCCACTTGTCTCAGGCAGAGAAAAATGGGAAGTCAAATATAACCTGAAACTCCACCATCTGTGTAAACAAACCTTTTGTTTACTAAGATAGCCAAGTGTCCAACTTGTGAAGGTGAAAATGTGCAATCAAATGTTTTGCATCCAGGATAAAGCTGGCACTCAGGATTTCCCGGGAGAGACAGACTTCACTGGAGACTAAATCCATGGCAGCCTCATCAACAGCAGGTGTTTATACAGACTTTGGAATTATTTTGCTGTGTTCTGGATGGTGTGCATGGGGATGGTGAATATGGCTCTAAATGGTTGGGTGATGTCAGTTTGGACTGAGAGGAGCAGGGTTGGGGAAAGGTAGCAACTTGGGATGTCTGGCCACAGCTGTTCTTATGTTTCTTGTTCTGCAGTCTGAAACTGCAGTAAAATGAAACCTTACTTCAGAGGAAATTGTGAAATGACCCTTTAAGAGTGACTGAGAGTGTGATCACTGCACATATGAAGATGAAGAGATTGTGCAACCTGCTCAAAGCTGCTCAGAACATTAAGACAATATTCCTTTGAAATATTTTAATTTACATGCACAGTTGAGGAGCAACTTCTGGAGGGCCAGACAGAAGAAAACAACTACTTTACAATGGTTGGACACTACATTTGGCTGTGTGAAAAGGGGCTTGACTTAGCAGATTTTGAAAAGTGTAACCTATTCATCACTTTCATCACCTTTTCATTTCTCACCCCCCCCAAAAAAAACTCTGATGGTGCCTAGTATAACCCCTCCCTTCTGAAATATTGTAAGCCTCATGCCAGGGTAATGATTGATATTTTAATATTTCTATAACTGTTGTTATTTTAATACAAATAGTCCACCAAATAAGTATGGGTTAAGCAAAATTCCATTTTGAAAACTCCCAAAATCTTGCAGAAAAAACTGTCTGAAAATTGGCAGCATTCATCCTCTTGGAAGGAGCTATGCTTGTATATTTCACCTAATTCTATCAAAAACCAAAGAGCCAAATGTTTAAACTGTAAAGTGTTTTTAAAGGTAGTTCCATCCTCGCTTTTTTGGGTTATTTGCTTTGTACTTTGTTATGTGGCTCTCTCTCTTATACACACACACACACACCTATATCTGGCTGAGGAGTTGGTATCACAGGTAACCATCCACTAAAACTGGGTACAGACATCTCCTAATTATTACTCTCAAGACCCTCCTGGAAACTCCAAGTACTGTTCTTGTTTTTCTCCTGCCAGAAAAATGCAGCCATAACTTTCAGTGAAAACACAACAACCACTTCTGATGCTTGCTAAAGCACTGTGGCTGAAATTAAACAGGAGAGTTCTAGTAATGTTACTCCCTGAATGGAGGGTAGAGTTGTTAATCACAAATCTACACCCCCTTCCCCTCCCCTTGGCAGTAACATTTCCCTTTCATGGAGAGTTTGAAGGCAAACATACCAAGTGTTGCAGAAACACACACACATGCACTGTCCCTCAAAATGGCTCAGGAAGCTCTGGGAGGCTCAAAATTCACACTGGAGTGATTTGGAGGAACACTTATTTGCTGTGCAGAAATCCTAAATCTGTTTATATCAACCTATTTCAGGATTTTTATGAATCCAATATACACGCCCAGTCCCTATGGTTCCTGAGGACAATCTCTCTATGACTGTCTTCCCCGCCCTGGATCCATCCAGATGTTTGGACTACAATTTCCACATACACCCCAACCATTGTCTGTACTGGCTCAGGAAGCCAAACCATATGAGGAACCAAAACTAGGGAAGTGTTCTTTGTGTGTGTGTGTGTGTGTGTGTGTGTGATAATCAAAGTTGAGTTTCATGTCCTTCACACTGTGACTTTAAACTAGTAATCCATACATGAAATCAACTAAAAACCAATTCATCAGCAAAGGAGAGGGCAAACTTATCACAGTAGCTATAAGCTGCTACATGTTTTAGCAGTGGAAATCTGATCACTATACTGTTCATCACCTGCTGGACAGCACTTTGTAGGTATGATGGCAGCAGCGAATATATATGTTTCCATTATAATACAACCACAATATCATCATACAGACTATTTTAATCTAAATCCAATAGATGGCAATCACTTTGCCATACTTGTTTTCTGTTGTGCTTGAAAGCTAAGCTTCCATAAATTTGCAGAAAAACAATACCAGGGCTGAAACTGCCAAATGAAGATTTGAAAGCTTGGCAAAGTTGGAGATTTTCAATCTAATTTCAGTACCTGTTTTGCTTCCCGTTTTACATGTCCATCTGTTGACCAGATCCTAGAGAGGTTAGCATCTGAAGGCAACCATCACCATCTCAAAAACTGACATAAAGGCACAGACTGGTGAAGGTAAGCAACAGTGGAAGATATGTTAACAAAAACACATTACCCCACCCCTGTTCCCTAGGTCACCCAGAGAAGCAATGAGAAACAGGATACTTTCCCATCAAGAGGATAACTCAAACATATCACTGGGCAGAACAATTCCAGATAATTTTGCACTAGAACAAAGATTTCCCACTCTGGAACACCATCAGCAACTAAAGCCTCAGTTTTCAGTAACTCAGAAGGTCAGGGAGAACAACATGTTCTGGTTTACTTTATGCTTTCTACCTATGATGTAGTGTAGTGGTTCTCAAACCTACTGATGTGAACCCCACGGTTTTCACCAAACACCATGCCTCTCCCCATTCTTGACTGATTTAAAATGTGTACTTCTAGTTCATGATCAACTAAGTGGTAATTATTTCATCCATTTCCATGAGTGAGGGGCTTACTGCACTCCAAAGTAAAGTGGCAGGGGAGCAGGAAAGTTCTGTCTTCCATGCTCCCTTACTGCATGACATCGCCATTCTTTCATTCTAGCCCCATGGGGGACCAAGCTAAAACCACATCTTTTTGCTAACCGGAAAAACCTCCTAGCAAAAGACACGGTTTTATCTTGGTCCCCCATAGGACCAGAATTAAAGAATGCCGTAAATAAGAAGGAACTTGTCCAGTCATGCTTTCACCTTCCTATGAAATTTATTACATTACTGGCAGTTCTTTGAACCACTAGTGTTTAGCAAAAAAGCTTTCAAGATAAAAACAACAACTGCATCTGAATTCTAGACAACAGTATTACTAGGCTATGCAGCCTTACATCTCATTAAAATTATCTGCCATACATACACACACTTCTCAAAAAATACTCTAGTAATTACCATGGAAGCACTTTGCTATTTACATTTGCAGAGCAACATACTGTTCCCATCCCTTTAAACTAAAGCACCTCAGAAAGCACGTAAGTTTCTCCCTTTACTCAGCTATACTTACTGCATGCTTAGTTTTAGCAAAATTTGATGACAGAGGGTGAAGGATGATCAAATCTGGACCCTGTAGTTTTAAACAAATACAATACGACCCCCATATCCATGGGGGCTATGTTCCTGGACTTACTGTGTAAATGTGAAACTGTGGATAAAGCTGAAGCTTATTCAAATCAACAATTTCCAACTCAAGCAGACCATAGAGTCACACTGGAGGACCTAGAGATTCCTAGAAAGAATGCCTTGCTAGGCATTGTCTAGGTCCTAGAGAACACATATTTTTTTTCAGACACAGGTAAATGAAACCATGGGTACCAGTCCCATGGATACAGGGGTCTTACTGTAGGGATAGACTTGGCCTGGTAGCACTAGCATTGCTGAGTGACCAACTATAAAAACCAGTCAAGTGACCAGCTCTCTTTTTGTCAGCAGATAAAAATAGTTTTGTACCATTAGGCATTTACAAACTGACGAGGGTTGGGCTTTTAAATGCTGTGCAATTTGGATTTTAAGGTTTGTACAGTTGTCCCTTCCTATTTGCGGGGGTTGGGGCGAAGCACCACTGCAAAATTGAAAAAAACATGAATAACCTTCAGCTCCCTCCCCTAAGAAGCAGCGAGTGCAGGGTTTGCCCGGCCTTCAGTGCCCCCCCAGGGAACAAGCAACAAGAAGTGGTGGTGCTTCTTCTTCCTTCTCCTCCTCCCCCCTGGCAGGGCTGGGCGGGGAGGCACATGTAGCACCCAATATGACTGTAGCTCCCCTCATCCCTGCCACATCCCGCTTGGCCCCCCGGCCCCCAGCCCAGCCGCGCTTCCTTTCCTCTGTCTGCCCTGGATCTGGCACTGCTTGGCTCGCCTTCCCTTCTTGCCTGCCCATGGGGCTTGCGGGGGGGGGGGGTCTGCCTAGTGCTGCCACTGAAGACATTCTTCCCTATGGGAGTGAGAGAAAAAGAAGGGAGGAAACCAGTGGAAACCTCAAGCCCCCCTTCCTTACTCCTCCTCCTGCCCGGCCGCGGCTCTCTTCCTCCGGCTATTGCTCCGAGGCGCTTAGGCGGCAGCTGAGGGCTCCAATAGGAGCAAGGCGTGTGAGGCGGCAGCGGCAGGTGAGACTAATCCAGCCTAGAGCAGCAGATCTCACCTTCTCCCCAACTGGCTCCGTAGGCTGAGCGGACTTGGTATGGCGCAGAACGGCAGCCACCGAAGACACTCCTCCCTCCCTCTGCCTGGATCTAGCCACCACCTCGCTTGCTCGCCTCTCCAGATCTCCTGCTGAGACAAGCCTCTAGTGGAGCCCCTCTGCTGTTGTCCCGGAGAGGCGAGTGAGTGAGGTGGTGGCTAGATCCCAGCCAGCCATGGGAGACAGGGGGAACTTCGGCAGCTGCCATTCTGCACCCCACCAACTCCGCTCAGCCTGCTACTAAGCCACTTCTGCACAGCCCAACCCCCTGGCTCTTGTATTGCCTGACATTTCATCCCACCAAAAAAAAAAAAAAAAAAAAAGGTGCAGTGCCCTATCTAGTGCTAAGGAGGTGAGGAGAGCCACATGGGAAGCCCGAGCCACAACAGCCACCCGGAGGTACAGTTCCTTCTCCCGCCACCCCCACACCGTGCTTGCTTTCCTCCACTCCCAGCCGCAGGCTATCCCACACTGACTTGCTCCTCTGGCACCAGGCTTGAGAAAACGGAGCCTGTCTCATCATCATCAGCAGGAGAAGGAGACACCTGTTTGTTTGGGGACGAGAACTAAAAAAGGTCACTTCTTATGTCCTGGCGGGAGGTGCCTCCTTCTCCTGCTGCTGCCAATGTGTCAGGCCCTGTTTTCTCAAGCCCAACAGCAGAGGAGTGAGTCAGTGTGGGGTCGGGGACTGTCTCACTGGCAGCAGCAGGAGAAGGAGGCACCTCCCGCCGAGACTAAGAAGTGACCTTTTTTCGTTCTCGTCCCCAAACAGGTGCCTCCTTCTCCTGCTGCTGCCCCGATCTCAGGGAGCCTCCCGCCGGGACAAGCCTCTGGCAGAGTTCCTCCGCTGCAGTCCCAGAGAGGCGAGTGAGGCAGCGGCGGCTAGATCACGGCAGGCCCTTCCAGGCTCCCGAGGTGGGGGGTGGGTGGGCTGCTGAAGTGGCTGCTTCGGCCCTGCAGTCACTCGGCCGAAGCAGCGTTCAGCCGAAAGACAACGGTAAGTGCAGAGCAAACCCCCATGCTGGCTAGCAAGGGGGTTTGCTCAACACTCACGCTCGTCCTTCGGCCGAGCACTGCTTCGTTCGAGTAGCTGCAGGGCAGAAGCAGCCATGGGGTTGAAGCAGCCGCTTCGGCAGCCCACCACCCCACCTTGGGATCCTGGAAGGGCCTGCTGGGATCTAGCTGCTGCCTTGCTTGCTTGCCTCTTTAGATCTATGCTGCAGCCCTAGAGAGGTGAGCGAGGTCAGCGGCTTGATCCCAGTAGGCCCTTCCAGGCTCCTGAGGTGGGGGCGTAAAGCTGCGAATAAGAAGGGACGACTATATATAGTTTAATATTTTAAAAATGTTTTAACTGCATAAATTGTTTAATTGCTTTTTAAATTTTGTATTTATATTTTAATGCTTTTGTATTGTTTTTAATTCATATTGTTTTAAATTCATTGTTAGCCGCCTTGAGTCTCTATATTGGGAGAAAGGCGGGATATAAATAAATAAGTGACCGAGATGCTACATGGCTGGGGGTGAGGTAGGAACTTTAGGGGACCTCTTGTCACTAAGAAGCCAGAACAGTGCTGAAAGGGGACTGAAGAGGAATTGAGCTTTGCGGGAAATGTCATCTATAAAGAAAAATCTATTAGCTAATATGAGTTTTCTATTAGTTTCTAATTCACTACTGGCATGCATTTTAACTGGACACAATTAAATACAAGATGAACTGAAAGCAAGGAATGGCCCAAGACATCTACTGTATTTCCAGAGACATAAAATAAGCCCCACCCCCATGCCAAGACTTATTGTACCCTAGGCCAGTCAAGTTGTTTTGGCATCCAGGGCAAAATAGCTCACAAGTGTCTGTCTCTCTCCATTCCTGGCAGTAATAAATAAATGAATAATACATTAAATAACCAATGATTTGTTGCCCTTTCATGGCAGCCACATTGTACTTATTGAGATGGTTACTTCACTGTGCCTAATGATAGGGCTGGCCCTAGTGGAAGCTGTACTACTCGTTCAAAACTGTTGGATATTGGGAATCATGAACTGTGAATGCACTAACTGTGAATGGATGCATGCCACATTTCACCTGCTTCAAATAGAGGCTGGAATTTCTGCTCCTACCTTTTAACTCAGATTGTATGACTAAAGAACAATGTGCTATCAACCATTCTGCACTGTGATAAAATCACAGCAACAATAATTTTATATTAGCTGAGACAGACTAACTTTAATTCCTCTTTTGTTTTGCTCCTAAGAGCACAACATTTCTCTTGTTCCCTTCGATTGTTACTCTGCAAAGCATCTAGAGGGGATGGAGGAAAAATGGCAGTAGCTGCTTCTGGGAATCTTCACTGCATAATCTCAAATACTAACCTGACCTAATAAATTAGTCCACTGATGCAGCCACAGAAGTTTGTTGTTTCAGAAACAGTTTCTGAAGTTTTTGTGACACATTCAAGACCAATTTTGTATGGAACCAACTTTTATGAACTAGAGTTCAGTTTGGCAGTTGCATAAAATATGACTCAGGATTAGATTTGAATCCAATATATAAACAACTAAAGGGCTGGGGGCATGCGGATCCTATAAAAATGGCCTTGGGGGCCACGGGCTTTTGCTGACTTTTTTTTTTTTTGTCTTCTAATGGTTTGTTGTAATTGTTTCTATTCTATCATTTTAATTGCACATTAACAATAACTTTTATATGTTTTAATTTATGTCTTTATAAGTGCTTTTAAACTATATTTTAATTTTTGTAAGCTTCCTTGAGTCCCACTATTGAGAAAAAGGTGGTAGAGAAATGGACATGTTCTCTGTAACAGTGGTTCTTTGAGTGGTCATCTGTGAACTTACACATATGGGTCATTCTGTGCCTCGATCTTGGGAAACTTCTAGCTGTATTTTGGCAGTAAACCTGCCTTCTCACCAGCACGCATATAAGCCATGCATTCCTGTAAAAACCGAGTTCCAAGTCCACCACTGAAAGACCTGGAGAAAGGGGCGGCATGAAGGGGGGGCAGGTTGTGTGAATTCACAGATGACCACTTGAAGAACCACAGTTACAGGTAAGCAATCTGTTCTTCTTTGTGGTCTCTGTGACTCACATATATGGGAGAATAGCAAGCTAAACTCACTAGCGATGATGGGTCATGCCAGAACCAATGACAGCACCATCCTACCAGATGTTTGCACTGAGCATCCAGTCTGTAATGAGACAGGAACCTACATGGTTGCAACTATATGGACACTCGGCAGAGTTCTGGGAGAGGAATCCCTCTGAGATATGGCAACATGGTGGCCACTGCCCGAGTCAAGTGAGCTTTGATTCCTTGTGGAAGAGGTTTTGCAGTAAGGGAGTAGGTGAGGTGGACAGTGTTCACCACCCAGTGGGAGAGACACTGAGACAATGAACAGCCTAGGGAATTTTCTAAACTGCTTTGCCTGAAAAATGTAGAGCATGAATGCCTGCCTAACACCTATGATGTGAAGGGCGTGTTTGAGATAGGAAGAACGGGATTGTATGAAGGTGAGAAGCAACTTTCTGTTAAGACAGAAAGTGGAAATCACCTTCAGGAGAAAAGAGATGTCTGTGGGGAGGACAACCTTGTCACTATGAAAGGATAAGGCAGATCCATTCTGAGTGCTGCCAATTCAATGGTCCTACAGAGGTGATGGCAACAAGGAATGCTATCTTCTAGGAGAGCAGGTGATGATCACAGGATGCCATTGGTTCAAAATGCTTAGCAAGGACCAAGGACAGGCTCCACATAGGCAGTGGTCCACAATTTGGGGGAATGAAAGTGTATGTATCCCTTCAAGAAGACTTTTACCAATAGGTGGCAACCTGTGGTTTGAAGTAAGGGGAAATGGCTGTCACGGAAAGGTATGAGAGGTCTTTAGATCACAGAGACATTTCTCCTTTTTTGGTTGTGCTCCAGCTTCTTGTCCATGGAAGAGTCAAACAATACGTATTTGTCAAATAGAATTATCTTGCATCATAGGTTAGACATGCAGAATATAATCAGGCATGTTTATGAAGAGAGATGGCATTAGCCATGGCCTTCATGGCTGCAGTCTACCACATGCTTCACTGTAGTAATCTGCTGAGCCACTAATTTATGCCCTTCAGCATGAGCTGTTTCGTCCATAATCAAATTTGGCTGATGGTGCTTAAAAACCATGATACAGTCTTCTTCTTGCACTCTGTACAGACTTTCAGTCCTTGAAGTGGAAGGAACTAAGGCCAGGGTCTGCCATGAGTAACACACTACTTTCCAGAGTGCCAGAAACAAAGGTATAGCTGTCAGAAGAGTATTTTGAGGTCCAATTTTCTTAAAGACCAGGTCCTCAAGAAGCAGCTTGGATGCCTTAATTTGCAGACTTAGGGCCTTAGCCATTCTGGAGCGCTGCTCTGCAAAGATTATCAGAAGGGGAGGTGGGATTTTGGTCTCATAACCAGTGGGTCAAGGGAGGAAGCAGAGGGGTTAACTTTCTAGGTGGCACAACTCTCTTGCTTTTGCTAGTGACTTACTTACGGTAATTCACAAACTGCCTTTCATAAGCATGAAGATGCAGAAACACAGCAAAGTATAATCCACTTATGAAGTATTTTAAAACTGGAGTATAACATCAAGGGACTTTCCTCACTTTATAGGTTAAGCAAGGAAAAAGGAGGAAATTCCCTGAGGAAAGAGTAAGTGTTAATTCTTGGAAATAACAAGTTAGCCAAAGGGATGAAATTTAACACCCATTCATAATTGTGCATTTGTGAACTAACAGTACAGAATAAAACTGTACTAGAAGCTGTCACCCACCATTTAATCAGAGTGGTAATTGAAGTTATTGAGCCTGTCATCCTGCTGTAGAGGGACAGAGGCAGATGGAGGAGAGCTTTGCATTATGCTAAACAGCCCTGGATGGTACTTTCCATTCTAGTAAAAACATGATGGTATGTGGAATTCTAATCATCACATTCACCAAGTAATGTTTATTTGTGCAACTGAAGCACTGAAAATGAAGATCCCCACAGCACCTGTTTTTAAAAGTAAGATAAAACCAAGTAGTGAAATAGGAACAAACAGAAATTCAAGGTAGCAAGAGGAACATCCCTCATTAGTCTAGTTTCATGGACATTCTTACCATTGGTCTGCATCTTGTAGTGACTTTCTTTAGAAGTGTGACAGCTAAAGGAAAGAGCAAAGTGCTGAATAAATTCATACTGGAGTTTCAATCATAATATCATCTGAATTAATATTCAGACAAGTCTCCATACAAAGGGAGTCACTTGCTCTCTGGAAACCATATTACCATTAAAAAAAAAGTACTTGCTGAGCTCCCAGCTACAAAGAGATACTACAAACAGGCATACACATAGCCCCTTCACAGAACTACCTCTGCCAATTGTATGAAAACCAGTGTTTAAAAAATAAAGCGGGGGGGGGGGGAGAACTACCCCTGCCAAGCACTTTCCTCTCTCTTATCACTCTAATCACAGATTTCTTTTCCTTAAATCCCTACCTAGCTTCTGGTTATGTCTAGAGCCAGCACTAACTTCCTGTTCTTACTTTTAAAGACTTCCAGTGGGATAACAAATTCTATGAACAGATAGATGGGGTAGCCATGGGCAGCCCTCTGAGTCCCATGATAGCAAAATTTTACATGGAACATTTTGAAAAGCAAGCCCTGGAAACATCACCAAAAAAGCCAAAACAACAACAACAAAAACCAACCCCCCCAACCCCCCCCCAAACCACCACATGATTCTAATATGTGGATGACACTAAACATGGGTAGACCGTGCAAAAAGGATCTGCGAACCCCAATACCTGGAGGACAAACTGAAGCACTTAAACTGGGCTATATAGGCTAATGGTTACTCCAGATCAGACATCACAAGAGCAGCCAGACCCAGAAAAAAACACAGGAATGAAGAAGAAAAACATCCACCCAAAGGGAAGGTATTTTTACCATACATCAAAAGAGTCACAGACAGAATAGGGAAACTGATGAGGAAACACAACCTCAAACAATCTACAGACCAACCAAGAAAATGCAAGAAATGCTATGCTCAGTGAAGGACAAAAGAGACCCTGTCACAGCTGCAGGAGTTTACTGCATACCATGCAGCGGTGGACAAGTTTACATAGGGACCACTAAATGTAGTGTGCAAACACAAATCAAGGAACATGAGAGACACTGTAGACTGGGCCAGTCAGAAAAATCAGCAGTAGCAGAACATGTTATAAACCAACGTGGACACAAAATGTTATTTAAAAACGCAGAAATTCTGGACTAGGCCAACAACTATCATGTCAGAATGCACAGAGAAGCTATTGAAATCCACAAACACCTGGACAACTTCAACAGGAAAGAGGAAACCCTGAAAGTAAACAAAATCTGGCTACCAGTCTTGAAAAACACTAAAATCAAAACTCAAGACATGTAAATGAACTCCACCTAGGGACAGGGGGATTTCAACAGACGATGGATCATTAGCTAAACAGACACTAATCCTCCTTGCATATCTCCACCCAGAAACTAGCCATTCAATTACGCAAATTTACATATACTCCACAACAGGGGTTCACAATATATAAACTCCACACACACTCCTACCCAACCATTCTATGAAGATGCCAGCCACAAATGCAGGCAAAACATCAGAAATAAACTCTTCTAGAACATGGCCTCACAGCCCGGAAAACCCCCCACAGAAAACCTATTTCATGGCTTTGTCACCCATCTCCCAGGTCCCAGCAGACCTTTGTCCATATCTTTCTTTCAACTCCACCACCTGTAGCTGTCTAAAGAGCTCCTGCTCCTTTTAATGATTCCATCCTATCTCTCATGCTTGCAACTGTCTCTGCAAAACCTCCATGAACACTTCTCTTACCTCCTCTATATCTTTATTCAACGCTTCTCCCCTCCCCATTTATCCTTTGGCATGCTGCCTAAGATCCCATGGCTTACAATGCAACCTAAGTACATGCAACTGAAATAATCACATCAGTCTTCACCTAGTTTCCTGTTGTGTGCTTTCAAGTTGTTTCTGACTTATGCCAACCATAAGGCAAACTTATCACAGGTTTTTTTGGGCAAGACTTGTTCAGAGGGGGTTTCGTCTTTGCCTTCCTATGAGGAACTCTATGAAGGAGTAGTAGTAGTAGTAGTAGTAGTAGTAATTGCTTTGGGGTGTATTTTCAATCTGTGCGAGTATTATTTTTTAAAAAACAGAAATCTATAGTTGGTCATCAAAGCATCCTCATGCAGATTCAGCTTCCTAATTTAATGGGCCACTACAAAAATCTTTCTAAAACATTTTCAGTGGCAAAATAAATCTGGATTAAGGTTCCACAAGATATTGTTATTGAATAAAAACATTTTTTTTTGTTGCTGTAGATATAATAATTTTTAGGCAGGGATTCCCTGAGACCTGAAAATTGTTTCAAGAGTTCCACCAGGGTAAAAAAGTTGAGAAAGGCTAGCCACTTCACCACAAGGCACAATGAATCTGTACTAGCAGAAGGCAACCAAGTATAAATTCACCAGTTACGCCTCACTGTTTTAATAAACAGTGAGGAATAAAATATTACCTGGCTATACTGTTGCATAATAACAACCGATCAACTCAAAGTTCCCTTCCTTGCTACTCTAATGACAAATTCTGAACTATGACAAGTGTCTAGTCCAGCCTTTCTCAACCTTTTTACCCTGGAGGAACCCTTGAAATAATTTTCAGGTCTCAGGGAACCCCTGCCTAAAAATTATTATATCTACAGCTAGAAAAAAGGTTTATTTTTAAAGATCTCAGAGAACCCTAGTGACCCCTCAGGGAACCATAAGGTTTCAAGGAACCTTGATTGAGAAACACTGGTCTAGTCTATCCAACTCCATTAATATGAACACAACAACATTTGTAAATATGCTAAATTATACGGAAATCTTAGATCATCAAAAATTAATACACAATCTAGTACTTTGAACATTATTGTCCACTACTTAAAAGTCACAACACATATATTCATTCCTAGACTATTTTCAACACATGTTTCTGGTACACATACTGCACTAAAAATCTTGATAGAACTGGTATTCTACCACATACAGGCATCCCTTGCTTCTCAATGACTCATTTTTCAACATTCTGCTTTTTCGGCAGATCTAAATTATAACCTTGTACCACACTTTTGACCCTTGGTCTCCTCTTTCAACTATGTAGTCCACTCAGCCTGCTCTTCCCCACTCCTCCCAGTCTACTTGGAAAGTTGCTATTTTTTTCTTTCAGTCAACTCACTGCCATCTACTGTTCAGTCTTGCATTTCTCTCTCTCTCTCTGGCTTTTCTTCGCAAACGAAGATTCAGGAAGGACTCATCCCACGCTTTCTGCAAAAACGCTGATGACTAAAAAGGCCAATCCGAGATAAACAAGTGCGGTTGCAGAAAGCACAGCAGAAGGTCTCCTTGGGTGATTTCCGGGTTGTGATTCTTTCTGCGTTGTCGTTTCTCTTCAAGACTTGTTCAACGTGACCTCAAATAAGGCTGCAGCATTGTGGATAGTGCGTCTCCATGCCTCCCGATGTGAGGCCATGGCGGACCATTGTTGGTGATTAATTTGGCCAAGCCTGAGATGTTGTTTCAGGGAGTCCTTGTATCGCTTTTTTGGAGCGCCCCTCTTACGGTGACCCATGGCGAGTTTACCATAGAGTACTATTTTTGGGAGGCAATGGTCCTCCATCCTAGAAATGTGCCCTGCCCAGCGCAGCTGTGTTCTCAATCTCATGGCCTCAATGCTGGTGATCCCTGCTTGCTCAAGGACAGCAACATTCGTCACATAGTCAGTCCAGTGTATATTTAGGATTGTGCGTATACAGCGCTGATGAAAGCGTTCAAGGAGTAGTAGGTGGTGGCGATAGGTGACCCATGTTTCAGACCCATAAAGGAGAATAGACAGTACAACAGCTCTATGCACACTGATTTTTGTGCTTCGCCTCAGGTGTTTATTACTCCAGACTCTTTTGTAAAGACTTCCAAATGCACTATATGCCTTTGCTAATCTGTGATCGATCTCTTTGTCAATCTTGGCATCTGGGGAGATGATGCTTCCCAGGTAGGTGAACTGCTGAACAGACTTAAGCACAGATTTGCCAATGGCAATGTGGGGATGGTGGCTAAAAAAATGAAGACACAGTTCCAGTTTTCAACCATTTCTACTTTTGACAGTGCCCTGGTCCCTAACCCATTGAATATGCAGGGTATGCCTATATCTCACTTAATACAAAGAATCCTGTAGCATTTTTAAAGACTAACAACTTTTATTTGGCATAAGCTTTTCATGGAGCCTACTTAACCATATGAATCAGAACATGAAGAACATGCATTTCATCAGCTGCATCAGACACATGAAGTGGGCCAGATGAATGAAGTCCACCAAAGCTTACACCAAGAAAAGCTGTCAGACTTTAAGGTGCCACAAGACTTTTTGTTGTTTTTGCTGTAGACTAACATGGGTAATTTTGTTTACTACCTAAGTTTCCACGCATACATATACATGCACACACACACACACACATATATATATTGGAATAGACGACATTAGCCTTTTGCTTTGAGAAAATAATTGTGCTGAAATTGGTAATTAGCAAAATCTTATATAAATAAATCAAGGTTGTGATGCTGAGAGGAATAATAAATCAAGACCCAATTCCCAGAATTTCTTTTCCAACCTAGAATATTTTCTGCACACGCAAGGCTGGCATTCAAGCACACTTTGTTGTTAATCCTGTACTCCTAAATAAACCCTTGTTTAATACTGTGAACCTAGTAACCGGTTCTCTTGGACAAGCAGACTCTTGTTTGAAGAGTATCATCACTATTTGGGGCGATTCTAAATTCTTTCTTTCTTTCAGGAATTTTATGTGGCTGTTCTAACCCCATGCAAATCTAATACTCTCACCTGGTGCTGGTTGTTTGACTCAGGAGGGACTGAATTTCAAAGCAACTCTCTGTGGTCACTGAAGGTATGCTGTGGATTGAGAGCCGATGAAACCAAGAAGCAATAAAACAGGAATGTATGTGACACTGTTAGAGTACATGCACCAATATTACAAATGAATTTTTGTAGAACCAACTAGTATTAGAATATTTGCCAGAAAGGCTCATAAGCACCAAAATGATTGTAAACAGACTTTATGCTAATAGTAAGATTTCCACATCTAACTTCTGGGACACTTTTGGAATTGCTGAAGAGTTAATATGATTAGTGCAATATCAAAAACTTCAAATTTAAGTTTAAAGTATTAAAATAATGCTAAATTAAGCAGCATGGCTAGGTATCACTACTTGCTACCTCTGTCAAGGAGAGTTGATCTAAAAGTCCCTAAATATACATTCTTATCTTTTTCAGATGATTAATGCACCTGAAACTAAGTTTTCAAATGTTCAGGTAAAGAGGTCAATGAACTTTTATGAACTTAATGAAGATGTAAAAAAAACACCCTGTTACCTCTGTGATTCTTAAACATTTGCATACACAGAGCTCACTGAGATAAAGACATTGATATCTGAAAGATTTTAAATAATTATGACCCTCTCCCCCTGAAGATTTCAGAAGTGTGCTAAGGCCTACTATTAAATATCAAGGTGTATGAATACTAGTCAGTATCATTATGAAGAGTAGCACAGTAGACTATTTCATAGACCATCAATCTATATTCTTTGTGAGTGCTCTATTTTGCATTCTAAAACAGATAACATAGGATTAAGGGAAATCATCTTCTAAACAAAATGCAAAGAAAGCGGGATCCTACAAAACAGACAAACAAACCATGGGTACTCCTATCCAGACTTCCAATCAGAACTCTTTAAACACTATTTGGGCTTGCGACAAGGGGGTGGGGGTTCAGGAATGAAATGAGGACATATTTCCCTTTCTTCATAATTCCAAAACATTCTCCATTATACTATATAGCACTAAGGGGATCAGCTATAAAGCTGGCTGTCAGTTCTAAACCTGAATGTTTCTTGAAGCAGGGCATGGAAAGGCTTATGCATACCTTTCACCTTCTTTCTCTCTGGAAACATACCATATGGTGAAGAGGTTTTAGACTCATAGACCATTATTTGAATTAGTCATAGTGGTTACAGAGGTATTTTTGTAGGTACAAGTTGGAGGGGGAAATCCCCCTCTTACACCTGCAACCCTTGATATACTCTAAGCCCCAAAAGTTGTTCCAAGAATTAAAAATAAATAAATAACAATGTTTGTGTGAGCACTAAATTTCAGCATATTGGATTCAGGCCATGGCTTGCATCTTTTGAACCTAAATCCCAACCTCCAAAATACCACAAACATTTAGAAGCTCGAAGAAGCTGGTTTCTTCTATGGTTTAAGATGCCCCTTTGTGTTAATTTATAAGCTGATACCATTCTTCTTGGTTTGAGAGTTCCCTAATTATCTAGAAACTGACTTATTTTGGGGTGAAAAAATTTCATTGCCAAACTGATAGCAATCAGACCACATACGGGTGTGCGCACGCACGCAGTTGAACACAAAATATGCAGCTGGACACAACAGCTGGAAAACTGGAAGGGACACATTTTTTATTAAGCATTCAAATGATAGTGTTTATTGGGCAACCTTGGTGAAAAAAAGGCGAAGCACATTTTTGGAAAAGTACTAATTCTAGCACAGCAAGTTTGAGGAAGTGACAAAAATGGCTCTCACACTGATGTGTGAGTTGGGACCTACACCTGTGTTGAGCCACTGAACTGTCCTATTACTTAATGAACTAATGCAGATTCATACATGGAATTGCTGCTGTACAGTAGATAAGAGCTACTGCCATTGATACTGGGTGCAAAAGCAAGAAGCAAATGTTTTGCCTGATAAATGGAAGGTTTAGGAAGAAGCTGCAGAGCCAACAGGAGTACTACAGATATGGTATTTGCTCTTAGACAACTGCAAGAGAAATGTAGAGAGCAGAACAAGGGCCTCTATGTAACATTTGTTGACATCACCAAAGCCTTCGACACTGTGAGTAGAAAAGGTCTGTGGCAGATCCCGGAAAGACTAGGATGTCCCCCCAAATTCCTTAAAATGATTATCATGCTACACGAGGGCCAGCATGGTCAAGTCAGATATGGCGATGCTCTTTCAGAGCCCTTTCTAATAACTAATGGAGTGAAGCAAGGTTGTGTTCTTGCTCCAACTTTATTTACAATCTTCTTCAGCATGATGCTCCAAAGGGCTACGGCAGAGCTTGAAGAAGAAGACAGCATCTATATACGTTACCGTACTGATGGTAGCTTGTTTAACTTAAGCCGGCTGAGGGCTCACACCAAGACTCTAAACTATCTATTCCGTGAGCTGCTCTTCGCTGATAATGCTGCCCTTGTTGCCCACACAGAAGCAGCTCTGCAGCACCTAACATCCAGCTTCTGAACAGCTGCAGAGCTGTTTCGGCTAGAAGTCAACCTGAAGAAAACAGAAGTTCTTTACCAGCCTGCACCACAGGACGAACACCATCATCCCCACATTGCCATCGGCAAATCTATGCTTAAGTCCATTCAGCAGTTCACCTACCTGGGAAGCCTCATCTCCTCAGATGCCAAGATTGACAAAGTGATCGATCACAGATTAGCAAAGACATATAGTACATTTGGAAGACTTTACAAAAGAGTCTGGAGTAATAAACACCTGAGGCGAAGCACAAAAATCAGTGTGTATAGAGCCATAGTACTGTCTATTCTCCTTTATGGATCTGAAACATACGTCACCTATCGCCAACACTTACGACTCCTTGAATACTTTCATCAGTGCTGTATACGCACAATCCTAAATATACACTGGACTGACTATGTGACGAATGTTGCTGTCCTTGAGCAAGCAGGGATCACCAGCACTGAGGCCATGAGATTGAGAACACAGCTGTGTTGGGCAGGGCACGTTTTTAGGATGGAGGACCATCACCTACCAAAAATAGTACTCTACGGTGAACTTGCCACAGGTCAGCGTTAGAGGGGCGCTCCAAAAAAGCGATACAAGGACTCCCTGAAACAACATCTCAGGCTCAGCCAAATTGATCACCAACAATGGTCCGCCATGGTCTCACATTGGGAGGCATGGAGACGCACTATCCACAATGCTGCAGCCTTATTTGAGAGGTCACGCTGAACAAGTCTTGAAGAGAAACGACAACGCAGAAAGAATCACACCCTGGAAACATCACCCAAGGAGACCTTTTGCTGTGCTTTCTGCAACTGGATATGTTTATCTCGGATTGGCCTTTTCAGTTATCAGCGTGCTTGCAGAAAGCACGGGATGAGTCCTTCCTGAATCTTCATTTGCGAAGAAAAGCCAGAGAGAGAGAGAGTTTAAGTGGATGATTCATCTGTCCAAGTGACTGGTGTTCATCCTGTACTAGAAGTGGTTGAGTTCCCTTTTAAGGAACAGGTTTGCAATTTCTGAGCACTCTTTGGTCCATCTTTGACATTAGAAATGCAAATTGCTTCTCTAACACAGAATTTTTTTTTATCAACTTGAGCAAGTACAGCAACTAGGAGCCTAAACAGATAGTAACAACTTGGCTTCAGTCATCCAGGCTCTGGTGTTCTCCAGATGAGAGTACTTTATGGCACTAGGTGCAGCAATGCCTTCAAAGGCTGTTTAGAAAACCAGTTGGTGCAAAACGCAACTGATAGGTTACTAGCTGGGAAATGGTGGTAGAATATCACATTTGTGCTGGGCTAACTGTACAGGCTCCCAGTCTAGTTTTAGACCCAATTTATAGTGACACTAAATATTGTGTATCACTTCATGCTGGAGAAGATGAAAGTGCATGACTGATTGACTGATTTTCACAGCATTATATCTGAATACAGCCATTGTGTTCATTTGCATGTGATCTAGTCAACAGTTTAGTTTTAGGAGTTAACCAAGTAAAATCTACTTTCCACTCACTACAACCACAGTCTACCCACTTATGGAGAAACTTACCATGGGGTAATGTTATGTTTGCGCCATCAATGATTGCTTGTGCTAGTTCATGGTCATTGTTCTCAAACGCATGTGCTGCAGCCTTCAGGGCATCCCAGATTTCTTTGCGGCCTTCAAAAGCTGGTGCTGTATCCCAAAATTCATCTCTCTTGCTGCGCAGCTGTCCATCTGTCATTGGATAATCACTTTTCCATTTTGGTTTCTCCTTTTTCAGGGGCTGATTACGACCTAGTGCAACTGTGCAAAAAATAATGAGACATTGTAGTAAAACAAGCCTGCTCATTTTCTGGGCTGACTTATTCAAGCTTAAGTAAAAACTTTTGGTAATTTTTTGCCTGCAGCTCAAATGCCCGTTTCATACCCAACATTTCATTCATTCCAACGGCTTCAACAATATTGGATAATTCCTGGATGTCCCCACAAACAGTCTTGCAAATAAGTTCACAAAAATTATCTGTGCACAAATATCAGACAACTTGCCTTCACTTAGTTGTGTTAGTAATTTATGGCCTAAAAGGAGGTGGGGGAAACACTTTTATAAAGCTTCTAGTCCTAGTCATTTAGAAGTGGTTGTTTCTTGCACCCGCCCATAGTATTTCTCTGATCCTCCACAGTTATTTGTTTCTTCAGTTTTTTTGTGTAATCTGTTATAGTCTGATTCATTTTCATAGCAGAAATGGTTTTGGCTTTTCACTGGCCCAGCAATACAGTTCAGAGGCAATTATTAAATAAGAGCATCTCTATTATTACAAAAGGCAAAGCTGCATTTCAGTCTTCCATTTCTTGCATTGCTAAGGATGACCGTGACAATAAACTGAACAGCTCATCGTGAAAAGCAAGATGAAGAACATAAGGAAAAACATTTCCACTTATCTTTTTCTCTTCTGCTTTTGGCCATTTAAATATTTAAAGCTAGTATCTTAAAACAGAAATGGGAGTCTCCAAGGAACAGATTTTGAAAACAACTACATTATAGCACATGTATTTTATGTATATGAGATATTTAAAACACACTTCATTTGAATTAGATCTAAAAAGATATTTAGAATGAAACTGCCTGTAGATATGCTGTGTTTAAAAGATTAGCATTCTGAGGTTGTGGGCTGAATCAGACCCGCTCTAACATTTCAGTCACCATGTGACTCCTCAAAAGCCCAGCAGTAATTCCACCCTGCTCTCTGTGGGCCTGGTTAAATTTCTAAGGGAAACTAGTTGTGCCTGCCTCAAGGGAGTTTATGGGAGGAGATTAAAGCAACATGAGAAACAAAGAGAAGCTATTCCCCCTCTTTCATTCCCATCAACAGATTCCATTAAGCCATGGAAGTAAAGCACTGTGAAAGTCCATCTCCCCCCCCCAATGCACTGTGTACATTTGAAAAGAGTTGATACTAAAGGAAAGAAGAAAAATGTGCAAGCTTACTATATGCACATACTACAATTTTCACGCCTATGTGTGTGTGGGAAAATGAATAAAATAAATCTAAATAAGACAGAACACTCAAGGAAAAGGGAATGGCAGTGAGGGAGGGGATTCAGTCCAGCAGATATTCCAAGGCCAGAGCAGTGGACCAGTTGGTATGGAGGAAGGTCCATTGATCTGCTTCTGGGCCTAGGCATGGTGGAGATGTGTGCGCCCTATAAGAGTAGCAGTAGTACTTCATCAACAACTAGATTGCCACAGGTTCCTCACTCCTGCTCTATTAACAACCACTGTATACCAACCCTCCATTTTCAAAAGTAGGGAACAATCACCAAAGTACGAGAGCAAGTACAGGACACTCTTGTACAAACAGAATCGGAGGCAGAGAAAGAGCAATACATGGGGAATGTGGGATTTTATCAGGCCATTTTGATTTGTGAAGTCAAAGGCTTTCGAGGCATGTTCAAGGAACATGAGAGACACTGCAGACTGGGCCAGTCAGAAAAATCAGCAGTAGCAGAACATGTTATAAACCAACGTGGACACAAAATGTTATTTAAAAACACAGAAATTCTGGACCAGGCCAACAACTATCATGTCAAAATGCACAGAGAAGCTATTGAAATCCACAAACACCTGGACAACTTCAACAGGAAAGAAGAAACCCTAAAAGTAATCTGGCTACCAGTCTTGAAAACACTAAAATCAAAACTCAACACATGCAAAGGAACTCCACCCAGGGACAGGGGGATTTAAGACAACAGACCATTAGCCAAACAGACACTAATCTTCCTTGCCTATCTCCACCCAGAAACTAGCCATTCAATTACACAAATTTACATATACTC
This sequence comes from Gambelia wislizenii, assembly GCA_030847615.1. NCBI lineage: Eukaryota > Metazoa > Chordata > Lepidosauria > Squamata > Crotaphytidae > Gambelia > Gambelia wislizenii. The sequence goes on from JAUMIR010000002.1 coordinate 163,333,971, forward strand.
CCCAACAGGGGTTCACAATATATAAACTCCACACACATTCCTACCCAACCATTTTCTGAATATGCCAGCCACAGATGCAGGCGAAACATCAGAAAGAAACTCTTCCAGAACACGGCCTCTCAACCCAGAAAAAAACCAAGGAAAATCCATTTTGATTTGCCTTTTAAAAATAAGCTTACTTTATTTCCAATTTAACCTATGGTGCCTAGTGAACATTTAACAGTGCATTCACACTTCACCAACTCAATGGAGCACAAGTCATCTGCATGCAAATAAGTGCTTGATTTGATGGAAGAGAGCCGAGGTGAGAGGGAGTAGTTAAAGCAGACTGAATAATTGCTACAACCTGAGAGGTATGAATAATTTTTCACTGGGTATCTAATCCAACCTCTCCCCAACCTCTGAACTGCAATGTTAATGATGTCCTACACTGCAGGACCACTGTACTCCACTCTTTCTCAGCACAGCCCCTCTAGCTGCAATGGGGGTATAAACAGTGAGCAATACTGCATAGTGATTGTACAGCGCAAGTCACACACACCCCATATCTGCGGAGGATACATTCCTAGACATAACATTTATAAGTGAAACTGCAGATACTAGCAAACCCTATTAAAATAAAGGACTTCTGGCACAAAAATATCATAGAGATGCATTGGAAGACCTAGCAATTCCTAGAGGATACCTCTCTAGGCATTTCCCAGTGAGACTCTATGGTATGTGTCCCTATTTTTTCAGCCGTAGATAACTGAAACTGTAGATATTGGCCCCGTGGATACAGTGGGCGACCTCTACTCTAATCCTAAATGATAATGTGAGGATAAAAGCAATAGAAAAATAGTGCATGGTTATTATACCCTCTCACCTTCAGACTATTCCCCAGCCTACATTAGGTGTCTAATGCTGCTGAACCACACTGCAACAGATCCCTAAGAGGCTGATCTGCAGGATCCTGTATGAACTACACTGCAGAGCTATTGCAAGTCATTTTCTCCCATCCTACAGCCCCTTTCTAGCAGCAATATGGGCAATGACATGCGTTTGTTTTTGAATCTGCATTACCAGCTTTAAGAATTTCACCTTAAATAAGAACAGAAGAAGAAACAGCAGAAAAGGTTTTCTCGGGGTGGTACATGGACCCACTGGCATTCAGTTCCCAGCTACATTCACATTCTGAAGTTCTCCTGTGGGCAGTTTGTATATTGTCTGTAGTGACATTTACCCTCTCATAGTGAAGATAAAAAAAAACAGCTTCTTTCTGCTCTCTATATATGTGTCTCTCCTTCCTCACTTTCTGGACACTCCACTGGAGTCCTCCTCCAAATTCATTGTCAGATTTTTCCTCTCTGTTTCTCAATAGTCTATACCAAGGAATCTTTATGGGCTGTTTTTGTTGCCAAAACAGCAGCATGCACAAGAAGGAGGAAGTTATCAGTGGACCTGGATTTATTGACACAAACTCTTATGAAACAGAGGGATAATGGCTCTCCAACGCAATTTGGCAACAGGGGAATTATGATTTATTCAAAGCTACAAATAACAAAGCAAGACTAATGATTCTGTGAAGTAAGGTTTCACTTAGAGGATCTTCTTGTCCATCTTCCTCTTGTAACTAGAGGTTGAACATCATAGAATCATAAAGTTGGAAGAGACCACAAGGGCCATCTAGTCCAACCCCTGCCATATAGGAACACACAATCAAAACACTACCAACAGATGGCCATCCAGCCTCTGTTTAAAAACCTCCAAAGAAGGAGACTCCACTACATTCTGAGGCAGTGCATTCCACTGTCAAACAACTCTTACTGTCAGGAAGCTCTTCCTAATGTTTAGGTAGAATCTCTTTTCCTGTAGTTTGAGTCCATTGATCTGTGTCTTGGGGGTTGCCTAGATGATGAAAATACTCCTCATAGAATTCAACTACAATACCTTCCCCCCCAATATGCTGTGGATGAGTTTTTCAGTATTCAGAAGAAAGCCCCCCCAACATAATTTACTATGGGGTGTGGGAAGCCTTTGTAGATTTATCAGAGGTATTTTTGAATAATGTGCAGGTTTGTGTATTATCACAGACCTGGACATCCAATTCAGGACACTGTGCATTCTCTGCAAGGGTGGAAGTAGTGACCATGTTGGCTGGCTGTGTGGGAGGTGGGCGGGCATGCCGGCGAATGGCTGGAAACACCATTTTGAAGTTTTGTTTTATCGAGTGTGTCCTTTTTTGCTGCACTGAGGCAACCAAAGAGCTTTTTATAAGTGGGAGGTTGTACCTTGATTTACTTGATTTACAAGTAAAAAAAAAAAATACTGTACAGCAGCGTCAACACGTGTGGAGAATAATAACGTCCTGCACTCTTGGCCACCATCTTGATTCACAGGCATGGCTGGGTGTGCACTTCAAACATGGATAGCTTCACATACAATAGATTTTGCCAAAAGTCTGTGGAGACAAATGAGCACTGCTGCAAATTTGCGATAATACGCACCAATCTGCATTATATCTTCTTGTCTAGCCAACCCCCTAGTCTCTAGAGCAGCAGAAAACACACTTGCTCCATCTTCAATATGACATCACTTCAAATATTTAAACATGACTATCATGTTACCTCCTAACCTGCTCTTCTCCAGGCTAAACATACCCAGCTCCCTAAGCCATTCCTCATAGGGCATGGCTTCCAGACCTTTCACCATTTTGGTTGCCCCCCCTCCCAGACATGTTACAGCTTGTCAATATCCTTCTTGAACTGCGGTGCCTAGAAGTGGACACAGCATTCCAGTCGAGGTTTGACTAAATTAGCTAAATTGTCCTTCAATGTGGTTGTTCCAAATAAAGATATTCCTACTGCATCCAAACGATTTTCTAAGATTTTAGAGCCATGGAGTTCTTTTTCCTATTCTTCTTTTCAGATTTATTTAACCATGAATAATCAACTGTAAAAATTTATATTTTTTCATTTCCCATTTTATGACTACAATATTCTACTTTTCTGAATATTATGTTTTATGATTTTTTGGTTTTTGTAATACATTACCTTTAATACTTCTTTGTTGGTCACCTTCTCAGTTCATGAAATTCTCAATTCCCTATAATAAATCCATGGTTCAAATGCTTCCACCCTTTTTCATGGTAGCCTGTGTTAATGTACACAATTCTAAGCCCTACAAAGGAATCAAGGGTACACCCATTATGGCATCTTCAAGGTTAATCTTAAGGGTTTTGTTTTTTTAACATTACAGTTTTTACGTTTAAAAAGCTAGTCTGGGCCATCTCTATTGCATGATTATGATTCCACTGCTCTATTGCATTATTATCCATTTATGATAATGTCAATTGTACCCAAGCGGTGAAGGATCTGATTACAAATTTATTAACAGCAGCAAGATTAATGATACACAGAAAATGGAAGATACAAGGAGATTAGATTATCAGATAGAGGAATGGTGTAGAGAAGTATGGGACATCGTTATTAATGATAAATTAACGTGTAGACTTAAAGTTAAAAAAGGATTATGGAAAAGTTGTAAATTTGATGAAATATGGAAGCCATTTATAGAATATGTTTTTTTAAGAAAAAGATAGCACACACCTCCAAGAGAATTATTGCGATTTTGGAAAATGGAATAAATAATTGGTATAGATGGTCCTGGGGGTGGGGAGCACTTGCAGGGGGTAGAGAGAAATTAAATCAATGTCAATATTAAGATGAAAATTATGTATCTATTTCATAGCATAAGTATCATTTAATATAAAAAAGATTGTAATATGTTTGATGGATAAGATTATAATAAAAGAATTAATTAAAAAAATTGATTCCACTGCTCATTCAATCAGATTCCAAGCTATTTATATTGGTTAACATACTCCACACTTTCATTTTGGATCTTAACTGTATTTCTTGGGCTGTTTACTTTTTTACTAATTACTATGACCTTTGCTTTCTTAGCATTTATTTCTAGAACATGGCTGTGCTCCAAATACTTTAAAAATAGCATTACATGAATGAGTCAAATACTTCATCTAATATTTCTTGAAAAAGGAATGTACCCTTATCCAGAGTATTCTCCAAATTAATTTTCTATGCTGGGCTACATGGTCCTATGCCCTGTGAATTTAAACTTCTAACCTTCAATCAGCAATAATTTTAGTCTTCTTTTTTGGAATTGTCAAGTATTGGGGTAGGGAACAGATGACATATGATGTGCAACATATTTCCTTCAGCAGTCAAGAACACCACAGGCGAATAAACATCCCTTGTGGGACTTTTTTGACATGTCCTACACTGAGTTAACTCAGAAACTACACCTACACTGGTAAATAGCACAATAGTTACTCTCAAGTGATTTGGCAAAATGACATGTCAACCCCCCACCGCCACATACACACTCCCAAATACCATACTCCTAAATGTACTAGAACACCTCAGTATCATGAGTTTGGATAACACAGTCAACACTATTGGGATCTAGAAAGAATCATATTCTCTTTTGATGTTTTGGTTTTTTTAAAGGAAGTTGTAGCCAACATGTTCCAGCAGACTAGAAGAAGGCAAATGTGCCTATCTTTACAAGGGGGGACAGGACCCAAGCAACTACTGACCAATCAGCTTGATATCAATACCAGGAAAGGTTCTAAAGCAGATCACTTAAGGGTCTGTTTGTGAACATACAGAAAGGACTGCTGTATGCCAGCATTGCTAATAGCCAGCATGGGTTTTTCAAAAACAAGTTACATAATAATTCCCTCTTTCTTTTTTTAAAATAAAAATTACAAACTTGGTAGATCAAAGGAATGATGTTGAGGTAGTATATCTTGACCAGTGAGGCTTCTGGCAAGATTACCCATGATATTCTTATAGACAAGCTGGTAAGATGTGGGCTAGACAATGCTATTTTCTTAGGTGGATTTTAACTGGTTGACACATCAAAAACCCCAAAAAGTACTCACAAATGGTTCTTCTTCATTCTGGAAAATAGTGACTAATGAGGTGCCTCAGGATTCTGTCCTAGGTCCACTGTTCGACAACTTTATAAATGACTTGGATGATGGAAAAGAGAGCATACTAATCAAATTTGCAGATGACACCAAACTGGGAGTGGTAGCTAATAACCCAGTGGACAAGATCAGAATTCCAAATTATCTTAAGAGATTGGAAAGCTGGGCCAGAAGCAATAAAATGAATTGCAATAGGGATACATCTAAGGTACTCCATTTAGGCAGGAAAAATGAAGTGCACAAAGTGCTCGTCAAAAAAAGCCAATGCAATTATAGTCTGCATCAATGGGAGTATATTGTTCAGATCAAGGGAAATAGTAATGCCACTTTGTTCTGCTTCAGTCAGACCCGGAATACTATGTCCAGTTCTGGGCACCACCGTTCACAAAGAATACTGGCAAGCTGGAATGTGATCATAGGTGGGTTACCAAAAGTTCTGGAAACCAAGCTCTATGAGGGAAGGCTTAGAATATATTTAGCATGGAGAAGAGAAAATTGAGAGGTGGAATGATTGTATGTTCACGAAAATATCTGAAGGGATGTCATAGAGAAAAAGAAGCAACCTTCTTTTCCGCTGTTCCAATGGATTCAAATTATAAGAAAGATACTCTGCCTAAACATTAGAAAGAACTTCTTCTTGGTAAGAATGGTTTAACGCTGGAATAGGCTGCCCCAGAAGGTGGTAGACTCTACTCTTTTGGGGTTTTTTAATCAGAAGTTGGACGGCCAACTCTCTGGAGTGCTTTAGCTACGTATTCCTGCCTGTCAGGCAGTTGAACTAGATAGCCATTGCAGCCCCTTCCTACTCTATGATTCTATGTGGGATCAGAAATATGGCTACCTCTGAAAATCTTAAAAGACTAGGGTGGTACATACCAAGAGAGGCCAAATACTTTAACAGGTACTTGGGCCTTTAAGGCTTTGTAAGCCAGCCTGAGTATCATGAAGTAGAAAGCTATATTCCTAGACACATCTATTGGGAATTCCTACATTAGGAGTACTATTACATACTTGACATGGAGCTGCTACATGAAAACATTTTGGATGCTTCACCTGGCATCATGCAAAGTAAGAGCATTAACACCTATGGCTTTATTATTTGTCCTGGCTGCCTATTCACCTCCAAGTCTACTTCATTATATTCAGGCTGGCTTACAAAGCCTTAAGGCTCAAATACCTGTTAAAGTATTTGGCCTCTCCTGGTATGAACCACCTTAGTCTTTTGAGATTTTCAGAGGTAGCCATATTTCTGATCCCACTTCAGAGCAACACTCATGAAGCAGTAATTTCAGCAATGGCCTACTTCATTCTGGTTCTCCATTTGAAACTTGCTACAATACTTTTGGAAGTGTGTCAGGCATCTCAAATAGCTCAATTCTGGTAGTTACTTAAAATGTGATTTCACCCAGGCTTTCAGGCCCTTTTATAACTGTTGGAGACAATCTCTGAGTCTACTGTTGTTGTTGAATAGTCTGTTATATTTATTAGCTAACTGATGATGGAATGTCATAGATTTTTATAATTTTAATGTGTTTCATTTGTGTTTGTGCTTTCATTTGTATTTTTATTTGTAAACAGCTTTGTTATTTGTTATAAAGAGAGCTACATACATCTAATAAATAAATCCTATGGAAATCAGTGAGTAATTTTCTGATTATGTATGGTTAAATTTTGTACTGCATGTATTCAAGTATGAAAAGTGAGAAATACTGTCCGGATGTCTCTTTCAACATGACTAATCCCTCACATTCTGTCCCTAGGAGAATCTTTGTATATGGGACTGGGGTGACTTTTTCAATAGACTTTCACTGAAAGCACTTTTGAGAAGCATGGAATAACTGCATAATTCTATCTGCTTTCATCTCCCATTCTGACTCAGTAGCCTGCCCCTCCATGTCTGGCATTATAGAGACCAAATTGTTTTGAACCAAAATAAAAGTCTGCAGCTTCAGTGCTACCAAAATGCAGAGAATTGCTAGCTATTGAAGGCTAATTGCAAGATTTCTTAATATCAAAAGCTATACTTATATTCAGATATACTGTATAACAATTTGTTTTCTACCCCATACTCTTACTTTTGAAAAACCAGAAAGGTATTTCTTTGCTCCATTCCATAGGTTCTGAATGTATCTTTGGTATAGACAATGTTCTACATTTGTAAAGGCTTTATAGCAATCTTACTATTTTTGATTCCCCACTTGCATAATCATAACTCCTATTATTTTTACACTAACAAACACAAGGTTGGAGTTAGGAAGAACAGGGAGAGGAAATACATGCACTCCAACTACCAAAACAAAAGAAAATATCTGTTCCAAAGCTTGGACATGACACGTTATAAGTAAGAACAATAACTATGGTGTATGACTGTGTATGGTGTATTAATGATGGATTTGGTGGTTTTGGGGTTTTTTTTGGCAAATAACTTAATATATACAGTATAGTGGCCCTTGGTATCTGCTGGGGTTTGGCTCCAGGACACCCCCTAGATACCAACATGGATGCTCAAGTCACATGATATACAATGGCGTAAAAAATGGTGTTCCTTAAATAAAATGACAAAATAAAGGTTTGCTTTTTGGATTTTTAAAAAATACTGTATTTTCAAGCTGTGCATGATTGAGTCTGGGATGCAGACTCTGTGGATCCAGAGGGCTGATTTGCAGTAACATAATTTCCCCTACCAATCTAACAGGCAACACTTACTTATTACTTTTTCTTGTTACATGTTTTCTTGGGATATTTTGAGGTTGATCCCCCACCCCAAGTTTAGAACATTTTCTTACTTTTATATAGATTTCTTTAAAAACAAACAAACAAAAAAACCAAACAAACGAATAACCTAAAAACAACAGCAAACTAAAGAGTAATGCTGTAAGTTACTAGGCATTTTTTTGCAGCATCAATGCTAACAGATGAGTTATGCGTAATGAGTTACAAATCAAAATTTACACTTTAAAAAAGTAACTTTCAGTGCTCTGGTTAGTTCATAATGATGGAGCAAGAATAAGAAATATTAGCAATCTAGTTATTAATAAATGTCCAAGGGAAGTTAATGACTATAACAAACTTATACTTGGAAGTATACATTCAAAGAACAATGTCTCACATGTGAATCACTCTAAAGTTTTTTTCAAATACAGAAAATATGTATTTTGTTTTGTTTTGTTGTTTTTCCTTTTAATTTCTTTTTAAATTTAATTTTATCATAATGCTGTTGGCTTAACATAGTGATAAGCATTATTGAGTATCTGAGCTATGTTTAGATGCTATAGCTCCTGTGGGACTCTTTTGTATTTCTGCTAGACTCCCAAGTACCTTATGAAGCCTTTTTTAAAAAGCTGAGCATCCTAATCATGGGGTTAGGTAACTCGGAGGGCTAGTTTAGACAACTGCTTATGAAGTTGCGTGGTCTTCCATGGGAAAGACCTTGGATGTCATGATTTTGCAAGAGATTCAGAAACAGTAAATACTCCTTCCTGTCCATATTTGTGATGAGCGGTTGATGCAATGTTGCTGAGCAAATGGGAAGAGAGAATGAGGGAGCCAATCCCAGAGCAGGAAACTGTAATGGGAGGGGTTTCCTAGAGTTTGAAAGATGTGTATGAAAGTTGAGAGAGGACCTCCCTCTCTCCCTCCTCATAGTCCTCTGATGCTTGTGAATCTAGGGACCCCAGGTCCTCGACCTCATCTCCTGAGGCCTGGTCCTCCTCCTCTCCGCCATGTGCTGCTCCTTCCCCCATATCATCCTGGCTGGAGGATGACCCCCCCTCCAGGGCTTTGCGGGCCCTATGGGACTCTGCCACCCTGGCCCTCACTACCTCTGGGTCGGGGGTGCAGGCATCAAAGATGGCCCGGATGCGGGCCTCCGAAGGGTCCCCGGGTACCTTCGCTGGGGCTGCTGCCCCTTGCTGGGTGTCCGCGTGGTCGCCACTGGTGCTGGAGTTGTAGCGGGAGGAGGGGAAGGCTGCCGCAGTTCCCCTGTCTCCGCGGGGCTTGTCTGCCCCAATCCTGGCCTTTGCCACAGCGCCCGCTTTGGTGTGGGGTTGCTTGTTCCTCTGGTGGGCCAGTTTGGAGGGCACGCGGGAGCCGCCTGCCGCCAGGGCCCTCTCCGCATCCCTCGCGGCCTTCCTCTGGGGCACCGGCAAGGAAGCCGAGGAGGTGGAGGCCACGGCCTGGTCCTCTCCCTCCGAGCTGCCGTTCAGGGAGCTCTGGGGAAGCAGTGTTCCCTCTGCAGCGGAGCCCTGCTGGGCTGCTTCCGAGAGGCCTTGCTCTGATGCCATTAGGAGATGAGAAACAGCTCTGTACAGGCAGGAAAGGGAGCGGAGGATCGCGGGGGGGGGGAGTAGATAGAAGCGTAAGAAGAAGCGGGGAGTACAGAGAGAAGAGGGCTTTTTTTTTTTTTTTGAGGCTTGGGGAGAGGAGAAGGGGGGTTGCAGCAGAGAAGGAAAAGGTAGAAGAAGAAAAAAGTTTCCAAAGATGGAGGAGCTCTGATCCTGATCTTTCCTGGGCAAAAGCAAGAAGCTGAACTGGCCTCGTTGGAGGAGAACAAAGGGATTTAAAATCTGCTGCAGGCCAGTCAGCTTCCTGCTTTTCCGGGCGGTCCTAGGTTCCCCAAGTGTTATGGATTCTTCCTGCCACTTCACCCTACAGAAGATTGCTACAAGAACAGGAAGGGGCGACCTTACCAGACAATGTCATCCTCCAACATTCCGAGGGTGTAGTGTGGGTGTCAGTAAGGCACCCCTTTTTATTAGCAGTTTCTTCCCGTCAATGGAAAAGGGAATCCTTGTCCGTGACAGCACTACACCCCTGAACAACAGAAGAATGCAGGTATCTGTTCTGTTCTTTTCTTCTGATGCAGTTGGGAACATGATTTTTTTGTGCATTCCCCTGCGTCTAATAATCTCCTGCAGTCTGGTCTGTGCATGAGAAAGTGTTGGGGCTGGATGGATTATAGAGTGAGTAGAAATTAAGAGCATAAGAAAAGAGTGATTGAGTCTGATGTTTATCTGGTTTCATTATTAAGGGCTCAAGGAATATCATCTGAGCTTCTATATACCACAGAATGGGACTAACAGACATTAAGCAATTAAAGTTGGAGGCACAGTAGTGAAGCACTGCTGTTACAAACACACAGTTAATAAACCAATTTTTGTGTTTTGTTTATAAAGTCCAGACTCCTCATGAATTATTTCCCTCACTGACATCTATTAGGCACTCTTACCAATAGAGTCCACACAATCACATATTTTATCCACAGAAAGTCAGAACCCAGTCCAAAGAAGGGAAAAAGGGAATCTGAAAGGAAGGTGATAAGGATGGCCCTTGTGGTCTCTTCCAACTCTACAATTCTATGATTCTATGAAGGAGAGGCACCCAGGCTGATAATTGGGTAAGTTCAGCTGGTGTGTCCTCCACAACTGCACAATAGCATGCAGGTATGTTTATCATCACAGCCACTGTCAGAGACATACAGGCTTGGATATACAGCAATAATGGGCAATATATCCAATAAAGAACATTTAAACAGGTGAGTGGCTTGCAGTATTTAAACTGATTTGTCCAGAGCAGGTTTATATAGCAATCATATTTGCTATTGCTGCATTGGTGGTCCATGCAAACTCAAAAGTGTGAAGGACACATGCACATCTCCCAACACATAATTGCACGTTCCACTAACATACAATCAGCAGGGTTTCTGGGCATGATTCCACTTGTGTTCCTATCACCATGCACTGAGGCCACATTTTACATGTTTGCTATTGAGGAACAGAGTGAACATGGTAAGCATACAAAAAACAAAGGAGTTATTAGGAATTTAATAGTCATCTCACAGTTTGGAATGTCTGATGTTAAGAATGCTTTTATTCACCAGAGATGGCTGGAAAACAAGATTAGCTTTCATATAAGGTCTTCTCCTGATCATATGACTGTAAATGATATGTACACATTAAGCTCATGGTTGTATGTGCCTAATAAACTCATATGTGCTGCTCTCCTCCCTGTTATCTCACAGCAACCTGTGGGTGCTGAGAGCACATGACTGATACAAAGTCACCCAGTCAATTTCATTGCTAAGTAGGAACAACTATAGAATCTGGATCTCCCAATTTCCCATTCACCATTCTAATCACTTCAAGCACACTGTTTCCTTCTTTGTACAATATTAATCAACACAGAGACAAAAATATCCACATTTTCAATGGCACTTCAGTGTTGCCTGGTTTCAATTTTTCAGTTAATTATTAATGTTAGGAAAATATGCCAAAGGTAGTCTGAATCTTTGTACAATGAATTCCAAATTATCTGAAAAAATATTCACAAGAAGGAGGAGGAGGAGGAGAAGCAGCAGCAAGAAACCTGCATTCCAGAGAGCTGAAAGTTTTTGGACTATGCCATTTTCTTTCTCACGTGCCTCACTATAAATATTCTCTGTTTCTGTTTCTTTAGCCAGGAACAACATCAAAAACAAACAAAAAAGAAAACCATCCACAAAAGTGGAAAGCTTTCCAACAACGGTACAAGGGAGTGGCACTAACAAGCATTTTCTATCTTCTAAATGGCTGTTATTTCAGTGGTTGCCAGATATCTAGGATATGTGCCAGCAGATCAATACACTTAGTTGAATCCGCAAGTGCAATACAAAGAGTTTTTAAGAAAATATTTTTCTCTTTAAGATAGCACCCAAAATACAGTCAGCAGTTATATATTTTAACTTCATTCAGTGAAAGAAAAGCATTCCAGGATAACCAGTTCAAAATAGCACTCAGTGTCTTAGGAGGAAGATCAAGCTGTGAACTCATTAAAATGAATTTCAGACTGGTGGGTGACATGACTAAATACAAATAATACAGTAGTTCTGAAGCAAAAGAAGGTCAAGATGAAACCAAACTTAAAAGTTCTGTCAGAAAACACAAATCATGAATCAGATGAAAAATCAAGTTTGCATAATTGATGTTTTGATATTTGTTTGTGTCTTTCCTATACGAAGCACATATAACAACGTGGTGTAACAGCTGGAGTACTGGACGCATGACCAGGGAGACCTGAATTCAAATTTTTTATTCTCTGAAAAAACCTCACTCAGTGACCTTTAGCTAATTATTATCTTTCAGACAAGCCCACCTGGGAGATTTGGTTGTGAGGATAAAGGCAGCGGGGCAAAATGGGCATCTACTCTAACCACACCTACTTGACGGAAGGGCAGGATGATAAATTTCCCTTGAGAAATCTGACCATGCATGCCTGGCTTTATGTCTGATATCAAACCAGAACAATTTACTTCTTAAAAGTGCTGACCCTCTATAAAATCCAGAATAGCAAATCCAACTCTTTATAAATACCCACTTTATTGGCAAACCCCAGATATTCAAGTTCCAAGTTGTGATGAACATAAAAAGGATTGAAAGATAACTGTTTTCCTGAGAATTCAGACAAAATTAATGGGTTTAATGCAGGTCTGGCAGAATCTAGAGTATTACAGACAAGCATACCTGCCATCTATTTTTTAAACAAATCTTTCTTTCTATGATAAACTGATTTGTTTTGAAGCCAACTAGAATCAGATAATGAAATGCAAATTATGCCTACTTTTACGGCACCCCCTCTAATTTTTTAGTATGGTTCAGTGAACATTGGCTTCTGTAATTAGCTACCCTCATCTTTGTTTGAACATAAACCCAGTGAATGCCAATGCACCCCACAGGATCTTTTCCTTGCCCAAAACATTAATTATAGAAACAATAAAGAGGAAATTCCAACCTTCAACACTTGCTTTTTTTTTTTCTTCCTCTCTCCAGGTATCTGCCCTACTGAGAAGCTTACCCTGCATGCAGTCAGGATTCCAATTTTTATGTTCATAGACCATCTTCTGTTAAAAGCTTTTCTATGTTACCTTCTCTCACTCAAATATAAACAGTATATTTCTTCTTTTCCTTATTGATGGTCCAGTCTGGGACATATTATCTAACAGCATAGTTGAAGTATTTCAGGAATAAAGGGGGCTTATACCTATTAACTACAAGCTAGGGCAAATCTTCAATTTCTTTTAATCAGTTTAAAGTTTAAAAATATATGTAATTGTCACCTCCCAGATTTTTCAACTTGATTAGCCTAACTTATACAATAATACATTTTTCAGTCTTATTTTTCACTGTATCCAAAGTATGCATAGATTTGTATGGTTTTAGCAAAGTCCCACAGTAGTTTGGAGAAAGTATAAACTCTTTCTCGACCCACAGAAAGAATTTCATTCCATCCATATCTTTGCCATTCATTTGTCAAAACCACTCTCTCACTTATTCCTTGTCTATTCATTCTGTTTGAGCAGGAGGACCTTTGGGAAGAAACTGGTTGCTTCTGACATCTACAAGACTAACTGTACTAAAACATACTGTAGCCATTATAAATAAATACACAAACACAAACATAGGATTTGAGCATGATAAGGTTTACACAAGTAGCTTTTGCCCTGATCAGACACTAATATTATCAAACAAACTCACCATGGGATAATTAGTAGAGAGTTAATTAGAAAGCCTGGAACTAAATTTTCAACAAGCTAATCTAAAAGATAAGTGTATAGAACAAAAAACAAAAACAAAAAACTACACATGTTCTAGCAATTACACCATAAACAGAGTTCTGCTGTGGAATTCCTTTATTTTTTATTTAGATGCAGCTTAGAAAATGTTTATGGCCAAGTTTTTTCCAGGAATATGAATTTCATAAATGCTACCAATATAACATGTTTTTTTTTAAAAAAATATTTACATTTTCTGTTTGATAGCATAAAACACATCAAATTACTCATATTCTAACCTGCAGCAAAAGATCCTAAGGGAAGATAAAATTATTCCAGTGACTTAAGATTACTATAATTTAAAAAGATATCTCAAAAATTATACAGCAGATTTTTGGAAAGACTATGTTTAAAGCTATGCTGGTGAAAGGCTAGTTTACTAAAAACAAGTCATGTTTCAACACAAGGGCACTTCATTTCTGCTTGGATTGCCTCTCTTGAAATTGTTCCTGTTCTTGCTTCATTTTATGATTTGTGACAATTTTGCAAAAAACTCTTAAAGGTGTCCTTTCTTCTTCCAGTCTGCAAACTCAGCATGTTTGGAGAGGAGTCTTCTTCATTTGGAGGACTTATGGCCTCTGGCCAGCACCAGTATATACCCAAGGAAGAAATGAATAAATAAACAAAGATTTTTGCCCATTTATTTAACTGGGGGGTGGTGGTATAAGAAAGACTGCTCGAGGTAGGGGTCTGGGACAGGGAAGGGGAACTACACATAATCATGTATAAGCTTCCCACTTTGTAAAAAAATATATCCCACTTTGTTAAAAAAAAATATTAAATGTAAATGAAGCAACTGAACCTTTGAGATAGGTTGTGGTGGTGGTGGGGGAATGGATGTTTATGGTACAGAAGCAGCTAGGGCACCAAAGCTGGAGCTGCCTTCCCCCTCAGAATTTTTCCTAGCTCTTTTTCCTTCGCCAAGCCTTTGGTTAAAGACTGTAGTTCAGAATACAGTAGGCCTGCGTATTATGTGAGGTTGTATTATGTAGGTTCAGTTATACACGACTTGTGTTGCTGCTACTGCTCTCACATTACCTCTTGCTGCTTGTGTTATCTGGTGCTGCTCATGCTACAGTACACTCCATTGTGCTGGCAAAGGGCTGGGCTGGCAAATGGGGTCATGCTGGTGAAGGGGTGTGTGTGTGTGTGCTGATGAATAATGCCCGCAAAGCACAAAAGTGCCGATGCTGGCAATCTGGATATGCCGAAGAAAATGTATAAAGTGCTTTCTTTAAGTGAGAAGGTAAAAGTTCTGGACAGAAGGAAAGAAAAAAAGAACCCATGTTCTGAGGCTGCTAAATCTACAGTAAAAACAAATTTTCCATCTGTGAAATAGTGAAGAGGGAAAATGTAATTTGTGGTACCTCAGACTGCGAAAGTTATATCCAGAGTGCGAGATAAGTGTATAGTAAAAATGGTAAGAGCCTTGGGTGGAAGACATTAATAGAAAATGTGTTCCCACTGATAGCAAAGTATTGAGCCAGAAAGCAGTGAGCCTGTATGAAGACTTCAGCAGGGCATCCCCTGAAATGAGTGCCAAGAGAACATTTACTGCAAGTAAGGGATGGTTGCACAAATCTAGGGACAGGCATGGACTTAAAAATTTTGAACTGACTGGAGAGGCTGTATCTGCCAATGAAGAAGTTGTTGCCACATTTCCAGAAGAGTTTAAGAAACTAATGGAAGAGAAGGGATACTATCCAAAACAGGTGTTCAATTGCGATAAAACCAGGGAAAAAATGCCCACTAGAGTAGAGCCTACATTCATAAAACTGCAAAGGTGGCACAAGGGCATAAAGCACAGAAGGACAGATTAACTCTATAGAAGTATATATAGTGTCTAGATCAAGGGAAGTAATAGTGCCACTCTATTTTGCCTTGGTCAGGCCTCACCTAGAATACTGTGTCCAGTTCTGGGCACCACAATTCAAAAAGGATATTGACAAATTGGAGCATGTCCAGAGAAGGGCAACTAAAATGGTGAAAGGTCTGGAAACCATGCCTTATGAGGAGAGACTTAGGGAGCTGGGTATGTTTAGCCTGGAAAAAAGACAGTTAAGAGGCAATATGATAGCCCTGTTTAAATATTTGAAGGGGTGAAACATTGAGGATGGAGCAGGCTTGTTGTCTGCTGCTCCAGAGACTGGAACACGGAGCAATGGATGCAAGCTCCAGGAACAGAGATTCCACCTCAACATTAGGAGGAACTTTTTAACAGTAAGAGCTGTTCGGCAGTGGAACACACTCCCTTGGAGCGTGGTGGGGCCCCCTTCCTTGGAGGTCTTTAAACAGAGGCTGGATGGCCATCTGTCAGGGATGCTTTGATTGTGTATTCCTGCATGGCAGGGGGTTGGACTGGATGGCCCTCGTGGTCTCTTCCAACTCTACAATTCTATGATTCTATGGTCCTCTGTGGCAACTCTTCAGGGCATATGATAAAGCCAGGCGTAGTGCATCAATTGAAGAACCCACATGCTCTTAAAAATAAAAACAAGCTTCATCTGCTCATGCTCTGGCACCATAATAAAAAAGCATGGGTGAGTGCCATCTTGTTGACCAAATGGTTTCACCAATGCTTCATCCCAGACATTGAAGGACAAAATTATGGAATACAATCCTTGGATGGAATGCAGCATTAAGGACACCCATATGATCACCCTAGGATTACAAGCTCTGCAGCAACAGTTTGATGAGTTAAAAAGAAAGAGGCAACAACTTCCCATTACGATGTTCTTCCAAAAGGTTTCAGCAACTGAGGATCTTCAACCATCAATATCATTTGCTCTTGACCTCGACATCCAACCATCCACAATGTCTGCTCCTGATGCTAATCTTCAGCCATCCACAATGTCTGCTCCCAACATTGAACCTTCAACCCTGTCCTGACGCTACAATCCAGGACCAACTTCTCACAAACCTCCCTCTTCTGCTGTACAGCAGAAGGTCAATACCGATGGTTTTTGGCAGTCACGATGCCTTTATCATTCATTTTGGGTAAGGAGATAAGAGGGTTCAAAATTATATGCAAAAATCACATTACGTGAAAGGTCTTGGGACAGAAGCCTACGGCACTTCCATTTTCATTCTTCTACAGTGCCTTTAGACCCCAATGTAGAATTGCACAGGGATGCTATGATGGGGCTGGCACCCCAGAAGGATTGATGGAAAAAGAAAATGATGATCACTATAGCTGCCTAGACCAGTGCTTCTGCTCACAGGACTTTATTACACAAGGCTGTTGTCTCGATGCAATCACATTGTGTAAGCAAACAGAAACATACTGATATTGAAGCAATCACTATCACACCTCCTTTTCACTGGCACTGTGGTTCTGCATGTTCATGTAATAAATATTTTGCAGTGTCCCACTTCTTTCCTGTGTTTGCTGTAGGTAGCACACATGCACTGTTTATTTTTGGGGACCACAATTGGTTGCTTTTATCCCATTCAGACAGAGAGAAAGGGAGAGGGAGAGAGCGAACTCCTTGCATTTGGGTAAGGTGCACCAGGAGAGAAAGGAGTGAGAGGCTTTTACTATTTTTATAGAATCACAGAATTGTAGAGTTGGAAGAAACCACGAGGGCCATCCAGTCCAACCCCCTGCCACACAGGGAATCTTGATCAAAGCATCCCCGACAGATGGCCATCCAGCCTCTGTTTAAAGACCTCCAAGGAAGGAGACCCCACCACGCTCCGAGGGAGTGTGTTCCACTGCCGAACAGATCTTACTGTCAAAAAGTTCCTCCTCATGTTGAGGTGGAATCTCTGTTCCTGGAGCTTGCACCCATTGCTCCGTGTTCCAGTCTCTGGAGCAGCAGAAAACAAGCCTGCTCCATCCTCAACGTGACATCCCTTCAAATACTTAAACAGGGCTATCATATCGCCTCTTAACCGTCTTTTTTCCAGGCTAAACATACCCAGCTCCCTAAGTCTCTCCTCATAAGGCATGGTTTCCAGACCTTTCACCATTTTAGTTGCCCTTCTCTGGACATGCTCCAATTTGTCAATATCCTTTCTGAATTGTGGTGCCCAGAACTGGACACAGTATTCTAAGTGAGGTCTGACCAAGGCAGAATAGAGCAGCACTATTACTTCCCTTGATCTAGACACTATACTTCTCTTGATACAGCCCAAAATCGCATTGGCCTTTTTAGCTGCCGCATCACACTGTTGACTCATGTTCAACTTGTGGTCTACTAGGACTCCTAGATCCCTTTCGCACGTAGTCTCATTCAGCCAGGTCTCTCCCATCCTATATCTATGCATTTCATTTTTCTGCCCTAAGTGCAGTACTTTACATTTCTCCGTATTGAATTTCATTTTGTTAGCTTTGGCCCAGCTCTCCAGTCTATCCAGGTCATTCTGAATTTTGATCCTGTCCTCTAGGGTGTTACCTACTCCTCCTAATTTGGTGTCATCTGCAAATTTGATAAGCATGTCCCTAATTCCCTCATCCAAGTCATTGATAAAGATGTTGAATAGCACTGGGTCCAGGACAGAACCCTGTGGCACCCCACTGGTCACATCTTTCCAAGACGAAGAGGAGCCACTGCTGAGCACCCTTTGGGTTCGGCCGGTCAACCAATTACAAATCCATTGAACAGTTAACTTGTCTAGCCCACATTTTACAAGCTTGTTTGCAAGAATGTCATGGGGAACCTTGTCAAAGGCCTTACTGAAATCAAGGTATGCGAGGTCCACAGCGTTCCCTTCACCTACCAAGCTGGTAACTTTATCAAAAAAAGAGATGATTAGTCTGGCATGACTTGTTTCTCTGAAACCCCTGTTGCCTTTTTGTGATTATGGCATTGCCTTCTAAATGTTCACAGACTCTCTGTTTAATGATCTGCTCTAGAATCTTCCCTGGTATTGATGTCAGACTAACTGGACGATAATTGTTGGGATCCTCTTTTTTCCCCTTTTTGAAGATGGGGACAATGTTTGCCCTCCTCCAGTCTGCTGGGACTTCTCCTGTTCTCTAAGAGTTCTCAAAGATTATTACCAATGGCTCTAAGATCACATTTACCAGCTCTTTTAATACTCTTGGATGTAGTTCATCTGGTCCTGGAGATTTAAATTCATTTAGACTAAGAAGGTATTCCTGTACTACCTCTTTACTTATTCTGTGCTGGAGTTCCCCTATTGTGTCCTCTGTTCCATTATCCTCAGGTTGGTCCTCCTTTTCCTTTTCTGAAAACACTGAGGCAAAGAAGGTGTTAAATTAACCTTTCCTTCTCCCCTTTTTTGCTTTCTGTAGCTTTTACTCCATTCCCTGGTATTTTTTCTTGCTTTAAAAAAAAAAAAAGTTTTGCCATAATTGTGCTACCCTGGCAGATCACAATTATGAGAATACAAAAATTTAAAAACCAAATAAATAAATAAAACCAGCCAGCCAGCCAGCCAGCCAGGGAACAGAGCAAAAGCCTCTCTCGCCTTGTTCAAGTGATTGCGATGTGCCAGGGCAGATCATGTGTGTCGTTTGTGTGAATGTGTGCCTCCCTGCTTGCCCGCCTGGGCTCCCCTCTGCTTTGCCACTTGGGACTGGATCTGACTCTGAGGCAGAGAGTGGATTGTACATCTGAATTAAACCCCCAGTAAGCCCCTTGTGGTAACTGCCTGAAGAGATAAGGGCTGCTACTTGGGCCACCCCTTTCTCACTCCAAGCTCCCCTCTATCCTCACCCACCTGTGGTGTACTTTGCTCTCATGCTGATCCTCCTCTGAAGGAAGTTTCCTCCCCCTCTCTTTTACCACTGCTGCCACCGCACTTCTCCATGTTCATCACTTGGCTGCTTGCCTCAACTCCTCTACCAAGAGGGGAGGGCTTTTATCATCACCTCTCCAGTTTTCCATAGTGAAGCTGGCAAGGCTGTGCTGGACAGAGACACCCCCAGCCCCAGAGAGAGGCTGAATGCCAGTGGCCGCTAATTGGCATCCCCACACAGTACAGCAGCCCAACTCCTACCCCTTCCCACCTTTGGGACTAGGATCTGTGAGGTGTACCAGGAGAGAGAGAGAAAGAGAAAGAAAGAGAGAGAGAGAGGCTTTTACTCTGTTTCCCAGTATTTTGTTTTTTCAAAATTTGTTTTGTCATAATTGGATGATTGCAATCTGCCAGGGTAGTAGAACTATGGTGAAACAAAGTAAACAACAACAACGACAACGTAATGGGGAACAGAATAAAACCTACAGAAAGAAAAAAAGGAGAAGGGAAGGGTTAATAGAAAAAAGTAAAAGCCTCTCACTCACTCTCTCTCCTAGCACACCTCATTCAGGTGCAGAGACCTCGCTATCCTCTCTCTCTCTCTAATGACACACACATTCACCAGAGAAGAGGGAGGGAGGCAGCAAAGGCAGCGGAGCTTCAGGGTTCACATAACAGAAGTTACATACAAGTGCTTGGGGACAGGGAGGGAAGAAGAGAAGAGAAACATGTGCATGTACCACACTCACCCCATGAGACTGCCCTATCAGAACTGCAGCAGAAGGGACCTATCACATGGAGGCAGTAATGGAAACAGCCCTATGGAGAGCCAATTGATGGGTTCCCCCCTCCCCCGTTAATGAACAGGTGTGTTCCAGCAACAATTCACATGCAAACTGACAACAGGACAGAAATGATGTCATGTGATAAGGAACAGCCACAGGCATTATTCTCCCACTGTAGTCACATTGTACAGGTCTTGTGTGATCATCTATCTCCTCAGTATCAAGCTCTTAAGTAGTAGCAACAGCAGTAATAACACCATCAGCTGTGGCAGACCCTCTCAGTGCTAGGATTTGTTCAACCATAGTGCATCTGGCTTTAGGACTGATTGTTACTTCCTGTGTAGACCACAGGAAAGCCTTCACATGTGATGAAGTGACATACAAACAGCGTAACATTTATGAATGCTTTTTCATTATCTGAGCAGATACAGCATCAGCTAAACCCACCAGGAAGGCGGGCTTTATCTGTTGTTTTGCTCATCAGGGTAAATAAAGTTCCTTTTACCGGGGCCAAAGGAAGTAGCGGGTGTATATAATGGGGAGAGTGGCCATAGTGGAGTGAAGGATTCAGATCAGCAGCCTTTCTAACAGTCAAAACAAAAACCCCTTAAATTCTCTGTTACTTATTCCCCATCTAAAGGAATACAAAGAAGCATGGTGTGTTCAAGGGGCCTGGCCTCCAGAAACCTTGCATTCCACTCCCATATGCTACTGGGTGCCAAAACGGGTTTTGAATATGAAACAATAGGACTTTTCTGAACCTCTGTAACAATTTTAATTTCAATGTTTCA
Organism: Gambelia wislizenii; assembly: GCA_030847615.1. Lineage (NCBI taxonomy): Eukaryota > Metazoa > Chordata > Lepidosauria > Squamata > Crotaphytidae > Gambelia > Gambelia wislizenii. The sequence continues at coordinate 163,354,830 of JAUMIR010000002.1, forward strand.
GTATTTGGTAGATATACGGTAGCGTTTTTGTACTATGCATTTTCCTTCTTGCTTTTACAAGAGGTGTGGGAGATCATATTCAAACTACATTTGAAATATTGAGTTTCACCCTGAACAAGTATGCCAAATTTGATTTCACTTTCTCTATATTCAATGGAGCTATCAAATTCCAAACTGAATGCCAAAATGGGCAAGTTAAACTAAAGGCTTCACTTCACTTAGCCATTTAATTGTTAGAAGGGCCAGCTGCTGTTGCTCTCTGTTAAATGAACAGCAAATTATGTGGTCACTAATTAGGAGGCAAGTATAAATTAAACTGATGGATAACCAACAGAAAAGAAGTGGTTGTGTTTAGACAGGTTTACTATATAGATTCCTTCCTTTTCAGCCACAGAATTACTTCTGTCAATGGGGGCAAGATCTCACCTAGCAATATAACAAATCAACACATTCCTAATTCCTAATTGAGCAAGCAGGGATCACCAGCATTGAGGCCATGAGATTGAGAACACAGCTGTGCTGGGTAGGGCAAGTTTCTAGGATGGAGGACCATCGCCTCCCAAAGATAGTACTCTATGGTGAACTCGCCACGGGTTAGCATAAGAGGGGCGCTCCAAAAAAGCGATATAAGGATTCCCTGAAACAACATCTCAGGCTTGGCCAAATTGATCACCAACCATGGTCCGCCCTGGCCTCACATCGGGAGGCATGGAGACGCACTATCCACAATGCTGCAGCCTTATTTGAGAACTCACGCCGAACAAGTCTTGAAGAGAAATGACAACGTAGAAAGAATCACAACCTGGAAACATCACCCAAGGAGACCTTCTGCTGTGCTTTCTACAACTGGACTTGTTTATCTCAGACTGGCCTTTTCAGTCATCAGCGTGCTTGCAGAAAGCGTGGGATGAGTCCTTCCTGAATCTTCGTTTGCGAAGAAAAAGCCAGAGAGACAGTCCTAATTCAGTTTCCATGATAATTGACATTTTGGAAAATTTTAGCAATATATTTTATGTTTTGAAAATGCCTTTGAAACCTTTAGACTAAGATGCATAATACAAATCATAACAAAATAAAATAATCTGAGATGCTAATTATGGCCTTAAAAGTTTATCCAGACTTGTAAATTAGCCACTTAGGGAACACAAGAATTATCTAAAAATGCAATGAATGAAATTAATGGGAAAACGTACTAAATAGTTAGGCATAAAGCACAACTTGACAATGTCATAAAATGCTTATTCTGAGTGGTTCTAGTTAATTTTTTATTTTTATATTTTTTTTCATTATAATTTTTATTCAGTTTTCATATATTATACATTTATGCATTACTTTTTTTAATTTTACAAGTATACATTTATAAATCATAATTATATACCTTTTATCTTGTAATTTCTTTCTCCCAATTGTAATTATACCAACAAGTACAATAAACCAAGATTTATATATATTTTTATATTTTTTAAAGTATGCTTTAATTCTTAAATTATTTAATTATATTTTAAGGGGTGGGTGGGATTGAGGGTTTGGATGTATATTTTAGTTGTTGTAAGCTGCCCTGATTGCGTTTTGTAGAGGGGCGGGATATAAATAAATAAATACAATATATTATTATTATTATTATTATTATTATTATTATCATCATCATCATCTGATCCAGAATGAATGGGTATACATGAAACTTGCTGTCATTCAGCAAGTATGGATCAGGAGAGATTTTTAGTATAGTAGGGGAAAGTTTTACACTTATTTTCACAGTGGTTGTACAGTCTAGAAGAACAATATTAATGTCAGAAAAAGGAATCTCAGATTTTGAGTTTAGCCTACTATGCAATGTTTCTGTTCATAGGAATGGGGAGCAAGCTATTCGTAGCACGAAAACTACAGGAATCTCATATCTAAATGCAGAAAAATATGAAAACTTCAAGAACCCCACTGCTATTGTGCTATGGCAAAGAGGTGGCATTTATTTATTTAGAATATTTATTTAGAATGTCTTTACCCTGTTCTTCAATCCCAATCACTTCCCAGAGCAGGTAATAGAAAAAAACAATAAATTAAAACAGACCAGACAAAAATAGAGCAAACAACAATAATAGAACAGAAAGAGTATCTTAAATATTCTTTAAAAATAGTTTCAAATCTATCTATTTGAGTTGAGCAGATTTTTTTTAAAAAAATTATTGTCACAAAAATTGTAAAGATCAATTTGTCTTTTTACAGAGTGACTCAGAGTTACAGAGTCTTTTACAAGGCCAAATCTACACTACATGAATAATCCAGTTTGATTCTGAAATATTTGCCATGGCTCCTTCCTATGGAATCCTGGGATTTGTAGTTTTACAGTCATTAGTCTCCTCTGTGCTAGTGGCTCACCAAAATACAAATCCCAGGATTCCATAGGAAGGAGCCATGGCAAATAATCCAGTTTCAAATGGGATTATTTATGTAGTGTGGATTTGGCCCAAGACATCAACAGAACACCAACTATACTAGCCGGAAACACCTCAATGCCTAGCTTCCATCTCCCTCAAAGGTGGGGAAGAATGCCAATTTGGCAGCCCCCTCATCTCTCTGATCAGTTGGATTTTTAAAAAAATGCTGTCTAGTGAATGTGTGTAGGGGCAATTTCACCATGTTATGGGGACCCTCTGGGTTATTTTAAAGCCTAGGACAACTCCCCAGACCAGACATGACTACCAGTTCAATTCCTACTTTGGAAAGATCTCTCTTTTTTGGGGGGGGCGGGGCGGACTGAGTGGATGTGTGTACAAACTCCAAACCTTCAGTAGTCACTCACCTCCTATCTATCTGGATCTATCAGCCTCTGAGGCCAGACCACCTTAATTAATTGTAATTTTATTATGACAAGGGATTAATAGAATGATTCCTACACGCAGACACCATCATCCTTTTTCTCAACATTCAACATTTTGAAGGTCAAAGGTTGACAGTCACTAGGAGTCCTCAACATAACGAGAACACTTCTTTCAGTAGGAACAGAGACTATTGGGTAGCAGGTTGGCTAGAATACCAATGATATCTTTTCCAGGTCAGTCTTCGTCAAGCACTGGAGCAAAGCTGGCAACAAAGCTGCTGAAATACCAACTATGACTCCATCTCATCAACTATCAAATCTAGTCTGGAACTGAACTTGATTATCTAAGTTGATGCAGCATAAAGTCTTCCCAGATACTATCACATAACTGCCGTAATGACGAAAAGATCATTAAGTACTATTCTCTTGCTTGCAGAAAAGACCAACCATCTCCCAACTCTACTAGCTTTTGGTGACTTCGACTGAACATCTAAATCAGGGGTGGACCAGAGAGCCCTGGTGGTGCAGTAGTTAATTGCTGGTACTGCAGCCACAAAGTTTCATAGGTCGGTAAAATGAGAACCCAGCTTGTGGGGGCAATTAGCTAAGACACATTGTAAACTGCCTAGCATGCTATAAAGCAGTGTAGATGTGTAAGTGCTATTGCTAATCAATTTGTAAGTCGCTCTGAGAGCCCTTGTGGCTGAAGAGTGGGGTATAAATACTTAAATAAAGCAGGTGCAGGCCTCCATGGCTTCCTAAGGGGCTAATTCATCCTCCTAGCCTTCCACAGTTGCCTACTCCGATCCAAATAGTTAAAGCAGACTGGTCCTTTCCATCACTTGCAAACCTTGCAGTCGGTCTTATCTGCATCTATGTCTGCTAAGAGCCCTAGATAAAGGTAATTTCAAACCCTCACCATGTGAAAGCAAAACTTTTTATTAAAAGACAGCCATAAAACCATCAAGTAGCCTCTTCTTAGATAGTCTGGGGGCCTTTTGATTGGTTAACTGACTTAATGTGATTGCATAAGGAATAAAAACCTCCCCTCTTGTCCATATTTCTTGTTACATCATTTTTTAATACGTTGTACATGTGGCTAGGTTAATCTCTCTGCACCACTGTGTATGCGAAAAATTGCACACATTGTATAAGATTATTTTCCTGTAGTCTGAAGATTCTGCCTGTATTTATATGTAGTATTTATACGTACAGCTAGGTTACCTATGCTTTGTCATTTTCTTCCCTGTTGGGATGTATTTCCAAAGGAAAGTCCTTATTAGTAAATACCAGTAGCTGTTCTTCTTCCCCCACCATGTGTAAACAATCTCCCTGATTTGGTGCAGAGTCCATTATTTTAGGGCTGCCTTGACACCAGGCTCAGATTTGGACATCTGGACACATGTAACTGTTTTCAATTTTGTGTCTTAGGATCTAGACCAGCAGGTACATATTTGATCGTTGGTTCTTTAATTCTTAAGAGTGTCTGGTACAGTACTGTATTTCCTCTGACTCAGACTGAGTGGATATTAATAGGGGTAGTCGCAGTCTACCTAATTTGGGTAAGGACTGATCATAGGGGCCAGTAAGTTCCCAGAAGACTCAAGTTGATGCGTGGAATCTAGGAAGACTGGCCTCAACTGAAGACTCCCCTCCATGGTTCAATCAGATCTACTAGTTTCAGTTAATACTGTATTCAGTTGGTCCCACTGTGAAATTTATTAGTAGGGATCAGGTCTCACATCAGCCATTTGACTAAAAGTCAATAATAGCTCTCTTCAGTTATTTGAGCTCACCCGTTAATTAGAAGATTGGCATAAGCTTGAAGAAGGCATATTAGCTGACAAAGTCATTAGCAATAATTAAGTTTTACAGATGCTAAGAACCCAGCACACCTGTTTAACAAAACTTCCAAGTGAAAGTAAATCTCCATTTCTAGAAGTATAATACTGTTGTAATCCACTGCAACTGTTCTGCCTTATGTCAAAAGCCACTGTTTCAACATAGCCACCACCTTGAGTTAAGCTACCATCAGCACACAGTCTTGTTTAGTCTTATTCCATTTTCTAAAAGTTCCAGTTTCACACACTATCTACTGTTCCATTTTTTGTGAGAATGCTTGTTTAATTTCTAAAACACCTCGGTCACTAGGAGACCAACACAGCAGCTCTGCTCTGCAGACCTACAACTATGCAGACCACCTGCCGCTGCATTTTGAATGCATAATGACAGGATAACATATTCTCTGTGCACTTCAAATGTCAGACTAGTTTTGGTGAACCTCTTTCCCCCGCATCTGCAAACAGTTGGAAGGCCAGTTCTCACATCCCCTCCCACCATTCACCTTGGCATGGTGGTGAAAGGCAGAGACAAATCCAGACTCTTACCACATTTTAGGTCAATGGGCTACATTAACAGACTTGTGGCAGCTCTGAATTAATGGCTAAAGCCTCAAGGAAAGCTGTCAGCTTAGTATGAATGAGGGAGTAGCCACTCTTTCAGGGCAAATCTTAATAAACCCCATAGGTTCAGCTTCTGAAGAAAAACTAGATGGGAAAGGACCCATTTATTGGTCTTTTTGGAATTCCATGGTATCCGTCCATAGCACTCTTCTCCAGCACCATATCTCAAATGAGTTGATTTTGTTTCTATCAGCTTTTCTGTATGTAAATCCTCTGTGGCCATTACAGTTGTCCCTCCACGTTTGTGGCTTTCACTTTCACGGTTTTGTTTATTTGTGGAAGTTTCTCCCCCCTCCTGGGAATGCATGGCTTTCATCGACCTTTGTTGCCTGGGGGAAGGGGGGAGCTGAAGCCCATGCAAGCCACCACTATTGCCGCCCAAAAAGCCCCCGTTTAAGTCCACTAGGCTCGCAACCCCATGGCCAGGGGGTCACCTGAGGCCCACACCAGCCGCCACTGTCACCACCAAAAAAACAAGGATGGGGTGGCGAGCCAAATGGGTTTAAACTGCGGCTTCTTGGCAGCAATGCCCGTGGCTTGCCTGGCCCTTGGATTCCCTCCCAAGCCATTTTGAAGGTGGTGGCAAGCCACCAGCATTGCCACTGATAAGCCCCTATTTAAACGCACTCGGCTCGCCACCCCTATCTCCACAGAGAACCCTCAGTTTGTGGGCAGCACCCGGGTTTGTTGGGCGTTTGTTCTCTTTGTAGGGGTGGATATCCAATGGATGAACAAACCTCTGGAGGCCTGCTTGTACTTCGGATTTCCACCCCTCCCGCCCCAACCACATTAAGCCTCTAGGAACCGCCGAGTGCAGCCCTTCTAAGCAGTTCAATGCAGTTGGGGCAAGAAGGGCAAGCCTGGCACTTCCCACCCCAACTGCATTGAACCTCCAGGAACCGCTGAATGTAGCCCTTCTAAGGGGCTCAATGTGGTTGGGGCGGGAAGGGCAAGCCCAAGCCCTTCCCGACCCTACCACATTGAACCCCCAGGAACCACCAAATGTGACCCTTCTAAGGGGTTCAATGTGGTTGGGGTGGGAAGGGCAAGCCCAAAGAGCAGCCGCATCCAGCGGCATTGCCTCTCGAGAGCAGAGTGGAAGGGAATGGGGGGGGGGACAAAGGCCGAGTAAAGCACTGACAGTTTCCTCAGTGAACATCCCACTTTACTCAGCTTTCGTCTCTTGTGTGTGTGGGGCAAAGGCTGAGTAAAGCAGGACGTTCACTGAGGATACTGCCGGCTTGCTGCTGTTTAAACGTGCGGGTAATCTGAAGCCCAGGTAAGCCTCCAGTGCCCAAAAGGCTGGTGAGAAACCAGAGAAGGGAGGGTGAACAGAATTGGTTTAAACAGTGGCTTTTTGGGCGCTGGTAGGCAGCGGCTTGCCTGGGCTTCGATTCCCCCCTCCCTGGGAACGAAGGCCAAGCAAACCCTGGGGGGGAAGGGGGAGAATTTATTCACTTTTTTTTTCAAATTCATGGGGGTCTTGCACCCCTAGCCTCCACAAATGTAAAAGGACAGCTGTATTTTTGGTTTCTTAATGTTCAACAGTAAGCCTGCCTTAGTACATTCTTTTTTTTTACTATCTTTAGTAATTGTTCCAAGTCTTTGTTGTTCTCTGCTAGTAGTATGGTGTTATCTGCATATCTTAGAGTGATGATATTCCTTCCTTTGATCTTCGCTCCTCCTTCCTCTGAGTCTAAAGCTACTCTGCATTAAAGCTGAATATGTAGGGTGATAGAATGCAGCCTTGCAAGGCTTTCCTGTTGAGAACCATTCTATTTTTCTGTATTTTCTTCTACCGGTAGCCTTCTGAGATGAGTAGAGGTTATGGATCAGGACAATCAAATGTAATGGTACAACCATTTCTTTAAGGGGAATCAATAGCTTTTCGTGATCTATGTAGTCAAAGGCTTCCCTGTAGTCCATAAAGCACATGCTGATTTTCTTCTGGATTCACTGGTGTGTGTCATTATCCAGTGTATATTTGTATGATATATAAATCTCTTTGCCATAGTACTTCTGATTTTTATATATGAAATAATGAAGAAAGCTGACAGGAAGAAAATAAATTCATTTGAAATGTGATGCTGGAGAAGAGTTGTACAAATACCGTGGACTGTGAAAAAGACAAATAAAAGTCTGAATTCTGATTCTCTTGAGAAGCCAAAATGACTAAGCTGAGGCTATCATACGTTGGACAAATCCTAAGACAAGATGACTCGTTCAAAAAGATGAAAATAGACTTGTGGTGACGAGGGCATCGGTTAAGGTTGGGTTTCACAGAGCTTGAGAAACTCAACCACTAAACACAGGTAGGGCCCCTTTACTGGACAAAAACTGTGGGGACAACACTTACCTGGACTAACAGGCAAGTAGAGGAGGCAAAAAGAGACTCAGATTCCAGACCGAGTGTGTTGAAGATTTAGAAATAAGATCATCTCAACCATGGACGGCTGAGGGGGTCAGAGCCAATTTCACACCTGTGTTGAAGCTGCTGTTTTGTGGTGATAGCGACAAAACTTTTAAGGTTTTAAGGTTTATTTTAACCTTACTTTTAAGGTTTATTTTAAGACTTCAAAGCTGCAAATAAACTAAGTTTTTCTTTTCTATCCATGATGAACTACACCCAGGTATAAATTCTTGTTTTTCTGAAATGGAGGAATATAAAATAGTTGATTGAATATGGAACTCGATAGGAAGCAAAAGAATCACTAGTAATGGGGCAGCTTTAGGTTTTTACAACCTTCCTGAATCTTTGTTTGCGAAGAAAAGCCAGAGAGAGAGAACACAGAAGAACTATCAGTAAAAATAGGGCAGTCAAGAAAGTGTTTATTTAAAGAAAGTGCTCTTTCATTAACATTAGTAGAGAAATTACAGATTGCAAGTACTTTAAAAGATACAGGGGGATGAGACTTGAGAAAAATGGCTAAAACCTATAAATATCACTCCGGTAAGAGAAAACAGAAGATACTAGGATACAAAGTTACAGTGTGCTACTAGAATGAGGAAAGGCAGTGAAAGACGCTATGAGGATACGAGTGGAAAGGGAAAGGAGAAAAGTGGAGAAACATGGAGAAAGAAGCAAAAGAAAAGCGGGAAAGGAGAAAAAAGTGAGAAGTGGGAAAGGAAAAGGAAAGCCACAGAAAAGAGAGTAGAATAAACAATAAACATCTGGACACAGGGACTTAAGACTTGATAGCGAGATTCCTAGGAGAGAAGGGATAAAAGACTGTAACAGGGACAGAATTAGGGATAATATGCCAGATAGGTTGTAAAAACGTATTGTAAGTTGGATATTGTTTTGTAAAAATTTATTGTAAGATAAAACAGTACGAAGGAATGTAGAAAGGAAAAGGGGTGGGGGGCGGACTGAGGTAAATTTTAAATAATTTGAAGGTGAAATAAGGAGAAATTAAAAGACTAGATTTGGATAATAATTATTATTTGTGGTATAAAAAACAGAACTGGTGTGAAAGTCCTTCTAAAAATATATAGTAAATAGATAAGTTACATATACGTACTGTTATGTGTGTGTGTATATATATATACACACACACATATACATACATATATTCTGAGGTATATATAGCTATACTTTAAAACTATATTCTAAGGACAGTAGTCAAGATTTGAAATTTATAAATTAGATATAATTTGTGTCTGAATTGCAAGGTACCTCTTTCATTCAGATTACTCAAAGACAAATTGCCATCACTTGCACTTTATTTTTTTTTAATATAACGTTCATGGGCAAGATATAAATTGAATATAAACAAGATTGTATATAGATTTGTTTCTATTTGACAAGTTAAGGGTTGGATACATAAAACATTCATACTGATAGAGGGTAAATAAGAGTAGGAAGTGAAAGAGACCTGAGTTTGGAAATCAAAGTGTCTGTGTTTAAATATTACAAGTATTCATATGAAAGTGGGAATGTAAGTTAAAGGGAGGCAATACATCTAATTTAATAAGGAAAAAAGGTATAAACGAAATAAGGTAAATGTGAAATAAGGTAAAGAAAACAGTAAGTATAGACTTTGAAAACAATGCCAACATCTAGGAAAGCATTAGCACAATCCAAAGCACAAATGCAGGGTGTTAGAAGATCATCTATAGAATTGACTACAAAAATTGGGGACACTAATCAAATGTGACCCCCAGCAAAAAATTGATGTTCCACATGTCTTGATTACAATAAGAAAAAATGTTTGCTTCTACTAAATGTAAGCAATTTTATACAGATAATGCTTGTGGGCATGTTCAGTGGTTACTTTTTTTTGGATTGAATTTATTACAATAAATTAATTTTGTATTGGAAAAATCTCTGGCATCTGTACATGGACTTTTTAAAAAATATATATTTCTGCAATATGGAATCTAACTGAATGTCAACATGGCTGGATCATGTGTGCTTTTATTGCTGCAAAAAGACCTATCATAGAATCATAAGTTGGAAGAGACCTCAAGGGCCATCCAGTCCAACCCCCTGCCGTGCAGGAATATACAATCAAATCATTTCCGACAGATGGCCATCCAGCTTCTGCTTAAAAATCTCCAAAGAAGGAGACTCCACCACACTATGAGGCAGTGCATTCCACTTCCGAACAGCTCTTATTGTCAGGAAGTTCTTCCTAATATTTAGGCGGACTCGCTTTTCCTGTAGTTTGAACCCACTGCCCCATGTCCTAGTCTCTGGAGCAGCAGAAAACAAGCTTGTCTCATCCTCAGTATGGCATTCCTTCAAATATTTAAACATGGCTATCATGTCACCTCTCAATCTTTTCTTCTCCAGACTAAACATGCCCAGCTCCCTAAGCCACTCTTCATAGAGCATGGCTTCCAGACCACCCACCATCCTGGTCACCCTCCTCTGGACACATTCCATCTTCTCATTATCCTTCCTGAATTGTGGTGCCCAGAACTGGACATAGTATTTCAGGTGAGGTCTAACCAAAGCAGAATACAGTGGCACTATTACTTCCCTTGATCTAGACACTATACTCCTATTAATGCACCATAGAACTGTATTGGCTTTTTTAGCTGCTGAATCACACTGCTGACTCATGTTCAGCTTGTGGTCCACTAAGACTCCTAGATCCTTTTCGCATGTACTCCATCAAGCCATGTGTCACCCATCCTATATCTGTGCATTACATTTTTACTGCCCAAGTGTAGTATCCTACATTTCTCCCTATTGACATTCATTTTGTTAGTATTGGCCCAGCTTTCTAATCTGTTCAGGTCTGGAATGATTTGATTGTGTATTCCTACATGGTAGGGTGTTGGACTGGATGGCCCTTGAGGTCTCTTCCAACTCTATTTGATTCTATGATTCTATGTCATTTTGGATTCTGATCCTGTCCTCTGGGGTATTAGCTACCCCTCCTAATTTGGTGTCATCTCCAACCTTGATAAGCATACACTCGATTCCCTCATCCAAGTCATTCATAAAGATGTTGAACAGCACTGGGCCCAGGACAGAACCCTGTGGCATGCCACTGGTCACTTCTCTCCAGGATGAAGAGGAGCCATTGGTGACTACCTTTTGGGTTTGGTCAGTCAACCAATTACAAATCCACCTAACAGTTGCATTGTCTAGCCCACAGGTTACTAACTTTTTTGCAAGAATGTCATGGGGGACCTTGTCAAAACCCTTACTGAAACCAAGATACACTACATCCACTGCATTCCCTTCATCTATCAAGTTTGTAACTCTATTAAAAAAGAGAAAGATAAGATTAGTCTGGCACGACTTGTTTTTGAGAAATCCACGTCAACCTGTTCCAAGACTGTAAAGAGAAACATTCACCATATGTCATTAAATGGTCAGAAGAAGTTACTGTTTGGTCCCTATAACCATGTATTTTTGGAAATGTGTGTGCATATGAGCTTACAAATCGCCTGTCAATCTATGGCAACCCCAAGAATTTCATAAGGTTTTCTTAAGTAAGGGATCCTCAGAGGTGGTTTCATCAGTTCTTTCCTCTAAAATATAGCCCACAGCACCTGGTATTTGGTCAACATAGACCATGTTCATATCTGATGGATTTCCCCATCCCTTTTCTTATTTCTTCCTTTCCCCCACCTCATTGCAATCATACTTTAAAAAAAAAATCAAATGTCAAATAATTACTAATGCATATTACTTTGACTCTTAGAAGAAAGTGAAGAAACAAAAAGGAACGTTGGTCTTACCTGTGATAAGTTCTTTTCCAGTGGAGAGACAAAGAGCATCCAGCTTGCTTGGGTAGTTCCTCCCCATTTGCTCCTAGTAGGCAGGGAACAACTTTTTTAGGACTGCCTACTGGTGAGGTCATCTGGGAGGGACGACCCCCAGCTAGCCAGTCAATGTCACAGCCTCACTACCTGCCCTCTGTCGTGGGAGAAAAAACAGGAGGAGACAACAAACATTTTGAAAACTTAAAGTTCCACTCAAAGAAATGAAACTGAGTGTCTGTTCAAATGACCCACAGCCTGTTCCACTATCGCCAGCGCCTCGGGTGGGTCTGGATGCTCTTCGTCTCTCCACTGGAAAAGAACGTATCACAGGTAAGACCAACGTTCCTTTTCCCAGTGGGGAGGACTTCAGAGCATCCAGCTTGCTTGGGACATACAAAAGCAACGACCCTGTGGGTGGGCCTGGCGGTGGCTTAATCCCTCAGGGACTGACGGCATGCTAGAGGACTCTTCCACCAAAATGCTGCTAAAGCAGACTGCAACTTGTCAAGTCTACAGTGTCTGATGAAAATTGATGAAGATTTCAGGAGATGGCCCTGCAAATTTTTCTCTAAGGAGGTGTCCTTATTCCAGGTCGCCGTTGGTGCCGCAGTTCAAGTAGAGTGTGCCACAATAAGATCTGGCACTAGCATGCCCACGTGCTTGTAGTACGCCACAATACATGCTCGGATTCAACGCCCCAGTGTTGGCGGCAAAAACCTCCAGCCTAGGGACTTGACATGGCCTCCGATGGCCAACGCCTCTGAGCACCTGCTCGAACTTGTTCATTTAAAATATTATATATATATATATATATATATATATATATATATATATATATCTGGATCATGTCTCTTCCAGCAGCACAGGGGATTGGCCTTCAGACTAAAATCCGGACGCAGATGAGGACTTACTGAATCAGGTCTACTAATACAGAGATCCCTCCGAACAGGTACTGCTGCTATTTCTGACCTCCTACTAGGAGGTGCACTCACCACCAAGATAAGGGCTTTCCAAGATAAAAATTTTTAGAGGGCCACTGAGAGGTTCAAACGGTGCCCCTGTCAAAGCCTTCAAGATTGTATGACGGTCCCAAAGGAGGGTTCTATGCCCTGGTGGGGATGCAGGATCACCCCTCCCCCACAGAGCTCTTGGTACGTGTGGGTGAGCGACTGCCTGCGACACTCCTAATGGCTTTGGGTCGTAGACCCACCTGCACACTATCCTGTAGGGAAATAACGAAGGAGACAGAAGGGTGACCCCCAGAAAAAACACAGCCTCTGCATTTACACCATCTCCAAGACACTTTGACTATGGATTCGTAGATGCTCTGTGCTAACTCTCATCAGGACACCAGGATGGTAAGCACAACTGTCTGGGAGTATCCCCTTGAACTTAGCATCCTCCGCTTAACCTCCAGGTGTGGAGCTGCATCCAATTCGGGACCGGACGCTGAACTTGGCCTGGGACAAGAAGTTCCGAAAAGTCCAGGACTTGGATTAGGTCCATCGCCAAATCAGGGGATGTCTGAGAACCACTGCCGCCTGGCTCACACCGGGGTCAGTAGAATATGATCTGCCCTTTCGAACCTGGTTCAAGCAGGGACTTTAGAAATCTGCTGATTTGTTGGAAGGACATACCAGACTTCGTGGCCAAGGTGCCGACAGCACATTTATGGCCTCTGCTCCCTCCGTCAGAAAGAACGGGGAAAGGAACTGGGGAAACTTGGTGGTCATTGAAGGTGTGGATCGCTCCGGGAGTGGCCCAATGCCTCTCTGGTCCATGTCGGTGTAGCTGAGTGAATTGGCCTTGAGTTTGAGGGATCCCTGTAGATGTTCCACCTTCAGGGATGTGAGGTATCCCTCCGCCTATGAGTTGCTTCTGCCATGATTGTGCAGCACCTCGTATCTTCCTGTCAATCTATTTAAGCCTCCATCAAGACAAGGCCCATGCAGTGTAGGACCGCCATGTGACAAACCAGGTTCTGAGACGCTACCAGGCCCAGACTGCCCCCCCAAAGTTCATGCCAGCTGCTACTGCGCTCGCATCCCACCAGCGCCCATCTGCCCTGCGCCAGCTGGGGGCTGTAGTCTGCTCCCCAGCCTCGTAGGGCTGCATCTGGGGTGATCTGTATCTCATCCATCTACCGAAAGAGGACTTATGTGAAGAACTGATGAGGACCCCCACCGGAGTCACTGTGAGAGTTCCCTAGGCACTCTGAGGTGCCTGTGCCGTCGAAAAGGTCAGTCTTCTTGGACTGGAGGCAAGAATCCACTGCAATGTCCTGGGCTGAGATCTTGCCCACGGCAGAGAGTCTCTTGCTGCCGTTTTGCGACCCTGCAACCACGTCAGCTGCATAATAGCCAGTCGGGATGTGTCTCACTTCCTAAATTGCCCTGTAAGGAATCGATTCTCTCCTAAAGGGGAGAGATCAGAATCCCCACTGGGCCCAGGGTAGCGCCGAGCTGTTGCATCTATTACCTTGAGAACAGCAAGCTCTTTGCAAGACACGCTTGGATCCTGTGGGCTTTAAGTGAGTTGAGAAACCGAAGCAAATCCCTCTCTGTCCCTCAGCCTGGATGGAGAGCAGATTAGCAGGCTGTCCAAGTAATGATCACTATGCAGACCTGAACCCCTACATTGTGTTACAAAGGTCGCCCTAATCTTGGCAAAAACACCCTGGGAACTGAAGAGAGACCAATGGAAATACTTGTAATTGGAGTGACGGTTGCTGTACACCAAGCACAGACAACGTCGGTGCCCCAGGAATATCCAGATGAGAATACATGTATTCTGGAAGGTAGAGTAGTCCCCCAGGGGGGACCGCACCTTGCTCCTCAGCCACCAGGCCAACAGAGCAGCCCCCAAACCATTTTGAGCAATTGCAGTTTACACCTAACACTGCATAAAGCGGTTTTCAATGTGTGTCAGTTGATTGCACTCACAAGCTGAGTACTCATCATGCCAGGACTCAGAGAGGACATGGTCTTCCTCTTGATCTGGTGGCTTGTCCCACTGCTGCTGGGACCTGCACTACTCCCTGGTTCCACCTGAAAAAGGCCCTGGTCTCCAGGGGGTACAGTACCCGAAGGAGAAGAGGTGCTGACGTCCCCACCCCCCCGTGAATGCGGAAAGGCGAGTGGACCCCCCCCCATGTGGAGAGTCCTGCCTGAGTGGGGGGTATCCCCCATCTCTGCTGGGAAAAATAGGATTGATGTAGGGTTTAGCCCATTCAAAGGGGTCCCAGTCCTAAAGAGGTTCGTCAAGGCCTGAAAAGACCATCCTTATCGCTGCAGGACTGAAGCCCTCCTATGGGAATCCAGAGAGGGCAAGAGGGAACTGCATTCGCAAACGTTGTCCCCCCCGACCATGTGGGCCTCGGTCATGTGACTGCCCACAGATTCCTCCTTATCTGTGATCTTGGCCTCCTCAACGAGACGCCTCCAAAACTGGAGGATCGCTCATGAAGAAGTCAGCGCTTCCTGCTGGAATCGAGCCCCTGAGCTCCCTGAATGGGATGCGGCAGCGACTGCTTCCCGGTTGGGTGTTGGTTGCGGTGCGCCTCTCCGTGGTCTGCCCAGCCGCCTCGGTGGACTGGTCGCCATCCCTAGTGTCCTCTTCCCCTGCCTGTGGAACTAAGTTCTGCTGCAGAGAGGCTCACGTAGGTTCGGCACAGAGGGGGGATAGCCAAGGCTGCTGTGGGTATCCCCCATGATTGGTGCGGTGCGGTGAGGACTTTGGGAGGTGAGGGTGGGAGGATGAGACTGGAGACTCCTTTGTGTTGCATACCACGCAGGGCAGCACAGCAGGTGGTGCAGATGGTAGGAGGGGAAAAGGAAGATTGGTGGCTCCCCAGAGGCTAGTAATCCCCTTGTGATTCCCCGGGGGATGAGCTGGACTAGGCTGACCACCGGCAAGCCCCACCCTTTCCCTGGTCACTGAGTCATGCACCCATTGCCTCCCCTTGGTTGCTGAACCTGGGGGCCCCTGGCACACTCACTGCGGCCTCCGCTTGTGGAGGCAGAGGCATCCGTCCATCTCAGGAGCCGTTGGGGTGACCGGGAGCACCTGCGATTAACGTCAGAGAGGTCCCCTGTTTAAGGGAGCACTCTGTATCTCCTCCTCCTGGAGGGAAGGGTTCGCAGCTATAGCTGGCTGGCTCCTAACCTGGCAAGGGGAAGCGAAGCCAGGGAAGCTGGGGTCAGAATTTGAAATGGAGAGCTTGTCCTCCTCATTCGCCCCATGGATCCTCCTCCTTGGAGGGCAGCTGCGATAGCACTGGAGAGATCCCCCCATAAAAGGGGGGGGCGCTCCGCGTCTCCTCCTCCTGGAGGGAAGGAATCACAGCTGCACCTGGCTGGCTCCTCACCCAGCAGGGTAGAGCGATCTAGGAGCGACCTGGAGATCTAGGGAGCAATCCTTCCCTCCATATATTCCCAGGAAGGAAAATGAACTCCCGCCCAAGCTCTGTTGCCACTGGTATGGTATGCAGAGCAGAACAGCAGGCGAAGGGGAAAAAAAGCCTCTCCTTCTTTCTTTCTTTTTTGTTTTTAGTATGAAAACACAACAAGAGTTATCGCATGCTGTTCGCCTCACCCCTGAAAAAAGGAAGGGGGGGGAATGAGGCTCCGCGGCAAAGAGAGCTCAGTGGGAGCATTTGCTCCAAGTACAGAGGAAGGGGGAGTAAGGCGCCCAGCCTTGTGGCTGGTGGGGTATGGATTCAACCTCCCCTGCCCCCACGCCATCGCCCCAGTACCAGCTCCATGGGGAGTCCTCTACCCTTCCTGGAGTCCCCCATCGCCCCTGCAGAGCCCCTATGAGCAGGGGGGATGGTTGTTTCGGCCGCGGCACCAATTGTGGCGGGCTCGACCCCGGTTCCTGCGGGGTTCTCCTGAACACTTCCCAGCGTTGCCGCCAACACCATGCTGAATGCCCGTGGCATGCTCTCTGAGCGGCGCTGGACTCTCTTGGTGCCTCTGATCGCACTGGCTCGCTCCAAGAGCGGCTCTGGCGGATCAGCTGGTGATGCTCCCCCCCCCACTGCCCCATTCCCCAGGGCCCGTTGTCACTCACTGCGGCCGCCTCCCTGGCGGCAGTTGGGGCTCGGGTCCTTCTGCTTGGGGGGGGGGTAGCCCGGCAATACCAACGTGGCGGATGGCTCCCCGCTCCTGGGGGCGTTCCGCGCCGCCTCCTCCTGGAGGGGCCGCGTGGTGGCCTCCTCCCAGTTGGCTCCTAGCCCATCAGGGTGGAGCAGGACTGGGGTGCTGACGGTGGCTGCCGAGGCAGGTGTCTTCTCACCCTTTTTCGGCTTCTTCTTACTGCCTCCGTTCTTGCCGCTGCTGGCTTTGCTGCTGTACTATTGCTGCTGCTGTTGCTCATACTGCCTCCCTCCCTTCCATGGCCACAAATGCTGTTGTTGCTATGCTATTATTATTATTATTATTATTATTGGATTTCCCTTTTTTTAAAAAAAAAAAAAAAGAGAGAGAGAGAGAGAGACAAAAAAGGGATCCAAAATGGCTCTGGCCATGTGGAGGGAGAGAGGTCAGGAGAAACAAAACCACACGTCCTACCAGGAGCGTAGGCAGGAAACAGACTGGCTAGCTGGGGGTTGTCCCTCCCAGATGACCTCACCAGTAGGCAGTCCTAAAAAAGTTGTTCCCTGCCTACTAGGAGCAAATGGGGAGGAACTACCCAAGCAAGCTGGATGCTCTGAAGTCCTCCCCACTGGGAAAAACTGAGAAGTTCCAGCATTACTCATTTAAGCTTACATCAAGAAGGAAAAGTAGTTCGTTTCTTTGAGATGCAAATGCACCTGTCCAGCAAATCAACATAAACAACCATCATCTCATTATGTTTGAATTACCAAGTTTTTTCAGACTTCTTTGAGTGGGAAAATTGGTTCAGAAAAAGTGAATAATGGCTCATCAGGAAGCATCTGGCAAAAGCTAATGCTCTTGCTATGTTAAAGTGGCATAGCTGCTAATCCAGTGGCCACAGCACAACTTTAGGAAGAAATCCTGCCCAGATGCATAAACTCAAAGTGCCGCTGTGTCACCGTGGCATATTTAATCTTTAAATTTTTTTTAACAGAACGTTTATTATAATTACTCCCCCACCCCCGCAGGAGAAAAAGGAAAAGAAAAGAGAGGAAAGAAAAAGAGGAGGAAATGGGGTGGGGGAACAAATAAAATGCTTAGAATAAAATTATGGGCTAGGCATATACATTAGTATAAAGTTGGCCACATGTAAAAAAAACTGGTCGAAGCTGGCATCTGTTAAATGTACAGTATAGATAAGGCATTAATATCATCAGATTCAGAATGATGGATAGGGCTATGCCATGAAAACCTCATGTGGTAAAGAGAAAAACAGTTGAATTTAACAATTCCCTCAAAAACTGAACTATGTCAGCACTCTCACAGACACTTTTATTCTAATGATTACAATGAACACATAAGTCTGAAAAAAGAATGCCTCAGGACAAAGATAATACTCTAAGGATAAAACTTTTCTGATACACAACACTTCTTTAGGATGGAAGAAAAATAACTAAAAATGGCAACAGACATGGTTTATGAAATAAGATGTAACTGGAGGCAGGAGTGAACAAAAGGTGGCCTGCAAGTTGAATGCAGTTCCACAAAGCGTTCTTAAAGGACCTCCAGATCATTTTGGTATATAGGTCACTTTGGGAGGGAAGGAAGCTGAAAACGACTGGCATAGGGTCAATTGGGCCCTCCAAAATCTCAGGGTTGTGGCAGTGCTGTCCACCTTGGAAGCTGTCCACTCCTGAATTAGAGGCACTATGCCAACACACAGCAAGAAAAGAATGCACAATGCCACAATGTGGTAAAGATGTAAATTTTCTTCCCAATGTACTATGTGATTCTACATATAGGATTACCTAGACAATATGAAATAGGCCACCTTAGTAGGAAACCCATTGTTTATGGACTATTTTATCTTCTGCCATAATGAAGAAAAAAACCCTCTAATAATGTATGTTTTCTCTCTGAACCACTAGAAAACAAACACTAGAATAACTTCAAAATACCTGACACATAACCAGGCAGATATGCAGTTCTCTTGCAGCTGAACCTTTTAAAAATTACAATCTTGATTTTATACTGTGTAATCTTGAATGAAAGCAAAATGATATTATTTCAGTTTAAAATGAATATTAGCTTAGATAGTCAAGCCAAGATTTATCTTTCCAGACGTGGCAGATATGACAGCTTATCTGACAGCCTATCAATATGAATCAGAAAGGGAGAAATCTTAGAGAAGCTGTGCTCAGGTCTTCAACACACACAATTTCTTCACCATGCCTTGGCTTTTCTGAAAGGGCTTACAGTGTTTAATAAGACTTAAACAATAAACATAACTATTACCTTAATTAGTGTCAAACCATTGAGTGATCAATCTCAGATTATAAAGCAGTACCACATTACTGTACACTCATGCTTATGCATCATTAGTACCTACTGGTACATTAAAGAAGTGCAGAAAATTTAGCTCAAATCTCCTTGGCGGAGATTTTTTGGCATATTAAATAGGTCTAATTAATTATTTGCTGTTGCTTTTCAAGTCAGGTTAATTTGAAGGGTTAGAGAAAGAGGCAACAAAAATCCATCTTCTCCATTGTTTACAATAATTAAAATGTATTCCGTAGTCTATAGTCAGGTAAGATTTATGTAATAGCGAGGTATAAATTCTAGACCACAAGAAAATATTTTCATTATCTACACACATGTGGACACACATAATATTGTCAAGAACATAATGGCCCCCCAAACCTAAACAAATAACCTTCTTGACTTCAGTTCTAACAGAAATAGTTACTTTTAAACACTCTTAAAATTAGCACATATTTCAGCAATTATACGTAGCCCACTAGATCAATGACTGACTTAATTCATGTTACTTTAGTATTCTGCAGTCACAACATTTAGGTGTCCCTGAAGCAAATACCGTATATTCCTGCATATAAGACTGCTTTTTAACACTTGAAAATCTCCTCAAAAGTGGGGGGTCGTCTTATATGCCCAGCAGATCTTTTCCCCTGCTGTGAGAATGACTGCCTTGTGTTTGAAGTGTTAAATTCCCTGGGCAGTTTCCACAGCAGATCCTTCCCCCTGCTGTGAGAATGACTGCTTTGCTTTGAAGTGTTAATTGCCCTCCATTTAGGGATTGTATTTTGGTAAACTTGCCAGGAAGATATCCATTTGCATAGTTTTGAGGATTTCCTCTCCAGGAGTTTGCAAGTCTGCCAATGTGGCTCTGAAATCATTAACATGCTCATTCAAAAATTTAGGATTTGACAGCTTCATATTAACCAACTTCATTATTAATGAAACCTTACTTTCCAAAGATTGAACATCACAGAGATTTTTCAAAGTATCCCATGCTTTTTTAGCTGTTCTCAGTCCTTTAATTTCACAGACTATTCCATCATCTACAGCCACTGAGCTGGCTGGCTGGTGGGGGGCAGGCTTTCCAGCCAGGTGGTTGGCTGGACGGGGGGGGGGCAAAGTCTATATTTTAACCTAGAAATTGGGGGGGGGTCATCTTATGCGCCCAGTCGTCTTATACGCCGGAATATACGGTACACTTAAGCACTGGCATTTATTATTTCTTACACCCACTCAACATACTATGTGCTCTTAACTGAGTACATGTTGCAAGGACCTTTCTCTCATGTGTGTTAGAGAAGCAGACACGGTGATCTACATGCTTCAAGCATGTTTTAACAAAAAGATATTTGAAATATAACCATTTTGTTTGGTTTTATTTTGAAAAGGAAAAGGATCTACTGTTTTCATCAAATTTTGTTTATACCTGAATGTGTAATACTTCTATACTAATACAGAAGTAACAAAGCAGAAGTACGGATTGTACTTCTAATACTTCATCTAATTCATATTCATTTTGCTCAAGCTACCAGTTTGCCCAATGAGTGGCAGGAGAAGAGAGGACAAACTCAAGCTGAAGAGCACATAAAAAATACAAGGACAGAAAAAAGCATACCTGCCTACATCACAGTCAGGGAGTTAGGCAGTATGCAAACCAATTACTTACATAATCTTTTGTCCAAAATCTATATATATAATTATCTTGGGTATGTTGCCGTTTCCAATGTGCTGATTGGCTGCTTAGGGACCTGACCAACCAATCACAGATCTGTTGGGCAGCCAATCAGCACACTGGGGGTGGGACCATGTAGGTTCCAAACATGGCGGCTGGAGAAGGAGAGTGAGTGGATGTGGTGTGTGTTGGAGTGCAGGGGGTGGGGCAGTTTGGCAGCGTTGGGGGGCAGTTTGGCGGTGTCGGGGCAGTTTGGCGTCGTTGTGGGCAGTTTGGCGGCATTGAGGGGCAGGACAAGCAGCAGTGGGGGGCACTTAAACCCACCAGCCCACCTCAAAGGGTTGTCATGAGGTCTCCTTGGCATTTGGGGGGAGTTTTTTAATGGTGTATGGCACGCCGGGTCCAGCTAGTATAGTTTATAAACAACTCTGCTTCCAAACTTTGTATAGTCCAAGGCCAGGTCAAGTTCAACTTCAGGTAAAAGAAAGTAGCATGAGAAGAATGGCTAGGGGCAATTCAGCTATCCACCAACAATTAGCACCTGGATATCAGGCTAAAAAGGTACACAAAAGGTATACAAATTCTCAAAAACAAGTCATGCCAGACTATTATTATTATTATTATTATTATTATTATTATTTGATAGAGTTACAAGCTTAATAGATGAAGGAAATGCTGTGGATGTAGCTTATCTTGATTTCAGTAAGGCCTTCAACAAAGTCCCCATGATATTCTTGCAATTAAGCTAGTAAATGTAGGCTAGGCAATGCTACTGTTAGGTGGATTTGTAAATGGTTGGCTGACCAAACCCAAAGGGTGATCACCAATGGTTCCGCTTCATCCAGGAGAGAAGTGACTAGTGGGTGCCACAGGGCTCTGTCATGGGCTCAGTGCTATTCAACATCTTTATCCATGATTTGGATGATGGAATAGAGGGCAATGCTTATCAAATTTGCAGATGACACCAAATTAGGAGAGGTAGCAAATATGAGTATTCAAAATGACCTTAACAGACTGGAGAGATGGGCCAAAACTAACAAAATAAATGTCAACAAGGAGAAATGTAAGGTAATACATTTGAGCAGAAAAAATAAAACGCAGAGATATAGGATGGGTGACACATGGCTTGACAACAGTACATGTGAAAGGGATCTAGGAGTCTTAGACCACAAGCTGAATGTAAATGAACTCAGTGTGATGTGGCAGCTAAAAAAGCCAATGCAATTCTGGGTTTATCAACAGCACTACCACTTCTATTTCTATACCGCTTATCAGTGGGAAACACTCCCTAAGTGGTTTATGTGTTAGCTAATTGCCCCCAACAAGCTGGGTACTCATTTTACCGACCTATGGAAGGCTAAGTGAACCTTGGAGCCCTGTAGGATCAAACATGCAACGTCATGGCTACAATACAGGCATATAACCATTGCACCACCAGGGCTCCCTAACAGGAGTATAGTGTCTAGATAGAGGAATACTACGAGTATATTCTGTTTTGGTCAAACCTGACCTGGAATACTGTGTCCAGTTCAGGGCACCACAATTCAGGAAGGATACTGACAAGCTGGAATGTATCTAGAGGAGGGTGACCAAAACAGTGAAAAGTCTGGAAGCCATGCCCTATGAGGAGCAGCTTAGGGAACTGGATATGTTTAGCCTGAAGAAGGGAAGGTTAAGAGTTGACATGACACCCATATTTAAAGTGATGTCATATTGAAGATGGAGCAAGCTTGTTTTCGGCTGCTTCGGAGACAAGGACACAGAGCATGGACTCAAACTACAAGAAAAGAGTGTCAGGGAAAATAGTTTTTGAGATCAGGAGTTTGTCTCCCCCTCCCTGAATAATTTTTAACCAGACATGTATGGCGCCATTTTTGGCTATTAGAGGTTAATAAATCTGTCTGGTTTGTTATTCTGTTCTTTAGGCTTGTATATGAGAAACGAAACTTGAGATTACTTTCGTTTCTCCCAAGGACTAAGTGTTATGGCCTATATAACTGGGAGGAGTTACATTGTTTTGTTCCTGAGATAGAAGAGAGCTTCAAGTTTGTGTGTATCTCTCTTGCTTAGAGAGAACCTAGAAAACATGGTTAAATGTTTTCTGTTATTGTTTTTCCCTTTTATTTAATAAAAGCCTAAAAGAATTTTGGCATGGACTTACTTTTGCACCAAAGGAGTATTTGTTTGCTCACAAAGCACACGTTTTCGTTGCTTATCTCCTGTTCGGATGAACAGGGAGTGACTGCGCTCTGCACATTCCTGTGACAGGTTATGGGATGCCCAGGATTGCTGGCTCAAGAGTTTATGAGCCGTGAAGCTCTTATGCTGCAAATTGTTTAAGCCTGAGCTGAGAGGGGCTTTGAACAAGCGGCAAGTTGGGCAACTTGTCCTTTTGGTGTGAAGTCTTTTTCCTTTGAAGCTGTTTGAGCTTGTTTTTGTCTACGCCTGGCAAGAGCTTACAGCCCCAGCAAGGAGGGGACTGGAAGGTGAGAAAGCCTGCTGTGAGGACTGCTGAGACTGAACCATTTACAACGCCCTGCTGGTAAGCAACCCCTGTGTGAGGGAAGCAGATAATCAGTTGAGAGGGGCTAAAGAGTTTATGGACAATGGCTCAGAGTGTGGCAGTTTTTCCCTTTCAAAAGTTAAATGATAAGAATTATCATTTGTGGGCTGTGAAGATGGAGACTTATTTGCATCAACAATTGATACACGCTCCCATTTTGGCCCCCCCTGCCCAAGGCGCTTCTGTATTGCAACAGCAAGCTGAGGAACGTGCACGGGCATCTCTCATTTTGGCAATTGAGGACAGTCAGTTGATGTATGTGCGAGGCTGTGCCACGGCCAGGGACATTTGGCAAGCACTGCGGCAGGTTTATGTCCATGCTGGGACTGGTTCACAGCTTATGTTAACAAGGAAGCTGTATAGACTAAAGCTGCAGCCAGATGGCGATGTGGCCACACACATTTCAACTATGCGGCAATATTTTCATCCGTTGCAGGAGATTAATGTCCATTTTACTGAACAAGAAAAATCTCATATCCTTCTATCAAGCCTACCAGAAAAATTCGATGCCCTAATATTCTCCTTCGAAAATATGGCAGCAGCAAATATGACCATTAATTTTATTACTGGTCGTTTGTTGGAAGAAGAGGCCAAGTGGTTGGAGAGGAAAAATTTTGCTCAAAAGGCTGTACAGGTGAAAGCCCGCAAATCTACAAATGATCCAGTAGATGGCTCCAAAGACCCCAGTAAGGGTGACGTCCCCACTTTTGCTGTGAAATCTAAGCTTTGCTGGAACTGTGGCAAAAATGGACATTTTGCAAAACAGTGCAAAGCAAAAAAAGGCAAAGAAAGCAAAAAAAAGCCTGCTTCATCTAGTATGACTGTTTCTGCAGTTGTTTTGCAAGCTGTGAAGGAGCAAAATAGAGATTTATCCCAGTGGTGTTTGGATAGCGGCTGTAATGCTTTTATCTCCAATAATAGAGAACTCTTTAAGGACTTTAAAGAGACTAGCCCCTCAAGTGTGAGTTTGGCTGATGGATCCAAGTCAAAATGTTTGGGTAAAGGTACATGTTTTGTACAATGTTTGAACATGGATGTAAAAAATGTTCAGTATGTTCCTGATTTAAAAATGTGTTTGCTCTCTGTTGTTAAATTGACACAGGAGGGCTATGAAGTACAATTTAAAGGGAACAAATGTTATATTTTAAAGGATGGTACTATCATGGCTGAAGGAGTTTTTCATGACCAACTGTATTATATGTATAATAGTGTACAGGAGCCTCAAACTAGTACTATAATGGCAAACTCTCCTTTGCATGATAATTGTGTGCATCTGTTGCATAGGAGATTTGGCCATGCTAGTTTTAAGGTCCTCAGGCAGATGCCTGACATGGTGGATGGGTTGAGTTTGAAGGCTTGTCAGAAGTACCTGGATTGTAAAATTTGTAAAAAATCGAAATCCAGGGTCCATCCTTTTCCCAAGCATAGTGAGAGAAAGTCAAAAAGAATTCTAGAACTGGTTCATATGGACCTGTCTGGCCCCTATCCACCTTCCCTGGGAGGAGCCAAGTACATCCTGGTCTTGGTCGATGATTTCAGTCGTTATTGTTTCCTATTCTTACTCAAGAGTAAGGATGAGACATTTCAGACTTTCAAAAATTGGGTGGCTTATGTTGAGAGACATTTTCCCCAGAAGGTGTCATCTCTCCAGTCAGATAGGGGAGGGGAATTCATGTCAAATGAGTTCCAAAATTGGCTAAAACAGAAAGGAATTTTCCACAGACTTACAACCCCTTTTAGTCCTAGTGAGAATGGGATTTCTGAGAGAAAAATTGGTGTTTTGCAAACAATTAAAGATAGCCTGATGTTTGATGCAAACATTGAGCAGAAGTACTGGGGAGAAGCTATGTTAACAGCTGCTTATTTAAGTAACCGTGTACCCAGTTCTGTGGTTTTAAATACACCCTTTTTCATGTTTTATGGCAAAAAGCCATCTGTGAGGCACATTAGGACCTTTGGGTCCTATGCATGGGTGAATATCCCTAAGGCAAACAGAAAAAAAGGGGAACCCAAGGCTAGGAGGCTCAGATTTGTCGGGTACGACCAATCATCAAAGGGCTGGCGGTTCGCGTTTGGGGATGGGAGAGTTTTGATTTCCAGGAATGCTGAATTTGAGGAGCAGGCCAACTGGTCTCATGTCCATGCTAATTTAGATGTGGTTTTGCCTTCATTTGTTGGTGAAAATCAGCCTGAGCAGCAGCAGCAGGCTGCTGAGTCAGGCACTGGTATTTCCCCAGACTTGAGAGGAGAGGGTTCCAAGCATGAATCCTTTGATGTGGAAAGTGATTCAAATGCAGATTCTGACAATGATCAGGCTCAGCCTGTTGTCCCCCGTCGCTCTAACAGAGAGACAAAGGGAGTGCCTCCTCTAAGATTCACAGCACAGAATGTAAAAGTTTGCCAGGTGACTTTTGAACCTGATAATTATACTGATGTTTTAAAGTTGCCAAAAGAAGAACAACAGAAGTGGCAAGAGGCAATGGAAAATGAAATGGAATCCATCAAAAGCCATGATGTTTTCCGTATTGTGGCATTGCCACAGGGAGAAAAGGCTGTGGGTTGCCGTTGGGTATATAAGAGAAAGCAATTGCAAGATGGGGGTGTTAAATACAAAGCACGTTTGGTTGCAAAGGGGTATTCACAGATACAGTATCAAAATTATGATCAGGTTTTTGCACCCACTGTTAAAGTACAAAGTGTAAAGATTGCTTTGTCTATTGCAAGTTTAAACCAACTCAAAGTCAATCACTTTGATGTAGAGACTGCATATTTAAATGCTCCATTGGATGAGTGCATCTATATGGAGCAAGCCCCTGGGTTTCACAGTGGGGGAGCAGACCAGGTTTATTACCTCAATAAAGCCTTGTATGGTCTCAAGCAAAGTGGCCGGTGTTGGTACCTTTGTTTGGATGAACAGCTGAAAAATGTTGGTTTTCAGAACAGCATTGCTGATCCATGTTTGTATACAAGGGGTGTTAATCAGAATTATGAAATCGTCATCGCTTTTGTGGATGATTTCTGCTTGATTACACAAACTGATGTTCAGGTGCAAAGGTTTAAACAGGAATTGGGTTCAAAATTCAAATTGAAGGACCTTGGTCAGATTAAAAACTATTTGGGAGTAGATTTCCAAAGGTTTGAAAATTGTGATTTTAAAATGAGTCAAGTTCAAAAGATTGAAAGGGTTTTGGATCTTTGTAACATGTCTCAATGTAAACCTGCACGAACTCCTATGTGTTGTGATTTCATAAATGTCACAGATTCTAGGCCATTTGAACATCCTGAACTTTTTCATTCTGTAATTGGAAGTTTGTTGTATATTGCAAGATGGTCACGCCCAGATATACAATATGCTGTAAATGTTTTGTCTAGAAAAGTGTCAAAACCAACTCAACATGATTGGCAAGGTTTGAAACGCATATTAAGATATTTGCGTGGAACTTTGAATTATGGCGTGAAGATAAGTTCACAAGGTTTTCATGAGTTGGAAGCATTTTGCGATGCCAGTTTTGCCAGCGAAATCCAAAATAGATATTCTGATTCAGGGATGATAATTTTTTATGCTGGCACTGCCATACACTGGGGGTCAAAAAAGCAATCCACTATTGCTTTAAGCTCGGCAGAGGCAGAATTTGCCGCGTTGTCAAGCGTGGTAAATGAGCTGATTTATCTAAAACAAATTTTCAGTGATTTAGGTATGCCAATTTCAGGAGCTGTTAAAGTTTTTGAAGACTCCCAAGCATGTATAGCGATGGCAACAGCACAAGGTGTTAAAAGCAGAACAAAACATGTGGCTGTAAAATTTCAAAATGTTAGAGAAGCTGTTCAAAATGGTTTAATTGATTTGGTGTATTGCCCCAGTGAAGAAAATATAGCAGATTTGTTTACTAAAGCATTGGGTCATATTAAACATGACCTTTTGTGTCACAAACTGGGTATAATATGTCAATGTCTGGATGAAAAATTAGAGGGGTGTCAGGGAAAATAGTTTTTGAGATCAGGAGTTTGTCTCCCCCTCCCTGAATAATTTTTAACCAGACATGTATGGCGCCATTTTTGGCTATTAGAGGTTAATAAATCTGTCTGGTTTGTTATTCTGTTCTTTAGGCTTGTATATGAGAAACGAAACTTGAGATTACTTTCGTTTCTCCCAAGGACTAAGTGTTATGGCCTATATAACTGGGAGGGGTTACATTGTTTTGTTCCTGAGATAGAAGAGAGCTTCAAGTTTGTGTGTACCTCTCTTGCTTAGAGAGAACCTAGAAAACATGGTTAAATGTTTTCTGTTATTGTTTTTCCCTTTTATTTAATAAAAGCCTAAAAGAATTTTGGCATGGACTTACTTTTGCACCAAAGGAGTATTTGTTTGCTCACAAAGCACACGTTTTCGTTGCTTATCTCCTGTTCGGATGAACAGGGAGTGACTGCGCTCTGCACATTCCTGTGACAAAGAGATTCCACCTAAGCATTAGGTAGAACTTCCTGATGGTAAGAGCTGTTCGACAGTGGAACGCACTGCCTCAGAGTGTGGTCGAGTCGCCTTCTTTGGAGGTGTTTAAACAGAGGCTGGATGGCCATCTGTCAGGAGTATTCTGTGTATTCCAGCATGGCAGGGGGTTGGAGTAGATGGCCCTTGTGCTCTCTTCCAACTCTATGATTCTAAGAAATCACCAACCTTTAGTCTTTCCCACTACAGTGAGATGTTTCTGTTTAAATCAGGACTGGGCAAGAGTTGTTTGCCCTTGAAGGTTGCCTGCTAGTAGTGAACATGAGGAAAACTGAAGTGGGCATAGAATCATAGAACTGTAGAGTTGGAAGAGACCACGAGGGCCATCCAATCCAACCCCCTACCATGTAGGAATACACAATTAAAGCATCCCCGACAGATGGCCATCCAGCCTCTGTTTAAAGACCTCCAAGGAAGGAGACCCCACCACGCTCCGAGGGAGTGTGTTCCACTGCCAAACAGCTCTTACTGTCAAAAAGTTCCTCCTAATGTTGAGGTGGAATCTCTGTTCCTGGAGCTTGCATCCATTGTTCCGTGCTCTAGTCTCTGGAGCAGCAGAAAACACATGGTTAGGGCTACCCAGGTGTGTATGTAGCTATTGGGGGGTGCAGGATGAAAGTATTGCTACTTCAAATAAGAATTCCTTCCCCCCAAGTGAAATTTTCCTTCAGTTGTCTAGCATTACAGTAACTTAACACTTCAGTTGAGCATTTAGAAATATGAGTTTAGGCATCCAAAGCAAAGGGACAGGCAACCTGATCAAGGGAATCCAAGCTTTGAATGTCTTACTTTCTGAAATGCTAGAAATTTGGGGACTGAAGAAAAGTTTCATTGGGGAGGCAGAATTCGTATCTGAAGATCAATGGCTCCAATCTGCCACCCTGTAGCTACACCTCTGGGGCTATCCCCACATCTTTACTCTCTCACCTACTTATGTAGATTCTTCCTCCTATCTTTGTGTGAGGGTGGGGAGGTACAATATTTCCCTTTCTCCACAGAGAGATTTGACTGTAAAGAGCTCTTCCTTACTGCCAAGCTAAAGCCAGACGCAGTCAGTTGGACAGGGGCAAGAAGCTCAATTTAGGTAGGGATGAGTTGCAGAAACAACCTTTTCCACCAACTTGTGATTTACATTACAATCATTCTTTTTTGAATTTGCATTGTATATGAAAATTTGTTCTTTCATTGTCATTTTTGGTGAGGCATGTCCTCCTTTTTGATAATGTGTAAATGGCCACTCTGCATATTTACTAATACATACGATAGGCAGTTATTTAAATTATAGGTATTTAGGTACAAGTATACATTTTTCCAGATTTTTGCATTATTCTTATCCTGCACTTTGCCAGCAAGATTTCCATTAGCATCTCATTTATTCATATAGAGGTAATTGCATATAAAGCTGAAATTAACATGTTAACTGCCAAATATTGAAACATTTACTGTAACGAGGACTTCAAAGTCTATGGGTAATATATGAACTTTTGATTTAATGTAAAAGTGCTCACATGAATTTATATATTTCTATCCCAAATGAAGATTACAGATGCCAGAACCTCAGATGCCAAGACTGACAAAGAGATCGATCACAGATTAGCAAAGGCATATAGCGCATTTGGAAGACTTTACAAAAGAGTCTGGAATACTAAACACCTGAGACGAAGCACAAAAATCAGTGTGTATAGAGCCATTGTTATGTCTATTCTCCTTCATGGGTCTGAAACATGGGCCACCACTTACGACTCCTCGAACGCTTTCATCAGCGCTGTATATGCACAATCCTAAATATACACTGGACTGACTATGTGACGAATGTTGCTGTCCTTGAGCAAGCAAGGATCACCAGCATTGAGGCCATGATATTAAGAACACAGCCCAGATAGCATGGTCTTCTTATTACGGTTTTACCTTGTCCCATCATTCCTTTGTCCCCCTTTACTTGCAACCTTCCAATCCTTTCATCCTCAAGTACAGTAGCATCCCCGTATCTGCTGATTTGTCAACCGCTGAGTCAATTATCCATGGTTGTTGATGGTGGGGGAAGGGAGGGGGAAGGAGGGATCTTGCTTGTCCCCTCTCTTCTCCCAGGAAAGCTCCCGTTGCAGTAGGGCCATGGCGGCAGCAAAGGGGGGAGAGAGAAGAGTGATCTCACCTGCCCCCTCCCTTCTCCCAGGAGAGCTCCGGTTGCGGTGGGGCCATGGCGTTAGCGAAGGGGAAAGGGAGGGGAGAAGCAATCTTGCCTGCCCTCTCCTTTCTCCCAGGAGAGCTCTGGTCATGGTGGGGCCATGGCAGGGCGAAGGGGTAAGGGGGGGAGGAATGATCTCGCCTGCCCCCTCCCTTCCCCCAGGAGAGCTCCGGTCGTGGTGGGGCCATGGCGGTAGCAAAGGGGGAAGGGAGGGGAGAAGCAATCTCGCCTGCCCTCTAACTTCTCCCAGGAGAGCTCTGGTCATGGTGGGGCCATGGCAGGGCGAAGGGGTAAGGGGGGAGGAGTGATCTCGTCTGCCTCCTCCCTTCCCCCAGGAGAGCTCCGGTCGCGGTGGGGCCACGGCGGTAGCAAAGGGGGAAGGGAGGGGAGAAGCAATCTCGCCTACCCTCTCCCTTCTCCCAGGAGAGCTCTGGTCATGGTGGGGCCATGGCAGGGCGAAGGGGTAAGGGGGGGAGGAGTGATCTCGCCTGCCCCCCTTCTCCCAGGAGGGCTCCTGTGGCAGCGGTGGGGTGGTGGTGTATAGCATTTGCTATTATCCATGGATTTCACCATCTGCAGGAGCCCCTGGAACCACTCCGCCGAGGATACGGGGGTGCTACTGTACTGTATTTATCCTCTTTTTCAGTTGTTGTTCAAGCTGTAGAATAAAGTTGAGATTTAGTTTTTGGATGAGGGTTTACATACGTGGTAGAACCCATACCTAGTAAGGTGTGTTGATGTCTGAGATTCTTAAGTACTGAAAGGACTGATGATTTTTTTAAAAAAAAATCTATTCGGCTTAGCTCAATTAACAATAGTGGTAGATTTACATCAACTAAGGCTGGTATCTTTAACCTGCAGAGTGGATAGTATATCCTACTGTATTCAGTAGGGCATACTTCTGAGTCACATGTATAAGGTTATTTCTGAGTAGATATGTAAAGGGAAAATACTTTGAATCTTTCAAAAGAACAAAATGGGATACTCTTACACAGAGGTTAGGGGCTTACGGAACCGCACCAGGTGACACTGTCAGAAGGAGGGGTGACACTGGCCTTAGTAACACCACAGCTCTTACATTCATTTCTAAGATCTTGAGTAGTGCTACTTTGAAAACGTCAACAAAATGATTCCCCACTTCCATCTCATTGGCACTATAAAACAGCTATGTGCAAGCCAGTGATTCTGGTAATTCACTTACCTTATTAAAGCTTATAGCCTAACTACCAAACAAATATTGGACTTTTTGGCAATGATGGAAAAAGAAATATCAGAAGGGATTTTCTGTTACTACTGAAGCTATTATCAGAGAATATGCCAACAGTGTATGATGAGCAGATTTTAAAAAAATTCTCCATAGCATTTAGTGACATCTATAATCCTTTAAGCATCCTAATAAAAAATATACAGTGATCCCAGGATTCTAGACAAAAGATTAGACACAAATCCAACAATTTCACATGAGAGCTCAAATTTGATTGCTGTAGATACTGAGCAACCTGCTGTAGATACTGAGCACATTAATCATTCTGCTCAGTGAAAACACAGCTATCAATCAATGATGACATAATCTGACAAGATATGGACACATTCCTGAAACAACAACACCCCTCCCCTGCAAATATTTCTAAAAGCTGGCAGCATACCGGTATTTATAAAACATTGTAAAGTTCTGGGGTCTGGAAAGGATTTTTCACTCTCAGTATCATTTTGCAACTGGACCAAAAATTACATATACACAAATGTTTGCCTCTCAAAAATACAAACAAATTGACATTAAATGTATAAACTGCATTCATCAGTATCTATAGATTGCAAGATACTTCATAGAATCAATATACACTTTTGAATTCTACATAATGTACGCCTAATGGAAAGACAGGAAACAATTCCAGCTCCTTTTACAAAGTAGATGATTTGATTCATGAAAACTCTATATAGTACGATCCTTGTATCCTTGGGACTGGTATCCACAGTTTCACTTACCTATATCCCCCCCCCCGAAAAAATGGTCTCTCTGGGCATCTTCTAGGTCCTCCAGCACAATTCTATGGCATGCTTCCCCTGGAAGTTGACCATAGAGATGCACTGAAGGTCTGAGAAGAGGCCTGGAGATGTGTTCTCTCTAGAAGTTGCTAGGTCCTCCAGCACAACTCTATGGTATGTTTGGGCTGAAAGTCATTCATTTTAATAGGGTTCACTATTATCCACAGTTTCCAGTATCCACAGTAAGTCTGGGAACGTATACCCCATGGATATGGAGGTTGTACTGTACTGCCCAAATTCCAAGACTCCATCTTTGACACAAAAAGTATCAATATATTTAATCAAGATATGCTTACTAAATACAACTATGTCAATTTCAATACATCTACATCAACATAGGTTTTGCTGCTACTAAAGTAGTAATGAGAAAAGGAATAAAACAGAAGAATACAAAAGACAATCATTATATGTATGAGCATCTGGAATGGCAGAAGTTGATTCAAACAATTCAGTTTTCCAACCTGTGTTACATTCCAAGATAAAAAACACGAACACATGCATTCTCTCCAGTCACATGGTTTGTAAATACTAGTCAACAGTTGAGAGATACAGTTTTATCAGGCACAGAATTCTGTTCTATTACTGTGCATTTTGGACAATAGTCTAATGATAACAAGAGTCAGTCCCTCAACTAAATCTGGTTGGCAGAGCCTGCTGGTTCCCTGTTAATCAACTCTCTCTCCCTTTCTTTTCCAGAGTGAGCATTACTGAGGGCTAAACAAAAACAGAAGTATTTTGCCTCTGCCGTTCAAGGAATTCTTCTAAAAGGAGATGGAGACAATGCACACGGAAGTGTGTGTGTGCACAACAGGTGGGCATATTCTTCCTTTGCTCATTTGGTCATTTCTCTCACTGCTTCCAAAACGCTTCCTTGTAAAAAACAGATGGAAAAAGGGGAGCAATGACTATAAACTCATACAACTTCTTGAACAGAATGAACATCCCAGTAAAACCATTGTAAATCAGGACTTTAGTCTCTTAAAATTACATCTGTGATATGAAAGCCTGTACAATGTTTTTGGCACATCATCTGGACTTGTCTATATATTTAGCACAACTGTGATACTGTATC
Source organism: Gambelia wislizenii (assembly GCA_030847615.1). Taxonomy (NCBI): domain Eukaryota; kingdom Metazoa; phylum Chordata; class Lepidosauria; order Squamata; family Crotaphytidae; genus Gambelia; species Gambelia wislizenii. The sequence goes on from JAUMIR010000002.1 coordinate 163,387,789, forward strand.
TTTTCCTCTGTTCTCTATCTTTATCAATATACGAGGTCTATTAAATAATGAGACTGTGTTTTTACCTTTCAGACAAATCGGAGAAAACTGATTGTGAATGCTTGAGTGGTGACCTTGAACATGTCTGACCCTGCATGACAAACATCAACATTCTCAGCCCTTCAGTTAATTGTCAGTCATTGTTTAAAGCAGCTGTGTTGTCTGTTGTGTGCTGGAAAAATGCTAAGTTTAAAAGTCAAACAACGTGACATTTTGCAGCAACTTCCCCTGATCTAGACACTATACTCCTATTAATGCAGCCTAGAATCGCATTGGCTTTTTTAGCTGCTGCATCACACTGCTGACTCCTGTTTTAGCTTGTGGTCAACCAAGACCTTTAGATCTCTTTCACATGTACTACCATCAAGCCAGGTGTTGCCTATCCTATATCTGTGCTTTTCATTTTTACTGCCCAAGTGTAGTATCCTAATGGGGTTTGTTAAATTAACAATGTTACCCCCTGTGCTTTACTGGAAGTACCTTACAATACAGGCGCCATAAAACTGATGGCCTTAACTCCCTTTGAAAGCACAGAACTAATCAGCAGAGTTTTCTGTTTAAAACATATACAGTCGTCCCTTCACATTAGCAGGGGTTACGGGAACAAGACCCCTGCAAAAGTGAAAAACCCGCGAATAAAAGCAGCCTCTGAGGCTTTAACAAGGAGCCCTTCCTAAACACACACACACACAGGGAAGGTGTGGGTGGCATCTGAACTCCCTGCAAGCTCACGCAAGCAAAGTCCCCCCTTGCCACTCCCCTCTCTGTATCTTAACAAACTGAATTGCTTCTTTAAAACTCACATTTTGAACCTTTCCTACACACATTCACACACAGGGAAGGCGCAAGTGGCATCTCCCAGCAAGCAACAGACCCAGCCTCTGAGCATTTAAGGAGGAAAGTTTCCTGCTGGCTGAAAGAAAAGCACAGCCCCATACTGTGAGCACACAAGCTTTCCTCCTTAAACGCTCAGAGGCTGGGTCTGTTGCTTGCTGGGAGATGCCACCCGTGCCTTCCCTGTGTGTGAATGTGTGCAGGAAAGGTTCAAAATTTGAGTTAGAACAGCTTTCTAATCTGTTCAGGACATTTTGAATTCCGATCCTGTCCTCTGGGGTATCTGCCACCGCTCCTAATTTGGTGTCATCTGCAAGTTTGATAAGTATACCTTCTATTCCCTCATCCAAGTCATTGATAAAGATGTTGAATAGCACTGGGGCCAGGACAGAACCCTGTGGCAGCCCATTGGTCACTTCTCTCCAGGATGAACTTGAGCCGGACCCAAACCCTTTTCAATAAATCATCACTTGTGATGAAACCTGGAACTTCCAGTATGATCCTGAGACAAAACAACAGTCAATGCACTGGAAAACACCACCATCATCACCAAGAATGAAAAAAGCACATCAAAGCAAGTTCACGTTCATAGCCATGCTTTTTGCTTTTTTAAAAAAAACATTCAGGGCATAATTTTGGCAGAATGGGTTCCAGAAGGCAAACAGTGAACCAGCATTATTATAAGGAAGTTTTGACAAGGCTGAGAGAATGAGTTGGGGGGGGGCATAACTGTGGGGAAATGGTTTTATTCTTCATCAAGACAATGCGCCTGCTCACACAGCACTTTCTGTGAAGCAGTTTTTGGCCGATAAACATATTACTACACTTGAACATCTCCCATATTTGCCAGATTTGGCACTATGTGACTTTTTTTCTTTTCCCTAAAGTGAAATCGGTGCTTAAAGGAACACGTTTTGAGTCAATTGATGCAGTAAAGAAGAAAACAGCAGATGTGTTGACACAGCTGACAGAAACTGACCTGCTCCACACCTTCGACCAGTGGAAAATAAGACTGCATCGGTGTGTGAGTGTGAATGAGAAGTATACTGAAGGGGACAAGCATTAGAATTGTAATACATATACAGATGGGTTACTGTCTCAGTCTCATTATTTAACAGACAGACCTTGTATACTTTATATTATATACCAGTATGCAACAGCGACAGCACAGGAAGCAGGGCTGTAAGACACAATCTTCCACAACTTTTTCCCTAAAATTATGTCTTTGCTGGTGCAAATCTCTATTCCATTCTGGACAATTGCCAATCTAACAGTTTCACTTCAAGCCTCTGTTGCTAAGAAACAAGCAAGCATGCCATTCGAGAGAAATACTATAGTAGAAACTTCACTTTAATTGAATTTGTGGCAGGATATGGCAAACTAGGGTATTTATGGATTAGAAGATGTGGAAAAGTGGCCCAAGGAACCATTTGATGAAGCAAGCTTCCTAAAGTCCTTCCTGCCAGCAAATTGGGGGGGGAGGAGGGAAGAGAGATGAGGGAAGAAGAAAGGGGGTGAGCAGACTCTACAAGACACAAACTTTTGCAGGTCACTATTGTTTTGGTGTGGTCAGTTTCACTCCTACCAAGTCCTCTCCACCCAAGAATGAAGCCTTGTTGGTGCTTTCCCCCACTTCAATGGAATTTTTAAAAGCAGAGTTGGATGGCCACTTCTCAGAGATGCTTTAGCTATGGATTCCTGCCCTCGCACAGGGCTGGACTGACTCTTGCGGTACATTCCAATTTGATACCCTAACACACTCAAAAAATTGTGAATCATACCACGCAGCAGCACTGAGTGGCTGGAGTCATTCCTGCCAGCAGAGGCATGTCATGAATAAATATTCTCACCTACTACTGAAAGTCCAGGCTGCAGTCTTTATAGATAAGTTGTTTAAAAGATGTGGCCTTCTTTTTCATGGCAGTTCCTGCCTAGGTCTCTCATGAAGCAAGCTAACTGGAGTCCTTTTGCTGTTCAGCAGCAATCCTTTCTCCACACTATGGAGATTACCACACTACACTGTTATAGCGCTATTATTTCACTTTAACTGCTCTGGCTGCCTTCTGTGGAATCCTGGGATTTGTAGTTTAAGGAGCAGCATTTAGCATCCTCAGCCAGAGAGCTCTTAGGCCTCACTAAACTACAAATCCCAGAATTCCATTGGAGGTAGTCAGAGCAGTTAAAGTGGATTAATAGTGCTATAACAGTGTAGTGTGATAATCTCCTTAATCCCTGGGCACCATCACTATATGTGATACAACTACATTCTAGAAATAGATCTAGGAATGACAGAAAAAAGATTCACTATACAAAGTTTTCAGGAAATCACGATGTATCTGTTTTCATAACACTGGCCCTCTTTCCACATCAGTGTGCAGTAAAAGTCCAAACATTTTGTATGCCAAGGAGCTTACCTGAGAATTCTGCAAAAATTGGTTCTTAAGAGATTAAATCATATTTCTTTATGCTATAGTTTGAGAATAAGAGCTAAGCATCCTCCCAAAACACTTGAAAGTATGTGCCAAGAAATGTATAACACATTGGCCTTTACACAATAAAAGAAACAATAATATTACATAATTCTATTCAAACACTTGAACATTAATTCTTTATTTCACTTGGAACCCCTGTACGAGATCAAAGATCTTAAAGCTTTAATAGGTACAACTTAAGTCTGGGGGACTGGGGGTGAAAACAGACAGCTCTCAAAAAGATACCCATATGCAATGGTCTGCAGTTTCTGGGCGGAATGGAAAGACTATCCTCAGGAAAACTAAATGGATACCTCACTGGCCTCAACTGCCACCTCCTTAAGCAGGTAATATAGTGGACATTTTTGTCCTGCTCCAGAACAGGAGGTTGGACCAGATCCACTAGATCTTGTTAAGTCTCCCATGTTCTGTGATTTACATGACTCCATTAACAGCTACAACAGAGGGGAAAAGATATCCCTCTGTGATAACAAATCATATTGCTGTCATAGGAGAAAAGGACAAAACCTCCAGATCTATTTATTAAAAAGTTCAAGATGCAACACTCATGTATTCAAAGAGAATGGTGCATTAAAATTAGACACACAGCTGGAATTACATGGTGTTCAATTTTAGTATCTCCACATACTGTCACATTTAGTACCCCTTTCCTTTCCTTCCATAATAAATGCATTACTGATTCTGTTGCTAGAACAGCTGTCTCTACTCCCTCTCTAGCCTGAAGGTGTTTTATTGTGAAGAAAAAGAGAGACTTGCTTCCAAAGAATACCTGAGCTGACTACATTACACATCAAATACGTTCGAGGGTGCTATGAAGTGCCCCCTCCTTGTTTCTATTGGGCTTTAAAAAGAGATCTACAGAATCCTTAGTCCAGAGCACACTGTATGTGTCTGACTTAAATAACTGTTTTAATACTTCGAAGGCATTGTACAGTAAAGTGATAGAATCACATGCAATTTAAGATTTGCAATTTAAAAGGTACATTGGCAATAAGCACAGAATTGGGTTTCTTTGAGGGCATTCTTGTCAACTTCATAACTGTGGAAAATTAAACTACCAGCTGCATCTGAACCAAGTCTTTCCTACCTTTTGAGTGAATAGCATTTTTTTACATATTACTCTCTGAAAGTAACAGAAAATGTTACAGGTAAACTCTGAGAAAGAGTGCTCCTGGATTAATGAAATATCTGATGGTTTTCCTTATTTTTAAAAAACATTTCAACAGTGTCACTATCCTTCTTACTTCCCTATGTATATAATTTCTAGATAGGGCAAAACTTTTGCCAACGATTTAAGCGTCATTTTCTGACAGCCAGTCAGATTCCCCCAGCATCTGAGATTTCACAAAGGACAATATATGTTCTCCACCTCACACACTTAGAATTTAAGTAAACTGGCCACTAGGAAGACAAACTATTTCTGATGATGATAAAATGTGCACCGTAAGAATTGCTGTATCCTATCTTTCTCAATCTATTTGTCAGCAAAAGATTCACCCAAAAATGTTTTCTGTATAACACAACACTTGATTATAAATATATATTGTCTATAACATTTATACATAATGAAGTACAGTCGGACCCCACAGAACCAACATCCATGGTTTCGGTTACCTGTGGCTGAAAAGATAGGGACACATACCACATAATTACGCTGGAAAATGCCTAGAGAGGCTCTAGGAATTCATAGGTTCCCCCAATGTAACTCTATGGTGTGTTTGTACAGGAAGTCTTTATTTTAATAGGGTTCACCATTATCTGTGGTTTCCATTACCTGCAGTAAGTCCAGGAACCAAGCCTCCATGGATACAGGGGTCCAACTGTATTTAATGATTTTACATCAAAATAATGATCATTCACTTTTATGCAATATCCTCATAACTTTGTTCAATTATGCTCCTATCCAAAAGGATGTGAGTGGGTGCCTGTTTGCTCAGCAGGAGACTTTCTCTTTCCCCCTGCATCCCCCTGCTTCTCTCCCACAAGGGTTCCTCAATCCTCTGGAGCAGGCTGAGGCTGTAGTCCTATTGGCTGATGTAACTCCACAGGTAGAAGTACAGGCAGCAGTGTAGTAGCAGGAATAAAATGGCCACAGTGAAAGGGAGCTGACATAGAAAGTCAAGAGAAACACCATCCCTGTCTGCTCTATTTGTAAGCATCCCACAATGATATGCACCTTATTTCTATACAACTGATTTATTAGGATTAGCTATTTTTAACTGGATCGTGGATACCTCTCAACAGTGCTTCAGGCTGACAACTTCCCCCTTATTGAAGGCAAAGGCTACTCTCCTTTGAGTGTGCCTTGCCTAAGAAAACACTATAAAATTCATAGAGTCTCAAAAGGTTGACAGGCAACTTGAATGAAGATGCACTACATTAATTGCCAATACCGTATATTTGGGTTTTTGCCCCGAAACGATACTTAACTTTGACAAGAACAGTGATTGGTTTGAGTAAGATGAAACTGCAATTGTCAATAAGCTCTAGCCAATTATAACAAAACATTTAACCTTTTTTATTACTCAGAAAACATTTCCAAACTCCTCATCTATACCATTACAATGGGAATGTTTCTGCTTGTGCACCTTAACACTTCTTCATCACACACACAAGCATGTACGCTTTAATACTTACTTTTGCCTAGGAGGCATACTAACATCTTCTTTGCTACAGCACCTGCAAAATCTTAATCCACTGATTAGTTTTGAGAAACTATAGTAGTTTCCAAACAGTCTCAGGCTGCAATCCTATCCACAACTACCTGGGAATAATCTCCATTGAACATAGTGCCACTTTTTCCTGGGTAAACATGCACAGGATTGCTTTGTCAAGGGGGACATCTACATGAGGGGGGAGCAAACAGAGTACCACATAGTAATGACATTTCACAGCAGCAGTGACATGTCTTAATGGTCTTTTTGGCCCCAGAAGCTTTGCATGCCAGATGATGGCTGCGAGTGATTTACTCGCACTAGGTCTTTGCCATTGCCAAACTTTTTTTAAAAAAAGTCCTCTAAGGTGTGCTGGAGTGATAGAGAGATTTTTCAAATAACAAGGATAGCAAAACAACAAAAAAACCCCACCCTGTTTATCACCTTAGCAATTGCTCACTAAGACGAAAATCCAACATAGTGGCAGCAGGAGCTTGGCCTGTTGGGAAGCCCTACCTCCTGCGCTCGCTCAGCCAATCACCTTTGCACTTCATCTCATATGGGGAAGCAATTCAAAGTGAATTGCTTGTCCCAGTGAGCAGGAATGTACACCCCCTTCACTATTTAAAAAAAAAACTATGGGAAAAACCACATTGTTTTTGCCATTTTGGGCCCCATTCCTTCTGAATACTGTGGATTGGTACAGGATCCCATTTAGACAGGTAGCATTCCCAGCAGATTCTATGAGGGTTATTTTGACCATTTAGACAACCCCAAAGCTTGTGGTTGTTTGTCTCTCATATATTATATTTACTTAAAAGGTTTATATATCACCTTTCTATTGAATGATCTTACAACTGGCTTACAACTGACTGCAGTAACAGATATACATATACAGTATGCAGACACACACAGAGAGTTTGGAATGCTAGGTTTCAAAAGTAATTAGTTAATGCTAGCCATTAAAATGTGGGAGATTAATTCATTGTCATTAATATTAATGTTGAAAAGCATCCAATGTTGAATTACCTTGGTTTTAGAACAAGCCATAGATTTATAGAAAACGACACGGGGTTGTCACTATCATTACTGTTTGTTTGTCTGTTTATTTATATCCCACTGCCCCCACCCCAGTGAACTGGGACTCAAGACAATTTGCTGAAATTAAAAGATACAGATAAAAACACGTATAGGTTAAAACATATTTTCAAAATATAATTCAATCATCTATACAATTTTAAGCAGCAAAAAAAAAAAAATAGCACACACTTGAAAACTTAGGGACATATTTTATTATTGCTTCTTTCTAAGTGTTTTTCTAAAGTTGTCTTCTTTAACCAGTCACATTTTCTAGATGGACTACAAATTCCACAGTAAAACTGATGGTTGGGGATGATGGGAGCCCAACCAATCTGGAAACTGTCAGGTTGGAAAAGATTGTCCTAAAGCATAACATCTCATCTTACAACCCAATCAGTTTTCTTACTGATTTGCATCTTTCTTCCCTTCTTTCCTATCCACCCCTACCAAAATGTGCATATGTTCAGTCATCCTTCAAACACCTTGTCTGCTGAAGGTTAATAAGGAATGATGTGTTTATTTCACTTAAAGGACATTGATCCCTTGCAAGTGCAGCAGTAAAGTGGCTCACTACAAAGATCAGCAAGTGAATAGAGCATAGGGAATTCTTAATTAGATACTACTTGCCTGCCTCTGAGCATAGGCAGAACATTTTCCTCAACAACTGAATCATGACATCATCTCTGCCGCCATACTCACAAATATGGAACATGTTCTGAAAAGATTAGTAGAAGAGACTTATTGCATGCAAGAACCAAGGGTCCCAACTGGGCTCAGCCTATGGCACCTGCAGTTTAAAATATCAGGTATCTAAGAAGTCTATTATTCTTTGCACCCACTTCACCTTAATATTTGTTTGCTTAAATCTATTGACAATGCACTGTAAGGCTAATGAAATAAAGTGATATTTACACTCATTCCTTTTTGTTGTCTGTCTCTCTTTCACATTGAAACATGTGATCTTTTTGCAGCAAAAATTCAGCAAAGAATCCAAGTAGTCCAGGGCCTAGTGAATACATAATTTTACAGCAGTCCAAAATATATACTGTGGAAGCTTGGTTTTCCTGGTCCACTGTAGCCAAGCCCTAAAATCTCCTGACTCTCAGCTATTATGACCTAAGAAAAATGGGCTTATTAGAAATGGATGCAGCAAACCTATCACCACTTTCCTGAGAGAATGGTTCATTGAACTCAGTGGTATTCCTTACATTAAATAGAGATGTGAAGGGCTAGAAAAGCTTTTCTTCTGGGAAAAAAAAAAGATTATGGAATATTTTATTTCAAAATGATGAGTACAATATTTAACGTGTTCATGTATTTATGTCTCCAAAATTATTTCTACAAATTATGTAAGAGGAACATGTTTATATAAGATTAAGCATGATATCCTGGTCTTGGTTTTCTTTTCTCAGTGCTTTTTATGAGAATAAGTGCATTATGCCCCCTTGGCACTATGGAGAAGTAGAGGAGACAGAATAGTTTTCTTTGTTTTACTAAGATTGATGGTTTCTTGTGCTTTACACTGTTGTTGCTGTTACCATTATTATTTTTCCTGCTCCTCACAATCTGGCAAAACCAAAGAGGTTTTATAGTTCAGGTATTCCATTCCATTCATGGATCTTGATTAAAAAAAAAGCTCTGTTTGTAAAAAAATAAAATAAAAACACATACATAGTTTTTAAAAAGTGTTTTGAAAAACAATATAAAGAGTTAGATTTTCCTTGGGGTTCTTCCGGGCTGTGAGGCCGTGTTCTGGAATAGTTTCTTTCTGACGTTTCGCCTGCATCTGTGGCTGGCATCCTCAGAGAATCTGCAGTTGGCAGTGGCAGGGGGTTGGACGGGGAAGGGAGGGAGGAGGGGAGCAGCTCGCCTCCCTTCTCCCTTCCCTGCTGGGGTTCTGGTGGCACAGTGGAGCTGGTGGAGGGTGGTGGATGGGGGAGGGAAGTTCAGCGTTCGCTATTATCCAGGGGGGGGGACTGATCTCCCACAGATATAGGGGTGCTACTGTATACAAAATAAGAAAATAAAATCAATAATAATAATAATAATAATAATCAGCATCATTATCATCATTAATATACAGTTGCCCCTCCACATTCGCGAACTTAGCATTCGCAGTTTTGAATATTTGTGGCTTTGGGAGGGCCCCCCGCCCTCCCAAAAGCAGCGACACAGGGCCTCCGGAGGCCCCATGAAGGCCTTGGGAGGGAGGGGGAGGGGCGGGGAGGCATCCATGGGGCCTCGGGAGGGTCTCCGGAGGCCCCGTGAAGGCCTTGGGAGGGAGGGGGGAGAAAGCGACTATGGGGCCTCCGGAGGCCCCGTGGTCGCTTTGGTGGGGGAGGGCAGTCATTATTCACGAAATGTTCACATTCGCGGGGGTCTGTGGAACCTAATCCCCGTGAATGTGAAGGGACAACTGTAATTCACTTATATCCTGCCCTTTCCCCAATAATGGGACTCAAGGCAGCTAACATCTTTAAAACAATACAGTTAAAAGCAATACAAACGTAAAAATAACTATCTAAATATAAAATTTAAAAAATTAAACAATGTATAAAATAAAACATTAGACATTAAAAATACTAAAATGCATTTGAAGTGTCTGTAAAAACTATTAAAAATCTTAAAAATAGCACCACACAGCCTTAGAAGCCTAGCTCTTGTCAGTTTGTAAAAACCTGGTGGCAAAAAAATGCTGCTGGAAGGAGAACAAGCACTGGGCCATCCTGGCCCCTCTGGGGAGGGAGTTTCAAAGTCTGAGAGCAGCTACTGAGAAGGCTCTCTCCCTTGTTCACACCAAACAAGCCTGAGAGGGTGGTGGGACAGAGAAAAGGGCTTCTCCAGATGATCTTAGAGCTCTACCTGGCTCATATAGGGAGATACTGTCTTCAAATAACCTGGACCCAAGCCATATAGGTCAAAATTAGCACTTTGAATTGGGTCCAGAAATGGACTGGCAGCCAATGGAGCTGTTGCAACAAAGGAATTGGGTGCTTCATGTAACCAGCCCATTAACAACCTGGCTGCAACTCTTTGGATCAACTGAGGTTTCTGAGCACTTTTCAAAGGCAGCCCCATGTACAGCACATTACTGTAATCCAAACAGAATGTAACTAAGGCATGTATCACCGTGGCCAGATCCAACTTTCCAAGGAACAGGCACCGTTGGCGCACTAGCTTCAACTGTGCAGATGCAGTCCTGGTCACTGATGAAACCTGGGCCTCCAGGTTAAGAGCTGAATCCAGGAGTAGCCCCACTCCCCACAAAAAACCTGCAAATCTGTGTTTTCAGGGGAAGTATAACCCCATCTAACACAAGCTGAATCCCTATTCCCAGATCTGTCTTTATAGGGTCTGTCTTACGACTGATGAGGTGTACCTCTACCTTCTCTGGATTAAGCTTCAACTTGTTTGTCCAGATCCAGTCCATGAATTAAAAGAGAATTGAAGAGACTCATAACGTTCTCGCTTACTTGCCACCCAGAAAGTCTCTAATACAGGCTAATAAAATGTGTGTGTATGCAGGGGTGGGGGGTTAACACAGCATTAAAGACCACTCTCTTCTGGCAGGCCTATCCAGATGATTTTTAAATTGTGAATTTTAAATCGTTTTATACGTATTGGTTTTATTTGTTCTTTTAAATTGTTATTATTAAATTGTTATTATCTTTTAAATTGTTATCGTTATTAGCCTCTTTAAATTGTTATTATGTGTTTACACATTTTAACTGATAAGTATTTTAACTGATATTAGTTGTTATGTGTAAATCTGTTGCTCCCTGCCTCGACCCATGGACAGAGGCAGGTAAGAAATACTACAACTACTACTACTAATAACAACAACAATAACAACAACTAGCTTGTACCTGATGTAACATACGCCAGTGGTGCATTAAGGGTGAGTTGCTCTGTTGCCCTGCCCCCGCTGCCGCTGCGACTACCACCAGCTGACTACCTGAGTCCCATCACAGGGGTGGCGGGGCGGTGATGTGACCCCCCTGGGCGCCCAGGCAATATCAAAACCCATATCAAAAGTTTGTCTAGTTCTATAACAGAGTAAATAATATCTACTATTCCAAAAATTCAATTAATTAGTTGGGAGGTCCATCTTCACCAATTCTTACAAAATAAACCATATAATGTTTCCTTTCCCAGTGTGCTGACTGGCGGCTGAGGAAACATACCCAACCAATCCCCTCACTCCCTCAGCCAATCACCAATTGCATTCAGATTCCCTGTCCAACTCACAACCCACTCAGTCCACTCAATCTGCATCCACACCCCCAGCCTCACAAGGGCCCCTCCCACCTCTCACTCCCTCAGCCACTCACCACCCACATGTTAAAAAATGCAATATTCCCCCCTTAAAATAATACCAGATAGCTGAAGCATGTGAAAGGAACACTGTCACTCCAAGCGCCACGCTGCAACCACCACTTGAAACCCAAGTGGGGCACATAATGGTGTCTGTTATGCTGGGCACACCTATACTAATAGTAATACAATTACACCAGTGGCACTTAACCTTTTCTTTACCAGGAACCCCATTTAAATATCTTTTTTTCCCATGGACCCCCAAAACTTATCTCAAGATTTAAAACCCTAACAGCAACAACCATAACACAATTACACCAGTGGCTCTTAACCTTTCTTTACCAGAGATCAACTTTAAATATCTTTTGTTGCCATGGGCCCCCAAGATTTAACTCAAGATTTAAAACCCTAACAATAATAGCAATAATACCTGATAACAACAACAATAATAATACAATTACAACTATGCCTCTTAACCTTTTCTTTACCAGTGGCCCCTTTAATTACCTTTTGTTGCCATGGACCCCCAAGACTTTAGATTTAAAACAACAACAGCACAATTATAATATCCATGAAATTTTCCCTCAGGAGCAGTGGAGTGGGAGGGAAGACATTCCTCCTGCTTCTTCCTGCAAGTTTGTGGCTGGAGTGGATTGAATGGCAATGCACAGGCCAAGCCAGCCAGCCAGCCAGCACCTTGGTTCCTGTCACATGGCCACTCCACTGCAGGCAGGAGGTGGTCTGAGCAGCCTTCAAGCCATCATGGACCTCCTGTGAGGTTATCGAGGACCCCTGGGGGTCCCCAGACCCCATGTTAAGAACCACTGGTCTACACACTTGGCAAAAGAAGCATGCAAAAAGTCTGACTCATTTAGAGAAAAGGAGGTCCAGGGACACTTGTCTACCACCTGTTAAAACAGAAATGAAAAGGGAGCAAAGGAGTCTCTCTAGCAAGGGTTGGAATGGTCACCTCTAACTTTTTCATGAGTTTTTGGGCTCGCCCTTGCCCCACCCACAGACTGCAGAGCTCAGCCTTCCAGCTGCCCTTCACGAGCAGCATGCTGGATTCCCATTGGGGGAAGGTCGGCGGCCAACGAGAGCCCCTTTGCTCCCCAACGAGAGCCCCTTTGCTCCGTTCTATTCCCCCTCCCTCGCTGGCTTTGGCTCCTCCTGTTGGCCAGAAGATTTTTTTTTAACAGGTAGTAGCCTCTTCGGTGCAGTATTTGCAAGGAAAGACTTTTTCCCCACGGGAAGCAGTGCCGAGGCAGCCAGGGGACCCCAAGGGTTCCCCCGAGGAGGAAAAAGAGGGCCTGGAACCCCATGGTGGCCTCCCACTCCTTTCCAGGTGTTGTTGTTGTTTGCAACCTGTAAGTTTCTTGGGGCAGAAGGTGTCCATTCAGTATAGCCTCACTGAGAGGTACCTGGCACAGCCTGGGGACAAACTAACCCAGGAGTAGCCAAAATAGCAGAACTGCTCAGCAGAAAGGGCACAAAAACAAAGGCTTCAGCTAGCAGCTGTTCCACAGCTTTGACCCACTTTTACACACAAAAAGACTTACAGACAGCAAGATTCATCCAAAAATATCTGGAGGTTTTTATTTTCAGTTTCAGTGCAAACAAACACAGTATATACACAGCAAACCTCATTAACAAACTCAACAGCAACACTCTTTCTCCACAACACCAACCCACACACAATGCATCCTGTGCTTTGACTTTATAGGAGTGTTTGCTAGTCAGCCCTCTGCCTAGCCACAGCTGTGAACAAACCCACTTCAGCTGTGCTAGTCTGTGTTCTGTTGCTCCAACATTTTTCCTTTTGCACTTAAAGCAATATTACCCTGACAGAAGGAGGGGGGAAGGGCTCACGTTTTTGGATGTGAAAGGGGTGAAGAGCAGAGAAAGGGGGAAAAACCTACCCTGCAAGGTAGTACAGGAGGAAAAAAAAGAAAAAGGGTGGGGGATGCATAGAAAGCAACATTATTTTTTCCCATGCATGCCTATTAAGACAGCAAGGGAAGCTGGCTAAGTATATAGTTACTGCAGCTTAACAGGCAAATATGTGGCTGTAGACCAAGGAGGTGGTGCTGAAAAACGCCCTCAAGCTGTTGACTGGCCGACCAACAGAGCACTACGACTGGTTGGGTACATTTCCCAAGCGGCCAATGAGGACACTGGGAACGGCAACATACCCAAGAGAACTATATATATATAGATGATGACGATGATAATAATAATAATAATAATGATGATGTGCAATGACATTCTGACATTCAATGTTCTGAAAGCATTATTGCTACCTGAGGGCCTCCTACCAAACAAATAACCCTGCCCACCATTTCATTCTTGTGGGGACTCACCATTTCATTTCCTTGCTATTCTCTTGCTTCTAAAACCCACAAGCCAATTAGCATAGAGCCATTTGATACATTTTGCTCAGCCCTAACTCTGCTGTGGCACTCAAGTTGCAGAATACCTACCCATTGAATACCACCCACCCATTAGCATGGCCCAACTGGCACCAATGCTAATTTCACTCCAGTGTCAAGTAAAAACATAATTTCTCACTAAGGCCTTTGGGCCTTAACTGATTTAATCCTAATCTGTACATGTGAATTTATAGTGGTGCAACTGGTTTTAAACAATTCTGTTTTAATTCATCAAATTGTTTAATATTGTCAACTGTTTAAAATGCTTTAAATTGGTCAAACCAATTTTTTGTACACTATCCTGAAATCCTATAAGGCAAAATATCAATATTTTTAATAAATGAAATGCATAATTTAAGAATGACTAGCCAATCTATGGTGTTCAGTCAGACTAGGGAAGACCTAATCACTTAACAATTAACAACCTAAATCAACAATTCTTCCCCCAAACTCTGTATACATAACAAAAATCCCCATAATCCAATAGCTCCTGGATGAGGCCAGAGGATGCTTCCTTTCAGTCCTCTGGTCCCAGACCAAATGTACTGTACTTTTTTGCTGCCATACAGAAAATACAGTACACCCTTTCTAATTGAAAATTCATCGATATTTTAAAAAAAAGATTAACAAATACAAAAATTACTATAAAATAAAACCTCTAAAACATTTTCTATACACAGGATAGGTGTACTCAGTTTCACTCATCTAGTCACACTGGAGGACCTCTAAACATCTAGAGAGAACACGTCTCTAAGCATCTGGAGGTCCTCCAGCATGAGTCCATGGTTAACCTATGACAGAAATACAGAGTTCGCGTCTATATTTTCACTATACAGGGGTCATACTGTATTTGCTTAACAATGAACAGACGAGTTCACTGCTTTCAGCAGTGGAACCTACCACTAGAGTTTTAAAGCCCGTTTATTTCTCTTGTTCCAAACAGAAAGTGAACCCTGACCAAATGTTGGGAACCTGACTGGAATAGAGTCTGTAAACTACAGAAAACTAACATATTTTCAAGTGTTTAGGCTTCCTCTTAATAGTATAGTATAAAAACATAGTAGCATATGTAGGGAGCAGCTTGAGAAAAATAACAGAGGCTATATTACCAGGGAACCAGCTCTATACCAATAGTTAAAATAAAACCAGAATGTAATGTTTCCTTTACACTAAACCAGAGTGGAAAGTTTCCTTTACACTAAATAATTCACAATTGCTATTCTAAGACATAGATGTAAACTGTATTCAGAAGATGAGTGCTGCTAATTGTAAATAGGAAGTTATAAGAAATGGCACAAATGAGCCATTTTTCAGTTCATCTGGCAACTGAGGTAGAAATCTTCACTCAGCTTAAGGTACATAAATACAACTGCATAACCCAATTAAAACCTTTGCTGTACCATCCATCCCCTCAGCCTTAGAATCACAACATCAGAGGCCATTAGTCTGTCAGACCTTCATTGCTCTAGGAGTGACTGTAATCCTTCCAAACTTCCAAGGTAAATTCAAAGTGAGGGAGTCTCAACAACCAACCAATTGTTTCATTTATATTCTGCCTTCTCCCAAAAAGCAGGATTCAAGGCAGCTTAGAGAATTTAAAAAAATGATACAGATATAACCACATACACAAAAAGTTAAGATTAAAATAACATTAAATGGTTTATAGAGCTCCAACAGCTCCAAATTCTCTGGGTTATATTTTCATAAGGGCACATTTTATAAAATCATGAAATAACTTTAAAATACAGTGAATGTATTCCCAGCTCTTCTGGTAGATATCCAGAGATGTATGGTGTGTGTGTGTGTATGTGCATGCCTTCAAGTCACCTGTCAACGTCTGGTGACCCCATGAATTTCATAAGGTTATTTTGGCCAAGGAAAACTCAGATGGTTTGGCCAATTCCCTCCTCTGAAATATAGCCTACAACACCTGATATTTGTTGGTGGCCTCCCATCCAAGTACTAACCAGGATTGACCCTTCTTAGCATCCAAGATCAGATGGAATCTGGTGCCTTTAGGGTATTTAGGCCTTGGGATGTATGATACTGCAATCATTATGACCCCCCCCCTACCAGTTCAGTGATCTTACCAGTGTATACCACAAAGAGGAAATTAACCCAGGATCAGCCTTTCTCTTAGAACCAGCCCTCATGGTGAAAAGGGATCCATTTTGTAACTATTACATGTTTTAAGTTTAGGACAAAGCTGGCAGCTAGCATGCTTCTGCAAACTCCCCACAGATTACTTCCAAGGTTAAATTCATCATTGCAGGGATGGGTGTCTGCCCCAGTATATGACTGCTCATGGAATTCACTGGACGAGGCGGGGGATGATAGCTGGAAGAGAAGGCAATGGGAGATCCCAGCACAGGAGAAGAAGGCCAAAAGGTAGTTTTGAGTAATAATCCTGCATTGGTTCTGTGAAAACCCATTCTCCTAATCACCTCAGCCATGAGGGAAGGCAATAAGAAAAAATCAATAATCCCAAATTCCTATTTGTAGCGGCTCATGAGCCAGCATAGTATAGTGGTTTGAGTGTTGGACTAGGACTCCGGGAGACCAGGGTTTGAATTTCCACATGGCCTTGGGCAAGTCACACTCTATCAACCTAAGAGGAAGGCAAAGGCAAATCTCTATGATTCGACGACTAATTTCACATTTTTTCAAACACAGACAAACACAAAATTTAGCATACAGTAGGACCCCTTTATCTGCTGGGGATTGGTTCAGGGGGGGTGCGTGGATACCGAAAAGCGTGGATGATAGCTAACACCATTGCAAATAATTGGATTTCCAGTTTAAAATACATAGAGTTGCCTTGGAGAACCTAGAAAATGGCTAGAGAGGACACATTTTCTAGGAAGACTCTATGGTAGGTGTGCTGCTTTGTGTCCCGTGGGTAATTGAATCAGTAGATAATGAATCAGTGGATACGGAGGTCCTACTATATGAGCTTGTGGGGTGAAAGTGAACATCCATACAGTTAGTTTGAAATAAGAGGCACTGTGGATGGACTTATGATTTCAGTTTTATCTTTCTTAATGTATATAAAATGAATAGACATCCAGAAACACAGACCAGGAAGACAATCAGGAATTAACTTGCTAACATGGAAAAAAAAGGGGGGGTGTTCATGGAAATAACCCATTCTAACTCATCATATGTCACCAGTATGGTAAGCAGTAGTGACCAGGTCAACCATCCATAATAGGAACTGTGCAAGGACTTTCTTCTGGACAGTTGACCAAAGTGTAGCCCAAGGGCTTTGTTTGGTCTGGCAATACTTTTATTATGGCTGTAACCATATTAAGCACTAGAAGACTTTACATGCACCATAGTTATTTTGACATGCTATTTATATGTGCAGTTATATGTTCTTATTTCTTAGTACTTGTCACTGGTCATCTCAGGACACTTCAGGAGGCAGGATGACAATAAAAAATGAAACCAACCTGTTGTAGAGCTTTGTACCATGAACAGAAAACGTGTGACAGAAAAAGAGCGGCCAGCAGCAAGCTGTAGCCCAAATGCGTATTCTGTAATGACTAAAAAGCACCATAATTCAAGAAGCCCTCTTTTCTCTTTTCTGCGCAAGTAACAGAAGGCCTTCTTGACCTCTGAAGGGAAAGAAACCATGAACATTCATGATGTGAATTTGTGGTTGTGTTCCTTCAAGTCGTTTCTGACTTATAGTGACTCTAAGGCAAACTACCACAAGGTTTTCTTGGGAAGATCTATTCAGAAGGGCTTTGCCTTCCTCTGAGGCAGAAAGAGTGTGACTTGCCCAAGGCCACCCAGTGGGTTTCCATCGCTGAGCAAGGATTCACACCCAAGTCTCCAGAATCATAGTCCAAGGCTCAAACCGCTGCACCACCATGGCTTTTTCATGATGCAAATATTATAAGGATTATCAGTAAAGTTTCAACACATACACACACACAGATAAAAAATAAAAATCACAGCAACCCCAATGCTTAGGACTCTGTACACCTCAGAAGACAGAATTCATTTATTTAAGCAATGCTGCGCTAAACAAAACTGATACTGAATTATGTACACAAGCAAAATAGTCTGAACTACTATAGTACAGGATAGTTTCTTAGAATGTGCTAATAGCTGAAATGACCAGGATTTGATCTAGTGGCCTATCTAGAGATCTGAAAGACTGAAAAACTTTTACATTAGGTCATGTAAATATAAACCAATAGCAACAGAAGGAATTTTATTGGGACTGGACCTGAATTCATGTTTATATCAGTCACAAATCTTAAGTCTCCTTATAAACAGAGTATGTACTCTTCAGGCTTGAGAGGCATACTCCTTTCAGTTGACACTCCTCTTGTAAACCAGATGAGGCAGATAATGGCAGAGTTGCACGAGTACTGTACTGCTCTGGCAGCACTTACCATGCTTTCCTGAACACAAGGGCAGGCATGCGTCTAATTCTGCCCCCTCTGTTGTTTCTTTCCTCATTTGGAAAGCAATCCATCTGAACAGAAGTTCTTGTTATGTGTGGAGACTATCCATTGAGTGAGATCCCAGTTTTTGCAGGGTTATCATTTGTATGGAGAGCCTCTACATGAACAGGAGCCTCTCCTCTTCAGATGAGTCACTTTCCACACAGATCTATTTTGGAAAAGTACATAGAGAGGACAAAATTATACCAAAGTGGCCAAAAATGATATACCCTGACATCTTTATCTCATGTGTTAACCTATATCCTAACATATACATTATGACATATTTTAAGGCTTTTCAGAATCTACAGTATCTTGAGCCTTTGAAGGCAATACTAACAGGGAAAGTAACTGTTTCAGGAACATCACTGAATAGTGGTGACTTAATGAAAAGTACAATCTTGTTTCCTCAAGAATTTGTGCAATTGCATAGTCTGTATGTGCTTCTGGACTGAGACCCATTTTCTAAAATGCTTCTTTCCATGCTCAAGACCTTGTTGTATTAATTTGCAGGAACATGTAAACTGATATTCTGTGATCTAGTACTGTAAGTGAAACTAGAGACAGGAGTCACCTACTGGCTAGCAAGCCTTGCCTCAAAATCTGTAGCATGACTCCAAACTTGCGACAGAGCTCCCTGAGAGACTTCAGTCACACTTTACATGTACCCTGGCCACATACTTTATGGATGTTCTCCTTCTTGAGGATAAGATTTGACATACTGACCAGTAGGCTGCAGGTTATTAAAATTATTTTGAGTTCAGTAGCTTGACTGTATCTTAAGTAATTTTAAAGAAATAGGATACTATGCAGACACATATAGGCACAAACATTGGGAACACTCAGTGCATTAGGAATCTAGTCTGACATAATTAAACTGGAATTATATCAGATCTAATTTCAGTGAAATAGCTTTAGAGTATATTTATCCTTGAGCCTGAACCTTGCACTCTAGTACAAATTTGCACAGATGGGCACCCTAGAAAATCCAGCTGGTGTTCCATGCATAGTAGCCTATTTGTACCAAAATACACAATGATGCAGGATGTGTATGGAAGATACACACAAGAGTTTAATAGGTAAATCTACAACAAGAATCTTGCACAAATTGCACTAAAACAGTCCAGTTTGTACACTTGTACTATTATATGGCATTAAATATGATGATACATTCCACATCCTGTAAGAAAAATCTGTCTTTCTGATACTACACTAAATCTACTAGGTCAGGAAGATAAAAGCAAGGAAATTCATAGTTCAAACTGATCCTTCTATTACCTCACACTGCCTCATAACACCCAGGCACTATGGTAATTTCCTAACAATGGGTGACATTACATAGGCCTGGTGAATTATCTAGGCCTAACTAATGGTTTCAGCAGCATGACAGCTTTTATTTTATATAAAGCTAGTTAATTTTACATTATATCCATTGTCCTTGGTTTTGACAACCTATTAAGTAGGTCCTTTCCATTTTTTTACAAGTTACTTGGTATACAGATACTGAAATCCAATTATCTGTAATGTATATTCTATTATTATGTACCATGCAACTCTGACAAGTTCAGAATTTATCCCATACAGACATTATCCTCAAAAGTCAATTGTTCTTGAAAGTAGCTTTATGAACTATAACATTCTGGCATTAACAGAATACCAGCCTCAATATTTTTAAAGCCTATAAGCAATAGGCTACAGCAAGAAATGCTGATACGGTGTTATAAGAACTAAGAATGCAAAGTTGCAGTTGCCACATCATTTGCCCTTTTAAAATATATGTGTAGTTAACAAGATCTGGTGGACTCCCACAGTATTTCAAATTATTAAAACTCAGGAAGATGAGATGGAAGTGTTATTCGGAAAAGAACAGGGGACATAACCCTGAAGTGGCAGGTAAGTGATCTTCACATGACTAAAGAGAAACATTTCCAGGAAGAAAAAACCTCCAAATCCACAATCATTATTACTTTTGATCATTATATAAATCTATGCAAAGTTGAAAAGCAGGCAGTACATTAAATGCACCAGTCCGCAACTTTTGAATTTAGCTTTATTTAAATACCCTTAAGGCACCATATCCCATTTGATATAGGAAGCTAAGCAGGGTCAGCCCTGGTTAGTACTTGGATGGAAGACCACCAATTAAGACCAAGGTGCTGTAGGCTATATTTCAGAGGAAGGAACTGGCAAAAACACCTTAGAGTATTCCTTGCCTAAGAAAATCCTATGAAATGCATGGGGCCCTTATAAGTCGACAGGCGACCTCAAGGCGCGCACACAGATGGAAGATTAAATTTTCCAGTAAGAATTCAATCTTCTGGCACAATGTGTGTTCCTCTACTAAGTGTGTACTGAGACTGCCAGAGGGCAAGGGAGTTTCAAGAAGAGCCATACTAATGAGGCAGCTTGTTTCCCACAATTTACAGATCAGGCCTTATTTTAAAATAAGCCAAGTAAAGAACTAAAAAAAGAAAAAAAAGAAAGGTAACCCTGAAAACTATATTTATTGGGGTGAATTTTTATTCCACCTCTTTACTTCTCAAGGTGGCTGGCAACATTTAAAAACTCAACCCATAATTAGATACTTAAAAAAAAAAGCACACCCTCTAAGCAGTTAAAATTAAATTTTAAAAAAGGAAGGGCAATTTTTAAAGTTTCCTTTCACAAAGGAGGAGGGTGCGGGTGAGGATGGAGCCAGTGGCAATTCGGGAGGCGGGCGGAAACCATCCCTAGTTATATACCTGGGGAAGGAAGGAAGGAAGAAGGAAGGAAGGGCGCGTGGGTGTCGGGGACCAGGGTGGGCTGGAAGGGGAGTCTCTCCCCCCTTCTGGCTCCGGCTGCCCCCCACTCTAGGCCAAGGCCTCGGAGGGGCTTCCGCCCTCCCTCCGCCCCCATGAACGACCTCCCCCTCGGTGCGCGCTGGGCAACCTTTTCACTGGCCGAAAGTTGAAAGAGGGACCTCTAGGAAAGGCAGAGGCGAGGGCGGTGGGAGAAAGAGGGGGAGAGGGAAGGAAGAGGGGCTGCCCTCCCAGGAGAGGGGCTGCCCGAGAAGGAGGAGGAGGAGGAGGAGGAATCTCTGAGGATACAGGAGGAGGAGAGGAGATGCATGGGCCCCTCCGGTCCTCCTCCTTGTGCAGCCGCCTTTCTCCCCGTCCCCGCCTGGGAGCAGCCCAGCCCCTCTCCGCGCTCTCACCTCCCGTGCCGTCCGAGTTCTCGTTGAGGCTGCCCGAGGAGTCGTGGTGGGAGCCCACACACCCGCCCATGGGGCCCGGCCGCCCCGGCCCGGAGACCCCCCTCTCCTTCTCCTCCTCCTCCGAGCGAAGCCACCGCCTCCTCCTTCTTCTCCTCTTCCTCCTCCTCGCCCGTCGTCGCTGCTGCTGCTGCTGCTGCCGCCGCCGCCGCCGGTCGGGCAGGCGCGCTGGCTGCTCCTCCTCCGCCCGCCTCCTCCTGCTGGCTGCGCTCTCGGCCCGGCCGGCCCCGCCTCAGCTCCCGCCTCCCGGCCGCGCTCCTCCTGCGCCCGCCCCGCCGCTGGCCCACACAGAGCCTGGGGCTGGAGCAGCAGCAGCCGCGGCGGCGGCGGCGTTGGCGGCCTGACTCAAACCAATCAGAGCCTCACTCGGAAAGAGCAGCAGCAGCAACGAGGCCGCCCCGGGGCTTCAGGGGGAGTTCTTGAGACGGCGGCGGCAGAGCCTGCTCGGACTCTCTGGCCACGCCGCCGCCGCCGCCTCTTCTTCCCTTTCTGCTTTTCAGGGCGGAGAAAAGGCAGGCGCAGAGCCAGAGCGAAGAGAGCTAAACTCTCCGGGCCCCCTACTCCCCCCTCTCTCCCCCCCCAGCACAGACAGGGACCTGCCCCCAGGACCGGTTTAAGGAATTTGGGGGGCCCTGCAATGCTTTATTTTGGGGGGCCCATATGTTTTATCTCAGGTCAGTGTAACCTAGCGCCACCTAAGCAATTCACAGTACAGGATATTCAGATTATTACTAATAATGTTGTTGCAGGAGGAGGAGGGTTAGGACGCTCCCCCCCCCGATAATGATGGGGCCCCTGCGGATGCTGACGCCGCCGGGGCCTTAAATCGGCCCTGCCTGCCCCCGTTATTGCCCCCACACACACCTCCTGCCCCATCAGACTTGGCTTCCTTTCCGACTGCAGGCACCCCTAACTAATTTTCCTTTGAAGGCTAATAAAAATGCCAAAGAACCCCAAAGAAAGTTGCAGGGGGCTGGGCGGTCAAGCCACCGGCCCCTTTAAAACACTTGCTGGGGAGCGTCTAGGTCAGTGGCCCTTAACCCTTTTTTAAAAAATCAGACAAACTGATTTTTAGATATCTTTTGTTGCCGCAGACCCCCAAGATTTAACTGAAGATTTAAAATAATAATAATAATAATAGCAATAATAGTAGTAGTAGTAATAATAATACTGTACAGTTATGCCATCCATTAAACCTTTCCTCAGAGGCACTGGAGGGGGAAGATTTTCTTCTGCTTCTTCCTGCAAATTTGTGGCTGGAGGAGGTTGAATGGCAACCTGCAGGCCAAGCCAGCCAGCCTTTGCCTTGGCTCCTGTCACATGGCCACTCCACTGAAGGCAGGAGGTGGGCTGAACAGCCTTCAAGCTTTGGCAGACCCCCTGTGAGGACATTGCAACCCCCTGTGGGTCCCCAGACCCCAGGTTAAGAATCACTGGTCTAGGTAGCTTATACCACACACAGTCCCCATTGCCTTTGCTACTCACCCACAAGCCTCAAAGACAGCAGAAGGCTGGAATAAGAATACTCCCAAGATCCAGAACCTGAGGAAACATCCATGTTCATCCTCTTCCTCACCCTTACCACCAAGATTGGAGTTCAGCCTGTGTTCTGCTTTGCTAAATTTTTCATCCATGCTTATTTTTTTTCTTTTGGACTGCATTTCTTCTTACTCTGTCCTTTGCACCACAGCCCATAGATTGCCAGGTGGTTTTGCAGGTAGGAAGGAACTTAGATATTGGTGCAAAGGGTTCAAATAGAATTTTTACATGAACAAGGCATTTGTGGCTTCAGAATTGGCTGTGCTTAAATGGACAGCTGCAAAGAGAGCATAGGTCCAGAGATAAGTTCTCAGTGCCATAAGTTCTCAATGTTTGTCCTATTAATAATTCTGGGATCAAGTACAGAGAGACAAGGAGTTTTGTTTTTTGAAAAGACAAATATATGCTGATGTATTTATAAGCCCTGATAATGTATACAAAGAGAAAATATTGGGCTCAGTCAAAGATTTTGAAAATCACATACTGAGGAAGGCATTAATGAAGATCTGGATTAAAATTAAAAGACAATTCTATATGAAATTGCCTGGTTGGATATCCCCACAGGAGGCTTTTTTTTAGGAAGATGGGAGAATACAAATATCTGGTTGAAATATAAAGATCTGATTGACTGGGAAGATTGGAAAGAAGGAAAAGGTACTAATATATGCTCAAGAGAAGATATTGAAAAAACTGGAATTCAAATGAACTGGTTTAAATACTTACAGTTAAAAAACAAATTTTTGGAAGATAAAAAGAAATACGAATTCGAAATGGCAGCAAATGACCTGGACAAAATAATTCTGGGGAAAGAGAATAAGAAAATATCAAAGATATACAGGTTGTTACTAGATAATTGGGGGAAAAAACTGTTACGGAAGCTGTGAATAAATGGGTGATCGATATTGGCGAAGCGATTAAAATTGAAGAATGGGGAAAGACTTGGAGAGATACAAGTACGTTTACTGCATGCCTGATGTTAAAAGACCATCTAAAATGGTGAACAGATAGTATTTAACTCTGGCAAGGATTAGCAAGATACATAAAATCAAGGAAGACAAATGCTGGAGATGTGAGAAAGAAGTTGCCACTCTGTCATATGTGGTGGGGCTGTCCAGTTATTTAAAAAATCTGGATGAAAGTTCATAAGGTAACACAAAAGATATACGATACACAATTTGCAATGGAACCTAAACTTTATTTATTAAACATAACATAACTTAGAAGAAAAAGTTATGAGGCAACATTGGAGAACAATGCTTTATTTAGTGACGGCAGCAAGATTAATAATTGCAATGAACTGGAGGAAGAAAGAAATGCCCTCAGTAGGAGATTGGTTACTAAAATTAAAAGATATGCAGGAGAATGATAGATTAACACATATTTTAAACAAGAAAAAGACAGCTAAAATGAATAAGGAATGGGCTCCGATAGTGCAATATTCGAAGAAAAGGTAGAACATAAACAAGAATTTACTGACAATAGATTGAAGTACAGTTTGAAATAAGCAATAGAGAAGAGAACAGCGAAAGGGGGGGCGACAAAATGAAAGAGGATGGAAACAAAAAGGGGATACCGAAAGATATGAGCAGTTTCAATATTTTGAATATATTTAATAGAAGTACAATACTGAGTTAGAGGTGTATTAAAACCAAGAGCAGAAGTACATATAGGATACTAGAGGCTGGGAAAGGAATCTTCATTTAAATTACTCACATGGGTCGTAGGATTAGGGAAGTCAAGGAAATTAGTAGGAATTAGAAGTGAGGGGGGGAAGGTAAGAGGGTCAATATATAAGTAGTTAATGTTACATTAAAGAATCACAGGGTGGAGATGGTAGAGAGAAGAGGGTAAAGTAGGTGATGAAGGTGTATGTAAGTGTGAAGGTGGGAAAAGGTGTGTGTAAGAATGAAGAAAGGGAAAGGGAGAAGTTCAAGGGAAAGGTGTTAGAAGATGATAAAAGGGAAGAAGGTAGAGGGTATGTTATATATGTGTGTAATATAAAGATAGACACATTAAATGTTATACAATATATACAACAGATAATATATATAATATATGATACATGTGTAGGATTTGATTAGATAATTAAGTAATAACTATGCATAGATAAGGTATAGAAAATCAAATATAATTATGTAAATAAGTTGTTTATTAGAACTGCTATTATCATTAATAAAATATATATGGAAAGAAGTACCATGAAGTGCAAGACTTGGGTTCTGATGGAATATAAGGGTCAGATATGGAGATCTGACATAAGGTAATTGTCAACTGGTGTTGAGTGGGACTAGTGAAATGGAAGTTGAGTTGTCAGAGGCAGAGCTAAGGGTCATGGGGGTCATTGCTAATAACATCTTGTTTGCTACCCGTCCTCTTCTCTTGCAAACACCCTAAGGTCACTTAAGCACTGCATCTGACTAAACTGAAGAATAGTCTCCTATTGTGGTTCAGGAGAGGTGCATGCTACCACACTTGCTACTGTTTTTGTTTGAAAAAAAATGTGGCCTTCTACTATCCTTTACAGCTACACCATCTTCCAGTTAGGCACATCATTGTGAATGAGACGTTTGGCTGCAGAGCCTTCAGAACTATTGCTTTTTCTGGATTGTGGCTTTAGAGAGGTCTGTGCAGGCAGCTGTGGAGAAGATGATGCCACTGCTTTGTGCCTCCACTGGATGAATGTTTATCAAAGAAGAACATGGAGTTTCCTAGGCCACCATGACCTTCATGGAGGAGTAGCCCATGTCACTAAATTTTGCACCAGATCAGAGGAATCCAGAGTTCTTGGACTTTATTATACTACACTATTATAGTGCTTTTATTCTACTTTAACTGTTATGGCTGCCTCCTGAGGATTTCTTGGGTTTGTAGTTTAGTGAGGCCTAAGAGCTCTCTGGCTGAGAGTTCTCAGTGCCCCTCCCTAAACTGCAAATCCCAAGATTTCAGCCATAGCTGAAGGCAGCCATAGCAGTTAAAGTGGAATAATAGCACTAGAACAGTATAGTATGATAACGTCAACTTGATGGAGAGGTTAGCAGCCAAGCCCCTTCTTAACATGTGAATAAGCCCCTCTCAAGTAGTGACTTTGGCCCCAGGGAGCACATGCACTAAAAATGCAGGCTGGATTGACCTTCAGTGTCCACCTAAGTAACATTACTCCTTATGAGTAAGGATGCTCCTTGTAGGGATGGTAATTCTAGATTTGCCCATTCTTGAGAGATACTGGGACAAACCAATCTCTTCCTGCAGTGCTGAGACACTTGGGAATTTTTTCCTGCAATGACAGAAAACTGCATAACTTTCTGAAGAGAACTATGGAGCTTCCCAAAATGTAGCATAGTTTTCTGGAAAGCTGCACAGCTTTTCCCTGAAAGCTACTGAGCTTTCCAAAAGATGGAGGAAGGAAGCACAAAATGAAAGGTTGCACAATTTTAAATGTGGACAGTTTTAAAGTTGTACAACTTTAAATGTTGCCCAGTTTTAAAAGCTTTCTTCTCTAAAAGATAGAGAGGAAAAGCACAAAATGAAACGATACTCAGCTTCAAAGGTTATGAAGCTTTTCAAAACGATAGAGGGAAAAAAGCACAAAATGGAATATGCAGTTTTAAATGTTGTACAGCTTTAAAGCTGTATAATTTTAAAGTTGTGTAACATTTAAAGTTGAACAACTTTAAAATGGAAATGGGAACTACAGCCCAAAAGTGCAAGAAACAGTACGTTCTCTACAGAACAAACAAACAAGTCATGCCAGACTAATCTGATCTCTTTTTTTGATAAAATTACCAGCTTGATAGATGAAGGGAACACTATGGATATCGTATACCTTGATTTCAGTAAGGCCTTTGACAAGGTTCCCCATGACATTCTTGCAAACAAGCTTGTAAAATGTGGGCTAGACAAGTTAACTGTTCAATGGATTGCTATTCAACATCTTTATCAATGACTTGGATGAGGGAATTAGGGGCATACTTATCAAATTTGCAGATGACACCAAATTGGGAGGAGTAGCTAATACCCTAGAGGGCAGGATCAAAATTCAAAATGACCTGGATAGACTGGAGAGCTGGGCCAAAGCTAACAAAATGAAATTCAATACGGAGAAGTGTAAGGTAATGCACTTAGGGCGAAAAAATGAAATGCATCGATATAGGATGGGAGAGACCTGGCTGAATGAGACTACATGCGAAAGGGATCTAGGAGTCCTAGTAGACCATAAGTTGAACATGAGTCAACAGTGTGATGCAGCAGCTAAAAAGGCCAATGCTATTTTGGGCTGTATCAATAGAAGTATAGTGTCTAGATCAAGGGAAGTAATAGTGCCGCTCTATTCTGCCTTGGTCAGACCTCACCTAGAATACTGTGTCCAGTTCTGGGCACCACAATTCAAAAAGGATATGGACAAATTGGAGCGTGTCCAGAGGAGGGCGACTAAAATGGTGAAAGGTCTGGAAGTGATGCCTTATGAGGAGAGACTTAGGGAGCTGGGTATGTTTAGCCTGGAAAAAAGACGATTAAGAGGCGATATGATAGCCCTGTTTAAGTATTTGAAGGGGTGTCACATTGAGAATGGAGCAGGCTTGTTTTCTGCTGCTCCAGAGACTGGAACACGGAGCAATGGATGCAAGCTCCAGAAACAGAGATTCCACCTCAACATTAGGAGGAACTTTTTGACAGTCAGAGCTGTTCGGCAGTGGAACACACTCCCTCGGAGCGTGGTGGGGTCTCCTTCCTTGGAGGTCTTTAAACAGAGGCTGGATGACCATCTGTCGGGGATGCTTTGATCGTGATTTCCTGCATGGCAGGGGGTTGGCAGGGGCCCTCGTGGTCTCCCAACTCTGCAATTCTATGATTCTATGAAATCGCATGCGCACACAGAGAGACAACATTTTGTACAGTTTGGGTACAGTTTGTTTGTATTTTATGCAGTTTCCCCAAGTGCAGATATGGCCAAAAACCCAGCAACACAAGCATATTTTTTTTCTTGGAAGGTGGTGCAGTTTTGAAACTGCAGTTCACAAACTGAGCAGTTTTTTTGTGCTGAGAACCAAAGGAAACATGTTCCAGCAAGATTGCAGAGACTTTCTGGGTGCTATTTTCCCCCCTGCAAATGTTATTGAGGGGTCAAGAACTCCAAAATCAACACCAGTCAGGAAGCTATTGAATATCCATTCCATCCTTGGCTCCTTGTGAAAGGAGATTAGTAAACAGAGACTTTTCCAGCACTGGGTAGTCCTCTACAACACCATCCTGTTCTTGCTGGGAGAATCTCTCATTGTGTTTTGGAAACAAACTTCCCTATATGGGTACTATGTAAAGAGATAACCAGTAAATGTCCTTGGTGTGGATGGGTGGATGGTGATGTCAAAGACATCAGCTGCAATTCACTTCACAAGATCTTTCACCTTCCCTCTGGGCAGTTGAGATTCTTGAGATAACTCAAAGGTGTTGGCGAACTGTCGCTCAGTTCTGATGATGTCCACAAATCTGAGGTGAGATTCTTTTTCACTGCTATAGAATCAGTGACTGTTCTCTTGAGTTAGCTGTACAGGGTATCTGCATGCAACTTTATTTTGTAGGAAAGCAACAACAGATAACAGGAGCTTACCATATTATTGTAGCATCTGAAGAAATCCCCAGGTCTCACAGACTGTATTCTCAACAGGCATGTACTGATTTCCTGAAAGCATTGACCAAGTTCTTGTCTTTCCTCAAACACCACATTCATCATCTGGAAGTTGAATTCCAGCATAGATGAGACTGTCTAAAGAGCTTTCTTTTTAAAATTTCTTCAAGAACTACATTCCTCTTCATGCTGAAGGGAAAGGAGGCAAAGAATCCAAAATGGTATGAGAAGAAAGCCCCCCACTCCCTTGATTGGGAACCCTGCCTGTTAAATATTAAAGCTTTATTGATAGGTGCAGAGTGAACATAGTGGGGGAGTGAATATAGCACAGATCCCATTCTGTACTACTGAATGGCCACTATGCATTATGCTCAGCAATTGTGGCTCTGAACAATGAGCTTCTTCAGTCATTATTATTATTATTATTATTATTATTGTTGTTGTTTATTTATATAGTGCCATCCATGTACATGGCACTTTGCAGAAGGTTAGAGAATAAAACAATTATAACTATTCCAATAATATAAAATACTAAAATACAATAGGAAAAACACCCACGCACATACACATAATGAAGAATAAAACAAAGAATAATAATTAGTACAGGTAATCAAATATAGTAAAGATATAAGCATTAATCTGACATTCCAAAAGTTTCAGAGAACAAAGAAGTTTTCAATTTGGATTTAAAAACAGTAAGGAAAGAAACAATTTGCAAGTTTACAGAGAGGCGATTCCAGGAATAAGGGGTAGCAAGAGGAAAAGGATGAAGTTGAGCTGAGGAGGATGAAACCCTTGGCTGGGTAAGAAGCCTAGAATTTGTGGAGTGAAGACAGGCTGGTAAAAAGAGATAAGAGCTGCAAGGTAAGGAGGAGTTAGATTATGCAGGACCTTGAATGTCAGAACAATTCTGCTTATACTGAATCCTAGAGGGAATAGGTAGCCAATGAAGGGATGTCAAAGTGGGGTAACATGATCAAAACAAAGTTCTCTTGGTCTGCTGCTAAAACAAGACCATACTCATGGCTTTGGCCTAAAACTCATCTGCATGAATTTGGAGAGGATTCCACAGATGAGGCCTCTTTGTTGATGTAGTGGAATACCAGGATGGTTTACCTGTTTTGAGAGAAGTTCTCAGGTGTGTTCAGATTCAGTGGCTATGAAAGCAGAACTCTTCAGCTGCTGCTTGATGTGATCTTTGGCCACTGTCGGTGTTCAGTCAAGCAGCAGCTTATTCTGGATTGTCTTGAGAGACCTCTGGACACTGGGGGATTTTGGAAGTAGTTTTTTAATTACTAGGGTGATGGGTGACAAGAGATTTGCCTGTCTTTTGAAGATGTGATTGCCCTGTGGATTCACAAGCTACAGTCAGTGAGCTTTGGAAGAATACCTCTCTCGTTCTTACCACATTGATCATGCTGTCTCAGAGACATGTAGTAAATTTTGTCAGTTGCTCTATGATATTTTCCATTGAAGGTTGTAGAGTCTGTTTAATGTGTTCACAAGTATGATGGATCCCCTTTCTAGGCTGGCTCTGCAGTTCCAAACCCTTGGGCTCCTGTCACTCACCTTGCCCCCTTTCTCCTCAAGATCTCATCCCTGGAACGGGTACTTGGGCCCCAAGGTGATCCCTTTATGGGCCAGTGGATGTGTTGTTCTGTGGGTTCACTGTTTTTCTCCTCATACAGACAGCACCTCAGTGTTGTATTCTTTCTCCCCCATAGACCCTCCCTTCACAGCATTCCCTGAGCTGTGATTGGATGGCACCAACCAGGCTTATCCAGCTCTTCTCTGATGGAGGTTGTAGAGCTTATTTAATGTGCTCATAAGTATTACCTCTTTTTTACTTTACAGTGCCTGGTGTGCTCATTATACCCAGGCCACTTGAACTAAATTTTTGGTGATGGCCCTGGGCAGGAGCAAGCTGGGATGGTGAACTATATAGGGTGAGATGACTCTGGCTTGAGGAGGGCAAAGTATGGCCTTTGGGAGGCATGCTGCTGCCAAACTCTACCTTTGTGGCCCTTGAATCCCCCAAGGTCCCCCTAAAATTTATTTTCAAAATTTGGGATCTGATTTTCAGATACTTTTCTGCATGAAAATCACCCCAGTCTCCCCCAAATCATGTGCAGACATGGTGGTTTGCCTTTTTACCACCCCTGAGCCCCCAAAACTATTGTTGCTACTCTTTTCATCCTGAAATGGTGACTGGAAGTGAAGTGATATCACTTCTGGTGTGCCAGGATGTGCCAGTACAACCCACTTGGGGGGTATGAGTGGCCCTACCTCCTGCGTGGTTGTACATTCATCCTCTAGCTGCTAATATGCCACACTCAGGCATGATTGACTTTTAAATGAGTCACTAAGGGAATTGTTTCCTGGATGCCCTGCATTGGTGCCCCATTGATCAAATAGCAGATCAGTCCTGGAGGCAGACAAAACTTGTCCAGATATGGCAAGAAGATAATCCACCAGGATATCTTCCATCACTCCTGCTCTATACATACCAAACACTGACTGAGAATGGCTTGCTCAATGCATATATGTAAAAGTCCCCCAGGTTTCTCTTTACAGGATTGCACCGACACATTTAGGTCTCTCTGAGCAAGTAAGCACAGCATAGCCGCTATGCACTCAAAACAGATTATACTTGCCTGTGATAGGGATGTTTGGACAGATGTCACTGGATGCTGCATATTAAAACCAACTCTGTACAAGATCTCCTGCCTTGCTCTACTAGGTCACTTACACTTTGCCTTGTATTTCTAAGGGCCTTACCGTACTCTGAAGAAAAGTGGCAGTGCAGCAGGAACACTCCATCTTCCATGCTGCCTTACTACATGCTGTTGTCATTTTTTCACATCTTTTTGGTAACCAGAAAAACCCTTTAGTAAAAGGATGCAGTTTTAGCTCAGTCCCCCATGGGACCAGAATGAAAGAATGCTGGAAGAACACCAACATTCATATGGTAAGGCAGCAGGGAAGATGGCATGTTCCTGCTGCTCTGCCGTTTTTCATCTGAGTGCGGTAAGCCCCTAAGTAATTAAGCAACTATAAAAAGATGCCACCAGTCTTGGATGATCACCTATTGAAAGGAACCTAAGCCCTGCAGTGTTGTCTATGGGATGTCTTAACTTCACTGGGAAGTGGAGAGTGAACTGGGGACCTTTCCCCATGCCATTGTGATTTAGGGCTGTTGTAAAGAAAGTCCCCTGAGCAGGATGGTGAGTTACTACATATTAACAGAATATGTGTGCAGAGTCAAGAGAACAGCAAAATGAAAGCAAGGTTGTGTTTTGTGGGCTATGAGAGAAATAAATATAGGTTCCTGATGGATGGGAACAGGATTTTGTATTCAAGGAGTGCTAGTTTTGAGACTCATGCTGGGTGGGAGAAAATTCATTCTAATCGAGACGTTTTTATAAAGTTTAAAAATATTGTTGTAAACAAAAACACTGGAAATGGAGGGGCGATAGCATCCAGAGATGTGAGTGATGAACACACAAGCACTTCTGAAGATGCACAAACACCAAAGCAAGAGCCAACGCATAGACAGGCTATTCAGAGTAGTAGAAGCGACACTGAGGGTGGTCAAGGTACATTCCTGATTCCCATGAGGTCTCAGAAGGGAAAGTTCTTCATAGTAAAGCAGGGACAAACCTCTTCTGTGACAGCAATAAAAAGAACTGAAAACACTCCAGAAAGAGCCAAGAACATGCACTAAGCAGGAGGGGTGGAAGAAAACCAAAGCTCTAGTGTGTGTGGCAGAGTATAGCCAGGATATGTTTGGTGGAATGGTCAGGCCTGTAAGTAAAAGGAAATTGACAAATGATAGCACCAGGGAAGCCAGCCGGGTGGGTCAGTAGCATGGGCTATCAAGGTCTAAGAAAACACTGTGGCATTGTAAAGAATGGGAATGGAGTTGCAGACTCTAGAGATATCAGCGAGTCAGGTCACAGTATATAAAAGGATAGGTGTAAATGACACATGGGACACACCACACGTCATTTGGAGGGGAATGTCAGGAAATGACATGGATGTGACCACAAGATGGAGTTGTAAGCTTAGTAATGTAAATATTTAAGCTCCAGTGGCAGGTGTGTGTGTGAGAGAGTCAGCACTTAGAGTATACACACTTGAGATGCCTGATGTAACAGGCATTGTTTAACTACCTATAAAAAGGAGATGGGGATTATCTCCAGTATGGGTTTGTTGTGGATGGTGGCTGGCGAAGCAGTTTGTTGGTTAGGAGAAAGATTTTTAAGTATTAGAGACGGCTGTCCTATACTCTGTATACATATTGTAAATATACTGCTAACAAAGATTAAAGCCCTCAAGCTGAGTGAAGGCTGGCCTTGTTTCTGTCTTTATTTGGCAAGCCAGAGCTCAAGGCAGTGTGCTGGGGTGAAGGAATTTTTCCTTCTCAGCCTGAAGTCTTTTGCAGAAGTCTCTCCAGAAACCTTCTCCTTGGCGTCCTGTCGACGTGGAACAACTCTGCAGGTGGTCGTGGTGGACACAGCACGTCTTTCTATGCCCCAACACCATGGGCTCATGACAACTTTCCCATTTCAACCATGACCAAGGGTGGGAATTATGCAACCAGCCCTACAGATGTTATTGAATTGTAGCTCCCAATATTCCTGGCTATTGTCTGTGCTAGCAGGGGATGCTCAGAGTTGCAGTTCAACAACATCTGAAAGGTCAGAGAATTCCCACTCCTGATCTATAGTGAAGATGTTATTTCTGATGGTGGAAATCACACAGTAAATGATTCAGGACAGCAAGCATGTAGTGTGGCTGAACCACCTTTATAGGGTCTAGAGAGATTGGAGCTAGAAGTGGTGCTGTTTCAGAATAATATTACTGAAATAATAGCCTCTGCATTGTGATTGTGTAAGCAAGTCTTAAGCTTTATAAAAACCAAAGCTGTTCTATTGCCACATTCTTTTAGTAATAAATGATGATGGTAGTTATGATGATACATATTATGTATAATTATATTAATAGTAGTAGTAGTAGTAGTAGTAGTAAATAATAATAATAATAATAATAATAATAATAATAGGTCTTACAACTCTGTGGACATTTTGCATGTCCATAGAATCATAGAATGATTGGCACAGTTATTTCAGCTTCAATTCATATTGTGCTTCATGACTTGACTCATCGCAGTTGCTTGGGTAATTGCTTTCTTGACATTTTGAAAAGCAGTCCTCAGGTGACCTATGCTGCATTCAGGAAGCATTCTATGCTGAAAAAAGAAACAGCTCTCAGATGCATGTTACTAAAAGCAACAATACTGTATATGTTTATGGCAGCGGATAACCTAGAATATGTGTTTGCTCCTGAAATCAACAATTTTAATAGCTTGTGTCATTTGAAAATCTTAGGAATATGAGCTTAAACAAATACCATCACTGTAGCTTTTCCAACATGAACTCTAAAAGCACTAATAAATGCTGAACTTAGCCTGCTCTCCCCTTCTATGTCTGGTAGCTTTATTCTTTTCTTTGTGGTGGTGGTGGTGAATAAAGTTGTTGTTGGCTTGCAACTCCCAGTTTTCCTCACTATTGGCTAGGCTGCCTAGGGCTGATGGGCACATTGCAGGCCAACAACACTTTGCCCATTCTTCTTTATTGGAAGGAGATCTTCTGGTGACAGTTGTTTCAGACAAGGGACTCACCACCATCGTGAGAGGGCCTTTTCACCTGCTGGTGTCCCATCCTTCCCAGAAGTGTCACTGGAAGCGGCTCCTCTGGTGACAGTTCCTTCAGGCAAGGGATTGATTAGAAGGCTCCCCAACTCATTTCTGTTCCACATACTGTCATTATATGAGTCGAACTACTTTTCCTCCTCCTCCTCCATCCCCTCTTACTTGTGTCTATGTCTTAAATTTCAGTCTGAAAGCAGAGACCTTCACACCAGTCTGTCTTTTAAGCCACTCTTTGAGTCTTTTTGGCCAAGGGATGGGAGTTGATGAGGGCAGTTTACATGCCCACAATCCTCTAGCAGGCCAGATGATAGGCACATTCTTTTAAAACTGGATGCAATGTGGCATCACTTGAAATTGTATTCATTTTCAGCCTGTTTTCATCTATTTAGAGGGAGCTGGGATGCTGTGGAGGCAGAATTAAGGAAAACAGCCACATTTTTAACGGTTTTACACCATTTTGAGGCATTGCAGGGTGAGAAATCACCCCATTTTAAAAAAACCTCTGGGGGCTTCAAAGATCCTAAGGGCTACAAAAAGGTGGGAGGCCACAGTGGATTATGAGCCACACTTTGCCCACCTGTACATTAAAAACATGAATAGAAGTATGTTCCAGTTGATTCAGGCAAGAGACTCACCACCATCATGGGTGGGCCTTTTCACCTGCTGCTGAACATTAAATATAGGTTTAGGTTAAATATAAGGTCAGATTTGCAAAGAAAATCCTCCTGGGCTTAACATTACTTTAGCTCCATTTCTTTGAAAATTAGTTCCCTATAATATGAACCTGTACTGAATTGTCCGCTTAATTGCTCTTATTCGCCTCAAGTCTCATTGAGAGAAAGGCAGGATATAAATGAATAAAAATGAATTAAGTCTTGGAAATTACTGCAAGCTGGTGCTCTACTGGATGAGCTGGAGATTTGTACATGGCCCTTTTTTTGTTGTCTGGAGCTGAGCCCATCAAAACTTGTCTCTTGCCTGGAGAAGACCCACCAAAACTGGAAACACAGAGCCAGTCCCTATCTATCTGGGAGGCACGCATGCTCCTTGCTGGACCTGGATGTTTCCCCCTCCCCCAAATGTTTTATAATGTTCTCTGTATTGGAAAGAGCCTGTTACATTTTCTGGACTCCATGGAAAACAATTTTGATACCCCCCTGCCACATTGTTTCATCATAGGAGTTTTGTCCCCCCCCCCGCTTTTGTTTTCAAAACAGGAGATGCCAAGAACTGATTTCTGAAGCTGAAAGAAAATTACCAGGGCTTAAAGCACAGTCACACCCAAACTGCTGATGCCAATTCCCTACTAGGAAAAATGTACCCGTCAATACTGTTTTAAACAATTTTGGTGACATTTTGTGGGCAAGCAAATATCTGGCCTGTTATTTATCCCAAACGTTTCTAAAAGCCTAAGTTGAAAAACTACAAAATGGTAGGAGATCAGGATTTATTTTGGTCCACAGGAAAAAAAACCCTGTACAAAATATGTTATGAAACTAAATATGTTAATAGCAGAGCACATGAAATGATGCATAGTTTGGTGTATAAGCCAATCTTCTGTGCTGAGAAAATGGAAATTTAAAAATGTAACATAGCTGCCAAAATGATAACGGGAGGTACGCTCTGGGTTGCACCCAGCTTTGATGTGATGGAAAGAAAAAGGCTGAGCATGAGTTATCAATGTCTGAAGTACTTGACGGAAGTACTCAGAGGTGATATGCTCTTTGGCCAGAATTTGAGTGGGGAATTCATTTCATGTCTGTATGCACCCTGAATTGCTCAAAACAGTAAAATGATCTGTGGTACTTTAGCTACAGTTTAGATTACTATATGATAGTGAGCGAGAAAAATTTGAGATCCTCAAAGGAGGGTCTGTGGCATGTCCCACCATCCCGAGAGGTTTAGGTAGGTGAGTACATGAGGCAGATCATTCTCTATAGCAGCACCCCAGTTGTGAAACGCCCTTCCAAGGGGTTGTCTAAACAGTGAAAATACTCCTCACGGAATGCGAGGAGAATCTTACCTGTCTTAATGGCATTCCGCATCATTTCATCGTATTGGAAATGGGGGGGGGGCAAAACATAAAAAACTCCTCAGGAAAAGCCTTTGTGGCTTTTCTCAGGGTATTTTAAAAACAGCAAGGGGGATGTGGATTCAATATGAATCACTTTCCCATAGGAGAGGAAGCACAAAGCTGATTGGCTGGGGGGCAGGACTTGCTAACAACAAGGCAAGCTCCTGCTGCTGCCATGTTGGATTTTTGCCTTAGTGAGCAAGCACTAAGGTGAGAAAATGGGGGTGGATTTATTTTGTTTTTCTCTTAAATTGAAAAATCGCTCTATCACACCTTGATCATCTTTTTTTTAATAAAAAAAGTTTGATGATGGCAAATTGAGGTAAGTACAAATGCGAGTAA
This sequence comes from Gambelia wislizenii, assembly GCA_030847615.1. Lineage (NCBI taxonomy): Eukaryota > Metazoa > Chordata > Lepidosauria > Squamata > Crotaphytidae > Gambelia > Gambelia wislizenii. Next base: position 163,424,629 of record JAUMIR010000002.1, read on the forward strand.
ATCACTTGCAGCTGCCATCTTGCATGTGAAGCTTATGGGGGCAAAAACACCATTAAGATAAGTTGCAGCTGCTGCGAAATGCCATTACTCTGAGGCACTTCAGTTTTTTGAACCTCGTATGACAAGCCTCAAGAAAGCTCAGGTTGGCACCATCCCTACTAATATTCTGGTGGGCAGCCAAGACTGTGTTGCTTTGTATGATGTTTGGTCATTAACTTTTTTAATGGGGTGTGTGTTAACATTGTTTTTAAAAGTTGTTTTGATCTGTTTTTAAATAAGGTTTTTTACCTGTGATGTATATTTCCTTGGGAGCTGAGAGGTGATAAATAAATACTTGTAATAATCAAGCAGACTGCAGACTCTGAAATTAATAATTCCTGGATACATGTCAGAAAGGCTTTCCACTGAATACTTCTTCAGCCATTCTGTTTGAGGCAACCTGCTTTTAAGAGATCTAATGCAGGGGAGTGGCACTTTCCCCCTTTGTTTATAGAGTAACAAGTGAAAGAGAGAATCTAGAGTTTTCATCTCAGTCTTCAGGGGAGATGTGTACTAGTTCTACCATTGTGTGTTAACATCTCCTGTCCTATTGTAACATGTTAAGCTCAATGCACCAGTATACACCTTCTTGCAAAGAATATAGCAGCTAACATCCTTCAGGTTATAAATAACAGTAGCAGGAAAGCTAGTTACAAACTAGGAAAGCTCAGATTTTTGGAGCATAGAGTCTGGTTTCTTGTGTGACCATTGTGTTTTAAAACTTGGAAGCCTAATGGCTTGGAGATGGTGCACCAAAGGGAGCCACAATTTCCACAAAACACCATCACACTCCAGGTTAGGGAAAAAATTGACCACAATTTTAAGGCCATTACAGCCGGACAGGTTGGCCTGTCATAAAGTGTAGCTTAAGTACTCTAATCCAGCAACCAAATTACTCAGTGCATTTGAAAGACCTGCTCTCCTGACAAGAGCAGGGTGCAGCATGGAGATGGCAACTGAGAATCCACTCAGGTGTATTAAGTGGGGACCACTGCCATCTGAGGGTGAGGATGGTCCTGTCCCTGAGCTGGGTGTTACCTTGTATGCCTCTACCCCACCATCTCAAAGGAATGATGGCTTCAAATCCCAGTCATCCCCCCCTGGACTGGATGCTACACCACCGGTGCCACACTGCCAAAATTGTGACAAAATATTAGTGCAAAGGAAGTAACAATAATTAACACATAGATTAACAATCAGATCAAACAGACCTTAATAGTGTAGTGTGAGTGAAGTGGGAAGGCAGCTGAAGCCAAGCTGCTTTCAAGGTTCCTTAAATTTATTCCTCCCAGGTAGACTAGAGTGAAAATTAACTCTGTCAGAACTTCATGTTTCAACATGGCTGGTTTAAGGGTCCTGCAGCACCTGCAGGTGCAGGGCCCCCCATCATTGTGGCCCCCCTGTCGTAACCCTCCTCCTGCAAAAACATTATTAGTAATAATTTGAATTAGTAATAATCTATACTGTGAATATCTTAGCTTAGGTTAGGTTACATTGACCTGAAATAAACATACGCCTCCCCCAAATAAAGCGTTGCAGGGCCCCCCCAAATTCCTTAAACTGGTCCTGTGTTTCAGTGTTCCAGTTCCTGGAAAGCAACCCACTGGCCACTCTTTGGCTGCTTCTCCTTGTGCCTGTGAAAAGTGCAAGGGAGCTGGGGAAGAAGAAGCCAAACTGAAGAAAACCAATGACAGTGTGGCACAGCTTGCATCAACACTATAGCTGGCAAAGTCCCCAGGTAAGTCTGAGGTGCCCCTACTTCCCAGGGCCTTCTGCTTCTGAAAATATCTGGTGTATTAAGTTAGGCTCACCCACTCTTAACTTTGGGCCCCATCCAGCACTATGGAGCCCCCAACCTCTTTCCAACTTGGGAATGTGACCCTTGACTCCGAAAAGGTTGCCCACCCCTACGTTAATGGAATATACCACTCACTGATGGTGGTAAAGTATACGTTTTAAAATAAGCTAGACAATTGGCTGGAATCCTGTTGGTGCACTGTGCTGGTGGCTGCACTTTTCCCAGGGTTGTGCAGGGCTGACAAGGGAAGGCAGACAAAATCTGCCAGCTCCGAGCAGACTTTTCCTCCTGTGTCTCACTTCCTTCATGACTGTGACCTTTTTCTTCCCACTGCCACTGCATATGCTGGCCTAGTTACACTGAAGTAATATATCAGGAAGATTCCAATCAACTGTTTATAGAAAGACATTATGCATCAAGGAAAATTAATTCTGCTAGGACTTCATGTTTAATAGAATATTCTTCAGCACTGCATCAGGGGGATTGTGCCTCTGTTATTCTTCTTGATTTCGGTGGCTTTTAAAGTTTTGATATTCTCAACCGTGATATCTTCCTGGAATGTCTTGATGAATTGGGAGCACTGTTTTAGAGTGGTTCAGCAATATTAGGGGCTTACAAATGGACTGGGGGGGCATACACAGCTTGTACTTTCCTCACCCCATGTTCTAAAGGAATATGCTTGTAGTCTAGGGATGGTGCTACTAGATCTCTTCTTGTCTGGAGGCACAGGTAACCTCAGTGGGCCCATTACCATTTTCAGTGAGTGGATAGGGGTAGCCTTGCCACTCTGATTCCTGTACTGGCAACTTCATGACTCGACCAAGGTACTATAATAGATTCTATGTGGACCTGCCCTCTCACCTGGCTTGGAAGCTCCAGCTGGTACAGAATGCAACAGTACAGGTGCTGAATGGAGCACAGAAGAGTCAAAGGCCTAGTCCAACATTCTGTTCATACAGGGACCAGCAGCTGTTTGCCTATGGGAAGTCTGTCGGCTGGAAATGAGTGTAACTGAACCCTCTAGCTCACATTCCTCAGCAACTAATATACAGGGGCCATAGACCTCCAAAATGTTGTTGTTGTTGTTGTTGTGTGCCTTTAAGGCATTTCTGACTTATGGCAACCCTCAGGCAAACTTATCACAGGGTTTTCTTGGCAAGATCTGTTCAGAGGAGGTTTGCTTTCACCTCCCTCTGAAGCTAAGAGAATGTGACTTGCCCAAGGTCACTCAGTGGGTTTCCATGGCTGAGTGGAGATTTGAATTCTGGTCTCCAGAGTCATAGTCTAATGCTCAAACCACTATATCACACTGGCTCTCCAATGTGGGAATTACATTGGATTCCAGTCAACTGTTTATAAAAAGACATCAGGTACCAAGGAAAATTAACTCTGTCACTTCCAATATGGGAAGTGATATGTAGTCATCCTGACCAGTAGCCAGTGATGGCCCTAACCTACATGAATTTATCCAATTGCTTGTTAAAGTTGCCCAAGTTGGCAGCCATCGCCATTTCTTGTGGCAAAAGGGTTGCCAGATTGAAAACCAGAAGGACTCCTGTACTTCTAATGGTTGTGTAAAATGGGATTTTCAACAGGTGGCATTTGTTATGTAACACCTACTAAAATTCCCTCTTCTACACAGTAACTTAAGTGCTTATATTCAGCTGCTTGGGGACAGAGTTAATGTAAAGCTTTCTCAGTCTGTATAAACTGCCTCCCTCTAAACTACCTTTCTAACTAGTTTGAGACAAAGAATTTCAGTGTGTGAACTGCATCTCTGGATTCTGTCCTCTAGAGCTTTTGAGCTGGCCCATGTTGCTGTTCAGTTGCCTTGGAGCTGAGTTGCTTTTCTGCTCAGCTCATCTTTTGACACCCAGTCACTGGGATGGTAAACATGGCCACTTGGAGACTGAAGTGCTCTGTGGGAAATTCCCTATATGCAAGAGTCCCTCCAGTTGGTGGAAACCATCTGGACTTCTGAACAGAGCCCTTGGAATATCGTCTGTGTCCCCCTAACTGGAAGAGAGGATCTCCTCCTACAGATCTTTCTGTATCTCTACATCACTGTACATTAAAAAAACAAGTAGATGAGCCCAAATATTATGCTACCTGCAATAGAAAATCCAAATTAATTCATCTCCTTCCATAGGGGCAAAATGTAATAATATATTGATTTTAAAAACAAAAACAACCTGGACTCTTTAATGGCATCCCACATGCACTGTTTAACAGCAGCAGCAGCAGCAGCAATATTTTTAGCAGCAGGCATGCACCACCTGCTCCTCTATTAATCTAGGTTTGGGGTTTAATATGAAGGAAGAGACTAGATACGTTAAAAATTTAAATATTCCAAAATTCTGACAAGCTTTCAGTAGACTAGCAAGGTTTAATACCATCCCATCGGCTGTCCTAGAGGGACGTTACCAAAGACAGGCATATAACGAGCATGTATGCCCTTGTGGAGAGGAAAAGGTTGAATCAGTACAACGTGTCCTCTTTGAATGCCCCTTCTATAAAAATGAGCAAGTGAGACTGATATACCCCATGATAAAAAAAAATACCATGGAAGATCCTGGGATTGGTGGCTAATACGCCTTCTATACGATAAAAATAAAAGGGTTACCAAGGAAGTGGCAACATTCCTCGTGTCAGCAAATAAATACCTGCAAAGCCATTCTTCAAAACTTATAATATCACAGTCCCCTCCCAGGACAGGAAGGGTCAGAAAACCATTCCACATGGTAAGGTGTAGTTGAAAATAGATTTGGAGAAAACTAAGCAGTCCTAGGGCCCAAGTGCTGTAACTGATTTAATTATGGACTCACCAATAGGCAGTCTAGGGTTTAGATAATAATAAAAATATACTGATGAATTTTATACAAACCTGAAATTTTCTTTTTATATAATTTGATATAATTAAATTTTTACATAATTAAATATATAATTATGTCTTATAATGTATCTATAATGTCAACGTGTTTTAATGTCTTTTGCTAGCTTGATGATTTGTTAATCGTAATAAAGGCTGATGATGATGAACAACAATATTTTCTTACCTGCCTCTCCCCATGGATTGAGGCAGGGAATATTAATAGACCAACATACAGCATACGTCAGTTTAAAACACACAACATCAGTTAAAATGCATTACATCAGTTTAAAAGACCAAATAAGACAAATACCTATTAAAACAATCAAAATTAAACTAAAATCAATAGTTTAAAATTCACAATTTTAAAATCAATTGGATGGGCCTTCCAGAAGAGAGTGGTCTATTCGGACAGCGTATTCAGCTGTTGAATCTCTTCTGGCAGTTTGTTCCACAGTCTAGACTAGATGCAGCCTCATTGTACGGATTCAACTACAGTGCAAAATGCCAGGCAGGTTGCAAATGGCACCCTGCAAGAAGGCCTTTCTGTCAGCACCAGGGAGGAAAGATTTGCAAATCTAGACATGGATCTCTACTCCCCTCTTGTGGTGAATATTTCATCCTTCTGCATGGGAGAAAGGCGCTTGACAAACCTCACACAGAGATTATTTTGGTACTGGTTTTGATTAAATAGAACTTGTTTTACATGAGCAGACCATTTCAAAGTCTGAACTTCCAATGCACGTTCCTAAAAAACCCCAGAAATGCTGTGTTTATTTCACCTACAAGCAAGGATTAAGGTTTTAGTCCTGAAACAGAAGTCAGCAGGAATGCACTCAAGACTGACCAGCAAGGCAGATGTGTGTTTGTGTGTCCTGGCATTAATTTCTGCGATGAAGCATTTAGTGTGATCTGAAAGACTTAAGATGGGGGTCAGTGTCTTGTTAGCACAGTCTGTAGGATACTGGAGACGGAAAGGCAAGAGAGAGAAGTGTTTGGCTGAAGGAAGCTATAAATGCTAATAGAACGACACTAGCAAAATAGGAACAAAGGAAGTTGCCATATACTGAGTTAAACCATTCATCTGTCTAGCCCTGTTTTGTTGATACACAATGGCAGTGGCTCTCCAAGTTTCCAAGAAGAGTCTTTCCTGTCCTACTTGGAAGTGCCAGGGATTGAACTGGGGGCCTTCAGCATGCAAAGCACATGCTCCACCACTGCTCTATAGCCCCTCTTTATGTCTAAGTCTGTATTTATTTTTAACCTGATAAGAACTCAGAGTGTTCTCAATTTCTTTTTCACCTTTCATTTTGTCTGTTAATCCTGATCGGCCTGATCACGAGGTCCCATAAAACTGGATATCCGCTAACACTAGTGCAACATGGGCAAAATGTAGTCAACTTATGAACTAGCTCCAGCAAAGTAATAGAATTTTAAGCAACAGAAAATGGTGCAAGAGGCCATCAGATGCTCATAGCCTTCATAATTTCTGGCATTGCTAGCACTTACCAAGAATGTACAGTGCTCTGGTGGCATCTGCACAGGTCCTCAACAAGACAAGAACCAATGCATGTTCAGCCTCAGAGCAAGGAAATGTTACTTTTTGGGACTACAGTGGGCCCTTGGTATCCTCTGGGGTTAGGTTCCAGGACCCCCTGTGGATATCAAAATCTGTGGATGCTCAAGTTTCATTATATACTATGGCACAGTAAAATGGTGTTCCTTATATAAAATGGAAAAATTAAGGTTTGCTGCTTGGAATTTATTTATTTATTTAAAAATCCCCCCCCCCCAGCCATTGATGGTGGAATCTGTAGATGCTGAATCCATGGATACAGAGGGCCGACTCTACAACTCCACATATCCATAGACATTATGGCCAAAAGCAACATTTCCATGCTCAGTGCACAGAGATGGTTAAACACCTCTGTGAAATTTATCTACCACACTATGCATACATTGAGAAAATTGGCAGAAACAATGCAGTCTCCTTGTGGGTGTCCTGAGTGTGAACGACTTGGCACAGCCAGTAGGAACCCAGCAACAACTATGCTTTGGAGATTCTGTAAATGGGGTCTTGAATCTCCTGATGTCACAAACACTGGTTACCAGCAAACAATGATCCATGCCAGCAGGGAAATAGCAGGGATTCACAACAAAAGCAGGATGGATATTTGCTCATTTTAAGCATCCATCATAAACCCATGTGCTCCCCATGGAAAAGATTCCAGTGTGTTGGGGTGGCCTAATGCTTCTGTGAAGGTAGCAGGCCTTTTTCCAGTGGTGGGAGACTGTGGACATTTTCAGATGGCCCTTACTGCCGCAAGCAGCCTCCAGAGCAGTAATGAGGCTGCTGCATGGTAGGGGGTCCTTTTCGGATGCCGACGTCCCTCTTCCGTGACCATTCGTGGCACGTACATGAAGCTTTGGAAGCGGCTGCATCATATTTCAATCATGGAAGTTGCCCATGATTGAAATATGACGTGGCCGCTTCCAAAGCTTCACGTACATGCCATGAATGGTCATGGAAGAGGGACGGTGGCATCTGAAAAGGACCCCCTGCTGCGCAGCAGCCTCATTACTGCTCTGGAGGCTGCTTGCGGCAGTAAGGGCCATCTGAAAATGTCCAGGAGACTAGGAGATGCACTAATGGAATGACTAGGAGAAAATGACTAGGAGAAGCACTAATGGAAATCATAGTTTTTCAAGTTCCCAGGAAACAAGCCCTTGACCTACTTGGTAGTTCCCTGGGAAATATCATTGGTACAGGAAGTAGGATGCGGTAGTTCAAGTTCCAAGATGCTGAAGACATAAAGCGTAAGATTCCCAAGCTGGATCTGAGGGAACGCAGGTATTTGCAAGCCTCAAGAAGAATATGGTCTACTAGGAAGGGGATGAAGGAGGGGTCGTGGTTGTGTTACATTTTGTTGTTGAATTCAGCTGTTGGTTGAACTTGCATCTGTGTTAAATGAAATATCAATATGGACATATTGACATCTGTCTGTCTGTCTTTCTGTCTAAAGTGGCCATAAAAATATTGCTTACCTTTGCTAATGTTTGGCCAGCAACAATCAGGTCAAAGGCAAAAGAAGAGGGAGGAGGTAGAACTGCACCCTTTTGAGGTGTCATTCACCATTGGTATATGGAAATGATCTTCTGAGTCCAGAGCTGCACAAGAAAGGCACTACAGAAGGCTGTATGTCACCTCCACCTAATAATAAGGCAATTCCTATTGAGTTCACCTTTAAAAAATTTTTAGCATACAAACCTCCACTCAGTTCTCAAAGCATCTTCAGAGCAAGGAGTTGAAGATGCTATCCCATTCAAATGCAACCTACAGCCCATGTGTCATATGAGCCCTGCTTGCTTAATATTATTTGTTTATTTATTTATTATATTCCTACCCTGTCTTTCTCCTCCGAAAAACAGATCTCAAAGCAGCTAAGAGTAAAATGAGCATAAGTTAAAAGCATGAAACAAGTTAAAACTGAACAACTTTTGAAGCAATAAAAATGAATCTTTTTTTAAAAGCCGTACCACGCTGGATTAAAAGTTCCCTTTGCAGCAACCTACCTTAAGTACTAAATGCCTGCTTGAATGGTGGAAGGACAACAGAGAGGTGGCAATGCAACTAACCTACTAGCAAGCACACTGAAAAGCTCCTGTCCTTCCACTTCAGTTGTGTGCTTTCAAGGCTGAGACGGAGGAGGTCTGGGATTGAAGGGTTGTGTACAGTGGTGAAAAAAATCATACCCACCTCACTCCTGGTGCTGGAAGAACACATGACATACAACTGTTTTTGAAGTGAATCTGCATCTTGTAGGCACTAATGTGATTTTTAAAAAGTCCCTATTTACTCTGAACTTTCCTGGAAAAAAATGGTTTTTTTGTAGGTGTACCCTGCACTCCAAATCAGGATTGGGATGGAATTGGAGGCAGGGGAGTGCTTGGAGGGCAGGAGTTGGTGGGAAGTTACTTTGGCATCCTTGTCTGGGAAGCGTAGTGTTGTGTCTCCATTTTGTTGTTGATGATGTGCAGCTATGGAGGAATGAGTGAAATGGAAGGGGAGGTTGCAAGGTGGGGAGCACTGTCTGGTCTCCTTTCATCCCTCTTTCCCCCTCCAAGCACTGCAACATCCCCCATTAAGTATATGTATATCAATATATTTGAATGTCTGAAGGAACAATTTCAGAAGCCCTGAGAGCCTTTGACAATTTGAATATGTGAATTGGATTGCTGACTGGAATCCAGACTGTCTAGTTTCCTTTAAACTATCTTTCCCCCTCCAAGCACTGCAATAGCTGGGGCTCATCTACACGACAAAAAAATCTGGCAAGAATGCGGGCAGAATACCTTTCGTTTAGATGAGCTCCTGCTGGGATTCACCATATTCAGAAAGAGTGGGAGGCTGAAAACTCCAAACAGATTGTGATAACAGCTTTCGCTGTTTCTCGCAATCTTTTTTAAAAATTGTGTGAAAATGTGCATAATAGGTCGTCTGTACAACCAATTTGAAAAGGGGCACACAGCAGGGCTGAAACCTGATTGGTCAGACCTCGGAGAGAGCGGGCTTGCAAGGGAGGGCTTGCAGTGCCAGAGCCACCATTGTTGTTGATTTTGCTCCAGCACAATCATTCAAGCAGCAGAGCAAAAGTAAGGTTTCTTTAAGCAGAAAATAGCTCTTCTGCATCTGTTTTTTTTTAAAAAGGGGAGGGGTGATTTTCAGGATGCAACTCACTCACAGTCACCATTTTTTTCATGTTGCTTGTGTGTACTGCAAAGTCACTAATTTCCCCTTCCAGCAAGTTTGCGAATGAGTCATGGGCACAAATGTACACTGCAGTGATAGGGAGGTAAGGCGCTATTTTTGCAACAAATTCTCCCATCTAGCTGCACCCCTGGACTCCAGTCAGGGAACCAGTCTGCATATTAAAATGGCTGAAGTCTGGCAGGGCTTCTGAAATGGTGCCATTCCTTTGGATGTTTTAATACAATATATGAAAAAAGTGCTTGGAGAAAGACAGAGGGCTAGAAGGATAGCAGACAGTGCCCCCCAGCTTCCCACTGGCTGTTTGTTAAACTGGCTGTTAAGCTGGGATATGCACCCTACCCCTCCCCTTACTTCACCATGGCACTGACCCAGTGAAGCCTAGCAAAGAATCAACTGTGGTAAGAGTGGAAGCTGTTCAACCAAGGCACCACTAAGCATGGCGGGGGTGGGGGGGAAAGACACTGGTCTTAACTCAGTTAAGGATTGAGAGTGGAAAGGTAAGTGAGGGAAGAAACGTTTTCTTTTTTCTTTTTCCTTCTCCTTGAGGCTGCCTGAGTTGGGAGACATTTAAAGTTCCCTCGCTTAGTCACTGGGGCAAAAGGGGAGAATGAGATTGGATGGGGGTAACATCCAATCAGAGTGCAAGGTGGTTTGTATGATTGACAGGAAAACAAGAAAAGGCTATTGGTTGCTAAGTTTAATGCATGCTGGGAATTAAAAAAACCCTGCATCTGATGTGGTCACATGATCGACACTAATCTGATTCAGTGAGCGCACATGAAAGGTAGGGAACACCCATTTGCTCTGAATTAACTTCTGATGAGAAAAGAGTGTGGCCCAATAACAAATTGAGTTCAGATTATAATGGATGTATGTGGTGTCAACAGGAATTATACCAGTACAGGATACTTCGTAGTGAAGCTGGGAATTTAGCCCACATGTAGACAATCCCTGATACTCAGACTGGCTTTCTTCCCAAATGTCTTCCATTCCCATTGCTCCTTCATTCCTTCTTCTTTCTCAGCCCCAAGACTGCATGGAAAAGTAGAGGGGAGGACACAGAGCAAGAATGTCTTGATTGGGAGGAAGAGGAGAAGAGGTTTCATAGAAGAAGGGAAAAGCTGTTACCCCAGTGGAGAAATTTATATGTGTGTGTGTGTTTGTATGCATGTATGTATGTCTCTCTCTGTGTGCATGTGTATAAAAGAAAATACCCCAGTAGGAGAAATTTACCATGGTTGAGTCTGAGGGTGGAGAGAGATGATTGGATGGATGAAGAAATCCAGCTGAATAAGGGGTGTGTGAGACAGAATGAGTGTGGGATGCTGAGCTAACAATGAGGATGAAGAAGAAAAAGGAGGGTTGTAGGGGAAGGGAAGGGGAAAAGAGGATAGGTGGAACAGGATGGTATTGGACTTGATGAGATGAGATGGGATGTGCCAGGTATCTGTGTATAAGAAAAAAAAATAGTGTCACTTTCAAAGATTTTCTTGCTTCTGTGAGGAAAAATTTTCTCCAGCCACCACTAACTTCTGCCCCTGTCTGCAGCCAGTATAGTTGTCCCTTCATATTCGCTGGGGTTTGGTTCCAGGACCCCCCCCCATGGATACCAAAATCTGTGAATACTTAAGTCCCATTATGTGCAATGGCATAGCAAAATTGTGTCCCTTATATAAGATGGCAAAATCAAGGTTTGCTTTTCGGATTTTTTAAAAAAGACTATTTGCAAGCTGTGAATACTTAAATCTGTGGATACCAAATCTGTAGATATGGAGGGACAACTGTATATGCCCCCTAAGAAATTCTTCCATAAGTAGTGCAGTCTACCATCTAAAAAAGATTGTCCATCCCTACCCTGCTGTATTATTTCCCCTAAATAGTCAAAGCACTTCTTATACATTTATTTCAGCTGTCAACAGATAGACCAGTACCTATAATTACAGCTTCTCTATTACAGATGTGAGGCTGAGGCTTGCTTAATGGCACCCAGGGAGGATGAAATGAAATTTGAATCTGAGACATCACAATTCTCTTATCTAGAAAGGAGGTAACTTGGTGCCCTCCAGTGCTTCAGATTACAACTCCCTTAAGCACAACATGAGAACTGTAGCAGTCCTGAAAGATCTTGGTGGCACCAGGTTGCCTAGCCCTGTACTGATGACTACTGAAGGAGCAAATCTTAGTGATTAAGCTAGGAGACTGCTGTAATCTATATAGTTACAAGGCAGCAACACACCTTATCTTGCTAGTACAGCTATACAGCAAAGGGATAATGTGAGCCAGCAACCTCTGCTTAGGGATCTTTTCAGACTAGCCCATTGTTCCACTAAAGAAGTAGGGTTTATATCATCACTTTGTTACTGGGATTATAATGCTGCCTTTTGCCCTTCAGTTTTGGTCCTGTGCTTATAGATTTGTTCCTGCTTTAGTTTTCTTACACTTGGGACAGTTTTGGATGGCCACCCAGTACCATTATTTCTCCACATGTTTACACATGTTTCCTCATGCCTCATCTTCCCATGGAGACTGACATAACTTTTCCCTGCCAGGCATATCCTGCCTTTAAAAAAACACACCCCATTGCTGTAACTACACTAGAGTGGCAATCCTTCAACATGCTCCAATGGGCTCCCTTGCTATGAGACATAAAGGAAGAATCAGAGACATTTCCAATGGGTTCCCATACTGTTTTACTGCTGTAGCAGCAAAGTACAACAGGAAGGAAGAAGGAAGAGGAGCACAACTGGGAGATCGTGGCACCTGCCCCCCACCCCCGGAAGGCATCATTCTTGGTGTATGCAGTCCTTCCTTCCATCTCCCCTATTGGAAATAAAGTGACAATGGGAGCAGGTCTGGGGCACACCTAGGGAAATCATGCCTATTATATATGTCCAAAACACACCTACATGATCCCTAAATTGGGATGCTTGAACCGGTGGGGAAACCCCCCCCCCCAAAATTCAGAACAGTACTTTGATCTGGGCTGACAAATGGATTATTTTTTATGGCAAAGAACCTGGGAATACACCAGCAGGAAAATGGAAGAGCAGCCACATTGTGCACAAAGCCCCCTTGCTTGTTAGTGTTAAACCATCTCCATTCTACTATAGAAACCTCGTGTGAAAATGACCATAGACATATTTATTGTTGTGTGCCTTCAAGTTGTTTTGAGATCCTAAGAGGGACCGACCATGGGGTTTTCTTGGCATAATTTGTTCAGAGACAGTTTGCCATTGCATTCCTCTTATGGGGCTGAGAGAATGTGACTTGCCCAAGGTCACCCAGCGGGTTTCCATGGCTGAGTTGGGATTCAGACCCTAGTCTTCCACAGTCCCAGTCCAACACTCAAACCACCACACTATGTGGGTTCTCCACAGACACATATCTCTGGTTAAATCTGATGCAGTACAATGGATCTTGTATTTGCACTGTGTGTTTGCTGACTGGCTATCCATAGATGGCAGCATGCTTCTAAAAACAGATGTCTTATGGAGAAGATTTTGCTGAAAAGAAGAGGAAGCTGCATGCTTGATAGTGTGAATGTTTTATATGTGGTGGATTACCCAGAACATGGGCAGTTACTTTTAAAGATTAATTAATTAAGTTTATGATGAGAAAGGGAAATAAAAGGTGTGCTAGTCATCCATGGTTTTGCCAATACTTATTCTCCTCTCTCTCTCCCTCCTCCAAGAATGTGGGATGGCAAAAATGATAAATGGTAATAATATATTATTTAGTATTAAGTTTATTTGGTGGCTTTCATTTATTCCAAATTATGAAGTTATGCCACTGCTGTGTACATTGCAACCATGATTGGACATATTGCTTGCATAATCATGTAGGTGAAGTTTGTCTTACAAGAAAATCAAAATGTGTTTCTCATCATTGTTTACTGTATTAACTTATATGAATATGCATGCCACAGAATCCCCATCCATTTCTGGGTCCAGTTCTGATAGCTGGAAAATAGCCAGACCCTTCTTTGTGGACTACAACTCCCAGAACCCACACATTAGCAAAATGAGTAGATTAGATTGTTGTCCAAAAAAAAAAAGAAAAGAAAAGGGTAACATTTCCCATCTCTGCCAAGAGTTCGTTATTCCCCAAAGAGGCAAAATCAAACAAATTCAATACTGCAAGTTGTAGGATGTTTTGTCCTACAACATTCATTGTCCCTAACTACTCATCAGATTAGATGGGATGTATGGCTACATCTGGAAGGAGCTGGGTTGGGGAAGGCTATCCTAATGGTTTGGTGGTATCTGAATGGGAGAGGCACTTGTGAAAGGGATGGAACAAGTGACAGAAATTCCTGAGGAAGTGTTACCAACTGAAATGGGCAGAGGAAGAAAGGAAAACAGACACCAATTGGTGAAATACTTAACTCTTTGCAGGATCTGAAAGAAGACTGATTGATGCTGAGCAGCATGGATATTAGTCTACTTGTTCATATGGCTTTCTAAGAATGTAAGAGAAAGATGGAGGCAATAAATGTAATATTTGTAAACGCAACAAAAAACTGTCCCTGGGCTGTTTTGTGTGATTTGCAGTCCTTGTGCTAACAGAGCAATGATGTTTATTTTACTTGCATTGCAGAGTGCCTAACCCTTGGCATAGGTTCTGTCAATAGTTTTCCACATAAGAATACTTCAGTGTGTGTTTGTGGTGAGGGAGAGGCTGCCTCTTTATTTATTTTTTAAAAAAGTATTAAATTCTCTTGAAACAGTTTGAAACAGCCTGCCAAGTTATTAGATACAAGCATTGCTTGTTAAACAAACCAGCCACCTCCTGTGAAGTGCAGATAGTTGTCACATAAGAACTCCTAGGCAGTAAATAGCTACATTATTCTTTTAAATTGTTAAATACCCTAAAGGCACCATATCCCCATCTGATCTTGGGAACTAAGCAGGCTCAGCCCTGGTTAGTACTTGGATGGGAAACTATCAATGAATACAAGTTGCTATAGGCTGTATTTCAGAGGAAGGAACTGGCTAAACCACTTCTGAGTTTTCCTTGCCTAAAAAAATGCTAAGAAATTCATGAGGTTGCCGTATGTTGACAGGCAACTTGAAGGAACATGCATACACACATGGAAAATCAGATGGTGAATGCATTTGGCTTGAGAATGTTTACTATTACATGCTGACTGATAAAGAAATCAATGAAACCATCTTGGAGTTCAACCAGGACTTTTGTCTTCAGTGGCAGAGAACAGCCATTGACTGTACATCATGACAGACACTGCGTGTAAGCCAGGGGTTGGGAGTGTCATGCCCCATGAGCCTGATGAGGCTGTAGAGTCAGAGGAGGAGGAGGACATGGCAGGGAATGGCCCTAGGGACCCTGGCGCAGGTTAATCTACACCTGTGTCAATGGAAAACACTGCCAACCTGGAGGCTCGAGCAGAAGAAGAGCCTGGTTCAAGTGGGTTGACATCAATCCCAGTAGAGAGTCCTGCCCACTCAGATGAAGAAGAGGAGAGGGACTTACCTCCACCATCGTATACCCAGCAACAAGCTCAAAAGGAGGCTCAAAGGAGGTCTCTGAGAATGAGAAGAACTTCTCATTAAGAAACACCTGGCAAAGCCTTAATTGCTTTGTATAGGCCGGAAGAGGCAATGGAGCCTTTGTCAGAGATCAACTGATCTTCCAGGAGAAAGCTTCCTGCTGTCTTCAGTGCCTGAATCCTTGCTGCCTTGACTCATGCCTTGACTGTTCCTGACCACCCTGTTGCCTGATCCTGCTGTCTCATGGACTGACTTCTGGACAACGCTGCCTCCTGTAAGCCTTGACCTTTGGACTGTATTCTGGACTCTTCTCTGTGTGCCTTCTTGCCTGTATTGCTGCTTGCTTGTTCTGAACTTTATGTGGCTCTCCCTAATTAACTATCACTGGGGCTTGGCTGCTTTCCTAGCCCTTGTTCATCCTGCTGGCATTTTGAGCTGCTTTCCCAGACAGAGAGTCACTTTCAGCCCACCCAGCCAACTATATTTCAATGACATTTGATTTCAGAGAGAACTGAGGCCAAAAGCAACAGGGTGGAATTGCTTTTAAAATATCAGCATATTTTAGCTTAAAGTTCTTCCTATCAGCAACGAAACCTTAGGAGAGTGATTTCAACTTTTTAGAATGAGGGGAACATGTGAAAGAGCTGGGGAACCACACAGTAGTGCTTTCAATAGAAATAGTGCATAGCCATCTCAGGCTGCTGCCACACTGCAGAAATAATGCAGTTTGACACAATTTTAACTATCACGGCTCCATCCTATGGAATCCTGTTGTGGCACCAGAGCTCTCTGACAGAGAAGGCTAAATATCTCAGAAAGCTACAAATCCCAGAATTCCAAAGCATTGAGCCACGGCAGTTAAAGCAGTGTCAAACTGCATTGTTTTTGCAGTGTGGCAGCATCACCAGCCTAGGGAAACTCTGAGGGCCAGAATGGAATCCCAGAGGAACCTGAGGTTTAGGGGGGAGGTGTGGAACACTTGGGGACTATAAAAATGGCTGACTGTTTGACTGTTTTAAAAATGGCTGACTTCTGTTTTACTTTCTGGTTTTAAAAAAGGCTTCTTGTAGGACAGCCTAGAGGATCAGAAACATGGCAAAATCGCCCATTGTGCTGCCTAAGGGGAATAGTTAGTAAAATAAATTTTGGAAAAAAACCAAGATTTTCTAGGTGGGTTCCAGGGGTGAGGTGAAAAGGCCCAAAATGGCCTTTGAGGAATGGAGGCAGCCACTAGGCCATACTGTGCCCACTCCAGGTTTAGGAATTAAAGGTAGCCTCATTACCGAGGGCTGGTCTATGAGGGAATAAAATGTGGATTGGTGCACAGTAATGCCAATTCGCAGCAGCTTTCATTTGTCTCCATGTTTTTTTTTGGCAAGTTTTTTTGGTGTGTGAAGCTATCCATGTTTGCTGTTCACATGGAGGCATGCCAGTGAATCAAGATGGTGGGCATGAGTGAATTACTCACAGTTGTATTCTCACCAACTTGCTACCTCCAAACTATTAAAAAACAAACAAACACCTAAATCCAAAGTGTGGAAGAGTGATCTTCTCTTTAAATTAAAAAGAGAGACTGTTTCATTGTCTCAGCACATGATTGCTACTGTGCAAATCCAACATGGCGGTTCCGTGTGCTGCTTTGGTAGCAAGCTCTGCCCCCGTGCACATCCAACCAATCAGCTATGCACTTCAGGAATGTGCTGTGATGTGATTTGGTTGTCATAATCAGTGGGAGTGCACATTTCCCCTGCAGTCTTTTTAAAAACCCAGGAAAACTCCCAAAGGCTTTCCCCCTATAGTTTCCCCGAATGTTGGTCCCCCTCCCTCCGAAAATGATGGACCACTGCGGGATCCTATTTGGACATACGAGATTCCCCTCAGATTCTAAAAGGATTTATTTCACCATCTAGACTGGCCCTGAGAACTAAGTTTCATTGAACTCAGAAGGACTTTCATCCACATATGTGTAAAAAAACAGGCTTCAAAGTGTAGAAAGCAAAGGTTACATGAGATACTGTATGAACATTAAACTCTTTAAAAAGTCAATAACTTTTTAAAAAATCTGGTGAAAAACAGATCTTAGAACCAGCACAAGGTGGTAGAACAGGCATTCTTGAAATAAAGAGTATCCAAGCCACAATATCCTTCTGTTCTTATAATACTTTTTGCAACCGGACTTGTTTATCTCAGATTGGCCTTTTTAGTCATCAGCCCGCTTGCAGAAAGTGCGGGATGTGTCCTTCCTGAATCTTCGTTTGCGAAGAAAAGCCAGCAAAATAATACTGTAATGCCTGACGTTTCCCACTCTTCACACTAGTTTTGGAATAGCCGTTTTACCAGCAAAACGGATGCCTACTTGCCTGCCTGCCTGCTTACACTTCCACATTTCTTTCTGAGTTTCTGCCTGCAAAATTAAGTTTACAGGTTACCATTACGGAAAAAACTAACATTAAAGAAACAGATCACAGCCAAAATAAACAGGTTCATTGTGTGCTGTTTAAAGACTTCAGAATAAGGAGTGTTGCAGACATTTAATTGGGAACCTTTCGCTTACAAAATACCATTCAAGGAACTAGAGGCTTGGTTTTTGTGAACAGGTGTTTATATAACACAAATGGCTATTCTGAAGGAAGGAGCCAAAATATATAGACACTGAGTGTTAAACAGGAGTTCAAGTCTTTGGGTGCTTGGACTTGCAATTTTCCCACCTTGCACATGATTTTTAAAATAGAATTAGCGGTATCTGTGTCTAGACAATACTGTCTTCACTTTGCAACCCTCCCATGTTTTTCCACCTATTCTTCTGGCTTTCTTTATAAAAGGAAAGATGGAACAGCTTGCACAATTCCTTTTGACAGTAGCTCTAAAAAGGGATCAGTGCTGGGAAGCACCCTTTATTTTGGTCCAAACAGTGGGTGTCCTTTGACACAAGTTGTCTAAGGACTTTATCAGATTAGTGTCTAAAAACGCAGTAATTCTGCAAATGAGGAAAGCGGAAACATAGTGGTATTATTACACTTATTATTGCATGTTGTTGTAATCGCGTGAAAGAATTGCTGCAGAATTATTGCATGACCACCACTAGCACTTTAAGAATGGGTGTTTACTTTTGTGATTTAGCATGGGCAAGATTTTGGTGGCTTTTGTGAGAAGACATGAGCACGCTTAAAAAACACCAAAATCCCCTTAATTTGCAAAGTAAACAAACACAAAAACACTTAAACAAACCTAAAAACATGCAAACAGTTCATAAAAAGAGCGTCCTGTGGATAGTTTTCATGTTCTCACCCAGACGTTTTCTCACTGGGAACGGGGGTGGGTGGGGAGATGACTGGCAATTCATGCTGCAATCTCGTGATTACAGTGGGGCATGTTTTCACATGCTCTTCAATACCACAAAAAAAGTCATATTGAGAGCTATTGATGGCTTGCCCTGTAAATTAAAAGCAATGCCTTATTTGCAGCTGGAGCACAGATTGACCATGCAGACACTACAACATTGTGCGATTGCGGGAACCATTCGTGCTACCGTGATGTTTTAATCGTGTAATTTTTGCTGCTTCTGATAAAGACTAGAATCATTCTGATAAGACTAGAATCATAGAATCATAGAGTTGGAAGAGACCACAAGGGTCATCTAGTCCAACCCCTTGCCCTGCAGAAATACACAGTCAAAGCACTCCCGACAGATGACCACCTGCTTGCTTATGTGGTGAACTTAGCTTCTAGGCTCTGCTACTCAGATAAGCAAAAATGGCTACAGACATCCAGAGGCATTCATCCGTCTGTCTATCATGGTTTGTATGTTGACAAAGGTCCCCCACTCCACTTGCCATAATGCATAGGAGGGATGACTTGATTGAGCATCTGAATAGCATTGAATGGAATAGCACTGCAGTGCATGGTGTGCATATAAGAATGCTTAAAAGAGCAAAGCATTCCTAAATTGGAGCACATGGACCCCAAGATTGTTTGTACCCTCATCCCCCCAACTTCCTTGGACTGCCCTTTTTTCTGGTCAAAAATAGAAGTGAGTTGCTTCTTCTGAAAGCCTACAGGAGCAGCAGCTCACTTTTTAAATAGGTTGCAGCTTCCCCACTCTGTTTAGCATTTAAAAAGCTGTTTTTCCCCCCTTTAAAACCAGAAATGGACTTCTGGGTACTTCAATTTATCTGCTTTTTGAGGCATTTGTGGCACCAGGACCAGTTTAAGGAATTTTAGGGCCCCCTGCAATGCTTTATTCTGGGGGCCCCATATGTTTATCTCAGGTCAATGTAACCTAACCCAACCTAAGCTATTCACAGTACAGGATATTCAGATTATTACTAATGATGTTTTTGCAGGAGGAGGGTTATTACGGGGGTCCCCACAATGATGGCCCCCCTGCGGATGCTGATGCCACCAGTGCCTTAAACTGGCCCTGTGTGGCACTCCTTGTGGCCCCTGGCTTCACAACAATTGCCCACCCCTGCTCTAGTGAAAACCCTTAATATGGCAGGTAAATGAAGGAGTGTGGGATGTTGCAGTTGCTCAGGCAGGATCTATAAACAATTCAGCCATTACCACAGCTAAGCACATTCTCTCTTTCGTCTCTTTATTTCTGTCTTTTGACTTTATCAGACGAGCCCCTTAAATCGTTCTTTTGCTGGCATAAATAAATCCATTTTTATGCCAGCAAATGAATGCCCCCCCACACACTTACTTTGCTTTCCCTGCAAAGGCTTCCCAGCAATGAAAGAGGAAGTGAATGGAGCTCCATTCACTTCCTCGTTCAAAATCCTGCAGATTCTTGCGAGACTTCATTGTGCAGGAAATTAAAAACAAACAAACAAAAAGAACAAAGAAAAAGTAACATAAAGCACAGGGACACACTTTAAAAGTCCCAAGTAACCTGGGGAGGGTCATAAAAAGTGCGTCGCTTACCTGCATGTCATGATCTCACCTGGAAGTGTTTGCGCTGGATCGGCCATTCTCGCTGCATTCATGTGAGTACAATGGCGTAAGGTTTCACACGCCTTGGGGATCAATTGATGGCTTCAGCTGTCAATTTAAAAATACAGGTTTTGGCAGGGATATAAACGCAAAAGGGCGACTCGTGCGGTACGCGTGCCCTTTTGTGTTTATGTGGTGTCATTATGACACTGTATTTAGTGCATCTGATAAAATCGATAGTCTCTGTCTCCCTCCCACTCTCTCTCTGGCTCTCTCTTAGTGCATTCTCCTTAATACTCCTGCTATCCTTAAATTAAATATATTGGAACGTTTCTCCTAAAGCACTCAATATAGTCACAGTTTCAAGCTATGCATGTCATCAGTATCAGCAAGGTATTTTTCCAGAGAAAACAGACCAATTTTTAAAAGGTGCTTTAAGGTGCATTAGAGTGTTCAGATCTGTTCCTTGCTTGCTTGGCATTCATTAGGCAGAACGATTTTATTTAGATAGGGAAATGAATGCTTGGATCCCATCCTGTCAGCAAATATCCACAGTCTTGAAACAGCCTGCTTAATCTCATTAGGTGTAAAAATATATCCACTGTGCAAGGCCAAGCTCCATTACTCATTACTCCATTACTCTGGCTTTGCACCAGGGATGCTTTTGACCCCCTAAACTATAATGCATCCTTATTTGCATTCAGACCAAGGAACATGTTCAGATCAGGACAACCCATTTTCTAAGCACTGGCTGATCTACAGGCTTTTCTTTCTAATGGTAGGAAAATGTGGCTGCTTCATCACTTCCTCATTTCAGGGTAGCATCATGTACTGAGTCCCTACAAAGACTGCAATGTGTGTACAGTTTGCCAAAGCTAATAGGCAGTCCCTCTGGACACATCCTGTGGGTAAACACAGTGTGCAAGCAAATAAACAGAACTCACAGGGATAAGAGTATCTATTGACCCCCAACTCTACTGCCACTCTGCTGGAAAGGTCAGGAAGATGAACTTTCATCAAAGCATTATTTTCTTCCCCACAGATTAATCGAGCATTAACATCTGGTTGTTTGTCAGGACATTTCCATATCTTCATGTTAGGTCCTAAAAGAAGAGGCTCACTGCAAGCAGAAAGGATGACAAGCCCACTTGCAGAATGTAGGAGGGACGAAAAACATTGAACACCATGGTCTTGAAGGATGTAGTTCTAATACTTAGAAAGAAAGAATAGTTTTCTATGGTTTATCCCTGGGATGTGAATCATGTCATTGGACTACAACTCCCATCAATTATAGACAGCATAGAGTGAGGAATGCTGGGAGTTGCAGTCCAACAACATACAGGGGGCTGCACTTTGCCCAGCTCTTGTTGTTGTGTTCCTTTGAGTTGTTCCTGACCTATGGTGACCCAAAGCTGTAGGGGGCTATCACAGGGTTTTCTTGGCAAGATTTGTTCAAGGTTTGCCTTTGCCTTTCCTCTGAGGATGAGAGAATGTGACTTGCCCTATAGGTCACCTGTTGGGAATCCCCGAGTGGGGATTCGAACCTTGGTCTCCAGAGTTGTAGTCCAACACTCAAACCATTACACCAGGCTGACTCTCATCTGCTCATCTCTAGTTTAGCTATTCTGTCCCCCAAATTGCTGCTACTCAGTTACAGTTAAAATTAGCTGTTGAAAAATCAGAAAGTGTTAGCATTACTTTAAAAGGAATTAATTTGTGGTTGTTACTTGTAACTAACTAAAAGTGAAACATTACTGTATTTATTTAATAACACTTTACCTAGGCTTTACTTTATCTTAAAAAATCAATTTAATATACCCCTCCCTAAAGGCCCAAAGTGGCTAATTAATGTTGAATTAATGTTACTGATTATTATAAACAGTGCAACATTAGTGTCATTGACATTAAAATGATTTAAAGTAACTCTGTTGTGTATCGTTTTTGTTAAAAAAATAGTATTTCTTTTAATAAGTTCCTTCCAACCCTTGGCTGTACCCCAACATCTGTCACTAGGGATGTTTGTACATTCTGCCTAATGGTAAGGCCAGTCCCAGGTCAGGTCTGTAATGATGCCTTCCATGGAAAATATGTGTTCTGTTCCAAAACTGGGTGTAGTTCCAGGCCTCCACAAAAGTTTGCTGGGTACTGCACACTGACACATAGTACTGCTGTAGGATAAGCTTTATTGATGGCATGTAAATGGTGCAGCAGATGGTCTACAGCAGAAAAACATTCCAGCTCTTTTGATGTTGAGCTCCAGCATCCCCTAAGAGTTAGTGGTAGAACTGGGCCCCTAGACAACTAATTCAACCCAAACTACCTCTGGCAGGCAGTGCAATTTCTGATGGCTGACTAAATGGCGAGCCCCTGGACTGGAGTGCCCCCCCCCCCAATGAAGGTGATGAAAGATGGGCTCCCACCTTCCATATACTGTACCTTTAAAAGTTATATACTGCATTTACAACCTTTACTCCAATTCAACAAGAAATAGGTTACTTTGGCAAAATCCTATGAGTTGTCATATGACTGAAATTTAGTGCATATTTGAGAAAGGTTGAAAAGATGTAAATGACTATATTGGTACCGTAGTTTATTTTTCCTTTATTAGCCGATTTCCCATGATGTGCGAAGTTCAATGCCTATATTTTTGAGGTTCGGTTTATTTTGTTAGTCAATATGTAAATAATTTTAGTGTGTGTGTTTATTTTGTTTAATGTTTTATATATTTTTAAATAATTGTGTTAACTTTATTTGGACTTTTTAGTCATCAGCGTGCTTGCAGAAAGCGCGGGATGAGTCCTTCCTGAATCTTTGTTTGCAAAGAAAAGCCAGCGAGAAATAATTGTGTTAACTTTATACTTTTGTATTATAAATTAATAAAAATATCTTTAAAAAAGAAAGAAAGATGGACTCCCAAGGGTTATACAGCACAGAAACAAACAAAGAAAATCAAAGAGCACAAATGTGATCCATCTCTGCCCCTGCCTATAGCTGTGAGAACTGTGCATGCAGGTTAATAATGAACATTCACTTTTCCAGACTGTTCTCAGCTTTCATATCTTTTCCCCAGCCCCAAACTGCTAAACTAATGCAAAATAGTATCAAACAAAGTCACTAATATTAATTAACCTTTTCTATACTGCTGGGCAGCTGCTAATGTTTGGCCATGATGCTAGCAAGGACTACAAGACTCATCTACCATGTGGCAAAGTCCCAACTCAAAAGAATATCCTCTATTTCTTTCCAGTCCGACTCTAAGGAGATTTTCACATGGGCCCAAAATGTCCCATTACTGCCCCGCCACCTCCTCTCCCGTTCCTGCCACGGAATAACATAAATCTTTCACATACTTACCTTAATTCCATGGCAGGAACGGGCTCCCCCTCCCCTTGCTGGCCGGCCGTAAATGCAGCCATCGTAAGGCTGCTTTTATGACCAGCCATCTGAAACGTTATCACATTATCACGTGATAATGGCCGGGCGGTAAATTTAAAAAATAAAACTCCCCCAAACATAAAAGCAGTTCACCAAGCACAAAAACACACTTTAAATCACACAATCAAAACAGGGAGGGTAGAATAAAGGGTGCCACTTACCTGGATGTCCAGATCGTACCAGGAAGTGCTCAGAATGGACCTCCCCTCCACGGCTGTCATTACAGAACAGGAACAGGGCTCCTGTTCGCACACCCGTGATTGCATGATAACAACGGAATGGGAGGTCTATTCACGATGAAAAATCGTGATTACATTGTTCCAGAACAGTCACAGGAGCAGGATGGATGCAACACAGAATGGGGTCAATGTCGTCCGAAAAGGAAAACCTTTCCCGACCCTGTTCTGTTCCTGCCCTGGGATAGCCTGTGTGAAAATCTCCTAAGTTGACATAATACTACACTATCTTTTTTCTATTATACCATACAAAACATTTATTAGCACATCAGCTGTTCCTTTGTCCCATAGAAAGCAGTGCAATTTGTGTGTTTCATTCTTTCCGATTTCAGAGGGAATGAGCTATTTCTAGGACTTTCCCTCAACCTTACTTATGTAATGGCACATTCTCTTCAGTATTTAAGGGATCTTTTCTCCTTTAGGCTAAAGCCACTAGGGGGGGTAATATAATTGTACAAAGTTGATTTTTTTCTGTCATATCTAGTAAGGGATGATAGAAGCCCTGTCATGTTCATCATGCCATGGAAGATAACGTGGGAAAACAGACCTTTGTGGTACTGAAGCAAAGGAAGCTAAATGTGCCAAACCAGATAAGACATCCTCCCAAAATTATTGCTCTGAGCTGAGTGAATTGTATCTCCTCAGCTGTGCTTTTCTTCTTTTTAAAAAAGCCTGCTTTTACGTATTTGCTTAACTAATCGATTCCAGCAGCTCTCACTCTTGCTCTTTACACATCTGCTATATAAATACATACACAACACTTTTTTTTTGGTGTCAGCAAATGGAAGCTTAGCAGGAAATGTCTCCTCTGGTGACATGGAAGGACGGGCTTGCTGACATGGGAGCAGCAGTCTCACCATGGAATGTGTTCTCCCTCTGCCTGACTAGGAAGACGGTTTAGGTATTCAGAGCATGAGCAGGTTCTTGGTAAAAGAGGGTTTGACAACTGGCCTATGGCTATCCACATGGCAACTTTACTTCTGGTGATTAACAACAAACTCCATGAGAGTATGTGTGTGTGTAGGTGACTTTAAGTCACCTGTCGACTTATGGCAACCCCATGAATTTTGTAGGGTTTTCTTAGGCAAGGAATACTCAGAAGTGGTTTTGCCAGTTCCTTCCTCTGAAATATAGCCTACAGCACCTAGTATTCATTGGTGTTCTCCCATATACTAACCAGGGTTGACCCTGCTTAACTTCCAAGATCAAATGGGATCTGGTACCTTGAGAGTACAGTATAACTAATAAAAAAGGCCCATTTTTAAAAAAAAATAAATTTACTTCTTTACACTGCCATTAGTAGGGTGAGTATAGGCATGCAGTGGGCCCTATACTACGGTATCTAAAATCTAAAAGCAATGAAAGGTGTGTGTGTGAGAGAGAGAGAAAGAGAGAATGCTTGATTTTCCAACTATAAGTCCAGTTACAATGACTGACCTGAGTCAAAATGATTCTCTTTACATAGTTCTCCTCATCCTTTGGCAGATGGTGTAGCTTTAAGAAACAGTGTTTAAAGTTGGAGGTCAGCTATCTCATGGTGTGTCTGCACAAAACACGTCAGTTTCAAACTGTTTTAATTGTCACAGTAGTATCCTAAGGAATCCTGGGATTTGTTGCATTGTGAGATATTTAGACTTTTCTGGGGGCGAGAGAGAGCTCTAGTTTCTCTCCTGAGCTACAATACCTCCACATTTACTTTAATGTGAAAAAGTAAGAGAGGCTTAACAGTGTCAAAGAATGGAGGGACTATATGCTCCATTCATCCATCAGCAAGAAGTGGGGGTGAGGAGCATCAGGATTCTAGGGACCTAGGAAGACAAAAATTTAAAAAAAGGTTAGGAAGACGTTTTCAGAGAAATATGGCTCTATGAAGATAGATTAGATAGTGAGCAGAGAAAGAGGGAGTGTAAGAAAGCTTGGGTGAAGAATGATGATAGACAGAGGAATAGTTGATCCAAGAGGAAAACATCATAGTGATGAAGGAAATTCTTTCATTGGTCCTAAAATCTCTGCTGTTCCTTATTTATAGATAAACCCACTTCAAAATGTGTACCTCCATAGCATTTGTTTTTTAAAAAGCATTGTCCCCAAATTCTAGCAGACTCACAGGGCTTCTGCCTCTGAAGATCTGAAGATGAGGTTCTTAAGGTCAGCAAATGAACACAGAAATGAAAGTGGTACTGAACACATGTAAAACGTTCAACTCACAGTGAAGTCGCTGACATCTGATAGTTTCCATGTACCTCCACCCTTCCCACTCCAGTCTCACATAACCAACACTAAATGGTGAAAGGTCTGGAAGTGATGCCTTATGAGGAGAGACTTAGGGAGCTGGGTATGTTTAGCCTGGAAAAAAGATGGTTAAGGGGCGATATGATAACCCTGTTTAAGTATTTGAAGGGGTGTCACACTAAGGATGGAGCAAGCTTGTTTTTTGCTGCTCCACGGAAACACGGACTGGAACACAGAGCAACGGATGCAAGCTCCAGGAACAGAGATTCTACCTCAACATTAGGAGGAACTTTTTGTCAGTAAGAGCTGTTCGGCAGTGGAACACACTCCCTCGGAGTGTGGTGGGGTCTCCTTCCTTGGAGGTCTTTAAACAGAGGCTGGATTGCCATCTGTCGGGGATGCTTTGATCGTGATTTCTTGCATGGCAGGGGGTTGGACTGTATGGCCCTCAAGGTCTCTTTCAACTCTGCAATTCTATGATTCTATGATCTGAGAGACATTTATTTCAACCAGCCAGGGCTTCACTGGCAATGGTCACCCAGAGGATCTTTTCATCTGCTACCCCCAGACTGTGGAATGACCTGCCAGAAGAGATTTGACAGCTAAACAAGCTGTCAGAATTTAAAACAATACTAAAGACTTATCTCTTCCGGCAGGCCTACCCACTTGATTTTAATCTATACATTTTAAATTTGTATTTTAAGTTTATGGATGATTTTAATGTAATGTTTGTTTTAATCCTATGTGTTTTTACCTGTGTGTTTAAACTATTTTATCTTATATATTGTATTTTAATTCATCTTGAACCCTGCCTCTAGCCTTGGGGAGAGGCAGGTAAGAAATAATAATAATAATAATAATAATAATAATAATAATTTGAAATTGTGATGTCAAACTAAGTTGCTACTTCAGTTGCTCTGCTTGCTCTGTTTATTCTATACTTCTCTGTTTCTCCTTATCTTGTCAGGATGTTCATGGATATCCCATGACATCTCATTAATGTAGAAAATGTGGAAGCTTTTGTCAGGAGATGATAGGGCAAGTAATCCCCAGCAGAAGCCCAAAAACTGTCTCAGCAGACTCAGTAGCAACCCTTTCCCAAGAATACTCTCACACAGAGTGTTTGATGTCCAAATAAGCAGGAGGCACTTTTATCTTCAAACTCAAACAGTTGCAATATATACAAATATTTACAATTGAAGGAGAAACTGCTTCACCAGGCCTCAGCATTCACAGGAAGAAGAGAAGTGAGCTCTGCTCTGACCCTTCCATTACAGGGCATTGGCTTACTCAATCGCATGATCTTACAGACCAATAAGAACCCTCCTTCTGTAGCTAAGGAAGACTAGGCAGTTCATGGAGTCAGCCATTTTGACTAAGCATGACTCTGCAGTTTGTTTGGTTATTTTAAAATGGAGTTCAGTCTCTAACTCTTGACAATCCCCTCCAAAATGGTTAAACTACTGCACAGGACTCATGCTATCATCACAACGTATCATCATTAACATACATTGTTGGATATCAATCGTCTGTCAGTTGACCTTCCCTTTTGACACCTTTTACTTTACACGCTAGTGACAAGGTCCAGCCTCTTTGCCATCTCTTCATGGCTTCCTGCTGGTAGGGCTTTTGTGAGCAGGCCTGCAATGTTGTCCTCAGATGGGCAATACCTCAGACACAAGACACCTTCTTGTATTAACTGCCTCACATTTTGGTAGCATACTGCAATGTATTTTGTCCTACATTTCAGGTTTTCTGCTTCTGCCATAACTATGCAGGCTTGTAAGTCCTTGTGCACCTCAGAAGGCATTTGGCATGGCTCCCCAAGCTTTGCAATCATCTGCCTAACCCATTTTACCTCACTTGCCATCTCAGACAAGGCAGCAAATTCAGCTTCAGTGGTACTAATGGCCACACAGTTCTGCTTTTTTGATCTCCACACTATGGGGCTTTCTGTATATCTGACCACCATTCTGGTCACTGGCTTCCTGTCTGAAGTCTCAGCAGCAAAAGAGCTGTCCACATAGCACTCCAGGGTCACCTGACTTCCTGTCAGCTTCAAACACATGTCCCTGGTCCCCTTGAAAAATCTAACTATCCTCATCAGGGCTTCCCAATCCGCCCTCCTTGGCTTGGAGACTCTTCTACTGAGCACCCCAGCTGCAAAACTGATGTCAGGCCTTGTGTTGTTTGCAGTAAACAACAGACTGCCTACCACTGAGTGGTACAGATCTGGCCTCTCAAACTCCTGTTCTGCCTCTAAGTTCACAAAATCAGTGGTCATTGGTGTCCTGACCACCTTAGCCTCACTAAGCCCACACTTGGCCACAAGGCTGTCAATCTTTTTTTTTTTTTCTGGCTTAAGAAAAATTCTCCAGGACCAGTTCTTTCTACCTTTACTCCTAGATAACATCTCAGGCTGCCTAAGTCCTTTAACATGAACCGGCTTTCTAACTCGACCTGCACTTTCTTGACATCACTGGCACTCTGCTGCCACACAAAGGTCGTCCACATAGATAACTAGCATGACAGCACTATCACCTGCGCCCTTGGTGTACATACAGGTGTCTGCTACGCTCCTTGTGTAACCTAGTGACACGAAAACTTGGTGTATGCACTTGTTCTAGCAACGTGTACTTTGTTTCAAGAAGTAGAGCGCTTTGTGCAATAAGCACACCTTGCTCTCACCTGCACTGTCATATCCTGGGGCCTGTTCCATGAACACTGTCTCTTCAAGATCAGCATTCAGGTATGCTGTTTCAAAGTCAAAGTGTTGCACAACCATCTGCCTCTTGGCTGCTACAGCTAACACTAACCTAAGACTTTCTGGCTTTGCTGTGGGCGAAAAGGTTTTGTCAAAATTGGGGCAGCGCTCCTGTGAAAAGCCTTTCACAACTAAGCATGCCTTACACTTTTGTGTCCCATCAGGCATGTCCTTAAGCTTGTATACCCACCCGCAACCAACAACCTTTTGGTCTTTGGGCCTCTCAACTACCTGGAACACTTTCCTCTCAACTAGTGACTTGAACTCAGAGTCCATGGCTGTGTTCCACTTCTGCTCTTCCTGAGGAAGTTTTAGGAGATCCTGAAAACTTGCAGGCTCCTCTGCCATGACATTGCATAGCCTGGCTCCTGAATAACAAATCTGTCAGGAGCCTTTCTGACCCACGTTGACCTTCTGGGGACGAACACCCTAGTTCTGTCTGACTCATCCTCACTTGCACTGCTGCTGCTATCTCTCCCTGTGTCAGGCTCAATGCTTGTTTGTGGTAGCGTGTGTGTTGGAGTGGCATGTGAAGTGTCAGGCTTTTCTTCCTATACCTCCCCTTCATCATCAGGCATTATCACCCCTCCGTTTGTGGGAC
The DNA here is from genome assembly GCA_030847615.1 of Gambelia wislizenii. Lineage (NCBI taxonomy): Eukaryota > Metazoa > Chordata > Lepidosauria > Squamata > Crotaphytidae > Gambelia > Gambelia wislizenii. The sequence goes on from JAUMIR010000002.1 coordinate 163,453,813, forward strand.
TTTTGGGAGTTGTTGACATATCCCTCCCCAAGGGAATAAACACCTCCTGATTGCAATGCAATCTGTCCCACTCTGAATACATTTCAAAGTTTGCACTCATGGAGAACACCACCTTTCCAGGATGGACAGAAAATACGTACTTATTACCCTCATAGCCTAGGAAACACAGCCTCTGGGTTTTAGGCTGCCCAGGCTTCCTTAGGCTTGGGTGAATCAGTACATTTGCATACTGTCCAAAAACCCTCAGGTGCTTGAGGTTTGGTGCTCTAACATACAATAGACAATAAGGAGTCTGGTTGACACTAGACGTCCCCAGTCTATTTAAATGGTAAGCAGCAGTCTTCACTGCCTCCCCCCACAGCCCAGCTGGGGTTTGCGCATCTTCCATCATGCACTCCATCATGCATTTCAACATCGCAATGTTCATTTCTGCAAGCCCATCCTCCCCTGGAGATGCTGGGTTTGTGATCTTGTGTCTAATGCCCCTCCTAAGCATCCAGGTCTGCAGACTGTTGGATAAGAATTCCCCTCCCCTATCTGGCACTAGATTGGAAACCTTATGAGAAGGAAATTTGCGTTTCACCACATTCACCCACTTACGGAACCTGTCCGCAGCCTGATTTTTCTCCTTCAGTAAGTATACGTAGGTGTACCTAGTGTGTCTGTCCACTATCACAAATAGTGGTTACCCCCTTCAGTGGACTTATAGCAGCCTGCTAAATTAGCGTGGACAACTTCAAAGGGTCTGTTGGTGACACATTGGGTCTTTTTGGCAATAGGGAAAGCCTTCACCTTAACTTTCCTGCACACTGCACATTCTAAGAACCTTGGGCAGTGTTTCATGCTTAAACCAGGGCACACTTTTGCTAGCTCCTTTAGCCCTTTGTAACTAGCATGGCCCATTAGCCTGTGATAGTAATGAACACACTTATCATGTAGGGGCACATTGTCTGCAGGGTTCACATTTGCCACCTTCCCTTTAGGCAACATGTAATACAACCCATGTTTATTTATCCCTTTTGCACAGACATTATTCATTGTATGCCTTTCTGTTATTGTACAGTGTTCCCCCTCAAATATCACTTTATAACCATCAGTAGTCATTTGGGACACACTTAATATACAATTCTCTAGTTTGTTAACACATAACATATTTTCAAAACCTTTACCAAAAGATAGCACATATGCAGTGCCCATTTTCTGCATCTTGTTGGGAGCACCATCTGCAAGGGTAATATTGGTTATTGAAGCATTTTTAACATTGCTTAACAACTGTAAATCATTAATCATATTGTGTGCTTCATGTAGCTGCAGGCTCCCTCCTCCACAGGTGCCTCTGTTTCAGTGCTGTTCTGATTGCATCTGGTAATTTGTGGCTGTTTATTCCCCTCTATTCAGGAATCAAATTGCTTGTGTTGGACCTCTTCCAGAATACACCCAGCTACCAGGTCTACAGACAAATCACTCTCCCTGGTGGTCTGCAGACTGTACATTAGGAAATCCCATTCCTTTGGCAAACTGCCCAATAAAATAAAACACTTATGGGCTTCTGGAATGTCCACCCCTCTATTGGCCACCTCTTGAAAAAGCTGCCTCATTTCCTCCAAATGGGCTTTCACGCAGCCTCCAGTAGACAGCTTTGTGTTATAAAGTCTCTTAGTCCATATCATCTTTGAGAGGCAGGATGAATTCTGATGAATCGTTTTCAAAACTGTCCAGAACTGAAAGACTGTCTTTGCTGGGGTCACGTGTATTAACTGGGAGGGGCTGAGCGATAAGAGAATTGCAGCTCTAGCCTTCTAGTTTGCTAGCCTGAACGCTACTATTTCATCTTCTGAACCCTCTGGGATCACACTTTCATTCTCCAAAACATGCCACAAATTGTCCTTAATTAATAAAGCATCCATGTATAAACTCCATGCTGAATAATTTCCATCAGCCAGCTTTTCAAAGCAGATGAAACTATTATCTGCCATTCTGCTGATTGAGTCAACAATTCTCCAGCTATGAAACATAAACAGCTGGCAGCTGGCAGCACTTCAAGGATACTTGAAGATATTACAGGGACTGGCTGAAACTTAACTGTTTCTCAGGCAACTAGCCAAAAACACTCAAAACAAAGAGTTTCTGGAAAGTTTATGGGTGCACCTTATCTAATCTGAGATCAATCAGCTGGGCCCATAACCACTGTCAGGAGATGATAGGACAAGCAATCCCCAGCAGAAGCCCCAAAACTGTCTCAGTAGACTCAGTAGCAATCCTTTCCCAAGAATACTCACACACAGAATGTTTGATGTCCAAATAAGCAGGAGGCACTTTTATCTTCAAACTCAAACAGTTGCAATATATACAAATATTTACAATCCAAGGACTGCTTCACCAGGCCTCAGCATTCACAGGAAGAAGAGAAGTGAGCTCTGCTCTGAGCCCTTCCATTACAGGGCATTGGCTTACTCAATCGCATGATCTTACACACCAATAAGAACCCGCCTTCTCTGCTAAGGAAGACTAGGCAGTTCATGGAGTCAGCCATTATGACTTAGCATGACTCTGCAGTTTGTTTGGCCATTTTATAATGGAGTTCAGTCTTTAACTCCTGACAGCTTTGACTAGAGTACCAACTATGGCTGTTCCTGGGCAGAGGCAGCTTAGCTCCAGGGTTCCATACACTGATAAACTGCTATCTGGACTATTGTAATGTACTCCTTCTGGAGCTGCTTTTATGCTTGGCTCAGAAACTACAGCTGGTGCGAAATACAGGTTATTGTGTGATATATCCAGCTATTGCCACATAACACCATTGTTGAAGGAGTATTCTGGCTGTTATTTGTCTATCAGGCCAGGTTTAAAGTTCTATTATAGTACTTTATAGTACTATATAGGTTACTATTATAGTAACCTATAATGTTGTAAATAACTTGAGGAAAATGTCTTCTCCCATACAGATCTATCCAGTTGCTGCGACCACTTTCTGGAGATTTCCTCTTTGTGTCACATTCTGCAGATGTCCATCTGGAGACTTCTAGGGATGCGGATCTTTTCTGTGGTGGCACCAACACTTTGGAACACTCCTTCCCCCAAGTTCCCCCAAGTTCTATTGGGTTCATTGTTCATATTTATTGGCTGGTGTTCAATATTGGACTTGTGTCTACAGAAGTGGACTTATGTTTGTGGGAAATAGAATTGAGCAGATTTTGCAAAATTCATATTCAGCAAGGGGCTGTCATGATGTTACTATGTAGGGGAGCTAGCAAGGTAACATTCAGCATTGGGACTGGTGCATGTTGGGACACCAGCTATGCAGCGCTGATGCACATTAGTAGAGCTCATTGGGACACTTCTGCTGGTGCCCTGATACACATCTTCACAATTCACTAGAAAGGTCTCTGCTATGTAGCTAAGTATGTGTAAAGTTAAGTAATGTAGACCACGATATAGAATAGTGGCCATGATATTCTTGTTTATGTACTATAGTATGGATATTCTAGTTTATGTTGTACACTGTCTGGATATATTATACATGACAGGTGGTATAAAAACCATTTCAATAAAAAAAAACCCCTAATGGACTGTATCATTTGCTGTGCATGTGCTATATTCATTCACAGAATGATTTAATTGAATAATAGGGCTTATCTACATTAGCTAGGATATGCAGGCTCCCTGCCGGTGTATCCTGGCTTTGGCTGTGGTGTGTCCTGCCCCTATTACCTGGAGAAAACAGGCTGGTGTCCAAAGCCATTTTTCTCCACTGAGGCAAAACAAAGGCCAGGAAGGGGCCCTGCAACATGTGACTGCCAGCCTAGGTCACACGCTGAGGGACCCCTGCCTGGCTTCTGAGACACCCAGGGAGCTGGTGGTGGCAGTGATGGATTGTGTTCTGGGATGGGCTCCAGTGGACACTGATCCAGTGGTACCAGATTATACTGGGTATTTTCTTATATTGCTGTAAAGGGCCCTATCCTGCCTTGCCCCTGTTCGAGCCCTGTATCTGCCCCAGGGATCATAAGGAGTGTCCGGAGGCAGGTCAGGGCAAATGCACTGTGTCATCTGGACTGCAGGGCTCTGGAACAGGGGCAAGCTGTGGTATTTGTCCTATGCAGATAAGCTCATGGTTATATATGGTTTCCCCCCTCCACTGTCAATTTTTAATTATGTCAAGCTCATTGTAATTATAACCAGATAATATATTTTTTAGGGTGGGATATTTATTCATTTCTAGATATTCCCTTGCTGTAGCTTAGTGGATTTCAGGGTTAATGGGGATCCCATTTAAGGTTGAGAAGAAACTGGAAAATTATCCCACTGAGATTCAAGTAAAGGCTGGAAATTACTTGGCAGCTACAAAACAGATTGACAGCTCCAGATAAAAGAAGCCAATGTTCTGAATAGCAAAATTACTTTTCTTTGAGTTACCTAGTAGGTAAGTGTCATTTGATTTTCCCAGCAGTTAGGAAGAAGGCTTTGTGGATTTAGATATCAGATAACTTCTGGAATTTTCAAACAATGGAGTTTTCTTTCTAATAGAGGAAAGGTAAGCATTTTGGGGAGGCCTTTCTGTTCTGTTCTGTTCCAATCAGAGTTTTTTTTTTCCCTTTTGATATTTTCTAGAAATTATTATCACAATGTCTCCTCATGTTGGCCCATCTGTGTAATTGTACACAACCTGATATGTGCATCTAGAGAGAAACAGAACTCATTGTGAGTGTGATTCAAGGCCAACAGACAAAGGGAACAATTTGTTTAGCCTCTTGCTGGTTTGCGGCATCCACAGAACCTAGCAGGAAATGATTTGACAGGAAAGCATGTTCTCCAACCACCTGCAGCCAACTGATTTCCTGAAGTTCAAAGTTTAGAGAAGGAAATAAAACTGTCATCTCCCTCCATGAGCTATCCCAGGAAAAACTCAGCATGTTCATTTAGCTTTCATACACTGCTGAAGTTACTTTACAATGTCAGGATGGATCTACACACTGGGAAGGCAGACCTATATGTAACAGATCTAATGGACATTAAATCTCACTCATGTGCAGGCACGGGAACAATTTTTAAGGCAGAGTGAGTAGGAGTGTATGTTTTTGTGTGCATGTGTGCATACACAGGGGACAAAATGGGGAAAAAAAAATCTTCCCAAGAGCATGGCTGGCCTTACATGATAAGGCATGGTAAAGAAGATTATGAGTATCATGAAAAGGCAGAGAAGCATTATTTACCCTCTTTTGTTGCATTATTACTACCAAGACTAGGGAGAGGTGCTCATGGGAGTTTCTTCCTCATATGCCTAATATCAGTTCACAGAGTCACCAGAGCATCACATCACTCTAGCCTGCTCTGATTTTGAATGGCATGGTCATTCACCTGTCTAAGTCACCTGTCTAAGCCCGAATCTACATTGAGTTTTTACTTTTACCACCCATTCAAAGCTGTTACTTGCACATGACTCTGAGCTCCAGGAAAATCGAGGCCCCAATGGTAGTTTCACTCTCTGAAACCAGAATGGGTGGCTTACTTGCGATGATGGGGCAGGTGTTCATCCTACATCAGAGAGAGTGACTACTGCTGGTGCTTTGCTTTTCTCAGGTGACTGTGCACCAGAAAATCAAAGCCCTAGTGGTAGTTGCCCTCTCTGAAACCAGATTGGGCAGCTAGCCTCATGAAGGAAGGGCTAGCTGGGTGTTCTGACCTCAGAGAGAATGACTACTGCTGGGGTTCTGCCTTTGAAATGAGAAGTGGCACCAAGGAGAGGAAAAATGGCAGTGCTTCAGGCAGCACTTGTCCTTCCTCTCCTCCCCAACCCCCTGAATCCAATGTGTATGGATTGTTCACATGGCAGTTTTCCCATCAAACTCCGGAGAAAACTGCAAGTTTTCTAAAACCTGAATCAAGGGGGTATTCCCTGAGTCTAGTGTGAATAGGGCCGTACATACTGGACTTTTTCAGACGGGGTAAAAAAAACCCTGCGGAGGTCGGGAGGAGGACGGCACTGTCCCACTTCCAGCGATTGGTTTCAGACAATGCCGTGCTCCTCCCATCCTTCGTTCATTCTCCCTCTGTGCTGGAGGGATGAGAAAGGCACTGATTTTTATTGACAGAAGCTTCTGTCAATAAAAAGCAGTGGAGGGAAAATGAACAAAGGACAGAGGGAGAACAAACGAAGGCTGGGAGGAAGACAGCATCATCCAAAATCAATAGCTGGAAGTGGGACAGTGCTATCCTCCTCCTGACCTCTATGGGTTTTTTTTTACCCCGTCTGAAAAAGTCCTTTGTGTCACTGTTGCACCAGATTGGGGGAAAGGGCCACACGTTGTATGGCATTATCGGGCTGGATTCAGGGGAGATTGGGGGTTTGTGTCTTTTTGTAGACAAGCCCTAGGTTTCTGTGGCTAAGCAGGAAACTCTTGTCTCCTGGGGTCCTAGTCCGACCCTCACAAAAGTACACAACACTGGTTCTTATGTACTGACTACAATCTTTCTAATATATCAGCAGACTTCAGCAAGGAGTACAACCAGTCAATGAAATCACTTTAATATGATATAAAATAATAATAAAAAACCAATCAAAACATGTGCCTCTTTCTTTCAACATGCCAGTATCCATCAAAATAGTACTCAGCTAAAGTTGTTGTGGACTTGGGGATAGACCAGCAGAAAATCAGATTCAGGAGTTTGGCAGACATAGAAAAGCCAGAGCACTTTTCATTAATATGTTTGGTTTGTTTACTCCCATAAGGAGATCAGACAGAAAAGGCTAACTAACATTATTGACAGAGTTCAGCTCTGTCCAGTGGCAGAGAAAGATGGACACCTGATCTTGGGAAAGCCCAGATGGTAGTGGTATTCAAGACAGCTATGTTTGCACATATGGAAAACAAGGTTCTGATCTGCTTTTGTAAAAACAAACTCTGTATATAATGTCAACATTATGAGGTTGAGTGACTTGTTTATGGTCAGCTGGCTGAAGATGGCTTAAAATGTTCTGTTGAGTGCTGTTTTAGGAGTGTTTTATGATATTATTATTGTACTGCTGAAATGACAAATTGCAAAGCAGCAATAAACAATTCATAAGGAAGGAATGAAAAGAGGTCCTATAAAATCATTTGGTATGCAGGCAATCTCCTTCAGGATTGAGGGAAAAAAGCAGCTCTGTTAACTATGCATCCCAGAATTCGGTATCTCCTCAAAAACCAAATTGCAGGATTCTTAGTTAACAGAGCTGGCAAAAAGGATGACTTGGATAAATCATTGAGAAGCAATATTTTTCTGTATGAAAACACAAAGCAAAAGTAGAAACAAGGGACAAGGTCTTAGTGTGCTTTTCAAAAAAGAAAAGAATGGAATTTCTCTATCTGTCTATGAACTTATCTATCTGCCTGCTTGGATCCAGAGTTTCCATGAATGGAACTACACTCACAAGCAGTGGTGGCACCAGGGCGATGCGGAGACAAATCGCACCAGGTGACACTGTTGGTGGTGGGGGAGGGGGTTGACACCAGCCTAACTGGAGTGAGAGAGATAGAGCTGATATTCACCAATTCTTCTTCTTCCTTGCAATCTTCTGCCCCTCCTTGAAAAGCAGCTCCAGGGGAGATGGAAGATGCTCTAGAACAGTGGTGGGGATGGCAGGATGGGCTGAAGGTAGAGTGGGGAATTAGGAAACTAGTGGGGAATTCCCTACCCCCACTTCCTCCTGCAACAGAAATCTCTATTAGAACTTAGATCATTTTAAAAATGGAAGGTGGGCACTGGATCCAACCACTTTCTATTGTATTTCTTTTCTAAAAAGCAATCAAAGCATTGTACTCTGAAATATTTGTTTAAAAAATGACAACAAAACTACAACACATCTGTATTATAACATAAGGTTTATGTCTTGTCTGTTATGCTATACAAATTCTCATGCATAATTACAGAATCATGAAATGTGGGGTGTTATCTAATGATGCCAAGGCCAAGGCCATAGTAAGGTTACTTTGACTACTTTCTAAAATATCCCCCTCCTTTTTTTTTGTCTTGAATGTACATTTATGAACTGGTGTTCACAAAAAATGATGCTTATATTCAGGTTGGCTTCTCAGACATTCTTGTGCAAGTTCAGGACCAATAAGGAAACTTCAGCTTATTTTTTCCAGTGGCTGTTTTTGATTTATTTTGCATAGAATTTGGAATGAAATAAATGTAACAAATTGTAGGTGCTACACTCTAATACTTGTTTCATTCTGAGCATAATTGTCAACATCTACCCAAGCACCTCAGGGTGAGTTTCCTAATTATAAAATACAGCAGGGAACCCATACCAGTCATAGAGGCTTAACAGAAACCAAATAACACTGAGAGTGTGGGGCAGGGAAGAAAGAAAAAAGAATACAGGTAAAGGGGGCAATCTAACAGGACTGAAAAAAAATCCTTTTCCTCCTCTTCAGTGATGCTGTTTGAATAAATGGCAGAATGCAGAGCAGTGAGCAGTGCTTTTGCTGATGATTCAATATGCCACTTAGGAAAAGAAAGGAACAGAATCCCATTGATAGTACAGGTAGCAAGAAATTCCATTTCTCCATGCATCCACATGCATGTGGAAAGCTCACTGCCACCCTATTGGGATTTCTTTTCCCTAGTCCTGCCTACTGATTGTGCAATAAAAGGACTTATTAGTCATGATGATAACATTCTGCTCATTGTCTTGCTCCACATGGCATGGTGGACTCAACTGCATGTCCCCACCAGCTCTCTGCTCGGTTCCTTTCTTCGTCTTACTACTGACTTTTTGCTGTGCAAGTGCAACATACATACCAGTACCTTTATTCTAAAGACTTTATCAGACCACCCTCCTAAACCCATCCTTTTGCTGCATAACGTCTGTTGTTTTTATGCCTGCAAAAGAATTCCCCATGCCACACTTAACTTCTATCCATGCAAAAAGGCTTCCCAAGCAATGAATAAGGAGTGAACGGAGCTCTGTTCACTTCCTCTATTGAAATCCCGTAGATTCTCGTGAGAATACATAGCGTGGGAAATTCAAAAATAAAAACAAAAATAACAGTAAAAGTTCACAAATGGACATAAACACACTATAAAAGTCCCAGATAAACTGGGGAGGGTCATAAAAAAGTGTGTTAGCTACCTGGATGTTGCGATCTCACCCAGAACTGTTCTGGCTGGACCAGCCATTGACTCTGCATTCATGTGAGTACAATGGTGCATGGATTAAAATGCCAGCAATGCTGGCATAAAAGCATCGTGGGGGAATCAATTGATGGCTTGGGCCATCAATAAAATAGGATGGGTTTTGGATTGGACACAATTGCGAAAGGGTGATGTTGTCTGGTATGCACACCCTTTTGCGATCATTAGGTGTCCTTATGATGCCGTATTTGTATGGTCTGATAAAAGTCCTAAGACAGTGAGCCCTGACACTAGCAGGGAGTGGGGAAAGAGATGGGCACACAGAATTTAAACCTACTTTATGCAGCAAAACCACACTTTATCTTCCTCCAGCAGCACTCATCCTAAGATTTGTCTCCACAGCTGGAGAAGCATAGCCACACCCTCAGACTTCAGCCGTTGCCTTGAGACCTGGCAACCCTAATGCCTAACATCTGTGCATTACCTTGCCTATCAGCAGGGTTCCAGAGACCTGAGGATTCATGCATTTGGCAGAGAAGGGGTGTTTGGGAGATGGGGGTAGTGGGTGTGTGAATTAGCATGCTTTAGCCTGCTGTACCTTAGCTCTCATGTAGCTGAGTTCAGTAGACAGTATACAGAGTACCGGTGTGTATGTGCGCGTGTGTGTAATCCTTTTTTTAGATTGCAGCTCCCAGAATTCCCCCAGCCAACAATGGCCATACTGGTGGAAGAATTCTAGGAATTGTTGTGCAACTTTTTTGAACTCAGGATAGACATCATGCTCCTTTACACTGTGGAAAGTTGGTTGGAGAAAGGTCACACATGCAAATTGGCAATAGCTATTTTGGCCTTATCCTCCCTTTTATTTAGGACATCACATGCTGCTGCCACATGAATTGACCTGTTAGCTGGAGCCACCTGCCACCTGCAGTGCCCTGTGCTCCATCTGCTTCTCTCTCTCTCTCTGTGAAATTTCAACCTGCCATTCTAAACATCTTGTTCTTTCACTTAGGGGGATGAAAAAAAATCCTATAGCTCTGTGTGTTCCGCAGAACACACGGCCAGCACGCTTGCTGTCCTGTCACTGAAATGGACTCCTCAGTGGAAACAGGCAGTGATCTGTAAGGACTAATGCTTAGGCAAATAGAATGGAAACAATCAAGATGGAACATGATACTGACAGTGCGTCACACTTGATGAATGAGCAAATGAAATACTAAAGCACATTAAAGGAGATGACATGAAAGGAAATGTCTGGTTCTCTATATTTTTACATGTAATTGTATCTATGCAAAAAAAGAAATGAAAAAGAAAGGGGGATTGATTTATTTCCAGAGCTAAATTGACATTTCTCCCATTTTGTGCTTACCTGAAAGTGTCCTTCATCAAGAAGAATAAAGAAACAACTTGTTTGGCTCTAAATACTGTTTTGGATCTGTCAGTGAGTATTTGCATTTGTTGTATTTTAGACAGATACTTTGGGTTGTGCTGAGTAGCAGCTTTGCACTATTAGAAAGTACTTACCCTCACACAAGGCGGGGCATTTAGTTTTTAGTCATCCCAGCTAACTACTAAAGTACTCTGTAATTCTTACGCTATTCTGAAACTCCTGCCCCAAATTTCAGGAGCAACATTAAAAAAACCTAGAGTAGTGGCTCCCAAGCTGTCATCCCCACATATTGTTGGACTATAACTCCCAGAATCTCTCATAATTGACCATAGTTATTGGAATATGTTGGAGCTGATGTCCAACAACATATGGAGGTCCAACCACTGTTCTACATTGTCTATTGTCTAGAAAACAGGTGAGCAAAATGCAGCCCATGGCCTACATACAGCCTCAGGGGTATTTTTATGGCCCCCAGGGTCACCAAGAGGTCAAATAATTATTTTATTTTTATTTCATTTTTTTGCCCCCAAACACACCCACATGCCCAGTAGGACACATGGGGGGCATTTGTTTTTGCCCCTCCTAGGTCATTTTAGGTTCAGTAGAGGCCTTTATAAAAAACATCAGAAAATGAACAGGAAGTGACTTTCACTTCATTTTGCTGAAAAGGCCTCTCCTGGGCCTAAAATGGCCTAAGGGGGCTAGAAACATGGTGAAAAAGATGGCCTATAGGGTATTTGAATGTTTTTCTGGTGTGGGGGAGTGTGGCCTCTAGCCTTTTACTTCTTGTCCAAAAAGACCACTCGATGTAAATGTGCATCAGAAGTAGATGTCCTCCTGTCCTCTTGTACATATACTCAATACATAGAAATCAACAAGCCAATTTAACACCAGCGAGGTCTATTGAAATAAATCATGCAACATCTTTCAGACTGTTGGAGGGTCACTTGCCACATTTCATAGTCTTATAAATGATCCATTTCTTAGCTGTTTTAACACAAAAATTTGGATAGTCTGTCTTCAAAATGACCTATCCTATTTTGCCAAGGTATAGGTTAATCTGTTGAACCATTTTTGCAGTACAAGTTGTAGACACTACTGCTCTACCCCCATATTTTTTTGGTTAAAGTGACAGAATGTGATTATTTTAACCCTAGCAAAACACAGGGCTGCTCCAGCGGGTCTATAGTTACTCACCAGCTTCATTCTTAGCAGCCTTTATAAAAGCTACTAATTTGACCCTTCCCTTTGGAGCACAACGGTAGAAAGCATACCCTCTAACCACCCCAATTTGACAGGGACATTCCTGATTAATCCTCTGCCATTCCACTTTTTCAGCTGCTTTAAAAATGCTCCAGTTTTTCTCTCCTCCCCGACTTTCCCCCTTTGTCTTCAGTTTATTTCAATTGCTGCAAACTGATTTCAACATGCAAAAGTGGTTTGTATTTAATTAACTCAGCAAGGGGAAGAAGAGAGGTGGTAACGGAATCTTGCCCTTTCCTGGTAGGTTCAGGCAAAAGCACACTGCCACAGCCCGTCCCAGCTTGTCTGTTCTTCCCCATTAATAACTTTTGCCATCTTGATTGTACTTTGATGTTGCTTGGCCACACGTGTCCCAGTTTCCATCTGTTAAATATTGGAGGGGGGGGGGAATGCCGAATTTTTCACAAGACAAGAAACTGTGCTTTATCAGTGTCTACCAGTGAAACAGTGCCATTGTGTCAACAGCAAGTCTTGAGCTCTTGGATACTAATGCACTGGATAGCAAATAGCTGCTTAAATAGACAAGACAAAAAGCTACACAGAGGGGACATGGGGACAGACAGCAATTTTGTAAAGCCCATTAAGTAATTGGAAAGGTATAGCACCTCTCTGGCAGAACCAGAAGAAAGAGGTTAAAAAGCAGCGGACATTTGGTCCAGTGTTGGTTTTGTATTCATGGAAATAATGTGGATTCGCAAAAGTCAATTAGATTTCACAGTGGAAGTCTACATGACAACTAAAAATAACTTTCCACAAGTAAAGTAACCACTTCCTCTAGCTTGTTTACTGTACTGCCACTGAAAAAATCCAGCTACTATCTGAATGAAAGGGATCAACGGGCATCACAAATCAGATGAATTTACTTTATAGGCATGTTTTACTCCCAGTTTCAATATACTTGGTCTGCATAAGGAATGGGCTGAAATCTTGCGCCTGTATCTATAAAGGAACACTCTTTAATTTCCTCTCAGTCTCTTGTACTGTATAGTGAAAAGGCAAATAGATAGATATGAGTGAGAGAATGAACAGATCATTATTACCCTAAGAGGTGAGGGGGATGTTCGAGTGCCACCTGCAATGCTAGCATCTTCTTAAAATTTGGGGGAATTCTAAAAGGAGGCCTGCAACTTTGCCAATCTTTCCACCTATGTACACCAGTACTAACTGTACAGAGAACTCCAGTTGAAGTTAAACAAAGTATTTTATTAGAATTAACACAAGAGATAAACTATTGTACAAGAACACAAACTCTTAAGAACCACAGAAGGCTATTGAAGAGAAAGGCTGAAGGGTTGGATAGAGAGAAATTGGGGGTGGAAGGGTGATAGTTGCCAGTCCTGGAGAAAGGGGTCTGAGCAGCAGAGAGAGTCAGACAGCGTCTGTGGGTGGCACAGGGAGATCTGGTCCACTGGCGAAGAGAGTGAGGAAGTGACACGCAGAATGGTGGGTCCAGTCTGTGGCACACATGATTGGCATTTGGGCTAGGATATTTATGCCCTATTTTATATCTTGGAGGGGTACTCTGGTTATGACAAAGCCTGGATGGCTTTCTCACAGGGCGGACAAAGGAACCAAAATGAGCTGATTGCCTTACCTCTGGAGTAACAAAGCATTAATAATAATAATAATAATAATAATAATTTATTTTTACCCCACCCCTCTGTTAAAAACAATCAGGGAGGCTTACAACAGTTAAAATACAACAATACTGACTAAAATCCCTAAACCCCATCCACCCCCCCTAAAAAGATATTAAACTAGTATCAAATTATAATCCACCTAAACTAAAATCACATAAATAAACAAATACAAAAATCAACAGCCAGTGAGACTAAAAGAGGCCAGGAGATGCAGCTCCTGAGGCTGGGATCTAATCAGGAAAGGCCTGCCAAAAGAGATCCGTCTTTAGTGCTTTTTAAAAGCTACTCAAGCTCATCATCTGATGGATCTTGTTTGGCAGGCCATTCCATAATTTGGGGGCGATTACCGAAAAGGCCCTCTGGGAGGTTGCAGACAGCCTAGATTTTTCTGGCTGAAGCAAATTCTTCCCAGAGGACTGGAGTGCACGGGGATGATTGTATGGGAGGAGGCGGTTCCGAAGATAAGTTGGACCCAAGGCATTTAGGGCTTTAAAGGTAATAACCAACACCTTATACTGGGCCCAGAAACTGATAGGCAGCCAGTGGAGAGATTTTAATACTGGAGTTATATGGTCTCTCCGAGATGTTCCCGAGACCACTGTGGCTGCCATATTTTGTACCAACTGAAGTTTCCGGACCAAGCACGAGGGTAGCCCCATGTAGAGCGCATTGCAGAAATCTAGACAAGAGGTTACCAGCACGTGCACCACAGTCTCGAGGTCCCTTACTTCCAGGAAAGGGCGCAGCTGGTGTATCAGCCAAAGCTGATAACAGGTGCTCCTGACCATTGCATTCACCTGACTAGTCATCTGAAGCGATGAATCAAGGAGCACCCCCAGACTGCGAACATAGTCCTTAACAGAGAGCGTGACCCCGTCCAGGACTAGAGGTTGCAACCCAACTCCTGGTTTTTGGGCTGCTACTGTGAGCACCTCCGTTTTGTCCGGATTTAATCTCAATCTGTTGCTCCTCATCCAGCCCATTACTGCTTTAAGACAATCATTAAGAGGAGAGATGCCATCGGAATTCGAGGCCAATGATCGGGATAAGGAGAAATAAATCTGGGTGTCATCAGCGTACTGATAACACCCAACCCCATAACTCCAAATAATCTCACCCAGCGGCTTCATATAGATGTTAAACAGCATCGGGGACAGGATGGCACCTTGCGGAATGCCACAAGAAAGCTCCTTTCTACTGGAGCAGCTGTCCCTGAGCAGCACCCTCTGGGACCTGCCAGAGAGGAAGGACCGGAACCACTGGAGTGCAGTGCCTCCGATTCCTAACCCACTCAAGAGATCCAAGAGGATGTTATGATCTATCGTATTGAAAGTCACTGAGAAGTCTAGAAGCACCAACAGGGTCACACTACACCTGCCGATGCTTAGACGCAGGTTGTTGGTCAAGGCAACCATGGCAGTCTCAACTCCAAATCCCATCCTACAGCCAGGTTGAAATGGGTCTAGATAATTGGTTTCATCCAAGACCATTTGGAGTTGAAGAGCAACCACCCTCTCAATCACTTTGCTCAAGAATGGTAACATAGAAACTGGCCTATGGTTGTTCATGTCCAGGGGGTCCAGGGAAGGTTTTCTCAGGAGCAGCCTAACCGCCGCTTCCTTTAAACAGGATGGAATACACCTTTCCCTGAAGGATGCATTGATAATGTCCTTAAGGAACACCATCAAGACACTCCCCCCCAGATGGCCAGCCATGAAGGGCAAAGATCGAGAGCGCAGGTCATCTTCCTCACTCTACCACGTAGCTTGTCCATGTCCTTGGTACCCACAGATTGAAATTGATCCACTATACTTACATCAACGGAATTGCTGGACACCTCTTCAATTGTTTCTGTCAAAATACTGGCGTCTAAGTTGGCTCTTATCCGAGAGATCTTATCTGCAAAGAAGTTGTTAAATGCATCACAACAGGTCGTTGTTGGGTTAAGCAATGGGTTCTGCGCAGGTATAACCTGCGTCATCTCCCTTACCACCCTAAACAGCTCTGCTGGACAGGACTCTGCAGATGCAATATGTGCAGAGGCGAAGGATCTCTGCGCTGCACGTATTGCCTCCTGATACGACCAAAGAAAGTTCCTATGACGAGTCCTGTCGGATAAGAGTTGAGTTTTCTGCCAGTTGCGCTCTAGTCGTTGTCCAACAGCTTCATTTTCCTAAGCTCTGATGTATACCATAGCTTAGATTTTGGAGCGGGTTGGAAAGGACTCTTGGGAGCAATTGTGTCGATAGCCTTGGTAAGGTTGGTGTTCCAGGTATTAACCAAAGCTTCGACAGGGTCACCAGCATTACCATCCATTAAACCCTCCAAGGTTTTCTGGAATCCTATTGGTTCCATTAGCCTTTGAGGGCGGACCATTCTAATGGGTCCACCATCCCCTGTGGAGTGGGAAGAGACTCTTAGTTCAGTTTTGACCAGGAAATGATCTGTCCATGACAATGCGGTGGTTTTAATAACCTCCGCCCATGGATATTCCTGTTCTGTAGTGAAGACCGCATCGAGGGTATGACCCGCACAATGTGTGGGTCTGACGACCAATTGGGAGAGGCTTTTCATGGTTTCCATGACCTTCCGAGCCATACCAGTCAGGTTTGTCAACCCGTCTCGAGTGGAATGTTGAGGATGCCCAAAACTAAAAGTCTGGGCGACTCCAACAGCAACTCTGAGACTAGCTGTGTCAGCTCGGTTAGGGAGTCTGCTAGACAATGGGGTGGTCGGTATACTAGCAGAATCCCCAAACTATCTCTGGTCCTCAGGCTAAGGTATATACACTCAAAGTGGACTGTGTTCTGGACAGGTATCCTGGTCAAAGTCAGATTATTCTTATAAACCAGAGCCACTCCGCCCCCTCCCCGCCCACTTCCCCACACCTGCTCACTGACAGAATACCCGGTTGGGAGGGCCTGGGTTCACATGACAGCACTATCCTCTCCCAGCCAGGTTTCTGTGAAGCAAGCCGCAGAATGGAATCTGCAACAACCTCTTAACGTTTGGACAGGTAGAGGGCTCATATAGGTGAGATTTCTGTAGGGTCTGGGTTGAGGGAAGGTCACTGATTGCATGTTTGAGAGGATTAGCACAGACCTGTTAATGTCTCGAGTCTTCTACATAATCATATCTGGGCTTTCTCACCATTATTATTCTAGGCACGTCTCAGGTCATTGTGATCTTGACTGTTCTTTTGGTCAGCTTGACCCCAAACATCCCCAGTCACTGTGACCCCAAGAGGTGTCCAATATATGCTGCTTTAGACCTTGCAGTAGGGGCGGTACGGTACGGTAACATCATCCACACAGCAATGCAAAGTTATAGCAAAGATACAAAGTTTAACTACATTGCTGATAAAGTATGCACACAGATGCAGGCTCTGGCATAAAATGTGCTACACATGTGGAGGGATACAATATGCAAAGGTTGTATTCAGCGGACAGTGGCATAAGTAGAGTTGTACATTTAGAACTATTTTGCATGCGGTAGTGTATTAAACTACACAGAGTAGTATGTGAATGCACATTGCCTCTATATGTTGCCTTTGCGCCTTGCAGTTGCACAATGGGTTGTCATCCATGTGCATTGACCATTGATCCACATATATTCTACTATGTTGCTATTCATTACTGTATAGGGGTTGCATAATGTAACTCTGCAGGAGGATATTTATATTCTGCTGAAGCGAGGTAGGATCTCAGCCATATGCACCCACACTCACACCTCCTTGCAGGAAATTATTAGCATCTGCTAAGAGAGACAGTCCATAGTGTGAAGTTTTTGGTTCTCCCGCAAACGTGATGACAAACAAAAGTGGGGGTGCAGGGGGAGACAAAATGTTATGTTGTGGTTAAGTCTAGTTATTGTCAGGAGGTAGTGTCCTTGAAATCAGGTATCTGACTCTGTTGCCTTGTTCCTACTCAGGAAGGACAATACATGTATGATTTGCCTAGCATACATGATTTGGGCTAGTGTACATGACCCTAAATCAGAATCAGGCAAATATAGATGTATTTTTCAGACTGTATTTGCTTCTTTCTCTGCTTCTTTCTACTGTACCTGGTATTCATTGGTGGTCTCCCATCCAAGTGCTAACCAGGGCTGACCCTACTGAGCTTCCAAGATCAGATGCGATCTGGTGCCTTTAGAGTATTTGGGCCTTAGGAAGGAGGGTAGCAGGACAGGAAGTAAAAGATTGAGTGCTTAAATTTTATATGCTCCTGGTTGAAATGATTAGAAATAATAATAATTAGTTGAAATAATCTATTTGAATGCAAGTATGTGACAATATGGCTGGTACCCCAAATGTGATCATATGCAAACTACTTAGCTCCTTCTCTCATTCTGTTGCATTAGAAGTTCCTGCTAGGGTATTAGAGAAAGATTAATATTGTCACCCTGCTTTTTGCCCAATGGCTGGGAATGAGAAATGTATTTGCATACTTGGAGTATGGCTCTGTTGCTAATACAGTATTCTAAACTCAAAGTGCCAGTCTCATCCCTCCTGCCCACCCCCCCAAAGAAAGGAGTTCAAGTTAAGTATATTTAATTAAGTAGCTGATACAGAATACTGGCCAAACAGACAAGGTTGTGGAAGGGACAGACTTTGCCTACCGTATACGGCTTGGGTCCCGATTATCTGAAGGATCGTATCTCCCTGTATGAGCCCTGTAGAGTTTTAAGATTGTCTGCTGTGAGCCTTCTCTCTGCCCCACCACCTTCTTAGGCTTGTTTGGTAGGAACAAGGGAGAGGGCCTTCCTGGTGGCTGCTCCCAGACTTTGGAACTCCCTCCCTAGAGAGGCCAAGATAGCCCCATCCTTGTTGTCTTTCAAACAGAGGCCTGGTGGCGCAACGGTTAAATGCCAGTACTGCGGCTACAATGTTATGAGTTTGATCCTGCAGGGCTCCAGGTTGACTCAGCCTTCCATCCTTCCGTAGGTTGGTAAAATGAGTACCGGTACCCAGCTTCTTGGGGGCAATCAGCTAAAAAACATTGTAAACTGCTTAGGGAGTGCTTTGCACTGATAAGTGGTATAGAAATATAAATGCTATTGCTATTGCTATCGGCAGGTCAAAACATTTTTGTGCCATCAGGCTTTTACAAACTGACTAGGGTTGGGCTTTTAATGCTGTGTAGTGCTGTTTTTAAGATTTGTGTATAGTCTTTTAATGAATGTTAATATTTTTAACATTATAAATGGTTTAATTTTTAAAAAAATCTTATATGTATACTTTTATTAATGCTTTTGGATTGTTTTTAATTTGTATTGTTCTAAATATGTTGTTAGCCACATTGAGTCCCATTATTGGGAGAAAAGCAGGATATAAATGAATAAAATAAATAATAATACCCTGGCTGCACAGCATGGCAAACAGAGGTTTTAAAACTCTAGATCCTAAATCACCCCGCCAGGATGTTATAAACTATCAGGAACTTGAGCAGATCACCCCTCCCTTTCTGTTCCCTTTTTTTTCAGCAGACACCCTCAGCGTTCTACAGCAGATGCTACAGGTGCTAGAAGCCACTAAACAAAGATCCTTAGCAGATCATTTTTATGAGTTTAAATACACACATGCATTTTTATTTCAAAAAGTTTGCAATCTAATATGCTTCTTCATGCCCTATTTTGCTTCTAAGCAAGTAGCCATGGGATCAATCAACTTCAGTATCAGAGGAAATGGAAATGATGATGATGATGATGACGACGACAATGATGATGATAAATTAGGCCTCATAGATCTTCATCTCCTCCTCCCCACACCTTATTTTGCAGGCACCCAAGAGCTCTCAAAGGACTTTCATTTAGAACTTGGCATCCTGCTTTAAAATTATGCCATTTTGTAATGTAACTTCTAAGCCTTGCTGATGGATATATCAGTGGCACTTACAGAAAATTCCTTCTCAGTGGAGCCATCAGCCATCAGCATCTCTGACCATTACATTATTCTGTGGATAATAACACTTCATGATCCTATTTTCACTGGCAGGACAGTCAAGGTGTACCCTGGGTATGCATTGTTCAAATTACTTGTTCTAGTATAGGCCCCGAAGTAACAGTATTTTGAGAAACAGATCTGAAAGTGGTAAGAGATCAGACTGGATTTTGGAGGTAGCAACAGATGTAGCAGTTTGTAGACCTCTAACACTTGATTGCTTAAAAAAAGATAACACAAAAGTTCAATAAGAGGTATCAAAAAGAGTTTAATAAAAGGCAACAGTTCTCAAGGCATTTTGAGATTATCTTCTCCTCTGTAGGAACTACTGGAGACATTAAAATGCCTCCTTTAACAGTGTTAAGAATTTATATATGATACTTCCAAATGTAGGTATCTTAGATAATAATAGAATGGCTGAGATCCTTCATGCACTTGGTAGATCATTATGTACTTTTACCTCATTTATGTCACATTTCAATCCCTATACCCCTTGCCCAAGTTCACAACAAACCTGATTGCTGCTGGAGTGTGTCCCCATTGCCAAATAGTGGCTGGAGCAGAGCAGGGCATACTCAAACAGAATCAGGCCACATTTTTACTGCTGGAACCATAGAGACTACCTCATCTTCTGGGATTCAGGAGGATGAGATAGTGTCTGTGCTTCTATCTGCAGAAAGATAGCCAGAGGCTGCTTGGCCACTGTTGCCTTCCTCTGTCCACTAACTGGCTGTGGAATTGCACTCCATTAGCAATCAGGTTGGTTGCGTATGTGGAGGGATCATTGCACAAGAAGGTACCGAATACTCCTTGCTCAACAACTATATAAAAATGCAGAGGTAATAGGAGTTTATGCTTGCGTATGTCACCAACAAGATTCCAGTCAACATCTGATAATTATAATTTCCCCAAGGGGATGTATCTTACATAAATGTAAATATTTCAGATGTGAAATGTCAGACTGTCAGGGAGTAGTTAATTAAAACAGTTGATGCTTTTGGCTTCCATGTCAGTGAGGATGGTTTCCCTCATTTGGATTACAATCTGCTCTAGGCTTTAACCTGAAGTTTGAAGGAGCTACTCAAGGTGCTGAGCCTAGTTTGTGGATAGGATCCACCCCTTAAAATTAAGATTAGAATCCAGAGTGGACCCACTGTTTCACTGACATGGATGTCACCAGCCCCAATCTATTTAAGACACAAGAGGATATAGGAAAAGCAGGGTGCTTCTCCTGATGGTTCAGTTCTGGCTTGCTTTTATAGCCACTACCTATGGGACTGGCAAGTTTGGGTTCTGCATTGGGCATATGGAATTCTCTAGCTTAATGTAGGAGCGGTGATATGGACTCTCAAAATGTTCTGTGTTGAAGCATCATGGCTCTTGACATCAGCTGGGACCTGAGACAGGAATTTGTATTATTAATTTCACTAATTTGTAGTTTGAAGCTTTTCTATACAGTAGTTACGATAATGCAAAGTCTGGGCACTAAACCAACTCAAAGATAATCGAGTCAGTGAAAGAAGCCACAGAAGACAGGTTCCAGCATGACCAATAAAAAAATAGGCAGCAATAGATAGAAACTATACATAGGAGCCAGACAGAGATATCAAAAGATGTGCCCAGAGGCAATGAAAGGGTCGACTAGGACACATCTGATATGAGAGTGAATAAAAAGCCTACTGTCCAGGTAGACATTTGAGAGTGTGTTGAAGACCAGGTGGACATAAATGCTATTGCTGTTTATACATACTGGACAAATAAGAAACAGATATTATACCTTACATTGGAACAGTACTCTATACTATGCTAACATAACTGAACTATGTCTTCTAAGAAGAATATTTTGCAGCTCCAGTTGGAGCACCAGCAATTGATCTGTTTATATGAAGAAGCTTATGAATCTTTAATTGGTAAAAATGAAAGATTATGCTGCTCTTCAGCTGTCCTGTTAATTTTCCTGAATTCTAATGCTTGAAAGTATCTGCAGCCTGCAACTTTGGAAGTCCAGATGACTTCAAAGGCAGATCTAAGAACCTCTGGGTAAATACAGATCAACTGGTTCAAGGCCAAAACTTCAGTCTTATTTATTAATAGGCATGGAAACACCACACTTATTTTACTCCTTTCACAGTTGGAACATTGTATTTTGGATTACAGGCTTCTAGAATCTCTCAGTTTGGGATTCTAGGAGCTGAAACCCAAAAATGGTTCAATCCTAGGCTCCAGTTCTTCCCTTGCACATGGTACTCATGACTTTATTGAGGCTTCTGATGCAAACCCTTTTTCTGAATCATGCTGAATATTGAAAAGACACTTTGAAAGAGTTAAATAAGACTCCAAGCCTCCCAGAGAACATCTAAATGCTTGCAGAGGCACTAAAGCCTTGGGCAACGAGTCATCCTTCCTGTCAGGCTCATTCCTGAAGTCTGGGTATTAAGTAGACTCCATGGAGGATCCTGACATGAAGTTGGTAGAGGCTTGGGCCCGCTTCCCTTGTGTGGGCCTCTCAGCTCTTGGGCATGGGCCAGCCCGCCCTTTTCAGCCTGGGAATGCTGTTCTCCAAAGCAACTCAAGGTCAGCCACTGGAGCTGTCTGGCCACTAGAAACCTCCCTGCATGCCATTCTCACACTGTGAGGTTTTATCTGGGGTCAGGGGTGTGTTGCCTTCAGTTTCGGCTTTGGCCATGTTCATGACATACGTATCCTTGCTGAATAAAGATTTTCTTATTGAGTAAATGAGAGCGTGTGTTCCTGGTACATCACACTTCCATTCAGGCAACAAATAAAATTTCTATTTAGTCAGGAGGCCAATTTGGTTGCTTTATTGCTAACTGTGGCCCACAAAGCCCCCTCCTTCCTCAAATTCAATGACTCAACCAAAGAGTAGTGTCAATAATCCCGTTTATTTCAGAAATGCAAAGCATCAATCCCATTAGTTGCTGACTGTACTTGCCTTGCTTAAGATTACTCTGTGATAACAGGGTCAGCTTTTCTTGGCTGACTCTTGATAAAGGCTAAGCTTCTTTTCCCTTGATTGTGCACAGCCTGGAAGCAGTGTGCCCCCTTTTGACCCCTTTGACAATTACTCATTCCCAGCTAACAGAACATGTCATCAGCTCTGCCCCTGGAATTCTGCTTAATAGAATGTGTCTTATTAAGTCAATATTCTCCATTCTGGCAGCTTCCTTCTGTGGTGTGCCCCCCCCACTGCCTTCTCTCTCTTTCCTATCCTCCTCGCTCAGCTGTGTATTCAATCATCTAGACATTTGAGCCTGACAAAACTGACTTTTGAGTAGGAAAAGGGTGTGGGGATTAATAAATTACCTTGTATCTTTTAACACTTTCTAGGTATTTTTTCTTGTAATGAATGGATGCTATGCCTTGTACCTTGTGTTTACGTTACATAGCTTTGCCTTTTGTTTTACCTATGGTAACACACACAGAGACATAGAGACACACTCACTCACTCTTTTGGCATTTGAGTTTACATTCCACAATGCACTGAAATAGCAAGCAAAACAGACAGCTACCAGACATACATTTGCAAATTCTTTTGCAAATACTTATCCATGCTGCAGTTTATTGTCCATACCTTTCCTGTTTTTTTCTGGTTCAAGAATTTGTTATTGTTAACTGCCTTCAAGTGGACTCCAACTTATGACAATCCCATGAATGAGAGCCCTCCACCCTATTATCAACGGCCCTGCTCAGATCTTGCAAACTCAAGGCCATTGCTTCCCTGATTGAGTCCATCTATGTAGTATGTGGTCTTCCTCTTTTCCTACTGCCTTCTACCTTACCAAGCATTATTGTCTTTTCTAGTGAGTCATGTCTTCTCATAATATGGCCAAAGTACTACAGCCTCAGTTTAGTCATCTTGGCTGCTAGGGAGAGTTCAAGCTTGATTTGCTCTAGGATCCATTTATTTGTCTTTCTAGCAGTCCACAGTATCCACAGAACTGTTCTCCAGTACCACATCTCATGTAAGTTGATTATCTTCCTATCATCTTCCTTCACTGTCCAGCTTTCCCAACTATAGATAGTAATGGGAAATATGATTGCATGGACCATCCTAACTTTAGTATTTTTTACACTTCAGGACTAGCTACAGGGAGCACACAACCCCTCTGTTGCAACAGCTCCATTAGCTGCCAGTTTGTTTTGGGGTACAATTCAAAGTGCTGGTTTTGACCTATAAAGCCCTATATGCCAGATTATTTGAAGGACCACATCTCCTTGTATGAGCCCAGCAGAGCTTTACGATCATCTGGAGAAGCCCTTCTCTCTGTCCCACCACCCTCTCAGGCATGTTTGGTGGGAACAAGGGAGAGGGCTTTCTTGGTGGAACTCCCTCCCCAGAGACTGTGGAACTCCCTCCCCAGAGAGACCAGGATGGCCTAATCTTTGTTCTCCTTCCGGCGGCAGGTTAAGACATTTTTATGCCACCAGGTTTTTATGAACCAACAAGGACTGGACTAGTGAGGCTGTGTGGTATGGTCTTAAAATTTGTAAAGATTTTTTAAAGAAGGTATTTTAATTTTTACTGTAATGAATAAAATGAATAAAATCATCATCATCATCATCATCATCAATGATAAAATGCAGCCTCGCCTGACCCCCTTGCCTATTGGAAACCATTTCACTTCTCTGTATTCTCTCCTAATGGTAGCCTCTTGACCTGAGTACAAGTTATGCACCAGAACAATAAAATATTATGGCACACCAATTTCTTTAAGAGTGATCCATAGCTTTTTGTGATCTATACAGTCAAGGTTTTGCTATTATCTATAAAGCATAGGCTGATTTTCTTTTGAAATTCTTTAGTGTGCTCCATTATCCAATGTATGTTTACAATATGATCCTTAGTGCCTCTTCCTTTCCTGAACCCAGCTTGGACGGCTGGCATTTCTTACCCCATATATGGTAAAAGTTTTTATTGTAGAATTTTGAGCATCACTTTTCTTGCATGGAAAATTAATGCAATGGTCCTGTGGTTACTGCAATCCCTGGTGTCCCCTTTCTTGGGGATTGGAATGTATATTGAACATTCCATTCTGTGGGCCATTGTTTTATTTTCCATATTTGTTGACAGATTTTAGTTAGAACTAGAGTAGATTCTATCTCTATAGATTGAAGCAACTCTATAGATAGATAGAGTTTATCTATATTATTGATATCATCCTCTTTCTGGACATAAACAGATCTTTCTAGATTAGAAATTGTGTTGTTTGTGTATGTGTCTTCAAGTTGCCTGTCAATTAATGGTGACCCCATGAATGTCATAGGGTTTTCTTAGGCAAGGAGTACTTAGAAGTGGTTTTGCCAGTTCCTTTCTCTGAAATATAGCCTACAACACCTCACACTTGTTGGTGGTTTCCCATCCAATCAGGGCTGGACCTTCTTAGTTTCCAAGATCAGATGGGACCTGACACCTTTGGGATTAGAGATTACCTAGGAAGGAAAACCATCTGCACCAACATAGAATCATAGAATTGCAGAATTGGAAGAGACCACGAGTGCCATCCAGTCCAACCCCCAAACCCCCAAAGCTTAACATGCTAAGCTTCTTGGTGAATAATAGAATAGGTAGGTAGGTAGGCTGATGATCATAGCTAGCAATGCCTACCAATACTTTTGCTCATAGTTTTCCTCTCTGTCCAGCTGGCTAGCTAGCTGGCTAGCTAGCTAAGCAGATGGATAGACAGGAAAACTCAGGGCAGAAGTGGTGGCAGGCATTATGCAACTTTCTACACGGCCAGCTTTACTCTTAGGCAGAGTGAAGTGACACCTTAAGCAGCCGATTTTGGGTGTCATGAAAAAGCAGCAAACTGTTAATCATTTATTTTGTTATTGTTATATTTTTATTGCCAGGGATGGGGAGAAGTGTTAATAGGATTTTCTTACATGTGTGCCAAAATAATTTGGCTTATTTAGGGTACTATGCTTCTTATGGTGGGGAGGGGTGCTGTTTGTTTTCCTGGCACAGGCAGCAAAATGTTTTGAGCCAGGCCTGTCCAGAGAATAAATGGTTCTGCAGAAGCATCTTGGAAATATGAACTCAGAGAACAAGCTGACTTCAACTTGCTGTCCATGCATAACAATGGGTAGTCTTTTAACTGGAATACATATTATCTTTAAGAGAACAAAACCTATACTTGGGCAATATTTTTATTCTTCCTTGATTCGTGTTTGCACTCTGCATTTAGTCGTCGCTATGTAAACTTGTCCACAGCTGCATGGTATGCGGTAAACTCCCGCAGTTGTGAGTGGGCCACCGACAGAATAGGGAAACTGATGAGGAAACACAACCTCCAAACAATCTACAGACCAACCAAGAAAATACAAGAAATGCTATGCTCAGTGAAGGACAAAAGAGACCCTCTCACAGCTGCAGGAGTTTACCGCATAACATGCAGCTGTGGACAAGTTTACATAGGGACCACTAAACGCAGTGTGCAAACACAAATCAAGGAACATGAGAGGCACTGTAGACTGGGCCAGTCAGAAAAATCAGGAGTAGCAGAACATGTTATAAACCAACCTGGACACAAAATGTTATTTAAATACACAGAAATTCTGGACCAGGCCAACAACTACCATGTCAGAATGCACAGAGAAGGTACTGAAATCCACAAACACCTGGACAACTTCAACAGGAAAGAAAAAACCCTAAAAGTAAACAAAATCTGGCTGCCACTCCCGAAAAACACTAAAATCAGAACTAAACACATGCGAATGAACTCCACCCAGGGGCAGGGGTATTTCTAGCAGATAATGGACCATTAAGCAACCATTAGCTAAACAGACACTAATCCTCCCTGCATATCTCCACCCAGAAACTGGCCATTCAAATACACAAATGTACATATCCTCCCCAACAGGCGTTCACAGTATATAACCCCCCCACACTCCTACCCAACTATTCTGTGAAGATGCCAGCCACAGATGCAGGCGAAATGTCAGAAATAAACTCTTCCAGAACACGGCCTCACAGCCCAGAAAAAACCCAAGGAAAATATTTTTTATTATTGATTAGAGTCAACCAGAATGTCACAAAAGCAAGCAAGAGCTCTTCAGAGCTCTTCTGTCAGGCCTGGTAATGCAAAAAATAGAGACAGGGAAGAAACAGAAAAGTGACATATTAGGCCAAGTATAGAATCATAGCATTGGAAGAGACCATGACCAGCCCAACCCCCTGCCATGCAGGAATATATAATCAAAGCATGGCCATCCAGCCTCTGTTTAAACTGTCAGGGGATGATAGGACACTCAATCCCCAGCAGAAGCCAAAAAACCTATCTCAGCAGACTAAGTTGTAACCCGTTCCCATGAATACTCACACAAAGAGTGTTTGACATCCAAATAAGCAGGTTACTCTTTTGGACTACAGCTCCATGCTGGTTGGGGGATTCTAGGAGCTGTAGCCCAAAACGGTAACTGTTCTAAGATCTACAGTTTCCTGGAGCTCAGTTACGCAGCAGTTTTTATCCTGGGAGAAGCGAGATTATCTTCATCCTGAGTTCGTCTCTTGTTTACATGATTTGTCACTGTACCATAAGTCTCAGTTTTTTTGATTTCTTGTTCTGAGTATCTCCATCCTGGGATAGGGGTACACAGCAGAGCAGCATTTTGATTGGTCAGACTTTGGAGGGGACAGGCTTGCAAGGGAAGCCTGGCAGTTCTGGATCTACCATTTTTGGAATGGTCAGTCTGGGAGAGCCACCCCGCCCCTGCCGGCCACAGCTATCCTCACCTCTAAAGAGACCCCCCCCCGGGGCTACTGTCTCCCGCCCTTGCAGCCATGTGGCTTGATGGGGCTTCCCCTCCCCCTCTGCATAGGGTGGCACCCCATGTCCCTACTAACACCACAGGTGTGTCGGAGAGAATCCAGCCTGCCTTCCTGCTCTCCCATTCAAAGCAATGAGGACAGGAAAATGTTTAGTTCAGCTGAAACTGGTACTACTGGGTGCATGGTGCATATTTTTTACTTCATTGACAAAATTAAGGCCATTAGTTCACAAATATTCCATGTAATATATTCTCTTGGAATAGCTCCTCATCTATTTTGCACAATTAATTTTCCATTAACAGAAACAGGGTGCATTCAAAGATATAGCTGCTACATTCACAAAGTGCTTACTGTCAATTTGAATTCTTACTCTTGAGGAGATTGCATTAGTATACAGAATAGAATTAAGCCACAGTCCCGAATTCTTACTCTTGAGGAGACCTTAATTTTCCATTAACATTCAAAAATATAGCTGTTACATTCACAAAATGCTTACTGTCAATTTGGATTCTTACTCTTGAGGAGATCAATTTGAATTCTTACTCTGGGGAGACCACATTACTATACACAATAGAATTAAGCCACAGTCCCAAATTCTGTCCCACCCCACTCCTCCCCTCCACTTCTTTTCCTTCCAATAGAAAGCAATGCTTTAAGTGCTTTCTGTCCCACCCTATTCTTCACCCCACTTCTTTTACTTCCAATAGAGAGCAATGCTTTAAATTCTGTCTGTCCCCCACTCTTCCCCTCCACTTCTTTTACGTTCAATAGAAAGCAATGCTTCAAGTGCTTTCTGTCCCACCCTACTCTTCCCCTCCACTTCTTTTCCTTCCAATAGAAAGGAATGCTTTAAGTTTTGTCTGCCCCCCCATCTCCTCCTGGAGAAGGGAGGAGCTGGTGGCTCTCAGCTGCCTGCAGCTTCTGCCAGCTGGTATCAAGAATTGCAAGACTTCTCTTACAAGCCTGCCCCCTCCAAATTTCGACCAATCAGTATTCCATCCTTAAATATAATGAATGTAAATGTAATAAATGTATCAAATAAATATAACATACTATACAATGATATATACAGTATAATAAATATTCTATAATTGCAATATAACAGTTTTCCATAGGATGACAAACCTAACGATACCCAACTCAATATACTGATATAAAAAAATACAAGTCCATACTGTGAAAAACAAAATAGGAATTAAATATAGTTGTGTCAGTACATACAGTTGTCCCTCTGTATCCACAGATTTAGCATCATGGCTTGAATTTTTTTTTAAAAAAAACCCAGAAGCAAACCTGGTATAAGGGACACTATTTTATTCTGCCATTTGCACATCCATGGATTTTGGTATCCACAGGGGGTCCTGGAACCAAACCCCAGTGGATATCAAGGGCCCACTGTAATAAACAAGACTATCCCACTGAATAATAAGAATATGGAATACTCCCCCTGATTAATATATGAAAAGTCCAATTGGAACAAGTCCACAGCAGTGCCTCCAAATGCTTTAAATCAGTTTATTGGGCTGAACTTTCTCCATAGTCCATAACTGTTGGTAGAGGTTCTTGTGAAAGAAATTCATATTTTTTAAGTCTGACAATAGAACTCTCATTATTCCACTCATGGGTCTGTGGGGGAAGGGGAGCATGTGGCCTTCCAGACTTTTAGATTACAACTTCCACCAGCCCTAGCCATAATATCCTGTGCAGAAAAATGACTGGAGTTGCATTCCAGTAACATCAGTTGCCCATTCAACAACAAGCTGCTCATCTTTCATCTAAGAAACATCCAGACAACAAGCTGGACTTCTTCTTCTTCCCAGTATCTAGTAGGACATTTATTCTAGAGTAGATATGGGAATTCCATTATGGAAATGGAACCTGGTAAGATAATCTTGTATGTTATTTTTAAATTCGCAGCCCCAATGGCAAAAACCAGTCTGGATTTGATTTCACAGTCAGAACACAGCAAGAAACTCTACTTTCCACCCCAAACTCAGTGTTGATTTACAGGTTGATTCCTGTATCCACAGGGGATACGTTCTAAGACCCCCATCGATACCTGAAACTGTGGATAATAGGGAACCCTATTATTTTCAATGAGACAAATGCAGGAGGTTGACCATAGAATCACATTGGAAGACCTAGAAATGCCTAGAGAGAACATGTTTTTTTCAGACATGGATAAATGAAACCGTGGATACCAAATCCATAGATATGGGGGTTGACCTGTATTTTTAATTGCTCATGTTGAATTGAGTATAGGAAACCATACCTAGGCTCAGCAGGCTGATTAAGAGGGATATTCTCTCCATTCTTCTCCATGTGGCTGCAGTGAACCAAGATTTCAGAACCAAGATTTCTTGGCATGTGCAGAGCAATGTTCTTTTTTCTCTGCCCAGTGGGAATGAGATTCTTGCCTCCAACATATCTCAACCTGTCAAGGTGAAAGAGAGCCACTGCCCTTCTAAGAAGCAAATTCTTTCCATGTTGGTCTGGTGTTTTGAGCACAGTGCCCATGCTTCAGGTTTGGATGCCTTCCAGCCAGGGAACTGTCACTCCTTTCCTCTCCCCTTGGAACATGTTCAAAGGAAAAGATGAGGACAAACATATGACTCAGGCATAGCATTGCATGACATAAGTCCCTTAAAATCTGGGTGGCCACATCTCAAATTAGGTTGTCAAATAAGCACATTCTTTTTCCAAAACACATCTCCCTGTGCCTTTAATACAAAATCATTGCATATGTGCTGATTCACTATTTCCTTATTCAGTGGTCCCGCAGTCACAATGGAGATTGATTCCAGGACTCCCCACTGATACCAAAAAATGTGGACGCTGAAGACCGTTATATAATGCGACTTAACAGTATATAAAGCTTGTGCACCACCTGATCTCTTCCACTCTGTGAACCCCCACATGCACCCCAAAGGCAGCTGCTGCCACATGTATAAACCCCAGCCTCCCTTCCCCTTCCCACCCCAACACTTACTCCCTTCTCTTCCTTTCTCACTCTCTGCCCTGTGGCAGTGGCTGCCTTTGGTGTGCACATGGGGCAGAGAGTGAGAGAGGTAATGAAGGGAATGAGTGTCTCTCCCCTGCTTCACCTCAGTAGCTTTTTCATCCTCAGCAGGGGAGTGCCACAGATCAGCTTCTGCCATGGTCATCTTGCAAGGCCACTAGGTAGGGTGGGGCAGAGATGAAACTGCACTGCTTTTTGTGAGTATTTTTAATACTGTATTTTAGTTAGTAACTGTTAGTAACTGTATTTTTAAAAAATAGAATATTTGATTTTTTATTATTATTATTTTCAATCTGCAGTTGATTGAATCCACAGATCCAGAGCCCATTGATAGGGCAGGCCCACTGTAGTTCTACAACAGCAAGACAGCATTCATATGAGACCTAAGTTGCCCTCAACCAGGCAGCATAGAGTATTGATGATTTGTTTAATAAGCTGCAGTTCTTTACCCCGTCAATGAGACTTGCTCCTAAAGGGACATACACATAGCTAACCCTTTTAGAGGCTTGATGTTCAAGTGGCAATGCAATATTAAAACACAACAGCAGCAAGATAACTGGAAATCAAATCATTATTGTCCAATGATCCAGACAGCAAGTGCCTCAGGAAACAAGTGGTTAGAATGCACACCCTGCTGAGTAGTTGGTACAGTCCAGGGCGGTCTTAGAGTATCCAGCAGACTGAAGAGAGAAGCAAGAGCATGGTTGTCAGCCAGTACAGAAGTTGGTCAGCAAGGCAGTAGTCCAGATAAGCAAAGCCAGTCAGTAGTAAACCAGAGTAATAAATCATGCCAGTCCTAAGGTTAAGAAAACAAGAATGTGGGGAAGTGCTGCTAATCACCAAGTAGGAGAGTTGAAAGCAACCAAGCTGCCCAGGCATGGCTGTGAGATGTATAAGAAACACACAGGTGTCTAAGTAGGACAATGTCTGGTACTTAATAGCCTCTAGGATTGGCGTTTCTCTCTTTGGTGTTCAGCAAAGGAGGGGCAGGTGTCTTTTGCATCTTCAGCATCTGCTAGCTCCTGCTGGGGAGCCAGGCTTCCCACTGCCTCAGCCTCTGGCTCCCCAGACTCAAAGAGACCTGTGTTAGCAAGAGCTACAGATTCCTGTTCATTGGCCACCTCCTCCTCCTCATCTGTATCACCCAGAGGGTGAGTTATGACAATTATAGAGAAACACCCCAAATAACCATAATAATTAGATAATGATTTAAACATGCCACATTTATTAAACAAATTCCTTTTAATATATTTTTCTGCCTTACATCTGTAATAGAAAATAGCCAGAGACAGAGCGGTTCTTTTATTTAACTAGCAACAGGCCACTGCAAAGCTCTGAGGGCACTGCGGTAAAACTCCAAAACTCCACTCCCCCAAGGCAAACAATAATACAAGAGAATATGCATCTGTCCACCATAGCACTAAGATGGGGAAGCTGAGATATCTGAAACTTGGCAAGGGTCCTAGGGGGAATCCTAGGGGTCTGTAACTTAGGGATGTTTGGTTTTTAAAACATATTAATCTTAATCAAATTTAACCTGGCTCTAGCCACTAGGTGTCAGACTAATCAATGTACAGTAAATGTGTCTGCATCCAATATCATCTTCAGTCACTAGATGGCAAGTTTGCTTAACCACAGTATATACTGTATATTATTCACAACAATGGATCCCATGAAAAGACTGAGTTCTATATGAATCCAGCTTGTCAAAAGTGACTAGCAAAAGCTGCAGCACGAGACCACAGATTAGAATAAGAAATCATCATCATCATCATCATCATAAAGGCTGCATCCACAGCAGTCAAGATTCCAGAAAACCAACTCGGAATATATAAAGCAAACCAAGTAGCAATTACTGGCCCTGGGTTATGTTCTGCTCTAATAATTACAGTTGACTGGTCAAGATACTTGGGAGCTGTAGACCAAAACATATAGAAGGTACCAGATTGTGGAAGGCTGTAAATAAACTGACAGGTCTTAACTGAATCAAAAACAAATGAAAAAATAGCTTCCTGCATTTATCTTGGGAATATTTCCAAATGAATATCAAAGAGGAGGAGGAGGGAAAGGAGCAGGAGGAATAGGAGTAGGAGTGATGAAAGGAAGGCAAGTAAAGCAGGCAGCCTACCCCCAACCATAAATAAACCATACACCATTCTCCCCCCAACCCAAATGATGGATTAAAAGATATTTCCTGCTGTAAGATATATTAGACTTGGGGTACAGGAGAATAAATATCTGTATTATCTCTCAGAAGTATAAATTAAAATACAATCAGTTGTGCTAAATCTACATGTAATGGACGACAGAGGAGAATTCAAATTCCTTTTTAGTACCTGCTGACTGGCTGCTCTTGGCGAGATGAATTGCTACTGAAACCATCTGTTTACCAACAAACAGTCACATCTGGTGGGGATGGAATTATCAAAAATGTAAGTGTCCTCTTGAAACACAGGGCCCTTCCCCTTTCATAGGTTCTGAGCTTCCCACTTCGTTTCCACAATAAATGCCCATGGCCCCTCAGAAAACATGCCAGCCAGTCCCATACCTAGTTACTCAGAAGTAAGTCCAGTTGAAATTTCTGAGGCTTAGTATCAAGGCAGAACATGTAAGATCACAACCTCCCCCATTTAATCGTGTGTGTTTGGCAAGAAAACTGCAGCAATGAAAGCAAACCCCATGAACTTAGTGTCCCATAAAGCAGAGATACAGCCAAATAACATGGCTGCCTTGGCACTAGCCAATATATCATCCTGTCCTATTTGCTTTGCATCACAATGACTTTGCTTTCCTGCAAATTAGGAGAGACATTACAGTACAG
The DNA here is from genome assembly GCA_030847615.1 of Gambelia wislizenii. Classification (NCBI taxonomy): domain Eukaryota; kingdom Metazoa; phylum Chordata; class Lepidosauria; order Squamata; family Crotaphytidae; genus Gambelia; species Gambelia wislizenii. The sequence goes on from JAUMIR010000002.1 coordinate 163,486,796, forward strand.
GTGGTTGTGGTTTCATAATAAGCAGAGTTTACTGTTGGCACTATATGTACCAATGGGGCCCAGAAATACATTGTATTTGACACAATTTAGATTGCTTTGGACTACAAACAAGGTAGTTCGATCAATGGTCTGTGACTAGACATGGACTGTGAAAATATAGAGATTAAAGACTACATACTGTCAGATTTTTGTCATCTTCAATTGCCCATCCACAGGCCCTGTCTATACGAGGGGGGATACGAACTGCTCTGAAGAAATAGCAATTTGCAGCACCGGGATCTGTCTTAATGGTTAATAGAGCCCCCATAAACTTTGCATGCCACCTAGCCAAGATGGCAGCCATGAGTGAATTACTTGTGTGTTTAAGTTTGCCACTGTCATTTTAAAAAAAAAATGTTTACCATGGTGCGCACAAGCGATACTTCATATTTACAAAAGAAATAAAAAGAATAAAATAGAGGAAAAGATCACCGTTTTATTGCCTTACTAATCTCTTGCTTAGCTGAAAATCCAACATGGTGGTAGCAGGTGCTTTCCCTGTTTGCAAGCCCCACCCCCATGCTCATCTGGCCAATCAGCTTGCACTGCCTCAACGCAGCAATGCGAATGTGAGTGTCTTAACAATCGGACATTTGCATCTCCTATGGAGCTTTTTAAAAACTCTGGGAAAAGGTTTGAAGGCTTTCCTTTAGAGCTTTAGGGTGGACTTGCTCCCCACCTTCTGAATAAGACGCGTCAATGTGAATGTCAATTTAGACAGATCACCTTCCATGTGATTTCTATGAGGATTATTCTCACTGTTTAGACAGGACCACAGTTGGCACCTGGACAGCAGACTGGCAGCAGGCAGGCACACAGGTCATCTGGCCACAGTCTTCCTTGTTACAGTGACAGGTATTGCCTTTCTATTTCTATTCACTTGTTCCTCTGTATCCACAGATTTGGTATCCACAGATGTAAGTATTCGCGGGTTGAAAATATTCTTAAGAAATAATAATCCAAAAAGCAAACCTTGATTTTGCCATCTTATATAAGGGACACCATTTTGCTATGCCATTGCATATAATGGGACTTGAGTATTCACGGATTTTGGTATCCACAGGGGGTCCTGGAACCAAACCCCAGTGAATATGAAAGGACAACTGTACATGTAAATAGCCCCTTCCTTCCTTCCTTCCTTCCTTTGGCAAATCAGTGTCTTCTTGAAACTATGGTCTTGTCCTGTCCCACAGAGCAGCACAGGAAGCAGCAACTGCTGCTTCTACAAAATAATTAGTAGGTTGACATGACATTGGAAGGAACATCTTGACAGTAAGAGCTGTTCGACAGTGGAACCAATTACCTAGAGGGGTGATGGGGTCTTCTCTGGACATCTTCAAAAACAAGCCAGATAGCTACCTGATGGGGATGCTCTAGCTGGAGTTCCTGCAGTGAGCAGGGGATTAGACCTATTAGTCTATGGGGTCCCTTCCAGCTCTATGATTCTGTGACAGCATAGCACAAAGTGAGGCTGGATGTTGCTGCTAGCCACATTTGCAGGAAGTGCCTACACCCATTATTGCTTCCCCAGCAAATGTGCCTCAGAGTGTGGCAGGACCATTTAGGCCTATATATGTAAACCTCTCTGCATGGAGGATATTCAAGTAAGTAAATGTAAGGTATGCTGTGGCGAGTCAATGCAATTCCGGTTCTCCATCATGTGCAGCAAGTAAAACCAGCAGTTGATGATTGCAGCATATTTCCAGAGCTGCTTCTGAGAAAAGATGCCAGCTGCACAGACTTGGCTGATAATTCTCTGCTTTTCCATTCAGTGAGTCTAAATGTTGGTCACAGCAGGAATAAGAAATACTTAAACCAGAGGTGAGGAATCTGTGGTCCTTTAGAGGTTGCTGGACTCCAGGCACCATCAACATTAGCAAGCATTGCCATAGGTTAGGAACAATGGGAGTTGTAGTCCATCAACCTCCGGAAGGCCACAAGTTCAAAAAGAACTTTATTGCTTTAAGCATTACAAGTCTGTGTGGCAACCATATCAAGCCCTCATAGGTTATAAATCACGTGTCTGCCTACTCATATTTACACAGTTTATAAAACTGATCAAATTTGCTTAATAATGCTTAAAGATAGACAGCTTGCTGACTCCCCCTCCCTGCTTTGTTCTGCTTTGGTATGGGGAAGATCATTTTAAAGAATACTTATAAGACAATAATACATCAATTGAGATCTACTGTTATACACATGATTAGGCTTTCTCTATTGGATAATGATCATGTGCCAACCCAGAACTATTTCCCACATAGCACTGCAATCTAGATGCAAGTTGACAATGGTGCAGCAGACAATCTACACATCCTGCTGTTAGTTAGATAGCTTGGGTGTGGAAGGACAGCTGTGCTGCAGTTTGACCCAAGTATTATTGCTGTTTTAAAGGTAATGTTCTGTGATCAGGCCCCCAAAATAAGAGGCACACAAATAGTAGATTAATTAGAGAAAATAGCATGGTTAGCAGTCTGGAGGCAAAGTGAATGAGCCAAGGCAAGCAAACGTTAAGAGCCACTTTGTTTCACTCAAATGGCAGTGTTCAGGCCCAGGCCAGAGACCAGAATTAGAATGTAACTACACTATAAACAATACACTTACAGTGGTCTGATACCAGTTTAACTGTCATGACACTATCCTGTGGAATCCTGGGATGTATAGTTTGGTGAGGTTCTTAGAGTTCTCTCCTAAAGAGCTCTGATAGAGCTCTGTTGTAGGGGAGTGGACCAGAGTTCTCTCCAGCAGAGAATTCCACATGCTTTGTCAAACTACAGGTTCCAAGATTCCATAGGGAGGAGCCATGGCAGTTAAGGTGGCACTGAACTGCTATAGCTGAGTAGCTATGGCTACTTAGAGACTTCATAAACCTCAATGGAGCCCTACCAACCCTCTTGTATCACCTGGGGCTTATTGAATTAGAACAGCCTTTCCCAAGCTTGCATCCTCTATAGCTGTGTTGGAATGCCATGCTGCTAGAAGATGATGGGAATTGTAATCCCATATATCTGGGGGGCATCAGGTTGAAGAAGGCTGAACTGAAGCTGTAGTATGGGGATCTGGCTAGCTGCATTTGTGACAGTGCCTGTTGTAGGGAGGGATAATTTTAACAGTGAATAAAAGATAGCACAAAGCACCTGGGTCTGTTGCCAGAGTTCTAGGTCAGACAGCATTCCATTACTTTACATCCCACTTGGGCACTCTAACTGGTTCTGTTGGGAAGCAATGAGCATGAGAGCTGCCTTAGATGTTCAAAATGAAAAGAGAGAGAAAACTTAAAGTCACATGGCAAGATGGATGCTCCTATTCTAAATCTGAAAAATAAGATCGATACTCATCCAGCAAACAATATTATTTAGAAACAAGGAAAAATGTTGCCAACATAATGGCCAGAGGAGGGAAGGAGGCAGGAGGAAATGCTGTTAGTCATCACTGAACTTGACACATCCATGAGCACCTGTGATCAGCGGCGTCACTGGGGTGGGGGTGCAGAGAGGCCAAACCAAATCAGCTGACACTGTGGGAGGAGGGGTGACACCAGCCTTAGTGATGTTGGGATATTGTGGCAATCTAATATGCTGAGTTTGTTTACTATTGAAGTGAGCTAGGTTGGATGTAAACAGAAAGGATGAGATAATTTCCTGTTTGTAACATGAAAGTTTTCTGGAAGAAGAGATCCTTTAAGTCTCTTTTGTCTGGAAGACATGAGGTCCAGTTGCCATTGACTCCCTTTGGACGGAGCATGTCTCAAAGGGGGTCTCGTGCATATTTTGTTTTAGAGATGTAGCTATCAAGATATATTTTGTTATTCCTATCTCTCTTCAATCTTTCTTCCTGTGTACTTTGGAAATGCAGAAGATATTCGTGAGTAAAACTGTTTTAATATACCTTTAAAGACTTGTGGAGCTATTTTACTTTGTTTAAGCTAGACCCGGGTGAAGTGTGTGTAGGGGGGAACAGGGTTGGATGGCTGATAATTGTCTGTGTTTGGAATTGCTATGCTTTGCTGTGTGTTTTTAAACAGAAACTCTGCCGATCTTTCTTACTGAGGGGAATATAGCCAGCCATTTTTGGTGCCAAGTTTAAAGGTTCTCCCAGTACAGTAGTATATCCAATAGGTTATGTGGTACCCAGTTTTTGGTTTCAGACCAGTGTTTTGTTTTGAAAAGCCATATCTTTGTGGTGTTTGTTATTTTCAGTGAGTTAAAAGCATTTATTTTTCCACCCTCCCCCCTTGCATCTAGCTAGCTGAGTTTTAAAAGGGCAGTTTTTCCCTTGCTTGTGCTGAAGCCTCAGTTTTAAGTAACAAAAGGCGATAATGGCAGCAATTGAGCCACAGCAGCCAAAAAGGCTTATCTCCTTGACTCAAGACAATTTACCCCTGTGAAAAATGATGACTGCTGGGAGAATAATGATTTCTGGGTCTGCATTGAGATCCTTGATGGCTTTTCTTTCTTTTCTGGTTATGTTGCTGGGTGGTGGTTTTGCCTTCCTCAGGATCCTAGCTGTTTCTCCTCTTATCTCTTCTGCCTCTTCCTCCCAGAGATGGTAGAGAGCAGATTCAACATGGGTGATGATGTCAAGAAAACAGAAAAATACAGACAAAAAAAAAAAAAGAGGGAACTCTTGGACCCTGCAACATACAGAAAACTGAAGCAAGACCTGACCAACAAAATCACCAGAAAAACAAATGCCTTGATTAAGAACTCATCAATTCAGCCAATCATACACCAGAATCTATTCAGATCAGAGGCTCTCCCAACAAGACTATATGGACTTCCCGAGATCCGCAAGGATTCCATTCCACTCTGACCCATAGTGAGCACCATTGGATCCCCCACATATGACTTGGCCATTTCTGGCCACACAATTACAAACCCACATAGGACAAACCCCTCACTACATCAAAGACTCAGCTCACTTCATAGAAAAAAATCAACAACACCAAACTGAAGCCTAGAGACAGACTGATCAGTTTTGATGTTGTCTCTTTGTTCACCAAACTCCCCATAATGGACGCCATGGCACTCCTACAACAAATTTCCTGAGGACATCACAGCCTTGTTCAAACACTGCCTCACCATGAGCTACTTCAATTGGGACAATGAATTCTATGAACAGATAGATGGGGTAGCCATGGGCAGCCCCCTGAGCCCAGTGATAGAAAACTTCTGCATGGAACATTTTGAAAAGCAAGCTCTGGAAACAGCACCATAAAAGCCCACAACATGGTTCCGATATGTGGATGACACTTTCACCGTTTGGAACCATGGAGAAGAAGATTTGGTTTCATTCCTGAACCACCTGAACAGCATCCACCCAAATATCCAATTCACGATGGAAAAAGAGAAGGAAGGAACACTGCCATTCTTGGATGTCCTAGTCATCCGCAAACTAAACCAACGGTTAGGCCACAAGGTATACAGAAACCCCCTCCCCACACACATGGACAGATACCTACACAAGAACTCCAATCATCACCCAGGACAAAAAGAAGCACAATAAAACATGGGTAGACCATGCAAAAAGGATCTGCAAACTCCACTACCTGGAGGACGAACTGAGGCACCTAAACTGGGCTCTACAGGCTATTAGTTACTCCAGATCAGACATGACAAGAGCAGCCAGACCCAGAAAAAAACACAGGAATGAAGAAGAAAAACAGCCACCCAAAGGGAAGGTATTTTTTACCATACATCAAAGGAGTCACAGACAGAATAGGGAAACTGATGATGAAACACAACCTCCAAACTGTTAGGGTTTTGAATGTGTAGCCCTTGGAAATTTATGTCATAAAGAAATATCATATATTCCATTTATCTGTAGAGGTCAGAGCTGAAGGTTAAACAGCTATGCTGTAGACTAAAACAGCTGATGTTTTTCTGCCCACTTATCTCAGTATCACTAATAGAAGGGAGATAACATGCTAGGGATTATGTCAGATGATGTCACCAGTCACCAACTGAACGAAGAGGAGTTGCTAGAACTTGCTAGAACAGCTAGGAAACCCTATATAAGTCATGGTGCAAGGCAGCCCACTTCACTTCTTCAACTGACTTCTTTGACTGACTGCTAACTATAAGCTTAGCTATTAGAGCAATGATTTTGTTTGTAGTTTAGGATGTAAACAATAAAGACTATTAGTTTTTAGACACTAAGTGTGTCCATCTACTCATTGAACATTGAACATGCTGGAAGCATCTGGACCAAACTTTTGCTACTCTACTAACCCGATTGCTGGCTGGACTCCTGAACATAGACAGACTCCAGCAAGGTGTAGTGCAACAGGCTATGGGCCCAGCTATCCAGAGGTGCTGTCCAGCTGTCCAAAGGTGCTACCTATTCAGTGAAGTTCCAGTGAGTTCCAGTCTATGCCTGTCAACTTAGGTGGCTGAGTTGAATCCTGTGTGCTGAAGATGCTTTCATTCTGCTGAAAGCTGAGAGCTGTCTGGAGGTCCTTGCTGGTAAGCTGTTCTGTGTATGGGAGTAACCAGCTAAGCAGGGCTTGATAATTCAATAGGTTGCAGAAATGGCATTTGTACCAGGAGGAGGTTTGCCTTTTGAGAGACTAAATGACAGGAACTATCTTAATTGGGCTTTGTGTCTTGAGGCTTATCTGAAATGTGAACAATCTTGGGATCCTGTACTCCAAACTGTACAGGCTCCCTCAAATGCCCAGATTAAAGCTGAAGACAAGACTAGAGCATCAATTTCTTCTTCTGGAGTTGTAAATACTTGCGTATATTGCAACTGAGTTTGAAGATAAAAAGTGCCTCCTGCTTATTTGGATGTCAAACACTTTGTGTGAATATTCTTGGAAGCGGGTTGCTACTGAGTCTACTGAGACAGGCTTTTTGGGTTTCTGCTGGGGATTGAGTGGCCTATCATCCCCTGACACAAACTGCTCAGGAATGTTGGGAGGCCCTAAATGAAGTGTATGTAAGAGAAACTGCTGGTTTTAAAATCCTGCTGACCAGAAGGCTTTTACAGCAAAGCTGCAGCCTGGTGAGGATATGAATACCCACCTGGCTAATCTTTGTGAGCTGTTTGCAAGACTGTCTGAGGTTGGCACTCATTATTTTGAACCGTATAAGGTCTATCTGGTTCTGTCAACCCTTGATCCAAGTTTTGATTCTCTGAATAAATCTGTTGCAGCAATCCCGGAAGCTGATTTAAGTTTCAGTTTCATTGCTGGGCGTCTCCTTGAGGAAGGACATAAATGTCACCAGCGTGACACAGATGTGAAGCCAAAGGTCAGAGGAAACTTTTCTGCCCAAAATTTTAGAAGTACCAAAGCTCAAAGTGAAGAAATTGAGACTGCTTACACTGTAAGATCTTGCTGGCTATGTGGCTCCAAAAAGCACATTGCCAGAAACTGTGATAATAAATCATGGAAGAAAAAGACTAAAAAGCTGAGCCGTGCTAATGAGGTGATGACAGTGACTGTGAGCAGACAAAAACCAGATGAGGACTGTGTATTAACCAATTAGATTCTGGATTCAGAGTCCAGTAATCATATCTCAAACTGCAATGAATGTTTTGTTTCTGTCAATAAAGACGAACCATGTACAGTTAGTTTGGCTGATGGGTCAAAATGTAATTGTCTGGGGGCGGGAACCTGTTATGTTTCATGTCTTGGGAAAAATGTACAATATGTCCCCAAAATGAATCTCTGCCTCCTCTCTGTTGCTATTCTTGCACTAGAGGGGCATGAGATCAATTTCACTGGGCAAAAATGTTGTGTTATGAAGTCTGGGAAAATTATAGCTGAGGATGTTTTAAAGGTTCAGCTGTATTATATGAAATGTAAATCTGAGAAAACACATGCTGATGCAGTGATGGCAAATTCCCCATCCCATGATAATTGAATTCATTTGATGCATAGGAGGATGGGGCACCCCAGCTATCAGGTGTTACGGCAAATGCCACAGATGTGTCATGATCTAACAGTTAAGGAATGTAATGTGTTTCTGGATTGCAAAGTTTGTAAACAGAGCAAAAGTTCTGTTAAGCCAATCCTGAAGGTTAGTGATCATAAATCACAACACATTTTTGAGTTAGTCCACGTGGACCTGGCTGGACCATTCCAGCCATCATTCAGAGGAGCAAGGTTTGCCATGGTAATTGTAAATGATTTCTCAAGATAACCCTATCTGTTTTTGCTTAAAAACAAAAGTGAGGCTTTTGAAACTTTCAAACAATGGTGTGCCTATGTTGAAAGAAAATTCCAAGTTCAGGTTTCTTCTCTGCAGAGTGATCATGGAGGAGAATTCATGGCTAAAAATGTTCAATGGTGGTTAAAACAGAGGGGCATTTTTCACAGATTTAATGCTCCTTTTACTGCCACTCACAATGGCATTGCAGAACGTCATTTTGGAGTATTGCAGACTATAAGAGATAGTCTGATGATAGATGCTGCCACTGATCAAAGGTATTGGGGTGGAGCTATTTGACAGCGAATTATTTGCATAACAGAATTTGGAATACTGTTGTGTTAAATACACCATATTTTATGCTGTATGGTAAAAAAAAACAGTGAAGCATATTAGAATTAGAAACAGTGAAGCATATTAGAGGGAAGCTATGCATGGATACACATTCCCAAAGCATCTAGGAGAAAAAGTGATCCAAGGGCATGCAAGCTAAGGTTTCTTGGATATGAAATTGGCAGTAAAGCTTATAGATTTGCTTTGCCAAATGGCACAGTTTTAATCTCCAGGAATGCTGATTTTGAGGAACATTCAAATTGGTGCCAATCCTGAAGTGCTTCTGCCCTTGGATGATGAAGCACAGGAGCAGGAGCAGCAATTGTCTGGGCAGAGTCAGCCTAGCACTGACCCTGGTGCTGCTCCAGCTGCTCAGAGCTCTCAGAGGCCATCCACCTCTCAGGGACCAAAAAGCCCCAAATCCCCTGCTGTGCCACAGAGGCCAGAGTGGCAGCAGTGGAGATCCCCAAAGGTTGGAAACAATGACTCTGAGAGTGAATCTGAGGTGCAATTTTTTACACCCAGACGCTCAAGTAGAGAGACAAAAGGAATTCCTCCACAGAGGTTTTCAGTTCAAAACATAAAGGTCTGTCAAGTGTTTTTTGAGCCTGAAATTTTTGATGAAATGTTAAAGTTGCCAACTGGAGAGCAACAAAAGTGGAGATCTGCAATGGAACAGGAAATGCAGGCAATTTGTGAACATGGCATTTTTGAGGTAGTAAAACTTCCAGAACAACAGAAGGCGGTTGTAGATGGGTATTTAAAAAGTAACAAATGCGTGATGGTAAAGTGAAATATAAAGCAAGACTTGTGGTGCAAGGTTTCTCACAGATTAAATACAAGAACTATGATGAAGTTTTTGCACCAACAGCAAAAGTACGAAGTGTTAAAATTGCTCTGTCTGTTGCCAGTTTACACAATTTTAAAGTAAATCATTTTGACATTGGTACAGCCGCCTATCTTAACACATCACTTTCAGAGACAATATATATGGAACAAGCACCAGGTTTTCATAGTGGTGCTCCTAATTATGTGTATAAATTACACAAGGCTGTCTATGGGTTAAAACAAAGTGGTCTCTGCTGGTACCTGTGTTTAAATGAAATGCTGAAAAGTATTGGTTTTGAAAAGAGTGTTGCTGATCCATGTTTGTATACTAAAGGAACAAACCAAAGTTATGAAATCCTGATAGTTTTTGTAGATGACTTATGTTTAGTCACAAAAACTGAGATACAGGTAAATAAATTCAAACAGGAGTTGGGTTCAAAATTCCAAATCAAAGATCTTGGTGACATACAACAATATCTAGGGGTGAATGATCAAAGACTTGAGACTGGAGGTTTCAAAATGACGCAGACCCAAAAGATTGAGAAATTGTTCTTTGACTGTAATATGAACAATTGTAAATTGCAAAAACACCAATGACTGTTGATTTTGTCAATGTAACTGAGGCTAGAATGTTTGAATATCCTGAATTATTCCATTCTGTAACTGGAAGTTTACTGTACAGTTGTCCCTCCACATTCACGGCTTTAACGTTCGCGGTTCTGCATATTCCCAGATGGCCACTTTGGGGAAGGTGGGGGTGGGGTGGAGGAAAGTGGCGGCTTTGGGAAGAGTGGGGGTGTGTGGGTGGGGGGCATATTTTATTTGTGGTTTTTTCACATTCGCGGGGGTCTTTGGCCCCGAACCCCCGCGAATGTGAAGGCACAACTTTATATTGCTAATTGGACACGTCCTGATATTGAACATGCAATCAATGTGTTATCCAGAAAGGTAAACAAGCCATCTCAAAATGACTGGCAAGGGTGAAAATGTGTTCTGAGATATTTCAGAGGCACCATGGAGTAGAGTGTGCTCATAAGTTCACAAGGATGCCATGAACTTGTTTGCTATTGCGATAGTGATTTTGCCCAAGAAAGTTCTGACAGAAAATCAGTGTCAGAAATGGTAATCACTTATGCAGGAACCCCCATATATTGGAAGCCCCAAAAGCAATCCACCATTGCATTAAGTTCCACAGACTCTGAGTTCAGTGCCTTATCTACTCTGATTTCGGAATTGATTTGGATTAATCAGGTGTTCATTGATTTGGGTATTCCAGTTCAAAAGCCAGTGAAAATATTAGATGACTCACAAGCATGTATCCAAATGGCTATTGCTGAAGGAGTAAAATCCCGGACCAAACGTGTTGCTGTAAGGTACCAGAATGTAAGAGAAGCTGTTCAAGCTGGGTTAATCACTCTGCTATATTGCCCATCTGAAGAGAACATTGCTGACCTATTCACAAAAGCTTTAGATCCAATCAAGCATCAGTACCTTTGCAACAAATTGGGTATCATAGCAGATGTGTAAAATACATCACTTTATGCATAAATTTAGAGGGGTGTTAGGGTTTTGAATGTGTAGCCCTTGGAAATTTATGTCATAAAGAGATACCATATATTCCATTTATCTGTAGAGGTCAGAGCTGAAGGTTAAACAGCTATGCAGTAGACTAAGACAGCTGATGTTTTTCTGCCCACTTATCTCAGTACCACTAATAGAAGGGAGATAACATGCTAGGGATTATGTCAGATGATGTCACCAGTCACCAACTGAATGAAGAGGAGTTGCTACAACTTGCTAGAACAGCTAGGAAACCCTATATAAGTCATGGTGCAAGGCAGCCCACTTCACTTCTTCAACTGACTTCTTTGACTGACTGCTAACTGTAAGCTTAGCTATTAGGGCAATGATTTTGTTTGTAGTTTAGGATGTAAACAATAAAGACTGTTAATTTTTAGAAACTAAGTGTGTCCATCTACTCACTGAACGTTGAGCATGCTGGAAGCATCTGGACCAAGCTTTTGCTACTCTGCTAACTTGATTGCTGGCTGGACTCCTGAGCATAGATAGACTCCAGCAATCTATAGACCAACCAAAAAAAATCTAAGAAATGCTATGCTCAGCAAAGGACAAAAGAGACCCTCTCACAGCCGCAGGAGTTTACTGCATAAAATGCAGCTGTGCACAAGTTTACATAGGGACCACTAAATGCAGTGTGCAAACATGAATCAAGGAACATGAGAGACACTGCAGAATGGGCCAGCCAAAAAAATCAGCAGTAGCAGAGCATGTTATAAACCAACCTGGACACAAAATGCTCTTTAAAAACACAAAAACACAGACCAACAGCTATCATGTCAGAATGCATGAGGAAGCTATTGAAATCCACAAACACCTGAACAACTTCAACAGGAAAGAAGAAACCTTAAAAGTAAACAAAATCTAGCTCCCAGTTTTGAAAAACAATAGAATAAAAACTCAATTCTTACAAAGGAATTCCACCCAGGGACAGGGGGTTCCCAGCAGATAATGGCCCATCAACCAACCATTAGCCAAGTAGACACTAATGAGCCTTGCATTTCTAGACCCAGAAACTACCCAATCAATTACACAAATTTACATATTCTCCCAAACAGGGGTTGACAGCATATAAATTCCACACACACACTTACCAACCATTCTCTGAAGATGCCAGCCACAGATGCAGGCGAAACATCAGAAAGAAACTATTCCAGAACACGGCCTCACAGACCAGAAAAAAACTAAGGAAAATCTATAGAAGATGGTTCTTTCCTGCTAATTCAAAGCCAAATAATTGTTGAACTTTTAGAGACTCTAGGAATGCAAGATGTACACAATGTGGCTACACCTATGATAACAGACTTTGCTAAAGTTAATGAATAACAGTGAACCTTTACCAAACAATAAGATGTACAAAACAGCCATTGGAAAGCTGCAGTATTTAGTCACAAACACCAGACCTGATATAGCCTATGCTATTGGAGTTCTCAGCAAGAGAGTTGATGCACCAAGCACAAGAGACTGAACCATAGTGAAACAAGTTATCAGATATTTAAAAGGGACTATAGATTTCCAGTTGAAGTTGCCAGCTAACACAGACCCAGATCTTGTTTGTTTTACAGATTCTGATTGGGCTGGTTCCAGCACTGATTCATGTTCAACAAGTGATTACCTGTTCCTGTATGGAAATTGACCTATTTCTTGGTCCAGCTGTAAACAGAGTGTTGTGGCATATTGGTCTACTGAGGCAGAGTACATTTCTGCGGCACAGGCCTATAATCAATTGCAATTGCTTGATAAATTGTTTGTTGATTTTTGTGTTTCAGGGAAGAAGCCTACCCTAGTGTTTGAGGACAACCAGAGTTGCATTAAGTTATCTGAGAGTGGCAAAAGAGTGATCCCACGGAACAAGCATATTAAGACTGAGTTTTACATTGTTTGCCAATTGGTGACAGATGGCAAAATAAAGATGAAGTACTGTCCAACAAATGAGATGACAGCTGATATCATGATGAAGCCACTGGCAAGAAACACATTCCAGAGGCTACGTGTCAAGATGGGGATGATGGGGTGCATATTAGCTTGAGGGGGTGTTGGGATATAGTGGCAATCTAATATGCTGGGTTTCTTTATTATTGAAGTGAGCTAGGTTGAATGTAAACAGAAAGGCTGAAATAATTTCCTGTTGTAACCTGACAGTCTTCTGGAAGAAGGAGGTCCTTTAAGTCTCTTTTGTCTGGAAGACATGAGGCCCAGTCGCCATTGACTCCCTCTGGAGGCAGCATGTCTCAAAGGGGATTTCCTGCATATTTTGTTTTAGAGATGTAGCTATCAAGATATATTTTGTTATTCCCGTCTCTCTTCAAGCTTTCTTCCTGTGTACTTTGGAAATGCAGAAGATGTTTGTGAGTAAAACTGTTTTAATATATAGTAACTTTAAAGACTTGTGGAGCGATTTTACTTTGTTTAAGCTAGACCCAGGTGAAGGGTGGGCAACAGGGTTAGATGGCTGATAATTGTCTGTGTCCAGAATCGCCACGCTTTGCTGTGTTTTTAAACAGAAACTCTGCTGATTTTTCTTACTGAGGGGAATATAGCCAACCATTCTTTGGCGCCAAGTTTAAAGTTTCTCCCAGTACAGTAATATCCCCAATATGTGATACCACAGCCTGTGATCTTCAGTATTTTCTCAGAGAATGGGCAGAATTAGTAGAGTCTGAATATTGGAAACATGTGGTATCCTATCAAGAGAATGCTAGCTTGGTGAAAGCTGTCAGAATTCCTTGTAACAAACTGCAGAAGTTATTGCATAAGATAGATTGCCTGGGAAGGCCAGAGAATGGGTTGTGAGGCTGTACAGATTCAGAATGCCAGTGAAAGAGAAGTTACCTTAAATCCCTACCTTTGGAATCCTTTTCAAGCATCTATTTTCAGCAGCTTCTTTTCACCCCCACAGACTAGAAATACAGTACATCCTTGAGAAAAGCAGGGCTGGGGGATGGATAATCTTAAGACTCTATTAAGTCACACAGGATTGTCTGTGAGGAAGGGAGTTAGAAAGCTGAATCACACAGCTCTAAGAACTTGTTGAGAAGCAGAATAGATAGATCTCTGCCAAATTGCTGTGACTCTGGTGAAATAATTGTCAACTTGTAATGCTTCAAGGCAAGCCATCCAGATCACAGCAGTGGCCAGTGACTTGAACGCATTCCCCTTCACTGAAATGATGATTTGAAAGAACAAAGAATGTGATTCTTAACTTTTTCCTGGATCACAAGAATCTAATGAAAGTTATCAACCCCTTTCCAGGAAAAAAAAATGCACTTAAACACAATTTTTAAAGTAACATGAAGGAAACTAAAGAAATAAACTTTTTTTCCTGGTTCATGGAGTCTATCTATGGATGCCTGAGGGTCCATGGATCACAGGTTAAGCAATCCTGATAGATACTTCAAGGCTGGCTGTCCATAAGGATGTCATATTGAACATGGAGCAAGATTATTTTCTACTGCTCCAGAGACTAGGACACAGAGCAGTGGATTCAAACAACAGGAAAGAGAGTCCACTTAAACATTAGGAAGAACTTCCTGACAGTAAGAGCTGTTCGACAGTGGAATACACTGCCGCTGAGTGTGGTGGAGTCTCCTTCTTTGGAGGTTTTTACACAGAGGCTGGATGGCCATCTGTTGGGTTTGCTTCAGTTGTATATTCCTCCATGGCAGGGGGTTGGACTGGATGGTCCTTGTGGTCTCTTTCAACTCTATGATTCTATACATCACAATATGTATGCATTGCTGTGTGTATGGATGCTGCCCTATACCTTGGTGTGTACCAAGGATTGCATTAACTGGATGCTTAATGTGATCTTATTCACATAAGGGATTTTCATAGCATATTTCCTTGGAGGTCTTTAAATAGAGGCTGGATGGCCATCTGTCGGGGATGCTTTGATCAAGATTTCCTGCGTGGCAGGGGGGTTGGACTGGATGGCCCTCGTGGTCTCTTCCAACTCTGCAATTCTATGATTCTATGATTTTCTGAAAATATTTATGGGCTTGTGGAAAGCAACTTTTAAATTTAAACTTAGCATGAGACCACTCTCTCATATATCTGTTGGGAAAGAAAACCCATTTTGGCAAATTGCCACTGAGAAACTCAGCTGCTACAAGGGAATGTCTAGGCATCAGTAGATGCAACAATTGCCTTCAGAATGCAAATAAATAAATAAATAAATACAGTTGCCCCTCCACATTCGCGAACTTGACATTCGCGGTTTTGGTTATTTGCGGTTTTGGGAGGGCCCCCCTGCCCCCCCAAACTGCAACAGGGGGCCTCCAGAGGCCCCGTGAAAGACCTGGAGGGAGCAGGGAGGCCCGGGGAGGCCTCCACGGGGCCCCCGGAGGCGCTCCAGAGGCCCCATGAAGGCCTGGGGAGGGGGTGGGGAGGGGTGGGGAGGCCTTCACGGGACCCCCGGAGGCCCTCCGGAGGCGCCGCGAAGGCCTGGCAAGGGGTCGGGAGGCCTTTGCAGGACCCCCGGAGGTCCTCCGGAGGCACCGCGAAGGCCTGGTGAGGGATTGGGAGGCCTTCGCGGGACCCCCGGAGGCCCTCCGGAGGCGCCGCGAAGGCCTGGGGAGGGGTGGCGAGGCCTTCGCGGGACCCCCGGAGGCCCTCCGGAGGCGCCACGAAGGCCTGGGGAGGGGTAGCGAGGCCTTCGCGGGACCCCCGGAGGTGCCGCGAAGGCCTGGGAAGGGGTGGCGAGGCCTTCGCGGGACCCCTGGAGGCCCTCCGGAGGCCCTGCGAAGGCCTGGGGAGGGGTGGCGAGGCCTTCGCGGGACGCCCGGAGGCCCTCCGGAGGCACCACGAAGGCCTGGGGAGGGAGGGAGGGAGGGCCAGGGAGACCTCCGCGGGGCCTAGCAAGGCCCCACGAAGGCCTGGGGAGGGGGGGAGGGTCGTTATTCGTGGATTTTTCACATTCGCGGGGGTCCGCGGAACGGAACCCCCGCGAATGTGAAGGGACGACTGTAAATCCATAGAACTCTTCACTAAGGATCAAACTAGATGGTAAGGGGAGTGCACATTTCCTGCAATTATTTCCCTCTCACAACAGAATTTCCTCAAAGAGATATGCCTGAGCAATCAGACTTGCAAATTAAGCCCATGTTTACCTTCTAGTGAGAAATCACAAAGCAAAGCACAGTAATGCAAGATATTGTATGCACTTGAAGACAGTCACGTGCTATGACAAACAGATTTTTTTACTATTTGGGAAAGCATCTCTTCTAAATATGTGCTATATTTCTAATCTCATTTAGTTCTTTTGTACCTCTGGAAAATGAACTATGTTAGGAAATGGTTACAAAATGCCCCCCAAAGCATTCATATCTGACTCACAGCTCTACAGATATTTGATCCTCCAAGGTAGATAGAGGTCTAGACATATACCCCTCATCATTTGCAGAAGATATATAATCTACCTAGCATTTCAAACATGAAAATAGGAACTGAGCACTACCAGTCTGTGGTCAAAAGGTGACAACAGGGCAAAAGTTGTTAATGCAGAAGAATACAGAAAACTACTATTTTAAGCAGAGAAACTGAAATTTATGTACTAGTTTATGAAATTCTGAAAAAAAGAAAAGAAAAAAGAAACCAGATCAATATATAATCCTCCCCGTGCGCTCAGGTCCTCTGGGAGGAGTCTGCTACAATATCTTCAAAAACTAAGCTCTCGTCGACCTTCCAGAGGACTTTTTGGGCTATTGCTCCCAAATTATGGAATGGCCTGCCGGATGAGATCCATCACAATACCACCTTAAATAGCTTTTAAAAAGCTCTTAAGACGGATCTCTTCCAGCAGGCCTTTCCTTAATAGATACTTGGCCATCAGAAAGAAAAAAATCGTATTAGTCCAATCCCATCCAGCTTTTTATTGTGTTGTTTTTAGTATTTTTAGTATTTATTAAGTATGTTTTAAATGTTTAATTATTTAATTGTATTTTAAGGGGTGAGTGGGATGGAGGGGTCTGTATGTAGATTTTAATGTTGTAAGCCTCCCTGATTGCATTTTGTAGAGGGGTGGGATACAAGTAAATATTATTATTATTATTAAATAGTATATTGTTTGTGTGTGCATGCACAGCATGATAAACAATAACTATAATATTAAATAACATATTGGATGAGATCTGCATAGGGAAACCTTTGTGTTTCATGTCGCTACATCTCTGCAGCTACGTCTCTGGATCTCTCACCAAAAAACTCACCTTGTGAGCAGTTTAGCCTCCTAAACAGAACTGGTTTTGGGTTGTTGGGGAGTGAGGGGATCAGCAATGGCATGTCCAGCAGTTTATATGTGATCCCAAATCCCAGTCTCCCCCTAACGCTCATGTGGGTCACTTTGAGGATTTCAGGTTCACCAACTTCACAGAACTGTTGTCAGGATAAAAATGGGAGTGGGTGGTGGATGGGGGTGCACAAAAATAATGGGACAATTTTAAGCTCCAGGAGACAAATGAAATAAAAATATGGTTACCAAGAAAAAAGTAGCTGGGGGAAAAATCATGATAATTGTAAGAAAATTCATGTGTTCCATTGGCATTTTAGAATGTCTCCAGCTACAATCCTGTACACAATTACATAGGAGAAAGTACCGCTGAATTCATTGTGGTGGACTTCTGAGTAGACAGATGTATGATTGCCCTGTTATGAATGGAGTACATGTGGTGTTACTAAGGTTGATGTCACCCTCCCCACCCCAATGGTGTCACCTGGTGCAGTTTGGCCTCTCCACACCTCCTCTAGTGCTCCCACTATGGAATACTGTTCTGCAGAAGACTCCCTCAAATAAGGAGTAAAACTACCAATTCTGCACCTCTACCAGTTACAGTTTCTTTCCTATGACACTATGTAACCCTGGCACACCCGTATACAGAGGATTAGTAAATCCAAAGAAAGAAAGGTGGAGAGAATAAAACCAGTATAACTAAGTTCTTAAAATATAAAGTTTAAAATAATAAGGTTTATGCAAATCTCAAAATAAAAATATATATCTGCCAACAAAACTGAGAGGAGGGGAGGAGAATTTTTCCTTCGAATCAGGAATGTCTCTCTAAAATATTGATCCTGTTAGGGAAATTAAAGATGAAAAGGTAATCTAAAATCCAATGGGGGAGGTGAATCTGTGCTTCTGTGCGACCTAGAGATCGAAAGGGAGCCTGCTGCCTAGTTCTGGGGGTGCTCAAACTCACAGGGATGCTCTTCAAAGTCAGGGCTCTCCACTTCCTTTTTGTGTCTTAGATTTATTCTTTTGGCTTACCAAAATAAGCTACTGGAGTTGCACAGTCTGGAGAAGTAGTGCAAACCTTTGGGTGGCTTCAACATCTCCTTTGCTCTTGCCCTGACCCTACAGGGAAGGGCAAGACTCCATCCTCTCCTCTCCTCTCTTTGCGAACACAGGAGTGCAGGCTACCTGTGGCGACAAGCAGGAGTGGGAAAGTGGGGCTCTTCAAGACCAGTGGACAATCTGAATGCAGAGGGCTAGCCATGGTAGCTCCAACTGATCTGTGGCTATTGAAAGCAAAGGTAGAATGGCTATAGACATTTCCTCCACTGATAAGGAATTATTTTGATTTTTGGACCTTGGCTTCAGCCCAACAAGCAAATGGGGTCTCTGGGGCAGATAAGAGATGGCTTTCTCTCAGAAACTGTCCTCTGAAAGATCAGGAATGGATTTCCTCTTTATGTAACTGAAGGCAAACCTGGCCACCTGTAATAAGACCACCTGCCTTCTCTCTCCTTCCTCTTCAGCTTTGGAACTGAGCTGGTATGGACTTTACCAGACTTTATCAGACCCCACTTTAATGTTATTTTGCTGGCATACATTGTGTTGGTTTTATGCCAGCAAAAGAACCCCCCCGTACCAGACCTTACCTTACTGGCATTAAAGAGGCTTCTTTGGCAGTAACAGAGCATAAATGGGGCTCCATTTACTTCTGGGGTTGAGATCTTGTGGATTCTCACGAGAAGATTCTAGCGCGGGAAGTTTGAAAAATTAAGGAAAAAATCCCCCACAAAAATTACAGCAAAGCACAAAAACACACATTTAAAGTCCCAAGTACACAGTGTGTGTGTGTCATAAAAAGAGCATCCCCTACCTGACTGTCCTGATCACACCTGGAAGTGTTTGCCCACTTAGACTGCATTCACATGAGCACTATGGCACAAGGATTCAAATGCTGGCAGTGCTGGCAGAAAAGCACCACAGGGGATCAATTGACGGCTTGGCCCAACAATAAAATAGGATGGCTTTTGGACTTTACATAATCGCGAAAGGACATTGTCTGGTACATGTGCCCTTTCACGATCATTAGGCATCCTTGTGACACCGTATTTGCATGGTCTGATAAAGTCCTGATAAAGTCCTTTGTTTCGACTGCGGGGGTGGAGGGGAGTGGCAACTGTATGAAGGTACTAGATAGCAAAGGGCTCAGTCAGGTGAGTGGGTAGCAGGGCAGAAAGTTTGTTGGGCATGGGTTCCAGGACCTCAGAAAGCTCCAGTGCTAGCCAGGTGGAGCTCATGGGTGCTTTGGTAGCCTCTGCAGCCTAAGCCCAGCTCTTCATCTGTGGTGACTCCTTGCTTTTGGTTTCTTGCATTCCTGTGGTGCCTGGTGATCTGTCATTGTTCTTCTGTTTTCTCTAGCTAGTGAGACAAAGGGCTTGTCTAAACTAGCAAAAAACCAAACAAACTCCATACTTACCTTGTATTCTCTGAGCAGTTGCCACATGATGTTCATGACGACTTGCAGCTTCATTGATTTTTTTGCAGGAAAATCTGGGTCTAAAAGATTTGTGGTTTTCTCTGTATTTCAGGGGAAAATCTGGATTATTGGCTGTATGGCAGCTCCAGATTGGCTTTGGTGCAAAGGCTTCGGGGCTCCTGGTGGGCAGGACTCCATTCTGCCAATGTGCAGGTGCTTTTAAATTTTCTCCCAATCGTGTGCATATCTATATAAGTGTGATGAACTCTGGCAACAGCTACTCGCAGGACACAAGCTTCAAAGAATAGCAGCTTTATTGTCAGGACTTAGTTGTGACCAGTAATATAATAAAGATGACTCTGAGAGGCTTGTTAATACAGAATGCAAGTTTCATTTCTCACTAGCACCTGGTTAATGGCTGTTATCAAATCAAATCAAATCAAATCAAATCAAATCAAATCAAATCTATCCTCCCTAAAGTTTCACATAGAACGATCTTGGGGTACCTTTCCACCAGCGCATACCAACCCTCCTCCCATCAGGCTCCTTTCATGTCAGGTTACTGGTGCAGATGCCAAGAGAGGCCTACTTATGCTAACTAAACCACATAACTACATAACTCACAGTCTAAGGTACCAGGACATGACAATAAGTATATCTCCACTCAGGGCCGGTTTAAGGAATTTTGGGGCCCCCTGCAATGCTTTACTTTGGGGCCCCCATATGACTTGAAGGCACATGGGCAAGAAAGAAAGAAAGAAAGAAAGAAAGAAAGAAAGAAAGAAAGAAAGAAGCCCTTTCTGAGGGAGACAACCCTCAAATTCCCTGTCTCTCTCTCACACACACACTCACCCTCTCCGATGTGCCTCTCCCTCCAGCTTCTGCCATGGAGGGCTGCTGTTTCTTTCTCTTTCTCTTTCTCTTTAGTTTTGGAGAGGCTGTTTTGTTTGTTTTTTTAAAAAAAAGCCAGCAGAAGGTTTTTGGAGGGGGAGGGTAAGAGGGGGCTCCTCCCAGCTGTCTCCTTCGTCAGATTAAGGAGGCCAACACGGGGCCCTCTCTTGACCTCGGGGCCCCCTCTTGACCTCGGGGCCCCCTGCCAATGCTGATTTGGCAGACAGGTTAAACCGGCCCTGTCTCCACTTATCCAGTAACACAGTACTCTGGGACAATGTATATTTGCATGCATGAGCAAACCGGGGGGTTGCAAAGAAAAAACTGGAGCAGCCTGAGCTGTGTAGCTGGAAATAATGCAACATATAGGACACTTGATCTGTGTAGGTCCACCCTTTTACATGACATGAGTTTGCCGACAATTACAGCGTGGCAGGATACTTCAATCTCTCATCGGACAAACCCCAGTGAGTATGGTGGTTATGGAGTTGCTGCAGATCAAAAACATCTGTGGAGGCTACAAGGTGGGTTCATGCTTACCCACCAATGTAGAAAAGCCTAAGATTTCCATAGTTCTGGGTCAAGCTGTGGAGACTATGACAAACATCAGCAACTGGCAATTTGGTCAACTACCAGAACCATTGTTGACTTCTGCTTTGGGGCTTCCTTCCTTCCTTCCTTCCTTCCTTCCTTCCTTTCCTGCCTGATTTAGTGTACAATTGCTATTTTAATTACCCACAATGCTTTGACATAGCGTCACTCCATGCTGGTGGAGGGAAGCATAGAGAATTTTGTTTCCTATAGCTTTCTGGCCTGCAGTTCCCATTGTAGGGAATTCCCACTGAACATTGCCCATGTTGGTTTAAGTTTGGGGAGTTGTAGTCCAAAGCCCCTGGCGGAGGGGGGGAACATGAGGCTATCTGTCTCTGCTGGAACATTATGGGGAATTTAAATGGGCACCCCTGCTATCTGGTGCTACCCAGGGTGCTGCTGCTTGGTGGGACTGTCAAATGGGAACCAAGGTCCACCAAGTGAAATAAGTTTCACTAGGCAGCCTTTGCCTGAAGCCTCCTCAACCTTGGGGGAAGCTTTGAGTGACTCAGTCCTTCATAGAGTTCCAGATATCAACTGAGGCAGGGTCTTTGTTGGCTTTGGCATTCATGGCTAGTGGTATTGCTACCCCTTGACCGTTACTCTGTGAAGTGAGTCCCTGTTTTGGTGAGGCTGCATGGTTCCTGTATGATTCTGCCAAGTTCATGCCAGAGCTTGGAACCATGACTTTTAAGACTACAACTTCCAGAAGATTGGACTACAGTTCATTTTGGTCTACAAACCCCAGAATTTGTTGGAGGACTCTGGGAGTTGTGGTCCAAAAAAACAAAAACAAAAACAAAAAAACACCCAACAACTCTTCCAAGCTTTGGATTTTACTAGAGTCAACATAGGTGCCTGAGTTTGTGCCTGGTTCAGTGAACTGGGCCATGGTAAGTATTCATCTTTATCCATACCTTGTTGATTTTGGACAGGTCCCAACTGACCCACAGAGGTGATAGAGGTACTGTGGTGCCTGACAACCATTATCTCACCCATAGCACATTCTGACCAAGAAAATAAGGGTGTACAGATTAGGCATAAAACAAAGAGAAGGCAGAAGTGGGGGGTGGAATGAGGGAATTGATCCCCAATTAAGAGTCCCCCCCCAAAAAATTGTCCTTTAGTCCTAAGATTTCTAGCACTACAGTAACTTAAAACGTCAGTCTGGCATTTAGAAATGCAGGCTGCAATTCTAGATTGGCTACTTAGCTACATAATTACCTTAGTTATGTAGTGTCTCCTGGTCCACCTCTCCCCAACCAGACTTACCAAGCAGCAGCTGTGGCAAGCAACAAGGGTCTGCTCTCCTGTTGATTGGGATATAGTTGACTGATGTTTCCAACCCCCTCCTGCCAAGGATCTCTGATGTGACAGTCAGAAGCATGATCCCTGTCATAATTCCCCCTTACACCAGAGATTGCTGGTGAGAGTAGAGTGGAAACATCAGTTAGAGGCAGCCCAATCAACAAGAGAACAGATCCCTGCCACTCACAGCCACTGCTGTCCAATAAATCCAAATTGGGGAACTTTCATCATCCTTACATATTCCCTAAACTATTGAACATGTAGGGATCATGAATATGAACCGGTCATGGATATATAATTTCCAGGCACAGTTTAGGCACTGAAAGAAAAGGAGCAGTCAACATTCCCATGGGAATTTGAACACAACAAATATAAGTGTTCTAGGTGGGAACAATTTTTTAATGTTTCACACTCTGCAATACTAGAAATTTAGGGACTGAAGAAAAATTTCATTGGGGTGGCAAAATTCTCATGGGGTGTGTGTCCTCATTTTGACTTCTCTCTACCTAAACCCTGGAGAAAAGATAATCATGTGCTGATGTCCCCTGATGTCATAATGGCACAAGGAAGAGAGGCAGTGGTCTCTCAGCCAATTACAGAGACAGTGGACCTGAAGGTTCCACAGCAGTCTGAAGTAGCTCTCAGTGCATCTGAGGACTGGTAGCTGGAAGCAAGATCAGGTGTTATGAGGATGGGCAGGCAGTAGAAGGCTGAATATACTGTATTAGCTTATTCTAAGTCTCCTGACTTTGATTTCATCTTAGGCTCTTGAACTGTCAGTTATGAGCTAAAATAATGGAGATGATTATTCCCTGCCACCTTCTACTTGCTATGCAGATTGCCCAGACTGGGATGAACATTCACCCCAGAATGATGTGAAAGAAAGCTGGCCCCAAATCAGAAAAAGCTGACAACCTGAATTTATTAGAGGAATTGAGATGCCTTAGGCTAAAGGAGTATTGATCACCAAGAAAAAGAAAGTGACAGTGTGAAATATAAACTGCTTTTGTTTAGGCTTAAGAAAAAAACGCCTTTCCCCATTCTCAAATATACTTCAGAGTTACCAGCTTCTTATGCAGTAGGCAAAAGAGGGACAGGGCAGGGGGGCACCCACAAGTCCCAAGTGTGTGAGTGTGCGTGTGTGGGGCATAAGGAACACTTTCATGTACAGACAGTGGTACAGTGTGTACCCAGCTAATCAGAACGTGCTGAATGCAAAGATCTTGACAGGACACTTTTGTTGAATAGGCAAAACACAGTGCTTTGAGGTGGAGCTGCTCCGTCAATGTCCGTGTATAACAAAAAGAATAATGCCAGCTAAAGGAGCAGCACCCAGGTCGGCTGAGGTGACTGCTGGCAGGCAGACAGGTATGGCTTTCTAAGGCACTTAAGGACCTGCTTTCCTGTTTATGACTGACCTAGTCTAAGGGGACAGAAGCCTATTAAAGACACTTGTATAGGCCTGGGAAGCCAGTCGGTTCTTGAACTGAACAACTATGAGCAACTATTTCTGGAAGTGGTTCTTGTCACTCCTTGAAAACTTGAGTAGCAAATGGCCTAGCCTCCTTTACAGAATATTTATAGGAGAAGGAATCCTATGATGGACTTCATTAGATGTTAACAATTAGGGTTAAGTACACTCTGGAAGATGAATGAAAACTATTCAGAGATTCAAGTCCATTGTCAGGGAGTGTCATGGTGTGTGTGTGTGTGTGTGTGTGTGTGTGTGGTATCAGTGGGGGTCCCAAAGACCATGCTGAACCCCCACCCATGCCTGCATATAACCTGCAGGCTACATAATCCCCACCCTTGACCCTCATCCAAATGTTAATCACAACTAGAGTTGACCTACTGAATCAACAGTGTTGATGGTATAATAGCATTGTTTGGTAATCACCTAGTGTTGGCTTGCCATTCAGCAGTTGATTCTTTGGGTCTCCTTTAGTTGGGAGTATTAATTGGATTTATACTTTAGAACTTAGGGTTTTTTTTTGTTTTTTGTTTTCGGTTGGGCAGCATCTCAAAACCAAATCAAACCAAACTAAATTTTATTTTGTAGGGACTGATTGATCAAAACAACCGAGAAATCTTTTACGAAATCACATCCTCTAAGCCAGGACAGAAAGCTCTCCTCTAAGTGATGATCATACTCATTTCATCAAAAGAAGAATGAAGTGAGCAACAGGGTGTAATTGCTATCTTTAGTGAAGTGGGATAAAAGTGGAATAGGAGAAGTAGCAGATCAGATATTTATAGCCTAGCTGAAGCATGAATGACATTTTGGGCACTGGGTGCTCTTTTTTTAATTGCTGTATTTCTGGATGACATTGTTGCAATGGCATCCAGGTAAATTGTCCTTTGTTTTGTTTTGGCCTTGCAGTAGCCTCTATGGAAAGAATGCAAAACCCAGAGTGTCTCTGACAACTTTTCTTGACCCTCCACTGTGGTAATAATACATGCCCAGTTCACAAAGGGAGAGATTCTGTAGTAGCAAAATGGAAAAAGAAAATTTCTCATTTTTAAAAATTGTCTTTGTTTCCAGGGACTTCACAGCCTCATTTCTTGGTGGAGGAGGGGGTGATGGCAGGATCTGTATTTCTATCTCTGTGGGTTCTCTCTTTCTGTTACATCTCAGACAAGCAAGATGCTGACCTGTAACTCCAATAACATCACCTCCCCCCCACCACATGATTTGCTTCATCTTTGCCTGATGAAGAAGCCAGTGTACTTTGAAAGCTAGTGTAATGATATTTGTACCTTCTGGTTGGCCTAATAAAGATATCACCAAGATGTGGACTTTGGATTTTGTTTTATGGTCAACATGATTACCTCTATATACATTTGCCCCTCCATATGAATTAGGAGAGGCAGCTCTTGGAAGTGAGAGTAAGGCACAAATTGCATGGTTCATGGAACACTGGACTTTTACAATAAATATTTAAAACTATGTTTTGGTCACCTTTGAGGATGGAGTGGGTGGGTCTTAAGAACTTTCCTGAAGTGCTGCTCCCCCAGAGCCTGATGAAACCTTAGTTAACAAGGGTTGCCCTTGTTTTCTAAAAGCAAAGGCAAGTTAATTTTGAAAACAGATAATATAGATCACATTCTACAGATGAAGAATTGCTGGGTGTAAAAGGGATTACATCTTTTCTACACAAACAGCTTTATTTGTCTAGAAACTGGAGATGATTTGTTGACTAAAATAACTATGTGGATAGTTGTTAAGCTCTTTGTCCCTTGACTATAATAGATTCGTTCTTTAGCTATCCATTGCAATCTGACTACTAGGAATGTTGTTCTAGAATATGGCAGTTCCCATGGACAAAATTGATCCTATTGGACATATACATTATTGATGCTTTGGCTGTTGTATAGATCTCAAATGAGTGAGAGGCTCTGTCTCTCCAGATGTGAGGATGGATGTACCAGGTGCCTATCCTGCATTTCTCCCTAAACTCAAGATAACTCACATCAAGATTAATTTCAAAAGCTACAGATAAGAAGAGATATGTTGTGATATTAAAACACAATTAAACAAACCATATTGAAATACAACTGAATTAAAAGTAGTATGAAAGCATGTCAAGGGGGGGGGATTATAGCATCCAGAAAAACCTCTTCTTCAACAATTGGTCAGTTGCTGAAATCTTGCCCAACTTTGCTGTGAGCAGAAGGATTGCATGGAGGGGACCACCCTAGTCTCCCTTGGAAAAGAGTTTCATGGCCTGGGGGCAGGCAGGAAGAGGGCTTTCTCTCCCATCCTTATCACACATACCTCTGAGGGGGGTTGGGATTAAGAGAAGGGCCTTCCTTGCAGATCTCAAGACAGGCTTCTATGGGAGAATACAGTCCTTTAGGCAGCCTAGGCCCAAATCATACAGAGGTTTGATCATACCTACATACAATCATACATACAAATCATACATAGGTCGTAATCAGCACATTGAATTGTGCCCTGAAACAGACTGGTAGCCAGCAAAGTTGTTAGAAAAAGGGAGTTGCATGCTCCATTTAACCAGCTCTGGTCAACAGTCTAATTATCCTAATTGCATAATGAGATTAATCAAAAGGTCTGTTGGTGGCTTACCAGTTTGGTCCACTTGCACACCTGGGAAGGGTGTACTGCCAAGTCTAATGAGAACTTCTTCCAACACAAACAAAGCTGAAGTGCACACCAGGACATCCCAATTGGAGACAGGCACGACATGCATACAATGCATTTTACATCTACAAACACTCTGAGTTCTGTTGGATAAATACAAACAAAGTGATTTCAAAACGATTGCTGTCGCAAGAGACCCAGGCAGATATTTTGTATTGTTGTTGCATCTTAACAGTGCAGTAAGTACAGCATGCCCATACTAATGTAAAACTAAACATTTAGTGTTCCATTTGAAGAAACAGGAAGGGAGGTGACATTCCTTATCCTGGTGGGCATTCCGTTCCTTATCTCTCCCCCCACCCTTAGCACGAGGATGTGTGGACTATTTCATTACAAGTAGTTTCGTATGGAGAAATAAGCTTGGACAAATAAAAGTATGACAGCATAGGAAGGACAGCTGTAGCTGCTGATTTAGATGTGGTTTTAACTGAAAATAACTAATTGATAAGGCAAGGATTGCATCCAGCATTTCAAAGGGATATACCCAAATTGTACATTCTTAGTTTGAAGATCAGTTTCAGTAGCACATAGCCCTTTCCCACGGATATAGGAAACCTCTGTACTAGGGTGAGAATCATGAAAATCTACAGATATTGGTGGACCACATCTCCCAGCATTCTTCACCACTGGCTCTGCCTGTTAGAGCTGCTGGGAGTTGTATTCCAAAAATATCTAAAGGGCTGCCTGATTCCCACCCCTGCTATCAACACGCTATCATATGATTTGCTGTAAAGATAAAATTAAGTGTGTATGTTATTCTGTATTTGAATTCTATACAGATGTTTGACACTCCCATCACACTTTTTTTTTGGGGGGGGAGATGACACACTTAGATCATCTTATGTTATTTGCAGAGGGGGCCATTGAAACGTATAGTGGTAGATAAAAAAGCCAAGATTCAAGGCTGGCTCACTAAGGCAGAACGGCAAAAGGTACCCCTTCACTCCCAAGTCAAGGCGAGCAAAACCTTAGAGCACAGGCAGTGAAATCTCTCAGGTACCTCCAAAACACCCCAGCAGTAAAAAAAATGCAATCATAATAAACTAAATAACAACCTGCTGCACTTTCATTGCATGTCAGACTAATGGTAGGGCCAGCCCTGATTAGCTTTAAATCATAATGTACAAACTGAAATGCAAAAATCCTTTGGATTATTTGGCACCAGGTTTCACATGTCTTCATATAATTAATACAGGCTAACAGCATTATTTATCACACAATTCCAAAAATATCATGGGTATCTCACTACCTTCCCATATACACTTGCATGGGATGAAGCCCCATTGACCTCAGCGGTGCTTGCATCTGAGTAAATATGCATAAGATTGCACTGGCAGAAGGTTTTTCATCTGAGCATTCCTTCTGTTCTAAAGTTCCTTTGCAGAGGTGCAAATATGCAGCTAAACCTTCTAGGTGAATGGAAGTTGAGGGCAGAGATGTAGAGAAAGATGCAGATATAGATGAATTTGTGCAATGAGTCTCTATCCTTGGAAAACACCACCACCACCATGTTTCTCCCTTGCTTCCACAAACATATTCCTCCCATGCATTTACTTTGCTGTGACTTGTTATTGTCTTATCTCCAAATCTTACTCAGGGAGCATGTTAGCTGAGGTACTAATACCAGCGTGGAAGGGAACCAACAGCTCAGACATCTGGATGGTGCCAAGTGTTGAGTTACTACATATTGTTAGTATTTTGCCTTATGGCTTCTGTAGCTCCACACTGTGCAGAGAAATTGTTTAATTAGAGTTAACAAGTGTGCTAGGAGTGTGCAGTAGAGGCTCTCCAAAGGGGATAATTGTTCATCTTTGATTAAGGAAAATGAACACTTCCAAGACTACTAAAAATATTCTGCCTTCTGAAACAGGAAGCTTCAACACTTTGTTTTTTCTGGTTCATACTAGATTTATTTATTCTGAAATAACCTGGTGTTATAGAACCAGGAACTAATCCAAATAATACAAGATGCTTCTCAGTTTCAGACAATCCTTGAGTGACTTCTAACACTTACAAAGGAGTAAGACAAGCAAATTACATACCGGTTCTAATCCAGACTGTGGAATAGCTATAATCAATGAGCACCTGACAAGGTAACAGCACAGTATTTATATCTAGCCAGATATAGATGCCCAATCCACATAGGAACTGATAAGATCTATATACAGTACTTCTTCCTGAATTGTACTAAGGCTTTCCTGCTTTACTATTCACTATTACCCAAGATAGATTGTTGTTTTTGTGTGCCTTCAGGTCATTTATGACTCATGGCAACCCTAAAGTGAACCTATCATAGGATTTTCTTGGCAAGATTTGTTCAGAGAGGGTTTGCCTTTGCCCTCTTCTGAGGCTGAGAGAGTGTGACTTAGCTGAGTAGGGATGCAAACACTGGTCACCATGCTGTCTTTCTCTCTCTCTCTCTCTCACACACACAGAGAAAGAGAGAAAATAGTGGGTGAAGCAAAAGTAACTTTTGATATAGGCGTGTTTAGAACTTTTAATCACTCAAAGGAGAATCCAGATATTTCTTAGGCAAGAGAAATTTTATTCAGGAATTTAGAAAATATCCAGCATTTAGAAAATGATAGCAATAATAAAATAATAACAAAGGAGTGTAGTTTAGCCACACACTTAGTTGGCATCAGGTATGGAATATGCCAAATACAGTATGCTCTCCATATCCATGCAACCAGTACCCGTGGTTTCACTTACCCATGTCTGAAAAAAAAAAGTTATCTCTAGGCATTTTCTAGGCCCTCCAATGTGATTCTATGGTGTGCTTCTCCTGGAGGTTGACCACAGTGTCACACTTGAGGATGCAGAAAATGCTGAGAGAGGTATTCTGTCTAGGAACCTCTAGGTCTTCCAGCATCACCCTGTGGTATGCTTGGATCGGAAATTGTTCATTTCAGTAGGGTTCACTATTATTCACAGTTTCATGTTTCCATGGCAAGTCCAGAAACATATCCCCTGCAGATATATGGGCTGTATTGTTACGTTCCCTTACATAGTAAAAAAGCCACAGATAGGATGCGCTTAAATAAATCTTCAACAGAGTATTGCTGGTACAGGAAGGGGGACAGATGTAACAGCATTCATGGGTGAAAGAGAAACTGTCTCAGTCTTGACACTTTGTTTGCATGCTCTTTCTGTTTGCATGCCAATACAGGTCAACCCCGCCCCCCACATTTATTTGGGATCATTACCTGCTATTTCACTTAACCATGGTTGGGGGGAAAGGGTATCTCTAGGCATTTGGAAGACCATAGGGTTGTGCTGGAAATGCTCTCTCTAGGCATTGGGAGGTCCTCCAGAATGACTCTATGGACCTGGAAGTTGACCACAGAGTCATGCCAGTTGCCTAGAGAGGTGCATTTCTATGATATTCTGTAGCGGTTCACAATTATACACAGTTTTGCATATCTGTTGCAAGTCCAGGAACATATTCCCCCATGGATATGTGTGTGTGTGTGTGTGACCTGTACTCACTAATTGCTAGTTTGCATTTTATTTTCTAGAAGTTTAGGCACAGTGCATATTAATGGTAACTTCCTCTTAGATTTCCCCACACTTTCTATCTTCCTTCATTGCTCTAACAAGCAACCATTTTCTCTCCCCTCTCTTTTCTGCGCTAAACTATTATTAGACTATGCACAAATATTTCTAAGTTAAGCTAATTTTATATCCAAAGAAGGCTAAGCTTATTTCTTTCTCCACTAGACTGTGTGTGTATGTTCTCTCTCACACACAAGGGACTGGTTATTGCTCAGATTATGCCTTGTCAATTTAATTACAGGTCACCCCCCCCCCACCGTATCCCTGCAGGAAATATTCCCACACTTACTGTGGATACATGAAACTGTGGATAATACCGAACACTATGGACTTTTTCGGATGGAAGAAAAGTAACGCAAGCAGTGTCGCCAGGTTGCGACGCTGCTGCGCAAGAGGGCACCAGTTTCGAACGATGCTCTTCCCAGCGGTACTGTTGCAGTACCACTGGGACATTTGAGCGTGATATTTTTCCTTCCCCATGAGTAAAATATGATGCTGGGAAGGAAAAATATCACGCTCAAATGTCCCAGCGGTACTGCAACAGTACCGCTGGGAAGAGCGTCATTCAAAACTGGTGCCCTCTTGCGCAGCAGCGTCGCAACCTGCCGACGCTGCTTGCGTTACTTTTCTTCCATCCGAAAAAGTCCACTCTCTCTCTCTCTCTCTCTCTCTCTCTCTCAAACTCTTGGGTAGCTACAATGGGTTTAGGTATGTTGTTTCTTTCAGTGTGTTGATTGGCTGCTCCTGTCACTCCCTCAGCCAGTCATAGAATCATAGAATCATAGAACTGTAGAGTTGGAAGAGACCACGAGGGCCATCCAGTCCAACCCCCTGCCACGCAGGAAATCACGATCAAAGCATTCCTGACAGATGGCCATCCAGCCTCTGTTTAAAGACCTCCAAGGAAGGAGACCCCACCACGCTCCGAGGGAGTGTGTTCCACTGCCGAACAGCTCTTACTGTCAAAAAGTTCCTCCTCATGTTGAGGTGGAATCTCTGTTCCTGGAGCTTGCACCCATTGCTCCATGTTCCAGTCTCTGGAGCAGCAGAAAACAAGCCTGCTCCATCCTTAGTGTGACACCCCTTCAAATACTTAAACAGGGCTATCATATTGCCTCTTAATCGTCTTTTCTCCAGGCTAAACATACCCAGCTCCCTAAGTCTCTCCTCATAAGGCATGGTTTCCAGACCTTTCACCATTTTAGTTGCCCTTCTCTGGACACGCTCCAATTTGTCAATATCCTTTCTGAATTGTGGTGCCCAGAACTGGACACAGTATTCTAAGTGAGGTCTGACCAAGGCAGAATAGAGTGGCACTATTACTTCCCTTGATCTAGACACTATACTTCTATTGATACAGCCCAAAATCGCATTGGCCTTTTTAGCTGCCGCATCACACTGTTGGCTCATGTTCAACTTGTGGTCTACTAGGACTCCTAGATCCCTTTCACACGTAGTCTCATTCAGCCAGGTCTCCCCCATCCTATATCTATGCATTTCATTTTTCCTCCCTAAATGCAGTACTTTACATTTCTCCGTATTGAATTTCATTTTGTTAGCTTTGGCCCAGCTCTCCAGTCTATCCAGGTCATTTTGAATTTTGATCCTGTCCTCCAGGGTATTAGCTACTCCTCCCAATTTGGTGTCATCTGCAAATTTGATAAGTATGCCCCTAATTCCCTCATCTAAGTCATTGATAAAGATGTTGAATAGCACTGGGCCCAGGACAGAACCCTGTGGCACCCCACTGGTCACATCTTTCCAAGACGAAGAGGAGCCACTGCTGAGCACCCTTTGGGTTCGGCCGGTCAACCAATTACAAATCCATTGAACAGTTAACTTGTCTAGCCCACATTTTACAAGCTTGTTTGCAAGAATGCAAACTGCAAGCTTGTTTGCAGCCACCACCCACATGCAAATTCCCTCTCCACTTCACAACCCACTCCTGCCACTCATGCCCAATCTGCATACTGGGAGCAATCAAACAACGTGCTACAGTGTTGGTTATAGTTACTAAGGCTGCAGGCCTTTCCAGTTCACCAGTGTCTCAGGGCTGCACACTTCCCACTTATGATTTAAGTCTATACAGTAATTTCATTTCTATTCCCGCCTTGACAGGACCCAGGCAGCCAACTGGCAGTGGTGGTGGCGGGACGCCACTGCTGCCACTGCAACAGGACCCAAACAGTCAACTGGTGATGGCGGGGGTGGGGGGATAGAAATGGGACCCAGGCAAATGGGTGTGAGGTGTACCGGGAGTTTTTGGGGGAGTTTTTTTAATGGTGTATGGTACGCTGGGCCCAGCTAGTTGAAATGAATTACTTCCAGCCCAACTTCCTGCAGAAACATATCATAGAATTGCACTAGAAAATGCCTAGAGAGGAAATATTTTTCCGGACATGGGTAAGTGAAAGTGCTGATACCAGTCCCATGGATACAGCAGTGGACCTGTACTCTGCTTGAGTGATCCACTATTATTTCTTACGTTGCCCAACACTTTCCTTTCAGGTATAGTTCTCTGAGCTCTTACAGCTAGCATGGCCACAGACCAAGCAAGCCAGGCCAAAAATTGAAACTATAGAACAGCATATTCTGTATATCATTGTCACTGCATAATTGCAGCATCCAGACACTTGCGGGGTGTGTGTCTTCTGAACTTTCCATGGAAAAAAAATTGAATGTCCAGCTTGGCTTTTTAGCCTGTTGTAAGGAGTTACTATATCCTGTTAGAAAAGCCTACCCACTTGTATCTGATACATTTTGGAGGGAATGTTATATTCCTTGTATTAGGCTCTTCACGTGCCTTTTGATCAAAACACAAAGTTCCGTTCAGCATCTCTTGTCAATATTTATAGCAAATATAGTGTGTAATTAGCATAGTAAAAACATCTGTTGGTTGAAAAAGTTTCCATATTTGACTGATATATGCAGATGCTCAGCTCTTAATGAGCAGGGTTTACAGATGAGATGTCATTGGGTAGAACATAAACTAGATCTTGGAAGGAACCATTGACAGCAAAAAGAGAAACTGCATAGTAATAATGCCTTGAATCCTAGGAATAATTTCACTTTCAGAGATACAAACAACTATTACAAGTTGGAAAATGTACAAATTACTCTGTAACCACAAGGAGCTTCATTTAATGTGATTGTTTATTGGGTACTGTATCATCATCTTTCACTGGGTATTCCTCAGGAAGAAAGGGCATGCAAGATTGAATGTGGAGAGAGAAGAAGGCAATGGGATCTACGTTTTAATTTTGCTCAAATAGGAGAGAGGCCTATTGAGACATAGTAACCATGATACTTCTAAGGCAGGTATTGGAATCAAGTGGGCTTGCAGATGCTGTTGGACTGCAGCTCTCCTAATCTGTCATTGGCTATGTTGGAAAAAAACTGCTGGGAGCAGCAGCCCAACAACATTTAGAGGGATGCATGAATCCCACCCCTGTCCTAAGGTCATCATCTTATTGGAGTTCCACTTACAGGGGGCCCATTTAATCAATTCTTGCATAGTGAGTTAACATAATGGTAAATTTGATTGAGTTAATCAGTTTAGGCAGGAACTACCAATATGATGCAGGCCTTACTCTGTTCATTGTTAATGCCATTCTGGGTTAAGCCACAGTATTAGACAAACAATACATTTTCATGAAATCTTAAGAGAGTCATCTTAGAAGCACTAGGGAATCCTTTAGGGCATGGTTGGGGAAACTCTGACCTTCTAGATTTTGTAGGATTCAAGTTTCCATTAGTCTTAGCTTGGGATGATGAGAGTTGTAGTCCAGAAACATGTGGAGGGCTGGCAGGCTCACCATCTCTGATCTAGAGATTGGGCTGAAGTTCCTTCTAAAGGGAATGAAAGTTAAAAATAATTCTTGAGGTATTATGATAAAAGGCTAATCAGAGATAAATGTTAAACCATCGGGGTTTCAATATAATTTCACCCACATTTATTAAGAAATTAAGTCCCACTATAAATGGATTAAGCCCCGTTTAACTCAACTGAATTTCCCTCTAAGGCTACTGATACACTGCAGAAATAATGCAGTTTGACACTGCTTTAAATATCTTCGCTGCATTCTATGAAATCCTGGATTTGTAGTTTGTTGTGGCACCAGTGCCCTCTGAAAGAGAAGGCTAAATATTTCACAAAACTACAAATTCCAGAATTCTATAGCATTGAGCCATGCAATTAAAGCTGCATTGTTTCTGCTGTGTGGCAGCAGCCTGAATAGACCTGTATGGGATGGCAAAGAGAGTCCTTTTACTGTGGCTGTAGTTGTTGTGTGCCTTCAAGTCATTTCCAACTTCTGATGACCTTTTGCTTTTTCTGTGCCCTCAAGTTGTTTCTGATTTATGGCAACCATAAGGCTATAACAGGTTTTTCTTGGCAAAATTTGTTCAGAGGGGGTTTGCCTTTGCTTTCCTCTGAGGCTGAGACAAGGTGAGTTGTCCAAGGTGACCAAGTGGGTTTCAGTGGCTGAGTGGTGATTCGAACCCTGATTTCTAGAACTGTAGGCCAGTACTCAAACCGCTAGTGATATATGAGTAGCCCCAGTCAAAATGGAGATTCTGTGATTTTAAAAAAAATGTGCTACACCTATGTTTGTTTTCGGCAAACTTTCAGAAAATTTTCCATTGTCTTCTAAGGATTTGGTTCGGGATTTGTTCCCATGAGACATAAAAGACATTGCATTTAGTCTTTGAGAAAAAGAAAAGTAAAAGTAAAATGTGAACATTAAATAGGGCACATAGCATGCTGCTAATTAATTAGGAAAGTCTGGATCAAGCTGGAAACATATGTTCTGCAGGCAAAACCTTTGGATGAGAGGATGTCAGCAACACATCAAGTCAAAAAGTCCAGTGAACATTTCTAGACACTATTTCTATCTGAGAGAAGACAGTCTATACACTGAATCGTTTTTAAAACTCTGCATTGTTCTGTGTAGATATTTACCATGATGTATGTTGCCAATGTGGCAGGTTTATCATTACTACAAATTAGCAAGGCATGTGTATTTTACACATGTGTGATAGTCTTCAACAAATAGTGCCTTGCAGGAAAACATTTTTTGACATTTTATTGATTTAAAAGGATCTTTGTGTTTCATGGATCATTTGCTGCATTATGAAGCTTCACCATGAATCAACACAGCCGAAAGAAATTGGCCAGAAGGAGTGAATACAATACATTTTATGATGTACTGCATGAGCTGTTTTCTTTTTTGCTTTCTTGCTAATTTGAAAATCCATTCCATTCATAGTCAACAGAAAGTGTGTGTGTGTGTGTGTGTGTGTTGGATGGGAAAGGATATAGACATAGATGTAGATATAACCATAGATAGCACATAAAATTGCAGTGCATCATTGCAGGTGTTCAGTATAGGATTTTTGTCCTTTCTAAGTTCAGAAGACCGTTCAGGCAAACTGTGACTTTTAGTGATTTTTTTGTAAAAGAATACCTCTCTGTGGCCGAAATTCTGTTGTTAATCCTGACTAGATACATTGAATCCATCAAATTTACCTATGTAAATCCAACAACTGAATGAATCTACTGTAGTTGATACTAACCAGCCTACTTGTGTTGGTATACTGTATATTGCTACTGAAATTTTCTTCTGGAATGATAAAAGATACAAACCTATACTGTGTATCTGCTAGTGGGTACAGCACATGTGCCATGTTTCAGTGGAAGCTCTCCCCCCCCGCCATGCACAGCTGATGGAATCCAAGATGTGGCGTGTTACAATGTAAGGTACACCAATGCCACCACATATATGGTGTGCCACTGTGCCACTGTATCTGTCATGTTGACACCATCACAGTAGAAGCAGATGAGTGGGACAGTGAAGGAACAGACCCCTGCCAAACCCACCACTCCTTCAGAGCCTGAATGCACTTGTGTGCTTGTGTGTGGGGGAAATTAGTGGCAGCTGGTGGTCAGTGGAGCAGTGACTCCACTGTGGATTTTAGTCTGGGTTTCAAAGGAACTATCCTAGCTGCTGGACCTATTTTGGGGCTAGGTTTTCCAGTTGTAGTTCAACACCTTGGATAGCTCCTTTAACCTTCAGACTGAAATCCAGAGCTGATTCACCTTCTCACTTCTTTGGAAGCCACTAACCACCACTAGGAGCACTTAAGAGGGAAGGGATCATCATCCTGTCAGTGTGCAAGTGAATGAGCGCCTCTCATGTCCAACTTTTGTAACATTTCTACAGCCGCACTATGAATAGAATAGAATAGAATAGAATAGAACAGAATAGAATCTTTATTACGGTCATAGACCAGCACAGGTAAAAAGGGATAAAGAATAAAGGTAAAAACACAGGATAAAAACAGGCTAAAAGCAGTATTTAAAATGTTAGCTCCAGTATAACAAGACTAAGTTGATACTAGTCTACTGTTGAGGACATTGTCTGTCGGATTTTAACCGCAGCTGCCCAGAATCTGGCAACATTATAAGTTATTCTTGGGTTGGTGTCTGAAAGCAACAAGTTTATGTAGAATTGTCCAGTGTGCCCTTGATATTTGTGCAACAGGGGTGAAATAAGGCTGAGATGTATGTCCCTGTAGTATGAGCACTGGAGTAATACATGCTCTGTTGTTTCTATTTGGCCTGAGTTGCAGGGGCACAGTCTGTCTGAAAAGGGGATCTTCTTGTATCGGCCTTCAAGGACAGCTGAAGGGAGGGCACAACACCGTGCAAGAGTAAAGGCCCTTCGATGTTTAGGTATTTCAAGTGTTGCTAAGTATGCCAAAGGAGAGGACAGATATCTATTGGAATCACTAGCAATGAAGGTTGGAGTGCTGGCGAGATCCAGTTGTCACTCTATATCTGCTACCTATTATTTGATAGTAGCTTTCGCCCTATCATATCCCAGGCTAAGCAGAAGATCTGGAGAAAGGCCCAGCATTGAAATTTTAGTCATCACTGTCTGTTTCCAGCTGGATTGGAAATCATCACTTAAGGTTAGTGGAGCAAGGCTAGTGGGAAAGAGGGATAGTCTGAGCCAGTAGCTGAGTATGGTCACCCACACTCTGGCCTCCACTTTCATAAATCCTGACTCCAGTCTCAGAGCTGCGTTAGAGACACATTTTGGAGTTTGGAAAGCTGATCTTAAAAAATTGGATTGGACAAGTTCTAATGGAGCAGGGTTGGGGAAGGGTCCCAATTGGGATCCATAAAGCAGTTGTGCTACTGGTTTGGCTTCAAAGAGTTTGAGCGCTGCAGGTAAATAGTGGCCTCCTCTTGTCTTAAGAAATTTGAGAATGGCTGTTGTACTCCTCTGCGCATTGCAAACAGCATACTCCCCATGCACGTTCCTACTACCAATGGCTTGAAAAATTACCCCCAGGTATTTGAAGCAAGAGACCTGCTCAATCTTGTGGCCATCTATATTCCAGTTGTAGTTCTTAGGCCCTTTAGCGAATGCCATGATTTTAGTTTTTTGATAGTTGAGTTCTAGCTGTTCCACTCTGCAATATTGTGTTAGTGCTCTTAGGGTTCTTTTTAGTCCAATGGGAGTTCTTGAAAGTACTGCTGCATCATCTGCATAAAGCAGCGTTGAGATATGCCTTCCCTCTAATTTTGGGGAATGGAAGTTAGTGTTGTTGAGGTGATCCACCAAATCATTGATGTAGAAGTTAAACAGGAGTGGAGCTAGAATGCAGCCTTGCTTGACACCCTTCTCAGTGACAATGTCATTAGTGAGATGTCCCTGGGGGTTACATCTTACTTTTAATGAGGTCCCTTCATGCAGCATATGAATTAGATGGAGTAAATGTCGGTCGATCAAAGAAGCCTCCAGTTTTTTCCACAGTTTGGTTCGGGATATAGAGTCAAAAGCTGCTTAAAAGTCTATGAAGGCAGCATAGAGAGAAACTGTGCTGCAGGTGGAGTATTTTTCAATAAGGTGGTGGAGTACAAGGCACTGATCTATGGTGGAGCGGCCTTCCCTGCAGCCAGCTTGTTCTTCTGCCAGTATGTTTTCTTGTTCCAACCAGGTCTGAAATTCCCACTGTTAAGTGTCTTGCATAGAGTTTGCTGATTGTACTGAGGAGACTAATTGGTCTGTAGTTGACAGGATCATCCTTGCTTCCTTTTTTATATATGGGGAAGATAATTGCAAGGCCCCAATCCTTGGGTGCTCGACCATATTTGTCGATACAGGTGAAAAGTGAGGCCAGGATAGGGGCCCAAAATTCAGGTTGTTTTTAATGGCTTCTGCAGGTATTAAGTCTTCCCCTGGCACCTTCCCCATTCTCAGCTGGGCTACAAGGTTCTTGATCTCTGTCGCTGTCACTGGTGGCCACCCTTGGATATACAGTGCTTGAAAATGCTCCTCCCATATCCCTGGAGGGATGTGACAATCTACTGTAGCTGGCCCATTTCTCTGGGAACTTGATGTAATATGCCAGAATAGAGCTGTGTTGTTGGATCTGACTGCCTGGATAAGTTGTGTCCAGTCGTTCTTCATGGCTTCTTTTTTCTTGTTCATCAGCAGCTTTTTGTAGTCTCTTTTCTGCTGGAGCAGCATTGGTACAGCATCTGGGATGTTATTAGATAGGTAACCCTGATAAGTATCAATGAGGGCTTTTTTTTTTTTAGCAATAACACATTCCTTGTCAAGCCATGGTTTGGAGTGGTGCTGTTGTTATTTCCATTGATGTACGCTATTTTGACGGATTAGATATTGGTGTAGAGCTTGGGCAAGTGTATTGTAATTTTCCAAGATTTCATCAGGGGACTCAGCTGATATCAGGGCAGTCCTAAGATGCTGAAGTTAGTCTGAAGCCAATACTTCACTTATTGTTTGGTTTAGTTGGGGGGTCCATTTCTATGATGGTGTCACAGAAAGGTGATAGCGCTCCCTGGTGTGTGTCTCCTGAGTGAAGTCACTAAGATGTAGCCAAATTGGAAAATGATCACTTTCAAATCTGGGCATGTAAGCAAAGCTTGCTTGCACCCCACTTCCATTGCACCCTAATTCTAATGCACCCCACTTCTGGAATGTTAGCATTGGCTATAGGCCTCAGAAACTGGCCAACTTGGTTCATTATTGTGGCCTTTTACAAGGGAAAAGACAGGATGGTCTCAGAAAATGTCATTTCTGGTTTTTCCCTGGAAAGGAAGGCCTGAGGCTGAAGCCAAAAGGAGACACATTCCACATAAATGGGAGTTTAATGGATGGGACAAACCCTTTTGTGCTTGCTGATTGTGAAATTTCCTCTCCTCAGCTCCCAATCTAAAAGAAGTTGCTCAAAGCTGTTCAAATCCAATCATTGGACATTAAGAAACACATTTAGCATCTTCCTCACCTTTTGTCAAGACCAGGAAACTCATTGTGCAATCCATGAAGGCTCATGGAATTCATTGTTTCAACCCATGAAGCAACCAATCCCCTCAGGTGTATTTGGAGGTATAAAAGACCCTCCAAAGCATACCTCATTTGTGCACATCCAGTAACAGGGGGACACTCTGTTGCTATGTGCTGCCACATGCAGTTTCCTCCATCCACTCTGCCAGATTGACTACAGGACAGGTAATATTATCCCAGCAAAACCCTCTTGCAACCCTCTATCCAAGTTTTCCTACTGTTTCTTTCTATAGCCTTGAGTGAATGCTTCTTCTGGGTGAATGTGTGTATGTTTGGTGTTATTTTTGAACTCCTTAATAAAAAAACGTACTTAATTTTAAATCTGTATGTATTCCATCTACATGAGTACTGGTATAATTGGTTTTCAGATTCCCTTGTTACCCCCTCTTTTGCATAGCTAAGTCGAGTTGCTGCTAATTTCCCCAACATATTAGAAACTCGATATTTTCTTGGAATTTTCCAAGGAGCATTTGGGTAACAGGCATAACTTCTAATTTCTTGGCATAGGGAAGAAGGTCCCTAGAAATGATTATGTAATCAATGGCACCCATTCTGGACCCAGAGAGATAAGTGAATTCAGCTGGGCAGTCATTTTTCAGGGCAACATTTAGGATTTGAAGGTTCAGCCTGAATACTGTTTGATCCAGACAAAGTCCTGCAAAATATGATTTCTTGTCCTTTGAGCATCGGATGGGGTGGGTTCCATCATCTTCAAAATCAGGAGGAGGGCATTTGTGCTGGGCATATAGGGTATGGTTGTTGGGGCCCAGTCTGGCATTCAAACCACCCCCCAAAATTACAAATGCATTTGGGTTCTGCAACATGAGATTAGCAGTGTATGATTCCAATTCAGCCCACAGGCCTCTGATTTGGGATTTCTTCTTCATTGGAGGCATGTAGGCATTTATTATCAGCAAAGTGCAATGGTTAAATTGAATTAGCACTGCCATGGCATATGTTTTAAAAGTGGAAAGAGGCCTTGTTATGGCACGTAGGGTGGTAGAAACCAGAATGCCCTGGCCGCCTCTAGCTCTTCCATGCTTTTTCCCTGGCTCTGCCAGAATTGAGAATGAGTGAAAGCCATTTAATAACAGATCTTTATTAGTCCATGTTTCCTGGATCAGTATAATGTCATATTGGGTGAGGAAGTCACTAGGACAAGGATCTCTGTGGGCCCTCGGCCACCCAGCGATGTTCCAGGTTATAAGAGTAACCTTGTGCTGGTCTGTAAGGAAGTCAGGCAGTCGCATTGCAGGCCACAGGCTGGATGGGTAATTCATCTGATGGCAATTGGTTAAATGGTTGGGTTGACTGTGGCTGTGTCCTCCTCTGTGGATGGAGGGGTAGTGAATCACATTCCTGTTCTTCCTGCCTTGCCTGTTCTGGAAGGGAGATTGGAAGAACCAATGCAGCATGGGAAGCGAAATGAGGATCACAAGCAAGGAAGGATCCCATCTCTTTAGTGAGGGGGGCATTCTTTGGCTTAGGAGATGAGATAGATGGCAGTGAAGACTGTTTTTCCCTTGAACTAGGTTTGCATAGGGATGTTTGAGACCCCTGGAGTTTAATTGTAGATGAGGGTGCATCTGCAGTATATTTCACTTTTGAAGAGGCGTTGGCTACAACTTGGGATTTCAAGGCTTCCTTGATTGTAAGTAGAGAGTCATCACTTTCGCTTTCATTGTCAGAAAAATCAGAAAAATGCACTGACAGTTTTCTGCGAGGGGGGGCTGATTTCAATGGGGCTGGATTGCTGTTAGATTGACTCAGGATGGTATCTCTCATCAGCTGTATTGTGGGAGTGTGTTCCCAAATTTCTGTGAGTTTTTCTCTCAGTTTAATTACTTCTTGATTTATAGCCTGAAGTTCTTCCTTTGAGGTGTGTTTAGGTTCTCCCTCTTGGTGTGCAGAATTATTGCTTCTTTGTGTTATTGTTGTTGTTTTCCCTGTAATGAGGTCACGGACCATCTCATCCTTAAAATCTCTGTTAATTTCTATATAATGT
Organism: Gambelia wislizenii; assembly: GCA_030847615.1. Lineage (NCBI taxonomy): Eukaryota > Metazoa > Chordata > Lepidosauria > Squamata > Crotaphytidae > Gambelia > Gambelia wislizenii. Next base: position 163,528,315 of record JAUMIR010000002.1, read on the forward strand.
GCATTCCAGAGGAAATTTCTTTTCCGTAACACCTGTTAGGAATATTTGCCTGATTAAAGGTCAAAAAAATTCGTTTAGTAGCTCTTGAGCTGGGTAAAAAGTGGCAGTCTAGTAAATCAATTGTTCTGCTGTGCATGTTTAAAAGTTGGGAAAGGTATCTCACAATTGACTTCTGGCTGTTCCACATATGGGCATTGTGATGTATTTGTAGCAGGAGCTGATTTTTCTGTAACACTCGGCAGTGATTAACTGCATCCTGTGACGTGGCAGGGCACATTTCCTCCAAATCTGCTACATTTTTAACCCCCTGTGTACCATATGGGTTTTGCCTTTGAAAAGCTTGTTGGGAAAGCTTGTTTGTAATGTCATTTAGTCTTTGCAAAATAAGAATCAATGTCTCTATGGACAGTTTGCAGAAATCAAAAGAGCTGAGCGCTGTTATTGTAGGGAATGCTGCTAAGCTCCGGGAGTTTGATTTTGTTATCAAGTTGCTCTGGCCCATAATTTATATTTACACTTTGAGGAATTGAGGAGGCTGGTTTGTTTAGTTCAAGTGTCTATGATGATTTAGGGAGTAAAGAAGGAGCTGTTGTTACAGATCTGTTACTCATGAGCTGTGTTGTCTCTGCTGCTGGGAAGAGTGAGTCAATCCTCATCTGTTTTTCTGCTTTGGAGGATTCCTGATTGTCATTATTGTTACAAGGGCTTGTCCAATTTCTTTTCTTGCCTTTGGATGGCATTTTGGAGGTATATGTAAGTGGTAATGCCAGATGTTAGTGGGAGGACAATTCAGAAGTTGTTAGTCCGTCGCCATTTGCCCCTCCTCCCCTACAGCCACACTATATAATGCTCACAACTTCCCCACAATTTCCATCAGTGCCAAGTGTCACAATTTCAATGTGCGATCTCTTCAACCTCCCCACAGCCTTGCTGTAGCATCTCTGTGACATCACTAATACGTTGGCTCGTATTAGTGGGTGCTGCTGATATTGTCGTGGACACTGGCAATGTAGCTAGTTGTTGTTGGTCCACTCTGTTGTTTCTGGAGCAGTGTCTTCTTCCCTCATGTTCTGGGTTTGGTGCCTGTATGTGGTGCCAGCATTGTGCTAGCATAGTAGTGTGCCATAGTGGTGGCATAGCTCTTTTCCTGGAATACTGGAATATTGGAGCTTGTCTATATGAAGCTATAAAAGGTGAATGGATGTGCACCAATGCCAATTCACAACAGCTTTCATTTGTCTCAATTATTTTTTGGCAAAATTGCAGGCATATGAAGCTATCCACATTTGTTGTTGAAATGGGTGTGCCTGCAAATCAAGATAGAGGGCATGAGTGAATTACTCACGTTTTTATTGTCATTAGTTGCTGCCACCGAACAGTATTTCTAAAAAAGCATATCCAGGATGCGGAAATGTGATGTTTCACTTAAATAAATAGTAAAAAAGAAGAAGAAGAAGAAAAGCTGTTTCATCGCCTTAGTGCACAATCGCTATGGCAAAAATCCAACATGGCAGTTCAGGAAACTTGTCTTACCAGCAAGCTCCACCCCCTGCACACATCTGACCAATCAGCTTTCCACTTCCACTCTTATTGGGAATGTGCAGCAAAGCAAATTGGTTGTCCCAATGAGTGGGAATGTGCATTCCTCACGGAGCTTTTTAAAACTTTGGGGAAAGCCATGAAGGCTTTACCTGTGTAGTTTTTTGTGTTTTTGGCCCCCCTCCTTCCAAATATGGCAGATTGATGTGGGATCTCATTAAGACAAATTGTATTCTCCTTCTATGAGGGGTATTTTCACCATTTAGACAACCCCATAATTGCTTTTCTAATCTTTATGATGGCAGGGTGTTTTAAATACATAGGTAAATCTCCTGCTCCTGTGCATTCTGGTGTCAATTTCAGAAGGAAATGCTTTTTTCCTTTTCCCTGGATGGATGACTTATTTGTGGACCCATCCAAATATCTCAAGCCTGCTTCCAAGAGCAACTTCAGCAGCACACCAGGCTGCCATTGCTCGTCCTTTCCTAGCTGTTTTGTGTTTACTCACTGGTTAATCAGATAAATGAAGGAGATTTGTGGGGTGGAAATGTAAGATTTAAGTGGAGCAGACCCACACCCATCCTTTTTCATGGACAGTTTTTCTCATTCTTCTGTGAAAACTTCACAGGTACAACTAAAAGCAAACATGACTGAAGAAAATGGTTACTGTAGTGTAGTGATTGTAGTGTGGTGACTAAGGAGATTATCCGACACAGCAAAAACTGTGTCATAAGATTGCAACGAGAACAGGAATTGGGGATATTATCAGGTGACATCATCCTTCAGTGTCCTGGGGGCGTAGTGCTGGCATAAGGCATCTCTTTTTATTGGCGGCTTGTCACCATAAATGAAAAAGGCAAGCCTTGTCCATGGCAGCGCTATGCTCTGGGAATGACGGAGGCTGTGGCGTCTGATAATGTTGCCCTTTCTGTTCCCGTTGTGTTCTTCTAAGGTGCTGGTGTCGTCATTTACTATGGTGACTAAGAAATTGAGTGGTGAGCCAGTACCCAGCCCCAGTCAGACACCCACCACCCTGATCTATTGGAATACAAGGAAAAAAGTAAGCAAACAAAGAAATTAGTAGGCATTTGAACCATCACTCTCTGGTGGTGTGCGATTACAACTCTGATCACCCAGCCAGCATGATCAATGGCTTTGCTAGGGTTCATGGAAATTTTAGGGCCCCTTGACACTACATAATTATAGCACCATGATTCCACTTGAACTACAGTGGCAAGATCCTATGGAATCTTGGGGTTTGTAGTTTTTTCAGAGGCACTAGAGCTCTCTGGATGAAAATACTAAGTACCCCTCTCTAAACTGCAAATCCCAGGATCCCTTAGGAAGTTGCTAAGGCAGTTAAAGTAGAATTATACCTCTATATTGCCATAACCCAATTAATAATGTCTCTGACAGTGAAGCTTCTTCTTACAAAGACTCTTTACTCTAGCCCAGCCCTGATTTCCTCCTTGTTTTCTGTCTAGTGGGACAGTTTCAGAAGCATTGGCATTGGGAGGATGGTGAAGGAGAGCTAGAGAAACACAGACATCCGGTGTTAGGTTGCAGCAGTACAGGTTGAGTCTCCCTTTTCCAAAATGCTTGGAGCCAGAGGTATTTCGGATGTTGGAATACTTGCATATACATAATGAGATATCTACATGGGCCAGGATATGCTGGCTCCCTGCTGGCGTATCCAGCCTGTGGATAGGACTGTTCCTCCTTTGTTACTTCCACAAAATAGGAAGAGGCCCAAATAGGCATGCTAGCCCACCACTGCAGTCACCACCACCACTGTTTCCCTTGTGCTCTCTGAAGCCAGGAAGCTGGCCCACAACATGTGACCAAGTCCCCCTGCATGTGACCAGTCTTCCTGCTGTGGAGGGCAGCTGCAGTGACATGTTGGAACAGGCTTATTTCATTTTGCTGGCATGAGAGGTTTTTATTGGGTATTATTTTAAAATGCTTCGTCTCTCCCCCCCAATCTTATTCTCATCTTTGCCCTGGGGGTTGTGAGAAGTGCCAGGGGCAAAACAAGGCAAAAATCCTGCATCATCAGGACCACAGGGCTCAAAGACAGGGACAAGTTGGGGTAAATTGCCCATGTGGACAAGCCCTTATACACATAGCCTGAAGGTATTTTTATACACAATATTTTTAATAATTTCATGCATCCAACCATCAGAAAGCAAAGGTATCACTATCTCGGCCATGCATGTGGAAATTTTGGATTTTGGAATTCTGGATAACGGAGACTCAGCCTGTATGTCTGCAGTAAATAATGCAATAAACAAAGCTTCAGCTAAGAAAGAGTGGGATTCTGCTATAGCTGAGTCTACTGTAGCTGTGTGTGCCTGCTTACAACAGGCAAAGTAAACAGTAGGTGCCTCCAAAATCCCTTACTAAGCATGCACAAAGAGCAAAACAGAGAGAAGAGGAGAGCAGATAAGCTTGCCTTACCAGTTACTCCTAGTATGCTTTTTATACATTTGGCCACCAAAATGGAAATCATAAGAAAAGTGGGGGCTGGTGAAAGAAAAAGTAATCCCTGGATGCATTTTGGAAGAAGCCTTCAAGTAGTCTCTAAAAGGTTAAATATGTGTGTATGTGTGATTATATTTGCAAGGCTTAGTTGACCTAATGGTTTCATTTCATGCATGCATGTTGTTTGTTTTGAAACATGTTTAACTATGCTGCTTCTTTTTTTTTGGGGGGGGTGTTTGTTGGTTCAAGAACTTATCCCTGTACTTTCCAGGTTATTTCTCCATCTGGTACCAAATTTTCTGTTAAAGAAGTAATGCCCAGGAACACACATCTGCCTGTAATTGTGTAATGTAAAAAGGCCCTAAATAGAACACAGCTGGAGGAAGCTGGATTGGAGAATGCTGAGCTACAGATACATCATTCACATCACTATTAAATGCAACATAAAATGAAACTGAATGGGATGTGGGGAGGGAGCAAAAATAACTAATTGGTGGCTATCTCAGTATCACAGCAGTGCCACACTTAAGCAATAAGTGTCTATTAAACTACAGAATGCTTTGACAAACCCACAGCTGAATTTGTTGTGTGTCTTCAAGTTGTTTCTAACTCATGGTGACATCAAGGAAAACCTATCATGGGGTGTTACTGACAAGATTTGTACAGAGGGTTGTTTTTTTTTTTTTTTGCCATTGCCTTCTTCTGAGGCTGAGAGAGTATGACTTGCCCAAGGTCACCCAGTTGGTTTCCATGGCTGAACAGAGATTTGTACCCTATTCTCCAGAGTCATAGTCCTACATGCAAACCACTTCACCACTGTGGCTCTGAATAGCTGGATGCATTTTAATCCTCTTCATGCATTTCATGTCTTCATGTATAGGGTTCTCATCTGTCCATTGGCCCTCAGTGTGGACACAACAGTAACCTGACTGCAGAATTCAGGGGAGAGCATCGATATTCCCCCAATTCCTGCTCATCAGACCAACCCCTTCATTAAGAAAAATTAATTTCCCCAGCACACCCCTGAAATGAGGTTCCTACTAAACAATAGTCCAGTTAATTCTTTCTGTATTTCCTTGAAACTTGGGCAATTTTGGTATCAGGCAGTAGACACCCGTTTGCATTAATTAATCTCTGCCCTTCCTTTATCCAGGACCATAAAACTGACTGCTTGTGTCTGGTCTATCTTCATGGCAAACCCTTCTAATTTTAACACATCTCCAATTTCATACAGTAATTGACTTTAATTAATAGATAAGCTGGCTCCATTATTTCTGGCACAATGCCAACTATGCAGGTTGAAGCAGGAAGTATGAAAATGCTTCAGAAGAGCCCTGTTTCAAAGAAGAGAGAAAGGATTAGGGGCATTTCACCTGCTGTAAATGGATTGGCTGAAGACAGGGGCAAACCAATCAGAATGGAAAATGGAAGAATGAAATGAAAAGATGTTGGGCCACTGGGCAATTCTTAACTATAAACCACTCTATAAGCTGCTCTGGGAACCTTTTGAGTGAAGACTCAAATAATAAACAAAGAAACAACAACAAACCCCCCCTATGTATCTACTCCAGCTCTTATAGCCATCCAGATGCTGTTGGACTCCAACTTCTTTTGGCCCTATGTTCATGCTGAGGGATGGTGGGAGTTGCAGTCCAACAACATCAACACACATTTCCCATCCCTTCTTTATAGTCTCTCCCCCCAGAACAAACTACACATGATGGCTGGAATTCACTCAGGGATTGTCTAAACAGCGAAAATACTCATCACAGACTGCAAGGAGAATTTGAGCTGTCTTAATGGCACCCCATAGTGTTTTGCCATATTCAGAAGTGGGGGGGGGGGCAAAACCACCAAAAACTCAAAAAGAGAAGCCTTTGTGGCTTTCTCCAGAGTTTTTAGAAAACAGAGGGGAGGATGCACATTCCTGCTTGTTAAGACAAGTTATTTACTTTGAATTGCATTCCCATATGAGCAGAAATGCAAAGCTGATTGGATGGATGAGCACAGGCATAGGGCTTGCTAACAAGGCAAGCGTCCGGAGCCGCCATGTTGAATTTTTGCCTTAATGAACAAGTGCTAAGGTGATAAAACAGGGTGGTTTTTTTCTTTTTTGTAAAGGCAAAATATGTCAGGGGATGATAGGACATTCAATCCCCAGCAGAAGCCAAAAACTGTCTCAGCAGACTAGGTAGCAATCCTTTCCCAAGAATACTCACACACACAGAGTGTTTGCATCCAGAAAACAGGGAGTGCTTTTAATCTTCAGTAGTTTCAGTATGTACAGAGACAAAGTGCTACGCCAGGCATCAGAGGATCATAGGAAGAGAATGAACACTGATCTGGTTTTCTTATATACATCTCAGCACAGCATAGGCTTACCCAAGCACATGGTTACATTGCATCAGATGTCTACCTTACATGGCTTTGTACTCTAGTAACCCTTCTTCTGATGCAAGCCTTCTCATGCAGCTGTAGCATGATTAGCATGACTGGCAGTTAGTTCATGGAGTCATGGAGTCAGTCATCATGACTCAGCATGATTTCTGCAGTTGTTTGGCCATTTTAAAACTTACGGTTCAGTCACCAACTCCTGACAAAATATCACTCTATTGCACATTGGAAATAGTTTTTACAAAAGTTTGGCAGCAGCAAATTGAGGTAAATAAAAATGCAAGTAATTCACTCACAGATGATATCTTGATCCGCAGGCATGCGGAGCTTTTGCCTACAAAAGTCCCCATTAAGACAAATCACAGCTGTTGTGAATTGCCATTATTGCGGAGCAATCCAGTTCTTTCCCCTCATATAGCCAAGCCCTAGGTCAGTTATGAATGCATAGTTTGGAGTTAGACTTTTCTAACTGTCTTGTATACACAATCCCTACATGTTTCCTAGTTTAGGGGATACATAGGGACCATGAAAGTCCTTCAATCCCCACTTACCAGGCAGCAACCACTGTGATCAATGGGGAACTGTTCCCCTGTCAATCAGGAAGCAACTGAGTGATGGTCCCACCCCTCCTTGCACAAGTGATCTTCAGCATGAGGGTGAATTGCGACCGGGACCTTGCTTCTGCCTATGGCATCAGTGATTGCTCATGGGAGGTAGTGGGACCATCAGCCAGCTGCTTCCCAATTGACAGGGGAACAGACTCCCATCAATCACAGTGGTTGCTTTCCTGTAAGTGGGGACTGAGGGTTGGTGTTGGTCAAGGGAGTCACTGTGTAGCTATGTAACTACAGTATGGTGGTTATGCATTTATAACTACCTATATAAATTCTGGCTGATGTTAATAAACTGCATGTGAAAAATTGAACACAGCGCCCCCTTATTTTACAAAAAAATCTGCTACCCTGAGCAGGATCTAGACTGCGGCTGGTGAAATTGTGACTCTCCAGATGTTGGACTCCAGCTGCTAACAGCACCTGCCCATTATGGTGAATAGGAAGAGATTATGGAGATTGTAGTTCAGCAACATCTGGAAGACCCAGATGTTTCCCACTTTTGATTCAGACTGTTGAATATGAAGAAGGCATTTATCCCTCCAGACTTCAAACAAAAATCATCCCAAAAAATCATTGGCACTAGTAAGAGCCTCCCATCTGGACTTCATCGAAGCTAGTGTGCATATGTCTGTTCAGCCTTCACCTGGACCTCCATTTGTACCTTCCATGGTTCTAATATGGCTTATGGGGAGGCTACAATATATACTTCTATTTTGAACACTGTGCACTTTCATTTACTTACCCTGAATTTTCCAAGCTAGTTAGGCTCATGTTCCTGGGGAGAAAGGCCTGGAAAATTTAAGCAGGCTCACAAGGAAGAAGAATTGCCCAGTTCTTTATATTCTTTCATTATGTTATTGTACAGTCGCAAATAAAGAATAGTGTCCTAGGGAGAAGTGTGTGATTCAGCCTTCCTCTACCTGGCATCCTTTAGGTTTGTTGGGCTGCAGAACTCATCACCAGAGCCAACATGTCAATAGAAGCCATAGGGCAACCCATCTGGAGGGTCCTGGGTTGGGGAAGGCTGGTCTAACTGGAGCAGGTGCTGGCAAAGTGCAAGTCACAGCTGTCTTCCAGTGTGGTTTGCCAGACCTCAGATACTCCTTGGATTCCTGATCTTCCCCAATAATAGAGAACAAAATTGGCAAGAAAATGGCCAGTCCCACCACAGAAGCCTCTAGGTGGCACAATCGATCATTTAAATGTTATTTCATCCTGAGAACTGTTTTAGGCCAAAGGGTCTAGAAAAGACCCAGGAAGCCTATAAATAGCAAATTCTCTCCCTCCCCCTGCCTTCTGGGGCTGCAGTTGGCTGTTTTTATATCAACATTTATTTCAACGGGGGGGGGGGAGGACTATCATGGAAATGGGGAGCTCAGCATTACAGGTATAGCTTGCTGTGGTCTATGGAGGAAATAAAAATGCCCTCAGGGCCTGACCAAGTTGGCCACTCCTAACCTAGAGGGGATATGGGAAGACAAAGGGAGATAGGAAGTATGTAGATTCTTGTAGAGGTATCATTTTGACATGAACATGGATCCTCTTCTTGTGACAGAAAGGGCATCCAGCCCACATAGCCCAGCTCTACCAGTACAATGGGTAGCAACAGCACCAGGCTTGGCAAAAGGGGCACATTACCAGGGGGTCTAGGACGTTTCAATGTAGCCAGTTCCAAGCAGCCAGTTCATTACAGCCATTTCAGTGTGGCTTGGTTCTGCTTGCGTATCAATTGATAACTGATCATTTTGTCAAGAAAATGCAATCAAACACATTTCTATTTGGGTAAGGGTTACTGTTAAGGTAAGGCTTAGGGTTATTATCAATTATCAATAATATCAATGTCAGAACTGAAACAGCCACACTGAAATGTCCATTCCATTGCCAGGCACTCCCGCTAGAGATTTGCCTATGCAGCTCACTCTTCCTGGTCTGATGTTGAGAAAAATGCCAATGGAAAATGCTGACAGTAGGGCAACAGTGTGGAGAAAAGAGAGGGAAGAAGGGAAGGTCAGGAGAAAAGCTATGTCAGGTGGCAGCTCTATGCACATGGGAAACCATTAGTTGGTGAATAATGCTGAGGAGATGATTTAATCTGCTGTGATGACTGCTAATGATGTTTCGCTGCTGCAGTTTGGGACTATATTTATTTTGAAGATGTGCAGTCTTCCTCTCCCTCAAATAATTTCCTAGATGGCTCACAAGAACTCACGGCACTTATAATACAGAAGCAGACCTTGCTGAGCCATGCCAGAAATCAAAATGCCCTCCCCCCTGTTTCTGTAGCCAAGGCAGGGCAACTGGCAACTGGAGCAGACTTCTTTCTGTATTGTAGGAGAGGAGAAACCACTGAGTATCTTCTTGCTCAACTCCACCTGGAACCTGAACACAGGCTGGTCTTCTCCTTGCCACTCTTCCTGTGGGGGGAGGCTTCCCATGGCTTCTGTTCTTCCGGCCAATGGCAAGGCCAGGATATCTTTTCCCTTCCCTTCTGTGGTCACAGAGTAACTGTTTAGACCCAATGGATGATCACCTGTGCCTTGGACCTTTGTGGTTTGGATGGTAGAGCCTTTCCTGAAGGTGTTATGAGGACTGAACCAGGATCTCTGGCATCGCAGCCCAGATGGCTTATTCTCACTGCCACCAAGGCAACTGTCAGATAGGGGCATTTGTCAGTCTAATCTCTGCATAGTGCTGAACAGCAGCACTATTCATTTAATGGCCAGATATGCTCTACAGCCCAGACAGACTAGGTGGGCCAATAGAGATGTAGCTTACTCTGTACAACTGTTATTCCAGGCCTGGTTCTTCAGTGTCAACAACTTCTTTCATTACGTTAACCATGTAGAACCTGGTCACCATTACCTTGCCTTAAACCACATCCTTTGCCTCTGACAATCTGAGAGATCATAGTTAGACTTGTTATTCAAATGATTCATTCTAGGATTAGTAGAACAAACAAGCTTCTACCTAAATTGGGAGAAGGCAAAACAAAGAGACCACACATGCACCCTGGATGTTTTTGTGATCACCACCACTTCCATTTGCTGTTGCTATTGTCAGAATTGGCAGAGTGGTTGATAGGACCATGCTGCTGAAATTTGCTAGTGTTGCCAAATTCTTTCTGCCTTCTTTTCCCTTTCAGAAGGGAAGGAGACATTCTGCCCTGACTATTTGGAGGATTCTGTAATTCAGAAGGGTGTGCTGGCATCTTCCTGCACCATAGAGAACCATCACAAATGCTGTCAAATTTCAGCAGCAGTTGTGGCTGTGGCAGAAAGCTCAGTGGTGGTCAGATTTTTTCAACAGCCACTGGATTTTGTTGGTGACAATAGCTATTGTGCATGAAGTCTCCTGTAAGCTGGGGAACATTTCAATCTGTCTGTGAAGGGAGGAGGTGGGTAAGTGCCAGCCAATCACAATGCAGGAAATGCTGCGAAGGGGCGCTGTGGGGGAGAAAGGATACATAACTGAGACTTGTTTCTGACAGAGGACTTTTTCAGATGGTTAAAAAAAACCCGAGGAGGTCGGGAGAAGAACGGGGCTGTCACGCTTACACAGCCCCATTTCAGACAGCCCCGTCCTCCTCCGTCCTCCTCCCAACCTTCCTTCGTGCTGCAGGCACCTCTTTTTATTGACAGAAAACCTTTTGACCTATGTATACCGGTAGTAGGGAGGAGACGTTAAGCTAGATAGTACAATTATTGGCCTTTATTTGAGAAAACAATAATAACAACGTTCACACACATACTCAGGCTTCAAGTATCCATGCAAGGCTAGCTAATAAAGGAGGAAGTATTGGGATAAAGGAACAGAGGAAGGAGTTTTTTTCAGATGATATTGTACTGATCTGAGGAGATGAAGTCATAGAGGAAACTAGCAGAGTGGGGGTCTCGAAGCAGGAACAGCTACACAGATGGATGTAGTGTCCACAGGAGGGGGATCCATGTGCTCTTGAGTGAGGTTTTGGAAGGGTTTATATATCCAATATTTTCCTTCAGGGGATGGGATTTAGAGTGAAAGACAAGGCTTCTTGGAGGTTCTCAAGGTGAAACAATGGACTCTTCAAATATGCTAATGATCCTTAATGTGAGGATACTTGGTAATTGGATAGAGGAAGCAACCTCTTTTGGTTGGAGGAAGGTAAAAGGTATGAGGATTCTTTATAGACTTGAGTATCTCAGTTTAGGTTGATGGGATTAGCCAGATGTTCAGGCAAGAAGCTGCCTTGCAAATTATCCTTCTTTGGAATTTGGGCTGGCCCCTCCTTAAGTGCATACCTGACTGAGGATTTTATCAGACTATCCCCTTTAAACGTTCTTTTGCCAGCATAAAAACCCAAACATTTTTATGCCAGCAAAAGAATGCTTCCCCCGGCACTTACCTTCCTCTCATGGCAAAGGCAGCCCTGGCAATAAAGAGGGAGTGAATAGAGCCCCATTCACTTCCTCATTTGAAATCCCATGAGACTTCGTTGCATGGGAAATTCAAAAATAAAAACAAAACTAACACATAAAAAGTTGCACAAAGCCCATACACAAACTTTAAAAGTTCCAAGCAACCCTGGGAGGGTCATAAAAAGTGCGAAACTTAACTGGATGTCCCAATCTCATCCAGAAGTGTTCATGCCAGACCAGCCATTCTCACTGCAGTGACGAGATTTAAATGGCCTGAGGTTTCACATGCTGGCAATGCCAGCACCAAAATGGAACGTGCAATCTACTGACAGCTTCAGCTGTCAATAAAAAGGTATGGGATTCTGACAGGACATAAACGCAAAAGGGTGACACTGTCTGATCTGTACATCCTTTCACGGTTATGTGGCATCGTTATGATGCCATATTTAGTGCCTGTGATACAGTCCTGAGTCTCAATGCTAGTCCTTTTTAATTCCTGGTTTTTGGAATTCCCCAGTTTCAATGGCCATACTGTTTGGAAGGCCACATTTGACCAAATCATTAAACATTGCCAATTATTACAGATATGGGGCAGGGGGTGTCAGGGTAGGTAACACATCACAGTGCCCCCCCAAAAGGCCAGGAAGTTGCTCCCCCCCATGCCTATTCATTGGCAACTTTGCTGCTGCTGAGACGTGCCCAACTAACAACAGGGAGCCCCATGTTCTATAATGAAAAGTAAAATCTTGAAGGATAAAATGATGTATGTATGTATTCAAGGCTTCTTTTAGAGACAGAACACATACAGCAATTATAGATTTTCTTTCTGACCACTTGTAGGTTGATCTGGTAACTGCTGTGAGGTAACATCTGGCATTTTAAGCAAATCACCTTCAATCCTTCCTTTCTGTCAAACTGGATTGCAATCTGGGATGGAAGTGAAAGGGGCACATTTCAGGTAGCTGCAGGATGCCCTCTGGGACTCAGGACCCTGGGCAGATATCCAGACTGGGACATCATGGCGAGATTAAGGGGATGCTTTCCATCTTTTCCATGAAACTCACCTCTCTTCCACACTATACTATTATAGCACTTGGGATGCCACATTAACTGCCGGGATTCAAACCTATGGAATCCTGGGATCTGTACTTCTATGAGGTATTTGGAATTCTCTTCTACAGAGCTCCACTGCTTCACCAAACTACAAATCCTAGGATCCCACTGGATGCCACCATGGCAGTTAAAGTGGCAACAAAATGCTACAACTGTGTAGTGTGAAAGAGACCTAAAAGTCTGGGACTTCTGTTGTTGCTCAAGACGATCAGCACAGACCATGAGGTTTACATTGTATATTCCAGCAGACACCAGGACAGGGCACCACGAACTGGGGTTAAAGGTAAAACAAGGGCTGTGGTATCATTTTCCACTGGCACAGGTCTATAGATTTTCTCTCTGAAAGGAAAAATGAGTTTCTGTTGTCAGGGGCTGTGATAAGATCAGGAAAAGTGCTTTGCATTTTAATGCTCTATTGTGACTAAAACAGTACCTGGGCTCCTGCCAGAAATAAAAATAAAGGTATATTTAGTAGAGGAAAAACCCACTGTTACACAAGATGAAGATGGATGCAACTTTAAAGTAAACTTGACTTCAACTCAGTAGGCTGTACTCTTCAATAATGTGTTCACAGAGCAGAAAACCTCTGTGCTATAATCCATCCAAATCCATGGTGTGTAAGACAATTGCTTTCACTTGAGCTTGAAATATTACTTATTTGCCCATTTTGTAGATTCACCCCATTGAATATTATCTTGAGCTTAGCATTAAACCATCTTGTGTTCATAATATGATGTGCTTAGAGCTCAAGTTAGCTCACTGAAACCTGGGGCTGGTTTACATGGCAGATTTATTGCGGCAACTTGTGCTTTAATTCTTTTCTGCATCTGTGCCAGTCAGGTTTTTTTTTTCTAATTATGCCGCTTTTTCGTTCAGACTTGAAAAAGTGTGGGGGGCGTGGCCTCCCAAGCAGAGGCAGGCTGTATGGGGAAGGGCATAGACCTTCCTTTGAAGCCCTGCATTTTTGAGCTAAAGAAAAAGACTCACAGACTGCCAAACTAGCAGGGGGGGGGGGAGATCAAAGAACTCTCTCTCTCTCTCTCTCTCTCTCTCTCTAAATCTGCCTGTAAATGAACTTAGTCACTGCCCGAAGCAGAGGGTCAGCAATCTCTCTGCTGAAACGCATTGCTGCCATGCCGAGAATCCTAAGGTGAACCTATCACAAGTTTTTTCAGCACGATTTGTTTACTCAGGGTTCACAGACTTGCAAAATACCAGAGGATTTTTGACTCTCCCTCCCTGGTCCCCCTCCCCACTCTCTCTCCCTCCCTCCCTCCCTCCCTCTCTCTCTCTCTCTCTCTCCCCCAAGCAGAGCTGACAGATGGGAACTTTATGACTGAAAGGTCTTGGGAATCCTTTTTCTTGGCAGACTTGCAAAATAGCAGAGAGAATTTTTCAAAGTTTCCTGAATGCTACTGAACTCAGTACCCCTCTTTTAAGCCTGCCCATTGCATCAGAGCAACCAATCACAATGCAGATCTGCTGCAACCCTTAACGGAATGGTAGTTTACACTGCCAATAAAGCGCTACATTGCAAATATACCTGCAAAAGTAGCGACATCCCTTGCCACGCTATATTTGGGTGTTTTACCTTCCCCCCTTCTGAATGAGGCGATGCTGTGCTGTGATCCGTGGGAACTATGAGCTATCTTAGCGGTATATTTAGAGGAATATTTGCCCGTGTAAACAACCCCCTGGTGAGACTCTCTACTCCTTCCACTGCTGTTAGTTGCAATGATCACACTCTGGCAAAACTTTTTTCTTTCCACAGGCTATAACAACTTGATCAAGATCCTGGAAAAACAACAACAATGGGCATCACAGACTGGGGTGGGGTGGCAGAGGAGGAGGGCAATTTGTTTTGTGGCTTTGTGAAGAAGGGCTCCTTCTGAAACAAGATGCCTTGCTTCTACCTCACAGCATCACTGAGAGAACATCTTGCTGGTATTGCTGTCATGCTTCCAGGAGGAGTGGGAGGCTCTGAGGTCAGAGAGGCAGTTGTGATGGCTGGCTGGATGAGCGAATGGGAGTAGTGTGTTCCAGGAGCCAATCCTATGACAAGGAACTGAAAGGGGAGGGCCTTCTCTGTGTTTGAAGTATGCATGACAGTTGGAGAGAATCGGTTAAGCTCTGAGTTTTGAGTGGAGGGGAGTTGATTAGAGTTGGCTGGAGCAAGAGGCTCCGTATATGTGTGCTGTATGAGAGGCTTGGATGAAGTAAAATGCTGTGCAGAGGTTACTAATTTGGCATAGAGGAGTGAGTGGACAAAGAACAAATGAGGCTGGGAAATAGGGAATGACTTCATAAAGATATAAGTACTAGCTAAAACAAAAGATTCCACCCTGAAGTATGTTTATTCCCTTTAATAAAGTTGTCCTTTGTTGTTAATACAAATACAGACTTTGGTTCTTTCCTACAGAATAAAGAAAATTAAAGGCAAGTGACCATAACACACTATCCACACATTTAGGTTAAAGGTATATCCCTGGTTCAGAAAAAGGAACTAAGGGAACCTTATAAGAATTAGGTGGGAGGAACAGAGGGTAAAGAGGCAACCAGGCTGAACCCTGAGGTAAAGTGGGGCTGGTGCTTTGAGAATTACCCTCAACCACCTGGTTGTTGCGAGTTGTCGCAGGTTTGGTGGTGGCGCCACAGTGGTGGCTTCAATTTTAGTTTTAGTTTGCCTTTTAATGGAGCTGTCCATGGTGCTGATCCTATATTGGGACTAGGGTTCAGCACATTGGATCACTCCTTTAAAGTTTGGACTAAAACCCAAAGCAGATTCACCCCCCCCGCAATGGATGCCACCAGCCACCAATGTCAATGCCACAGGGAACAGAGCTTGGAAACATTCATGTCAGAGCAAACACATTAACAGTTAATCATTAAAGAAATTTGATGTGTCAGCATTAAAACATTAAGAAAATTGAATGAAAATTAATTTGTCATTAAATTGTTATATTTAGATTTAGAAGCAGGATTTAAATGTACCCAAATGACTAGTATGAAATTAAAGTCATGGAAAATGTTCAATTTATCTCATTGGGATTTAATAATCAAAATAACTTTTTCTAAGTTTGCTGCTAAAAACCATAACAAATGACTAGGAAGTGAATGATTTTGAAACTTTGACAGGAAACGTGAACATTTACTTCATGTATGGTCAGGCTATTTGTCCACCTAGACCAGTGTAGTCTACTTTGACCAGCAAAATCTTTCCAGGATCTTGAGCAGGGAGAGGCCTCTTAGGTTTAACTGGAGATGTTAGGGATGGGGGATTTGCTAAGTGTGGAATATGTTTTCTGCCACTACCACTGGAGTAAATTCCCACCCCACTAGAGTCCTTCCACTGTCAGTTATGGGCCTTCCCCCAATGTCATGCTTTAGAAGTGTGTCCATACTGATAGGGGAC
This sequence comes from Gambelia wislizenii, assembly GCA_030847615.1. Lineage (NCBI taxonomy): Eukaryota > Metazoa > Chordata > Lepidosauria > Squamata > Crotaphytidae > Gambelia > Gambelia wislizenii. Next base: position 163,544,262 of record JAUMIR010000002.1, read on the forward strand.
AAATAGCTCTTTGTCAGGCCTGGTTTCCTAGAGGTAGGATGGTGGTTTGGTAGGTACGAATATAGGTGGACAGGAAACTGAAGACCTATTCAGCTGGCCTCTGAGCAATAAGATGGAAGCAGGCTAGAATGAGTAAGTTGTCTCAGCATCACTATTCCTGTGGAGCTAAAAAATGCAGCACCAGTCCCTGGTCATTTGCAATGGAAGGGTTGCAATGTAGCAGAGAAATCAGGCTTGAAGAATTGGGACCCAAGCTGTGCTGTCAAAGTCTCCAAAGTTGGAGAAACCTCTGCCTTGTGGGCTAGTTGTGCCCCCCTCCAGCTTTCCCCTACTGGGTCACAACAACAGCAGCAGAAACAACAATGTTTATTTATAACACCCTTTTCACCAAAGGGCAGAACATTAACATATACAACCAAGAATAAAGACAATAAAACATAGCACTATAAATATACATGAAATAAAATCCCCAACACGTCACCAGTCACTACCCATCTCAGCAATCTTAGGCACAACTCAGCAGCTTTATCTGGTGAACAGAAGAGGAATGTCTTCAACCTTTATGAAAACAGGTAAGATCCTTCTCCAGCTGGAGGTCCAAAAGAAGACGGTTCCACAAATGCAGAGTCAGGTCTTGAAAAGCTCACAGCCTCGACAGCTGTGTGCGTCAGTGGAACAACCAATAATCCTTTGCCTGTGGATCTTAAATTCCTAGATGGTAAATCCCATGCTAACTGAGATGCCAGTTACTGGGGAAGGTTAGAGTGCAGAGCCTTAAATACCAGAACCAAAAGTCACTGTTTTTTTCGTTTTTGTTTTTTGCAGTATATCTGATTAGTGATTAGAGATAAGAGCCCATTTAAAGCCCAGAAATTGAACTTTGGGACATTGAACTCTGGTTTGCAGACTTGAAAGGTTTCTCATGGAATCTAAATTCTAACACCTTAGATTAAGGACTTCCGGTTGGCAATGGCGACGCGCTTAGACTTTCACTGAGGGAGCTCCGTGAAGTCTAGCCACGCGGGGAGGAAGATCGAACTTGGGGATCCAAGGGAGATCGGAATTCTCCCCTAAAAACAGGGGGGAATCGGAGGGAGCTCTCAAAGACCCGATCCTGCGGCTCGGTGAGTTGTAAAATCCGCTAAGAGAGATCGCGGCACGGAGCTGAGCAGAGGGGGTCGGAGCTGTAAGCCACCACCGCGCGTGTTTAAGCAGCCGGGCTGTCCCGGCAAGCGTCGCCACCAACTTTTAAAAGCTTAAAACTCTAACATAAATATTAGCCAAAAATGAAGATTGACAAATATTCCTGGTTGGGTCTCTGATGAAAAGGAAGGGACGCATGACATAAAGGTTTCTGAGACTGGAAGCTGTTTAAAGGGAGTGAGATCCTGGCGAAGTTAATACAAAGTTAAAAAAACTGTGCTAAATGGATTTATCTTTTTTTTCTTTTTTGTTTCACGACCTGCTTTTGAATAACACAAAATATTTACTTTGAATGTGAAGATCCCATACAGACTTTAACACAAAGTATCCGTTGAAAGTTTGCTTAAGAAACATTGTTACGGTTGTCTATTATTGAATCGGAAGGGGAAAGAAACAACGAAGACGAAGAACGGACTATTGCATCATATTCCCTGATCCTTTATCCCCATGTGTACCCAGTGTTGTATTATGTGTGCATTTTTTTTCTCGTTACCCTCTCCTAGTGTGGAAAGTTAGTGCTAATGTTTGTTAATTTATGTTACAGTCTACAGTCCTGTATGTCTTGTCAGTGTATTTATTTTTTATTTTAATTTGTTATATTATTTTGTTTTTTTTTCCTCTGACCCATTTATGTTAGTTTTTCCTTTAGAGAGCAGAGAGCAGACCCAGGTGGAAGAAAAGGGAGGGAGTGAAGTGTGAGAGAGCAGAAGATAAGTGGAAGGACAAGGTCATTCAAACAAGGACGGAAAGGAGATTGAGACGGAGAGACGGAAAGTTTTGAGAGACTGAGAGACTGAGATAAGTTTAACGAAGAAAAAAAAAGGGGGGGGAGAGAGAAAGAGAAAGAGACACACATTCCAAAAAAGAAAAAGGGAAAAAAACATTTTTAAAAAAGGAGGTATTATTGAGACCATTGGAAGGGAAGAGAAGACAAAGGGAAAGAGACTCTTATGAGGGAACTGAGTTAAGCAACTTATATAATCAACTTACTCAATTCATTACAGTAACACTTAGGTATAATATACAATATACAACATAATATACATTAATTAACTGTGTAGGCTTCAAAAATAGAATGAAGGACTTAAATTGTTTCAAACTGAATTAAGGGGCTGATATATAATTTGGACTTGTTTATAGTGACTGTATATAGTATTTATTGCCTATTGATATTACTGAATAACTGCTTTGTGGAGAAAAAATTGAAGACATACTGGCTTTTTATGTAGAAGAGACTGCAAGATATATAGATTAATTACATTGTTTATTAATAGGAATTGAAACTATGTACTTAAATTTGAATATATAAATTTGACTGTATGAACTTGAGATAGACCATATATAATTGTTGCTTTATCTTTGGAGGTTTAACATTGACATCTGATATTAGGCACTACTGATAACAATTTATTTGATTTCATTTTGCTATATTGATAACTGTGTAAAGTAGTCTACTATATATTATTCTATTCCATTTATATATCTATTTTGAGGAAAGTAATAGAGGTGAAATTAGAATATTTACAAATATTTACAAATATTTACAAATTGTTTTGAGGCTGCAATATTTTTGAAGTAACCTGGGTATAGATAAAAGACAGTTAATATATCTTTTATACACAACATAAAAAGGAGGAAAGAAGAAAAGAAGTCTAAGTAAATATTTAAAAATTTAACCAAATTTTGGAAACCTGCAACCTCAATTTCTTTTGGGAACGAATAAAACCGGAACAAAGAAGGGAACATTAAATAACTAAACAATAACAATAATAAATAAATTAAACAATGAAAAGAACAACTCAAACAACACTACAATCGGTCAGAAGACCATCTCTTGAAGCCAACCAACCTAATCAAAATTTGATTTTGGAAGAAATAAAATTAATGAGAGAGGAATTAAGAGAAATGAAAACTGAAATAAAGCAGGAAATGAAAAGAGAACTTAAAAATATCAGAGAATCTATTGACAAAGTAACAGAAGAATCAAAGAAATTAAAAGAAAAAGTTGATACCATTGAAAATAAAATTGAAGAAATAGATAAAAAGACGGTGGCTCTTGAAGAGGACAAAGAAAGAGAACTGGATGACCAAGCACTCCAAGAGTTAAGATGGAGGGAGAATTGCTTAAAAATACGAGGATTAAAAGAACAACCGGATGAGGATTTATACAAATACTTAATTCCTAAACTTGCAAAATTTATGGGGAAAACAAAATCCCAGTTTGAATGGGAAATAGACAAGATATATAGACTCTCATCAAGAATTGCAAGACTAAGAAACTTGCCCAGAGATATCGTGATTTATTTTGTGAGGAAAAAGACCAGAGACCTGTTTCTGCAGAAAAATTTTGAAAATAAATTTACAATCGAAGGATCTGATATCCTCTTGCTAAAAGATGTCCCGATGAGAATCTTAAAGAAAAGAAGAATATACAGAGAAATCACGCAATTGCTAAGACATAATGAAGTGCGATACAAGTGGGAAAGACTGGAAGGAATATCCTTTAGATTTAAACAGAAAAATTTCAGGATAACTTCAGCACAAAAAATTGAACAATTTTTAGAGAAATATAAACAAGACTTAAAGTCACCGAACTACAAAGAGACACAAAAACAAGAACAAGATCAAGGAATTCAGGAAGATGGCGCTGAAAGAACGGAATTGGAAGTAGAAGAAACCGAAGAGGAAGAAATAGAGGAAGAACTCCAGCAAGAAGAAGACGTTTAAGCACAAAAGAAAAACAAAACAAAACAAAACACTAGTTTATGATATACACGATGAACTACAAAATTCTTACTTGGAATATTAGAGGACTTAACTCTCCGGAAAAAAGGAAAAAAATATATCATGTATTAGCCAAAGAAAAATATGACATCATTTGCCTACAGGAGACTCATATTAGAGCTAAAGATGTGGAATTATTAAAGAACAAAAAACTAGGGAAAGAATATGTATCAGCTTCAAAAAATAAAAAGAAGGGAGTGGTTATATATGTAAACAACAGAATTCAATCCCACGAACTGTACAAAGATCCAGAAGGACATTTTGTAATAACAGAAGCTAACATTCAACAAAAAAGAACATTGATTCTTGGACTCTATGCGCCACAGAATAATAAAGTTACATTTTACCAAAAATTAATGGAAAAGCTTTTAGAATTTGATCATGACAGATTAATCTTGTTGGGAGATTGGAATGGGGTGATTTCACCTACTCTGGACAGAAAATCTCAAATGAAAACAAAACAAAACAAAAAGCAAGGGAAGCTACCCAAAACTTTTGAAACTATGATGACAAATTTATCTTTGATGGATAGCTGGAGATTTAAATACAAAAAAGCAAGAGAGTATACATACTATTCGGAACGTCATCAATCCTTTTCCAGGATAGACTTTTTTTTGACATCAAGAAACATTGTTAACACTATTCACAAAATTGAAATACTCCCCAAAATCTGGTCAGATCACAATGCGGTGCTACTCGAATTAAAAACAGAGAGGAAGATAGATAGATCTTGGCGCCTAAACGAAAATCTTTTACAAAATGAGGAGATAGTCCAAAAAGCTAAACAAGAAGCAAAATGGTTCTTTGAAACCAATTTGGAAAAAGACACAGATATCACTATTATATGGGACACATTCAAAGCGGTGATGCGAGGTTTCTTTATCCAACAAAATACTATTTTGAAAAAGAAAAAATTAGAAAGAACAGAGAAAATTAAAGATAAGCTAAAAGAAAAAGAATTGAGTTTGCAAAAGGATCCAACTAATAAAAAGGTTTTAAAAGAAATTAAAATATTGCAAGAACAATTAAACTTAGAAGCCACAGAGGAAATCCAAAGGAAAATACAATTTTTAAAGCAAAGAAATTTTGAGCACTCAAATAAATCTGGAAAATGGCTGGCCTATCAGTTACGGAAACAAAAAGAAAGAAACATCATAAATAAAATCAGAATGGGCAGTAAAATCTATACAGATCAACAAAAAATCAAACAAATTTTTCAAGACTATTACGCAACACTATACAGAAGGTGTGAAATAATGTTCAATAATTCACAAAAGTTCTTAAATGGGAAATTGATTCAGAAATGTACAAACCAGCAAAGAGAAATTTTAAATCAACCAATAACAACAATGGAGATAACAGAGGCTATTAAAAAGCTGAAAGAAGGGAAAGCGCCTGGCCCAGATGGATTTACTGCTAGATTTTATAAAGTGATGGAAGATGAAATTTGGCTACCGTATAAAAATACTCTAGAAGCCATTACAAGAGGCAAATATCCTAAAACATGGGAGGAAGCATTTATTACCATTATACATAAAGAAAATAGAGATCCGCAAGACCCAAAGAACTATCGGCCGATCTCACTATTGAATGTTGACTATAAAATATTTGCGTCAATATTAGCTGATAGATTGAAAAAAGTATTACGAGAATGGATTGGGGAAGATCAAAGAGGCTTTCTCCCAGATAGATATATTAAAGATAATGTTAGACATGTTCTGGACCTTATTGAGTATCATGAAAATTGTAAAGATAAAAAATTGGCCTTAATATTTCTAGATATTGAGAAGGCCTTCGATAATGTAGATTGGAACACAATGTTTGAAATTCTTCACTGGATAAATTTAGGCCCAAAATTTACAAATTGGATCAAGAGAATATATAACAGTCAATCGGCGAAATTAATAATAAATGGAGAAAAAACAGAACCCATTCAAATTCAGAAGGGCACGCGCCAAGGATGCCCTTTATCACCACTGTTATTCATAATAATAATGGAAATGTTAAGCAAAAGAATCAACGTAGAAGAAGAAATAGAAGGAGTCAGGATAAAAAAACATAAATTTAAATTGAAAATGTATGCTGATGATCTAGTTATATCTCTTGGAGATCCTCAACAAGAGATTACTCCACTAATGATTATATTGAATGAATTTGAGATTTTCTCTGGACTGAAAACAAATAAAGACAAAACAGTATTACTATTCAAAAACCTTACAAAAGAAGAAAAAAAAATGATATTATGGAAAAATCAGGATTTAAAGAGGCTCAAATGACGAAATATTTGGGCATTAACATCACAAACAATAATGCTGAACTCTTCCATAATAACTACCAGAAAATTTGGGTGCAAATTAAGAAAGACTTAGAGAACTGGCGACATCTCAAACTATCCTTTCTAGGTAAAATAAATGTCATCAAGATGAATATTCTACCAAGGATGATGTTCTTGTTTCAAACAATTCCAATTATTCAATCTCCAAAAATATTCAGAGAATGGCAAGCAGATTTAGCTAAATTCATTTGGTCGGGCAAGAAACCAAGGGTCAAGATGAAAATCCTACAAGATAGCAGACAAAGAGGAGGACTAAATTTACCTGATCTGAAATTATATCACGACACTTGTTGTTTGGTCTGGACCCAAGAATGGATTACATTAAGAAATGAGAAATTGCTGGCAATAGAGGGAACAGGAAATTGGTACGGATGGCATGCCTACCTTTTTTATAACAAGGAACTGATGAATAAAGAATTTTTGAAACACGTTATTAGAAACCCATTAATACAAACTTGGAAAAGATATAAAACAAGATTGTTCCCACAAATTCCGATATGGACCTCCCCACATGAAGCCCTTTATAGCAAAGAAGGAATACCCACCAAAAAATGGATAAGATATAATGATCTACTAATTATTAATGGCAATCATCAGCAAATGAAATCCCAAGAAGAACTAAAGAAAGATAATATAGACTGTCATTGGTATCTGTATATGCAGATGAAGGAAAGATATAAGATAGACACCAAACTGACTGGCATTACAGCTGAATCAACAGAATGGGACAAAATCATCGGAAAAGGCAACAAACATATGATATCGAGAATTTATAATCTTCTTTTAAAATGGAATACAGAAGATGAACAAATAAAAGACAATATGATCGTCTGGGCAAAAAACTTTGGACACACAATAGAATTAGAAAAATGGGAAAATATGTGGATTAAACAAATAAATTATACATTAAGCCAAAGTATAAGAGAGAATGTGTACAAGATGTACTTCCGCTGGTATTTATCACCACATAAACTGTCGTTAATGTACAAAGGGACATCAGATTTGTGTTGGAAATGTAATGAAGAGAAAGGAACTTTCTACCATGTATGGTGGAGCTGCAAAAAAACTATTTGTTATTGGAAACAAATTCACCAAGCAATTGAAAGCATTTTAGAAATTAAAATTCAAATGAGGCCAGAGGTATTTCTATTAGGCATGATAGAAAGAAACATTGAAAAAGACTATGGGAAAATAATTTTTTATATGATAACTACAGCGCGTATTATCTTTGCTAAATTATGGAAAAATAAGGATATTCCTACAATAGACCAATGGCTGGAGAAATTTCAAGAAACACTACATATGGACAAATTAACTATGTTATTGAGAGGGAAAGACATGAGAAAATATACAGAGGACTGGCAAAAAATAACGGACTATTTGACGACAAGATGGGGAAAAGGAAAATGAATACAAACATGGAAAACCTTAAAAGGGAGAAAAATAAACAAATAAACAAACAAATAAACAAACATCAAAATAGTGACTTAGAGGCAGACAAAAAGAAGAGATCTTCAATTAAAATAAATTTAACAACGGAAAGCAAATAATTTTGAAAGTTTTAAAAAAGGTGTAATTTATGGGAGAAATAATAGAAACCATAAATAAATAAATTAGTACTTCTCCGCGATACAGAAATACATTTCTGAGATCAGCAACATTAGGTGATCCACAGGAAGGAAGTAACCAGATAAAACTAATAAGCTCAGCACAAATAAGACAGAAACAATGATAATACTACAAATTGCTTAGGATACAAGCATGGATTATTAATTATAAAGGATATGTTGTAAAAGAAAAAAGAGGGTCTTGGTTTACATTGTAAAAAGCTACATGGATATTGTAAAATGTGCAGAGAAATGTGACTGTACTGTTTCAATCCTGTAAATATGTATGTTTTATATGTATGAAAACTAAAAATAATTAATAAAAAAAAAAAAAGCTCACAGCCTCGACAGCTGTGTGCGTCAGTGGAACAACCAATAATCCTTTGCCTGTGGATCTTAAATTCCTAGATGGTAAATCCCATGCTAACTGAGATGCCAGTTACTGGGGAAGGTTAGAGTGCAGAGCCTTAAATACCAGAACGAAAAGTCACTGTTTTTTTCGTTTTTGTTTTTTGCAGTATATCTGATTAGTGATTAGAGATAAGAGCCCATTTAAAGCCCAGAAATTGAATTTTGGGACATTGAACTCTGGTTTGCAGACTTGAAAGGTTTCTCATGGAATCTAAATTCTAACACCTTAGATTATGGACCTTCAGAACTAACTGCACAGTTTCTTTCTCTCTGTTCTTTCCAGACCATATAACCATATTAACTGGCCAACTGTATCCTTAGCTTTTGCTGGGCAAACTAGTATTTGCTGCCGGACACAATCAGCATGTCTTTAAAACTTTATTGTGTCTTCCATACATGACTGTTTCTTTTAATAGGAGCTGTGGCTTCTCAGCTCCTGCTTCTTTTAGCTGCAGGCCCAGGAAAAATTGTTAATAAGTCATTTAATCATTGGGAAGTCCTGGCTTTAGTAAACACAGCACCAGCCTTCTCAGAATCCATTGTACTTGGATTTGTCTGGCATTCTCTAGCCAAGCACATCCTACGTGATGCAACTCACACAGTCAAGTTCATCTGTAAATTGGCATCTGGGCTAAAAGTGTGTGGCATTGTGACAACTCACTGGCGAGCCTGGGAGTAATCACAGCTAACGGCACTGTCCAGTCCTCTTACCATTTATGCTCAAACTTCATTCTTGGTCGGACAGACCACCCAGGAGTCAGTAGGACCAGCATTTCATCTGTGTTTTATTGATTAATTGTTTGGTTAATCCAGCTGAAAACAGATATGGGCAAAATTTGCCAGTGTTTATGAAGCTGGTTAGATTGGTGTTGGCTTTTTATATTTTTGCTAATTTTATCTCATCCGCTTATTGAATTAAACCAATATATCTTACTGAGCAAATCCAGAAATCTAAGTGTCAGGTCATTCTCGGATACAGAAGAAAGTGGGAAGATTTAAACCTTCAATTATAAATACACTCCAAGAGGATTGCCCTCCAACTGGAGAAGGATAGCTGGGAGAACTGTACTTGACTAGATCCCAACTGTTCTTCCAGAGCAATCTGTTTTAGCATTGGCTGAAGGATGGCCTTTAGGATTATGGTATGGGATTTTTTTTTAAAGCAGCAATTTTAAAATGGTTTCAGAAACAGCTCCCATTAAAACTTTGGAAATTGTTATGAAAGTAGACTCTCCTTATGTCTATTTCTGATCAGCTCCACTTGCCAGTTGTTGTTTTTTTTTTTTAACCATCTGCTGCTCCTGTTCCTACCAAAGGAACTAGCTCTTCAGACATTAGCAGGCAATAATGTTGTTCTCTACCTCTACCTGCACTCCTCCCCTCTGAAGAACCACATTTGATGATCTCTATTAATTGATATGTACTTTAAAGGCTCAGACTTCCCTTTCTCCCTCCCTAGATGACCCTGATTCATAGAATCATAGGGGTTGTTTACACGACCATTAAAATCTGAAAAATGCTGGCTTACCTCCCTTTCAAACCAGTGCTGAGCAGTTTACATGATTTTGTCTGAAAGTACTTTTTCCAATAAAATCTGAAAAATTAGCGATGTTGCAGTTTACATGGGAGGGGTGTGGCCTCCGTGACTGACAGTCACAGAAGCCTATATCTCACTGCGGGGCAGAAAGGGCGGCAGTGGCAGAGGTCTGGGCCCCCCCTTTAGCTGGTGAATGGGGAAGGGGGGCACAGGGAGGAAGAGGCTTCAGTGGTGGACAGATGGGCCTACGGGATTGACAACTCCTGTAGGCCTGTCTGTCCACCGCTGCTGCCTGTTTCTCCCTATGCCCCCTCCCCTGTTTGCTGACTGCTGGGGCGAATGGGGAAGAGAAGGGGGATCACAGAAGGAGGGGAGAGCATGGAGGAAGAGGCTGCAGTGGCAGACAGGTGGGCAATGAGACTGTCAGTTCCATTGCCTGCTGTTCGCTGCTGCAGTCTCTTCCTCCCTTGGCCCCCCTCTCTTTCCCGTTTGTCAGCTGCTGGGTGAATGGGGAAGAGAAGGGGGAGCACGGAGGAAGAGACTACAGCGGGGAACAGGTGGGCAATGGGATTGGCAGTCCCATTGCCCACCTGTCCACCACTGTAGCCTCTTTCTCCTTTGGCCCCCTCTCTTCCCCATTCGGTGGCTTCTGGGGTGAACGGGGAAGAGGGGGGAAGGGAGGAAGAGGCTGGAGCAGTGCCAGTGCCAGCCCTCGGCAGCCCATACTGTCCTGTGCACATTCCGGACTTCTCTGCCACTGTGCAGGGCAGTACAGGCTGCTGAGGGCCGGCGTGGGTGCGTGGTGGAAAGGGCGGCAGCAGCGGAGAGGTTAGGCTGCTCTGGCAATCAGGGATGGGGAGAGTGCTGGGGCAAGCCCATCTCCTTTGAGGTTGGACGAATGACAACTCAGCTCTGCTGTGAGCCCCTACTTCGAAAAGGTTGCGGGTAGATCACACAGCCAATACTGCACAATCTTCCAATACTTTTTTAAAAAGTCTGGAAAAATAGTAACAGCTGTAACTTCATGAGTTATGGGGTTTTTTTTGGTCCCCCTCTTTCTGAATATTGCAACTTTGACCTGAAACTAGTGTGAACTATTAGGTATCTGGGCGAATTCTTATTGCATTTTTTTTGCCATGTAAATGGCCCCATAGAATTGGAAAGGGTTTCATGGCCCATCAGGCCCAATCCCCTGATCAATGCAGGAACTCCAACTAGAGCATCCCCAGCAGGTATCTGTCCAGCCTTTTTTTTTTTTTTTAAGATGTCCACCACCTCTCTAGGCAATTGGTTCCATTGCTGAACCACTCTTACTGTCAAGAAGTTCTTTTTAATGTTCAATTGAAATCTACTCTTCTGTAACCTCAAACCATTAGACCATGTCCTGCCCTCTGCGCAGCAGAGAACAGGCCTTCCCCCTCCGTTCTATGACAGCCCGTGAGGTATTTAAAGAGTGCAGTCATGTCACTCCTCAATCTTCTTTTCTCCTAGCTGAACATGCCCAGCTCCTTCAACCTTTCCTCATATGTTTTGTTCTCTATACTTTTTAGCATCCATGCAGGGCCAGTTTGAGGAATTTTGGCCCCCCCTGAAATGCTTTATTTTGGGGGGGCCATATGTTTATCTCAGGTCAATGTAACCTAATGTAACATAACCTATTCACATTACAGGATATTCAGATTATTACTAATAACGTTTTTGCAGGAGGAAGGTTACAATGGCCCCCCCACAGTAATGAGGCCCCCTGTGGCTGCAGGTGCTGCAGGACCCTTAAACTGGCCCTGCATCCATGTTGTCCTTCTCTGAACCTGATCCAGCTTGTCTATATCCTTCTTAAAAGGAGACACCTAGAACTGAATGCAGTACTCCAGATGAGGCTTGACTCTGCTTCTAACGGGCCTTATCTCTATCTCTGACTGGCCCTATACAACTCTTTTATAGACAAGCCTCTATTTTCTCCCCATTTTCCTCCATTCCCCACCAACATTCCATGAGCTGTGTTTGGCTGGCTCTGCCTAGTCTTGCCCTGCTCCTTGCTTTACAGTAATTTTTGAAGAAGATATTGAAGACAGTAGATTTCAAACTATGGTCAACTTTGCATACCATTCTTTCCTGAACATTATAGAATTATAATTTTCTATAGTATCAGCTGTCTTCTATGGCTTTCATGAAATCTCACAAGCTTAGCTGACCAACCCAAATAGTTAGATGAACCAGCCATTTCTCACTTAAACAGGAAATAATAAGTTTGAACTATTGAGAGTTATTTCCTGCAAATGAGAAAGCAGGGGATTATGGGGTTTGGAATGTTGCTGGCCAATCCTCAAGATATTTGAGCAGGAATACTGAAACTGCTACTAGGACGTTAAGTACACAGTGTCCTGATATTTAAAGTGCTGTACTGCAAAGTGTCTAAAGCTCTGGTCTCATTTTTTCACATGACAGTTTTCAGGCAATGAGAGAGCTTGGAGATCTCCTTTCCTGCAAATGGGATTAGAACATCTTTCCTATGTGCCAAGCAACATGGTCTTTGTTGCTGATTAGGTTACAGTTGAAAGCTTCATGCCAAGAAAATGCCGCAAGAAGCACACTCATTTTGTGTGTGAAAACTTCAGAGTCATGAAAGTGTTTAGTGCATTGGCTTTACCTTTATTCATTTGTTTCCCCTAAAATCCAGTAGATGATAAATAGATGATCCTCTTGAGTGACCTACAGTTCTTAATTGGCCCTCTTTCCAACCAAGCCAATTGTTTTGCATCTGAACTTATTTAACTAGCAAAGCACAAAAAGACCCTTGAATAATATGGAAAGGCCATTTCTATGGTTATTTCTATAAAAAGAGTACCATGCTGTGTCACAGCTGTGTGTTTGAAGATATCATGTTTACTTTGCAAATCAGATCTGCAGCTATGGCACTGAATTTTGCCACTATGGTGACTCAACATAAGTGGTTGGGTGGATCTGGAATTTGAAGGGCTTTGGATAAAGAAGTTCAGTGGTCCCCCACCCTAAAGCCTAGATTTCTCTTCCAAAGCTCAGTCCAGTTGCAACTGGATCCATCTCACCTGCTGCTCACTGCAGCTAAGGAAACCACTTGCTCTCTGAAAACAAGGGTATGAAAGTCAATATCACATAGAGAAGGGAATATGACACTATAGGATACATATGGTTGCCAACAACAATGGTTCTTCATCTCTTCCTTCCTGCATCTTGTTAATTTCTGATAAAAGGGTAAATGGCATGAAAGTAGTTGTCATGATGGAGTTCCATCATCCTGCCTCGAGGTTGATTGCAACTCCCACCATGTGCCAGAACTACATTTCCCATTATCTGTAATCAGCAATAGGCCAGGCTTAACCTTACAGTAGTACTCAGGGTCAGACTCATTGTACCATTCATGCAACATATTATTGTGCGAAAGGTTTTTAAAAAGTTAATAGAGAATGAGGGAGGGGAAGGCTGATACAGCTAGAGATCTGGTGGTGAGAGTAAGTGAGATTTGACCCTTTCACGCTTTTGCAGTCCTAATCTAAACAGGAACATCCACCCTTTCCATTTGCATTGGAAGAACTTCCAATGGTGCACATAGAAAATTTATTTCCATTGCAAATGGACATGAGGAGACCCAACCCAGATAGAGACTATAGCAGCAGTAAAGGGTTAAAGCCTCCTAACCTACTCACTCACCCACCCACCCAGAAAGTCCAAATCTTGTTTAGTACCCATGTATCCTCTTTACTTTAACATAAAAGTGATTCACACAATGGCTCATTGCCAATGGGCTCACATCCACTTTCAGACCTGAAGGGGAAAGTTTGAGTGTGAGGACATGACAGCATTTGTTTTCTACATGGTGTTGGAGGAGAAATGCGGAGCTATTGGTTTCCTCAGCAGCCATGCATCTCCCTTAACACATAGTTTTGCCTTCACACACAATGATTTGCTCAAGTCATGAGAAGGCTTAAATCTTGCTTTTGATGAGGAGCTGGGCAGATGTTGTTTGCTGCTGTGCTGGATTGGAGCTGAAGTTTATCTGGTTGGGAACAAGGAAAACTAGCCAAAACAAATGAAGCTGCAGGCAGTAGACTTCTGAAAGTTAATAACGGGTGTGAAAAGGACTGAGATTACACAGAGGGCAGGCTCTGATGAAATGTTTCCATGTTTCCTAAAGAAAGCATTTGCTTGTACTTCTGAAGTGTTCTGCAAATGCTGGCTCTCAGGGTTAGAGAGTTCACTTCAATGTTTAAGGGACAACAGCTCTCTTCAGATCTTTTCAGTATCTGTATGGCTCATGTGGATGGAATGCAACCCCTACCCCTTGTAAGAATTTGGCTGTAATACTTATGAATCTCAAGGAGAAAATCATACATTTTGCCAGATATTGAAGCAGAGAAATGCTGTGCTATGTTTGCACGGCATTTGTCCATGATTCATTCAGCAGCTTATTTGTTCTACATAAAACAGGGATAGGAATAATGTGGCCCTCCACCTGTTGCTAGACTGCAACTCCCAGCAACCTCAGTGTAGAGTGAAAAATGCTGGGAGTTGCAGTCCAACAACATCTGGAGGTTTTCACAATTTTCACTGCTGATGTAAAGGCAGATCCAAGCTATTTTACCAGCCTTGGAACCTACACTGGATCCAGAAACTAGGTTCTAGAGAAAACTCAGAAAGGTTATTTTTTGGAGGGAATTACAACTCTTCCAATCCCTCAGCCAGCATGAGGAGTTGTAGTTCAAAAATTAACTTTTCAAGATCTCTGCAGGAGGTTTAACATCCAAAATCACCAAGGCTAACATAGAATGAAACAAAGAGGAAATTGCTAAGCAAGGAAGGACAGTGCCCATTGGAAGGGAAGTTTTCCTTTTCCTAAATTGGATTTATCCAGTACCTCATTCATAGAATTCACATGGGCAAATGTTTCCAGATGCCACCCCTCACCCTTGTGGGTCACTTATGATAGGTAAAATTCAGTTCCAGTTGGCGTTCTTCTCATAGTGAGGCCTGCTAAACATAACACTATGTTTTGAGTAAACCAGTGAAGCCAAGTGAGACAACAAGAATCAATGGGCACTCAGTAAGAGGAATGTTCCAAGCCTTTGAAAAGGAGACTGTTGTCAAACTGCAGGTGGAACTAGATGTTACAGGAGATATGGAACAGTCACGACAGTGTATTTTTTCTTTCTCTTTTTTTCCAAGGCCTCATTTAACACAAACTGTACAAACCCTTCATCCCCTCACATTATTGGTTGCTGTCATGGAGGATGAGTGGTGTGCCAAAATGGAGGTACTATGGAAGAGAGGAAGGGGTGGGAACCAATCAATTTCTCTGTAGCATCCATCTCATTTTGCCCTGAGAAGCCTGCATTTATGTAAAGCCCAACCCAAATTCATCTCTGTGGAAACTTTTAATGGTAAGCTTTGAATTACTCTTCTCTTACCCAACCACTTCCCTGAAAGCTGAATCATAGTCCTTTAGGCTGATGCTAAAGCTGTTGTTACAGACACAGCTATGGAAACAAACACTCCTCAGGATGGAGGGTTGTGTGTGCTTGCCAGCTCATTGTTTCTGCTTTTAACCTACGGTACCTTGCCCCATCTGCATCCCTAGGAGTTTTCATCCCTAGGAGCCTAGGTTCCTGCTGCAGGAGGAATTGAGAGAGGAGAAAGAGGTGTTACTGATATAAATCCAGTCTTTTAGATGAGGAGTGAATGCATCTCAGTCTTGTGTGTTTGAACCAATCTCCTAACTGTGGACCAAAACAGCTGTGATTCTGCCTTGGTCAGACCTCACTTAGAATACTGTGTCCAGTTCTGGGCACCACAATTCAGAAAGGATATTGACAAATTGGAGCGTGTCCAGAGAAGGGCAACTAAAATGGTGAAAGGTCTGGAAACAATGCCTTATGAGGAGAGACTTAGGGAGCTGGGTATGTTTAGCCTGGAAAAAAGACGGTTTAGAGGCGATATGATAGCCCTGTTTAAGTATTTGAAGGGATGTCACGCTGAGGATGGAGCAGGCTTGTTTTCTGCTGCTCCAGAGACTGGAACACGGAGCAATGGGTGCAAGCTCCAGGAACAGAGATTCCACCTCAACATTAGGAGGAACTTTTTGACAGTAAGAGCTGTTCGGCAGTGGAACGCACTCCCTCGGAGCGTGGTGGGGTCTCCTTCCTTGGAGGTCTTTAAACAGAGGCTGGATGGCCATCTGTCGGGGATGCTTTGATTGTGATTTCCTGCGTGGCAGGGGGGTTGGACTGGATGGCCCTCGTGGTCTCTTCCAACTCTGCAATTCTATGATTCTATGATTCTATGATTCTACATTTAACGTGTTCATTATTTTTCTTTACCTATTGCAGTCAGTGGGATAAACTTGAATAGGGAGGAGGGTTTAATTCTTTCCTCTAATGCTCTGGTCCTATTAAACCTCCTTAGCACAGCTTCTATTTGCCTTGGAATCTGGAAGGTAAGTTTTCTTTTGCTTTGGTGGAAGTTTCCTTCCCCTAACTAATAGCAGGGGACAAAGGTGATTTTTCACAGAGACTACAGCTCAGGAAGAAAACATTATTATCCTCCCTGTATGTTGTAGTCTTGATTCTGCCCATTACCTCCAACTCTGTTGTTGCTGTTAGCAGAGAAAAACACACATTGAATGCATGATCACATTTCATGCATGTCAGTTTGGGTCTTGAGTTTTAAATGCATACAGCATTCACAAGATCCCTTACCAGTTAAGGCAGAAATGAACTCTTTATGGCACTGTTCTGTAAGAGAACATACATACTGCTGCAGCTTGATCAGGCACGGCTGGTCCAGCATTCTTTGCCAAGTTCTTGTAACCAGAAGACACCAGACACTTTGCCAAGTTCTAGTAACCAGAAGATGATCATCCAGAAATTGGCCTGTGGCTAGCAAATGGACTCACCCCTTGTCTACATATATCCTCTATGTGTATGTGAGTGTGTGTATGCCCAGCTGATCTGCTTCCTCTGTTGTCATTTCTGATCTGTGATAAGAGGCTCTTTAAAACCTGGTTTGCAGCCTAAGAGAAGGTGCTTGTGGAGCAATTGACTCTATGCTGTTTTTGCATGTTCTCTTTATGATCTGCAGAGGGGACTCTGTAGTTCAAAGGTAACTTTTCCAAGTACTGGATTTGGTGGGTGGTTGCATCTCTGTTGTCTTGAGAAGCGTCTGCTGTATAGCTCCATTTCTGCTGTAGACAAATATTTGTAAATAAAGCAAATATTACGGACACCACTAAAGTTACAGTGCTGCCTCATCGAAAGGAAATCAAATCCAGGTCAAACTGCCCCTGGAATATTTCTCTGGTCAGGGAAATGGCTCGCAAGCACTCATTGTTTATATACAGAATACCTACTCAAATAACAGAAATATGAGAGTGTGCAATTGGGATGAATTATGAAACAGGGAATGGTTCCTCATCTTCTTTGTAGCACAGCGCTGCCATTTTGGAAATGACACTTTTACTAAACAGTTTTTATCCATTTTTAGTAATGCTGATACACAAGAGGAAAAGAAGCTTTCTCTACCAAGGGAAGGAAGTTTGCAAATGTAACTGTATCTCCTTTAGTTCTTACTCCAGACACCTTGAGCCATTGAAATTTGTCCATGCCATTCCCAAAATGATTGCTCATTGTAATGTCTTGTTGAGAAAGGAACATAAATGATCCAACTATGTAAGGCTGCATTGCTAATGACAGCCAACAAATTAAAGCTTTCTCTCTAGAGGTCATCATAGTGACTTCTGAAGCACTGAAGGCCTGAAGAACTTCTGAAGTGTGAAAGTAAAAATCACTAAAAGGTTTGCATATGTGTAATCACAATCTGGAAACATCACCCAAGGAGACCTTCTGCTGTGCTTTTTGCAACCGGACTTGTTTATCTCGGATTGGCCTTTTCAGTTATCGGTGCGCTTGCAGAAAGTGCGGGATGAGTCCTTCCTGAATCTTTGTTTGCAAAGAAAAGCCAAAGAGAGAGAGAATGGTACAGAAACATGCACAGTAACGATAATGATTATGAACATAGTAGTGAACACATCAGTAGACAACAAGGAAACCCTAAAAGTTAAACAAACAAATATATACTAGGTTTGGTGAAATGCTACAAACCGCATATAGTAAAACTGTGCCTAGCCACCATAGGTGAGCACTCATAAGTGACAAAACGAAAAATGCAGGATTGGAGGAACATTATGAAATGACCAATTCCCAAACTGCAAATAATTTTTATTTAATTTTTTTAACTGGAAAAATGAATATGAAATAAAGTTTACAAATTAACACTATTGCAAAACATTCATACAATGTACTGTATATAATCTGGCCTCCAGATTTAATATCTAATTCAACCAAATACCAAAAATATGTACTTCCTAGGGGGAGAAATAAAAAATGCATTTATACATTTACTTTATCATAAAATGCATGCATTTGGATATTTCCCAAGAGCTGCATCACAGCGTTAGTGTACATGTAACACCTAACAACAAAAAAATTGCATTCCAAACTCAGGATGCAGATCTTTCACTATTTCATCCTTACATGTCATGATGTAATTAAAGTAGCTCTCTCTCCAGTGTGAGAGAAAATGAATATTCCTCTGGACTGTTCTGTTTATATTCGAATGTCCTGAAACACATATTTTTCTCTGCAGAAAAGTTCCTGTGAAACGTCCACCCCAACCCATTTTCTGCAGAGAAAGCAGGTTCCCATGCAAGAAATAGTTTTCTCCTCAAAATAATACCTGTGCTACACTTTGGGACATTCAAATATGGAGAGAATACTGCAGAGGAATATTCATGTTTTCTGTGCAGGAAATAGAGAGGGTTTTTTTTTTTTTTGCACAAAACTGTTTTTTGTTTGCAGAATAATTCCTGTGCAACACTTCATGATGTCGAATACAGGAGAATATGCATTGCACACAATTCTTGCTGGTCTTTTATCCTTCCTGACAGGTTTCCCAATTATAAGGAAACTTGTTTTTTTGATCTGGGAATGAATAGCTATGAATATTTTTCCCATGCCTATTCTTAAGTGCATTTTAGTCTGGAAGGTATAGATCAGTTGAGTTTACATCAGAATCCAAAAAAAATGAGTCTGTCAAGCATTCCAGCTAAATTATTTGTACAATCCTGCAGTTAGCCTATGGTATAGGAAGAAATGACCAAGGGAAATTTACCAAGGAAAGTACTTGTGTTGCATTTGGTTCAGTAGGCTGCAGATAACAAAAACTTATGGCCATTTTAAAAAAAGAGGTTTTAATGTGCCATAAAACTCAATTGTTTTTCCTACAAATATGCATCCATTTGTTTTTTCCTTTTCACAGGAAGGAATTGTATTAAAATAAATAAAATAAACAGAATAATTAAGTTATTTTTCATTGAGTCCTCTGGGCAAAATGTAACCATACCTAAAAATTTCTACTGTAACAATGCCGAAGTAGTGCTACCCAAATTTTCTGAGAACCCCACTAGCATCAGATATTAATATGGGGATTTTAAATTAGCTCAATATGGCAGTAAGAGGCTAGGTAACTACAGGATCTTTTGACCTATACCACTACTAACTGATGAGACTCAAAGCCAGAAATTTTTTTTTAATGGTGTTTATTGAAAAATAATCTTGGAAGCATTCACACCGACACTCAAGCTTCAAGCAATCACACAAGGGTAGTGAAGAATAGGAGGAAGTATTGGGATAGAGGAATAGAGCTTGAAAGGATGGGCTATACTATACCTGTCCGAAGAGTGGAGATTTGTGCAGAGGGGTAGTGCAGCTATACATGCTGGGTGATACAGCAAACCAACAGAGTGATGGCTCCTGGGAAACTGAGCACACTTTGGTGGTGTTTTGGGGTGATAGTAATATTCGATCTTCCCCCTGAAGGGGTGTTATGGGTGGAATACAATGTTAGATGGAGCTTCCCACAATCAGACGATGAAAGCTCTGGCTGTGTTAACCATTGCTAATGGCTGAAACATTAAGATTAATGGGTGTCAGGCAACCTTCTACTGTCTAGGAGAGGTGGGAAGTAAAACCAGTTTTGCAGAGCAAAGAGTGACCAGCCACTTTGATCGAATTAGTGAATGACTCACTTCCAGGTATGTCCAGGAGAATTAGCACCTTTCCATCTGACCTACCTGTCCAAGGGCCACCCACATAATTACTACCCAGGTGTGTCTTTTATGAATTTGGGATGGCCTCGCCCTTAGGTTTTCTGAACAAACCTTGAGCCCTTGCATATGAGAAACCCTGGTCTACTACCAACCATGTAGAATGCCAATAAATAAGCCAATTTATGAAACATAGCTAATTGAATTAGTGGAAGGGAGGGGATATCAGGGCAGATAACCGTAGTATTAATTTTGTTGAATCTGTGGACTGCTATCTTATTTTCTGTTTTTGTGTCTCCATCCTCTATTATAGTGGGTGTATTCCTGTATACTGTTTTCTGGTCCAGTGTAGTTCATCCTTCCCCTTTCTTGGCTTGTTTGTTGATGAGAAGCCAAAGGTGCCATGTGGCTTTTGCAAGTATAAAAAGGGCAATATCCTATTCCCTTGGTGGCATCTCTAGGAAGTCCTTTGCAACTGGACGATCACCAGAGACCATAAGACATGAGGTAGTGCTCTTCCTTGAAATCTGGTATATATTGGTGCAAATTGGAGTGAAAATCTATTGGATTTACCCACTAAGTAGAATGGAAGCAGGAGCAGCAATAAAACACCAATGCTAACTTGGGCATGTTTTATGCACACTGAGGGGATGGACCATGTCATTCCTGTGACCTAAGCTCTCTCCCCAAGTAAGATAGGTATTATTCAAGGCTGGAGAAATAATCTCAACACCAGAGGAAGAAAATCTCACTTACAACTCTCCAGTAAAAATGGCAGTAAAAATACAATATTCTATTCATTTAAATAGCTACTATTTGCTGTCCTTCAATCCTGGCATTCCAAATCAGCTACCAAATGGTAGTGCCAGCCCTATGTGTGCCTACCTCACAAATGTTCCAGTGAGTTGAACATCTGAGCGATGATTTCCAAACAAGTATAATCACTACCAACAGTACGTTGATGTGTGACAGTGTACAAGGGTGCATATGTTTCTTTCCCTTGTAGATGTTTTCTTCATTTGTGTGAAGAATTCCTAAGTCTCCCAACAAACATTTTGTGAACACACCTTTAAAAAGGAGAGTTTGAGGCAACACTAAGCTGGGAGAGAAGAGATGAAAAGGGTCTTTGCTAGTATGGATTCAACACCATTTCTTTTTTTAAAAAATCCCACCACCAATAGATAAATATACTTTCGAGCCGAAAGATGAGCACAGAAAAATGCATGGCCACATCTCCAGTTACATAGCAGAGTTCTCATATATTCATGAAAGGAAATGAGGAGAGATGACAGTTATGGGGAAACAAACATTTATGAAAATTCTTTTTGGAAATGTTTATACAGTACTTTGTTTCCACTAGCTTAGTCTCAGCTAGCACCATGAAGAATGAGTGCATGCACCTATGACTACGTTTTCCATCTGTATGTCTTATTTCCTCTGTATTTTCATATGCTAATGAATGCAGTATTGAGATTTCACCATTCAAAGCCCTGTAAGATTTTGTTGTTGTTGTTGTTGAACATGCAGGAAGGAAAGAAGTTCAGTATATTTACATCTTTCCTTCATATAATTTGCTTTTGAACCTACCATTTGAATATTAGCATGTGAGTATTGGGTAGGTATTACAGCCACCAAAATTTTTGCCCAAAGCTACATGTGAAGAGAATTTGGAGGGCTCAGTTCAGGGGACCCTTCTACAGGAATATCTGAGAAATCTACACAGAATTTTGGTAGAGCCAGTAGTAGTTTTCAAGGAGGATACACACATCTTGAAACACCACTGCCTTTTGACTACAGCGCAATTTGGGATGAATTTGGAAGGCCTTACGCACAAAATCTGGAGGAGTTCTGAAGGTGTAAAACAAATTGATTTCTCATTGGGACATACATTTTTAGTAGTTAGGTAGCAAGAGGGATTTACATGAAAGTGGAGCTCATCACCTTGATTCTATGATTTCACACATTGTTGCTGGGGAGCATGAGATGAGGCTAGATGAAAATGCTGCAAGCATGGCATCATGTGGGTGTGCTGTCAGATTAAATCTGGTAAACAGGCTTGCTGTGCTGAATGTTGCCCTCTGCTTCCCCCAGCCCCCGTGATAAGTGGTCTTTTTTAAGTGGCATTGCTCTTTGTGATCTTTTACCTTTCATGTATCTGATTAAGTAGACACAAGTCTATGAAAGCTTATACTACCAACTTCTTTTCCTCAGTCTCAAAGGCACTGCAAGATCCCTTTGCAGCCTCATTCTAGGGATCCATGACTTCAAAGCCAGAACATCCCATGGTTTGTTGCCCCACAGTTATCACAATATCCTAGCAAAATGGCCTAAATACCCTAAAGGCACCAGATCCTGTCTGCTCTTGGAAGCTAACCAGGGACAGTTTTGGTTAGTGTTTGGAAGGGAGACTGCCAACAAATACTAGGTGCTGTAGACTATATTTTGGAGGAAGGAACTAGCAAAACCACCTCTGAGTATTCCTTGCTTAAGAAAACCCTATGAAATCCATGGGGTAGCCATAAGCTGACATGCGACTTAAAGGCACACACACACACACACACACACAGACACACACACAGAGAGAGAGAGTTTGGGAAGGAACTGCCATCATTGCCACTTTCAGTCCCTTACTTTCATTCAAAGGAAGTGTTGAACTCAGCCAGTTTGTATGACTCTGATTGGGAGGGGGTGAAAGATCCCAAAGATCAATGCCACATAAACGAACTATTTGTGTTATGAGGAATGTGTCATCACATGGGCATGGGCGGGAAGCAGGGGGCAGCCACCATCATAGCAAGCCTGGTTACTGGATTTAATCTGGCAGCACATGCATGGTGCCATGCTCTCAGCGTTTTTGTCGAGTCTCATCTCATGCTCCCCAGCAACAATGTGCTAAATCATAAAATCAAGGTGACGAGTGCCACTTTGATGTAAAGCTCTGTTGCTACCTAACTACTAGAAAGGCTGGAGAAATCAACTTTTTAAAAATATCCTCAGAACTTTCACAGATCTCTCATTTAGGTAAGGTCTTCCAAATTCACCCTCAATTGCACTGTTGCATCAAATTGTATCAGATGCATCTGATGAAGTAGACTTAAGTCTATGAAAGCTTATGCTACCAGCTTCTTTCTCTCATGTAGTCTCAAAGGTGCTGCAACATCCTTTTGCATACTGATCCAGACTAGCACGGCTATGTCTTTGAACTCCAGAATGAGGCTGTGTAGGTCATATTGTCACTAGCTCATTATAAAATTGCAGTGGAGAATAGGAAAAATACATTATCATTTTATCCATTCCTTCTCTAGAAAGGGAGGAGTGAGAGAATATGTTTTTTAGAACCCCTTCCCTAGTAGAAATACATTTTTTTTGCCTGCCAACTGTGTACACAAAATGTTGCAATGAAGTTTACAGGTCCCCATTTCCCTTCTCCTTCTCTCCCACTGCTAATATAATAAATTGTGACATCTGAAGTTCTGTTCTATGTAATCCAAGCCTTGTAAAAATCAGCCCCAAAAAGCCAAATGGAGATTCTTTCCATAGCTTTGTTTATTCATCCTTCTCCCCCTCCTCTCCTTCTAACAGCTGAGACAAATTCAGTGTGTTGACAGGATCTATCAGAAAGACACAATCTAAATGTATGCATTAACTTGTAATGACCTCTCTTCACCCTTCCTTGACAGGCCTCAATTTTATTTTATTTTTTTATGAGCCTGAACTGCAGAGAGGCTTTGAGGTCTGAATATAGCATTGAAGTCCTCTCAAGATGGCTGCCTTTTGAAACATGCTAGGAAGGAACATTGCTTGCTTTTTTTGTATATTGTACAGTAAGGATATAGAAAGAGATACTATCGAGAAGCAGAGATGAAATAGCCTTCTTTTGAGATTTTTTTACCCTCCACTTGGAGATGACAAGTTGGAGGACATTTCATCATTTTTAGGTTGGGCTGTGAAATTCATACAAAGTTTGGAGACCAAGGACTTTATCAGACTAGCATCTAAAAATGATGTAATTCTGCAAATGAGGAAAACGGAAACATTGTGGCATTATTACGCTTATTATCACATGCTGCTGTAATTGTGCAAAAGAACCGCCATGGAATTATCACACAACCACCACTAGCACTTTAAGAATGGGACTTTACTTCCATGATATAGTATGGGTGATATTTTGGCGGTTCTCACAAAAAGCATGCTTAAAAACATTAAAAACCCTTTAATTTGCAAAGTAAGCAAACATACAAACACTTAAACAAACCTAAAAATGTGCAAACAAACTGGGGCAGTTCATATCAAGACTGTCCTGTGGATAGTTTTCATGTTCTCACCTGGACGTTTTCTCACCAGAAATGGGGAGAGGGGAAAGAGGACCACCCATTCATGCTATAATTTCATATTGACGCCCCCTTGTCGTGGGAGAGAGGCTTGCGTACCCTAATGATGTTTTGAGCTATGCTGGCGGTGGCATAATAGCCACTGGTAGGGTCTCCCATGCCAGACAGGTCAAAACCGAAGGGTCTGACAAAGAGCGTCAAAGGGCAGGATGGGCTCTCCAGCCTTGTGGCAACCGTCCTAGGAGAAGGAAAACTCCAATCCCAAACCCGGGCAGATGGTGCTCGTCCAACCCTGTAAGGTCAACCATCTAAGAGAAGGAAACTCTAATCAAACCTACGGCCCGAGGACCTCACTGCCACGTCCATGCTTGCAAGGCCACGGCAGATGAATCTCTGGTTTAAAGGGTGAGGCCAGTTCTGTGCATGCTGCGCTCCACCAGAAAAATCCATTGCACAGGCTCGAAGGACAAATCCATTTCCAAAAAAGCCCTGTAGCGACTGGCGAGGGACGAAACCGGCAGGTGTAAAGATGCACTGGAAGCCGCAGCCCCAACCCTGCATGCAGGCGGTTCAGGACATTGGTCGCTCAAGCCTGACCCGGGAGATGACAGTCTTGTTCGGCAGCATTCTGAACGACCAAGCAGCCTTTTTTAAGGAGAGCACTGCTTGCTCCACATGGAGAGGGGCCTAGAAAAGGTGGCCTAAAGAAAGCTCATCCCCAACTACCTGGTTGGCTAGCCGCGGCCAACGGGAATCTTCTGATGCGGTCAAACCAAGGCAAAGAAACAAAGGCACACACCGGCCTCCAAAGGTGTAAATAAACTGACACTTGCATGCTGGAACATCAGAACCATGCAAGACTCTGAAGATAGTGGACGGCCTGAGCGTCGTTCTGCCCTAATAGCCCTTGAACTATCACGGCTTAATATTGACATCGCTGCTCTTAGTGAAGTTCGCTTCCATGAGGAAGGCAGCCTTAAAGAACATGGCGCCGGCTACACACTTTACTGGTCTGGCAAACCCAAAACCGAAAAACATCTGTCAGGAGTAGGCTTTATGATTAAAAACTCCATTGCCTCCAAACTCGAAACCTTGCCAACAGGACACTCTGATCGCATTATTTCCTTACGCCTCCCACATGTTGTTCTCTTTAGTATATATGCCCCAACTATGCAAGCTGACCCTGTAGAGAAAGACAAATTCTACACAGACCTACGCCAACTCATACAAAAAGTCCCTGTAGAAGATAAAATTATTATCCTTGGTGACTTCAACGCCAGAGTAGGAAAGAACTCCGAAGCCTGGAAAGGTGTCTTAGGCAAGCAAGGTGTTGGAAATTGCAATGATAACGGACGCCTCCTGCTAGAGTTCTGTGCAGAACAACAGCTGACTATTACGAACACAATCTTTCAGCAGAAAGATAGCTTGAAGACAACCTGGATGCATCCCCGATCCAAACATTGGCACCTCATTGACTACGTTCTAGTCCGTCAGAGAGACATTCGTGATGTCCGTCATACCCGAGTGATGCCCAGTGCAGAATGCCAAACAGATCATCGCCTTGTCAGATGTAAACTAAATCTTCATCTTAAGTTCAAACCTAAGAGGGGTGGCATCTTAAAGAAGAGACTCCAAGTCAACAATCTTCAACAAGCTACCATGAGAGACAACTTCCAGGCAAATCTACAAACGAAACTTGAAGACCACCCTACAGATCCTTCTCCTACAGTGCTTTGGCAACATATCAAAAACAGTATCCTCCAGTCTGCAGAAGAATCCCTTGGCTTCTCCCACAAGAAAAATCAAGACTGGTTTGATGAAAACAACCAAGAGATCCAGGAACTGTTGGCAAGGAAGAGAGCTGCTCACCAGGCATACCTCGCCCAGCCAACCTGTCATGTAAGAAAAGCAGCTTTCCGCCTCACATGTAGCAAACTACAACAAAAACTCCGAGACATGCAGAACAAGTGGTGGATCAGTATAGCAGAAAAGACACAATGCTGTGCAGATCTGGGTGATCATAGAGGATTTTATGAAGCTCTTAAAGCAGTGTTTGGACCTACTTATCAGGTCCAAAGCTCCTTATACAGTACAGATGGTCAAACATTAATTACTGATAAAGCCTCCATCCTAAATCGTTGGGCTGAACATTTTCAAAGTCTCTTTAGCGCCAACCGAGTAGTCCAAGCCTCAGCTATCCAAGATATGATACAAAAACCAATGAAAAATGAATTGGACATAGCTCCCACTTTGGAAGAGACCTTTAAGGCCATACAGCAGATGAAAAACGGCAAGGCAGCTGGGATTGATGGAATCCCACCTGAAGTTTGGAAACACGGAGGTCATGCACTCCACGAAAAATTCCACGAATTCCTTGTGAATTGCTGGGAAAAAGGGGAACTGCCATCAGACCTCCGAGATGCAGTCATCATCACCCTGTACAAGAAAAAAGGAGCAAAATCCGACTGCTCAAACTATCGAGGCATAACACTGCTCTCTATTGCTGGAAAAATCCTTGCAAGGATACTCCTGAACAGGTTAGTTCCTGCTATTGCAGAAGAACTTCTCCCTGAAAGCCAATGTGGCTTCAGAGCCAATAGGAGTACTACAGACATGGTATTTGCCCTTAGGCAACTGCAAGAAAAATGTAGGGAGCAGAACAAGGGTCTCTATGTAACATTTGTCGACCTCACCAAAGCCTTTGACACTGTAAGTAGAAAAGGTCTGTGGCAGATCCTGGAAAGACTAGGATGCCCACCCAAATTCCTTAAAATGATTATCTTGCTACACGAGGGCCAGCGTGGTCAAGTCAGATATGGCGATGCTCTTTCAGAGCCCTTTCTAATAACTAATGGAGTGAAGCAAGGTTGTGTTCTTGCACCAACTTTATTTACAATCTTCTTTAGCATGATGCTCCAAAGGGCTATGGCAGAGCTTGAAGAAGACGACGGCATCTATATACGCTACCGTACTGATGGTAGCTTGTTTAACTTAAGCCGTCTGAGGGCTCACACTAAGACTCTAAACTATCTAGTCCGTGAGCTGCTCTTCGCCGATGATGCTGCCCTTGTTGCCCACACAGAAGGAGCTCTGCAGCGCCTAACATCCTGCTTTGCAACAGCTGCAGAGCTGTTTGGGCTAGAAGTCAACCTGAAGAAAACAGAAGTTCTTTACCAGCCTGCACCACAGGACGAACACCACCATCCCCACATTGCCGTCGGCAAATCAGTGCTCAAGTCCGTTCAGCAGTTCACGTACCTGGGAAGCATCATCTCCTCAGATGCCAAGATTGACAAAGAGATCGATCACAGATTAGCAAAGGCATATAGTGCATTTGGAAGACTTCACAAAAGAGTCTGGAGCAATAAACACCTGAGGCAAAGCACAAAAATCAGTGTGTATAGAGCCATCGTACTGTCTATCCTCCTTTATGGATCTGAAACATGGGTCACCTATCGCCACCACCTACGACTCCTCGAGCGCTTTCATCAGCGCTGTCTACGCACAATCCTAAATATACACTGGACTGACTATGTGACGAATGTTGCTGTCCTTGAGCAAGCAGGGATCACCAGCATTGAGGCCATGATATTGAGAACACAGCTGCGCTGGGCAGGGCACGTTTCTAGGATGGAGGACCATCGCCTCCCAAAAATACTACTCTACGGTGAACTCGCCACGGGTCAGCGTAAGAGGGGCGCTCCAAAAAAGCGATACAAAGACTCCCTGAAACAACATCTCAGGCTTGGCCAAATTGATCACCAACAGTGGTCCGCCCTGGCCTCACATCGGGAGGCATGGAGACGCACTATCCACAATGCTGCAGCCTTATTTGAGAACTCACGATGAACAAGTCTTGAAGAGAAACGACAACGCAGAAAGAATCACAACCCAAAAACATCACCCAAGGAGACCTTCTGCTGTGCTTTTTGCAACCGGACTTGTTTATCTCGGATTGGCCTTTTTAGTCATCAGCGCGCTTGCAGAAAGCGCGGGATGAGTCCTTCCTGAATCTTCGTTTGCGAAGAAAAGCCAGAGACAGTGGGACATGTTTTATATTGAGAGCTATTGATGGCTTGTCCTGTCAATGAAAAGCAACACCTTATCTGTGGCTGGAGCACAGACTGACCACATGAATATGACAACATCATGCAGTAGCAGGAACCATTCATGCTACTGTGATGTTTTAATCGTGTGATTTTTGCCATGTCTGATCAAGTCCTTAGTGTTGCTGATATTCTTCTACAAAAAGCAAGGTTTATTTTTTTTTAATGAGTAGGATTACACGCTTTCAAGTGTTTTGACAAAGGATGCTCCTCACAGATGATTCATTGATACAGGCGGTTCAGTTCTGACATTGTTACGTAGAAACCATCTCGAAATGTAGGGCTGGCTCATTGATTTGAGAACTTGATTGTACAGATATGTATGGTGAATAAGCAAACTATGTCCCTGTGCCAAGCTATATCCTTGGGGGGAAAACATCCTGTTGGAATTCTCAGGCCTCTGGAGGCTAAAAAGAAGAATGTCAAGCAAGTCACAGACATTGGAAAAGTTACTTTTTTGGTGGTAACTTCCAGCATCCCTCAGTCTGGCTGGGGGATTTTGGGGGAACTGTAGTCTAAAAAGTAACATTTCCAAGCTCTGGGAGTTATCTTCTCCCTCCTCTTTAGGGTCTGTGGAGGGGACTCTAATTTTTCTGAAATGCTTTTAAATGGGCTAAAGTTATTAGTCAAAATGTATGTGTCCCTGAGGTGGCTCACATTCTTTTGTGCTAATGGACCATAGTTCCACTTTCTGTAAGGCTGGCTTCAGGCTGTTGGCTTATTTCTCAAGGGCTCATTGTCTTGCAAAGTCCCATTGCTGGGACTCATGATGCCTTACTGGACTCATACTAAGCGATTCACACATCAGCTTTTATTAGTGCTCCCTTTCCCCTCTACTTTCTCTCAGTGCAGATTTCTAACCTACTTGTTAAATCTCTCCATTTGGAAGATGATTTCTGAGGCAGAATGTTGTCCATGGCTCTGTGTGCTAATCGTTGTAGAATAGTAAAAAGTCTCCTGTTCCGATACGCTCTAAGAAAGGTCAGATCTATCTGTCTAAGAGTTGTTGTGTTCTTGCTTTGGATGCTAGAGGGGAATTTGCCTTTCCAGCTGATGCAATTTATTTACTCAAATGCTCCTGCTACTTTTGTATGAAGAACTGTTCCTTCTGTGCTCCAAAAATGTTCAGAATGAAAGGTTTTGCAGCATACCCACATTTGGATGCAAACTCACAGTTGAAAGAAATTCTCATTCAAATTCCATATCTTTCTGACCATTAAGGTTCAGTTCGGTTCAAGGACATCACAGGAAAATAATCATAGTCCAGTGTGTGTGTGTGTGTGTGTGTGTGTGTGTGTTGAATAAGCACATCAAAAGGTAGAATGAATTGTTGAGGCAAATTATTACCTTTGAGGCAGATTCTAACTATTATTTGTTGTTGTTAATTGCCTTTAACTTCAACTCAAGGCAACCCCATGAACAAGACAAGACATCTCTACAACCCCGTCTTCTACCATCCTGCTCAGGTCTTGCAGGTTCAGGCCCGTGGCTTCTCTGATTGCGTCTATCCATCTGGTGTGTGGTCTTCCTTCCTTCCTTTTTCCCTCCACCGTTCCTAGCACTATTGACTTTTCCAGTGAGACCTGTCTTCTCATGATGTGACTGAATTACGACAGCCTCAACTTAGTCATCTTAGCTTCTGGTGAGAGTTCTGGCTTGATCTGTTCTAAGGCCCCTTTGTTTGTCTTTTTGACCATCCATAGTATCTTCAGCACTCTTCTCCAACACCACATCTCAAATGTGCTGATTCTCTTTCTATCAGCTTTCTTTACTGTCTAGCTCTCACATCCATAGCTCTCTCTCTCTCTCTCTGGCTTTTCTTCGCAATCGAAGATTCAGGAAGGACTCATCCCACGCTTTCTGCAAGCGTGCTGATGACTAAAAAGGCCAATCCGAGATAAACAAGTCCGGTTGCAGAGAGCACAGCAGAAGGTCTCCTTGGGTGATGTTTCTGGGTTGTGATTCTTTCTGCGTTGTTGTTTCTCTTCAAGACTTGTTCGGCATGAGTTCTCAAATAAGGCTGCAGCATTGTGGATAGTGCGTCTCCATGCCTCCCGATGTGAGGCCAGGGCGGACCATTGTTGCTGATCAATTTGGTCGAGCCTGAGATGTTGTTTCAGGGAGTCCTTGTATCACTTTTTTGGAGCGCCCCTCTTACGCTGACCCGTGGTGAGTTCACCGTAGAGTAGTATTTTGGGGAGGCGATGGTCCTCCATCCTAGAAACGTGCCCTGCCCGTTCTCAATATCATGGCCTCAATGCTGGTGATCCCTGCTCTCACATCCATACATGGTGATAAGAAAGACAATGGCTTGAATGGTCCTGACTTTAATGCTCAGTGTTATATCTTTGCATTTTATGATCTTGTCTAGTTCTTCCATAGCTACTGTAGCTATTATATTATTATAATATTATAGCCATTATATTATTTCATAGCTATTATAGGGTTTTTAAAATTCATGTGCATGTCTCTTTTGGGCTGCAACTTCCAAAATTCCACAGGCAGCTGAATACCACTGTGTTTAAAAGAAGAAGTAAATTTCCCAAGCTCTGATCTCAAGGTCCCCCCCCCCAAAAAAAAACAGTTAAGATATTATTGTGAGATTATTGTATCCTGACAACAGCTTTTCAAGGTAGGTTATGAGGTGTCCAAGCATGCCTCTTTTTCTAAGGCTGAGCAGTGATGGCAATCTGCATTTCTGGCACCTAAACCCAACATTTTAGCTACCCCACCACAGCTGTATTCCTCACGTTTTCACACAATGGTTGTGTGTGTGTGTGTTAACGTGCCTTCAAGTCACCTTATGGCGACTTATGGCGGCCCTATGGATTTCATAGGATTTTCTTAGGCAAGGTGGTTTTGCCAGTTCCTTCCTCTGAAATATAGCTTACAACACCTGGTATTTTGTTCATGTTTTCCCATCTAAGCACTAACCAGAGCTGACCCTGTTTTACTTCCAAGATCAGATGAGATCTGGTGCCTGGAGGCAACAATAAATATAATAATGGTGGGGTGCTGCTTGCTGCTCTTCTTTTTATTTCTATTTACTATTTCATTGTGAAGAACATACTTCCATTTAATATTCTTTAGTTTTATAACTGAGCAGAATAACCCTTGTATATATTTGGCATTGACATTTAGTTAAGCATCATTACTGCTCTGGAAGACATTGAGTTCTCTTCAAATGTCCTTTTCATTCTTTATTTTTTTGCATGTAATTGTTCCATGGAGTTATGTACCCTTTCCCCCCTTACCAAACTTTATCCCTTCCCCCAGCTTTTGTTGCTATGTTCCTTCTAGTTGATTTTGACTGATGGCGACCCTATCATAGGCTTTTCTTGAAAAGATTTATTCAGAGGAGATTTGTCATGCTTTCCTTTAAGGCTGAGAGTATGCAACTTGCCAAAGGTCACACAGTGGGTTGCCATGGCTGTTTTGATATTTGAACCCGGGTCTCCCAGAGTTCTATCCCAACACTCAAACACTGTCTCCCTCTTCTCTCAGTAGCATTACTGAATTTGGGGCATGGAAGAGAAGCAAAGGCTCTTTTGTTCCCATCTTTGTTTTGAAGTCAGCTTCTTCATACTTCTGATCACCACCAGACAGAATCATAGAACCATAAAGTTGGAAGCGATCACATGGGCCTTCTAGTAATACACAACTAAAGCACTCCAGAGAGATAGCCATCCAACCTCTGTTTAAAGACCTCCAAAGATGAAGAGTCTACCACCCTCTGATGCAGTATATTTCAACATCAAACAGCTCTTACAGTAAAAGGTTATTTTTAATGTTAGGTGTAATCTCTTTTCTTATGATGCTGATCAGGTCGTTCTAAATACAAGGTAAAAGATGGCAAATGTGTTAGTAAAACAAATCCATCATCAACTAACATCAAAGGTGTTCCTTAGGGGAAAAATGAAGAGGAATAGGTGCATAGGCAATTCAAGAACGATATTGACAAGCTGGAATGTATCCAGAGGAGGGTGATCAAATTGGTGAAAGGTCTGGAAGCCATGGTCTATGAGGAGTGGCTTAAGGAGCTGGGTAGCGTCAAAGGGCAGGATGGGCTCTCTAGCCTTGTGGCAACCGTCCTAGGAGAAGGAAAACTCTAATCCCAAACCCGGGCAGATGGTGCTCGTCCAACCCTGTAAGGTCAACCATCTAAGAGAAGGAAACTCTAATC
This sequence comes from Gambelia wislizenii, assembly GCA_030847615.1. NCBI lineage: Eukaryota > Metazoa > Chordata > Lepidosauria > Squamata > Crotaphytidae > Gambelia > Gambelia wislizenii. The sequence continues at coordinate 163,576,891 of JAUMIR010000002.1, forward strand.
AAACCTACGGCCCGAGGACCTCGCTGCCACGTCCATGCTTGCAAGGCCACGGCAGATGAATCTCTGGTTTAAAGGGTGAGGCCAGTTCTGTGCACGCTGCGCTCCACCAGAAAAATCCATTGCACAGGCTCGAAGGAGTTCCTGCTATTGCAGAAGAACTTCTCCCTGAAAGCCAATGTGGCTTCAGAGCCAATAGGAGTACTACAGACATGGTATTTGCCCTTAGGCAACTGCAAGAAAAATGTAGGGAGCAGAACAAGGGTCTCTATGTAACATTTGTCGACCTCACCAAAGCCTTTGACACTGTAAGTAGAAAAGGTCTGTGGCAGATCCTGGAAAAACTAGGATGTCCCCCCAAATTCCTTAAAATGATTATCTTGCTACACGAGGGCCAGCGTGGTCAAGTCAGATATGGCGATGCTCTTTCAGAGCCCTTTCTAATAACTAATGGAGTGAAGCAAGGTTGTGTTCTTGCACCAACTTTATTTACAATCTTCTTTAGCACGATGCTCCAAAGGGCTATGGCAGAGCTTGAAGAAGACGACGGCATCTATATACGCTACCGTACTGATGGTAGCTTGTTTAACTTAAGCCGTCTGAGGGCTCACACTAAGACTCTAAACTATCTAGTCCGTGAGCTGCTCTTCGCCGATGATGCTGCCCTTGTTGCCCACACAGAAGCAGCTCTGCAGCGCCTAACGTCCTGCTTTGCAACAGCTGCAGAGCTGTTTGGGCTAGAAGTCAACCTGAAGAAAACAGAAGTTCTTTACCAGCCTGCACCACAGGACGAACACCACCATCCCCACATTGCTGTCGGCAAATCAGTGCTCAAGTCCGTTCAGCAGTTCACCTACCTGGGAAGCATCATCTCCTCAGATGCCAAGATTGACAAAGAGATCGATCACAGATTAGCAAAGGCATATAGTGCATTTGGAAGACTTCACAAAAGAGTCTGGAGCAATAAACACCTGAGGCAAAGCACAAAAATTTGTTTGTATAGAGCCATCGTACTGTCTGTCCTCCTTTATGGATCTGAAACATGGGTTACCTATCGCCACCACCTACGACTCCTCGAGCGCTTTCATCAGCGCTGTCTACGCACAATCCTAAATATACACTGGACTGACTATGTGACGAATGTTGCTGTCCTTGAGCAAGCAGGGATCACCAGCATCGAGGCCATGATATTGAGAACACAGCTGCGCTGGGCAGGGCACGTTTCTAGGATGGAGGACCATCGCCTCCCAAAAATACTACTCTACGGTGAACTCGCCACGGGTCAGCGTGGGAGGGGCGCTCCAAAAAAGCGATACAAGGACTCCCTGAAACAACATCTCAGGCTTGGCCAGATTGATCACCAACGGTGGTCCGCCCTGGCCTCACATCGGGAGGCATGGAGACGCACTATCCACAATGCTGCAGCCTTATTTGAGAACTCACGACGAACAAGTCTTGAAGAGAAACGACAACGCAGAAAGAACCACAACCCAAAAACATCACCCAAGGAGACCTTCTGCTGCACTTTTTGCAACCGGACTTGTTTATCTCGGATTGGCCTTTTTAGTCATCAGCGCGCTTGCAGAAGGCGCGGGATGAGTCCTTCCTGAATCTTCGTTTGCGAAGAAAAGCCAGAGAGAGAGATGTTTAGCCTGAAGAAGGTTGAGAGGTGACATGATAGCCATGTTTAAATACTTGAAAGGATATCATATTGAAGAGGGAGCAAGCCTGTTTTCTGCTGCTCCAGACACTAGGACACAGAGCAATGGACTACAGGAAAAGAGATTCCCCCTATACATTAGGAAGAACTTTCTGACAGTAAGAGTGGTTTGGCATTGGAATGCACTGCCTGGGAGTGTGGTGAAGGTTTTTAAACAGAGGCTGGGTGGCCATTGTCAGGGGTGCTTTGATTGTGTATTCTTGCAGGGCAGGGAGTTGGACTGGATGGCCCTTGTGGTCTTTTCCAACTCTACAATTCTAGAGGTTGATGCAGTAAATACTTTTCTCCATTAAAAGCTAACCCCTTACTTTCACCACCTAGTGAGACACATGGTAAAATTGCTTTCCAAACTTTTTTCTAAAAGTACAGAGTTGCTAGCCAGATGAAAACAAATATTTTGCATAACCTGTTTCCTTCCTCAGTGGGCAGTAGGCAGATTGGGATCTCTGACTGATTTGTAAGTGTTACTTGTTCCCAGATCTTTAACAATAACAATAACAGAATGGCTCTTTCCACCTAAGGATATTCAAATGAGGAGCACTTGGGGTTTACTAATTCTGAACCTAGTTAAAAAATGTGCTTGAAGGCAGCCTGTTCTTTAGTTCTTGGTGTATATGTTATGCATCTGGCTCTGGCTGGTGGAACATGAAGTTCTAGTGAAAAAAAATGGAGCAGATCTGACAAGCCTGAAGTCTGCTCATCCATCTTCTACCCTTCCTACCCCTTCTTTTCATCAATATTCAGGAAAGTGTAGTTTGAAACATGCATTTGGAATCTCATAGAAACTGTGAGGGTGTGGGGAGGGGGGCTTTTTTTTTTTTAGGATTTGTGGCTGGGGCAACAGTTCTCTTTCATAATAGTCAATTTTTTTGCCACTATTTGGATTTCTTTTCTTTTTGGTATTTCTTTTATGTTAGGCTCCAGTCTGAATTATTAATGGATTGTTTAATCTCAGTGTATATTTATCACTACGAGATGTTTAGCCTATTTCTATGACTATTTGAATCTTGACTTGTAATTGTTATGAAATTATCTAGAAATGTTGCTGTATTTGATTATGTAAAAAATTCTTTTAATGTTGCACTAAGCTGTTTGGGCCTTGGTTTTACAACAGAAAAGCTGCATGCAAACAAAATTTGGAGGGTGATGACAGCTGTGTAGGGGGAGCTGCAGCAGAGAAGTGGCTAGCAGGTAAAGGGTTAAGCACCTCTCCCCTGCAACATCTGTATGTTTACTCCTGGCTGCCTCTCCCGGAATCTAGCTTTTCCTTAACTTCCCCTTAGTGAAATCTTCCATCTACCTAGGGCGTTGTGTAAATGATGAAAATACCCCTCATAGAATTCACAGAGAAAACCTGTTGTTCCAATGAGCTGTACAGTTAAATTCAGTGTTTTCAAAGGGAGAGGGGCAAAAAAACTCCATTTACCATGCGTTAGGGGACTTCACACTTTTCTGTGATTTTTTTTTTATACCAAACAGTGCTGCGCATAACCGGTTGTCTAAACAATTGATTTGCAGCACTGAGCATTCTGAGCCCGGAGGAAGTTGACAGGCGATTGGTCCGTCACACAAGTGGGGGCGGGCTTTCCTCTTACTCGATCCGGAAGCACCATTTTGGCCTTCCTGAGGACCGAGTGTGCACTGCATCACAGCCCAGGGGTGGAAAAATACTTTTTTACAAGCAGAAGGTCTCCCTTCTGCCCGTTTAAAGAAAGAATGTTTTAAAAAATGTTCAGTGCTATTATTTTTTTGGGGGGGGGGATAGCAGCCTGTACTTGCGACCACGGTCTTGATTCATGGGAAGGGGTCCATCTGACTTCTCTGCACATTGCTTTGCAGGCCATTTTTTTTTTTTTTGAGAAAATCATGGAGACAACAGGAAGCTGCTTTGACTGCCTGGTAATGCGCATCTACACACTGTATTTCTTTCATGTAGTCAACTCTTAGATCTTTGAGAGCTGTGAGTGCCCCTTATACTTGTTAGCTCAGTTCCACAGTTCATATTCACAGACTTTTCATTGTTTCCTGTTTTAACTTTACACCCTTTACCTTCCCCCTGCTTCTCTTTCCATCCTTTCATTGCCAGTCTATTCTCTCCCTACTTCCTGTTTCTTAATTTCTTAAGACTTCCTCTACCCCACAGGAAAGACGAGTATTGGGTTTACCTGACATGAAATTATATTTTGCAGCATGCTGTTTGGTTTGGTTAAAGGAATGGATGGTGCTGAGAAATGAAAGACTATTAGAAATGGAAGGACATGATTTGAGATATGGATGGCATGGATATTTCTCATATGACAAAATCAAAGTGAATGTAGATTTCAATAATCATTATGTGAGACATGCCTTATTAAGAAAATGCAATACATAGATATAAACTCAGGTTGCGCCCAAAAATTCCATTATGGGTCTCAACACAGGAAGCTCATTATAGAAGAGAAACAACAGGTAAAGAAAAATGGTTTACCTACCAGATCTTCTGGGTAGGTACCAAGTAGAATGAGCAGTTACTTGCAGAGAGATATAGTTTTCAATTATATTCTTATATACAGTTACTTGAAAGGTTTAAGATGGATAGAAAGTGTTATGATTTTGAATAAAATAAATCAGAGTCTGAATTGCAATTGTGTACAGATGATGAACATGTGATTGGTAAAATGTACAAACGTTTGTTAAAATTTGATATGGAAGAAGAATAAGTGAAAGATTGCATGGTAAAATGGGCTAGAATTTTGAATACAATATACAGATGGAACAATGGGAAAATCATCATCATCATTATCATCATCATCATCTTTATTTCTATCCTCTCCCCCCCCCCCGATTTGGGACTCAAGATGTGGGAAAAGATGTGGTCGAAGGGGTCAAAATTTACATTATGCTGTGACCTCAAAGAGAATTTCTATATGTGATGTATTGTTGGCATATGATATCAGAGAAATTATCTAGAATGTATAAGGGGTTTTTGAATGTATGTTGGAAATGTGAAAAATATGAAGGGACATTTTACCACATGTGGTGGACATGTGAAAATGCTAAAATGTTCTGGGTACAAGTTCATACTTTGATCCAGAGGAGCTTAAAAATTAACATCCAATTAAAATCAGAACTTTTTCTTTTTGGACTTATGGATGAATGGTTGGAAAAGAGACATGGAAGTCTCTTTCAATATATGACCATGTCAGTGAGATTGTTGTATGCACTAAGATGGAAGAATTCATTATTACCTACCACGGAGGCATTGTTGTTGAAACTGATGATTTAGGTGAAATGGACACATTAGCCACTATGGTTAGAGGAAAAATTGCTGGTGACATTTATGAAAGATTGGAAACCTCTTATGGACACTTTGTGAAAAAAAGGAAATAGTCTTTTGGCTCTTACCAAAACTTTTGGTTTTGACAATTAGCAGGATTTGGTTATCAGAAGAAGTGTAAGATGTAGTTTTAGAAATACGTATATCATATGTATGCATAACTGCTGCAAAGAAAGTCAGAAGCCACTGTTCTTTTTCTCTAGATTTCTTTTCATTTCCTATTGTTTTTCCTGGAACATGTCCAGAGGAGGGCGACCAAAATGGTGGGAGGTCTGGAAGCCATGTCCTATGAGGAGCAGCTTAGGGAACTGGGCATGTTTAGTCTGGAAAAGACAAGGTTGAGAGGTGACCTGATAGCCATGTTTAAATATTTGAAGGGATGTCATACTGAGGATGGGGCAAGCTTGTTTTCTGCTGCTCCAGAGACTAGGACACAGAGCAGTGGTCTACAGGAAAAGAGATTCCACCTAAACATTAGGAAGAACTTCCTGACAGTAAGAGCTGTTTGGAAGAGGAATACACTGCCTCAGAGTGTGGTGGAGTCTCCTTCTTTGGAGGTTTTTAAACAGAGGCTGGATGGCTATCTGTCGGGAATGATTTGATCGTGTATTTCTGCATGGCAGAGGGTTGGACTGGCTGGCCCTTGTGGTCTCTTCCAATTCTATGATTCTATGATCGTTCTTATTCTTTATCTTTTTCTCTCTTTTTTTTTTAAATACCTGTAATTTAAACTGTAGTTAGAAAACTTTTAATAAAGATCATATGCAAGACCTTCCCCATCCCACAATCTATCGCCCACTGTAGAATGACCTCCTACTATTTCTACAGAAAACATACACCAATGACACTCCCTTCTCTTTCAGGCACTGATAGGATACCAATTCCAGTGCCTTACTGTTATGTGCCATACATTTGAAGGGCAACAATTTTACTTAATTTAGACATGCATTTTAAGTAACAGATGTATAGCCCATTTTCAGAGTTTTATTAATTGTGTTTTCACTGACATGGTGTTTTCAGGGGGTAGGAATGGAGCACACACTTTTGATCACACCCATGCCTACAAGAATTCACAAAATGCCCAGACAATGGAGGAGACCATCCAAAGTTTAGTGTTTAGTTTTCTTAATCTTTGTTCTTTTCTTGGCAATTGCCTTAATGCTAACTGCTGCTTTGCCAGTAACACAGCCTAACCACAAGTAAACCTTTTCCCATCACATTTACAAGCATGGGATGACACTCTTAATGGTCTTTTCTAACCAGGCAGAGATTCAATCCCTCCTGGAAAGACTTCAGAAGGATGTTGCCCTGATTTTGGCTGATAAAAGAGCCACAGTAAACTAATAAGATTACAACTGATCTGTTTATGGTTTGTGTTCTGGATAAGATGATAGAGGCACATGGGTGTTCACTGGTTTTGTTTTGGAAACTGATCACTCTTTCTCAAGCCTAGAAATAAGTTTATGTATTAATCTCTGTCTATTGAACTAATTCTATCTCATCCTATATCCAAAGATCTCAGGCAGCATACAAGTAAAATAACTGTAAACAAATTATAACATTCTTTTAAAAAAATAACAGTAAATAGACTTTTTTTAAAAAAAACTAAATACAAAGTCAGGTTTAAATCTCGTCCAGGGTTAGAGACAATTCTCTAGCCTCATGTAACTAAAGAACAGGCGTGGTGACAAAGTACAGGAAGCTTCATTGGATTGTGCATTTGGGGTTATCAACTAAATATGATGACTCTGTTGTCTTTTACATAGCAAACTTTTTTATGATGCTAAAATAACTTTTGACATGGTTCTTTGCATTTCTTGCTGCATCAGTGTTCTGAGACAAACTCCACTGTTAAATGTTGATTATTGAAATTATTTCCCCAAGGGGAATGGCACTATATAGGAGGGGTGACATTTGGTTTGAAACAAGTACATGTGGAAAGGATCCAGGAGTCTTAATAGACTACAAACTAAACATGAGTCAACAGTGTAATGCAGCAGCCAAAAAAGCCAATGCAATTCTGGGCTGCATCACCAGGAGCATAGTGTCCAGACCGAGAGAAGTAGTAGTGCCACTCTATTCTGTTTTGGTCAGACTGCACCTGGAATATTGTGTCAAGTTCTGAGCACCAGAGTTCAAGAATCACAGAATCACAGAATCACAGAATCACAGAATTGCAGAGTTGGAAGAGACCACGAGGGCCATCCAGTCCAACAATAGAAGGCTATTCAGAAGCTGGAACATGCCCAGAGAAGGGTGACCAATATGATCAAAGGTCTGGAAATCATGCTTGATGAGGAATGACTTCAGAAGCTGAGTATGTTTAGCTTGGAGAAGAATGAAAGGTGACATGATAGCTATCACTAAATATCTGAAGGAATATCATGTAGCAGATGGAGCAAGCTTGTGTTCTGCTGCTCCAGAGACTAGAACACGAACCAATGGGTTCAAAGTACAAGAAAAGGGATTCAAACTATTTATTTATTTACCCTAAATTTATTTAAAGCAAATATATATTATCAAAGCAGACATAGAATAAAGCAAAAGGATAGAAAGAGAAAAACAAAATAGAAGATAAATAGGTAAAATTATGCAATCAAACTATATACGTCTTATTCTAATTAGCTTCTTTATTTATTTATTATCCTGCTTTTTGTCAATCAGGGACCCAAACCACCTAAATATTAGGAAGAACTTAAAAAAAAAAACTTCAAGAGCTGTTTGACAGTGGAATAGATTGAGGATGGTGGACTCTCCATATTTGTAGGTCTTTAAACAGAGGTTGGATGGGCATCTTTTGAGAGTGCTGTAGCTTTGTATTCCTTCGTGGCAGGGGGCTTGGCCAGATGACCTTTGTGCTTCTTTCCAACTCCAAGACTGTATAAGTCAATCTGTCCCCCAATATACTCAAGCAGATCAAGAACAATATTATACTCACTCTATTTCCCCAAGTGGTGAGAATTTCCAGAAGTTCAGTGCCTTGCTGTGATTCATTTTCTTCTGAAGAATGTCACTAAAACCTTATGGTATTTTGTCATATTTTTCTTTATTTACAAATATGAGGTGCACATAATAAAGGGAGCCTAAATACCCTAAAGGCACCAGATCCTGTTGGATCTTTGAAATTAAACAGGGCCATCCCTGGTTAGTATAGTACTTGGATAGGAGATCAGGTACTGTAGGAAGGAACTGGCAAACCACCTCTGAGTTTTCCTTGCCTAAGAAAACCCCATGAAATTAATGGAGTCACCTAAGTGCACATGCACGAGCACACACACAAAATAAAGGGAGACATAGGTTAATAGTTATCAGACACTAAAGTCTATTGCCTCACATCAAATCCCAGGGTGGGGGAGAGAAATGCATCAACTTTTAGAGGTCCTCCCCATGTCTTTCTCCCAAGTTACTCTGTTTCTATTCACAGAGAAAACTGTATTCTATCATCCTTATCTTTGTGAGGGCTTATGTTCCCTACCCTCCTATTTGTAACTATCAAGAATGGTCATCTAACAGGCAAAATGTAGCTACCATAGAAAAATATCACATTAGCAACCAAGCTGCTAACACTATGTGATGGATCCTGTGTTTTGGACAGACAGTCCGCTGTCCTTCTCTGGAAGTCTGTGTTATATACCCTGCATTTCATTCCTTAATGAATGTCCCAAACTTCATCTTTTTTTTTTTAACAGTCTCAGTCATAGAATCATAGAATCATAGAATCATAGAGCTGGAAGAGACCACAAGGACCATCCAGTCCAACTCCCTGCCATGCTGTAATACACAATCAGATTACAGAACTGACTAGTCTAGGTGTGAATTGTAAATTATCTTCTGATTGTCTAGGTGGACCATTTAAATCAGAAAACTAGTGGCTGGCACCATTAGACAAACCATCTCCATTAAAAGGATAGGTTTTACTGATTTCAGATGCTATGAACACATGGAAGTATCACCTCAGTTCTTGTCTCTCTTGTTACTATCTAACAAGCACACCGAGGATGTTCTCTCTCTAACTACCTTATCTCCAAAGAACTCTGCACATATTCCAAGACTCAACTGTCCTCAAGCAGCTTTTATGTTAGACAGGTCAATTACATTGGCTTTGCTGATTTTATGTACAAACCTATCTATGTGATTGCTGCCTCCTCTTCCCTCTCTCCCTTTCCTTCGCAAATACTGTACATTTCTTTCTATATATGTTACCTTTTGTTTTTTGTTTTTAAAGTGTATTATCTCAGAATGTTGTTCCACTAAAAACTTCCCCTGGTGCTTAGACTGCATGGTTGTTAAAGTACTCTAATGTCAGGAGCTGGAAACTGAACTCCATTGAAAATGGCCAAACAACTGCTGAGTCAGGCTGAGTCATGATGGCTGAATTGAGTTCAGCCATCCCCTGACAGCTCATGTGTTCCCAGGATATTTCAGAATGTTTTGTTACAAATCATCTGCCCTTTGGGAAAGTAGAAATTATTATGGAGCTAGGATGAAGGTGGGAGGGGGCTTAGCAGCAGATCCCTAAGTAGCTAAGCAGCTAGACAGCCTAGGGTGCATTAGGAGATTCAGCCTGACTGTTGGCAACCTACTGTAATTCCTTGGGTGGGCTGGTGAGTGGATGAGTGGAGAATCTGTACACCAACAGCAAAATAATTCAGGAAAGCCCTGGACAGCACTCAAAAATACAAAAGCAACCTGGTGCAATTACACACTAATAACTTTAGTCTCTCTCACACACATATATAACTACAATAATAAATAAAGCCTGTGAATACAAACTTTCAAGCACATGGACATGACAAAATATATGCAGATATATCAAGTGTCCTTCTTATATCATGACTACTCTAATGCGTTTTTCATGAGACTGGTAAGAAAGTCCAAGCTGGAGTTGAATGATGCAAGTAAAGATGAGTAGTTCACTATGAAGGTACAGTAGTTGAATCAGGAACAAAGAGGATGTTTTTCCCTGGGTATTTGAAACTGTTTCATCTTAAACGACTTCTTCAGCTTCTTATTATTAACTACATACCTTCTGTATGGATGATAATAAAGAAGTTCATAACAAACCATTCCCATAGGTATTATAAAGCCAAACAAGCAAATGTAATACTACTTATGAGAATAAATCTATAAATTTCAAAATGTTATGCCATTCTCTTGCCTTTGTTGATGTAAGCAACAGGAAGGTGTTATTCCCTATGACCTGTAAAGTTTTATAAAATACCCCTGGTTGCTGTTCAGGGCCATGGCTGTAGAGTGGCTAAGGCTGATTGTAGTTAAGTGTAAAAGGAGTCCTATTTAAAGTGAAATGAGACCTTTTGTGAAGGATACTGTGGGTGTAGTTAGTATCAGAAATGCTTAAGTATTGATTTTAATATCAAACTTAGCCACCCAAATTGATAATGGATATTAATGTAAATAAATGATAAAAAAATGTTCTCCATTGGCCACATCAGTGAACTATATCCTGATAAATGTGCTGTTATAGTCTTACTTGTATTTCAAGGTTTGTTACAGTTTATTTTGTGCTTCTTCAATAGGAGTTACAACTCAGGTACATATATTCAACAATCAGATGGTAATCAAATAGTATCTTGCTAGTGATTCTACTATATAATACTTCAAGAATAATTACAATTAGGTCCTGAAGCTGTTAACACTTATTGCAGATCCTCTTGTACATAGCTGATGAAACAATATATTCCATTATAAAAAGTGTTGTTATTGAATACTAGTACAATTGTCCCTCCACATTCACGGATTTGGCATTCATGGAGTTTAAACCAAAAGGAGAATATGTTCATAAAAAATAAATCCAAAAAGCGTCACGTCTAAGCAATTGTACTTGATTGTCCATCTATGTTTGTTGTGATACTACCTTTATTACAAAGAATTTTATAGATTCTGGAGAGTGCTAGACATTTTTACAATGTTCTCCTAAATGTGAATCTAGAATATTATTACGGATTTTGCTCTTATGCTCACTAATTCTAAGCCGCATTTTCTAGAAGTTTGTTCCCCGTATAGTAACTGACAAGGGCATATGCTAACATAAATCACATTAGCTGTTTGACAGCTAGAAAAATTCCTAAGTTTAATGGACTTGTTCATGGAGGGATGTTGAAATGTCTTAATAGTGAGTGACTGAGCAGAACATTTACATCTACCACAACAAAATGGCCTCTTAATGTAGGAAGTGGTTTTTGAATCATATTAAAGTTACTATGTACTATAATATCTTGTAAACTAGAAGTTCTACATTGTACTATAGTAGGAGGATGGGGACATTCTGGTATATTGCTCAAAATATGCCAGTATTTTAATATAATCTGTTTGATCTGATATGAGTGATTATTAAATGTGAGAGGCCAAATGATTCTATCTGGAGTATTACTGGTGTTATGACTTGAATAAGTCTGCTCTAGGTCTAGACAAAGCCCTATGAAAGGACTTAGTGATAATAAAAAGCTTAAGAAGCTGTACACCAATCTTTCCCAACCTGGTGCCCTCTAGATATGTTGGGCTACAGCTTTCCTCATTCAGACCCACATTATTAAATGGAAGTGTCCATCAGTTGATGTTTCCTCCTGGCCACTTTGTTCAAACGCTCCTTTATCAAGTCCAAGACAATGGCCACAGATTACCTAAAGGCAATGATTCACAGAAATTTGATAAGAAAATGCAGTGGACCCTTGGTATCTGTGGGGGTTAGGTTCCAGGATCCCTCATGGATACCAAAACCTGCAGATGCTCCAGTCAGTACAGGTATTTAAAATTTAAAGTTACTATATCTGCAATTGATTTCAGCCAGGGCAAGAAGTGGTCCCAGGGTAGTAGTGGAGGCTGGTGTGCAGGAAGTAGGAAGAATTTGTGCCTGGCTTTTGCTGCCACCGCTGCCACCTCCTCCCGCTCTTGGCTGATGGAAGTCAATCCCAGCAAGGGTTTTACTGAAGAGGAGGGAAAGGCACCATAAGGGGAGGGGGAACTTTCTTTCAGAGAGTACAGCTGCTCATCATTTGCAGCATCATGGAAATTTGGCATTGGAGATTGGGTTACAGTTTGTTAGGGGCCATGGAAAACTCATTTTCGCTTGGGAAAACCCTTCACAAAATTGATTTGTAAAATTTCCAATGACTAGGTATCATTGTCTCTCCATAGGGAATGGGTGTCCTTAATATCTTTCTCTGTCATACGAGGCAGACACCTTTCCTGTGTGTAGCCTCCTTGGCTGTGCCATGGGCTTTGAAAGGCACTGTGTGTGCTGGCAGAAGTCCCTGCCATTTCTCAAAAGACTGAATGCAAGGGTCTGGTTTCTACAGGGGCAGCAAAACTGCCCTTCCTGCCTGACGCCGGCAGGGAAATTCGATAGTGGGCAGAGATAGCTCTGCTGTGGGATAAAACTGGGCATGGGTGTTACTGTTTGAACAGCCCATACCCAATGCAGCATCCCACATAAAGGAGCTGCAGAGTGGTCTTTCTTAGGGAGGACATGAAAGAAATTTCTGACACCAAATTGCCATGCCACAGTGGGCCTTTGGTTTGATGTAAGACACCTCATTTTAAGGGGGGTGGGCAGGCAGGGGTACAGATGTGCTTTGTACACCTTCCTCCTTGTCTGCTTTTAAAGAATTCCAAGACTGTTGCTTCTGCCTCCCCAGCCAAACCTTTCTGGGTGGATAGGACAATTTTGTTGCCCCTGGAGCAACCAGTGACTCACATTCAGTCTTTTGAGAAATGGCAGGGGCATCTGGCTGTGCACTGGCACATGCAGCACCTTTCAAAGGTGCCTGCCCACATCTGATTCCCAGGACAAGTTCGCTCCCAGGAAAGTGAAAGACAGAAGGGGAAGCCCATGGCTTCTTTACCTATAGCTGGCCACAGACTGCATGGCACAGCAAAGGAGGCTACAATCAGAAGAGGTGTCTGTTGTGTATGGCAGACAAATGGGAAGATAGTAAGGACACCCATTCCTTATGGAGAGACAATGGTACCCAGTCTCCTGAATTTAAAGAAAGGAAATCTTAAAAGTCGATTTTGATGAAGGGTTTTCCCAAGCTAAAATGAGTTCTCCATGGCTCCTAGATAACTGCAACCTGATCTCCTATGCATCTTGTTTTAAGGGACATTAGACCCCCCCAACTGCAATGTGACAATGAGCAGTTGTACTCTCTGAATGAAAGCTCCCCACCCCCGCCAGAACCTTTTCCTCCTCTTCGGTAAACCCTTGCTGGGATTGACTTATACCAGCTGGGGTGGTGGCAGCGGTGGTGACAGCAGCAGCAACCCCTCTCAGGCCAGGAGCTTGCCGCTTCTGTTTCCCCTGCTTACCCCTTGCTGGAATAGACTTCCATCAGCCAAGGTGGGGGGGAGGGCAGCAATGGCAATTTCCAAGGGCCAGGCTCACATTCTTCTTGCATCCTGCATGGCAGCTGCCACTACTGCCCTGGACCGCTTCTCACCCTGGCTACAGTTGTTCATAGGTAAGTAAGTAAATAAATAAATAAATAAATACATAAATTCTTTTCAATCTGCAGTTGATCAAATCCATGGATACTGAGGGCCCACTGTGCAACCAAAATGTTGTGATAAAGAAACGTCCATCATGCTCTTCCCTACTGTTTGCTGAGACTTTGCTGAGACTGACCTCTCAAAGAAAGAGTTTTACAGTCAGAAAAGAGTGAACTGCACTGCCTAATATTAAACAAAACAATGAGCAAGTCTAAAGCATTCTCAGTCCAATATTTGATTGGAGCTCTTCAGCTGAAGTAGCACATGATGATTTGATAAATCAGAAAAAGAAAGGTAAACAGAAAAGAGGGAGATTACCTACTTTAGATCACACTACATCCCCCCTTACATAGCTTTATGAAGTCAGTAGTGATGTAAACAGAGTTCCCAGGGAGATGATGAATCCAGTGGCTTTGTGGAATAATAATTTCTCAAGCCATGGGGGATGCATTGCATTAAAGTACTGAGTGCTTTATGGATACAACAAGGGAGGGGAGAGGAAATACAAATGGAGACTGCTCAAAAGGTCATCACTGGAGAAAAGAATATGGTAAGTAGATTAATACATCTTAGGGGTAAAGCTTTGTCTGGTTGCTAGTTTAGGAGCAAAACTAGACAATATGTTTTTGCAGAAGTGCCCCCTCCCCAGTGATGAAATTCATCTGTTTGTCAAAGCATGTGGTTTTCCTCCTCTAGTTCTTGTATGTACTGTGCTTTGCTTTGCAATTGGTTGTGAGAAGGTAAACAGGCCTGTGTGTGTGTGTGTGTGTGTGTTTGTGTACATGCTTTCAAGTTGTCTGTTGAGGTATGGCAACCCCATGAATTTCATAGGGTTTTCTCATGCAAGCAATACTCAGAAATGGTTTTGTCAGTTTCTTCCTCTGAAATATAGCCAACAGCACCTGGTATTCATTGGCAGTCTCCCATCCAAGTACTAACCAGGGCTTAGCTTCCAAGATTGGATGGGATCTGGTGCCTTTAGGATATTTATTTTGCAATAATCCAGCTGTGAGAGGTAAAACAGTTTAATTGGCAGGAACATGCTTTCCTCATAATTTCTAGTGTGACTCTGGGGTGATTAATGCAGCAGTATAATGTATTCTTGTTTTTAAACAAATGAAAAGGAAAGACTGTCAAAGACTGCAATCTTATACCAAATTATTGAGGATGAAACCCTATTAAAATTCGTGGGGTTTACTTCTTGGTAGACTTGGGTTGTTATTGTTGTTATAATATTTATATTTATTTATATCTTGCCCTTTCCCCCATTTGGGACTCAAGGCCACTTAGTACCATGTATAGGATTGATTGTGAATGAGTTCAAATAGACTTTTAGTGGTGGCATCAGATATGGTTAAAGAATATGCCCAGTAGCTGGTCCTATGCTTCTTCCATCAAGGTGTTTCCTGGTGTCACAAGCAATTATCCAGTTATCCATTTACAAGGAAGGCAGAGAGCCCCCCCTTACCTTTTACTGTCACTTTAAAGTTATTGCTTTCAGAAGACTATGGGCTTGTCTAGACCTGACAGGATATGCCAGTGTACTGCCGGCATATGCTGACCCTGGATTCAGATTCAAATCCTAAGGTACAAAACGTTGGCTGCCTTACAGAGTTATGAAGATAAAGTGGGGCAAAGGGGAGTCATATATACTTCTATGAGTTCATTAGAGAAAAGGCAGGATGCAATTGTAATGAAAAAAAATATTATGGCTAAGAGAAGACAATTGCATATTATGGGAAGCTGGTAATGGTCAACAAATACTGATGGATTTTTCTTTAAAAAAACAATTATCACAAAAGGATCCTACCACTGTCTCCTTAGGCCTTGGGCAGATACCAACCAACATGACAGAGCAACTGGTTGCCATACCAACATCAAGGCCGCAATACTCCAAAACAGAAGCAAGCCAATAGGAGCTGGACAAAACATCAATAATATAAGCAAGTGTGGTAAATGACATTGTTTGACATCACCTCACCTGGTGGGTCATACCCTTTGGTTTCATATTATCAGTTACACTGGATTTAGCAGTGTCAAAGATAGCTCTGTCCCTGCCCAGCTGAGTCATTCTGCCCAAAGTGAGAAACAACAGTTAGATACCTTGAAATGTTACTGGAGTTCTGGTTAAAGAGACACACACCTATGAGTTGACCAAATATTTCCAGGGATGACATGGACTATTAAAAACAACAGGAGATGAAAATACTGTTCTAGTCTGCAGTTTAAAGTACAGAATCTGATATGGCAAGAAAATACAGTTGGCCCGCTGTACCAGTGTGTGTATGTGTGTGTGTGTGTGTGTGTGTGTTGGTTCCAGGACCCCGTGAAGATACTAAAAAAACACAGATGATCAAGTCTCTTATTTATAAAATGGCTTTGGGCAGCAGCAGAAACAGTGGCAAGCCCCGACCACCACACATGCATTCTGTGGGATCCCTCACCTCCAGGGAGCACACCAGCCACCTACTACTGCTTCCAATGCAGCAGCTGCGCCACTTCTGTTCATCCACAACCCTTCAGATATTTAAAGATGGCTATCATGTCACTAGGAGCCATTGTGGCATGGTGTTTTTGAGTGCTGGACTATGTATGACTCTGGAGACCAGGGTTTGAATCCCTGCTTGGCCATGAAAACCCACTGAGCAGACTGGAGGAGGGCAAATGTTGTCCCCATCTTTAAAAAGGGAAAAAGAAGAAGAGCCGAATAATTACCACCCAGTCAGCCTGACATCAATACTAGGAAAGATTCTAGAGCAGATCATTAAACAGACAGTCTGTAAGCACTTAGGAATGCCATGATCACAAAAAGTCAACATGGATTTCTCAAAAACTAGTCGTGCCAGACTAATCTCATCTCTTTTTTTGATAGAGTTACAAACTTGATAGATGAAGGGAACACAGTGGATGTAGTGTATCTTGATTTCAGTAAGGCTTTTGATAAGGTCGCCCATGATATTCTTGCAAAAAAGTTAGTAACCTGTGGGCTAGACAATGCAACTGTTAGGTGGATTTGTAATTGGTTGACTGACTGAACCCAAAGGGCTCCTCTTCATCCTGGAGAGAAGTGACCAGTGGGGTGCCACAGGGTTCTGTCCTGGGCCCAGTGCTATTCAACATCTTTATCAATGACTTGGATGATTGAATAGAGGGTATGTTTATCACGTTTGCAGATGACACCAAATTAGGAGGGGTAGCTAATACCCCAGAGGAGAGGATCAGAATCCAAAATGACGTCAACAGATTAGAAAGCTGGGCCAATATTAACAAAATGAATTTCAACAAGGAGAAATGTAGGATACTACACTTGGGCAGTAAAAATGAAAGGCACAGATATAGGATGGGTGACGCATGGCTTGAGGGCAGTGCATTCGAAAAGGACCTAGGAGTCTTAGTGGACCACAAGCTGAACATGAGTCAGCAGTGTGATGCAGCAGCTAAAAAAGCCAATGCGATTCTATGCTGCATTAATAGGAGTATAGTGTCTAGATCAAGGGAAGTAATAATGCCACTGTATTCTGCTTTGGTCAGACTTCACCTGGAATACTGTACCCAGTTCTGGGCACCACAATTCAGGAAGGATATTGAGAAGATGGAACGTGTCCAGAGGAGGACGACCAGAATGGTGGGTGGTCTGGAGGCCATGCCCTATGAGGAGAGGCTTAGGGAGCTGGGTATGTTTAATCTGGAGAAGAGAAGGTTGAGAGGTGACCTGATAGCCATGTTTAAATATTGGAAGGGATGTCATACTGTGGATGGGACAAGCTTGTTTTCTGCTGCACCAGAGACTAGAGCATAGAGCAACGGGTTCAAATTACAGGAAAAGAGATTCTACCTAGACATTAGAAAGAACTTCCTGACAGTAAGAGCTGTTCAGAAGTGGAATACACTGTCTTGTAGTTTGGTGGACTCTCCTTCTTTGGAGGTTTATAAACAGAGGCTGGACGGCCTTTTGTCAGGAATGATTTGATTGTGTTTTCCTGCATGGCATGGGGTTGGACCAGATGGCCCTTGAGGTCTCTTCCAACTCTATGATTCTATGATTCTATGACCTTGGGCAGGTCACATTCTCTCAGCCTCAGAACTCCATGATAGGTTTACCTAAGAGGTGCCATAAATCAGAAATGACTTGAAGGCACACAACAACGAATCATATCACTTCTCTTCTCCAAGCTTAGATTTTGTAAGCTTGAGGGTAGGGAGTGTTTTGTTATTCTTTTTCTTGTAAAGCTCCATGTACATTGATGGGACTATAGAAATAAAAGATAAGTTAAAAAATACACCGCTCCCTCTACTGTTCTTCACAGGGCTTGGCTTCTATTTTAACATATTAGGTTGCCCTCCCCTGGATACATCATGGCTCCTCTTGTGACTACGGCTATTACTGTGGCTGTTGCAACTATCACAGTTCAGTACAAATACAGACCAAACATGAAATACTACCTAGGGCTTGTCTACACCAGTGAAAAACCCTGAAGCCCCCCCCCCCCGCACCCCCAAATCTGGCCTGATAATGCCACATGCCATGCAGCCTTTCCCCTGAATCTGGTATGATAGTGACGCACAATGTATGGCCCTATTCACACCAGATTTGGGAAATACCATCTTAATCTGAATTTTAGAAAATTCACAGTTTTCTCTGGTGTTTGCTTGAAACTCTGGAGAAAGCTGCTGTGTGAACAATCTATCCACACTGGATTTGGAGGGGTGTGGGGAGGAGAGGAAGGATAAGTGCTCTCTGAGGCTATGATAATGGGCTTTCTCAAAGGATTAAGGATGTATCAGGCTAAATTACAGTTTATGGGGATCAGTGTCAGGAGATAGCTGACCAATGAGATGACCACCTGGAGGGAGTTTCCAGATGCTTCTGTGAAGAGGTGGTAAATACTAGCTCAGGGGCCACAAGGCAGGGAGAAGAACAGAGACCTTAGCCAGAGGGACTCTCAGTCCCCACTAAGGAGGGTGCTTGGTAGAGGCTGGGTTGAAAGTCCTAGACTCCTAACCCCCCATTAACATCCAGCACATCTGGACTGAACTCCTCATAAATAGATTAGGGAATTTAGCTTAGTCATGTTAGGGCTTATGTTTATTTTTTAAACTTAGTTGGAATGACTAGACTTATCTGTAACTTTGCAACTCCTAAGGACTTTATCAGACTTGGCAAAAATCACATCATAACAACACAATAATATAATCACCGGATTAAACTATCAGATGTTCTCATCCTCTTCCCCTGGAAAGCATGTGCGCCAGGCACAAATAAGGTGTCACATTTTATTGATGGGATAAGCAATCAATAGATTCTTAATATTGATTTTTGGTGATATTAAAAGCATCTGAAACCATTTCCTGCTGTAATCATAAGATTACAGCATGAATGGGTGGTCCTCTTTCCCCCGTCCCCATTCCCAGGGAGAAAACGTCTGTGAGAGAACACGAAAATGATCAACAGCATGCTCTTTTTATGAACTGTCCCATCTTGCTGGCAAGATTTTATGTTTGTTTCAGGGCTTATCTGCACATTTTTTAAATTTTTGAGTGTTTTTGGTGTTTTTACATGAACTTGCATCTTCTTGCAAGAACCACAGAGATCTCACACCCTTGCTAACAAGGAAGTAAGTGGACATTTGTCTTAAAGGAGCATGTGCGGGCCAGTACAGAACATTAATCCATTGGAATTAGAAGAAAATACAAAGACAACTGCTACTATAGTGGGACCTTTAATCCTGTTCTTAAAACATAAGTGGTGGTTGTTTGATAGTTCCAGTTATCATGTCATGATGTTTCCGCCTTCCTTATTCGCATTATTACAGCATTTTAAATTGCTTGTCTGATAAAGTCCTAAGTGTGCCTGAAAGGTGCCTTTCATGAAAGAATTATCTTTATTATGCTATGTAGTTTCTGCTTAGAATAAACTACTTTTTAAAAGATCTTCCTCTGCACATCCTTTTTCACTTGTTCAGTTCTCCCCCAACCTCCACAGAGGTGATGGGAAGGGAAACTCTGCAGAGACAGGACTTTATCAGATGCAGCAAATATGGCATCATAACCACACCTAATGAACATGAAAGGGCACCAATTTAGCACAACAATGTGCTTTCACATTCTCATGCTGTTAATAGAGTGTTCGTTTTTATTGATGGGCTAAGCCAGTGATGGGCAACGTTTTGAGCTTGGTGTGTCAAACTTCGCCAAAAAACTGAGCATAACTCGGGTGGTGTGTCACTTTGAGGAAAGAGCATTATTTCACAATATTTATTGTTTAAATAACATAAATGTATAAGTGTTATATATAATTGTATTTAATAAACCAAAAACTAATTATTTAACTTACCTGCTTAGTGACTTCTTTGTTCATCCGTCAGTCAGTTTCTTTTGTTGGTCTTGATATTATTTAGCTTGTGTGGGGTGCCGTGAACTGAGATAAATGAGGGGAAGGGGGAATTCTTTAAGTAACCTGCCTATTAGTGACGTTTTTGTTGCTGAATTTCATTGGCTAAAAATCTTCAAATGAAGGTTGGTATTTTGTACACTTCAGGCCCAAGCAAGCGCTACTAACTTCATCTGTCAATCTGTTTCATTTGTTGGTTTTGATATTATTTAACACTGAGAATAAGGCCTCACAAAAGTATGTAGAGGGAAAAATTGTGAGTAAAGCCATTGCTATATTTTTCAGGGTGCTAAAAATGTCTGGTAGTCGGTTCCAGGCACTCCAAATTTCCTGTTCGTAGTGGCATTCCTCTTGATTCTCCAAGCGGCGCCTTTCCAGAATCTCAAGCTTTGACCTCAAGTTGACAAACACCTGAGCCCAGATACTGTCTTGAAATTCTGCAAGTTGCATCTCCAAATCATCAATTTGCATCCATTGGAAACCATTTAATTCCAAACTACTGTAGACTACTACATCAGGATACTTAATTACTTTCATGGCCTGTTCTAGACTTCTAAATTGACTAAATCTATCACTAAACTGGTCAAGTAACGAGTCTAAAACATGCTGGTACTTCATATGCAAAAGTTCCATTTCACCTTGTACAGCTGCACTGGCCTTCTCAAAATGCTTTGCTACTCAAGGAAAATACTTATAAGTTTTAGTTTCTACATCTTGCTTGAAAATTTTAACTGTACTTTCAAATGTTGCCTCGGCTCAGCCATCTTACATTATTGTACATCAGCAGGCCACTATAGGTGGAATCAACCTCCAGTAAAAGTGCTGAAAATTCTCGTTTGTGAAGGGGGTGAGGAGCTATTAAATTAACTATTTTTGTAACAACTGACATTAAGTTGTTTAAGTCGGTGAATCCTGCCTTGGCACATAAAGCCTCCTGATGGATAATACAATGAAAAGGCACAATTGAATGTCCAATAGCTTCTGTAAACAATTTGACAAATCCAACCCCCCCCTCCATATTTGGTGCCCCATCTGTTGTCACTGACACAACTTTAGAGATATCAATGCTTAGGTCACAAAATGTTTGTAGAACAACCTTACATATTTCGCTTCCTGATGTACTTGTTGGCACTGATACTAACTTTATCAACTCTTCTCTCATTGTGAGACCATCAGAATATCGACCAATCATGGCCAACTGAGCATGTGATGTGACAGCAGTAGTTTCATCAAGAGAGATCAAAAAATATTTACACTTCCTTAGGTCTCTCTCTATTTGATGTTGTATGTTTGTGTTCAGTCTCATTATTCAGTCTTTTATGATATTTCTACTGAGTGATAACTCAGATATTCTCTTAATAATTGCATCTTTATTCTGCATATCGTGAAATAGAACTGGTACACATCTTAGGAGAGTTTCTTTAATAAATTCTTCCTCACTGAGCGCTTTTCCATGCCTCACCCACCACTTTCCTCTCCCCTGCCTCCCTAAAGTGGCAACCAGGGCTTTGAAGCCCTGATCGCCACTTTAGGGAGGGTGGTGAGGTTGCGGGCAGGGGGGAGGCCTAGCCGCACATCATCCCAGATGGCTACGTGTGTCAGTGCTGATACGCGTGTCATAGGTTCGCCATCACTGGGCTTAGCCATCAATTGATTGGCCATGGTGTTTTTTCCACATAATTATGAGTGTCTGAAACCACACCTCATTCTGCTAGCATGATTCCAGCATCAATGGGTGGTCCCCGCCAGAACACGTCCGTGTGAGAACTTGAAAACTAGGTATGGGACACTTTTTATGAACCACCCCATTTTGCAGGCAAGTTTTTAAGTGTGTTTCAGTGCTTGTGTGTTCATTTTGTTTTTTAATTTAGCTGTTTTTAGACTTTTAAGCATACTCCTGTCTTCTCGCAAGAACTGCTGAGATCACGTGCACCAATCAACGCAGAAGTATGGGCTGCTTTTTCATGCTATTATGGCAACATTTGATAAAAAGGGTTATTGTGCCAGCACTTACGGTTTAAAATATGGTGGGAAAGAAACAGTTTTAGAGGTTCGGGCTGATAAAGTCCACAGTGGAAAGTACAAAGGAAATCCAGGCAATATCCCATTGTGTTGCTATGAAGAAGAAATTTAATACAGTGGGTGGTGGCGGCAAGGTTCTAGATTAATTCTGGAGTTCTCAGTATACGTGTATGTGCACATAGGAGACCTCCGGAGCTTCACAGAGGTGCCACCATTCCCCCCTCCTCAGTGCCACTTCTCATTCCATAGGCAGACCCTAGCAGTACTTGCTCTCTCTGAGGTCAGAATGCCTGGTGAGCCTGACCATCTGGAGGCTAGCCACCCGTTCTGGCTTCAGAGAGCACAACTACTGCTGGGGCTTTGCTTTTCCAGAGCACAATCACCCCTCTGATCTCTAGGAAAAGTAAAGCACCAGTGGTAGTCATGCCCTCTGAAACCAGAAAGGCTGCCCGCCCCACCACTGCAAGTCTAGCTGCCTGTTCTGGCTTCAGAGAGAGTGGCTACTGCTGAGGCTTTGCTTTTCCCAGAGCTCAGAGTAAAGTGTGAATAACAGCTTTGAATGGAAGCCAAGTAAAAATCCAAATGCAGATTTGGCAGGGCTTTGACAGGTGTGGCCAGAGTAGTCCAAATTTCATGCACCTCAGCTCTGGGACAAAGTAGTCCAAATCTCATCCTGATCCCCCCCCATGTAGTCAAGCCCCTAGTAGCCTTTCCTACGTCCTCTCAAACTCTGACCAAGTAAAAGGGAGAAGCACATAGTTTGAAGAGGAGAGTAATGTTGAATGGACTCAGTGACCAAGGAATCCTTAGTGGGCTAAAAACTGTGATAAAATAAAATGCTAACTAGATTATTGGAGAGGAGGAATATGGGGAAAGAATAGAATGCAGTGGGTTTAATTCAGAACAGAAGAAATATGTCATTATTGCAACATTTTATTGCTGCACCCACTTGCAGGGTTCTGCTCTGTGGTGGCCATTTCTGTGCATTGTGTTATCAGATGCTCAGGACCACTGTTCCCATCATGTCCTGGTATGCAAATAATTTTCAAAGGGGTAAGGGTGTTACTCTATTGCAGCAAATCAACAACAACAACAAAGCAGCTCAGTGGCAACATTAAGATTAAAAAAAATATTACAGGAGTTTTTGTGGATTATCATCCACTTCATTGGATGCATGCAAAATGTTGCAGTTTTCATGGAATGCTGCTGTGTTCTTAACATCTACCTAACAGGCAGGAATTCCACTGGTGAAATTCAACTTCAATCTCCTCAGCTCCCCAATCTTCCAGTCACTGTGTGTCCCTTGTAAACCCCAGGTAGTTGCCCACCCCTGCTAAGGAATCTGGCTTTGGTGTTGCTCTTAACCTGAGTTCACATCCTGGCCTATATTTCTATTTGTTCTCTGTCCATACTTCTAGCTACTGAAAGCACAAAGCCACCTTTCAGTTACTGACCAAACAGCAAGTACAATTAAGACACAGTTAGTTTAGTGTTCATTATAAGTGAACCTGATGCAATGTTCCCCTGAAGCTCATCATCTATAATCACACTGGAGTAGAAACACTCATTCCTCAGCAATGGGACACAAAGTGCCACGAGTAAATTGGATACAGCTGCTTCTCAGCAAAGCAATTAAACATCCAGCTATTTTGTTGCTTGTTTTCTCCTGTTAGAACACGAGGAACCTGGATTAAAATAACCATGCAAGAGACATTGGTTTGTTATTTTTCCCTTTAAAAATTACAGTAAATAGCATAATACATTGTAACATGATTAATTTGGTCTCATTTCATTGTATAGCAGTGGTGGAAACTTAGGTTAGTCGTGTAGATTATAGGAAGCTATTATTTCCTGCTTGAGAGAACAGTGCCATAGAGAAACAGCTTAGGTGTGATATTTAGCACCAGTGCAGTGCCAATTGTTTACAGCAGGGATGGGTAACTTAGACCAATTTGCTGTGCCAGGACCCTTGGAGAGTTGCATGTGCTGCCCAAAAGGCCCTCATAACCATCCTGCAAACCCAAACCAAATCAAAATTTGAAATGGCTGGAAGTCAACTTCTGTTTTTTAAGAGTGGCATTTTGCTTTACTATTTAATTTAATGTAATTTATATCCTGCCTTTCTCTGTAAATAATTAAGGACCCAAGGCAGCTTACAACAAATTAAAACAAAGTACAGTTAAAAAACGATTAACACAAAAGTTACATGGCAGTTAAACAAACAATTCTACTAAAAACAAAAAGTTAAAACAGGTTCAAACAAATTTAAACATAATGCTCTCTATATTAGCTGCAGGCCCTGGAACTTGGTGAACAGGCACTTCGTAGGAGTTCTGTTTCATTGCCTTCTTTAAGACTACTGAATATGGATAGTGAAGGAGCTGCTGCAGTCACCTCTTATGCTCTTAATTTCCACTCACTCTGTAATCAACCCAGTCTCAACACTCTCACACTCAGACCATATTGCACACAGTCATCACTTAACTGAACTCAAAAGCAAACAGAACAAAAACTGAAGCTCTCTCAACTGTCATACACACCTTTTAAACTCTAGGAAATCCCTCCCATTACTGTTTCCTGCTCTGGGATTGGCTCCCTCATTCTCTCTTCCCATTCGCTCAGCAGCATTGCATCAACTGCTCCTCACACTGACATACTGAAGAAATAATGCAGTTTGACATTGCTTTAACTGCCATGGCTCAATGATATGGGATTCTGGGACTTGTAGTTTTGTGAGCCTTTTCTGTCAGAGTACTCTGGTGCCACCACAAACTACAAATCCCAGGATTCCATAGGATGGAGCCATGATAGTTAAAGTGGTGTCAAACTGCATTATTTCTGCAATCGGTCAGCAGCATTAATGTGTTGCACCTTTTTAAAAAAGTAATGATCTGGAACATCATTACTTGTTACAGATTAATGTTTTCTAGTTACCATTTAAAATTACTTTTTAAGGGCATTTTGACAGGAATGTTTCAACTTTTATACCATTCTCTTACTATTCATTTTTTTTAAGTAACAGCAATAAAAAAGGAAGAAACAATGCAATGAGTTAACTGAAGGGATTACTTAAAAAATTTGACAAGTTGCATCAATGATTATGTTGTAAATACTATAATGAGTTATGAGAACAAATTAGTTTTAACAAGTAGCTTTCCAAGCAGTGCCATAGGCACATAAAAATTGACAAAATCTGGGTCCATCAAATTTAGGATCAGCCTGTCTTTGTACATAGAGGAGACATTTGCACAGCAGTCTCCGTATTATGTTATTCCTTGTCAGCATTGATTGATCTGTATTTGTTTCTATGTTAGCCAGGAAATACTGTAGATGCTTTCACGCTGCAGAGCAGGATTCATGGCTACAGTTCTGTGCCATGGCCTACATAGTCTGTGGAGAACCATTCTTGTATCTATGTGAAGTCGAAGGCTTTCATGGCTGGAATCCATAGGTTTTCTGTGGTTCCCCCCAGCCCAGGCTGTGAGGCCGTGTTCTGGAAGAGTTTATTTCTGACGTTTCGCCTACATCTGTGGTTGGCAGGGTGGGAGTGTGTGTGTGGGTTTATAAACTGAGCTCCTGTTGGAGAGGATATGTAAATTTGTGTATTTGAATGGCTAGTTCCTTGGGGAAGATATGCAAGGAGGATTAGTGTCTGTTTGGTTAATGGTCCATTGTCTGCTGGAAATCACCCTGTCCCTGAGTGGAGTTCATTTGCATGTGTTGAGTTTTGATTTTAGTGTTTTTCAACATTGGTAGAAACGGCAGAAATAAACTCTTCCAGAACACGGCCTCACAGCCTGAAAAAATCCCACGGAAAACCATTCTTGTATCCTTGCCTCAGTGTGTCTTCCTGAGAACTTTAATGGCTGCAGGTGGGACATCTTGATTTGTGTGAAAGCAGTTGGAAGGTATGTCCATATCCAGATATATACATCAGCTGGCTTTTAAGAAAGTCCTAAAACAACAAACAAACAAACAAACAAACATGCTCAGAAGATGCTATTGCAAAACTTGGTACAAACACGGTGGCATTTCATACAACTAGCTGGACCTTGCGTAGCATACAGCATTACAAACTCCCCCCAAAACACCCAGTAGACCTCATGACAATCCTGTAAGGTAGGCCAGTGGGTTTAAATTCCTCGTCCCCTTCTCGGAGTTCCACAATTTTCCTGGAATTGCTGAGGGTGAGTCACTCCGTTACCCTGCCGCAGCCACTACCAGTTGACTGCCTGGCTCCGGCCCAGTGGTAGCAGTGGCATGCTGCTGCCACTATCAGTCGACTGCCTGGATCCCATTGCAGTCCAGATTCCATTGCAGCCCGTAATTGATGAGTGGCTGAGGGAGTGAGAGGAGGGAGGAGCCCTTGTGTGGCGGTGATGCAGATTGAGTGGATTGTGATGTGGAGAGGGAATCTGCATGTGGGTGGTGATTGGGTGTAGGTTGGGTGTGTTTCTTGAGCAACCAATCAGCACACTGAAAATGGCAACATACCCAAGAGAATTATATATATAGATAGATGGCCAAACTGGCTGAAGGATTCTGGGAGCCATAACAAAAAATCAACTTTTCTGAACCTGGTTGACCACAACACTAAGCTCAGGGCTGGAACTATGCAGCCCCTGGACTGCATGCAAACCAGGAGCAGGAACAACTGTTCTTAAAAACGAGAAATACACTTCCAGAGAAGTAAGCTGAGGACAAAAGGGGAAAGAGGTAGAAGGAGAGAGAAACTGGGACATTTTAAAAGCTGCTGAAAAAAGTGGGAAGAAAAAGGTTTAATTGGGACAGTTCCTACCAAATCGAGACAGTTGGAGGTTATGCACTCAGCACCCAATTACAGAGTCTACAAGGGGGATTCTAGTGATGGGGGAAAAAACTAAAGAAAGAGCACTTTGCACACACAGAGGGCATTTTTTCACAGAGCAGTTCGGCTTCAGAAGATACATGGGAACTTGAACACACTGCAAACACCTCTTTGCCAAAACCCTTAGCCAGCACCTCAGCTTGGAATCGAAGAAATAAACACCAAGGCCCACTTCAACAACTGGGAATTGCCAGACAAGAGCACCCCATGTAAGTAAGCAAGGGAAGGAGGAAATAGCTGCTTTAGTGTATAAATGTTAGGAGAATCAGCGTGGTGTAGTGGTTTGAGCATTGGACTATGACTAGAGACCAGCGTTCAAACCACTGCTTGGACACTGAAACCCACTGGGTGACCTTGGGCAAGTCACATTCTTTCAGCCTCAGAAGAAGTCACAGGCAAACAAACCCCTTCTGAATAAATCTTGCCAAGCAAACCCCATAATAGGTTTGCCTTAAGGTCACTGTAAGTTGGAAATGATTTGAGGCACACAACAACAATGTTTAAATGTTATAATTGCCTTCCAGGAATCCCCAGGGCCTTATCTGAAGTTGCATCTCTCTATATAAACTCTTGGGTATGCAGAATGGCCTTAGGCATGTAGGTATCTTGCCTCTTGGGTATGTACAATGGGTTTAGGTATGTTGCCTCTTTCAGTGTGCTGATTGGCTCTTAGGATCCCTCCTGTCACTCCCTTAGCCAATCACCACCCACATGCAAATTCCCTCTCCACCTCACAATCCACTCCTGCCACTCATGGCCAATCTGCATACTGGGAGCAACCAAACAATGTGCTACAGTGTTGGCTACAGTTACTAAGGCTGCAGGTCTTTCCAGTTCACCAATGTCTCAGGGCTGCACAATTCCCACTTATGCTGCTGCTGTAACAGAACCCAGGCAGTCATCTGGCAGCAGTGGTGGTGGGATACTGCTCCCAATGTGACGGGACCCACGCAGTCAACTGATAATGACAGTGGTGGTGACAGGACCCAGACAGTCAACTGGTGGCACTGCTGCTCCTCCTGCGGCAGAACCCAGGCAGTCAACTGGCAGCAGTGGCATGGCAACAGAGCAAGTCATCCTCAGCAATTCTGGGAAAAGTGTGGAATGCTGAGAAGGGGGAGGAAGAATTTAAACCCACCAGCCTACCTTACAGGGTTGTTGTGAGGTCTATTGGGCATTTTGGGGGGAGTTTTTAAAATGGCATATGGTACACCATCTCCAGCTAGTTCTCCTCAGCAGCCTTCTCCATACAGGATAGGAACTCTTCCCCACATGCAGGGAAGCTCTCTTCTGGAAAGGTCAGGCTATTGCTGATCTAGTATCATGAGTGGTTTTGCCTTGAATGGAGCAGAAGAAATAGTCAGAGGACACACGCCGTTCCATTATAAAGCTCAAGGAGTCCAATCTATTTACAGTCAATGCAGTCTTCCCCAGAGATGGAAAGCTGAGGCATAAGCACTGACTGAACACCCAGGTAGCACCCCTGCCTTATGGAATGGGTTTTGCTCCTAGGGTGTATGAGGTGGTTGTTAGGGAAGAAAGTGGAAGAGGAATGATGCCATGGAGAGGCAATGAGTCCTGTTGGGATGCTACTTGGTAGGGTGGCCTCTCAAGCCATAACAGTGGGGAGGGAAGAATGGGGGAGGGGAATGATCACATTTGTTGCTAAGCAGATGAGATGAGCCAGAGGGGCTGGGTGCCCCAGCAATAGCCAGGCTATTGGCCCATGAAGTCCTTCCCCCACTCCTCATTGGCTTACTTAGGTGTGCCTTAGTGGGGGTAGACATATGAACCATAGAATTGGAAGATATCACAAGGGGCATCCAGTCCCACCTCCTCCCATGCAGGATTACACAGTCAAAGCACTCCTGACAGATGGCCATCCAGCCTGTTTAAAAACCTCCAAAGAAGGAGACTCCAACACACTCGCAAGGCAGCGTATCCCACTGTTGAACAGCTCTTACCATCAGAAAGTTCTTCCTAATGTTTAGTGGAATCTCTTTTCCTGTAATTTGAATCCATTGCTCTGTGTTCTTGTCTCCGGAGCAGCAGAAAAAGAAGCTTGCTCCATCTTCAATATGACATCATTTCAAATATTTAAATAGGGGTATCCTACTTCTATGAATCAGGCCTCTTCGTGCAGGCCTTGTGCCCTTAATATCCTGTCATTGGGTCTTGGCCTTGTGATAGCAACCTATGAGTTGTATTTGTGTCAATACAGGCCTGTGTCCAGTTTGCAAATGTGTAACCAGTATAATCATATAAGGCAGTCTTCTTGACAGAAATGAGAAGCATGTGAATCAACACAGCTCAACAGAAGCTAGGAACTATATTCCATCCAAAACCATTTTGTGCATTTGCAAAAGTGTTTCCAGTCACCTGTTCCAAAGTGAGCTAAAAATATTTCCCTTGAACATCATCACACTAAGAATACCTACCTCACTAGGACAGCCAGAGGATTGACAACAACTTGCATAAGCTTTGCCTGTCAACATCTGTTGCTGTTGTTCAGACAATAGTTTCAAATACTAGTTTTTGTTCACAGTGACATACAGACCATAGGCAGTAGGAAGCAAACTAACAGTAACCATTTGTGCATTGAATTATGATTTCATTGGAAAGAAAATAGTTTACAAGATATCCCATACTGCTGTGCATTCAGCTGGGAATTTTTAGGATGTCTCAAATTTGTTTAGTTTGTATCAAAAATTCATTTTTGTGGCAGTGTGCAGGCATCCTACTTTTAAAAAGTCCTTCTTTTTTAGGAGATTTGCATTTTCTCAGTATGCAATCTATATACCGGTATGTAAAACTCTTGGGTATGTACAATAGCCTGGGCATATTTCCAACTCTTGGGTATGTACAATAGCCTGGGCATATTTCCAACTCTTGTTGCCTTTTCCAGTGTGATGATTGGCTGCTCAGGAAACACACCCAACCAATAACCACTCACAAGCAATTTCCCTCTCCATCTCACAATCCACTCCTGCTACTCAATCTGTGGCCCAGATTGGGACCCAGACAGTCAACTGGTGGTGGCGGCGGCAGGCTGCTTGTGATGGGCTGCTGCAACAGGACTCAGGCAGTCAACTCGTGGCAGCGGCACAATGCTGCTGCCACTGCTGCAACAGGACCCAGGCAGCCAACTAATGATGGTGGCGGTGGTCGGATGCTGCTGCCGCCGCCGCAACACCACCCAGGCAGTCAATTGGCAGCGGCAGCAGCAGGGCAACAGAGCAAGTCACCCTCAGCAATTCCGGGAAAAGTGTGGAATGCTGAAAAGTGGTGGTGGTGGGGGGAGGAATTTAAATCCACTGGCCTACCTTACAAGGTTGTTATGAGGTCTACCAGGCATTTTGGTAGGAGTTTTTTAACGGTATGCCAGGTTCAGCTACTTTATAATAGATTATGCAAAGCTTGGAAGGCTACTTTTTAAAATTTTACAGTTCCAAGGCCTACATGGTAGCTAGTTACTATTCTAATTATAATTTTAAAAATGTAATTCTTTATTGTGCTGATTCTGTGAAATTGTAGAATCTTAGAGCTGGAAGGGACCACGAGGGCCATCTAGTCCTACCCCTGCCATGAAGGAATACACAATTATAGCATTCCTGAAAGATGCCCATTCAGTCTCTGTTTAAAGACCTCCAAAAATGGAGAGTCTACCACCCTCTGCTTCAATCTATTCTACTGTCAAACTGCTCTTACAAGTAATAAAGTTCTTCCTAATGTTTAGGTAGATTTTTTTTTCTTATAATTTGAACCCATTGGTTTGTGTTCTAGTTTCTGGGACAGCAGAACACAAGCTTGCTCAATCTACTATAGGACATTCCTTCAGATCTTTAAAGATGGCTATCAAATCATCTCTCAGTCTTCTCTTCTCCAAGCTAAACATATCCAGTTCCCTAAGTCACTCTTCATAAGCCTTGGTTTCTAGACCGTTCATCATCTTGGTCGCCCTCCTCTGGACATGTTCCAGCTTGTTGATATCCTTTTTGAACTGTGGTGCCCAGAACTGGACACAATATCCCAGGTGTGGTCTGACCAAAGCAGAATAGAGTGGTACCACTAATTCTCTTGATCTGGACACTATATTCCTGTTGATGCAGCCCAGAATTGCATTGGCTTTTTTTGGCTGGTCTTGACTCATGTTTAGCTTGTGCTCTACTAAGATCCCTAGATCATCCTTGTGTGTGCACAAATGGTGTCTGATGGCTGTGATGCCAGTGCGATGGTAAATCCACTCCAGGTTTTACTCTGAGCTTTAAAGGCGCTCCAAGGTACCGATCCCTATCAGTACTGAGCACCTTGGGTGGCTCCTTTAAGGTTCAGACCAAAATGCTGAGTAGATTTATTACCCCACTGACAGTGCAGCCTTCAGCTGCCACTGGTATGCTGAATACATTAAACTGCTAACTGCAGTTCAAAACTGGCTGGGGGAAAAAAAAACAGTGAGGAAGGAGTAGGGGTCAGCAGCACAAAACAGTTATCTAGTAATAGTGAGTGGGAATCCAAATTCCTGCACTTGTTTTGGAGCAGGTTCAAGAATTTGTATCCAACATCCACCTTGCACCAGTTGGAGTCTTAGCTTTACTTGTGTTCAGAATTTTAATTAAAAATACTACTCTCATGCATTTTTATATGGCAAAACAATAATGCTCTCTGGCATCATTATGTCTATATTTCTGCTCATACCCAAACTCTGAGTCTGGAGTGTTGTAATGTGCTTTATGCACCATAGCTGTTATTAATGAATTTATTCATTTGTGGTAACATTTATATGTTGCTGCTTTTCAACCTGAAACCCTCTTTCAGAGTAGCTTACAAAAATTAAAAGCAATGATACATGAAAGTTGCTGCAGCAGAACAGGGCATAATGTCACAATTAAAACTGAACCGGTGTCATAAAAATTAATATACAGGCAACTCCCCCACAGGGCCAGATTATCAATAGTTCAATTGGAACTATTGTTCCAGGCCTTTCCTGGTTGGGGGCCTGGTGTTGAAGGGGGTAAGATGGAGTTTGTTTCCTCTTCATGCTCAGTCACTTCATGCATCTCCCAGTGCTTCTGATAGCATCAGTTTTTTATGTGTTACTTGAATAACTGAATAAAACTGCTGGGCATCAGACTACTAGCCTAATTGAAGTTGCAGGGCTGAAAATGGGCTCATACATGAAGATTTTGGTCCCGCTGTCTATTATGCTCTTTATTTCATTTGTTCATTTCTGTGCCACCAGTCCCAGAATAAAAAGAAGGTCCTATATTTGGAACTGCCCCAGAGTCCTAACCACCTTAACCTGGCCTTGCATACAGAGAAGATGTTGAAAAACCGGGACAAATATAAAAGACCTTCAATTGATACTGGCATGACATTAGATTTAGCACTGAAGGGGTTCTTAAGAAAGCTACATTAAAACTAGGGCAGTGGGAGTAGCAGGGGGTCAATTAGGCTATATTTCAGGGATCTTACCCACCTCACCTCTGAAAGTGGAAGGCCCAAACGATGATGGTAAAGTAGAAAGTACAGAAGCCCACCTTCTGACATGATCACAACATGCAGGTGTCTGCACTGACTCAGAACTGGTTTTCAGGCTCAGAGATAGCCTGGGACAAACACATCTAAGAAAACACATGTACTTCTAAGTTCCATTATGATATCTAAGGACTTTATCAGACTAGCATCTAAAAACGCTGTAATTCCACTATTGAGGAAAGTGGAAACATAGTGGCATGCTTACAGTAATTAACACACGTCACTGTAATAGCACAACAATATTATCACATAATTATCACACGACCAACATTAGTGGTTTAAGAATGGAATTGAAATTGCACTATAGTAACACTTGTCTTCGCATTGCCTTCTAATAACAGAGTATTAGCACTTTGTTCTAGCCTGTGCATGTACCTTTAAGAAATTTTTTCTCTTACTTCCATGATTTTGCATGGGCAAGATTTCAGCTGTTCTTGTGAGAAGATGCAATTTCGCTTATAAACACCAAAAAACACATTAAGTAACGAAAGAAATTCACAAAGAAACACTTAAACAAACATAAAAATGTTCCAAGAAAAGGTGACAGTTCATTCAAAGAGTGTCCTGTAGGTCCTCTTCATATTCTCACCTGGAGGTTTAATTATGTGTTCTCATTGGGAAAGGGGAGGGAGAAAAGAGGACTGCCCATTCATGCTGTAATATTGTGATTAGAGCGGGACATGATTTTCACACACTCGTTAATACTGTGAAAAAAGCGATACTGAAGGCTATTCGTGGCTTTTGCCCATCAATGAAAAGTGGTGTGTAATTAACTGCTGGAGCAATGATCACAGGAGGATAATGATGACGTGCGATCATGGGAGCCTGTTTGTGGTACTATCACATGTTAATTCTGCTATTATAGCCCTGTCTGATAAAGTCCTAAGAGTGTAAATGCCAACAAAAGTTCTTCATGGTCTCTGTGATTCACACAAACGAGTCTTACTGCAGCTGTGCAGTGCACTGTTCAGAACACTCTAGAACAATTACATAAGATTTTTGGCGGTAACCTTGCCCAACCTTATAGCCTTATAGCACCCTTCCTGCCATTCTCCGTCAGTTCCTTTTCATCTGCTGCTGCAGCAGCATCAATAGGAATGTGGCTACTTCTCTTTGCGATTTGGTTTCAATTTCAGCTTTTGACTATGCTTTTGGATTTTCCTATGACTTTGTTGATAGTTTGGTTTGTTTAGCGGCTTCAAATTTTCATGCTTGGACACTGCTTTCTGTTCTTATTTGGCTGAGGTAAAAGTGTGTCAGGAGCTGCACTTTTCCCTTCAGAGTATTCGGCCTAACTCACATCATTTAAGAAGTGCATCTCCTGTGGTGCCAAAATCCCTGAAAAGGACAGACACTCCAAATCTCTTTTGTGTCTTGGGGAAGCACATGCCGTTGATTCTTGCTCTTTTTGTAGAGCTTTTACACCTCAAGCTCATCAGAATAGATCACTGAGACTTAGAGCTCTTCTGTGCGAGAGTTCTCTCTGTTCTACTCTTCTGGCAGGAAGGGCACTATAAGGTGTCTTCAGATGGGTGGGGTTACCACCAAAAATTTTATGTAACTGCTCTAGAATGTTCCAAACAGCGCACTGCACAGGCACAGTAAGACCCATTTGTGTGTAGTCACAGATAACCACTTGAAGAACTACAGTTGCAAGCAACCTGTCCTTTACCTATGCAGGAACATAAAGATCACACAGAATTTCCCCCTTCCTAAAAAAACAAACAAACCCATAAAGTCAGAATCTTCTTCTGGTGGTCTATTCAGGATGTCTTTGGGTAACCAAAATAGGAAAAGAGAAGGCAGAGCAAGTGTTTAGACTTTAAACACGTTAAAAGGGATTTTCTATGATGAACATAAGAGGTAAGCTGTTCATTATAGGTAAACCGAAAAACACAGATTAATGAATTAATGGTTTTTAGCTCAGTTGATATTGTTGGCTTTGTGTGGAACCTGGCTGCTTGGAATTACTATCAAAGATGGTGTTAAGTGAAAAGAAAGTATTTATTAAGAGAATTACATCTCTGATAGAGAAGGATGAGGAGAAAAGCTGGGAGAAAGCGAAGTCAGACTTGAGAATATGTTTCTAGTTAAAGAAACAATGGATCAGAAAAGACAAATCCAATTTCCTGTCTTAACCTCTACTACCCTCTCCCAGCTCACAGTTTTCTGTGTAAGTGTGGTTGTACCTTTTCCCCATTTACAACAGAGATTTCTCCAAATTCCCACTTGTACTAGCTAGCCATCTTAAATTTACTAGACTGGTAAAAAATGGGTAATATAGAAGGTGCCATCTGGAAACTTTCATAGATTTCATAAATTGTGCTCCTACATCCCAGTTGGTGCCCAGTCATGTGTCATATTATATGCCATAGGATTTGGACATATGAAACTAGTTACTCAGAATGGCTCCAAGATGAGATTTAGCAGAGACTGAGGAGAATAAAGTCTGAAGGCGGGAGTCTGAGATTTTTGAAAGG
The DNA here is from genome assembly GCA_030847615.1 of Gambelia wislizenii. NCBI lineage: Eukaryota > Metazoa > Chordata > Lepidosauria > Squamata > Crotaphytidae > Gambelia > Gambelia wislizenii. Next base: position 163,611,724 of record JAUMIR010000002.1, read on the forward strand.
GAGAAGAACGAGACGGGGAGAAGGCGAACCCCTCCCGGAGAAAACAGACGAGACGAGACCGGAGTTTGAAGGTGGGGGAGATGGAAGGCTGAAGGTTGGAGTTTATGTGCCCGAGAGAGGAGAAAGAAAGAGAAAGAGAGAAAGAGATACAAGAGACACAACGAAGGGGGTTCCCCAGGGAAACTAACGGAGAGACAAGGACTGAGACTGAGAACAGTAAAATCTGGAGGCGGGTAAAAAATAGTAATATTGGCAGGATGACAACATAACAACGAGAAACTCTTGGAAAACCGATAACGATACAAGAGATATCCTTGGCAATTAAAAATTTGAAGACAGGTAAATCTCCAAGCCCAGACGGCTTCATAGCAGAATATTATAAAATTTTTGAGGAAGACCTAATAGAACATATGCATGAAATGTTTAATAAAATAAAGGAGGAAGGCATCCCTGAAACCTGGGAAAACGCAGAAATAATGGTGATTCCAAAGGAAGGGAAAGATAATACGGAGGTAAAGAACTATCGACCAATTTCCCTCCTGAATGTTGACTACAAAATATACGCAACGATTTTAGCCAACAGATTGAAAGAAGTACTAAGGGAGTTTATACATCCAGACCAGAATGGTTTCCTCCCAGGAAGAACATTGGCGAATAACATAAGGCTAACCCTAAGTATCTTAGAATACTACGAGAAAAACAACGATAAGAAGGTAGCCTTAGTTTTCGCAGATGCTGAAAAAGCTTTCGATAGTTTGAAATGGAAATTTATGAAAGTAGTACTGGACGAGATTGGCGTAGGATCTGAATTCTATCAATGCATAGATCAGATATACAAAAAACAAAAAGCACAAGTGTTAGTAAATGGAGGAAAATCTAGACCAATCAACATTTAAAGAGGAACCAGACAGGGGTGTCCCTTGTCCCCCTTACTGTTCATCCTGGCAATGGAAGTGCTGAACGGACAAATCAGAGACGAAAAGAAAATTCCGGGCTTAAGAATTAAAGGTCAAGAATATAAACTGTTAGCCTACGCGGATGATTTACTTTTAATAATACAGGACCCAATAATCAATACGGGAAAAGCATTCGAAATGATAACTGAATATGGGAAGTTATCAGGCTTCAGAATTAATAAGGAAAAAACAGTTATGTTAACTAAGAATTTAACAAAATCGGAAGAACTTAATCTAAGAGAAAAATCAGGTTGTAAGATTGAAGCCAAAGTAAAGTATCTGGGCATATGGCTGACTAAAAGAAACAAGCAATTGTATGAAAACAATTACAAAAGAACGTGGAACCAGATTAAAGATGATCTTAAAAGATGGCAAAAACTGAATTTAACATTATTAGGGAAGATAGCAACGATTAAGATAAATATCTTGCCAAGAATGATCTTCCTGTTTCAGAATTTGGTCATATTAGTTAATGAAAAACCTTTTCAGGAATGGGTGAAAGATCTAAAGAATTACATATGGAACACACGTAAGCCCAGAATAAAATGGACAACACTAATTAACGTAAAGGATAAAGGAGGAATGGGTCTTCCAGATTTCAAATTATACTATATGGCCTGCGGAATAAATTGGGTTAGCGATTGGATAAATCTAAGAAACGAAAGAACAATAACTTTGGAATGTGGAAATCAGAAATTCGGAATTTATGCATATCTTTGGTACGACAAAGTAAAAGTAGACAAAGAATTTGAAAATCACACTACTAGAGGGCCTCTACTGAAAATTTGGAATAAGGTAAAACAGAAATTTTATAATAATATTCCTTTATGGGTATCACCTGTGGAAGCATTCCAAATAAGATGGACAAAAAAAGAAGACTGGATGACCTACAAAGATTTGATAAATTGGTCCAATGGAGACTGCTACTTAAAAACAAGAGATGAATTAAATACCCAAGGATACAACACGCAATGGCTAGCGTATGCCCAACTAACACACAGATTCAGAGAGGATAAGGTATCATATGGTTTTTCAAAAATGAAAAATGTAATGGACAAGATTATTTGTGAACAAGGAAGAGGTAAAATAGCCAAAATTTACAAGTTATTGCTGGAAAGAGAGTTAGAAAAAGATCTGATAACCGAGTCTATGATAAGATGGGCCAGAGACATAGAAGAAGTTATTAGTTTGGCGGAATGGGAATGTGCCTGGAAAAGAACTAGTAGTTTTACAGCAAATCAAGACTTAAAGGAAAATTTCTTCAAGATAGCTAACAGATGGTACCTAACACCAGTAAGGTTAAGCAAAATATATAAATAAAACAATAAAAAATGTTGGAAATGCGAAAAAGAGGTGGGGTCCCTATTTCACATGTGGTGGGGCTGCAAGAAGATAAAAAGATTCTGGAAAAAAGTGCACGGGGTCATACAAAAGATATTTGGAGTTATGTTTATATTAGATCCTAAGTTATATTTGTTAAATATAACTATGATACTAGAGAATCAGATAGAGAAAAAATATTGGAGGGTGATGCTTTATTTAATAACGGCAGCTAGATTAAAGATAGCTGCGGTCTGGAAAGCAAAAGACGCCCCAAATATAGAGGAATGGTTAGATAAGCTGACAGAGATGGAGGACAATGATAAACTGTCACGGATAATAAACAATGGCAAGACAGAGGAAGCGAGAGCGGAATGGAAATACGTTACTGATTATCTGCATAAAAGAGCAAGAATTTAATCTATCTGAGAAGAATGGGATAAAGGTGAGGGTTCCAGAAAGCTACAAAAATAAAAGAGTAAGACTAGAAAATATGGCAAATTACACAAAATGAGGAAATAAGCTATAAGGTGCATAAGTGAGATTGGAAATGCAAATATGGACCAAGGACAAAGAAAGAAGTTAAGATGAATAAATCCTTTGGGCTCGTAATCTAGGGAAGTCAAGAGGGAGGGAGGGTAAACAGGGAAGCATTTAGAAGAAAGAAGAGACGATATAGGAAGGAAAATTCTTGACGGAATGTATTATAAGTATCATAATGAAGAATGTAAGAAACATGGCTGTGGAAGTATAAAAATGTTAAAGATTATGAAAGATGTAAGATTATGTACTAAGCAGTATGTACTAAATATCATGTATAATGTATGAAGATGTATGAAGCTTCTTGATAAATAAAAATATAAGTAAAAAAAAAAGAAAAAAAAGAATGGTTCCAAGATAATTTTGGGTCAAACAACAGACATTGCATGTCAAGGATCAATTAAACTCCACCCAGCCAGCCAGACCTATAGGCACCTTCTGTTACTAACCTTGACTAACTGCAGAATGGGGAAGGCCATAATCAGTGCCAGTCAGATGGATGCCAGGATGCCAGCTGGTAAGGAGTCATAAAGATGGCAGCCTACAAGGCACCTTATGTGTCATTAAATCAGAGTGTAATGCATCATAATGACCCAAGAAACAGGTACTGTGAGGTTGCCAGGCCAATAGGATTCCATTTCCCAAGATTTCAGGGTCAAAGGGTTCTTGTGATACCATAGGAGCAGATCTTTGTGATGTCACAGAGATGGAGCAGGCAGAGGTGAGAGGCTTCTGGGTGTAAGCTAGCATCAAGGAAATCCAGGTAAATGGTGCAAAACTAACAGAAAACCTGGTTAAAAACAAAATATGGCAACCCAGAGCCAGGGGAAAACTAAAGTATTTTTTGATGGCTGGGGAGGTGGCAAAATGGACCCATAGATGCAGATCTCATTATTCCTACTAGGACTCATCCCACATGGACTTACCTGTACCAGACATGACAAGTGGGGAGTTTTTCTAGGTCCTGCACTTCTTCTGGGGATTGCTGAAGGCTCACTGACAGCCCTTACTGAGTTCCCACACACCAAGCCCTGCACCACTGCTGTCAGTGCTAGTATGACAAGAAGGTTCCTGAGTCACAATGCTGGCACTCTACCCTCTGCCTTACTCCATCTGGTCCAGTGCTTGCATCCACTCTATTCCCCAAATTCATCTTCTCTTGCACCTGGATCTTTGGTCACTGATATTGCACAAGCACAACGCACCTTTGCTCTGACCTGGTCCCAGTTGGAAATGGGTTACAGTGGGTACCCAAGTTTTAAAGCAGGGGTGGGCAACTCTCAGAGGCCAGGGGCCACATTAGCTTCAGAGACCTTGGAGGGCTACATCTCCCACTGCACCTGCTGTAAAAATGGCAGTTGCCTTCCAAATGCTCCCCAATGCCCTCAAGAGATCATTTGGAGGCAAATTTTTCTCCTTTTTTCATTTGGGGTAGGGGAGTAGAGGCTGCATGTAGCTCATGGACAGCACTCTCCCCAGCCTTGCTTTAAAGCTGCTTCATATACAGAAATAAAACCTCCTTTTCTTGGAGTGCTGCTGCTCCCAAGATTTGTCTCACTGCCTGTAGACACAGGGTTTGCCTAAACAGTGAAAATACTCCTTATAGAATTCAAGGAGAATACCTTTTGTCTAAATCGGATCCCACAGCAATTCACTGTATTCGGAAGGAGGGCCCCCCAAAATACCATATACTGCACTGGAAAAGCCTTTGCAGCTTTCCCCGAAGTTTTAAAAAACCTGCTCATTGGGACAACCAATTCAGATTGCAGGACATTCTTGGCGAGGATGGAAGTGGATTGCTGATTGTTTGGCTGTGCATGAGGTGGGGGGAGAGTTTGCTGGCAACAAAGTGGCTGGAACTGCCATGTTGAATGTTTGCGGTAGTGATCATGCACTGAGGCGATGAAACTGTTTTCTTTTAAAGCTTGTTTAAGTGGAAGATTGCACTTCCACACCTTGGATTTACTTATTTTTTTAAAAATTGTTCTGCGGTGGCAACTTGGGGAGAATAAAAACACGAGTAATCCACTCACACATGCCACCTTGATGTTGATGTTTCCCATCCACACAACAGACCCAGAACTAGCCCTGAGCTTATAGCAAAAGCACAACTTAAAGCTTAGAGCCTAAATCCAATGGCTAGATCCAACAAGAGTAGAACCAGTGAATTAGTGGGATTTACCTATCTGTGGATTTACCATTCAGTCACTGATTCATTTGATCTATTCTATTTGGGATTAGCAATAAGATTTAGGCCCTGGTTTGTAGCTCAGTCCTTTAAAACACACTCCACTATGCTCCAATTGAAGCCACCACTAGCAGCCTATGCCACTACTATCATGGTTTGCATTAAATCTTGTCCTGTGTCCAAAATGCCTTGTATAACTCATTTTTTATTACTTCCAGAGTTTTATTGAAATGATTACTCTGAAAACCTTAAAACATTCACATTTATGGGACTGAAAAAGGACTGGCCTGTTTGAATTACCAATAACTCTGAGAGCAGGATGTACTGGCCAGTGAATCATAACAATAAACGGAAAGTCATTATGTTATCAACCACCAAAAAGAAAACAAATGGCCATTCTCATATTGGCAGTTCCTTGGAATGGTCTGAAATGTCTTCAAAGTGACAGTGTAACTGACAATGAACTGAGGAGTCACGGTTTTAAAATATATTGATTCAGCTGGTTCTTGTGAAACAGAGGTCACAAAAGGTTCACTGAAAGAAGATGTTTAACAGAGGGGCAGGGTATAAATAAATTTTATTATTATTTATTATTATTAATATATTATTATTATTTATTATTATTATTATTAGAACATGCCCAGGCAGAAGAACTATACTCCTTGTATCAGTCAGGCCCAGCCCTACCATTAGGCAGCTGCCAACAGGAGCAGATTTTAAGTACCATGGAAGGGTAATGAATTATTAGCCATTTAAATTGTTATTATTATATTTTACATGTAGAGGTAAAAAGGCACTCATGGGATTTTCTGCATCATGTGTCAAAATAACTGTCTGGCCTGAGTATGAGGAGCTTTGTGTGTGTGTGCTCTGCCTCAGGCAGCAAACCATTCCTAATAACAATTTCACAATAAAACCCAAAGGTGTAAACCAAGCCTTAGGGCTTTTTCAGGGGTTGCTCTCAGGCTCTGGAGGCTTGGGTGTCTCCTTTACTTTGGGGGGGGGAGAACAAGAAAGACTTTAAAAACAAACAAACAGGCAAGCCTTTTGCAACTGACTAGCTGTTGAGGAAACGGCATGTTACCAGCTGGGAGCTGTATCCTTATTTTCCTTAGGGATGTATTTTTAATTGTTTTAAATTGTGCCCTTAATGTAGTTACATTTTAATATCTGATCTTGTTTTGTGTTTTGATTGTACCTTTTATTCAATACTGCAGTGACCAGTCTTGAGTTCTGTTTCTAGGAGAAAGGTGGGATGTCAATTCAATAAAGAAGAAATGGGGATAAGAGTGTGTAAGCCCACCTTATCAATCTTAAAATCAGTGACTTCACTTTTCAAAGTAATGCAACTTGGGCAGTTTACAATCTAAATTCAATTAGTTTTGGAAACAAAAGAGGATTTCAGAGGAGGAGTAAAAAGTCATTACCCTAAACATTATTGACAGGGTGTTACAATAATCTGGGAACAGCCCCCAAGAAGGCCCTCTCAAGTTTCCTCACCAAACATGCCTGCGGTGATGGGAATGTGAGGAAACCCTCTTCCAAGGATCTCAAAACCTGAGCAAGTTCATCCAAGGAGATAAGGTCTTTTAGATAGTCTGGTCCTGAGATGCGGATGAGGACCTAGCGAAAGGAGAAGGAGAAAAAAAGAGAGTGTGTGTTGCCTGAGAGAGTAAACAGCAACAGCAGCAACATATGTGGCTCCAACTGGATTTGGAAGATCAAGGTAGGGACGTGGCTGCCTGAGCAAAAGTAAATGGCTCCATGGGTGCAGTGCATATGGCCCTGATGTGGTTATTTTTACTTTTTTTATATATAGAATAAAGTGAATGGCAATGTGCTAGTAATAACTAATGAAGTAAGTAAGAAATAGTGGAGCAGTAACATTAATGACAATAGGTTATGTAATGCTATAAACCAGTGCTAGTCAACGAGGTGGTCCATCGACTGGTGCTGACCCCTGAGCCATTGGCTGCCAGTCCCTCACAAGTTTCCAGGAAAGGAAGAAACAACTGTACCCAATGGGTACAAATTTAGTGCCGGTCACTTTCACACTGGGAAACAATAATTGGCGGTCTGCCACATCAGATAGCCTGAGAAGCACTGCTGTAAACAACATTTATTACTCCCTGTTGGATGACTCCAGAAATGAGTGGCAGCAACAATGCAAATCCCATGTGTATATTGTATGCTGGTAGAAATGTTGATATTGATTATTGTTATGAGAAGTTAGAAACTTGAGAAGCTGGAAGCAGCGCTGTTAATAAAGCTTTGCAGGCTTTGATGATTAGTGAATTTCAATTAACTTTCATTTAGGGGAAAAAATCAGATTAGGGCTGTAAACATATCTGAAATCTATCCTACGCTGATTTATCTTATATTCACCTTGACCCCAATGGGGCTTACTTTGGAGGAGATGCATATAGGTTGAGATTCTACATTGGCATGTAGCTCTGCATCTGCACCCTGCATCCTTGCACTGCCTAGCAGTGGTCAAGCCTTGGGACGGGCCTCTGCTGCTTACCAGTGGAGAAGGGAGAGAAGGGAAAGAGATACAAACCAGGGAAAAAGCAATAGCATTTATATTTCTATACTGCTTATCAGTGCTAAGCACTCCCTAAGTGGTTTATAATGGGTTAGCTAATTTCCCCCAACAAGCTAGGTACTCATTTTACCGACCTTAGAAGGATGGAAGCCTGAATCCTCCTGGAGCCCTGCAGGATTGAACTCACAATGTTATGGCTGCAGTACTGGCATTTAACCACTGTGCCACCAGAGCTCCATCAGATGGTCTCAGGTCAGTTATGGGGGGAAAGGAGGGTGATCTCTCAAATGGAGCATCCTACCTTTTCCTTCCCCAGGAGGTCAGACCAGCCAGATCTTCCTGGTCTGAGTCACCTTCCCCCTCCTCCATTTCTTCCCTGCTGGTAAGTAACAGGAGCTGGGGCCTCTTCATGGCATGGCAGCTGCTAAACAGTAGAAGGTTTGTGGGTGGAGCACAGGGAAGTGAAAAGTCTTCTGTGCCCTATCCAAAAGGGGGGCTTACACAAGTAAGTCACTAACAGGATGCCGGCCATTGACTTGCATTGTAAACAGCTGTAGAACAAGAGCAGCCTCATCACATGCCTGTTTCCTCAGTAGGAAGTCCTACCTAGGGCTTGCTCCAAGGCAATTTTACGTAGGATTTGAACCCTTAGGGGATCAGGCAGTCACCTTTTAATGAACTGAAAACTATGGCAACCCTGTAAACATGTGCACATGCTCATGCACACAGGAAGGCTTTAATTAGCACCCTTGCTTTCATTTCTGATTGTTTTGTTGTAAGAAAGTCCACATTACCGCATTTCTATAGTAAGAATTTCTGGGGATAACTTTCTGGTAATCCTGGTTTGTAATGGATGCAAATCCCTGCTCTCTTTTTGTTGGCAGTTGAAGACCTTTTTATTTAAGCAGGCATTGGAAACGTAAATTTCAATTGGTGTGCTGCTTTTATTGTTGTATTTTTAAGATTTTATGCTTTTAATTCATGTGTTCTAACTATATGTTAACAATGGTAATTTAATTCTTTTGTAACTTTTGCAACTTGTGATGTTTTAGCTGTATTTTTTAATGTATTTTTTTAAGATGGATCCCATCTTAGGAGAAAGGCGGGATATAAATCTAATATAAATAAATAAATAAATAATTCCTGAAACTGTAATTGTTCAACTTTTAACAGAGGTATATGGAGGTAGAGATGTATTTATTATTATTATTTATTTATTTATACCCTGCTCTTCAGCCACAAGGCTATCAGAGTAGCTTACAAATTGTTTTAAGCAATAGCAGTCAGTTTACACATCTATACTGCATTAAGCAGTTTCCAATGTGTGTTAGCTATCTAGTGCCAGGTCTCCTGTCTAAACCATAATTCCGGTGGATTTAGTAGGAAATTTGACCACGTATCTATATAGTAAATCCACAAGAAATCAAGTTGGATTGTTAATACAATCAGTGGCTCAGAATGTTGAAAAGTTCTTGGGTGTTTTACTAAATTTGTGCCCTTACATCACATTTAGACTATGCTAAGGTACATTTTTTTCCATGATTCATAGCACTTCCAAAATTCTAAGGATTTGCAGACTACAAGTGCATGGAGAAATATTTAGCTGCTGAACAGCTCAGAATATTTTGATTTTTTTCTTTGAAATGAGATGTCAGCTTAGAAATGGAGTGACAAGTCTGCATTCATTTCTTTAAATAGCACTGAGCCAGCAGCAGGCATGGGTTTAATTCAGTTTAGTCTTTAGCATCAGTTCTATAAAACTATATAATTCTATGTCTTGTCTGAGGTATAACAGAACAGTTATTAGGAAATAACATACCTGCCAGTCCTATTTCTCCCCTCTCTTTTCCCTAAACACCTGTACCTGTACCTGTACTTCTTTACTTACGATTTTGTTTCCACCAAAGTTTTTTTTTTAAGAGTTTGAAAGCTTGCATCTAAATTTTAGGTTTCTGATTGTGGCAGGCAGGTGCTTCAAAGCACATTTATCATACAAATGCAGTACACTCATCAAGGCTGGAATATGAAGGAGTGGCTTAGATATAAGGGGGAAATCCAGGTTTGTTGCTATATGCTGGCCATTTTTGGACTCAATTCTGGCCTAAATCTTAGTTCAGTACTACCTGAATGAATCCTCATGAGCTTCCCTGTCCCCATCTCTTGCTCCAATGTGGCTACACAAAAGGAGGTCAGTAGCATTTGCTTGCATTTCAATTAACCACAGCTTGTCCTTTTGTTTGTATTGGGAAATGCAATTAGTTTGTACTGTGCGTTATTCAGACAAACTATGATCAGAAAGCATAGTTTGAGTTTGGCTTCTTAAATGATAGTTTAAGATAACCATAGTTTGCCCTAGTTCAGATGAAAAGACAAACTGGGGTTTATTGAAAAATGAAAGAGATACTTCCAGTTTCCATCTTGTAGCCATGCTGAGGAAAGAGAAAGGAGCACACAAAAAGGAGCTCTATATAACTGCTGCTGCAGGCTTTCGAGCTTAATCTCAGAGAGCCAGTGGAAGGTGAGCTGTTTGAGGGCCATCCAATATGAGCCATGTGTTTAAGAGTAGTGGTGTACCCAATGGAAATGCCTCAGCATTCCCAGGAACACTGATAAGGAATTTGTCACCAAAGTCCTATTTAATTCAAGAGGCTACAAGTTTAGCCTGTAAAAACGAATTTCAACTGGATTAGAAACTGAGTATCAAATACACCAATAAAAGTCTTTCGCATGAAATTACAAAAGGTTACTCTCGGGCTAAAATATGTGGAAGAACTGGTGACAGACCAATTGGATAACATGTTTGCTCTCTGAAATCAATCCTACTACCCTCTACTGTTACCCTATGAGGTGGGGGGTATATTAGAATCCTTCCTGTGATGCCAAAATCTAGTTTGGGGGATTATTAGCTCAAACAGAAGGCCTGTGAGACGAGGGTAACTTTCGGGTTTTTTTTTCCACCTATTATACCAGTACTAACTGTAGAGAAGGCTCCAGTTAACATATTTTATTGGAATAACACAAAAAGTAAACTAACATACACAACACACATTCCTAAGAACCATACAAGGCTCTAGCAGAGTAAGGCAAAAAGGCTGGAAAGGGAGGTCCAGGAAGATAGGGTGATAGTTACCAGTCTCAAAGAGCAGCAAAGTTACTCAGACAGGCATCTGAGAGTGGCACAGGAGTGGCTGGGTCCATCCACAGTGGCACACCTAACTATTGTTAGGGCTCTAATATTTATATTCTATTCCAGTGATTCTTAACCTGTGGTCTGGTGACCCGCAGGAGAGCACAATGTCCTCACAGAGGGGCCATGAAGGCTTCAAGGCTGCTCAGCCCACCTCTTCCCTGCAGTAGATTGACCACATGACAGGAGCCAAGGCAAAGACTGGTTGGTTTGGCCTGTACATTGCCATTCAATCTGCTCAAGCCACAAATTTGCAGGAAGAAGCAGGAGAAAAGTCTTCTCTCCCCACCCAGTGCCTCTGAGAGAAGGTTTAATGGATGGTGTATTATTATTATTATTATTATTATTATTATTATTATTAAATCTTGAGTTAAGTCTTGGGGGTCCATAGCAACAAAAGATATTTAAAGGGGGTCCCTGGTAAAGAAAAGGTTAAGACCCACTGCTCTATTCCATGTCTTGGAGGGGGGCAAGTTAGTAATCAAAGCTTGGATGGATCTCTCACGGAACAGACAAAAGAAACCGAAACTCAACTGATTGCTTTAAATGCGGAAAGACAGAACACAAATGGCTTTGTGGCAACCTCATAAGGTTGGAAAGGAAGGGGTATGAGGGGAGATTTCCATAGGGTGTGGAAGGAGGAAGGAGGTCACTTAATTGCTTGTTTGAATTATGGCTTGAAATGCCCAGGGCTGGAAGAAAGGATTAGCACATACCCGTTTAACGACTGAGTTGTTAGCATAAACCCTTCCTGGGGGCTTTTCGTTTAATCCTAACTTGGGCTTTCCTACCATTAAACTTCTAGACATATCTCAGGCCATCGTGACCTCCAACTGACCTCCAGTCTGCCTAAGCCAATGTGACCCCGAAAAGTGTCTTATATGTCCAGTTATGGAATCATGTGGGGAGGGTAGTAGGGCATGTTAACACTACTCCATAAACCCTACCACAATTTCTGGTGGAATGCTTCCACTACAGGTTTTAAACAGTTGTGTGTGAACAGCATACAGCTGGAATCATGGTATGTCAAGTACACTGACATTTCACTTAGCTCCAGTTTTAAAAACTGAAGGAGCCTGCAGTTACCTTGAAGCAATGAAGGCAAGCTTACTCACAGCATAGTTCAGAATGTCTGTCTGAGCCATCTCTCTCTCTCTGGCTTTTCTTTGCAAACGAAGATTCAGGAAGGACTCATTCTGCGCTTTCTGCAAGCGCGCTAATGACTAAAAAGGCCAATCTGAGATAAACAAGTCCGGTTGCAGAAAGCACAGCAGAAGGTCTCCTTGGGTGATGTTTCCGGGTTGTGATTCTTTCTGCGTTGTCGTTTCTCTTCAAGACTTGTTCGGCGTGAGTTCTCAAATAAGGCTGCAGCATTGTGGATAGTGCGTCTCCATGCCTCCCGATGTGAGGCCAGGGCGGACCATTGTTGGTGATCAATTTGGCTGAGCCTGAGATGTTGTTTCAGGGAGTCCTTGTATCGCTTTTTTGGAGCGCCACTCTTATGCTGACCCGTGGTGAGTTCACTGTAAAGTACTATTTTTCGGAGGCGATGGTCCTCCATCCTAGAAACGTACCCTGCCCAGCACAGCTGTGTTCTCAATATCATGGCCTCAGTGCTGGTGATCCGTGCTTGCTCAAGGACAGCAACATTTGTCACATAGTCAGTCCAGTGTATATTTAGGATTGTACATATACAGCGCTGATGAAAGTTTTCGAGGAGTCGTAAGCGTTGGTGATAGGTGACCCATGTTTCAGATCCGTAAAGGAGAATAGACAGTACAATGGCTCTATACACACTGATTTTTGTGCTTCGCCTCAGGTGTTTGTTACTTCAGACTCTTGTAAAATCTTCCAAATGTGCTATATGTCTCAGTTTGTCTGGAAATACCAAGAACCAAGAGGTCACTGCAAGCACCTGCTACTCTAAGTAGACAGCTTATATGTGTATGTAATTTGGCTTTATTACTACAAGCACTTGAAAGTTCAGCACCAGAGAGAAACATTCTGGTGTACAGTTTCTAGAAATCAGGATTATTATGAGCCATTTCAGCTGTTTTGAGATGCACAAGCAACTTGCTTTTTGAACTTACAAGTTGTAAATGTCTGTATAATTTACATAACATGCTGCTTGTTCTACAAGTTGGACAGGAATCTTTCATCCGTTGTAAGAATCAGAAGCTCTCAGCTCTCTAGTCTAGAAAAACAAATGTGCACAGAATCTGTGATGCACAGGGCCTACAAGGTTACATTCTCCATACCACACTGATACAAATAGACTGTAATAGCAGCTGTCTTGGCTCTGTCTAGGGAAAAGTGCATACCAGCAAGCATGGGGTATAAGCATTAGGGAAGCAAGTGTGAACCACTACAATTTCCAAGGTTCTAGTAGTAACTATGGGTTATCCAGGATGCAACTGCATTACACGGTAGTTTCTTGCCTGTTAACTGCCATGCCGTCCGGTTGTAGCTTCTTTTGTTTTAAAGTACTGCTTCCCAATCTGATGTGGGGACTGGCAATGCCCGCCCTCCAATGTACTAGGGACCAATACTATATTTGTGTTCATTGACTACAACTGTTTTCTTTCCTTCCTCAAAACTTGTCAGGGAATAGCAGCCAATATGACTCAGAGTGATACTCTTAGAAGCACTGTTTTGAAGATAAAAAAGTAGTGTCAGCAGTTGAGTTATGGCCAATCAGACACATACAGGTTACCCCCTCTTTAATTGGGATTGGTATCTATGGTTTCACTTATGCACGCTTGGAGGGAAAAGGTCTCTCGAGGAATCTGTAGGACTACAGAGTTGCACTGGAAGTGGTCTCTCTGCCTCTCTAGGCTTTGGGAGGTCCTCCAGAGTAACTCTATGGTCAACTTTCTCCAGAAGTTGTTTAATAATAATAATAATAATAATAATAATAATAATAATAATAATACAATTACACCTTCCATTAAACCTTCTCTCAGAGGCACTGGAGTGGAATGGAAGACTTTTCTTCTGCTTCCTCCTGCAAGTTTGTTGCTGGAGCGGATTGAGTGGTAAGGCTCAGGCCAAGCCATCCAGCCACCCTTTGCCTTGGCTTCTGACCACTCTACTGCAGGGCGGAGGTGGGCTGAGCAGACTTCAAGCCTTCGTTCCCCCCCCCCCATGAGGACACTGCAGCCCCAAGGGTCTTTGGACCACAGGTTAAGAACCACTGGCCTATTGTTTTGTTCTAGCCTACTAAATGAAAGTAGTACTTTAGTCTTCAGGTGAGAAGAGCTGTCTTTTTTCCAAGCATTACTGATATCATGGCAAGGACTGTAATAGCTCTTCTGGGTTGCTATGTGTACTGATCCAAGGATGTTTAGGAGCGCAGCACATTTTAGGACACTTCTGCTTGTACCTGAAACCACTGAGGACCTGAGGGCTAGATATGGCCAAATAAGAACTACATAACATATTCACACAGCAACCATGCAGAAAAAAAAATAAGTTTGCTTCTTGAAGACTAAGTGTTCAGAGACCAATTGCAGATTAAGCCTTATGCCAGGCACACAAATGACCATAAGCCTATGTGCAGTTGTTACTGTGTGTTTTTGTTTCTGACTTATGGTGACCCTAAGGCAATCCTGTCACAAGGTTTTCTTGGAAAGATTTGTTCAGAGGAGGTTAGCCTTTACCTTCCTCTGAGGCTGAGAGAGTATGACTTGCCCAAGGTAACCCAGTGGGTTTTCATGTCCAAGCAGGGATTTGAACCCTGTTCTTTAGAGTCATAGTCCAATGCTTAAACCACTACACCACTCTGGTTCTCCTATACTGCTCAGGATGCAGTAAATAAGCTCAAGGTATCTCAGTAGCAGTTCACATTAAAGGAGACTAGAGCTTATGTTAGAGGTCAAACCAAAACCTGACTTAGGTGCAGTGAATCTTAAGAGTGACACCTTCGCTGCCTGGTACTAGGTTAGGGAGCAGATAGTCTGGTCTGGCAGGTGCCAACAGGACAGAATTCAGCACCGTACTGTTCAGGGTAAGCCTTACTATACTGACATGAGGGAATGGTCTGAGATAGGCCTACCAAAGCCCAGTACCTAGGATCTGGTTACTCAACATATCATGAACTCCTGGCCTCTCCCAGTCTTATCTTTTCAACCTCACACACATCAAGCAAAGGAAGCAAGTTTAGAAAAACAGTGTGGGTTCAGGGGGCAGTCCCCCCCCCATGGTTTTATCTAGTCAAACATTTGCAGCCCAAAGTGGTTTTTTTAGACATCATCACACACATGCTGCTTGAACCCTTCTCCCCGACTTCCCTTTCGGGTTTTCAAAATGCCCGCGCAACAAGACCCGCGAGCTCCTCCGGAGGCCGCCGCAGACGATGTCGCCAGCCGGTCCCGTAAGGAACGGGGCCAGATGCGTCTCGGATTCCCCGCTTCCTTTCCAAGCAGAGAAGGCAGCAACATCCTCTGGGTGGGTTGCTCCTCCCGCTCGCTCTCATACGCAGGAAAAGGGAGACCCTTTCGCTGTCTCCACCGGGGCAAGCAAGTTCCAGAAAGAGAAACCCTGTTCCTGCCTCCCTCCCACTCCAGTAGGATATGCTTTGTCGTGGCCCTTCTTAGAACCTTCCCATTTCCCATTTTCTTTTCTCTCTTCTCCAGTCGCAGAGAGCCAGCAGAAGGTGTGCTGTGTTTGGGGCCATCCTTGACTTTTTTTTAAGGCTTGTGTCAAGGTTTTCCTTGTTTTGGGCCCTATGCTCTCCCTGATCACATGGTGTAGGGCAGTGGTTCCCAAAGGTTGGTCCTCCAGGTGTTTTGGACTTCAGCTCCCAGAAGCCCCAGCCAGCTTGGCCAACAGGAATTCTGGGAGCTGAAGTCCAAAACATCTGGAGGACCAGAGTTTAGGAATCACTGGTCTGGGGGAGCAGGGCTTCTGCTCAGTCACTCCTTCCTTTGGGGGAGGAGTGAGCACCCAGTTATTCTATATAACTGATGCCTCAGGCTTTTCAGCTTAATCTCGGAGAGCCTGGGGCAGATGCCCTGTGGTGGGTGCATTTGTAACCTAATAGCAGGACAGGAGTTCTAACAAACCCAACAGGAGTTGGGAGGGGGCGGTTAGTGGAGGAGTATTGAGTGGGAAGCCCAAAGTTCTTAGGTTTTCTGTGGTTTTTTCCTGGGCTGTGAGACCATGTTCTGGAAGAGTTTATTCCTGACGTTTTGCCAGCATCTGTGGCTGGCATCTTTAGAGAATGGTGGCGTAGGGGTGTGTGGGGTTTACCTACTGCAAGTCCCTGTTGGGGAGTATATGTAAATGTGTATATTTGAATGGTTAGTTTCTGTGTGTAGATATGCAAGGAGGATTAGTGTCTGTTTGGCTAATGGCCCATTATCTGCTGGAACCCCCCTGTCCCTGGGTGGAGTTCATTTGTATGTGCTGAGTTTTGATTTTGGTGTTTTTCCAGACTGATAGCCAAACTTTGTTTACTTTAAGGGTCTCTTCTTTCCTGTTGAAGTTGTCCAGGTGTTTATGGATTTCAGTAGCTGCTCTGTGCATCCTGACATGATAGTTGTTGGCCTGGTCCAGAATTTCAGTGTTTTTAAATAATATTTTGTGTCCAGGTTGGTTATAACGTATTCTGCTACTGATGATTTTTCTGGCTGGCCCAGTCTGCAGTGTCTCTCATGTTCCTTGATTCATATTTACACACTGTGTTTAGTGGTCCCTATGTAAACTTGTCCACAGTTGCATGTTATGCGGTAAACTCCTGCAGCTGTGAGAGGGTCTCTTTATTCTTCTCTGAGCGTAGCATTTTTTGGATTTTCTTGGTTGGTCTATATATCGTCGACTTCACATAGCCCAAATTTCTGTTTCAGTGACTACCTAAGAATACTTATGGGCAGTGAGGGAGCTGCTGCAGTCACCGCAACAGCTGTGGTATATTTGTCTTCTTGCCAGATGATGTGCATAGCTACACCTGCAGGAAGTGTAAGTTGGTTGCCCTATTGGAAGAGAAGGTCCAGCAACTTAAAGCTTGTTTATCCACTCTTCAGCATATTAGGGAGCAGGAGGGTTTCTTGGACAGTGTGGAGCAGACTGTCCTGGATGAGGAACATACAAGTGATGTCTATAAGGAGGAGGTCAGTTCCCGTACACAGCAGGTAGACAATTGGTGGAATGTGTCACATAGAAGTAGAAGCATTAGGGACATTTGTCAGTTTGATGCTACAGAATTGATTCAAAGCTCTCTCCCTTATCAGTGATGATAAGGAACAGGAAGGAGAGCAGCAGATTCAGTCCTCAGAGAATGTGCACAGTATCTTGGAAAGTTCAGCACATGGAATGGCCTCTGCTAAAACTTGGAGGAGGTGGGTGGTGGTGTAGGGGACTCCCTCCTGGGAAGAACAGAAGCAATAGTTTCCAGGCCTGACAAAATGTCTCATGAGGTATGCTGTCTCCCTGGGGCAAAAATTCATGTTGTAACAAAGAGCCTAACAAGACTGATCAAGCTCTCTGGCTGTTATCCCTTACTTTTGGTCCATGTGGGAACCAATACCACAAGGAATAGCCTTCAGAATATCACAAGGGATTATGAGGCTTTGGGTAGGAAGCTGAAGGACATGGATGCACAGGTAGTCATTTCGCCTGTCCTTCCAGTGGAAGGGCATGGCCCAGGAAGGGAAAGAAAAGTAGTGGAGGTGACCTACTGGTTCCACAGGTGGTGCAGCTGGGAACGATTTGGCTTCATGGAACATAGTGTTCAGTATCCAGGAGGTGGACTTCTGGCAAGGAATGTGTTGCACCTCACAGCAGTTGACAGGAACATTTCTGCTAAGAGTCTGAAGGATCTGATCAGGAGGGCTTTAAACTAAGTTATGTGGGGGAGGGAGACAGTATACTTGAGGGCAGGAGTTCATCAAGTGCTGGAGATAATAGCCCAAGTGTTATACAGAGAACAAGGCAAATAGTACAAGAACCCAACAATGGGAGGGGAAAAATACCTTTAAAAGGCAGATAGGGGAATGGCCCATGGCCTTACATGTCTCTGTACTGAAGCACAGAATATGGGAAATAAATAGGATGAACTTGAACTCTTTGCTGTGCTAATATGATATAATAGACATCACTGTGCTAATATGATATAATAGGCATCACTGAAACCTGGTAGGTTGAATCTCATGATTGGAATGAGGGGTATAAGCTATTTTGGAGAAATAGACCAAACAAGAAAGGAGGAAGAATAGCTTTACAAGTTAAGGATGTGTATACCAGTGAAGAGATCCATGACTTCAATCCTGGGAGCCAGGTTGAGAGCATCTGGTTAAAATTAAGGGGGAGAGAAATAACAGGGATGTCATTGTGGGGGTCTCCTACAGACCAGACTGAGGATTTGGATGATACCTTCCTTGAACAGATGACCGTACATTCAGAAAAGAAGAGATGTAGTAGCAATGGGGGCTTTCAGCTATCCTGATATTTGTTGAAGTCAAACTCTTCCAAAAATGTAAGGTCCAACAAATTCCTCACTTGCCTTGTAGATAATTTCATCATCCAGGAGATGGAAGAGGCAACAAGGGGATCATTTGGTCAGGAATATTGAAAGAGAAGGGAGTTCATGATGGATGAGAGTTTCTTCAAAGTGAGATATTGAAGATACAACTTCAAATAGTTCCAACGAGGAGGAAAAATGGCAGGTGTCCAAAGAAATCAGAATGGATGTCTAAAAAACTTTCTACTGAGTTAAGATGTAAAAGGAACATGTACAAGAAATGGAAAAAGGGGGGAAATCACCAAAGAAGAATTCAAACAAACTAGCTATACCTGGTGTAACACTTTTTTGAATTATGACTCCTAGACTCACTCAGCTAACATGAATTCTCAGAGCTGATGTCCAAAACCTAAGCTCCAAGCTCAGCCCTCACTGAGCTCTATTCTAGTTTTAGAGGGGTGAAATAAATTATAATTCTAAAGTACTTTGCTAAATTGAGTATACCTGTACACTTATACTATGAAAAGAATGCAAATATATACTATAAAATAAATTAGTAACATGGAATACAGAACTGGTCTTGAAGTTCAAGCCATTAAAAAAAAAATACCTCTGCCTTAAGGGCAGGCAAATATATAGCCTGAGGAATGCTTTCTTAAATAACAAAAGCCACTTCTGTAAGGGGTAATATGGCAGGATGGAAATGTGCTTGCCCCATCCATTCACCCCAATTTCCTCCTCCAATTATACTCACTCACCTTTCATTGGATGTTTGTTTCTGTTTTCTGAGCAAGATGAAAGCAAAGTTTATAAAAAGAATTGAAACTCACACCAAAAATGAATCTCCCTACAGATGGTGAGGAGAGCAAGAAGGTGAATTTACGTCTAAACCTGTGGCTACAGTCCAAGTATTTCCTCATTGGCTGTACCCTGACTAAGAGCTCCCTTGTTTCATCTTGCCAGCAAGAAAGAAAATACAGTAGTTACTTTACATTGCTGCCTGGAAAAACAATTAAGGTCATTAATTGCATCAAATAGGAAGGTGGAGCAACTGTTGGATTAGAAGTACTTTTCTTTGTTCATCAACAGGAAGGCTCAACCTTTTCCGCCATTCTGTATGATTTCAGGATGGAGGATCATGTGGGAATCTAGATCTTTGATAACAGGACACTTTAGAAAAAGCACACCACTTTCATAAGATGTATATACCACACTTATGCACCACTTTTGTACCACTTTTAGTGGTGCTAATAAAAGATATCCACGCCGGCAAAGAGAGTAACTTAAACATAAAGTACTGTAACTGCATAAGAACCCTCCTATTGAGAAATTAAGGTCACTCAGACTGCAATTCTATATCTACTTAAGAGTAAGCTCTACTGGATTCAGTGGGACTTACTTCTGAGTAGGATTTGGCTGTCAAAATCTTGTTTCCATAATACTGCAAGGTCATGTGGAACTGCACTGGTTTCATTCAGCATTTTGGATTTTTTCCCATAGTCTTGGTAACCCAATGGCCTGTGTTTAGAAGTGCATAAATATTCAACTCCCTGTTCACTTAGTAAATCACAGAGATCTCATACGCACAACCCACAAATTCTTATTAGAGCACTGTGTCACATGCAATTCCACAGCAACATATTGATGGAGAGCCTGGTATAAAATGATGTCAGAGACATAGCACAGGTCATTAACTAGAGTTCTCAAAGACCTTGTTCAAATGATTCCAAGGAAGGAAGAGGGGAGGTTACTGCGAGTGAAGAAGTGAGGTTATTTTTGCTGACAAAAACATGTGGTCTGCATGATCTAGACAGTTCCATTGCAGAACTCAGATCCACTATGTATGGAATGGAATGGGCTTTTATAAAATAATTTCATAGTCATGTCAAGACTCTCTCTGTTTGACCTTTCTCATATTCTAAAAAAATACTAATTAAATATAGTTTTTTAATTGGTCATGTTCTAAGAAAAGATTTTGCCATTTGAATGTGAATTGTGATTGAAGATTGCTATTCAGCCTAATTCTTTTACCTAACAAAATCATTTCTCAGATGACAGACATTTATGCTTTAAAGGTTCCAGAAGTAATCTCTTCACAATGACTCAGAACTGTATTCAGAATATCCCACGACATTTGGCTTGTGTTCTGCAAATGGCTATACAGATTCCTGACTGCTTCAATTACAAATCCCAGAATCATCTAACCAACATGGATTCTCAAAGCTGAAGTCTAAACAATCCTAATGTTTCCAGGTTCCCCTGGCAAAGCTTTTGAATCCCTTTCCAATCCCCCACTTCAGATGTAACACAAGCGATGAAATTCTTACAGTCCCATGTTCTATCTCATTTATACTTGTCATTCTCTATGTAGAAGTGCTGTTCTCTGTTATGAGGTAACCACCTATTCACTGATCTATTGCTTCAAGTATTTTAAAGAGTTAATTGTCTTGGCTGCTCCTCTGTGAGGCCTTCTTCCCCATCTGAGAGTAAAGGTCTGGGTGGGCAAGTCAGTCAGTCCTAACTGTGTGTTGCTTTGAACGAGTGTTATGGCATATTAACTCACCCAGTATTATGAGGGAAACTATTTATGAAGTTTCTGTGTTCATAATGCTGATGCCACAGTCATTCTGGCACCCATCATTTTATCTTCTTCAGAAGAAAAATCTTACACAGTCCTGGTTCTGGAATATCCTAGTAAGCAGGATGTCTTCAACTATGTATGTACAAGAATGTCAGGAGCTTAGCTCATAAGCAAATGCCTGACAATTTTTTATGATAGGAGCCTGTGAATTGGTCAGGCAGTTAGGTCCCAAACAATATTGAGGTATAATACAGTGGTTCTTAACCTGTGGTCCAGGGAACCCACCCAGGAGGTCCACAGTGTCCTCACAGAGGGTCCACAAAGGCTTGAAGGCTGCTTGGCCAGCCTCCTGCCCACAGTAGAGTGGTGGCCACATGACAGGAGCCAAGGTAAAGGCTGGCTGCCTGGCTTGGCCTGAGCATTGTCATTTAATCCACTCTGGCCACAAACTTGCTGGAAGAAGCAGGAGAAAAGTCTTCCCTCCCCCTCTAGTGCCTCTGAGGGAAGATTTAATGGATGGTATAATTGTATTATTATTATTATTATTATTATTATTATTAGGTATTATTATTAGAGTTTTAAATCTTGAGTTAAGTCTTGTGGATCTGTGGCAACAAAAGATATTTAAAAGGGGTCCCTTGTAATGAAAAGGTTAAGAGCCACTGGTATAATACATTTCCCCTGTTCCTGCCAGTCCCTATCCCAAAAGCATTTGGATTACCTGATTAATCTGGGAGTTTATTTACAGCCTGGAATACAAGTGGATGGTCAGAGAATAGTATGAAACATTTCTGAGAGATTTAAGAGGTGACTGTCCAGACAGACACTGTATTCAGTGGATCTGTATCTAAAAAGATTGGGGCTGGGATTAGAGAAGCTTTGTCCCTTCAGATCTTTTGGATTTTAGCTCCCGAAAACCCCAGCCAATATGCTGAATAATGGGAAATAATCTCAGAGTTGTCCAAAACATCTGGAGGGACAAAGATTTCCCTGGATCAGGTTGGAACATGCTCCTGGAACCATTTCAATGCTTGCTTTCTCATGGATGAGAAAGACAAATTGGGCCACATGATATAAATTCAGCCAAAGATCAAAGATAGCCAAAAGTAATGAAGCATGAGTTCACTGCTGGAAGCATATTTTATAGATTGATAAAGAGCTTTGAAAAGTTATTTTTTGGATGCTAACTCCCAGAATCCTCCGGCAAGCATGGGCATTGGGGCTAAAGTCTAAACATTTTCTAAGCTCTGGATCTGTAGATGTTTGTAATACTGCTTCTCTCTGGGGATCTGGAGTGCAAGGTAGAATTTCAGCAGTGTTCCACTGATCTCTCTGTCCCTGCTTGGTTTACTCTTTAATGCACACTCTTTCTGCTTTCATTCACAGCAGGGATCAGCATGTGAAGGCTTGCAGGACTGAGGTCAAGACTTGGACAATAGTGTAAAACCAAATCCCTAAGGAGGCCCAAAGTAGCAACCACCACCCAAGTTCTGTGCTGCTGCTTGTACATGACAGATCATGGCTTGGATTAATCCAGAGTAGTATTTCTGATCAGTCAATGCTGTAATGCCATATATGCAATAATACAGTACATAGAGAACCAGGTTTTCACAAATTTTAGTGCATTTAGAATGATGCATTTTGCAGTCATGGGCAGTTAACATAATTGCATTTGCAAAAGCAGGTAAAATTGTCTGTCGCTGGCCATCTGGCTGTTTGCAGTGTGCCCATCTGCTCAGTTTGCACACACTCTTTTTTTTAAGACTGCAGTGACCTTAGCCTTTTTCTCCTTTTCCTCTGAATGCAGCTCATTTCTTAGGAATTGTTCCTCATTTCCATTTTCAGTCAGAAATGGGCTTTGCTGTTCTTCTGCATGGTGTGGGAAAAATAATTTCATACATGTTTCTCTCTCCCTAGTGACTACACCACAGCAGGATTGAAAGGAGGAATCTGTGAATCTTGAGGCATTTTCACACATTATGCTTTAAAGCACTCTTTAATCTCTCTTGTGTTGTTGTTTGTCTGCATGTGTGAACTCTGCTTCTTTGGCATGAAAAGTAAAGGAGACTTACAAAGCTTTAGCGATGATTGAAACCAGGATGGATAGAAGTAGCCCCCCCTCCCCCTTATTCTGTTGTCTTGTTTGCACTAATAAGCAATGCTTAAGGCAAGCTATTCGTTCAAACACTTTCTGTTTATCAGCGGTGGTTGCCAAGCTTAAAGCTGCTTGTCCTGTCTGGATTACCCATGCCATCATAAGCCTGGCAGGAAGCCAAGCACAAACATTTCTTTTAATTAAGCTTCCATTTAGCTTTTGCTAAAAGAGGTTTCTGCCCTCAATGGAACAGCTGAGCCACCAGTCTCCTGTCTCTCTTGCTCTCCTTCTATTCCATATGAAAAGCAACCTAAGAGCCAACAGCTGCTCAGGTATGGGACAAAGGCCCCAGCAGCACCCAGCCAGTAAACTGCATGAATAGGTATTATCCAAACTTCTTGGGCTGGAAAAGAACTCTATAGTTTAGCTTTCTTGGGAGCAATGCCACTTTAGAGGCAAGAGATTTAAATCAACTAACTGAATATATAATACTCTTCCCTGCCAAAGTCAACATATTATCTCGAGTGGTTATAAAGTAGAAAAACTGGAAGTTCATAGGTGTCTTACTCTTTAAAAACAGCTTTCCCTCAAAACAGAACGATATGAAATCAGGTGCTGGTTTTGATCCACAAACCCCTAAATAACTTGGGACTAGACTAATTGAAAGATGCACCACCACCCCAATGAGCCTGCCTGGAATTTGAGATCACCAGCAGAGGTGATGTTGTGTGTCCCACCACCCTAAGAGGTGAAGTTGGTGAATACACAAGACAGGGTTTTCTCTGTAGTGGCACCCTGGCTATGGCACTCCCTCCCAGGTGAAGTCAACCTAACTCCATCCTTCTAAGCTCCTGCTGGGCAACCAAGATGGCAATACTTTGTACTGTCTTTAGTCCCACAGAAAAGTAGGACTCACAAGGGGTTCCCCCTCGCTTGCTCCCAGCTCCCTGGCCTCGGGAATGAAGGAGTGTCAGCTGCTGTTCTCAGTTAAGGCCTCTTATGTCATGCCCTGCCCCTCAGAGGACTCTGAAGACAAATCTGAAAACTGGGATAACATGCTGGAGCTAGAGCAGAGTGACCAACAGCCACCACATGCTGAGGAACAGAGTGTCCACCAAGTCTCTGAGGGACAGAACACCCATCAGGCTCACTCATCTGAGCAACAGAATATCCCACAGCCTCAAACCCCAGAAGAACAGGAGACAGACTTACCCAGTTTTACTCAGTGACAACAAGAAAAAGAATCTCCCCAATGAATGGGACAGTTAAATAGGAAGCTGGAAGCAATCAGACAACACTGCGACATTCAGCTGGAACATAAATCACCAGCACCTCCTCTGGAAGAACATGACTGGCAACCAACCTGCTTGGACTCCAATTCTTGACTGCCTGCCTGTGATCTTGAACCTTGCCTTTGTCTTTGTGACCTCATCATTGGATTTCCCTATTGGACTGTTGATTTGGCTTGTCTCTCCATGTTTGATTCTTAGGACTGGGTTGCATTTACTCTTTGTGCCTAGCTCCTAGATGGCCTTTGCATACTGGTAAGCTGACTGTGGAGTTTTTCAGACAGGAACAAAAAAAGTGTTTCTGTCACAGAATCTCCACTCCCACCCCTGCCCTGTCCCTGTCACGCCACAATCACCCTCCCCACTGCACTTACCTCCTCTCCCATTGTTCTGGCACCCAGGAGTGAATGGAGCTCTAATGGTAACTATCACCCTTCCACCCCTGACTTTTCTCTATCCAACCCTTCAGCCTTTCTCTTCAATAGCCTTGTACGGTTCTTAAGAGTGTATGTTCTTGTATGATAGTTTATCTCTTGTGTTAATTTGAATAAAATACTTTCTTTAATTTCAACTGGAGTGCTGTCTAGTTAGTACTGGTACCCATTATTATGGATATAGGTGAAAAGAGCCCCGAAGTTATCGTTCTCTCACAGGCCTCCTTTTTGAGCTATAATTTTTCCATACTTCAGGGAGACGTTCTTAGGGTAACAATGGGACAGATTCAAATATATTTACAGAGGGCTTTCGATTAAACTATTTGATTAGCCCACCAGCAGTTTTGAACCATACAGTTCACTTGAAGTTCCATTGATGTCAAGGAGAAATCCTCTACATGCTTCTCCAATTGATAACGAAATGACTTTGAAATGTTTTAATCTGTTGGTATTTTCTAATGACAGAGGCAAATTAAAGATCATTATTTTAATATCATTAGGTCAAACAGTAATCCAAGAATTAAGCTGATTTAAAGGAGAAATTTATCCCATCTGGTAAGAAAAATATGCTCAAGGTGACTCAATATTTCTCACAATACAGAATGCCATTATGCATAATCTTAAAGTACCTCCAGTGCTTTATTTTTTTGGGGGGGGGCATATATTTCTCCACTCTGTAGGTGTGATCATTGTGTTCTTCCCCATTGCTCCCATACTATCTGCCTTTGAAGAAGCTGTAGTATTTCCATATTTCCATATAGAGTAAGGAGTATGATGTTTTTACTACACATAAGAGATTATCAGATGCGGCAAATACTATGTCAAAAGATCACAACAAGAACAAGAAGGGGCAACATTATCAGATGATGTTGTCTTCCAGTGTCCCAGGGGCATAGCACAGGCATGAGTAAGGCGTCCCTTTTTATCCATGGCTTGTCCCTGCCAATGCAAAAGGGAAGCTTCATCCATGGTAGTGCTATACCTCTGGAACAGCAGAAGGATGTGGGTGTCTGGTAAGGTTGCCCTTCTGTTCTTGTCGTGATCTTCTGATGTGGTTGGGAACATGATTTTTTGGCTTGTTCCCCCACATCTGATAATTTCAATATACCCTGGAATTCCCTTTTCACTCATCAAATTATGACATTGTTCCTTTCCATATGCCTTTGGTTTCCCATATAGATTTTGGAGTAGTTTGGCAGTGATCTTAAATCTCCAGGTATTACCCTTGAATCCAATGACTACTGGTGGGAATCATCATATACACTATTAGCTTCAGAGGTGGACTGTTGGGCTGGACCAAGATTAATTTGGCTATTTGACTGAAAATGCTTCTTAAAAAGGGCTCCTGAAACAGGTGTGATTCCCCACCCCTATATTTTAGACTGAGGGTCTTTGCCACTTGTCAGCTAATTTTGGGTCTTATCTGGGGTTACCTTTATTAACTTCTGGTTCTCAACTTATGATAGTTGTTAAACCAGACAGACCAAGTTAACATCAACACTCAAACATTTTCAAGTCTTGGAGTTCCAGGATATTTACATGGGAATGAACATACTTTTTAGGATATTTATTATAAGTATTCAGTCATATATACAGTTGTCCCTTCATATTCGCTGGGTTTGGTTCCAGGACCCCTGTGGATACCCAAATCCGTGAATACTCAAGTCCCATTATATGCAATAGCATAGCAAAATGGTGTCCCTTATATAAGATGGCAAAATCAAGGTTTGCTTTTTGGATTATTTTTTTTTAAAGAATATTTTAAAGCCATGAATGCTTAAATCCATGGACACCAAATCCATGGACATGGAGGGACAACTGTACATACATATACATTCCCTTTAGGGAGAATCACAAACATAGCATTGTCTGGGCAGTTCAGTTTAGTTACATTCCATAACATTATATATTACATTATATATAACATAGAAGGCATCTTATATTAAGTCATAGAATCAAAGAGTTGGAAGAGACCTCAACGGCCATCCAGTCCAACCCCCTGCCATGCAGGAATACACAGTCAAATCATTCCTGAAAGATGGCCATCTGGCCTCTGTTTAAAAACCTCCAAAGAAGGAGACTCCACCACACTACAAGGCAGTGTCTCTCTCTCTTTGGCTTTTCTTTGCAAATGAAAATTCAAGAAGGATTCAACCCGCACTTTCTGCAAGTGCACTGATGACTGAAAAGGCCAATCCAAGCTAAACATGTCCGGTTGCAGAAAGCACAGCAGAAGGGGTGATGATTCTGGGTTGTGATTCTTTCTGCATTGTCGTTTCTCTTCAAGACTTGAAGTACTTGAAGTACTTGAGTAAGGCGTCCCTTTTTATCCATGGCTTGTCCCTGCCAATGCAAAAGGGAAGCTTCATCCATGGTAGTGCTATACCTCTGGAACAGCAGAAGGATGTGGGTGTCTGGTAAGGTTGCCCTTCTGTTCTTGTCGTGATCTTCTGATGTGGTTGGGAACATGATTTTTTGGCTTGTTCCCCCACATCTGATAATTTCAATATACCCTGGAATTCCCTTTTCACTCATCAAATTATGACATTGTTCCTTTCCATATGCCTTTGGTTTCCCATATAGATTTTGGAGTAGTTTGGCAGTGATCTTAAATCTCCAGGTATTACCCTTGAATCCAATGACTACTGGTGGGAATCATCATATACACTATTAGCTTCAGAGGTGGACTGTTGGGCTGGACCAAGATTAATTTGGCTATTTGACTGAAAATGCTTCTTAAAAAGGGCTCCTGAAACAGGTGTGATTCCCCACCCCTATATTTTAGACTGAGGGTCTTTGCCACTTGTCAGCTAATTTTGGGTCTTATCTGGGGTTACCTTTATTAACTTCTGGTTCTCAACTTATGATAGTTGTTAAACCAGACAGACCAAGTTAACATCAACACTCAAACATTTTCAAGTCTTGGAGTTCCAGGATATTTACATGGGAATGAACATACTTTTTAGGATATTTATTATAAGTATTCAGTCATATATACAGTTGTCCCTTCATATTCGCTGGGTTTGGTTCCAGGACCCCTGTGGATACCCAAATCCGTGAATACTCAAGTCCCATTATATGCAATAGCATAGCAAAATGGTGTCCCTTATATAAGATGGCAAAATCAAGGTTTGCTTTTTGGATTATTTTTTTTTAAAGAATATTTTAAAGCCATGAATGCTTAAATCCATGGACACCAAATCCATGGACATGGAGGGACAACTGTACATACATATACATTCCCTTTAGGGAGAATCACAAACATAGCATTGTCTGGGCAGTTCAGTTTAGTTACATTCCATAACATTATATATTACATTATATATAACATAGAAGGCATCTTATATTAAGTCATAGAATCAAAGAGTTGGAAGAGACCTCAACGGCCATCCAGTCCAACCCCCTGCCATGCAGGAATACACAGTCAAATCATTCCTGAAAGATGGCCATCTGGCCTCTGTTTAAAAACCTCCAAAGAAGGAGACTCCACCACACTACAAGGCAGTGTCTCTCTCTCTTTGGCTTTTCTTTGCAAATGAAAATTCAAGAAGGATTCAACCCGCACTTTCTGCAAGTGCACTGATGACTGAAAAGGCCAATCCAAGCTAAACATGTCCGGTTGCAGAAAGCACAGCAGAAGGGGTGATGATTCTGGGTTGTGATTCTTTCTGCATTGTCGTTTCTCTTCAAGACTTGTTCGGCGTGAGCTCTCATACTTTCAGTAAGTTCTTCCTAATGTTCAGGTGGGATCTCTTTTCCTGTAGTTTGAACCCATTGCTCCATATCCTAGTCTCTGGAGCAGCAGAAAACAAGATTGCTCCATTCTCAGTATGACATCCCTTCTAATATTTAAATATGGCTATCATGTCCCCTCTCAACTTTCTCTTCTCCAGACTAAACATGCCCAGTTCCCTAAGCCGCTTCTCATAGGCCATGGTTTCCAGACCTCCCACCATCCTGGTCACCCTCCTCTGAACACATTCCAGCTTCTCAATATCCTTCCTGAATTATGGTGCCCAGAACTAGACACAGTATTCCAGGTGAGGTCTGACCAAAGCAGAATACAATGGCATTATTACTTCCCTTGATCTAGACAGTATACTCCTATTAATGCAGCATAGAATCACATTGGATTTTTTAGCTGCTGCATCACACTGCTGACTCATGTTCAGCTTGTGGTCCACTAAGACTCCTAGATCCTTTTCGCATGTACTGCCCTCAAGCCATGTGTCACCCATCCTATATCTGTGCATTTCATTTTTCCTGCCCTACATTTCTTCCTGTTGAAATTCATTTTGGTAGTATTGGCCCAGCTTTCTAATCTATTGAGGTCATTTTGGATTCTGATTGCATTTCTCCCCTCAGTCACTGTCTTGTAGTGGTAATGGACTGGATGAGGAAAAATCGACTCAAACTGAGTCCAGAGAAAATGGAGGTGCTTACAGTAGGGGCCCCTAAACCTGGTATCGGATTGCAACTGCCAGTCCTGGGTGGGGTCATGTCCTCTGCTAAGGACTATGTTCGCAGTTTGGGGGTGCTCCTAGACTCGTCACTTCACATGACTGCTCAGGTGAGTGCGACAGTCAGGAGCGCCTGTTATCAGCTTCAGCAGATATGCCAACTGCGCCCTTACCTGGAGACAAAGGACCTAGAAACTGTAGTCCATGCGTTGGTAACCTCATGACTCAATTTCTGCAATGCTCTCTACATGGGGCTACTCTTATACCTAGTTTGGAAACTACAACTGGTGCAAAATATGGCGACCAGGTTAGTCACCGGGAAATTGAGAAGGGAGCATATTACTCCAATCTTGAAATGACTTCACTGGCTGCGTATCAGTTTCTGAGCACAGTATAAGGTATTGGTAATGACCTATAAAGTCCTACATGACCTAGGTCCAACCTACCTAAGGGAATCCCTCCTCCCATATAATCCGCTCTGTAACCTTAGATCTTCTGGGAGGGGTTAATTGCAACCAATGAGATCTAGATTAACAATAACCTCCCAGAGATCTTTTTCTGTCACTGCTCCCAGACTATGGAATGCCTTGCTGGAAGAGATCCGTCAAGCAACCAGCTTGGAGAATTTCAAAAAAGCCATCAAAATAGATCTCTTCCGGCAGGCCTTCCTTGAATAGAATAGACCATTTTAATGGATGCTTCTACCTCTTTTTATGTTTTATGCTTATGTTTTTACGTTTTATGTTTGATGTTATAGTTTAAAGTCTTAGGGTAGTTGTTTATATTAATGGTGAATTTGCCAATTATTTTTAAATATGTATTATTATATGTAATTTTAAGGGGGGTAAACTGTTTTAAATTATTATTGTCACTATGGATTTGTTTGTTCTATATCCAATTGTTGTGAGCCGCCTTGATTGCCTTATAGGCAAAAGGCGGGGTACAAAAATAAAGTTGTTGTTGTTGTTGTTGTTACTATTATCATCATCATCATCATCATCATCATCATCCTGTCCTCTGGGGTATTAGCTACCCCTCCTAATTTGGTGTCATCTGCCAACTTGATAAGCATACCCTCTATTCACTTATCCAAGTCATTAATAAAGATGTTGAATAGCATTGGGCCCAGGACAGAACCCTGTGGCACCCCACTGGTAACTTCTCTCCAGGATATAGTCATCACATCATATTCATCATATTCATATTCCTCATGACATTCATAGGGATTTTATCTCTCTATTCAGCTCTTTAACAGGCTTGGCAATAAGTAATACATGTGAAAATACCAGACTTCTAAACCAGTTAACATGTAACAGGATTTTATCAGATGCCCCCATTATAACGTTCTTTTGCCTGCATTAAAAAAATAAATAAATCAATTTTTATGCCGGAAAAAGAACTTCCGTCTGTCCCTGTCCCCCCGCACTTTCCTCTTTTCCCGGCAAAGGCTCCTCCGGTAATAAAGAGGAAGTGAACAGAGCTCTATCTTCTTTGAAGGAGGGGAATGTGGGAAAGGATGTGAGAAGAAAAAGGCACAACTTTACCAATCTGTACCTAGGTTTAAGAATAGTCAAGAAGGGAAAGCAGCAGGGACTACCTCTCTGTTCTCCTAGTGCTAACCTGACTTCATGCATTAATGCAGTTTATTTCCAACATGATATAGGAAAGGAGATTCAACAGAAGTCACTCCTTAATAGCCTCTGCAAACCTGGAGGCTGGTCCTGAAAATCGCCTTCCCATAGTGATGTCTTCCATCCATGGAGGGAAGGTTCAGGGGAAGCCAGGGGGAAACTCATCATCACCACAGCTCCATGGGTGCAAAAGCAGCCTGAAGAATATGGTTTTGATTTGAAATTCTGGTGGAGGAGAAATGGTTAAGCAGCTTCTCTCTACCAAAGCTAGGAGGTACCTGGCCATGTTGAATGAGGATTATGGGAGTTGCAGTCCAAAAGGTAACTTTTCTAAGCCCTGCTTGGCTTATGCCCTTTCCTCCCCTCTGTTTGCAGCCTGACCAGGTTACTTTGGGTTAAAAGTAACAACAGCAGCTAAACCATGGAGGAAAGAAGAATATAATCTGCCCTGTACACTCAGGTCCTCTGGGGGACAGGATGCCGACCTGGCTTGCTTCACAGAAACCTGGCTGGGAGAGGATAGCGCTGTCACATTGGCGCAGGCCCACCCAGCTGGGTATTCTGTCAGTGAGCAGGTGAGGGGAAGTGGGCGGTGTGTGTGTGGAGTGGCTCTGGTTTATAAAGACAATCTCAGCTTGACCAGGATACCTGTCCGAAACACAGTCCACTTTGAGTGTATGTACCGTAGCCTGAGGACCAGGGATAGTTTGGGGATTCTGCTAGTATACTGACCACCACATTGTCTAGCAGACTCCCTAACCGAGCAGACACAGCTGGTCTCAGAGTTGCTGTTGGAGTCGCCCAGACTTTTAGTTTCGGGTGACTTCAACATTCCACTCGAGACCAGCTTGACAAATCTGACTGGTGCAGCTCGGGAATTCATGGAAACCATGACAAACATGGGCCTATCCCAAATGGTCATCGGGCCCACACATTGTGCAGGTCATACCCTCGATGCGGTCTTTAGTATGGAGCAGGAATATCCATGGGCGGAGGTTATAAAAATCACCGCATTGTCATGGATGGATCATTTCCTGGTCAAGACTGAACTAAGAGTCTCTTCCTGCCCCACCAGGGGTGGTGGACCCATTAGAATGGTCTGCTCCCGAAGGCTAATGGAACCAATAGGATTCCAGAAAGCCTTGGAGGGTTTAATGGTTGGTAATGCCTGTGACCCTGTTGAAGCTTTGGTTAATACCTGGAACACCGACCTTACCAAGGCTATCGACACGATCGCTCCCAAGCGTCCTCTCCAACCTGCTCCAAACCATAAGCCATGGTATACATCAGAGCTTAGGAAAATGAAGCGAGTTGGACAATGACTAGAGCGCAACTGGAGGAAAACTCAACTCTTATCCGACAGGACTCGTCATAGGAACTTTCTTAGGTCCTATCGAGAGGCAATACGTGCAGCGCAGAGATCCTTTGCCTCTGCACGTATTGCATCTGCAGAGTCCCATCTAGCAGAGCTGTTTAGGGTAGATGCACGTTATTCCTGCGCAGAACCTGTTGCTCAACCCAATGACGGCCTGCTGTGACGCATTCAACAACTTCTTTGCAGATAAAATCTCTCGGATAAGAGCCGACTTAGATGCCATTAATTTGACAGAAACAATTGACGAGGTGTCCAGCAACTTTGTTGATGTAAGTTTACTGGATCAATTTCAATCAGTGAGTACTGAGGATGTGGACAAGC
Organism: Gambelia wislizenii; assembly: GCA_030847615.1. NCBI lineage: Eukaryota > Metazoa > Chordata > Lepidosauria > Squamata > Crotaphytidae > Gambelia > Gambelia wislizenii. Next base: position 163,644,105 of record JAUMIR010000002.1, read on the forward strand.
TACTTGGTAGAGTGAGGAAGACAACCTGCCCTCTCGATCCTTGCCCTTCATGGCTGGCCATCCAGGGGGTGTGTGCCTTGATGGTGTTCCTTAAGGACATCATCAGTGCATCCCTCAGAGAAGGGTGTGTTCCATCTTGTTTAAAGGAACTGGCCATTAGGCCGCTCCTGAAAAAATCTTCCCTGGACCCCCTGGATATGAACAACTATAGTCCGGTTTCTATGTTACCATTCTTGAGCAAAGTGATCGAGATGGCAGTTGCGCTTCAACTCCAAGTGGTCTTGGGTGAAACCGATTATCTAGACCCATTTCAGACTGGCTTTAGGTTGGGATTTGGAGTTGAGACTGCCATGGTTGCCTTGACCGACGACCTGCGTCTAAGCATTGACAGGGGTAGTGTGACCCTGTTGGTGCTTTTGGACCTCTCAGCGGCTTTCGATACAATAGATCATAACATCCTCTTGGATTGCCTGAGTGGGTTAGGAATCGGAGGCACTGTGTTCCAGTGGTTCCGGTCCTTCCTCTCGGGCAGGTCCCAGAGGGTGTTGCTCGGGGACAGCTGCTCCAGCAGAAAGGAGCTTACTTGAGCGTTCTGCAGGGCATCATCCTGTCCCCGATGCTGTTTAATATCTATATGAAGCCGCTGGGTGAGATTATTCAGAGTTATGGGGCTGGGTGTTATCAGTACGCGGATGACACCCAGATTTATTTCTCCTTGTCTTGATCATCGGCCTCGAATTCCGATGGCGTCTCTCCTCATAATGATTGTCTTAAAGCAGTAATGGGCTGGATGAGGAAAAACAGATTGAGATTAAATCCAGACAAAACGGAGGTGCTCATGGTAGCGGCCCCAAAACCATGAGTTGGATTGCAACCCCCAGTCCTGGATGGGGTCACGCTCTATGTTAAGGACTATGTTCGCAGTCTGGGGGTGCTCCTTGATTCATTGCTTCAGATGACTAGTCAGGTGAATGCGACGGTTAGGAGCGCCTGTTATCAGCTCCTGCTGATACGCCAGCTGCACCATTTCCTGGAAGTAAGGGACCTCGAGACTGTGGTGCATGCGCTGGTAACCTCTTGTCTAGATTTCTGCAATGCACTCTAAATGGGGCTACCCTCATGCTTGGTCCGGAAACTTCAGTTGGTACAAAATATGGCAGCCAGAGTGGTCTCGGGAACATCTCGAAGAGACCATATAACTCCAGTATTAAAATCTCTCCACTGGCTGCCTATCAGTTTCTGGGCCCAGTATAAGGTGTTGGTTATTTACCTTTAAAGCCCTAAATGGTTTGGGTCCAACTTATCTCCGGAACCGCCTCCTCCCATACAATCGTTCCCGTGTACTCCGGTTCTCTGGGAGGAATTTGCTTCAGCCACAAAAATCTAGGCTGTCTTCAACCTCCCAGAGGGCCTTTTCAGTAATCGCCCCCAAATTGTGGAATGACCTGCCAAACGAGATCCATCAGATAACAAGCCTGAGTAGCTTTAAAAATCACTAAAGACGGATCTCTTTCGGCAGGCCTTTCCTAATTAGATCCCGGCCTCAGGAGCTCCTGGCCTCTTTTAATCTGCTGGGCCTTTATTATTTTTTAAATGTGCTTTTAGACTAGTTGTTTTTTTAACTTATATTTGTTTAAGATCTTTTTATGGGGGAGGGTGGGGTGGGTGGTGTGTAGGGATTTTTATCTGTATTTGTATTTTAAATTTTGTAAGCCACCCCGATTGTTTTTAACAGAGGGGCGGGGCATAAATAAATTTTATTATTATTATTATTATTATTATTACTCCAGTCAGCCAGGACTAGCTGGCAACAGTCACCCAGAGGAATTTTCTTCAGCTGCCCCTGGGCCATGGAACGACCTGCCAGATTTGACAGCTAAATGCCCTGTCTGAATTTAAAACACAACATAAAAGACCAGCAAGGCCTATCCAGATGATTTTTAAATTGCAAATGTTACATTGTTTTAATATGTATTGGTTTTATTTCCTCTTTTAAACTGATTATGTGTTTTTAACTGATATGTATTTTAACTGACATTAGGTGATGTGTGTTAATCTGTTGTTCCCTGCCTTGATCCATGGGGAGAGGTGGGTAAGAAATAACAACAACAACAACAATTACAGGAGATGCAGACTGAAGCTTATTGAAAAACAGATAAAGTGTTCCACTACAACAGGTAGCAGAAGAGGAAAGCAGTTAAGGACTGCCATCCATCACATACTTATCGCATTGAACTCAATAAGACACAGTTTTGAGCACACTTGCATAGGATTCTGTGGTATGTCACTGGAAGGGACATATTTTATTCTGCCACTTTTTCTCATGATTGTGTAGCTTTTCTTTAAGTGACTGTTACAGACTTCAGTACATTCTACAGTGTGTCTACTTCTGACCTCAGGCATCTTCACATCACTAAAGTACTGAGAAACAAAGCTGTTCAGATTTATGACATTTTCTTTCTTCAGTCAATAGCTGTTTAAGTCATAAAGCAAAATCTATTCAAGTGTGTTTGTCCAAAGAAATACTTTCAGAATCCACATTCTGCTGCTGTCGTTTTGATGAGTTCAACCCAAGCACACAGTAACAACAAATAGAGTGGGAAACGGAAGAGGAATAATGCCATGTCACACCAAAGATGTTCTCTTAATGCATTGAAACTGGGTGAAATGACACCTTGTATTGAGTTTATTATGAAAAAGTAAGAGAGATTCAGAGAAGAAAAATACTAAGTGCTGAGAGATCTTGAATAATGGCCATGGAGATTAAATGACTTGGTATATTTAGGATGTGGTCTTTTAATGCCAGTTGTAACAATAGTAGGGCATACCCTGAAGTTGGTTCCTAGTACCTAGTCTATCCTTCCTAGTTTCAAGTCCACATTCAACATTGAGCTGCATGGCTATGGAGCTGTAAGATACTGTATGGGCCTAAGCTAATTTTGGGCATATAAACATCAGTTCCTTAATCAGGTAGTTCATACAGTACTGAGGTGGGACAAGGAACTGAGAACTAGGAACCAACTTGTCTAGATGTAGTGGTTTGCTGTGAGTGGGTGCAAATTTTTGCCCATTCACAGCGAAGTTGATTTGACTTCACCATTTCCACGCCTATTCACATCCATTTGCATTCATTTGAATTGAGTGGGCATACACGCTCATAAAAGGCAATTGAGCAAAAATGCACAGCTGATTTGGACGGCCACACATATGAAAACATGCATCTACGCGCATTTTCCAGGAAGCTTCAGGGAAAACCACAAATCCTTTTATTGTGCAGTTTGTTCCCTTATAAACAGGATTGTACTTTTTCAGCCACTGCACAATGGGTATATGTAGTTCAAGGCTATGAAGGTGGAGTTCTGCAAGTATATCCTTTGAATGCGAGGTTGTGCATTTTTGGCCAGTGCATAACTACTTCCCAGTGCCTTCAAACTGTCATTTGATTCACTGGGAAGGTGGTGACAGCTTCCATATCATTTGATTGCTATTGGACTTTCCCCATTGCACAATGGAATCCATAAAAGAAAGTGGAGATGGTAGGTCTCCAGATGCTCAAAAGATGGCTGTTTTATTAGTTTAAAAAGGCTACTACAGAAGAAACCAGAGACACTATTAATAAAACAACCACCTTTTGAGCATCTGGAGACATGTCTCCACTCTCTTCTATGGATTCCATTGGATGCTTCTGTTACCATGCCTTACTACCCCCTCCCCATAATATCTGATACTTGACAATACTGGACACTCCAAGGGGTCTAGTATAGTGGGGTGATCTAAAATGAGGCCAATGGAGGTCACAAGAACCTGGGAAGGTGTCTTGGAAATATTCTAGCAAACACGCCCAAGACAGATTAAGTGGAGATGCTAGCAAAACAACACCATTAAGGAAGTATGTGTTAATTCCTTCTTGAGGGCCCTGGCAATGAGTCACACATGCTGAACAATCAAGTGACCTACATACCTCATATTCCCAGGAAATATCCCTCTGCACCCCCTCCTGTCCTACAATGTGAGGTTGCCATAAACTCATCAATCCCTATCTCCCAGCCATTAACAGCAATCACCCAAGTTTCAGTTTCCTTTGTTTATTCGGTGGGAAACCCATCTATCTTTGTTCTAAGCCAAAATACCCCTTCAGGACACAAAATATAGTATAAATAGTAGCCCCAAACAATAGCAAGGTGTGCCACTGTGGATGACACCCAACCACCCTTTCTGCTGATGCCCCCTGGATCGGATTTCCAGTGCCACCCTCAGACTTCTGTCTGAGTACTTTGCTCCCCTCTTCAACCCTGGTAACTATTGCCCTGCCTCTCAAATCTATTCCTCTAACCAACCTTTCTGCATGAATGAATGCTTCTGTGTTATTTTCCAATAAAAAACATTTTATTTCATTTTACACTGGAGTTCTCTGCAGTTAGTACTGGTATACATAGGTGAAAAGATCCTGAAGTTACCTGCCTCTCATAGCCTTCCATTTGAGCGAACAATAATAATTCCCCCAAATATTAATATCATGAGTGGGGCTCTAAAGCACCCCCCATCTCTTTGGGGAACACTCCCCAGTTTCTGCTTATTTTGTTGCACAAGGAGACAATAAGAGAATGCATTGGTAAATATGCACCCATTTGTACAATGCTGGCATTCATAGGAAGAGTGCATAGTGTGATCATTGAACAACTCTGTAGTCATAGATTTACACAACAGAGTAGGCTCTTAGCTCATGTGTTCTAGTAACATGTTCTGGAAACTTTTTTTAAAAAAAGAATGGAAAGTCTCTGAAATAAATCTTTATTGCTAAAAGCTATAAGCTGTCACAATGCAATTACTTTAAATAAGTTAAAACACAAATACTTAAACAATTACAAAGCCATATAATTTAGCACAGTGGTTCCCAAACTTATTTGGCGTACCGCCCCCTTTCCAGAAAAGATATTACTACTCAGCACCCCCTGGAAATTTTTTAAAAAATTTAATAGCAATTAAACAGAAAGATATATGTATTAATGTTTTTACTTTTTTCGTAAAATATATTAAAGAAAGGTGTAAATTAGAAACATTGAAGTTTGAAATTATGAAACTATTTATTGAACTCCGAATAAAAAGGTAATACAAAAAAAGTTAAAACATTCGAAATCATCTTAATGAGAAGGATGAACCTGGTATGCTGCTACCAATTTAGTAATCCTCGGCTCTGTTTTCGTCACCAGTAATCTTAAATCACTGCAATTGACTATTTGCAATCGGTTTCGGGTTTTTTGTTAATAAATTGGTTACCGCACTGAATCCACGTTCCACTAAGTATGATGAAGGAAATGCAATTAAGAACTTTTGAATTACAGCCCATATTTCAGGATAAGCCGTAGGGATCCCCTTTTGCAGCCAGAATTGTTGGTAGCCACGTTAGAATTTAAATTTCAATTCATCATTGTAGTTACTTCCATCAGTTCTTCTTGTAACTGTGGAGATTCTTCAATCCGGTATGTTCATTTTCAAAATATCATCAAATCGTTGATTAAAATCTGAATGGAGAGCATCCAAGTGCTCACAATAAGAAAGTATGTCTTCATCTTTTTTTCCTGCTCTTGATAAATTTGGGAACTGGCTGAATTCCCCTCGTCCAAAATTTCATTTGTACAGAAGAAGTTTTGTCACAAATGTAGAAATAACAGATTTTGTTTTTATTAAATTCAGTTCATCACCTTGAAGCTGAAGATTGCTTTCATTAAATTTTTGAAACAAGTCGGTCAAGTAAGCGATGTCACTTTTGGATTGAATTAAATTGGATTGTAAAGCATCATTTTTATCTTTCAAGAACTCCAGCACCGAGTTAAACAGCTTATAAAACCTATCTAAACAGGCACCCTTTGACAACCAACGAACTTCTGTATGAAGCAGCAAACGATTTCATCGTTTTCAATACAAAGCTGTTTAAATGATCTGTCATTCAATGATTTGCTTCTGATTGTGTTGATAGCTTTAATTACATATTGTAATGAATTATGTAGGCGTGCACTTAAATTTTTGGCAACTAGATGTTGATGATGGATGATGCAGTGCACTGTGAATGCATTGGCACCTCCTTTTTTAAATATGCAAGAAAACCCCTGTAGCACCCTACCATCACTGGAGCACCATCTGTGGCTACTGATAAGATATTACTCAGAGATATTTCTTTTTCTTTAAAAAACTCATCCAGTGCATGAAATATTGATTCTCCTTTAGTATCAGTTTGCAAATGTTTAGCAAATAATAATTCTTGGCAAATTTGTTCTACCTTTGTGAACCACACGTATGCTAAAAGTAAAGCTTCGTTTCCTAACAAAGTTGACTCATCAAGTTGAATAGAAAACTGAGATGTTTTTAAATAGCCACACAATGAATCTTCAGCATCTTGAGCCATTTCATCAATTCTTCTTTGCACTGTATTATTGCTCAACGAAATTTTCTTGATAATATCAGATGCTGGTTTGTGTAGCACAGTACGTATTACTTCACTTATAGCTGGTATAATTAGTTCTTCACCAATCGTATGAGGTTTTCCTGATTTGGCAATCATTAACGAAATACTGTAAGAAGCAAGCAAGCCAAACCCATCTTGTGTGGTTGCAGCTGAAAAGAGTTTTGCCAATGTCTGTTGTTTGATAAATTTTTCTTTTAGTGTTTGAAAAAAATCCTTATCTTTTTTATCACCATGAATTTTAGTCAAAATGTTCTTGTAGTCTGGAAGGCTTCATAGCTTCGTTTGATAAAACTTTCCGGCAAATCAGGCACATTGGTAATGTATTGTTTACAGGTGACTCAATAAAGCCATATTTCAAATATTTGCTATTATATTGTCTACATTTTTTTCTTTGGTTGAGCCATTATTATCTGTAGAAAAAATAATTTTTTATGGAGGTATTTTTAATTAATATTTTTTTGGTAATTTTTTTGAAACATTTTTGTAAAAAACAAACTAAAATAAATACTAATGAAATAAATAAACATGATATTATTAATTGTAAAGTGCATATAATTATTACAAAATAAATAAATAATACTCACTAATTATAATTGCACTATTTGTTAGTTAACTTTAACTTGTCACAATAGCACAACAATCTAACTTAGGACTTTTTTGGATGGAGAAATACACCACAAGAAGGGTCGTCCCTCTTGCGACATTGCTGCGTGGCAGGGGGGGCGTTTTTTTTTTTTTTTAAGACAAAAACTACTCTTTCCAGCCAGCTTTATCCAATATAGAGCTAATGCCATATGAACACCAGTTTGCAAAGAGACTAGCCCCATTTTGGCTCTTAAAAAGGGAGCAGGAGTACCTTTTGGCATAACCAACAAGGATTTCAGAAAGGCATTTTGTACAGGTTCAAGAGGAAAAACACTATTATGTCCCCAGATCTCAGCACCTTATAATAATTGTGGAATGATCTTCTTCTGAAAGACTTCAAAAGAGGGGGCAAACAAATACCCCCCCTTTGAGATCTATGAAACCTCAACAGGGCACTGATAATGTAGGAAGATTTTAGCTTAACTGCTTGGAAGTGTGCATTCCAAGATAGATTTGATTGGAACCCTGCACCCAGGTATTTAAAATAAAATTGTTAATCTATAGATTTTGTATTCAGACTCCAACCAGAATGGAAAGTGAGAATGGAAAGAGAAATCTATGAAGCAGAAGTACAGTTGTCCCTTCATATTCACTGGGGTTTGGTTCCAGGACTCCCCGTGGATACCAAAATCCATGAATACTCAAGTCCCATTATATGCAATGGCATAGCAAATGGTGTCCCTTATATAAGATGACAAAATCAAGGTTTGCTTTTTGGATTATTATTATTTAAAGAATATTTTCAAGCCATGAATACTTAAATCCTTGGATACCAAATCCGTGGATAAAGAGGGACAACTGTATTGATATTGCCATGAAGTAGATTTGCTCAGATTAACTGTATTTTATGAAACTAATAGCTGTACCCAGTGTAACGTATGCCATTATAGGAGACTGTAAATGTTATAAATTAATAACTCATTTTATATATTTATTCATATATTTCATAAATTGTTTTATGTGTTTTTTCTCAGAATCCTTTCACACGGTTCAACTACATGGTATTACTTTAGGAAAATTTTTTTGCATTGTTTTACAAGTGGGTGGTAAGTGGCTGTGGGAGTGAGAGGAGTGAGAGGAGGGAGGGGCCCATGTTTGGCTGGGGGATTGAGTGACAGGAGTGGCTTGTGAGGTGGAGAGGGAATTTGCATGTGGGTGGTGATTGGTTGAGGGAGTGAGAGGGATTGGTTGGGTATGTTTCCTAAGTGGCCAGTCAGCACACTGGGAAAGGAAACATACCCAGGAGTTTTAGATATAGATATAGATATAGATATAGATATAAATATATAGGTGAATGACAGTAGAGTAGAGCTTCAAAAATTTGGGATTCCCAGTTGTGCAAAGAGCATGTATGTATAAGAGAAGCTGTCCTGTGCAGGCTCACCACTCTCCTTGTGAGAAGAAAAACAGAACTGGAGATGAAGGGGGTTGAAGTTATCATGTTCCCCTCTTTGCATGTTGATTCAACACCCTTTGTAAATGATTAAATAGTCCTACCTCTCTTTTTAGAGTGCAGACATGAGAATAGGATTAACCTTGTTTATCCCCAAAGCTGTTTGTGAATACTTTCTAACAGAGAACATATGTAGTTATTTTCAAATACTTTTTAAACTTTCAGTGGAAGTGGTGGATGGAGGATAATGGCAATTTTGCAACAATAGACATTTGCTGTTTGAGTGCGGGGGGGGGGAGGAGGGATTCTCCCTTGAAAGGATACTTTATCTTCTTATTTGTTTGATACATTTGTACCCTGCCATTCAAAATGCGCAAGGCAGCTAACAACAATAAAATATGATCCCAAGACACATTTTAAGTAAGAAATATCAAAATAAATTTCAACAGGAGCAGATAAAAACGGCAACTAATTTTAAAAACTTCAAGTAAATGTGCTGATTAAGTTATGGAGTAGGGGTGTAGGTTCGATAGGTCTGATAAATAATTTATAATCTGTCAACAGGAGGCTTTCAATGAATGGATTAGACTCCTTCAGTAGCAAAGTCTGGACATAGTCACAGACATGGCCCTTGTTCAAGAGCCTGACAAACACATAATTCAGAGGAGACATGCCCGAAACTCCCAAAAATGATCTACATTAATCCCCTGACAAACCCACAAGATCACACAAAATTCTTGCATTTAAAAGGATCAACTGAAAAAAGTTCCACTGAAAGAAGGAATACCGAAGAGGCAGGTGGTATGCAAGAAACAATTTAACATGATCTGCTTCTGCAACCATCTTGTGTCTAAAGGATAAGAATAGATGATGCTGATTCTGTAGGATTCCAATACACATCAGGCATCATCATCATCTTTCTTACCCACCTCTCCCCGTGGATCGAGGCAGGGAGCAACGGAGTTACACACAACAATATCCATTAAAATGCATATCAGTTAAAAATGCATACCGGTACATGGCCAATGGATGGTGGGAATTTTAGCCTACTCATGTCTGAAGGGCCATTGGGTCCCTCATCCCTGCTGTAGACATTCTGCTTGGGTAAAAAGTCAAGGTATTCATGTACTTTGTCTTTCTAGTCATTACCAATAATATTGGTTTGTGGAACCATTGAGAGACAATAGATTGGCTCAGCTTGCCAGCATTTAAAATCTATTGATATACCTGTTTATTGTCAAAGCAGTCAAGGTGGGTGATAAATTGAAAATGACGGCATGTCATCCAATATGCATTTTAAAAAATGAAAAGGGTGATGGGAAAGGAGAGGAATATAAGCAAAATCAGGTACCAGTTCTTATAAAGTACTGCATAATTGTTATACAACTAGGTGAAATGCTCACTGCAGAAGATGGTTCCAGGAGGAAAGGAGGCACAAAGTTTTTTCCTCTTTCTCTATGCTAGTTCTTCTACTATGCTTATGATGGGAATTGTGTGCCTCTCCCTATGTTGTTGGACTCCAACTCCCAGCTTTCCACACCATTGGCTGTGCTGGCGGGGGCTGCTAGGAGCTGCAGTCCAACAACATCTGGAGGGCCATATGCTCCCACCTTCACACTAAGCCCATAGCTCTTCATAGCTTATTCAACATTTTCATTATTAGAAGGGGAGCAAAATTAAAATCTTAGTGAAACAGCCTGTTGTGAAATTTTAAACTGAAGAGGCAGCTAAGGAGGCTTAAATATAACTGCCAGAAAAGATGGGGAACCAAAATGAAAAGTCTGTATTGTTTGACTGACCTCCAAAATATTAGTTTTGACTAACTCTCAAGTGGCTGTTTTAGCTGAGCAAAGAAAAGCCCAAAGGGAACAAAGTTCTGGAAGGCACTAATCTTGACTGATTTTCCTTGTTTTTTTTTCTGGGCTGTAAGGCCGTGTTCTGGAAAAGTTTCTTTCTGATGTTTCGCCTGCATCTGTGGCTGGCATCTTCAGAGTATGGTTGAGTAGGAGTGTGTAAGCAGTTTATATGCTGTTGGGGAGTGCATGTACATTTGTGTAATTGAATGGTTAGTTTCTGGGTATAGAAATGCAATAGTTGTTAGTGTCTGTTTGGCTAAGGGCTGGTTGATGGGCCATTAACTGCTTGACTGAGTCTGATGCTGTCAGTTTCTCAGTGGGTGCTTTGTATGCTGTTGTTGTGTGCTTTCAAGTTGTTTCATAGAATCATCGAATCATAGAGTTGGAAGAGACCTCAAGGGCCATCCAGTCCAACCCCCTGCCATGCAGGAATACACAATCAAATCATTACTGACAGATGGCCATCCAGCCTCTGCTTAAAAACCTCCAAAGAAGGAGACTCCACCACACTACAAGGCAGTGCATTCCACTTCCAAACAGCTCTTACTGTCAGGAAGTTCTTCCTAATGTTTAGGTGGGATCTCTTTTCCTATAGTTTGAACCCATTGCTCCATGTCCTAGTCTCCGGAGCAGCAGAAAACAAGCTTGCTCCATCCTCAGTATGACTTCCCTTCAAATATTGGAACATGGGTATCATGTTCCTTCTCAACCTTCTCTTCTCCAGACCAAACAAGCCCAGTTCCCTAAGCTGCTCCTCATAGGGCATGGCTTCCAGACCTCCCACCATCCTGTTCGCCCTCCTCTAGACATGTTCCAGCTTCTCAGTATCCTTCCTGAATTGTGATGCCCAGACCTAGACACAGTATTCCAGGTGAGGTCTGACCAAACAGAATACAGTGGCACTATTACTTCCCTTGATCTAGACACTCTACTCCTATTAATGCAGCCTAGAATCATATTGGCTTTTTAAGCTGCTGCATCACAATGCTGACTCATGTTCACCTTGTGGTCCACTAAGACTCCTAGATCTGTTTTTGCATGTACTGCCCTCAAGCTGTGTGTCACCTATTCTAATATCTGTGCATTTCATTTTTACTGCCCAAGTGTAGTATCCTACATTTCTTCCTGTTGAAATTCATTTTGTTAATATTGGCCTAGCTTTCTAATCTGTTGAGGTCATTTTGGATTCTGATCCTGTCCTCTGGGGTATTAGCTACCCCTCCTAATTTGGTGTCATCTGCAAATGTGATAAACATACCCTCTATTCAATCATCCAAGTCATTGATAAAGATATTGAATAGCACTGGGCCCAGGACAGAACCCTGTGGCACCCCACTGGTCACTTCTCTCCAGGATGAAGAGGAGCCATTGGTGACTACCCTTTGGGTTCAGTCAACCAATTACAAATCCACCTAACAGTTGCATTGTCTAGCACACATGTTACTAACTTTTTTGCAAGAATATCATGGGGGACCTTGTCAAAAGCCTTACTAAAATCAAGATACACTACATCCACTGCATTCCCTTCATCTATCAAGTTTGTAACTCTATCAAAAAAAGAGATGAGATTAGCCTGGCATGACTTGTTTTTGAGAAATCCATGTTGACTTTTTGTGATCACGGCATTCCTTTCTAAGTGCTTATATAGACTGTCTGTTTAATGATCTGCTCTAGAATCTTCCCTAGTATTGAAGTCAGGCTGACTGGGCGGTGATTATTTGGGTCTTCTTTTTCCCCCCTTGTAAATGTTGGGAACAACATTTGCCCTCTTCCAGTCTGCTGGGACCTCTCCTGTTCTTCAGGAATTCTCAAAGATTATTGACAGTGGTTCTGAGAATACTTCTGCCAGTTCTTTTAATACCCTTGGATGAAGTTCATTTGGCCCTGGAGACTTGAACTCATTTATACCGGCCAGGTATTCCTGAACTACCTCTTTACCAATTCTGTCCTGTATTTCCCCTGCTGCATCATCTGCTCCATCTTCTCCAGGTTGAGCACTGTTCCCCCTTTGGGAGAAGACCGAAGCAAAGAAGGTGTTAAGATGTTTTGCCTTTTCTCTGTCCCCTGTTAGCCTTTCACCATCTTCTCCACACCGCGGCCCTATCATTTTCTTGTTCTTCCTTTTGCTACAGACATATCCCCCAAAACTTTTTTTATTGTTTTTAACCTCTCTAGCAAGCCTGAGCTCCAGCTGAGCTTTGGCTTTTCTGACTTTCCTCCTACATGAGCTGGCTATTTGTTTGAATTCCTCTTTGGTGATTTCCCCCTTTTTCCATTTCTTATACATGTCCTTTTTAAGTTTTAGCTCAGTTGAGAGTTTTTTTGACATCCATCCTGGTTTCTTTAGACACTTCCCCTTTTCCCTCTTCATTGGAACTGTTTGAAATTGTGCCTTCAATATCTCACTTTTTAGAAACTCCCATCCTTCATGAACTCCTTTTAGTATTTCTGACCATGGGATCACCCTCAGTAATTCCCTAAGTTTTCTGAAATCAGCTTTCTTAAAGTCTAGAATGCATGTCTGACTATGCTTGGCTTCCCCTTTCCTCTGTATAACAAACTCCAGGTCGCTCCCTCCTAGGGATCACATCACTTCCACACCCTTAACCAGGTCATCCCCATTGGTTAGGATCAGATCTAAAATAGCTGATCGCCTTGTTGCCTCTTCCACCTTCTGGACAATGAAATTTTCTGCAAGGCAAGTGAGGAATTTGTTGGACCTTACATTCTTGGCAGAGTTGGACTTCCAACAAATATCAGGATAGTTGAAATCCCCCATTACTACTACATCTCTCCTTTCTGAATGTGCAGTCATCTGTTCTAGGATGGCATCATCCAACTCCTTGGTTTGGCTTGGAGGCCTGTAGTAGACCCCCACAATGACATCCCTGCTGTTTCTCTCTCCCCTAATTTTTACCCAGATGCTCTCAATCTGGCTCCCAATATTTAAGTCATGGATCTGTTCACAGGTGTACACATCCTTAATATAAAATGCTACTCCACCATCCTTCCCGTTTGGTCTATTTTTCTGAAATAGGCTATACCCCTCTTTTAGTACATTCCTATCATGAGACTCATCCCATCAGGTTTCAGTGATGCTGATGATATCATATTTGTTTTGCTGTGCTAAGAGTTCAAGTTCATCCTGTTTATTTTCCATGCTCTGTGCATTCGTATAGAGACATCTGAGACCATGGGCCATTTCCCCTATCTGCCTTTTAAAGCGTTTATTCCTCCCAATGTTGTTGTGTTATTTGCCTTGTTCTCTGTATAACATTTGGACTATTTTCTCTAGCACTCGATGAACTCCTGCCTTCAAGAGTATTGTCTCCCTCCACCATACAACTCAGTTTAAAGCCCTCCTGATGAGATATTTCAGACTCTTTGCAAAAACATTCCTACTAACTGCTGTGAGGTGCAGGCCATCTCTTGCCAGAAGTCCACTTCCCTGAAACTGCATCCCATTGTCCAGGAAGCCAAATTGTTCCCGGAGGCACCATCTGCATAGCCAGTTGACCACCTCCACTATTCTTCTCTCCCTTCCTGGGCCATGCCCTTCCACTGGAAGGACAGATGAAATGACTCTCTGTGCATCCAGGTTCTTCAGCTTCCTACCCAAAGCCTCATAATCCTTTGTGATCTTTTGGAGGCTATGCCTTGCAGTGTCATTGGTTCTCACATGGACGAAAAGGAAGGGATAATAGTCAGAAGGCTTGATGAGTCTTGTCAGCCTTTCTGTTACATCTTGAATTTTTGCCCCAGGTAGACAGCATATCTCCCGATACATTTTGTCAGGCCTGCAGACTACTGCTGCTGTTCCTCGCAGTAGGAGCCCTGGTGGCGCAGTGGTTAAATGCCAGTACTGCAAGTCACCACGTCGCAAGTTCAATTCCAGCGGGCTCCAAGGTTCACTCAGCCTTCCGTCCTTTCGTAGGTCGGTAAAATGAGTACCCAGCTTGTGGGGGCAATTAGCAAACACACATTGGAAACTGCTTAATGCAGTGTAGATGTGTAAATTGCTGTTGCTTAAAATAATTTGTAAGCCGCTCTGATAGCCTTCTGGCTGAAAAGCGGGGTATAAATAAATAAATAAATAAATAATAGGGAATCCCCCACCACCACTACCCTCCTTCTCCTTCGAGTCTTGGCAGAGGCCACTTCATGTGCTGAATCTACCAAGGTTTCCTGTATGTTCCCTGAGGCCTGGCTGCTGCTCTTTATCTTCTTCTTTGGAAAGAGAGAGAGCTTCAAATCGATTCTATAGCTTCAAGCTGGTTGAAGAAGCCCTGGCCTTTCTAGTTCTCTGTGTCACATTCCTCCAAGTGTTCATTTCCTGTGCATGGGTAATGGCCTCCTCCGTAGACACCTCCCTGTTGTGTTCTGCTTCCAGGATGGTCTTCTCCGCTCTTTCCAAGAAAACTTTCTGTTCCCTAGTAACCCTACGGCAAACCTATCACTGTGTTTTCTTGGCAAGAATTATTCAGAGGGGGTTTGCCTTTGCCTACCTCTGATGCTTGCCCCAGGTCACCCAGGGAGTATGACTTGCCCCAGGTCACCCAGTGGGTTCCCATGGAGATTCAAAACCTAGCCTGAATCCACACTACACAAATAGTCCAGTTTGAAACTGGATTATTTGCCATGGCTCCTTCCTATTGAATCCTGGGATTTGAAGTTTTACAAGGCATTTAGCCTTCTCAGCCAAAGAGTGCTGGTGCCTAACCAAACTACAAAGCCCAGGATGCCATAAGAAGGAGCCATGGTAAATAATCCAGTTTCCAACTGGATTATTTGTGTAGTGTGGATTCAGTCCTAGTCTCCATAGTGTAATACAAGCTCAAACCACTACACCATCCTGGCTCTCAATACATATACATTTGGAAATCCGGAATCCTCTTTTCTAATGCAAATGTGTCAGTGAAATCAGCAGTGAGGGTTTCCATGCATTTGTGAGAAAGGAGGACATGTAGAGGTCAGGTCTTTTGCAGACCACATTCTGCTGACAGAGAGATGCTTCTCCTCCTCTCTCATTATACTAGAACTCAGATCATCCACTGTAGCTGAATGGCAGGAGATTCATGTCAGATTCACATAGCTAATCTGTGGCATTCACTGGTGCAAGAAGTAGCAATAGCCACCTACTTGATTGAATCTAAAAGGGAATTAGACAAATTCATGTTAGATGAAGCAATCAGTGGCTACAAGTCATTATGAGTATATCTCTCCTCCACAACAAGCAGCAGTATGCCTCTGTATGCTAGTTGCCAAGGAACATGAGCTGGAGTGTCTATGCTCATGTCTTCTTTTGTGTTTTTTCCAAGCATTTGGCTCACAGCTTATGGTAACGGATACATGTTGTGTTACCAAGTTGATGCTTAGGTGCAGTACCATGCAATCCTTCTGAAACTGTATGAGCATACTTTGTCCCCAATCAAATGTGCTTGATATTTCACCCTCTCACCCATGGTTGGACACCACCTAGGCAATTAATTGATTGTGGCATACTCATTTGAGTAAGATTTCTTGGCCATGTGCCTGGATTGGTTCAGTGACTTGGTTCCCCCTATTCTTTTCTTCACTTAAGGGTGTCCTTGACTTCTAGAAGGTGGTAGTCTCCATAAATAGGTAGTATGGTCACAGCTGAGGCCAGCTAGTATATATATATATATATGGTTGAATGATGACTGACAACCTAGAAGCCTCACTTCCAAACCAAAGGAGTGGCCAGAGGACAGACACAGCCTCACACTCTCTACATATTCAAGGAGGCTTGTCCTCCTTGGCCTTCAGTAACTGTGCCTGCATGACCTAACATTGCACATCTCTTTTTCTATAAACCAATAAAGTCATGACCAGAGCTTGGAGGAAAAAAGAATGAATTGGTAATTCATCGGCATAACTAACATTCAGCCCAACAAAGAGTAAAAGTCGGTGCAATAACCTAAAAAAGTGGGCCCAAACTATTGCAAACATGCCAGCCATTTTAACAGATGGCTGAAAATAGTTTAAGTTACTCTGCTCTAGGAAACAGGGAGAAGGTAAGACAAAGGACAGCCTCAATTGGTCATATGACTCTTTGCTACTGGGCTGTTTCCTGGGGCTCTTTCACACTACACAATTATAATTCTATGATTCCACTTTAACTGCCATAATAACACCCTAAGGAATCTTGGAATTTGTGGTTCACCCCAATCCTTGTATCTACTGGATTGTGCGTTTTGTAAGGCACAATCAAGGTCAGGTTAAATAAGAGAGAGAAGGTGGTAGAGAAGAGTGTGGTGGTTGAGGTGGTGGCACAAAGATGTACTTCAATAAAATGTGACGACAGGTTTTGGGTTTTTTTGAGACCTTGCTTTAGGAGGCCCTCCCTCAACCTGGCAGATGTTGGAATACAAATCCTACCACCCCAGCCAGCAATTGAATTACAAGGTTTGTAGTCCAAGGCATCTGGAAACTGCCAGCTTGAGAAAGGCAACTTAAAGATACAAAAGGAGCCAACTGATGCAAACGTAAGATACAAAAGGAGCCAACAAATTGTGCCACTTGGAGGAGAGGTGTCAGTCACAGTAACATAAGTTATCTTCTAAGATTTCTTTCAAAGCCAATTAATAACTTAGGCTGAGATTCTGCATAGGGAAACACAGCTACAATGAGGCAGTTATGATGATATAGCTACATGATGTAACTATACATCCCTCCAAAAACCTACCTTTTAAGCCCTGCTGTCTCTCTCCCAACATCTAGCCCTCTCCTGATAGTGGGATGCACTATGACAGGTACAAGGGTGGGGTGGGTGGGGGCCCTCTCTCTGGCTTTTCTTCGCAATCGAAGATTCAGGAAGGACTCATCCCGCGCTTTCTGCAAGCGCGCTGATGACTAAAAAGGCCAATCCGAGATAAACAAGTCCTGTTGCAAAAAGCACAGCAGAAGGTCTCCTTGGGTGATGTTTTTGGGTTGTGATTCTTTCTGCATTGTCGTTTCTCTTCAAGACTTGTTCGTCGTGAGTTCTCAAATAAGGCTGCAGCATTGTGGATAGTGTGTCTCCATGCCTCCCGATGTGAGGCCAGGGCGGACCACTGTTGGTGATCAATTTGGCCAAGCCTGAGATGTTGTTTCAGGGAGTCTTTGTATCACTTTTTTGGAGCGCCTCTCTTACGCTGACCCGTGGCGAGTTCACCGTAGAGTAGTATTTTTGGGAGGCGATGGTCCTCCATCCTAGAAACGTGCCCTGCCCAGCACACCTGTGTTCTCAATATCATGGCCTCAATGCTGGTGGTCCCTGCTTGCTCAAGGACAGCAACATTCGTCACATAGTCAGTCCAGTGTATATTTAGGATTGTGCGTAGACAGCGCTGATGAAAGCGCTCGAGGAGTCGTAGGTGGTGGCGATAGGTGACCCATGTTTCAGATCCATAAAGGAGGATAGACAGTACGATGGCTCTATACACACTGATTTTTGTGCTTTGCCTCAGGTGTTTATTACTCCAGACTCTTTTGTGAAGTCTTCCAAATGCACTATATGCCTTTCCTAAATCTGTGATCGGTCTCTTTGTCAATCTTGGCATCTGAGGAGATGATGCTTCCCAGGTAGGTGAACTGCTGAACGGACTTGAGCACAGATTTGCCGACGGCAATGTGGGGATGGTGGTGTTCGTCCTGTGGTGCAGGCTGGTAAAGAACTTCCGTTTTCTTCAGGTTGACTTCTAGCCCAAACAGCTCTGCAGCTGTTGCAAAGCAGGATGTTAGGCGCTGCAGAGCTGCTTCTGTGTGGGCAACAAGGGCAGCATCATCGGCGAAGAGCAGCTCACGGACTAGATAGTTTAGAGTCTTAGTGTGAGCCCTCAGAAGGCTTAAGTTAAACAAGCTACCATCAGTACGGTAGCGTATATAGATGCCGTCATCTTCTTCGAGCTCTGCCATAGCCCTTTGGAGCATCGTGCTAAAGAAGATTGTAAATAAAGTTGGTGCAAGAACACAACCTTGCTTCACTCCATTAGTTATTAGAAAGGGCTCTGAAAGAGCATCGCCATATCTGACTTGATCACGCTGGCCCTCGTGTAGCAAGATCATCATTTTAAGGAATTTGGGGGGACATCCTAGTCTTTCCAGGATCTGCCACAGACCTTTTCTACTTACAGTGTCGAAGGCTTTGGTGAGGTCGACAAATGTTACATAGAGACCCTTGTTCTGCTCCCTACATTTTTCTTGCAGTTGCCTAAGGGCAAATACCATGTCTGTAGTACTCCTATTGGCTCTGAAGCCACATTGGCTTTCAGGGAGAAGTTCTTCTGCAATAGCAGGAACTAATCTGTTCAGGAGTATCCTTGCAAGGATTTTTCCAGCAATAGAGAGCAGTGTTATGCCTCGATAGTTTGAGCAATCGGATTTTGCTCCTTTTTTCTTGTACAGGGTGATGGTGACTGCATCTTGGAGGTCTGATGGCAGTTCCCCTTTTTCCCAGCAATTCACAAGGAATTCATGGAATTTATCGTGGAGTGCATGACCTCCGTGTTTCCAAACTTCAGGTGGGATTCCATCAATCCCAGCTGCCTTGCCGTTTTTCATCTGCTGTATGGCCTTAAGGGTCTCTTCCAAAGTGGGAGCTATGTCCAATTCATTTTTCATTGGTTTTTGTATCATATGTTGGATAGCTGAGGCTTGGACTACTCGGTTGGTGCTAAAGAGACTTTGAAAATGTTCAGCCCAACGATTTAGGATGGAGGCTTTATCAGTAATTAATGTTTGACCATCTGTACTGTATAAGGAGCTTTGGACCTGATAAGTAGGTCCAAACACTGCTTTAAGAGCTTCATAAAATCCTCTATGATCACCCAGATCTGCACAGCGTTGTGTCTTTTCTGCTATATTGATCCACCACTTGTTCTGCATGTCTCGGAGTTTTTGTTGTAGTTTGCTACATGTGAGGCGGAAAGCTGCTTTTCTTACATGACAGGTTGGCTGGGCGAGGTATGTCTGGTGAGCAGCTCTCTTCCTTGCCAACAGCTCCTGGATCTCTTGGTTGTTTTCATCAAACCAGTCTTGATTTTTCTTGTGGGAGAACCCAAGGGATTCTTCTGCAGACTGGAGGATACTGTTTTTGATATGTTGCCAAAGCACTGTGGGAAAAGGATCTGTAGGATGGTCTTCAAGTTTCGTTTGTAGATTTCCCTGGAAGTTGTCTCTCATGGTAGCTTGTTGAAGATTGTTGACTTGGAGTCTCTTCTTTAAGATGCCACCCCTCTTAGGTTTGAACTTAAGATGAAGATTTAGTTTACATCTGACGAGGCGATGATCTGTTTGGCATTCTGCACTGGGCATCACTCGGGTATGACGGACATCACGAATGTCTCTCTTACAGACTAGAATGTAG
The DNA here is from genome assembly GCA_030847615.1 of Gambelia wislizenii. Classification (NCBI taxonomy): domain Eukaryota; kingdom Metazoa; phylum Chordata; class Lepidosauria; order Squamata; family Crotaphytidae; genus Gambelia; species Gambelia wislizenii. The sequence goes on from JAUMIR010000002.1 coordinate 163,663,829, forward strand.
TCAATGAGGTGCCAATGTTTGGATCGGGGATGCATCCAGGTTGTCTTCAAGCTATCTTTCTGCTGAAAGATTGTGTTTGTAATAGTCAGCTGTTGTTCTGCACAGAACTCTAGCAGGAGGCGTCCGTTATCATTGCAATTTCTGACACCATGCTTGCCTAAGACACCTTTCCAGGCTTTGGAGTTCTTTCCTACTCTGGCATTGAAGTCACCAAGTATAATAATTTTATCTTCTACAGGGACTTTTTGTATGAGTTGGCGTAGGTCTGTGTAGAATTTGTCTTTCTCTACAGGGTCGGCTTGCATAGTTGGGGCATATATACTAAAGAGAACAACATGTGGGAGGCGTAAGGAAATAATGCGATCAGAGTGTCCTGTTGGCAAGGTTTCGAGTTTGGAGGCAATGGAGTTTTTAATCATAAAGCCTGCTCCTGGAAGATGTTTTTCGGTTTTGGGTTTGCCAGACCAGTAAAGTGTGTAGCCGGCGCCATGTTCTTTAAGGCTGCCTTCCTCATGGAAGCGAACTTCACTAAGAGCAGCAATGTCAATATTAAGCCGTGATAGTTCAAGGGCTATTAGGGCTGAATGACGCTCAGGCCGTCCACTATCTTCAGAGTCTTGCATGGTTCTGATGTTCCAGCATGCAAGTGTCAGTTTATTTACACCTCTGGAGGCCGGTGTGTGCCTTTGTTTCTTTGCCTTGGTTTGACCGCATCAGAAGATTCCCGTTGGCCGCCGCTACCCAACCAGGTAGTTGGGGATGAGCTTTCGTTAGGTCACCTTTTCTAGGCCCCTCTCCATATGGAGCAAGCAGTGCTCTCCTTAAATAAGGCTGCTTGGTCATTCAGGATGCTGCCGAACAAGACTGTCATCTCCCGGGTCAGCCTCGAGCGACCAATGTCCTGAACCGCCTGCATGCAGGGTTGGGGCTGCGGCTTCCAGTGCATCTTTACACCTGCCGGTTTCGTCCCTCGCCAGTCGCTAAAGGGCTTTTTTGGAAATGGATTTGTCCTTCGAGCCTGTGCAATGGATTTTTCTGGTGGAGCGCAGCGTGCACAGAACTGGCCTCACCCTTTAAACCAGAGATTCATCTGCCGTGGCCTTGCAAGCATGGACGTGGCAGCGAGGTCCCCGGGCCGTAGGTTTGATTAGAGTTTCCTTCTCTTAGATGGTTGACCTTACAGGGTTGGACGAGCACCATCTGTCCGGGTTTGGGATTAGAGTTTTCCTTCTCCTAGGACGGTTGCCACAAGGCTAGAGAGCCCATCCTGCCCTTTGACGCTCTTTGTCAGACCCTTCGGTTTTGACCTGTCTGGCATGGGAGACCCTACCGGTGGCTATTATGCCACCGCCAGCATAGCTCAAAACATCATTAGGGTACGCAAGCCTCTCTCCCATGACAAGGGGGCGTCAATGGAGAGGCCCATTTAAAAGGTGAATTGCATCTCCCAGAAGATCCCAAGAGCAGCAAGTCACCCTTTTCTTCTTAACCAGCAGAACAACCTTGAGAAGGGACCCTATGTGGCCCCAGGGCTACACGTCACCTAGCCAAGAATGCAAGGTTGTGACTAATTCACATCTTGCTTCCCTCCCTTTTGTTTCCAAGATAAGAAGCAATTCTAAGAATCCACTTGAACTTGTGCTGACATAATTGTCCAGGTCCTTATAAGAAAGGGCTTTAATTCAGTGCTTATCACCCATCTTCTCTATATATTTGTTTTTCCTGATCTGTGGCCTGATATTCTCATGCCCCTTGGCTGCAGTGCTCCTTTATCTTTTAATAAGCTGATATATTCTTGTGAGTGGGTGAGAAAAGCCTGAAGTGAAGCAACACTATTCATCTATCTCTGCTTTTATGTAGTGCCAATTCTATCGAGCTGAGAGGAAGCCAAGGATTTCTGACACTGCCACAAAGATTTGCAAGATGATCTCATCATATTCTAAGAGTTTCTATAATAATAATAATAATAATAATAATAATAATAATAAATGTTTATTTTCAAGATATGATGTGCCCACAGGCATGCCTTGTTTATAAATCTCCTTGCTAAAAGTAATCTTCTCTCACACTGTTTTTGCATTAGATTTATACTTCAAAAGAGAAAAAAATCGCATAATAGAATCTTCCATCTGGTAAGAGAGACCATTATTTTTCTCCAGGCCACCTAAAAGGTGTGACATGCAATTATATATTTACAACAGTTGTGTGCTTTGAATGATTGATTATTCAAATCTAAAATCGGGAAATGGGAGAATGTTTTAACTGTAACAAGAGTACAGCAAAGGAGCAGTTTGTTCAGTTATTGGAACCTCATAAAATTCAAGAACTATACCAGGTACAATGATGAGATAAATATGTAACACAGTTACCTATGATGTTTCCTCAGTTGTGATCCACACATGTCATGAAAACCCAATTTTGCATTTGAGCTTGAAGGTTTCTCTCCAGTCTTTCTCTGGAAGACCAGGGCAAGAGGTTGTGTAGCATGGGATTCCATCCAATAACAGTTAGGTCACTCAGTGGATACATTTTGCTCAGTCATGATTTGACTATCACCATATTTAGAAGCAGAAAAATGCTTCTTGCCTAGTCAGATTTGCTAGCAATCCTGAGGACTTTTGCCTTTCCACCAACAGGACTCAGCCATAGAGAAGTAGACATCTCTACATTTTATTTTCATTGGATCTTACCCAAATTTCCTTCCTGTCCTTATCTTAAGAAGTTGCAAGACTCTGTGCAATTTTTTTTCACATGGAAATGTGTGCATTTGGATTTGATGATCTCACTAGATGAGGTTGTGCTAAGGCAGAAGCCAGAACAGATAAACCAGGGACCTCCCCCCTGCCACACAAAACATATAACTGAGAAATAAACAAGATTGGTCTTCTTTTAAAAGGTATAAAAAGTAGTTTATTTACAAATTAGCATGCACATAATTCAATATACAGGTTCAGCATCTTCAGATATTTAAGAAGAAGCAGAAAAATCTGAACGTTAGAAGGAAAGGAGGAGCTTCTCAGCCAGAGAGCTCCTTTAGATCACATGCTTCGTGGAGAATGGTCAAACAGGAAGTGTGAGATGGGGGTCAGGCCAGGAAGAGAGGAGGTGTAAACAAATAGGCAAGCAGGAAGTTTACTGTAAACATGCTTTTTCCTCAATTCCTAGAGAGGACATGCCATCTATCAATCAGTGAATTCAGGCATATAAAAGTTGCTATCTCCAACACGTCTATCTTCATACCTCCATATTTAAGCCCTCAAGTGACATTTGTTGCTAGCAGCAGTGACTCTGGTTTGTGCTACCATTTGAAAAAGGGCATAGCAAAATAACCTCTTGGTTTATCTCCTATGGAAAATCTGGCCTACACACCAGGAAAAAAAGGAAGGAAGTGGACATATTGCCTAAACTTGGTACATAATCTAGAAGAGGAGGATATGCATTGCTGTACTAATGGAGCTGCTGGACTTACCAGCCCTGCCCCGGCAGCTCGTTTGCAGGTCTTAGCTGGTGCCCCATTCTTCACCCCTTCCCACGTGGCAGGAAGGGGTGGTGTGGATGCCACTATGCCTGCCCATCTTCTTCCCGGGTTGCATTGCGGGATGGGAAGGGGTCCAAGCAGTGGCCAATCGGGGTGAGGCTTGCTTTGCCCTGATTGGCCAGTTTGAACAGGCTCCCAGCCAATCAGAGTCAAAGGTGGGCCTCGTGCTCTGATTGGTTGGAAGGCAGGACTTTGTTGCCTTCACGGTCAAAGTCAAGTTCAAGGCCACAAAGACCCCAGGGGCAATGGCATTGGGACATGCCAGCTCGGGCCAGACAGGCAGGTTGGTCGATGTCTGGATCCAAACCCATGTGTTTAAGCCAATCAGCTGCAGTTGTCATCAACAAGTTGTGGCCATTATTGCCAATATATATTCTTATATAATCTTCATTTATTATGTATTCAATATATTTTTTCAAACGTATATTGTGTCTGTGTTTCTTTGGGGAGTAGGTGAGAGGGGACACATCCTGCATGGACACGGAATGTAAAACATTCAATCACTGTCTTCATTTAAATGTTGCAGAAGTGTTGGGATATAACAGTCATCCCAATCTTCATCTAGACTCCTAATTGCTGCTGGATTGTGCATCAGATATGATATTTCTGGTATATATTATAGTACTTACTCTTAAGTTAGATCAGTCTCTGAGGTTAAAAACTGGTAGCTGGCAAACTGTTGGGAGGTTATGACATCATAAACCAACTTATGATTGTGTAAAGTTGAATTCCACCCTTGTGCAATGTTTGTATTATCAGGAAGTGAGCAGAGATGTAGCTACACCATTGGGACCATTGTGCAAGCACAGCCAGCAGTGTGGCTATTATGCAATGGTCCCATTGAGTTATGGGTCCCCGCTGTGCAATGGGGCACTGTGTGTGGTGCCCCAGTGCACACTATCACACTTCACTAGAAGGGCTATATATTGTGTCAGAGATGTCACTACAGCATTATAAAATCACACACCATAGCCTCTGATGCAGGATCTAGGTCTGGTATATCTGCAGCAGGCCTATCTAGCTGGCAGAGCCTGGCATGTTAATTTATAAAAGTTGTTTATCATTTTTATGCTGTTAAAATGGTGAAAAATGCATGCCTATTACTCATGATGATTACTTTTTTCTCCAGGTTTCTTCCTGTTTCTTCCTCCTTTCCTCCTCTTCCATTATCATCATCATCTTAATCTTAGGATTGATAAGACAATGGCATAAAACTTGAAAAATTCTGTTCAAAATGCCTCAAAAATCATCTACATAGTTGGAGAAGTTTGATATCACTTCAACTGTCATGGCTCCATCCTAACAGAAGCCTGGGATTTATGGTTTAGTGGTGAGGTACTTAGAAATCCTTTTGACTTCCCTGCAATGCAGCACTAATGTTCTTTGGCCAAGAATACAAAGTGCTTGAGGGAGTGACACCACAGCAGCAACACGGTATCAGGTTACACAATGGTGACTAAACACACTCTGATTGGAGATACACCCTGCATAATTAGAAAAGATTACTTGTTATGCAAAAATCAGGTATCACTATTACCACGTATTATAATACTTTTGAAATTTAATTTCATTAGGTCCTTTTCTCATCCCCTTAGGTAACTCTTTAGTATGGATGTTACCTTATTAGCTTACCCTACCACCCCTATTTCATAATTGCATATATTGGAAACATTTCAGGGTCACGCTGACCAGACGTTGTTTAAGGTCAAGCTAACCAGAAGACAGTCAAGATCACAACATCAAAATGGTGTCCAGCATAAAAATGGTGGGAAAACCCAGATAGGATTATGCAGAAATGCCAGTCATTAATGGGCCTATGCTAATCTTTTCAAACAAGCAGTGACCATCCCTCACCCGTCCCCTACATAAATCTTTCCTATATACCCTACCTGTCCGAACATTAAGAGGTTGCTGCAGATCCCATCAATGTTTTGTTACTCCAAACTAAGGCAATCAGCCCATTCCGGACCATCTTGTCCATGCTGTGAAAAAGCCATTCACACTGTGTCATAACTAATGCACCCCTTCAGGGTATGAAATAGGGTATAAATATCCCAACCATACGTGCCACAGACCAGACCCACCATTCTGTGTGTCGCCTTCCCATTCTCTTTCTCAATGGACCAGATCCCCCTGTGCCACCCTCAAATGCTGTCTGAGTCTCTCCTCTGTGCCGAGCTCTTTCTCAGAGACTGGTAACTATCACCCCTTCCACCCCTGACTTTTCTGTATCCAGCTCTTCAGCCTTTCTCTTCAATAGCCTTGTATGCTTCTTAAGAGTATGTGTGCTTGTGTAATAGTTTATCTCTTGTCTTAATTTGAATAAAATACTTTGTTTAACTTTAGCTGGAGTGCTCTCTACAGTTAGTACTGTTATCATGGGTGAAAAGCTCCCTAAAGTTACCCTCCTCTCATAGGCCTCCTTTTCAGCTATAATTCTCCAGACTTCAAGGAGACACTCTTAAGGTAACAATTTCTAACCTCTTATACCCACCCAAACTGTGGCAATTTAGAACTCAGTAAAAAAATTTTAAAAAGTCACAGAGTCATATGTTGAGGCTGGAAAAATATTTGGCATCTATATCAAGCAGAGTGTAAGGCACAATCTCCTTGACCCTTTATAGCCTTGGAGCTTCCATTTGCCACACAAAAACTTTTCCAGCTTCATGTTCCAACCTGCTAAAATCGAAGACCTCTTTCTGAATATTCAGACCAGGCCTTGTTAGTCAGCTCAAAGTCAGCATGAGGCACAAAAGGCAGGCAAGGATCCCATACCTTATATTGTGTTGGGAAAAGGGCCGAGGGAGTTATTCAAACATTTTGGTGGATTTTCACCAGGATACCAACAAGCTGGGCTGAAGAGTTCCACTTTGTTTTTGCATGTTTTCCCTCCAGAAAATGTTGCAGGACAGCCTGCAATCGCATTCATTAATCTATTACAGTTCACCTTCTGTATTCATGGATTCTGTATCCATGGATTCCATCATCCACAGTTTGAAAATATTCCAAAAAAATAAAAAAAATAAAATTAAATAAATAAAAAATAAAATTCCAGAGAGCAAATCTTGATTTTGCCATTTTATATAAGGGACACCATTTTACTATGCCATTGTCTATAATGGAGCTTGAGCATCCATGGATTGTTGGCATCCACGAAGGTGGGGGTGGGGTCCTAGAACCAAACCCCAGTGGATACCAAGGGCCCACTGTACTGACACAGGAATAGTAGTGGTGGTTGGTGGTAGAGGTGCTGCAGTGATTGGATTAACTGCATTTTCTAAATGTCTTCTGCATGTTACTCAGTGGTTTTATATTTGAATAGATCTCAGTGGATTTGCAGTTATGTTTCTCTAAGTAGCTGGTTCTTCTAAATCTGCTGTTCTCAGCTGTGTGTGTTCCACAACAGAAAGACTTACTTATGACCTCAGCCTTTTGTTTGTCTTTCAGTTGTTTGATTGTCACCAAATAATATAAAAACTTCTCTAATAACTGTGATGTAAACTTGACAGTCTGTTTGCTTTTAGAAATATTTTTTTTTACTTTGGCAATTGGCTCATTTCTGTAGGGGATTGCTACTTTAAGAGTTCTATAATAAAATAAGAGGCAGAGGAAATAAGTAGGCACACTGAAGAGTGAGTAGAATCCTCCATTACATAACAGGTGCAGATTCATCAGGTAAAGTTTCTCTATTGCTGCCTCTCCATGATGAGTAAGAGTTACCTGCCCATGTTCCAGCTGTTAAGACAAAAACCTCTGTGAGAAAGGGGGAAAGGGGGGGGGGAGGATTTTTGTTGTTAGTCGCCATGAAGTTGGCTTAGGACGACCCTGTGAATGAGACCTCCAACACACCAATTATTAACAGACCTGCTAAGGTCTTGCAAACTCAAGGGGGAAAGTGACTCAGGATGAAACAAGGCAATTCTTTTTTGAAACTGATACTAAAGAGGTTAACAGATAACTTTAAAATGGACACCATCTGGCAGCAAGATTGTTTGCTAGTGGTGTGTCTTGATGGTGTTTACATTTGGCAGCACTGGGATTCTTTTTGGACTAAGAAAAGAAATGACACAGGAAAAATTATGCCTCTTTATAGTGCTAGCCAGCAAACGTAACCTGGATGTTCAGAGCCTGAGAATTGCCGTGCCATGGGCCCATCACATGTACAGTTATATTATCTGGGAGGTGTTACCTGAATGCGTGGGGATCTGTGGGGGACCCACTCATGATGCCAAATGTATGATATTAATTGGAGGAATTATAATAACACAAATGAATGGCTGCGAGAGGTCGGGTAACGTGTGGAATCTTTACATATGTGTATACCAATACTAACTGCCGAGATTCTGAGTTAAAGTAAAATACAATGGTTTTTATTGGAAAATAACACCACTGAAACATTCACACATGCACTCATGCTCACAAGAGGCATACCAGACTAATGAGGAGATTAAGGCAGAAAGACTGAATAAAAGAATAGATTGGGAGGTATGGGTGATAATTACCAGTCCTGAAGAGCAGAGATTCATGCAGACTTCATGCAGACAGTGTTGTACAGCAATCCAACAGAATGACCGTGTCCAACTGTAGCACACATAGCTATTGTTTGGTGCTAATATTTATACCCCATTTCATATCCTGAAGGTGTGTTTGGGCTTAAAACAATGCTTAGATGGGTTTACCACTGTTAAACAAAGGAAACCATAACTTTGCTAATTGTTAATGACTGAGATATTAGAGTTGCTGGGTTTATGATAATACAACCTCTGTATTGTGGGATAGGAAAGGTGTGACGAAAGGCTTTCTGGGGGTAATGGGGTTTCTGGTCACTTGTTTGGCAATGAGTCATTAATACTAAACAATGTGTCCAATAGGGTATTAGCACATACCTCGGTGATGGTGTTGTTTACTAGGGGCTTTGGTTAATCCTACCTTGGGTGTGTGTAGGTAGTTTTCCACGACATCTTCATTTAGGTCTTGGAGACCTTCTCCTGACCCCACTTCTGGTCCACCCTGGTCTACCTAGACCTCATGAAGTGTCTTATTATTGCCAATTAAGAAATATTATAGGGAGAGGGTATAAGGCATGGTAACAGGGATTTTTTGTCAGAAGGTACCAATATGATTGGCAGAAGTGGGATGGTGTAGAGAAAAGCCTTCCAACTGAATAATATTCCAACTGAAGACACTGGAAAAAGGAAAGAGCCTGGAAAAGGGTCCCCCCTGCCTCCCCACTACCCCTGTTTGAGGCAGAGGAAAGGGAGGCAGCAGCTGCTGCTTGAGATTCAGACTCAATGAGTACTATAGAGGCTGCAAGGAGGCCTCTGCTTGACTCACATCCCAGAGCCTGGAGATATTAATTTTTTTAAACCTGTAGTTCCTAGAATCCTCCAGCTGGCATGGCCACTGGCCATGATGGTTAAGGGATTAGATTTGTAGTCCAAAAAGTAACATTTCCAAACTCTGTCCACTCCTGGTCTCATATAGTTGAACAAAAGTGTCCACTTTTAGAAAACTCTCTTTGTCTGATTACTTAGTACAATATCCTTAATATTCACAATGTCTTCTTTTAGAGGCAAAATGGATTTCCTAAAAAAGCTTTAAAAAACAAACAAACCAAGAGCTGCAGCTGACATTCTACAATGTAGGTCTGTGGTTTGAGAAGCAGAATGTTAAAATTAGCTGAAGAAATTATTCAGCCAATACAACCTTCACATTTTTTCTTCCCCAGGTGCTCTTGTCCTCAACACTGTTTTTATTTTGTTTCATTTTTTCTTCTTCCTCACTGTCCCCATGCTTTGTTGCCCACTCTGCTCTTTGCTCTCATGGTCTGGGCAGTCCTCATGAATTTGCTCATGCTTGTCCATTGTGACATCACACCAGATGCAGACTGGAGGAGGGCAAACGTTGTTCCCATCTTCAAAAAGGGGAAAAAAGAAGATCCCAACAACTATCGTCCAGTTAGTCTGACATCAATACCAGGGAAGATTCTAGAACAGATCATTAAACAGAGAGTCTGTGAACATTTAGAAGGCAATGCCATAATCACAAAAAGTCAGCATGGGTTTCAGAGAAACAAGTCATGCCAGACTAATCTGATCTCTTTTTTTGATAAAGTTACCAGCTTGGTAGATATAGGGAATGCTGTGGACATTGCATACCTTGATTTCAGTAAGGCCTTTGACAAGGTTCCCCATGACATTCTTGCAAACAAGCTTGTTGAATGTGGGCTAGACAAGTTAACTGTTCAATGGATTTGTAATTGGTTGACCGGCCGAACCCAAAGGGTGCTCAGCAGTGGCTCCTCTTCATCTTGGAAAGATGTGACCAGTGGGGTGCCACAGGGTTCTGTCCTGGGCCCAGTGCTATTCAACATCTTTATCAATGACTTAGATGAGGGAATTAGGGGCATACTTATCAAATTTGCAGATGACACCAAATTGGGAGGAGTAGCTAATACCCTAGAGGACAGGATCAAAATTCAGAATGACCTGGATAGACTGGAGAGCTGGGCCAAAGCTAACAAAATGAAATTCAATACGGAGAAATGTAAAGTACTGCATTTAGGGCGGAAAAATGAAATGCATAAATATAGGATGGGAGAGACCTGGCTGAATGAGACTACGTGCGAAAGGGATCTAGGAGTCCTAGTAGACCACAAGTTGAACATGAGCCAACAGTGTGATGCGGCAGCTAAAAAGGCCAATGCAATTTTGGGCTGTATCAATAGAAGTATAGTGTCTAGATCAAGGGAAGTAATAGTGCCACTCTATTCTGCCTTGGTCAGACCTCACTTAGAATACTGTGTCCAGTTCTGGGCACCACAATTCAGAAAGGATATTGACAAATTGGAGCGTGTCCAGAGAAGGGCAACTAAAATGGTGAAAGGTCTGGAAACAATGCCTTATGAGGAGAGACTTAGGGAGCTGGGTATGTTTAGCCTGGAAAAAAGACGGTTTAGAGGCGATATGATAGCCCTGTTTAAGTATTTGAAGGGATGTCACGCTGAGGATGGAGCAGGCTTGTTTTCTGCTGCTCCAGAGACTGGAACACGGAGCAATGGGTGCAAGCTCCAGGAACAGAGATTCCACCTCAACATGAGGAGGAACTTTTTGACAGTAAGAGCTGTTCGGCAGTGGAACACACTCCCTCGGAGCGTGGTGGGGTCTCCTTCCTTGGAGGTCTTTAAACAGAGGCTGGATGGCCATCTGTCGGGGATGCTTTGATTGTGATTTCCTGCGTGGCAGGGGGGTTGGACTGGATGGCCCTCATGGTCTCTTCCAACTCTGCAATTCTATGATTCTATGATTCTATGATTCTATGTAGCATTGTGATGCATTTGGCAAAATCTGATGAATTCCAGTGCTTGACTACACAAGGGGGAAAAAAATCTCTACCTACTGTGAATCTGGTGCTATAGGAGCACATGGCATAAGGCCCCTTTCACACCAAAAGCACTTCTTTTACCCTTTAATGCATTTTTTTTTAAAAAAACTCACCTCTTGCTCCACAGTTTCCAGGAAAAAGTGTTTACTGGGCTTTTGTATATGTGGCCATCTGGATCGGAGTGGCATTAGATTTTTGGATGGCAAGTATCACCATTTTTGGTTACATGTTCAGTGAGAATTGCTAGGGTTGTTTAGCAGTAACAATCCAGGACTGCCACCTGCTCCCTAGTTGAGTCCAGCCTAAAAAAAAAAAAAAAAGGTCTCCTCCCCAGGCAAGGGACTGGGCTGGAAGCCAGAGCCCCGCTGGTGTACAGTTGCTTGCTCTGTGATCAGAACGAGGTGCCCAGCCATTCAATCAATGGTGAGGGAGTAGCTTGATCAACCCCCTCACCGTTGATTTCATGGCTGGGCTTGTTCTGACCTCAGAATAAATGACTGTGTGCCACTGGGGCTCTGCTGCAGAGGTGCTTGGCTGGTAAGGCAGCACCAGTGAACCTAAGGAGAAGGGGACCAGCAGCAATGAAGTGGTGCAGATTTGGGCTTTGGCCAGAGGACGAGTGTGGACATTGATACAATGTCATTTCAGCATAAACCAAGTAGGTGTGGCACTAATGGGATGAATTCGGAGTGGTTCTAGGCCAGAGTAGTCTGAATGCCATCTGGATTTTTGTCCCTGGTGTAGCTACAACCCCAGGTTCAATCTTCAGGTCCTCCTGCCCCTTCCTCTAGACAGGGCATTAGTAGGTGACCTCTTTCAACTCCAGGGTCAATTATAGTTTCAAAGAGTTTCATTTCAGGAGTGGGTGAGGTCAAAGGCCAAAGGATGGGGTATAGTATCCCAGAGTATTTTAGTTTAAAAGCTCTTAATTCCCTAACTAAGCCTTAGAAGAAGCATCACAACATTTTAGAATGGGGCAGGAGGCATATCCTCCAACTGTCCTGATTTGGCAAGGACAGTCCCAATGAATTGTCTCTCATCCCACTTGTTCAGCTCCTTTTGAAATGTCCAAGTTTCTCTTTCCTCCCCCCACTTTTCCCCTTTGTCCTCAGCTTAGTTCAATTGTTACAAACTGAGTACTAAGTGCTAAAATGGTTTGCCCTCAATTGACTTAGCAAGGGTAAGAGGAGAGGAGGGGAGGAATCTTTCCCTTCCCGTTTAGGCTCAGGCAAAAGCAAGTTGCTGCAGCCTTTCCTTGTTTCTTGTGTTCTTCCTCATTAATAATTTTTGACATCATGACCACACTCTGATGCTGTTTGTCCCAGTTTTCTTCCATGAAATGTTGGAAGGTATGCAGTTTAATCTTCAAAATGTCTAGTTTCAACTCTCTTTGACAGTGGTCATCATAATAAAGGGAAAGAATGAGCCTGGTTTTCATCTGTAAAATGTTGGAGGGTAAAGTGGTGTTGGTGGGAAGAATATGCAAATACTGGGAAGCACTAAACAATTGTGTCATGGAGAAGGTGTGTGGTCATGTGGGGAAGCCCAAAAAACTAGATTGAGATCCTCGGAATTTTGGATTCAGGCCTAGGCCCTGGCATTCCCCACTTTGTTGTTACCTAAATTGTGTGGGGTCTGTGAGGATCCCACTAGGGCCTGAATCTTAATATAATGAATATTTAATTACCTCAAAATGGCAGTGAGAGGCCAGGTAATGGCAGGATCTTTTGACCTATGTATACCAGTAGTAACTAAGGAGACTCAAAGAACGTACAATTTGAGGAGACTCAAAGAACATACAATTAAATGATCTTTATTGGAAATTAATCTTAACAGCATTCACTCTTAGGAAATTTTCACACGGCAAAAATATCCCCCAGAGAAATCGGGACAGAAATATTTCTGTCCCGGAAGCAGCGCCGCGGTTCGCACGCCCAGTTCCCTCTCCCAATATGCTGTTGTCCTCACACTGGGATTTTTCTTCCCTCTTCCATAATATTTTACTAATGTGAGTTCGTCGTTAATAAAATATTACGGAAGAGGGAAGAGAAAACCCAGTGTGAGGACGACGGCATATCGGGAGAGGGAACTGGGCGTGCGAACTGCGGCGCTGCTTCCGGGACAGAAATATTTCTGTCCCGATTTCTCTGGGGGATATTTTTGCCGTGTGAAAATCTCCTTACACTTAAGCTTCAAGCAATCACACAAGGCTATCGAAGAAAGTAGGAAATATTTGGATAGAGGAATAGAATTGTGGGCTATACTATACTGATCCTGGAGAGTTGAGATCACAAAGTAAACTGGTAGTGAGGAGGTCTGGAAGTCAGAATTATAATAAAGACTGATGTGGAGTCAGAAGGGAGAGGGTCTGTGTATATGTAGCTATACAGAATGATGTGAAGTCTTGAGGAAGGGGATGTGTGAGCACTTCGGTGGAGTTTTAGGGTGATAGTTAAATTTGATAATTCCCCTGAAGGGATGAGATTTAGAGTGGAATACAATGTTTCTCGGAGTTTCCCAGGACTAGACAAAGGGTTCTCCAGATGTGTTAACGATCATTAATGGCCAGTACATTTGGAACTGAATAGGAACAGGCAACTTCTATTGTCGAGGAGAGGAGAAGAGGAAAAACCCATTTTGCAACCATCAAGGACTCTGCTATTTTTGAGTGGATTAGTGCATGACTCACTTTCAGGTGTTGTCAGGAAGAACTCTGACCTGGGAGATGACCTGTTTGAAGAATTTCCCAGAGGCCCCTCCTGAGGTTGTACATGACCCCAGCCTAGGTATCTGGGGGTCCCTGGTTTATTTGCCAACCACATGGAAGGCCACAGCAAGCCAAATTATTAAATATTGCCAATTATGTGATAATCCAAGATGGGGGCTGTCAGGGTAGGTAATATCATCTGGAAGGAAGAGACTGAAGCTCAAATGTTGGCAGGAACCAAAAGAGACTTCCACAAGCACTTGAACTTCTGCCTACCTCTAATGAATTGTAGCTTATTTCAGATTGTAATTTGAGGCCACTAAATTAAATTAAAATGGATTAAAATTAAATTAAAAGTAAAAATGGTTTTCATTAGCAGCCTTAGGCTAATAAAACTAAGGTCTGGGTGGTAAACAGAGAAGGAAATGTTGAGAATATTGAGAATAATAGCAGGAGCAGTGCTGGATTAGGCACAGCTAAGCATCTGAGGGCTCATCCAGAGAGGGAAAAAGCTTCTGGAAGCATCAAGACTTTCTTGTTCTTTTTGTTTTGATTTTACCTGCATATTCCCAGGTTTGTATTCCAACTCTTTCTTTAAACATCCCAGCTTTCTTTCACTCACCCCTTCAGTTTTGTTCTCCCCCCTCCCCTTGATCGTATGTTACATCTAGACTCAGGCAAAATTTCAGAAACTGACTTTCACTAATTTTCACTGAGTCCTTTAAAATGTATTTAGGAGTTTTAGGTCCCGTTTACACGATTTAAATAATACGTACGGCGTATGGAAGTTCGCGCTTTGGTACAATTCGGTGTGCACACGAATGCAAAAGGGGGGGGCGGATTTCCACCCTGAAATACGCACACACGGCGTTCGGGAGGGAAAGCGGATCGCAAAGAGAAATCCGTACGCCGTTCGGATGGCTGACGGGTCTGTACGGTTTGTTCACACACATACGAACAGGCAGGGTAATCTGATTGGCTGGCCGAGTACAGGGGGCGGGGCTAGCATGGAGGGGAATTGGGAGCGGCCGCCATGTTGGATTCCCGGCTAGTGAGAGTCCGGTAAGTCCATGAATTTATATGTTTATTTATTTTTATTTTATATTGTAAATACGGAAAACCGACTGTCCGCAAAGCAGGAACCTTATTTTTTTTTTAAAAAAAAAAAAGCAGCAGGAGATTTAAAACTGCCACTTGGCTTGCTCGCTCCAGCCAGCTTCGGGAAGAGGGAGTCATACGGAGTTTAGGGGGGTTAAAAATCGTATAGCCAGTTCGTATGCATACGAACGACAGGCTGTTCGTATTTTTTGCACCCCATACGGATTTTTTAATGATCGTATAGCTGCACCCATAGTTAAAATGTTAAACTGCCTTAGCATTATTACACTAGTAAAGATTAGGATTATTTTCTTTTATTGCTAAAATTTCTCTTTCTCTTACTCGATCTCTGCTGAATCTGGGTCCTAGAAACAATTGCTGTATTTCTTGGTGGCAACCATCTAAGATAGTTCTGGTATAACACAGACAGTCATGGAGAAGGATAGTTCACCCTCAATATCTGCGGAGGATTGGTTCCTGGACATGGACACACACCATGGATACCAAAATCTGCATATGACCAAGGACTTTATCAGATCACCCCCTAAAGACGTTCTTTTGCTGGCATAAAAAAATCCATTCTTATGCCGGCAAAAGAACATCCCCCACAATGCTTATCTTCCTCTTCCGGCAAAGGCTTCCCCAGCACTGAAGGAGGAAACCCTGTTCACGTCCTCCTTTGAAATTCAAAAGTAAAACAAAAAATAAACATCAAAAAGTAACACCAAGCACTTAAACACACTTTAAAACTTACAAGTAAACCAGGGAAAGTTTAAAATAGTTTGTCACCTACCTGGATGTTGCAATGTCACCCGGAAGTGTTCTGGCCGATCTGGCCATTGTTAGGGTAAGTACAAGATAAAAACTTTCCATTCACCAGCAATGTTGGCACAGAAGTGCCACAGGGGAATCTATCGACGGCTTAAGCTGTCAATAAAAAGGTACGGAGTTTGGGCAGAATATAACCGCGAAAGGGTTACATTGTCTGATCTGTGCGCCCTTTTGCAGTTATGTGGTGTCATTAGGACGCCATATTTGACTCGTCTTGATAAAGTCCCTAGTTCCGTATTATAAAATGGCAGCAACATGAATGCAGCATTATCCAATGGGTTGTCCTGACCTGGGAAGTAGGAATAAAAAGTCTTTGATGATACTGAGAGTTTCCAGGAAATGCTTTGGAATGAAGAAAATGTCATGTGGATCTCCCAAATAAAACTGGTTTGTACAGGAACAAACTTGGGACTTCCAGTGGTTTTTTTTTCTTTTCTAGATGATGCCTGAATTAAGAAGAAATACATGCAGTTACCTCCTGTGAGAGAGCCAGTGTGCTGTAGTGATGTGAGTATTGGACTATGACTCTGAAGACCAGGGTTGAAATCCCTACTCAGCCATGGAAACCCACTTGATGACCTTGGGAAAGTCACACTCCCTCAGCCTCAGAGGAAAGCAAAGGGAAACCCCCTCTGAACAAATCTTGCCAAGAAAACCCTGAGATAGGTTCACCTTAAAGTCACCATAAGTTGGAAACAACTAGAAGGCACACAACAACAACAACAACCTCCTGTGAGATATATTCTGCATAAACTTCACAAAAAGTCAAGGTTTGTATTTTTATACGGATTTTAAAATTATTTATACTTTCCAAGTTATTCATATGTAGTGCCTTCACTTGTACATGTTTTCTGTTTTGAATGCAAAAGGCTTGATTTAAAACATTGGAAGGCATATATACTAGCACACACCTATGGCAAATCCATGTGTAGAGCATTTGACTACATGCCTGCTATAGGCCCACTTTGTTTAATGGATGTGTATAGGACTGTAACCTAATTGCAGGTTCTGGAGAATTTCTCCCAGTTAAAGTAGGCAATATTGGGCTAGGCAGACAAAGGAGTTATCGGGTGTGCATATCTTTCCCCCCCCCCACTTTTTTAAAAAAAATTTAAACTCAAAACATACAACAAACATAATTCATTCTTTCATTTATATTAAATGATACATAATTTTCATCTTAATTGTTGACATAAATTAATTACTCTCCCCCCCCCGACTACAAAGGGCTCCCCACCCCTAGGACCATCTGTAGTTTTATTTATTCAATTTTCCAAAATTGCAATGATTCTCTTGGAGGTTTATGCCCCTTTTTTCTTAAAAAAATATTCTACAAGTGGCTTCCATATTTCATCAAAATTACTAATTTTCCATAACCCCTTTTAAACTCTAAGTCTACAGACTTTTTTGGATGGTGATTTGTAACGCAAGAAGGCTCATCCTTCTTGCGAGGCTGCTGCGCAGCAGGGGAGCCATTTCGGATGATGCCGTCCCCCTGCCGATTCTGTTCCGGAAGAGCTGGGAGGCTGCAGCACCATATTTGGCCATTTCCTAATCACGGAAGTTGACCGTGATTAGGAAATGGCCAAATATGGTGCTGCAGCCTCCCAGCTCTTCTGGAACAGAATCGGCAGGGCGACAGCGTCATCTGAAACGGCCCCCCTGCTGCGCAGCAGCCTCGCAAGAGGGATGAGCCTTCTTGTGTTACAAATCACTGTCCGAAAAAGTCCTATATGTTAATTTAATAACAATATCTCAAACTTCTCTATACCATTCCTCTATTTGATAAACACCTTGAATCTTCCAGATTCTGGGTATCATTAATCTTGCTGCGGTTAGTAAATTTGTAGTCAAATCCTTAATAACTTGGGTGCAATTAACCTTGTCATAAATAGATAATAATGCAGTATCTGGACACATATCTAGATCGTGTCCTGTTATCTTTCTTACGTCTTTAAATACCATTTGCCAAAATTTCTGTACATATTTACAACTCCACCCTACCTGGGAAGCATCATCTCCTCAGATGCCAAGATTGACAAAGAGATTGATCACAGATTAGCAAAGGCATATAGCGCATTTGGAAGACTTTACAAAAGAGTCTGGAGTAACAAACACCTGAAGCGAAGCACAAAAATCAGTGTATATAGAGCCATTGTACTGTCTATTCTCCTTTATGGGTCTGAAACATGGGTCACCTATCGCCAACGCTTATGAATCCTCAAACATTTTCATCAGCGCTGTATACGTACAATCCAAAACATACACTGGACTATGTGACGAATGTTGCTGTCCTTGAGCAAGCAGGGATCATCAGCATTGAGGCCATGATATTGAGAACACAGCTGTGCTGGGCAGGGCATGTTTCTAGGATGGAGGACCATCGCCTCCCAAAAATAGTACTCTATGGTGAACTCGCCACATGTCAGTGTAAGAGGGGCGCTTGAAAAAAGCGATACAAGGATTCCCTGAAACAACATCTCAGACTCGGCCAAACTGATCACCAACAATGGTCTGCCCTAGGTTCACATCAGGAGGCATGGAGACTCACTATCCAAAATGCTGCAGCTTTATTTGAGAACTCACACCGAACAAGTCTTGAAGAGAAACGACAACACAGAAAGAATCACAACCTGGAAACATCACCCAAGGAGACCCTCTGCTGTGCTTTCTGCAACTGGACTTGTTTATCTCGGATTGGCCTTTTCAGTCATCAGCACACTTTTAGAAAGCGTGGGATGAGTCCTTCCTGAATCTTCATTTGCGAAGAAAAGCCAGAGAGAGAGAACATGTGGATATAAGTGCCTCTTTCCTGGCATCTCCTCCAACATAACATTGAATAATTTTGATCTATTTGACTTAATCTTACTGGTGTCAAGTACCATCTCCATACCAATTTATAATAATTTTCTTTTATTCTTACAGATATATTTTTTTAAATACCCAAGTCCCAAATTTCCCTCCAGCTCTGTTTACTTATTGGTTGCATTAAATCATAATCCCATATTGCTTTAAGATAGGGTGCACATATCAAATGATGTTGTCCTTTCATGATAATGTCATGTCCAAAACCCGTTCCTTTTTATTGACGGGCCAAGACATCAATTGATCTCCTGTGGTGCTTTTTTGAAACTTTGCACCATTGTGCTCAGTGAGTACAGCATCTATTGGCAGAGTCCTTCTGGGTGAGATTGCGACAACCAGATAGAGGATGCTCTTTTTATGAATCCTCCCCCCAGTTTACTTGTAATTTTTTAAGTGTGTTCCTGTGATTGTGTCTACATTTTGTGTGTTTATTTTGATTTATTTTGCAAATTTACTGTGCTCGCATCTTCTCACAAGAATCTGCAAGATCTCGAACCAGGAAGTGAATGGAGCTCTGTTCACGCTTCATCAATGCTGGGGCTGCCTATTCATGCATAATAAAGGTAGGTATGGTATAGGGGGTTCTTTTGCTGGCATAAAAATGGTTTAAAATATGCCAGCAAAGGAACGTTTGAGGAGGGTGGTCTGATAAAGTCCAAATAGTCAGACCTAACAATGGTGGCTCTTTCCTAAATCTACTCTAGTGTATATAAATTGCATTTTTAAAGTATCTATTCAAGTAATAGCAAAGAAATATGGGTTGAATCCAGGTTTAGAATAGACGACTAAAATCAAAACTGAAGACTACTGTAATTTATGTCACACTGATTTCAATTACTCCACTGTAGGGTTTACTACTGAATAGACAGATCTAGGCTTACACTCAGTCCCTTTCCCACTGTACAATTATAATACTGCCACTTTACCTGCTATGGCAATAATGGAATCCTGGGATTGATAGTTGTGGGGGCTTTAGAATGTTCAGCCAGAGAGCTCCTCTATATCCTCTGACCAAACTACAAACCCCGGATAGAATACAGACATGGCTGTTGAAATGGTATCAGAGTGCTATAATTGTACAGTGTGAAAGTGCCCCTGGAATTTGTAGTTTGGCGAGGCAGCACCAAATACAAATTCCAGTATTCCATAAGATGGAGCTATGGCCATTAAAGTTGTATCAAAGTCCTATAACTGTGCAGTGTGAAAGAGAATTATGTACACCTGGACTCCACCTCATGCCTCTAAGTTTAATACAGCCAATAATCTTTATATTTTGCTGAAATACATAAATGAAATCTAATAAACATCTGTTTTACTATGCAACTTTTCCAAAGGAAATTCTATGAAACCTACACCTTCTAAAGTCATGAGAATGCAAAGGAGAAATGAATAAGATATATTTGGCAATAAAATGCTGCATCTGATAGTAAAATCTACACCTGGCAATTAAAATGCTTCATGCAGCTCTGCCAGGCAGTGCTGATACAACCTAATCCAACAGCAGTGTGTGTCAACAGACATAGTAACTTCAGCACCCCGGAGCAAAAAAATCCAATGTTAGTCCTAACCAGAGTAGACCCAGCCTTCTAATTTACAAGCACCAATTTCCTATACATTACCCCAAATTTCCTTTTCAATGTGATTGTATTGTTAGAAGATATGTGACAAATAAGATGTTACTCTTCTCAGCATGGAGATACAGCAATAGGGAAAGCATTAAAAGAGTGATTGCGGGGTCTTTGTGTGACATCTGATGAAGGAGCAACTGGCTTTGTGTTGTTATATGCCTCCAAGTCCTTTCTGACTTACGGCAACCCTAAGGCGACCCTATCACGGGAGTGTTCTTGGCAAGATTTGTTCAGAGGGGGTTTGCCATTGCCCTTCTCTGAGGCTGAGAGAGTGGGACTTGACCAAGATCACCTAGTGGGTTTTCATGGCTGAGCAGGAATTCAAACTGTTCTCCAGAGTCCAACACTAAACCACTATGCCATGCTGGCTCCCTGCAGACAAAATAAAGAAGCTTACTTAGAATACTACACTAGGCTAAATCAATTGCAAAACGGAGGAGAGAGGTTGCAGGGGCCTGCCACACCTGCCCTGTCAAGTGGGTCTGTGCCTGGATGTGGAGCGTGGTTGGTTGGCTGGGCCCTCTTTTCTCTTTACTCACAAGGTGAAGCCCACCCATTTGCCATAGGAAGCTAGCCACATTCCCAAGCCACCTGTATAACTCTTAGTACTACTCTCCTTTGTAGGTTTATCTTTTCTTCATACAAAGTGTTGTTACAATGATCTGCTCTTACCATTGTTAAGGTCTATCTGGATAACATAGGAATCTCAAGGCCAAAGTTCAGTGTATTCAGATGGCTTTATTGCAAGCAATGTTAACACAGGGAATAAACCTTCATGCTGTGTTCCCTGAAACAAAGCACACACACCTTTTTATATTAGAGAAGAACAAAACTTAAAAACGCAGGCTCTGCGCATGTCTATTATAGTAGTCACTGAACAATTTTCATTTTCCAGAAAACTTTTTTGGAACAGAAATCATTTTTCCGTTCTGTGTCTTATTTAGCCTTGTAGTTCAACTAGCAGACAGCCGACAGCCAAACTGGGCAGTATGCCCAGAAAGAGATAACTAAAACAAGTTGAAGAGCTAAATGAATAAGCCATATTTATCTTTGATTCTAATGTGCAAGGCAGACCATATTATTTTCTAAGCACAGCATAGTATAACAAGCATTGGTTATTAAACAATACAAACTATATCAGAATCTTCACTAAATTTCATTTTTCCAAATGTACATCATATATAACCTTTTTTCTTCAACATGTAATGTCTCTTTGTTCTCCTGTGGCCTATCCTGTTTTTATCAGTGAACCTAATTCTGGGTTTTTGGCCAAGCTAGAGCAAGTAAGTTACATCTCAGCTTCTACTCTGACACAGACATATTTTGCAGACTCAGTCTTTTTCTTTACAGGCTCAATATAACAAACTTTTGGGTAATCAATACAGACAGACCCTCTCACCATCAGGAAGTTCTTCCTAATGTTTAGGTGGAATCTCTTCTCCTGTAGTTCGAGTATTGCTCATGTCCTCCATGCTGTGGGACATGGTCACCTAGTGGGTTGCATGCTCCCATTGTGTTTTTTTTTATGCATCTGATAATCTCCTATGTCTCTGGAGCAGCAGAAAACAAGCTTGCTCCCTCTTCACTATGACATCCTTTCAAGTAGTTAAATGTGGCTGTCATGTTACCTCTTAACCTTCTCTTCTCCAGGCTAAACATACCCAGCTCCCTAAGCCACTCCTCATAAGGCATAGTTTCAGACCTTTCAACAATTTGGTTGTCCTCCTCTGGACACCTTCCAGCTTATCAATATCCTTCTAGAATTGCAGCGCCCAGAACTGGACATAGTACAGTTGTCCCTTCATATTCACTGGGGGTTGGTTCCGGGACTCCCCATGGATACCAGAATCCATGAATACTCAGTCCCATTATATGCAATGGCATAGCAAAATGGTGACCCTTATATAATATGGGAAAATCAAGGTTTGCTTTTTGGATTATTATTTTTTAAAGAATATTTTCAAACCATGAATACTTAAATCCGTGAATACCAAATCCAGGAAAATGGAGGGACAACTGTATTGCAGGGGAAGTCTGACCAAAGCAGAATAGAATGGTACATGTTTACGTGTTTACATGTTCTGTAACTTTAAGAAGGCATATGTTGATTGTTGGGTTTTAATATATAGCTTGAATATAAATTCAATATATAGCTTGAAATGGTATTTGTATGTGTATACATGCACATGTGTGTGAGTGTGTATACACATACAAATATTATTTCAAGTTATGTCATGACATATTGCCAAATTTATGCTTGGTGGTATGGATGGTGAATAGCCTCACTTGCCTGTAGTTGAGGTGGCCAGATGCAGAAGGAGACAAGGCCCTTGCAGCTTTAACAGCTGTGCCGAAGAGGAGAGTTCAGTGGGGTTAGATTGTGCAAGTCAACACCTGTAGAAACACCCTCTTCTGCAAAACCATTAATGATGCAAGAGGCCTGCCCCCTTTTGCATCTGACCAAACTCCCTGAACAGCAAATACCGGTACTTTTAAAACTTCTGCTTCTGTTTGAGAGCCTGTGCCTTATTTTCAGATCAGACATGGCTCATTTTTTAAAAAGCAAAAGGTTAAAGGTCTCAAGCCAGGTTGATCAAATAGTTTAGATTTCAACATCCTCCATGCAGCTAGGATACAAATGATTCAAGCAACCATTTTGAATGCAAAATTATCGTTGGCAACGGTAGGGAGAGGAAGATGATCTGTTTCCATAGTGTACAGTTGGAAGGAAGAGATTATTAGAAACAACTCTTTAGGCTTCCTAAAAGAAAATTTTACATGTTACAGGATTTCCTTTTATTTTCAGTTGAGTCTTCCCAAAATATTTATTCATGCTAAAAATGCTACAAATGTAAAATCACCAAGATAGCTAACCAGTCCTGCATAAAAACCAGTATTGCACCTACCCACATTCTCTCTGTGTTGTCAGTCACTCCACAGTTATTGATGACAACATAGCTTCCAATAGTCTCATTTTCCCTGAGAAAATCATGGGGTATCCAATTTTTTGCCTACCCCAGTCATTATACCCAGAAAAATTATGGATTAGACAGGGAAAACATCATGCTGCTTGCCCCCCCCCCTAAATAAATAAATAAATAAATAAATAAATAAATAAAATCTTTTTGTGTGTGCATATGTGCATGCTGTGAGCCCCTTAAGAGGCTGAGATGAGCCAAGAGTTGTTAGGTTGGATCTTCGCTGTAGCAATTGTGCACTGAGGCAATAAAACAGCCTCCCCGCATTTATTTAAGTGGAAGATCATACTTCCGCGCCTTGGATTTGCTTTTATAAAAAATACTGTTTGGCAGCGGCAACTGGTGGAAATAAAAATGCCAGTAATTAACTCACACCCGCCATCTTGATTCGCAGGCATGCCCATTTGAACAATGAACCTGGATAGCTTTGCATGCCTGCAATCTTGCCAAAAAATTGTGGTGACAAATGAAAACTGCTATGGATTGGCATTACTGTCTGTCAATCCACATTTTATTGCCTCATGTAGATGAGCCCTCTGTTCTTTAGTCATCATAGATGGTGGTTGGGCCTTTTGGGTAGGGGTGAAGCTATGATACCATGCTTGTTGAGAGAAAAAGGGCTGATTTCAGAGATAGTCATATTAGTCTGTTTGAGAAGCTGAGAACATGTATGCCTGCTCATTAGCCAAGTACAGGAGCTGTGAGACACAAGTGGAAATAGGAGGCAGACATGGGATATCATAGGTTTCTGTGTATCTGCTATGTATACTCAGTGGCATGCACAAGTAGGGGGGATTGCATACCTGTGTGTGAGAGAGAAAGAAGTGGGGAATTCTGTGTGAGAGAGCAGTGGGGAGAATGGTGTTTGTTGTGTGTGAATTAGGGAAATGTATGCAGTTGTATATCTGTGTGAGAGAGACAGAGGGAGGAATATATGTGAATGAGAGAGGAGTGCATGTGTTTGTTTATATATGTGTGAGGGGGAAGATTAGAGCCTGCTTCTCAAAAGAGCAATATTCCATTAAAATTAGCAATTATTCTAGTGTTGCCAGAGTGAAAACTGGAGGTGCTTCCTGTACCTTTAATGGTTCTGTAGAAGAGGGAATTTCAATAGGTGTTGCTTTTTACCTGGTTGCTTAACAAGTCACACCTAGTGAAATAAATTATACACATGCCTACTCAGCAATAAGGTTGAGTTTAATAGGGCTTATTCACAGGTAAATGTATTTGTGGTTTGACCACACCAGTGTCCTTGTTTTTAACTGTGAAATGTTGTGCAGTCTATTCCCAGGTCTTTTAGGACTTTATCAGACGCACTAAATACGTTGTTATAATGACGCTACATAAATGCAAAAGGCCGTGCATACCACATGATGTCCTTTCGCATTTATGTCCCAGCCAAAACTAGTACTTTTTAATTGATGGCTGAAGCCGTCAATTGATCCCCTGTGGTGTTTTTGTGCTAGCATTGCTGGTGTGTGAAACTTCACACCATTGTACTCACATGAATGCAGCATCAATGCCTGGTCGGGTTAAAACACTTTCAGGTGAGATTGCGACATTCAGGTATGTGACACACATTTTATGACCCTCACCAGATTACTTGTAAATTCTAAAGTGTGTGTATGTGCTTTGTGTAACTTTTTGGGTGCTATTTTGCTGTGTGTGTTTTTTAAAAATTTTCCCATGAGCATCTTAAATAGCAAGAATCCACAGGATTTTGAATGAGGAAGTGAACGGAGCTCTGTTCACTTCCTCTTTCATCGCTGGGGAAGACTTTGCCGGGATTAGAGATAAGCATGGTGGGGGGTCTTTTTTGCTGTCATAAAAATGGATTTTTTATGCCAGTAAAAGAACATTTTAAGGGACTCATATCATAGAGTCCTTAGTGTCTGCTAGTTATAATATGTGTCTTCTGCATCCACTGTTTCCTCCACTGTCTCACTGAGAGAGAACTGAGAACCATGTTTCTCTCCTTTTTTCAGGGAAATAATTGAACTTTGACTGGATCATGTTCATTTTGTACTTAAGCCTAGGCATCTTATACCAAATTTTGTGAAAAAAGGCTGTTACCAAGCTATGTTTATCTAATCTTGTTGTTAACTGCTGTCAAGTCAACTTTGACTTATGATGGCCCTATGAATGAAAGACCTCCAAGGAGTTGTCTAGATGGTGAAAATACTCCTTACAGAATTCAAGGAGAATACCTTTTGTCCCAAGGTGATCCTTCGGTGATTTGCTGTATTCAGAAGGAGGCGGGGGGGGGACTCAAAAAACTGTGGGGGGAAAGCCTTTGCGACTTTTCCCTGAGTTTTTTTTTTAAATATGCAGAAATGAGCATTACCACTCATTGGACAACGATTCATATCTCAGTGCATTCCCAGATAAGAGCACGTGTGGAAAGCTGATTGGTCAGACATGTGTGGAGGATGGGCTTTCCGGCAATGAAGTAGCCAGAAGCACCATTTTGGAGTTTTGCGTTGCTGATTGTGTGGTTTGTTTGTTTGTTTGTTTGTTTTTGCTGTACTGAGGTGACCAAATGGGCTTTTTTATGTGGAAGGTCGCACTTGCGCACCTTAGATTTACAGTTTTTTAAAAATACTGTACAGTGGTGACAACTTGTGGAGAATAATAACGTGAGTAATTCACTTTCAGCCACCATCTTGATTCACAGGCATGGCTGTGTGTGAACTTAAAACACAGATAACTTTGCATACCAGTGATTTTGACAAAAGACCAAAGAGGCAAATGGACGCTGCTGTGAATTTATGTTAATGCGCAGCAATCCACATTATAATCTTCTCATATAGACAACCCCCAAGTCACCCCATCATCAACAGCCCTGTTCAGGTCTGCAAATTCAGGGTTGTGGCTTCCTTGTTTGGGTTTATCCATCTGTAGTGTGGTCTTCCTCTTTTTTTACTTCCTCCTACCTTTCCAAGCATCATTGTCTTTTCTAATGAGTCATGTTTTCTCATGATATGTCCAAAGTACAACAGTCTCAGCATAGTCATCTTGGATTCTAGGAAGAGTTCAGGACTGATTTGCTCTCTCTCTCTCTCTCTGTGCATGTCTTCAAATTGCCTGTCAACTTATGGCGACTCCATGAATTTCATAGGATTTTCTTAGGCAGGGAATACTCAGAGGTTTTGCCAGTTCCTTCCTCTGAAATATAGCCCACCGCACCTGGTATTCGTTGGCACTCTCACATACAAGTACTAACTAGGGTTGACCCTGCTTAGCTTCAGACATAATCAGGTGCCTATTTATTTATTTATTTGATTTATATGCTGCCTTTCTCCCAGAATGTAACCCATTTAGGGTATTAAGGCTTGCTGATTTGCTCTAGGGCCCATTTTCTTTTCCCTGACAGTTCATGGAATCCATAGAACTCTTCCACAGCACCACATTTCAATGAGTTGATTGCCTTCCTATCAGCTTTCTTCATTGTCCAGCATTCACAATTATACACAGAATTTGGAAATACAATGCAGGGACAATCTTGACTTTGTATTCAATTATATATCTTTACACTTCAAGATCTTATCAGTTACTGTAGTGAGAGTAAACTAGGGGCTCTGAATAGCATGAACTGAAGAAAGGGACTGGACATCTGTGAGTTTATCAACAATGGGACACAGTCTTCAGGTTAAAGAGAATATAAGAATCAACCTGCTCATTGCCTTATTTCTCCTAGCCTATGCTGTTGCATTACATTTCCTACATAAAGTCTGTGCTTTCTTCTGTGAAGCAAAGGAGGGCTGGAGTGTGTGTGTGGAGCTTGCCAGAAGTGCAGAGGCCTTCATAAATGTTAGCCCTGCTGTGCTTGTTAGTCCTTGAACTCTTGCACTGTTGGATCCTATCTTGACAGCCAAAGTTAAAGTACTTGCACTTGCAAGCAAAACAAGACCACCAGGAAGAAGAAAAAAAAAAGGGGGGGGGGCGGGGAGGAAAGTCTGTTTAGGTCTTTTAGGACATGATCAGACATGGTAAAATTGAGGGTAGCATTAATGGGCCCCACTATTGCACAACATCCTCATCCTCATGTTATTACCCCATGTTCCAGCCATGAATAAAAGCATTCTTCCTCATTCATGAGACAAACTGTGAATAGAAAACATTGTTGGGAACAATGTTCCTTTAAGACAAGGTAAAATGTTTTGTATGGCTGTGATGGGTGTGTAACACCAGGTGTCAACCCTGAGAAATCACCACAGTATATGAGTGAGCTAAGACCCAGAGCATGTATGGGTTGTAGTGAGTTGGAGTAGTTACTGTGTAAGTTTGCTGAGAGTAGTAGGTTGACTATTGAGAGTATTTTGCATTACTTCAGACATTGTATGTTGGTGATATATCTTGCAACAAGAGATAAAGAGCCTCCAAGGACTTTGGAACAAGCCAACTATGTCTGTGCAGCATTTCAAGGTTGGTCAGTGCCATATTGCCAAATACTGCTAAAGGGTTCTGTGCTTCTGCACTCTGCTGTAATAGCTACTGTTGTGGATAAGCACCTCAGACAGTGCTGATAGTTGGCATCTCAGTGGGCCTAGTTTTTGTATTTGTCACTACACACCTT
This sequence comes from Gambelia wislizenii, assembly GCA_030847615.1. Taxonomy (NCBI): domain Eukaryota; kingdom Metazoa; phylum Chordata; class Lepidosauria; order Squamata; family Crotaphytidae; genus Gambelia; species Gambelia wislizenii. The sequence goes on from JAUMIR010000002.1 coordinate 163,691,433, forward strand.
GCAGGACATAACAGAGAGCCAACAAGGGGTTATGGGTCCAGGCTGTGCGTGTGTACTAGTATGTAACTGCCTGTGGTAGTTATTTTTGAACCCTGTTTGAACCAGTGCTTGCAAACAGTTTTTTTGTTTTTTTTTGTTCCTGCATTAAAACCAGCGATACCCGGGCTGTTTTGTGCTGCTGGGAGGCTGAAGGAAGAAACTGTGCCACAGAGGGACAGTGTTTACAGTTTGTATTTTGTTTTTACTGTGTGTTTTTGCAAGCAATTAGCAGTGAGTATTTGGCTTATTTTGAGTTTGTGCCTGACTGAAAGAAACAACCCATGGAGCAAAGAGTTTGTTTCCATTTTTAAGTGACTTGTTTTGTAAATAGCCTGCTGATATGGTTGGAGTCACTGGAATGATGAACTTTGCTAAACTAGATGGTACCAATTATTCCACATGGTATGTGATGGTAAAAAGCTTGCTTGTTTGAGAGAACCTGGTCCACTATATAACCAAACCACCCGCAGGACCATGGAATCACGAACAGAGACTTGCTGACCAGAAAGCAAGAGCCACAATTATTCTGTGTTTAGAAGCTGACCAGATTGTTTATATAACCCACACAATGACAGCATATACAACAACAGCATTGGAATGTTGGCAGAGTTTGAAGGATGTTTACCAGAGGGACTCCTGTGTGTCCAAAATGAGACTAATACACAGACTTTACATCACCAAGTTGAGAGATGGTGATGATGTGAAGTGCCATTTGGACAAACTCAGGGCTCTGTTTATTGCAGAACAGAGACATTCATTTCCCTGAGGCACATAAGGCATGCATAGTACTTGGCAACCTGGATGAGAGCTGGGATTTTTTGTTTCACAGTTTGAAGAGTTTGCCAGAGGCGGAACTGTTCTCTGCCCACATTCTGGAAAAGAATGAGCAGAGGAGATTTGAGGCTGGAAGTCATGGTCAGCAGCATGCCATGAAAGCAGATAAAAAGCGACACCTGATAACAGCATCTCATGAGCAAGGCCAGGCTATGTGCAACCTAGTGAGGCGGTGCTACTTGTGTGGAAAGGAGGGGCATTTCAGAAGAAATTGTACTTCCAGGTTTGGCCACAAGAGGCAGCAGAGAAAGCAGCAGCAGAAGCCTGAAAGCAAGTCCTCTCAGGCAGCTGGGTGTGGTTTTCTCACTGTAGCTGTTTGTAAAATTGGAGCCAAGCCAGTGTGGTTGCTGGACTCTGGAGCCACACCCCATATGGTTTCATGTAGTGAACTGTTTGGAGCTTTTACAGGATGTGAAACCTTCAACAGTCTCCAAAGTGGACTTGGGAGATGGTGCTCCAAGGAAGGTGGAGAAGATGGGAACTGTGTTTATTCCCTGCTTAGGGAAACAAGTCTCACAAGTTTTGTTTGCTTCCAGTTTAAAAAATTGTTTCTTAAGTGTATCTACCTTAACTGGTGATAGGAATAAGGTGGTATTTGAGGAAAAACAATTGTATTATTTCCAAGGGAGGTAAGGTCTGTGCCAAGGGTGTTAAAAGGGACAGACTATTTGCATCCACAAGCAGACAAACCAAACATAGCTAATGTGACAATGACCAATGTTCCCTTGCATGATCAGTGTGTGCATTATCTGCATAGGGTACTTGGACATGCCAGTTTTGCTACATTGGCACAGTTGGCTAAAGTGTGTCCAGAGTGTAAAGTCAAACCATGCCAAAAATTCCTGTACTGTACTGTCTGCAAGAGGGTTAAAGTTAAGGCTTTTCCTGTAGCCAAGGAAAGCAAGAGGGTAACAAAGCAGCCCTTCCAGGTAGTTTGTGGAGACCTTACAGGACCATTTAAGGCAAGTGTGGGAGGTGTAAGATATATCTTTGTATTGGATGACCACTTTACAAGATATGGGTTTGTGTATTTGTTAAAAACCAAAGGCCAGGCATTTACCAAGTTTAAGGAATGGGTGGCTATGGCTGAAAGAAACATTCCCTTTAAAGTCATAAAGTTCATTTCTGACAGAGGTGGGGCATTTCTTGGGAATACATTCCAATATTGGTTTAGGACGAAGGGCATTCAGCATGAGACAACTAACCCATATAGCCAGGGCCGGTTTAAGGAATTTTGGGGCCCCCTGCAATGCTTTATTTGGGCCCCCATATGACTTGAAGGCACATGGGCAAGAAAGAAAGAAGCCCTTTCTGAGGGAGACAACCCTCAAATTCCCTGTCTCTCTCTCTCTCACACACACTCACCCTCTCCGACGTGCCTCTCCCTCCAGCTTCTGCCACGGAGGGCTGCTGTTTCTTTCTCTTTCTCTTTAGTTTTGGAGAGGCTGTTTTGTTTTGTTTTTTAAAAAAAAGCCAGCAGGAGGTTTTTGGAGGAGGAGGGTAAGAGGGGGCTCCTCCCGGCTGTCTCCTGGCTGTTCCTTCGTCAGATTAAGGAGGCCAACACGGGGCCCTCTCTTAACCTCGGGGCCCCCTGCCAATGCTGATTTGGCAGACAGGTTAAACCGGCCCTGCATATAGCCTAGCTGAAAATGGCCTGGTTGAGCAAAAATGGTCTGGCCTATTGCAATCCATGAAGGACTGCATGCTGGTTGATGCCCAAGCACCCATTAATTTGTGGGGTGAAGCAGTGATTTGTGCTAACCATGTAATTAACAGGGTCTAGAGTTCTAGCGTTAACCAGACACTTTACTTCATGTTGTATGGGAGAGAACCTAGCTTAAAGTACCTAAGAGTGTGTGGACAGTTTTCCAATGACCTGATTCCAAAAACCTTGAGGAGAAAAGGCCAACTCAAGTGGAGGAGATTGAGATTTATAGGATATATGGGTAATAAGTACTGGTTTGCTCTAGGAAATGGACAGGTTGTGTACTCAAGGAGTGCCAACTTCGAGACACATAATGGATGGGACAAAATGCATGCAAACCAGGAAGTGTTTGTTCAACCGCTAGTCCTAGAGGAGACAATATCCACAAATGGAGGGGTGGAAATCCCTGATGGTGTATAGCAACAGCCAAGCACTTCACAACACACCTCTACACCTCTGGTAAAAAGAAAGGACATGCTACAAAGTGAAAGTAGTAGTGAAGAAGACACTGTTGTAATACTCAGGAGGTCAAAAAGAGTTAGAAAGGTCCCAGATCCATTTTGTAGTACAGCAAGCAAAGGTATGTAATATGCATTGTGAACCAGAAAGTTATTCAGAAGTGCAGAACTGTTCAGTAGAAGAACAAAGAAAATGGAATGCTGCCATGGACACAGAATTCATGTCAGTGATGGACAAGGAAGTCTTTGATGTTGTAGACATGCCTATAAACCAAAAAACTGTGGGGTCCAGATGGGTGTACAGAAAGAAGGTCGTGCCAGATGGGAGTTTAAAATATAAAGCAAGACTAGTGGCTCAGGGATTCTCACAAGAGAAATCTGACTCCTGCAATAAGACATTTGGCCCCACAGCAAACCTAGAAAGTTTAAGAGTGGTTCTGTCTTTAGCTGTAAAGAATGGCATGGAGATAAAACATTTTGATTTTGAAATGGCTTATCTAAATGCTGATCTAACAGAAACCGTGTGCATGAAGCAAGCGCCTGGATATGTGTACAAAGGTGAGAACAAAGTATACAAACTAAGAAAGGCAACCTATGGGTTAAAACAATCTGCTAGATGTTGGAACTTGTGTATACATAAACAATTATGTGCCCTAGGTTTTACTAGGAGTATAGCAGATGCCTGTGTCTATACTAGAAGGAGTGGTGATGAACTGGTCATACTTGTGATTTAAATTAATGATTTGGCAATCACAGCTAAAAGCCAAGAGGCAATTGACAATGTAAAATCACAGTTAGAGAGCCAGTTCAATATCAAGGGCCTGGGATGCCTAAAACATTATCTAGGCATAGAGGTTGAAAAAACTCAAGAGGCTGAGTTGTTTTTGAGTCAGAGGATGAAAATAGACCAATTAGTTGAAAAATACAGTCTAACTGATGCTAAAATAACCTCGACACCTATGACCACAGATGTTATTAAATCTAAGTCTGATGTGCTATTTGGCAAGCCAGAACTATATCATTTAGTGGTTGGCAGCCTGCTTTTTATAGCCAGCCACACTAAGCCTGATATCAGTTTCTCTGTCGGAAGCTTGGGTGACTGAATAGCACTCGGAACCAGGGCTCTGTGTCTGAAAATTGGTTTAGATAACTCTGAACCTGAGTGTTATGTTGACAGCTTGTTTGCTAAGGAAAAAAACAATAAATCTGTGAGTGGTCTGGTGATCAAGCATGCTGGTAATGTTATAGCATGGAGATCATGAAAACAACTAATGTAGAACAAACTTTATCCACAGCTGAGGCTGAATTTGCAGCATTTTCTGAACTGGCAGGGGAAATCCAATGGTTTAAACAATTGCTGCAAGACCTTGGGGACAAGTGTAAAGGTCCTATAAAGGTTAATGAGGATTGTCAGACCGGTATGTAATGTCCTGTAGTAATCATGAGGTTACAGCATGAATGGGTGGTCCTCAGCGAGAAAACTTGGATGTGAGAATGCAAAAGCAAAAAACAGGATGCTTTAGTTTGCACATTTTAAAGTTTGTTTCAGTGCTTGTGTATTTATTTACTTTGTTAATTTAAGGGTTTTTTTTTTCCAGTTTTAAGTGCGCTCGCAACTTCTCACGAGAACAGCTGAAATCTTGCCCATGCCGAGTCGCGGAAGTAAATGCCTGTTCTTAAAGTGCTAGTGGTCGTTGTGTGATAATTCAGTAGCATTTCTTTCATGTGATTACAGCTGCATGTGATAATAAGTGTTATAATTCCGTGATGTTCCCGCTATCTTCATTCATGGAATTACAGCATTTTTAGATGCTAGTCTGATAAAGTCCTTACTTTCAATTGAAAAATGCTTCAGACTGCTGGGATTCACATCCACATGGGAAGATTGTTCTGATCCAACCACATACTTTGGGATTCACATCCACATAGGAAGATTATTCTGACCCAACCACATACTTTAATATACGGTGCCAGCAGGAGTGACATTTTCTTCCTTTCCTCCTTTTGGCTTAGCCTTCTGTAGCACCAGAAAACTGTTCTAGAGAGTTTCCAGGCACTCCAGAGCCAAATTTTACAGTGCACAGGGACACAAGAGGGAGTGAGGCCACCAATTCTGGCAGACGTAGTGACAACCAGTGAAAGTACACAATTGGATCCACTGGATTCTATAGCATTTGTTTACTCACTCCAAATGAACATGGAAGTGGTTCTGAATAGAAAGGAAATCTGGATCAATGGCTGACCAGATGCTGCAAGAAGCAAGTAGGAAGTAGCAAAGTACATGTGTTTCTGTTATATGTAACTAGTTACTTTTGAAAGTAATGAGGGTGCAATGTGGTTACGTTCCAAAAGCAGCACAATGAGAGTATGAGTGACATTACTTTAGTATTGTAACTAGTAATATTAATTTTAAGGGGCATTTTAAGAGGAACTTTGATGGGTATTTGCACAGGTTTTATGCCATTCTTTTATCAATCCTTAGATTTTTGCTCTCAAAAACCCACCACAGAAAAGCAACAAGCAGTGCAACAGGTAACATTAAAATTACTTTTTCAGCATTATAATGAGAAATGGCAACAGCTTACTTTTTCAACACTGTAATGAGGAAAAGAACCAAGTTGCTTTTTAAAAGTACCTTTCCAGGCTCTGGGTTTTTGTTGCTCAATCTGCACAAAATAATTCTCACAGGAGAACTAAGCAAGCCTTACATGGCAAGCCTTATATGGCTTACAGCATTCTTTCTTGTTAACTTGAAGTGGAATGATGTGTTGTGTTGCAGAATATCCACAGAAGCATAAAACAAGCAGGAACTGACTGCTACATTTCCGGTATTTTGTGGTGACAAGTCTGAGTCAAATAATGTAGCAAATTAATTTGACAGTTTTCTATACAGAAGCAACAGGGAATATCACAACACTAAAGACAAAGGACGTAACCCATGAATGTTAAGTACAGCTCAAATATTTCCACAGATGGGAGACAACGAAGCTTTAAAGCATATTAATGATGCAATTTTATACATCATTTAAGAGCAGTGTAAAACACTATGCTATTACTCAGTAATTATGGGGGTTACTTCTGTGTAATTACCATTGGCCCTCCACATTTGCAGGGGTTAGGGGCCCAGAACTCCTGAAAAAGGAGAAAACTGAATATTGTAAGCTCTCCCTGTAAACTTGCATGCTAGAGACTCCTGCCAACAGCACCAGTATGTCACTCCCTCTCCCACCTTGCCATCACAGTGTCTTGGCCAGATTTAAAACCCCTCCCCACACTTCTTCCTCTGTGGACTTTATCGCACTACAATATTATAGTGCTATTATTCCACTTTAACTGCTCTGGCTTCCTCCTGTGGAATTCTGGGGTTTGTAGTTTAGTGAATCCTAAGAGCTCTCTGGCTGAAAGTTCTAAATGCCCCTCCCTAAACTACAAACCCCAGAAATCCACAAGAGGCAGAGCAGTTAAAGTGGAATAATAGTGCTATAACAGTGTAGTGTAATAATCTCCTGAATTTTCTCTCCCTCCAACAGCACCAGCTCCTCACTCCTTTTCCCAGGGAGTGGGAGGAAGAAGAGTGGGGTGGGTAGGTCAATGGGCTGTGCAGAGGTTTAAAATCTGGCTGAGGTGTCATGATGGCAAGCTGGGAGACAGAGTGATGGGCTGGCACTATTGGAAGGACAGGAGATTGAGAGGAGGGAGAGGAGTGGGGCGGAGAGGCTGAGTTAGTTAAGCAGCAGTTACAAACTCGTGAACAATCAAATCTGTGAAAGAGAAACCCACAAATGTAGCAGGCCAACTGTACAGCCAAAATATTTAACTGTGGCATACTTATTCCCCAAGTTCTTTATCTACATCAAGGGAAATCTAAATTGCTTCTGTAATAGGTCAAGCATATCGAAGAACCACTGACTCAGTGGTGAAAAATACCCTAACAATATTCTAACACATGTTAAAATTATTATCTGCTAGTTTATGCAATACGAGGAAAACCTACTTCCAAATGCAATTACATTTTTTGAAGAAAACATAATGCAAAAAATGAAGATTTGTTTCTTTTCCTTTTAAAAAGTTACCAAATTTTAATTGCCTGGTTAAAAGAGAAATTGCAACAACTGAAATAAAATCATATCTACATTTTGAAACATTACTACTGTTATGGTGGCAAAATGCAGCATTAAGTGTGAGGATCCAGGACCTGATTTTGAGGGTGTGCATGTGAAGAAGGGTAATCTGCTACAGACAGATACCACTCCCTTATGGATACAAAGCATTGCTGCTATGAGTTGGCATCTGCAGTATGCTTGCTTTGAAAAAGGTGCCACTGATTTCAGTGAATGATTCATAATAACTATATAAACGTCCAAAGGTGAGCCAGTGTGGTGTGATGAATCAGGTGGTGCACTGGCTGGAGTATCAGATTAGGACTCTGAGAGACCAGTGTTTGAATCCCCATTCAACCATGGAAGCCTACTCTCACAGCAAGTCACACTCTCTCATCCTTCTAAGAAGAAGGCAGTGGCAAACCTCCTCTGAATAATTTTTGCTAAGAAAACCTTATGACAGAATCACCATAAATTGGGGTCAACTTGAAGGCACATAACAACAAAAATTTCCTAAGTGATTTTTTTTTCAGTATAGAAAAATATTTTGGGACACCATCTGGCCACAATTAAGCACTCTAATACCCAGTTATATTTGATAGGCGAATTAATTATGTGTATAGCAATCTTTCTATGGAAATCATATAATTATGATATATGATATTTTATTTATATTTATGATATACTATTATGATTACAATATATGGTTATTTATATTATGATTTATGCAGCCTAAGACTTGCGATCATATGCTCATTTATTTATTTAGGGGTATATCCCATGGAAATGTTTTGGACTTACTTGTGAGTAAACATGCCTGGGATTCAGCTGCATGGTTGCAGTTCAAGGCATGCTCACCTGACTGGAAACCCTAGTGAGCTCAGTAGTACTGAGTAGGCATGCATAGGATAGATCTTTAAGTTTCCTTTTACTGCTATGAATCACTCCCAGTCATGCCAGTAAACTACACAGGCCTTTCATAGAGGCAGTAGCATGTGTGAGTCATTTGGAATAACCACGTAGTATTGTCTTAAGAGAATACTTCCATGAATACTTCTCTGTCTTTCAGTTTTGACACAGGAAGCAGCTTTTCAAAAATAGTAAATACACAAATGGTACCTACAATGAGAGAAGGTCCATTAAGTCTTTAAAAGAACATATTTTAAAAAGCTTCCTTGGAAGAGAGGCTACCTCTTCATGCCACATTATTTCCATGGTGGCAAAAACTTGAGATGTTGGTTGAATGAGAACAGTGTGTTATAAGAACAAGCCATGTTTCTATGCAGAGCTGGGAATACTCCTTAGCTGACAAAGCCCTGAAGACCATTTGGAGAGCTGCAGCTATTTCCTCTTCGTCATTCTGATCAAACAACTGATAAGATTGGCCTAAGAACCATTATGATGTTAGTCACTTGTCATCTCACTATTGACAAAGAGCTGGATGGAATGAATGCACCCTCTGTTTTGTGTTTTACTCACGTCATATACTGCACAGTTTGGTTTCCATCATATCTTGTCACTGGACATTGGGAATGTCTCTATAGTTTGCCAGGTTTCAATACAGATTTGCAGAGAGGAGATGAGTTGGAATAAGATATACACTCAGTGTCAATTTAGCTAGTTAGCACAAACAGCAAGATTATTTTAAGATTGTAGATGCTTCTTGATGGGGGGCTCCTAACATTATGAAACTTTAGGCAGCAGCTATCCCATCTTTCCCTCCCTAAAGGAGAGGTTATAGAAAAGGGGGGAAATGATAGAAGTGATGGGGAATTATGAGGGAGGCTTGAATTGGATAATGACACCTGGAACACCACTGCATCCATGCACACATTTCCATTCATGAGGCAAACTAAGTTCAAAGTGCAAAAGTAGTTTGCACACTCAATTAACTCAATTAACGCAGCACAGTGGGCAGAATCTTGCCCTTCCCAGTAGGCTCAGGCAAAAGCAAACTGCTGCAGCCTCTTCTAGCTTGTGTGTTTTTCCTCATTAATAACTTTTTCCATTTTGACTGCACCCTGATGTTGCTTGGCCACAAGTGTTTTCATCTTTGAAATGTGTGTGTGGGTATATCATCTGCATATTATTGCACAGATTCAAAGCTGCCAATAACACTAGTTTTGCATTCTGTTTGGACCGTAAGTGTATGGGACTTGAGCATGGGGAAATAGAAGAAACTACTAAACAGCTACTTCAGAAGTATCTCACACATTTTTCTGAGAATTTTCCCAAGAATACATCTGAAAGAAATCTTCAAGTCTACTTTTGGAAAAGAATATAAACTACATCAAGTTATATTGTTAAATATGATTGACAAGAAACAACTGCATCTAATTTTCAATGAAGAGTGTATAGCCCTGTGGATTTCTTGCAAATTGCCAGTGACTGCAGCAGAAACTGAAAGAAGTTTTAGCAAGATGGGTATGTCATTCCAAGGCGCTTGTTGACTTACGGAGACCCCATGAATTTCATAGGGTTTTCTGATAGCATCTATTAAAAAGCTGCAGGCATTTTACAGGGGGGCAAGAATGGTTAAGCTACCTGGCCTTCTTGTCTATAATTGATGTGGGAGGAGGGTGAGCTAATTCATGGTTTTACCATTAAAAAGGACAGAAGTGTAAAGCTTTAATGCTTTTTGGCCTGATGTTTTCAGCTGTGTTGCTCTGTTAATAGGATAACTCCTTTATTGAGAACAAAAGGTTACAAATAGTTAGAAAACATCTAGGATTCTATAGCAAAGGCAGCTGTTTGCCCAGAAATGTAGAACAGGTAACAGTATTTTCAGAATTTAAACACACTTTTTCATAGCTCATGAGATCATATGTATTAGATGAGTCATGCAGTGTTATGTAGGAAGAGGCCCCCTTGTTATACATTTGCAGCACACCTGCCCCCTTCCCATGCTGCTTGGGCCTTGGCAGTACCATCCTCAGCTGCCATGATGAGAATAAATTCCTTCTGTACCTAGCTATAGCATGGTTAACAGGAATCTGATTCCGCCAAGTGATCCAGCACCTGGAAGAGACCACACTAAGGGCTGAAATAGCTGCCTCACCTGTGTGAACACATTGGGTTGGAGGGAAGCCAGTGTATCAGCAAGTCCAACACCCCGTTTCCTCCATGGATAGCAATATCATCGAAATGTGTTATTATTTCACATGGAATATAGACTTGCCTAGTTTATAATGCTCAGCTGTGTTATAAATGGTCCCCCCCCCACCTGTTCCCCCAAACTTCTCCAGGTTGAATTTTTAAACTAAGCTTTTAAACTACAGGAGGATCTCATTAGAGGTCTCTTTGTGAGACCTGCATTTTTCTGTACCCTTCCCTCCACCCCAGCAGTATTCCACCCAAAAGAAACCCTGGAAAATTTAGAGCTTGTCTCCATCTTAAAGCTCTATGTCCTGATGATGCAGGGCATTTGCCTTGTTTTGCTCTTGGGCAGTCTGCAACACCTCTGGGGCTAAGATGGGGGGGGGGGGAGTTGGGGTACAGTGTTTTTTTAAAAAATAAAAAAAACACCCCACCTCGCAGCAAAAAATAAATGGTAAACACCATTAAAGCCAGCAAAAATCAGATTGGGCCCTGTGTGACCGCAGGACCCTGTTCCAGCATACCAGTCCATTGCTGCAGCTGCCCTCTAACTTGCTCTTCTATAGTCAGGAAGGGGGTCCCTCAGCATGTGACCAAGGCTGCAGGCATGCTTTCTGATGTCAAAGAGTGTGATGCAGAAGGCAACGGTGGTGGCTTCAGGGATGGGTTGCTGTGCTCATCTTGACTCCGGCCCATTTCCTGCTGGTAATGGGGAAGGAACAGGCCAGATCTGCAGATGGAATATGCCAGTGGGAAGCCAGTTCCCAGCTCTGCCGACGATGCATCCAAAATTAGCAAAATAGCAATTTTGTTGTTTGCACATGGCAGAAGGAGGGGGGGAGAAAGCGCTACACACACACACACACAGGTGTGTGTGCAGTCAGGGAAGGGGGAGATGGATAAGATTTTTGCCTGTCCAGTCCTTGAAGCAAACACAGAGGTTTCTTTTCTTGGTGGGGATTGGGGGACATAACATTGTCGGAGCTGCGTGTGCTGTGGAAGCCATGGAGGGGGGGGGTACCGGCTGAAGGCTGGATAGCTCGATTGCCACTGTGGCCACATGGCAGAAGGAGCGGGGGCAGACGGAGAGAGCGCCATGGTGTGGGGAGCTGTGGTGGCGCCTAATGTGCTGCTGGGAAGGTGAGGCGAGGAGGAAGAGGGGGTGGCTGGGTGCAAAAATCCCACCCAAAAAAGAAAGGGGAAAGGTACTCTCGGCCTGCCCCTGCCCATTGTACTTCCGGTTATCAAGAAATCCGAGATACATAGTACCTGTATGTTCACAACATCAAAAACCCGAATACTTATGTACTTTAAAAAAAAATCCACAAAAAATAGCAGCATGGAAAGTCATGGATTTCATGGGGGGTTTTTTGCCTCCCGTCCTTCTCAATATCGCACATGTGGCCCACCAAGCGTGAGGACCAATGGTATTCTGCTCAAATTCTTTCTGTTTTAAAAGTCACTTTTGGGCTGCAGCTCTTCCAGAATCCCTGTGCCAGTGTGTTGTCCAAACAAATAATAATAAAAAAAAAAACCCAAACATTTCTTAATGTTGGCCTAAATGCACTATGGGGCATTGTGGAGGGAGGGAATTGCTGCTTTGGAACTCTTCTCTCTTTCCTCACTAAATTCATCCCTTCTGTACTGCAGTTAGGATTTCAAAAAGCCTCCATTCGTGCGCGCGTGCGTGCGTGCGTTTGATTGATTTTCAGGAGTAGTCTGGTGTGTGAACAGGGCAATCAGGTCAGGGCCACATAATTTTTCAGTCTCCAAGTGGCATAGGGTTCCTTGTGCCACTTGGTGACTGGCTCACAAACAGAGTGACAGGATTCTTAAAATATGAGGGATACACAAAAAACCACACACTTAAAACCAGACACAGCAAAAACAACTGAGCAAAAGTGGGGTCAAATGTCTTCTGTGCTGTCTTTGCTTGCCACCTTCTTTCTCCTCTTCCTTCCACAAAACATCTGGTTCATTGAATAGGATTGCTGCAGTTACTTGAATGTTCCCACTGAAATTAGTAACACTTAAAAAAAGGTTTAATTTGGACTGAATCATTTATTTGTTTCTCTAACACAAGCACACATGCATGCATACAGAAACACTGCCCTTCATAAACATTTGTCTTAAGGGAGTTTATACTGCAATTTAACATCCCAAACAACAGTGCTGAAATATCCAATAAAGCAATCAAAAATCAATAAAACTGTAAAACAGTGGCACAGCAGAGGGGAAAACTGGATGTTATGAGTGCTTAAAACAGGAATTCTTTCATGCTCAACCACATAAAAACACATTCACCTGGCATCTAAAAGATAATGAAGGAGACATCAGGTGAACTACTGTACTTTGGGGAGGGCATTCTACAAATGGGCCACCATCATGGATGGGGAAAAAACACCCTTTATTTTCACTTGCCTCATCTCTGATGGTACAAGCCCTTTACAAATGGCCTAATTTGGATTTGTCCTTCGAGCCTGTGCAATGGATTTTTGTGGTGGAGCGCAGCATGCACAGAACTGGCCTCACCCTTTAAACCAAAGGTTCATCTGCCGTGGCCTTGCAAGCATGGACGTGGCAGCGAGGTCCTCGGGCGTAGGTTTGATTAGAGTTTCCTTCTCTTAGATGGTTGACCTTACAGGGTTGGACAAGCACCATCTGCCCGGGTTTGGGATTAGAGTTTTCCTTCTCCTAGGACGGTTGCCACAAGGCTAGAGAGCCCATCCTGCCCTTTGACGCTCTTTGTCAGACCCTTTGGTTTTGTCCTGTCTGGCATGGGAGACCCTACCAGTGGCTATTATGCCACCGCCAGCATAGCTCAAAACATCCTTAGGGTACGCAAGCCTCTCTCCCACGACAAGGGGGCATCAATGGAGAGGGGCCTAATTTACCAATGTAACTAAATAAAAAATGACTGAAAGAAACTTCCATGAAGTGGTGGGTGGTAGTTTCCATGTCAGTGGGCCCAAAATCTGTTCTGACTTTTAATCTAGCCTTGAAAGGGGCCATCCCCAGATTAATTCAGCACTTTTAGCAGCTCCTTAAAACATCACACTAAAACCTAGAGCCAATTCACTGCCTTGCTGTCAGGCACTGCTCCTAACTGTGGAGCACATTCATTCAAAATCAATATGCAGACGGTGTATACTGTTCAAATGTGAACTGGACCATGGGATTATCAGTGCAGACGTTAATTTACAGCTACTATTTCAAGTGCTTTAGCTTCTGCCAGAAATTTTCCTTGGCTTTCTTTATTGCAGAGAGGACTCTCTTTATGTCATTATGGTCTTTTTACACCAGGCTAGGGACTTGTCTAGATGGGCTATTTACCCTGTCTCGGCCCTGCCTTTTAGCCATGTAGTCTAGATGACAGAGGGCATTTGCCCTGTTTTACTCCCAGGCAGTCTATATAACACCAGGGCCAAGACAGGGTAAAACCGGTTAGACCACTTTTAAAAATACTTGGGGAAAACTGCTTCAGCAAGCAAAAAATGGATTGGCCCCTCATGACCACAGGAGTCCCCACTGCCACACCAGCACATTGCTGCAGTTGTCATCTGTCTTTGCTCTTCCAAAGCCAGGAAGCAGGCCCGCAGCATGTTCGTGCCGGACCAGCCATTGTTGGGGTAAGTATGAGAGTTAAGTGGCCCAAGGTTTCATATGCCACAAAAGCAGCAGGGGGGTCTATTGACCGCTTAAGGCATAGATTAAAAGGAATGGGTCTGGGGCTGATTTTAACTGTGAAAGGGCAACATCGTCTGATCTGCACGCCCCTTCGTGGTGATGTGGCGTCGTTATGACACCATATTTTGAGTGCCTGATAAAGTCCCAAGTTTCAAGGAGAGCATGCAGTTCTGTACCCACACAGCATAACTTATTACCTATTGTTGTGGATTTTTTTAAAAAAAGCTGCAGCTAACAAGCTCTTTGAGAGCCAGCATGGTATAGAGGTTTGAGTGTTGGACTATGACTCTAGAGACCAGGGTTCAACGCTCCATTTGGCAATGGAAATCCACTGGGTGACCTTGGGGAAGAGGAAGGCAAAGGCAAACTCCCTCTGAACTAATTGTGCCAAGAAAGCCCTGTGACAGGTTCGCCTTAGGGTTATTATAATTCAGATATGACTTGAAAGTAAACAGCAACAACAACAACACACTCTTAACTGTTTGGGTAACACAGGAATAATATTTTGTACCTCTGAAAACAAGATTAGTGTGTTGTAAAAAAAAATCCTGTTTTTCCCTATGTAGACCCTGCTGGTGCAATTCTGTACCTGTTCTCTGCATCTTCCTACCTGAGGCCATTTCAAATAATACCTCATATATGTTTGATTGCATTGCCAGTTATGGATATAAAATCCCTGTGCACCTGGGATATTCACAGCATCTTCAGAGAATGGTTGGGTAGGAGTGTATGTGGAGTTTATATACTGTGAACCCCTGTTGGGGAGTATATGTAAATTTGTGTAATGAATGGTTAGTTTCTGGGTATAGAAATGCAAGGCTCGTTAGTGTCTGTTTGGCTAATGGTTGGTTGATGGGCCATTATCTGCTGGAACTCCCCCTGTTCCTGGGTGGAATTCCTTTGTAAGTGTTGATTTTTTATTCTATTGTTTTTCAAAACTGGGAGCTAGATTTTGTTTACTTTTAAGGTTTCTTCTTTCCTGTTGAAGTTGTTCAGGTGTTTGTGGATTTCAATAGCTTCCTCATGCATTCTGACGTGATAGCTGTTGGCCTGGTTCAGACTTTCTGTGTTTTTAATAAGCATTTTGTGTCCAGGTTGGTTTATAAAATGTTCTGCTACTGCTGATTTTTCTGGCTGGCCCAGTCTGCGGTGTCTCTCATGTTCCTTGATTCGTGTTACACAAATTTACATATACAGTTGCCCCTCCACATTCGCGAACTTAGCATTCGCAGTTTTGAATATTCACGGGTTTTGGGAGGGCCCCTGCCCTCCCAAAAGCAGCGACACGGGGCCTCTGGAGGCCCCGTTAAGGCCTTGGGCGGGAGGGGGGAGGGCCGGGGAGGCCTTCACAGAGCCCCCGGAGATGCTCCGGAGGCCCCATGAAGGCTTTGGGAGGGGGTGGGGAGGGCCGGGGAGGCCTTCAAGGGACCTCCGGAGATGTTCCGGAGGCCCCATGAAGGCCTGGGGAGGGAGTGGGGAGGGCTGGGGAGGCCTTCAAGGGACCTCCGGAGACGCTCCAGAGGCCCCATGAAGGCCTGGGGAGAGGGCAGGGAGGGCCGGGGAGGCAATCATGGGACCTCCGGAGACGCTCTGGAGGCCCCATGAAGGCCTGGGGAGGGGGTGGGGAGGGCTGGGGAGGCCTTCAAGGGACCTCTGGAGATGCTCCGGAGGCCCCATGAAGGCCTGGGAGGGGGTGGGGAGGTCCAGGGAGGTGATCATGGGGCCTCCGGAGATGCTCCAGAGGCCCCATGAAGGCCTGGGGAGGGGGTGGGGAGGGCCGGGGAGGCCTTCACGGGACCTCCGGAGATGCTCTGGAGGCCCCATGAAGGCCTTGGGAGGGAGAGGGAGGTGGGGGAAAGCGACTATAGGGCCTCCGGAGGCCCTGTGGTCGCTTTGGCGGGGGAGGGGGAGGGCAGTGGATATTTGTGGATTTTTCGCATTCGCGGGGGTCTGGGGAACCTAACCCCCGCGAATGTGAAGGGATGACTGTACTCCCCAACAGGAGTTCACAGCATATAAACTCCACAGACTCCACATACACTCCTACCCAACTATTCTCTGAAGATGCCAGCCACAGATGCAGGTGAAACATCAGAAAGAAACTTTTCCAGAACACGGCTTCACAGCCTGGAAAAAACACAAGGAATATCTATGGATGCCGGCCATGAAAACCTTCGACTTCACAAAGTTCATTCAGTTTCTAAACTTTTGATATTCACATTTCATACCTATTTCTTGGTCATGCAAGTCATATAGTTCTTTACTTAGCCTAGACAACAGAAAGCAATGCAGAAGGTCATGGGCGGTGGGGGGCTAAAATACCTCTGCCATTTTTTATTTATATATTTAAATTTATTTTTATGGTACTTTCCCTTATCTTCATGCCTCTTCCTTGTTTAGTGTACTCAGTGGGGGGAGTGGAGGGGAAGGAATTTTGCCCTTCCCAGTAGGCCCAGGCAAAACTAAACTGCTGCAGCCTATCCTAGTTTATCTTTTCTTCTTCACTAATAACTTTTGCCATCTTGACCACACTCTGATATTGCTTGGCCACGTGTCCTCATTTTCATCTAAAAAAATGTTGGAAAGTATGGCTTAGCTACTCCTGATTGTTTTTAACAAACCAAACAAATAGTTATCAGTGATGTCATTTTTGCAGGAGTTCCAAATGGTTTGGACACTGAAAATCTTGAGAACTTCTGCCCTCTATGTAGGTCTATCCAACAACTTCATGCTTCTCCTTAAATTCATTTTGGGTCTATGTGTTCCTATCAGAACAATGGCTGCAGATATTTGAGGCAGAATATTTTCAATGGAGGTACCCAAGATTTGAAACAAACTCTCAAGGAAGGCTCCCTTTGTTCCAATGAAATAAAACAAAATCCAAAATCCACAAAAGAATAATACCTTTATCAGCTAACCAAAATGCACAAAGCACTTCATGAAAGCTTTCAGAGCTCTACTGGCTTTTTCATCAGGCAAAAGATGTTTGAAAATCATTGAGGAGAAGAAGAGAAAAGTGACAGTGTTGGAGTCACAAGCCTACATTTTGTATCAGATGTTGCTTCTGCTGTAATTCAGTTGGACCAGAGGGATCTCAATGCAGGCAGAGGCTACTCCCCTATTTTGGCCATGTGGGGACTGTGACAAAGGACAGTAAAAATTAAACTCCATTAACAGCAGTAAAGTAGCTCCTCTTGGGGTCCAGGGTGTCTCTGGACATTACAGTTGTCCCTCTGTATCCACGGATTTGGTATCCATGGATTTAAGTATTCACAGCTTGAAAATATTCTTTAAAAAATAATAATCCAAAAAGCAAACCTTGATTTTGCCATCTTATATAAGGGACACCATTTTGCTATGCCATTGCGTATAATAGGACTTGAGTATTCACGGATTTTGATATCCACAGGGGTCCTGGAATCAAACCCCAGCGAATATGAAAGGACAACCGTATAACACAAGACTGAAATCGTGTGATTATGACGTAGCACAAATGTGTTCCTGTTATTGCACGATGTCGTCATCCTCCCATGCTCCATCTGTTCTCCCTCTGTCCTCCACCCATTAATTAGGCACCACTGTTGATAGATGGGCCAAAGCCCTGAATAGCCCTCAATATCACTCTTTTTGCAGTATTGACAAATGTGCAAAATCACATCCCGCTGTAATCATGCGATTCCAAGATGAATGGTCAGTCTTCTTCTCGCCCTCCCCTTTTCCAATGAGAACAGCCAAACAGACACTAATCCTCCTTGCATATTTCCCCCCAGGAGATAGCCATTCAAGGAGATAGCCATTCAAGGAGATAGCCATTCAAATACACAAATTTACATATCCTCTCCAGCAGGGGCTCACAGTATATACCCCCCCACACACCTACCCAACCATTCTCTGAAGATGCCAGCCACAGATACAGGCGAAACGTCAGGAATAAACTCTTCCAGAACACAGCCTCACAGCCTGGAAAAAAACCACAGAAAACCAATTACTGTAATAATCCCACTATGTTTCGGTTTTCCCCAATTGCGGAATTACAGCATTTTTAGATGCTAGTCTAGTAATATCCTCTGTCTCTTGTGAAGCCATAGGCCCCTTCCCAGACAGACAACACGGAATTTCTCAAGAAGTTCCGTATTGCTAAACTTTGGGGGATGGTTGGGAGGGAAATTAGGTACATCTTTTGCCTTATAAAGAAGTCATTGGTGCTTTGAAAGCTTGCATGAAGTGTTTTATCCATTTTGGTATCAGTCTTTTGTGTATTGTGTATTTTGTTTTATTTTGCTGTATGGCCAACATGGCTGCCCGTGAATAGGTTTCCTTTGCTCCAATGAAGACAAGTTTATTTGGAGCAATAGAATACCATTATGTTTTTATGCTAGTGATGCTTTTTGGATTCTGGACCTGCATGGTGGGCTCTCTAGATGCAGACCCCTAGCAGCCAATGGTGAAGAATACTGGGAGCTGCTGTCCCACAAAATCTGGAGGGCTGCATAATCCCTACTTGTGTTTCTCAATGTTCTATGGTTTTAAAGGTTATTGCATGCTGCCTTGGAAAAGTTTACATTAAAAGATGTCTTATAAATCTTTTAAATAAATGTCTTTGATGATTGCTTATTTTAGCTTGGACTGTAAAGGGCCTTGAACTGTTTTGTAGAAAAGAGGAATATAAAGCTCAATAATAAATAATTTTAAAACAGTAAATTATTTCAGCACCTATTTATATCATTCCTACAGATAATTTATTTTATAGATACACTTACCGTAAACTGAGGAGCCATTACAATCTATGGATAATAAAGAAAGAAGTGGTTATCCATTCTGAACTGAATCCAGTGTTGGTCCTCCATTGGAATGAATGAGACCTGTTAATCATCATTTAATTTAAATCCAATTAATTTCAGTTTTTCCACTCTTAAGAGGACTAACAGTGGACTTAGCCTGTTATTTTATAATGAATAAAAAGAGGGTTTATATATCTGACATTTTCTGTTCTCTCTTCTACCTTACCCTCTCAAACTCCCCTCACTCCTCTAAAATTTGCCAGACTCTCTGAACTATGTGTGTGTGTGTGTGTGTGTGTATACCAACTCCACTGATGAATGTTGTTCTGCTGGTGGACAGACACATTGGATTTTACCCATAAACTTTGTCCAAATGCAACTGAGATATAGGTTTCTAATTATGCATTAGAATGCAACAACCTAAATTTTGCCTTTACATGGAAAATACACTTCTTTTTGACTGTATACAGACTTCCTTATCTTAACATTCATTCTGGGAACCCTCTTCTGGTTTATGTCTGATGCACAGAGTATCATACTTGCATAAACACACCTTCAGAAGAATTAGAATGGGTGCTTTGGGGATTTAGAAAATGACTGATTTTTTATTTAATGTGCCCCCCCCCCAGATTACCATTTTAAATTGTACATTTGATCTTCAAGTATTAGTTTGAAATAGTTTCCAGAAGTAGTTTCCATCACCTCAAGAGCCCTTGTGGGTTTGGAGGCGATACAGAAATATTTGAAATAAATAAATAGCCTACTTTTGTTAGGAGTACAGTACAACCTTAATGGTCTGAGTTTTTTCTTTTTTTGAAATTAGCAAACATTTTAATATTGATGTAATGTATAATTATTCTTGCTTCCTAGAGACACTAAAAGAAATCACACTGCTTCTCACACGATACCGTACGACCCCCATATCTGTGGGGCATACGTTCCTAGACTTAGCATGGATACCGGAAACCACAGATAGTAGCAAATCTGATTAAAATTAATAACTTCTGGCCCAAGTATACCATAGAATCACACTGGAGGACTTAGAGATTCCTAGAGAGAACATATCTCTAGGCATCTTCTAGGTCCTCCAGCATGACTCTATGGTCAGTTTCTGGTGAAAGCATACCACAGAATCACACTGGAAGACGCCTAGAAGGAATATATTTTTTCGGACATGGGTAAGTGAATCTGTTGGTACCGGTCCCGTTGATATGGGGGTCATGCTGTTTCTTTAATAATGCAAGCGGCTTTCCTACTACATGTTGAAAATTCCAGTATCATATATAGTAGCCCTGTTCCTTTCCAAACAAATTTTCATTATGTGTTCCCCATTTCATTTATAAGATGAAATCCAGAGGTGTCTAACTGCCAATGGAAACTATTAATAAACCAGTAAAAGCTGTTTGGAAGTGGAATGTGCTGCCTCGAAGTGTGGTGGAGTCTCCTTTGGAGGTTTTTAAACAGAGGCTGGATGGCCATCTGTCAGGCGTGCTTTGATTGTATATTCCTGCATGGCATGGAGTTGGACTGGATGGCCCTTGTGGTCTCTTCCAACTTTATGATTCTATAATATGCCTTCTTCCCCTTGTACACATCCCAAAATCTTGTCCAGAGGATTGCTGGACCCTCTTTAACAGACCATAAGAGTACTGGAAGAGAGGAAAGGAAGTGGAAATCTATGACCTGTAACTACACTGAATGTCACCCATAACAAATCTGTTGATTGAGGACAGCTTTATCCCATAATTGTATGCATTTTAATTTTTATATTTTTATACATTGTTCTCTTAGGAATCCTAAGAGTTTGTGGAGAATCCTAGGGTTTGGCATGTATTAATCTGGCTCTTACATATGGAACAACATCCCTTTTTTCTTTGAGGGTACTCTCCTTTTCAGTTCCAATACCAAGAATATTTTGTGGTCTCGATCCATTTTTTTCTCCTAAAATGTTATTAATGGCTTTCCCGATTTGTCTCCAGAAATGTCTAGCATAACTATGTGATCTGAATTCTCAACTTATGATCTCCTTGTATTCCTCCCCTCTGGTTTACGTCAGAGCTATCAGTGATGTAACATTCTGAGCTCATGAGCACACCTAAAAATGGTATTGAAAATGCGGTCCAGAGTGAAAACTGCTGGACATACTGGAGAAGACTTTCCCTAGCTTTCAAAACACTGCCACTCAGAAATTTTATGTGGAGGCTGTTTATCCATGCAGCTTTTCTAAAGCTTAAATCCACAAAGCAGATCCAAAGAGGAGTCTAGAAAGAATCATATTCACAGATCTATCTTAGAAATATGGTCATCAAACGTAATATGGAAATTCTTGTATGATGAGTTTGAGCAATCCAGGACGTGAAAATGTGACACAGAAAATTTCACTGGAAACTACTCAGAATGACCAATATAATTTTCATTTATTCAGATATTTTGTTATCCTGATGTTATGATTCATGTCTGAGCTGTTTAGACCAATTTTACTGTACTTCACACAGACTGAGCAGTTATCCTTTACTGGTGGAATGTGGGGGTTTGGCTCTCTGTATGCCACATGCAATTGGAAGGCAATTCTGCCAAGAGTGTATTCTGCCAACCAAAATGCCTTGTTTGTTTCCACCTGCTCTGTTTGCTTACATACTTGCCATCTGGACTCTTTCCTATCCCCAAGGAATGATGTGGATCCATTCCAAAAGTACTTATGGTTTTTTAATATAAACTTTTTAAGGCTGGTTCAAGCTGGCCTGAAGAAGTAGCTAAAGGAAAGCCCATGTGGCCTTCTCTCTCAGAAGGTGTAAAAGCATCTGCTTGATTACCCATCACACAGCTTGTGTCTGCACCAGTTCATTTTCCTTTGAGACAAAGACAGCTTGTTTCTTCTGTTCTCTTGTTTCTTCTGCCATGGTAAGTTGGCTGCATTACTTTCTGCTTGTGTACATTACTCACAATCCGCTACCATGAATAACTGCCACGCTTGGATTCTTTCTCCTGAGTGGATATATGAGAATGGAAGGGCTCTAGTCTGCCACTTCATCAGAATTTGGAAGTAACTAGTTAAGGATATAGAAAAATGCTTTTTCATTCATTCTCTTTTGCAATAAATAAGACACAACTTGGTTACATAAAGATAATAACTTATCAAGAGATAATGCCACTCCTTTTGTGGTGTAACTGTAAATTATTTTAATTGCTTTTGTCATTATGGAGGGGTACGACTTCATATTTTGTGCCACAGGCCAGCAACGTATAGCATTCTAATGTTTTTTTTTTAAAGAAACTAACTAGATAACCATTTAATTACTTTTGAATAAAGAGAAGGTACAGAGCTACTTTTTAAAACACAATAGTTCTTATGGTGACTAACTACTTTTGGGGCCAAGAACTGTAATCATTCCTTCAAAAATAATTTCCCAGGCTCTGGTTGTGCTTAATTTGAAAACTGTTTTAAAACATACTAATGTATCATCAGCGTTCTATAAAACAGCTGTAGTGCAGTGGCATAAACATCTACGTCACATACTAATTTTAAAGTAGAGGGGGGAAGTTGTTCTTTGGCCCTCAACCCCTCCAAACTCCCCAGACTGCTTATTTTCTGGCCCCAAAAAGTTGTAGGAGTGTGAGTACATGAGCAAGAGAATTGCCTCCCCTGGAAGCCTCCAGGAATGGTAGTTCACCACTTAAATAGGTTTTAGGGCTCTCCCTGCATTTATGAAATAGTAAACAAACTCAATTTTTCCAAACAAGAAATGGACTTAGGGCCACATCTGATTTTTAAAAAGTTTTGACACCTCATGCAGCCCCCTCCCGAGGGTCACATGGGCAGAAAACTGGCCCATGGACACACTGCAGTTCCCTTCCACTGTTTTAAATAAATGACTCCCTTTCAGCCCCAGTACAAGGATCCCTAAAGAGGAGGAAATTGTTTGAAGCCAAAAGGCATAGTTGGAACTCTCTTCCCCACCCTCCCAGCATGGGGATTTGCTCTACAGACTAATCTATCCACCCAGGTAACTCAAAGCATAGGCATAGTGCTGGACTCTTCTTGTACCTCAACTTCCCATTTAAGTGCCCTTCAGACTACCCAGTCACAGTAAGACCCACGTATTCATAGGGGATACATTCCAAGACCCCCCCCCCCCGTGGATGCCTGAAACCATGGATATCACCGAACCTTGTATTGGACCATGTTGCCTACTGAAACTTAATCCACTACCACAGAATTAAAGGGGGATTGAAATTGACACTTCTTGTGGCTGGAGGGAGTCCCCCCTTACCTTGAAGAGGGCGTAGGAACTGATCCACTCCCAACTTTCCTCTCATTGCTTCCTCAACAGATGCTTGCACAACAAGCGGAAGGTAGAAGGCCAACCTCCGGCCTATGCATGTTATAGAATCACACTGGAAGACCAAGAGATACTCACAAACACTCATTTTCTTGGTAGTTGTGATCACGGGTAACTGAAACTTGGAAACTGAACCTGCGGATAAGGGGAACTACTGTATAGCACTATGATTCCAGTTTAACTGCTATGACTACATCCTGTGGAATTCTGGGATTTGTAGTTTGGTCAGAGGCACTAGGGGTCTCTGGGTGAGAATTCTAAATACTCCTCCCTCAACTGCAAAGCCCAGGATTCCATAGGATGTTGCCCTGGCAGTTAAAATTAGTGTTATAATTCGGTCGTGTGAAAAGTCTACACTCCGGCACAGTTGCACTCACTGTCTGATTTCCTACATAGTGCATCATTAGTGCTGTGGAAGAAGGAAGATAAAACACAGGCTCTGATAGTATCAACTTCTACAAAGAGCAGGTTTGCACCATAGTTTTATGCACAGTTAGAACATCTTTACTAGCCCAGTCTAATTTATCGTTGTCAAAAAACTGCTGAAGGAACTGTGATGGTATACTTTCCAGAGTGAGGTGTTTACAAGTGAAGTAGCACAATATTTAGCACCCGTTTAGTAGACTTGCTGAATGCATCACTGAACTTTCATTTTGAGTGGAATTTGGATGAGAAATTATTTACAGTTAAAAACAGCTAGAACTGACAACTGGAGAGAAGCTTCCCAACTTAGAGTGAAATCCTATCTGCAAATTACACCAACTTGTGTATCTGGAATCCTGTCTATCTGGCCATCCTTTTCTATGGGGGAGATAACATGGAAACTTAGAACTGACGATAAAAATATGGTGGCTAGAACTACAGCACAAATAATACTAATACTGTACTCTTGTTTATTTAATTTATTTTAATTAATTTAATTGGGTATTTATACCCTGCTCTTCAGTCACAAAGGCTATCAGAGTGGCTTACAAATTGTTGTTGTTTTTTTTAGATGGAGGAAGTCAATCATAGAATCATAGAATTGTAGAGTTGGAAGAGACCACGAGGGGCATCCAATCCAACCCCCCTGCCACGCAGGAAATCTTGATTTGTTTTATTTAATATGTATTTAATATGTATAACTACACTTATAAGAATACTCTGTGTAATATGTAAGTTTAAAATAATAATAATAAAAAACCAAATTGTTTTAAGCAATAGCAATTTATACATCTGCACTGCATTAAGCAGTTTTCAATGTGTGTTTGCTAATTGCCCCCACATGCCAGGTATTCATTTTACTGACCTACGAAAGGATGGAAAGCTGAGTGAACTTTGGAGTCCTCTGGAATCAAACTTGCAACATGGTGACTTGCAGTACTAGCATTTAACCACTGCACCACCAGGGCTCCATTTATCTCATTTACAACAGCATTATAATGTATTGCCTATGTGTATTCACTTGATATGTACTATATAAATGCTAATTATTGGTTTGCTTTTTTAAAAGGGAATATAATCCATGTGATCCATCATAATTTCCCCAACTACTTTGTTTATATGCAGTTCTGGAAATGACAAATCTGTCTGTTTCATTTTCTTTAATATTCTTTAATATTCACATCTTTTTCAAGCAAAAACTCATTCTGTTCCATTTTTGCACCAGTTTGCAACATTTTTTAGAAGTCCACATTAAAAATTATATGCATTTTGTATGCATTTTCCTCTAATGTATACCTTTTAAATGTTAGCTTTTCTAATGTGCATATTGTGTGCAATTTCCTCTTACTTACACTAAATCTTAAGAAATGTGAAAGCAAATGGTTAATTTCAGTTTCTGTATTAGGAGACTATCAAACAGGAACGCAAAAAGCGTTCTTGTCCCACAATCTCCAATCCTGCCCCTGTCCTGGCACAATAACCCTCCCCATCACACTTACCTTCTCTCCCATTGACAGGCAGCCCAGGAATGAACAGAGCTCTAATAGAGCTCCATTCACTTCCTAGACTGAAATCCCACCCATTCTCGCGAGAAGACGTGAGTGCAGGAAATTAAAAAATAACAAGTAAAATAACAATAAAAAAGTTTATAAAAGCACATAAACACACTAAAAAAAACCAAAACAAGTAACCTGGGGGAGTTCATAAAAAGAGGATAGCCTACCTTGTTTTCGTGGTCCCTCTTGGAAGTGTTCTGGCAGGACCGCCCATTGATGTTGCATTCACATGAGTTAAATGGCCGGAGGTTTCACACGCCAGCAATGCCAGCACCAAAATGGGATGGACAATCTATTGATGGCTCAGTCCATCAATAAAAAGAAATGCCATAATGATGCTAGCAGAACACAAAAGGACAACATTGTCTGATATTGGGGTCCTTTTGCATTCCTCTGGCATCATTATGGTGCCCCATTAGCCGCATCTGATAATCTCCTTAGTTCACAATGTTCATTCAAAACAGCCTATTGAAAGTGAACCCAATTATTCCCAGCAGAGAAGTGGAAAACTAGACTGAGATCTGTTGTACATGAGGATTTTATCACACAAGGCTTGTACAGCATGAATGCAGCTGCATAGTAACATCTGTGGCTGTACTTTATCACACTGTCCTGTTGCTAGTTTGTATTCAACCTGTCAATGGCTCTCAGTGTCACTAACGTTCCATAACAGCCCTCTGTGCGATAGGTTCTTTCCACTGCAGTAGCAGGATGCCGGCAGTCACATAGTGTCAGTGGGCATGATTTTCATCCTCTCCCCGTCTCCCTTGCTATTCCAAAGCAGGCTCTTTTTCCTTTTATTTTTTCTTTCTTTTCTTTCCTTTTTAATTCTTTCCCCATTGTATTGCCATAATTGTGAAATTGCGGCAAAAAGAAAAAGAAAAAACCAAACACCGAAAGGCATGCTGGATAGGGCATAGGTCGGAAAGGTACCAGTGCAGAAGACATATCATGTGACTAAAGACCACCAAAGCAGCACAATTGTGCAATTCAAGAGGGTTGTGATAAGAAACATTCCCAAACCAGTATGTTTCCATTCCCTAAAGTAATGCTATTGCAGTGACACAGAAGGTTGGTATGATAAAGTCCTCAGACTCTAGCAGGCTAGATAAAGTCCTCAGACTCTAGCAGAGGTGATAGTAAAATATGTTAATAAATAAATAAATAAAATTAGTCCATCTTGTATAACACTGCCTTTTAAAAAAATCAACTCTGAATTTTGACCATTTGCTTAAAAGAAACCAGCTATGCTATGGTTCGTTATAATTAATTCTGGGTGAAGAATTATGGTCAGTTTTCAGCACTTATGGGCTGCTTATGAAAAAACTGCTTTACAAAAATATTAGTGTGGAGCAGTGGCTATAGTGCTGGGTATGTTGGGGGAGAAAGCCACCTTTACATTTCTGCTCAGCTTTCTTTCCTAAAACCAGTTAGTATTTGTCAGTCTAACTTATTGTGAAACTAAACCATTGCAGTGAGGATCTGTGCAAGGGCACATGAAAAGATATTGACAAGATGCAATGTGTTGAGGAGGGCGATTAAAATGGTAGAAACTCTTTCAATTAAGCCCTATGAAGAACAGCTCAGGGAGAGGGGGGGTGAGTATTGGAGAAGAGAAGGTGGGTATTGGAAAAGAGGAGTATTGGAGAAGATAAGATTGAGAGGTGATATGAGATAGCCATATTTAAATACCTAAGGGGATGTCATGTAGAAGATGGAGTGAGCTTGTTTTCTGCTGCTCCAAAGACTAGAACACAAACCAATAGATTCAAATTAGTAAAAAAGAGATTCCATCCAATGTTAGGAAGACCTTCTTGACTGTAAGAGCAGTTTGAGAATAGAACAGACTGCCTTGGAGAGTGATGGATTCTTCTTCTTTGGAGGATTTTAAACAGAGATTGAATGTACAGTACATCTTTCAGGAGTGCTAATGTGCGTGTGGTTTTTTCCTGCATGACAGGAGTTGGACTATATAGCCTTTGTAGTCCCTTCAGTTCTATGATTGTATCATTCTATGCTTCCTGGCAGACCTTTCTGAAATAAAATCTCAATGTTAGAATGCCAGAAGTAACTACCTCATCCCAACCACACCCGTTCCCAAGCTGAAGATGAACCACACCATTCATGATGGCATTAGAGGAAAGGCATTCCCCATGATCAAAAATTTGTACTGAAAATATTCTATTCTTTGTGCTGTCCAAGAAGTTTTGATCAATATTTTGCAACAGTAATGGCACTAATCTCAAGTGCTTGTCTTGTCATTTCATTTGCAATATTTTTATTGTATAAGCCTTTAATGGGCTTTCCCCCTCCTGTGTAGAGAAGAACCTGAGGTTTCTTGGCTGCTGTTTTTCCTCATCCAGAAGCTCGGATTATTGTGCTGCCTTTATCTTCACTGCCTGTCTTCACTGGGCTGCTTACTCCAAGGTAGAAATATGCAAGACAGCTGGGATACAAGTGGACTTTGCTCCATAATTTATGCCTGATCTTTACATTCCACTTCTGGCTGCAGTTTAGCTACTAATCCAGTCCTTCCATAAAAGGCCCTGCTAGAAAATCCTTAGAAAAAATGGTGGAATGTTTATTTATTTATTTATTTAGCTTCACTTCCAAATGGATATGCTTGTTTTTCTGCATGCACTCAGGATGTCCTTAATAATTAGGCTAAGCAATTGTTTCCCTACATCCTACCCGTGACGAAAGATATCCAGCCCTTTTTATATGCTGGCACCATAGAACAGATGAAACTGAAACAGAAGATTAAATACAAGAGGGGAAAAGTCCATAGCAGAAACTAGAAGGGAATGATGAAACTAACTAACTAAATTCATAGAACACACTGGAGAATATGTGCAAGTTGCAGCAATAAATCAATTAAGTCTTGCAGATTGTAGAAAGCTGTTGTTCTCTTAGCTGATTTGCACACAACACCTTCCTGTCACCTGGAGCTCAGTCCCACAAAACTGGAGAATTTGCACTCTTTTCTCCAGCCTGCAGAGGAGCCACAAAAACTGGAAACCCAGGGCCAGGGCCAGAGACCTAGCAACCTACTCAAAATAGAAAATATCTTCTAGTATGTTGAAGCCAGGCAAGGAAGGAGCTATGAGATTTATGGATGTGAATGCGTGTATAAATTCCAAAGGTTAAGGTTTATTGATGTGTGTATGCATATAAATTCTGAAGGTTTATATGCACCTTGGGGCCAAGGAACAGTGATGGCTCTAAGTTATGGGCTGCTCTCAGACCAGAGGGGCCTGCTCCTTCTCCCCACTATTACCTAGTCAATCTCCCTCTGCCCCCTCAGCTGCCTTTAGCCAAAATGTCACAAAACAGTGAACAAGCTTTTGAGTTCTCTAGAACTCTTCCTCTAGTTGGATATTAAATGAGGAAGGGAGAGAAAGGAAGGGGGAGAGAGCATGCAAGTAAACTTTTGCTTAAGCATCATCCTCTGGATCCTGTGTTCTAATGGAGAAAGCTACACTTACTCATGATGACATCAGAACTGTTAGGATACACTCAGCCCTCCATGTCCATAGAGTCTGTATCCCCAGATTCAACCATCCATGCCTTGAAAATATCCTTGCCCTCAAAAACATCCAAAAAGCAACCCTTGATTTTGCCATTTTATATAAGGGACACTATTTTACTATGACATTGTATATAATGGGACTTGAGCATCCACGGTTCTGGGTATCCATGGAGGGTCCTGGAACCAAACCCCAGCAGATACCAAGGGTTAGTTCTATAAAATGTAAACCCTGTGGAGGCTTTCACTTTCCACCCCTCCAGTGACCCTCCATGTCTACTTATTTTTGTGTTCCTCATCCTTGTAAGTAGGAACAAATAATTCTGTCCCTGTTCTCCCTGCTGTACAATTTTTGGGCAGATTTCAAAACCTGTTCATGCCTCAGGAACTCAGAAATACACATTTTGCTTTGTTTTACTCAGAAAATATATTTTCTGAATTAAAAAAACCCACATGTATTCTGCATAGATAAACACTTTGTAAAGGATTTGTGAAGTGAAATGAACCTTGTGGCTGCCATTGTTTTACCAGACAGGGTCTCTTGAGCACCAAAAAGCTCTGGCTGTCTCCCTAGGAAAATGAATAAAAAGCAAATATTCTTCCTTTCCCCACTTAGAAGTAAGTCCTCCTTCACTTCAGAGAGACTTAGAGCCTTACTGCACTCCAAAGAAAAGCAACAAAGCAGCAGGAACTTTCCTTCTTTCCTGCTGCCTTACTTCATGGCATCGGCAGTCTTCTGGTGTTCTTTTGTTCCAATCCCATGGGGGACCAAGGTAAAACCACGCCTTTTTGTAAACAGATTTTTCTAGTTAGCAAAAAGAACCAATTTTACCTTGTTGCCCCATGGAACCGGAATGAATGCTGATGTCATACGGTAATGCAGCAGGAAAGACGGAACATTCCTGCTGCTTCGCCACTTTTCTTCTGAGTGTGGTAAGGCTCTTACTCCCAGCTACATGGATACAACATTGCAGTTTAATTATACTTCATGCAAGGAACATATGTTTCTGTTTGCAAAACACAAACTGTTTTATGTATATATAACATTTTGTGAGTGTCTGGCCTCAGAGAAAAAAATCTGATAAGTACAGTACACTTCAGAATGAGATTTATACGCTGCTGTTCAAATCTATTTTGGTACAATTAAACAGCTCATCGAGTTGTACAGGAAACATAAACACTGTATACATACATTACATTATACAGTGTTACAAATAACTACTGCCATCCGTATTAATGGACACAGTGAGGCAGCTACTTCAGGCTGGATTTTTGGGGTGTCATGAAGGGGTGGGGGGGAATAACTTGGTTTTGGGTACCATGAACTATACCCAGGTGAGAGATGCCATTTACTGTTCTGTACCTCAAAACAAAATGTAATTGGTCACCCATTATATTTATTTCTCAAAATGGGAGACACACTCTTCAGTATTCAGCTTGTCTTTATTTGGAATGTGGCTGTACAAAGGAAAGAGCCAAAATTGATGTGCTTAATGAAAAAAAATTGGCAATACCAAAAAGCATCCCCCCCTTTGAAGGTTTTGTTTTGTGCAGTGGATGGGTAAAACAGGGATTAAAGCACTTGCCTATTCAATGTACTGCCAGTGCTTCCAAAATTGGATTCATGTACCCTTTCAATCTTGGGGAATTAATGATGAATTTTAACACCTATTATAATACAGAGCCAGAATATCTGAATGACCATCTTTTTTCTGTGTCAGGCATCCCACTTATTAAGATTATTTGAAACTCTTTTGTGTTTTTCAATTATTCCTGAGGCCCATTTGACCATGACCAGGGTGGGGGGAATCAGTAGTTGGAACCAAGTTTCATAACTCCCTCCTGAGGAAAATTAATCTTGCGTTTTTCCTTATAATACAGCTGGGGTACAAAGTTATTTCAAAGATGTTATCTCTGGAGGGTCCGTGGGGAAGCCACTCATGTCAAGATATTAATATGGGAATTTTAATTAGCTCAAATATGGCAGCGAGAGGCCAGATAACTGCAGGACCTTTGGACCTATGTATACTGGCACCTACTGATGAGACTCTAGCCAGGAAGTAAAATAAAATGGTTTTTTAAAATTATTATTTTTATTCACCATATAAAATCAAATACATAAAATCACATAGATACATACATACATGAAAAGACCGACAAAGACTTATCCATATACAATAACATTAACAAGACAATACATTACAATACATCACAATACTTACAAATTATCCATACATATATTAATCCTTCCTTTTAACAGATTTTGAACTTGTTTCTTGTCTTCTTTACTGTCTTTCCAATTTATCACACAAATTTTATCTTCAACATTTACTACTATATTCTATTATTCATATTGTCATATATTTCTATTCATATTGTCATATTCGTATTGTCATTATTTGTTTAGCTCCTTAATTGTTACCACACATTTTATATTGGTTATGAAAACCAACCTTTATCTTCTATAAATTTCATCAACTACATTTGACTCATAACCAGTTTAACAATGCTGTTTATCAATTCCTTTGCATAATCTTTGAATTATATTCTCTGTTTTCCATCTTTTACCATATTCTATCTTAATCCATTAACCAAATAATTACATTATTACTCCATTCAGTTTTCCAGAAATTTATCAGTTTTTCCCAGTCCTGCCTAAACTTGTCTGATGATCTGTTTTTAATCCAGCAAGTACATTTTTCCATCTGAGCTATCTCTAAAAGCTTTGTCATCCATTCCTCTGAGTTTGGGGATTTTTGCTTCCAATATCTGGCATAAATGATCCTTGCTGTGGTGATTATATATAGCATAATGTTTCTAAATTCTTTTGGAAAATCTTAATCCATGATGTTCAATAAATATATTTCAGGTTTAAATCTCAGGTTTATTTTCAATATTTTTCTTATCAAATTATGAATTGTGATCCAATATTTCCTTGCACTTCTACATGATCACCACATATGATAAAACGTGCCTGTTACTGCACCACATTTCCAGCAACTTGAATCAATACCTCTATACATTTTCGCTAATTTTTGTGGTGTCATATACCATCTATATTGCATTTTATGGCAGTTCTCCTTTAATTCCATGCAAGGTGTAAATTTCAAATCATTTTTCCATAGTTTTCCCCAATGTTCCAACAAAATAGCATGTCCGATATTTTGCGACCACTTAATCATGTAATCCTTTATCACTATCGGTTCTAGATCTAATTTTAATAACAGCTTATATATTTTAGATAATGTTAATTCTTTATTTTCTGTTATCAGTATGTCTAATTCTGTCTGTTGGTTCATTATATTGTATAATTTTTTATCCATATTATATCTCTCCCGTAATTGTCTGTATTGAAACCAATTCATATTCTTATTATCCTTTTCTAACTCTAACTCTTGATTTCATCCTGTGGGATTCGTCCTGAAAGTTTAATAGGTCTTTATATGTCCACCGATTATTTGCGTGAATCATTTCTGTCCTTTGAAAAGCTTCTTGTGGTGAGACCCATGTTGGTAATTTTATATATGTGTGTTTTTTAATTTCTTTCCAGGTTTTTAACATAGCTTTTCTAATTATATGGCTCCCGAAGTTTCTGTCAATCTTTTCTTTCTCATACAATAGGTATGTGTGTAAGCCATATCTAGTATCAGCCCCCTCCAGTGTTATCAATTTAGCATTATTTAACCTAAACCAGTCTTGTAACCATATTAATACACACGCCTTATAGTACAAGCTTAAATTAGGCAGCCCCAATCCTCTTCTACTTTTTTCATCCGTTAGTACCTTCCAATTTATTCTTGGTTTTTTATTGATCCAAACCTAATTTGAGAGATCTTTATCCCATATTTTAAATAACCTGTTGTTGTTTAATATAGGTAAATTTTGAAATAAAAAAAGTATTTTCGGCAACACCATCATCTTAATGGCTGCTAACCTCCCTAGCATCGACAGATTTAACTTCTTCCATCATTCTATATCTTTTTTTATTTCATTTCATTCCATTTCATATTATAGTTATTATTTACTAGGTCCAGATTAATTTTTGTTATCACTATTCCCAAATATCTTGTTTTCGTTACAACTTTAAAATTTGATAGTTTTGTTAAATTCTCTTCCTCTTTTTATCTAATTGTTTTGTTAATATCACTGTTTTTTCTTTGTTAATTTTAATCCCAGATAATCTGCCAAAGATCTCTAACTTTTCTTGTAACTTCTTTATAGATTCTAACAGATCCTCTAACAATACCACCGTATCATCTGCATAAGCACTTATCTTATATATTTGTTTTTTGATCTTCACCCCCTGTATTTTTTCATCTTTCCATATTATTCCACAAAGTGTTTCTAATGCTATTATAAAAAGTAGAGGTGAAAGCAGGCATCCTTGCCTTACTCCTTTTTCTAACTTTATTTCTGTTGTTTTCTGCCCATTTATTATTATTTGAGCTGTTTGATATTGATAAATTGCCTGAATTCCCCATATGAAATTAGTTCCCAATCCCATTTTATCAATAAATTCCATCATATATTGCCATTTGATGCTGTCAAAAGGTTTTTCCGCATCTAGAAAAATCAGACCCAGTTTCCTATCAGGATGTTTTTCAAAGTATTCTATTAGGTTTAAGATCTTCCGTATATTATTTCTTAAATGTCTTTTTGGTAGAAATCCTGATTGGTCAGTATTTATCCATTCGCTTAAAATTGCTTTCAATCTGTCTGCCATAATTGATGTAAAGATCTTATAATCTGTGTTTAACAATGCAATGGGTCTATAATTTCTTACATCTTCTGGGTCTTTATTCTCCTTTAATATCAATGCAATATTTGCATTATTCCAGGATTTTGGAACTTCTTCTCCTAATAATATTTTATTAAAAGTGTTCCATAGTGGTATTTTAATTTCTTTCTCAAAAACCTTATAATAGCTAGATGGAAATCCATTGGGTCCAGGAGTTTATTATTCTTCAGTGCTCTGATTGCCTTCTCTACTTCCGCTATTGTAATTCTTTTATTTAATTCCTCCTGTTGTTTTTCTGTTATTTCCAAAATATTTTGCTCCTTCAAATATCTTCTCACATTTTCTATCTTATTTCCATTCATATCTGTTTCCTTAAATAAGTTTCTATAATATTCTTGAAACTCTTTTCTTATTCTCTCATTTTGTTATTAATTCCCCTTTTACTTTTATTTTCAAGGTTTGTTGTTTCTCTCGTTCCTTTCGCAATTTAAAAGCTAACCATTTTCCTATTTTATTTCCATTTTCATAGAATCTTTGTTTTACATATCTCATTTTTTTCTATTTCTAATGCCGTTTCTCTGTTCCAATGATCTTGTATGATTTTAATTTCTTTAAGCACCTTATTATTTTTTGGATCTTTTTAAAGTTGCATTTCTTTCGTTTTCAATGTATCTTGAAGCTGAAGCCTTTTTTCTTTTATTCTTTTATTTCTCTCACAATTTATTTGCATTAACAGACCTCTGATTACCACTTTACTCGCATCCCATATATTGTACATTGCACGTCTCCTTCTCTATTTTCTTTAAAATAATTTTTCAATGCTTCTTTGACTCTGTGCTGTACTTTCTCCTCCAGTATCAAGGATTCTCTTAATCTCCAACTGTATTTCCTTTCGATATTTTTTATCTTCACTTTTATCATGTTATGATCTGAAATTGTTTTTGGTGCAGTTTCCATAGAAACTATATTCTTTGCCATGTTTTTTTG
Source organism: Gambelia wislizenii (assembly GCA_030847615.1). NCBI lineage: Eukaryota > Metazoa > Chordata > Lepidosauria > Squamata > Crotaphytidae > Gambelia > Gambelia wislizenii. The sequence continues at coordinate 163,725,703 of JAUMIR010000002.1, forward strand.
ATACAAAAATCATATCAATTCTAGAGAGGGATTTATGACTCTGAGTAATATGTGTATTCTCTAGAATTTTGGTACAAATACCTCCAAACATCAATCAATGACAAGACTTCCATGAAATCTGTAAATGACCGGGGTAGTTTTCCTTGCCTTTCTTTTATTTTTCTATTTAACATTCTATCCTTTTGAGGGTCTAAAACCCCATTCCAGTCTCCAAGGCATATTAAATTATCATATTCTACCTCTAACAATACCTTCAACAACTCTCGGTAAAACTTGTCTCGATTCTCTGATGGTGCGTACACAGCCAATATCAATGTCTTTTTATCCATTATTATAGTTTCCACCGCTATGTACCTTCCACTTATGTCTTTAAATGCCTCTTTTGTAGGTAAATTTCTATTTACATAAAGTACTATGCCTTTTTTCTTTTTTCCAATAGAATTTATAAATTCCTGTCCTAATTTTCTATTTCTTAATAAATTTTTATTTTTTTCTTTAATGTGTGTTTCTTGGATGCAAATCACATCCGCTTTATTTCTTTCTAAATGGTGAAATATCTGATTTCTTTTATACGGGGAATTCATCCCTCTTACATTCCATGAGATTAGTTTGAGGTCCATTTTTTATGATATTACTTTATCCTTTAATTATTAATTTATCTTACTTTATATTTAATTATCTCTTTCCTTCTTTCTTTATCCACTTCTTCTTCCTCTTCTGTTTCCGCCGATTCTTCTTCTTCTCCTCCTTCTTCCATTTCCTCTGCTTCTTGTTCTTCCAGTTCTATTTCTTCCTCCTCTTCACTCCTATTCTCTTGTTCGTTCTCTTCTACATCTTCCTTGTTCCCTCTCATTCTCTCAATTTCTCCCTCTACTTCCCCTCTCCACTTACTCCTCTCCTCTTTGGGTGACTCATTTTTTGGTTGTTCTTCTTCTCTTCTCTTTCTTTCTATTCCATTCATAGCTTTTCCATATTTTACAAGAAATTCCTTTGCCTTTCTTATTGTATTCAATCTAAATCTCCTTTGAAGATAAGTAAAAGATATTCCCTCTACTCTTTCCCACCTATATTGTATTCCCTTTCTTTGTAATCTAGAAGTTATAAATTGATAATCCTTCCTTCTTTTCAAAACTTGGGGTGGAACATCTTTATATATCTGTACTTCATTTTCATCTATCATTAATTTTGTTTCATAATTTTTTTGTAAAATTTTATCTCTCATCCTTCCTCTTGTAAAGTATATTACTATATCTCCAGGCAACTTCTTTTGAAAAGCCACCTTTGAGTTTATTCTGAATATTTTATCCACCTCCATTTCCATCTTCTCCAGAGGAATCTCAACATAATCTGCCAGCCCTGGTATTACTCTTTCATATAGATTCTCTTCTTCCACTTCAATCAGACCCCTTATTTTTAAACATTTTCCCCTTAGTCTCATTTCAAAATCCAAATCTTTTATCTGATCTTGTTCATGTTCTATTTTCCAATGTTCTGTTATTTTTTCCAGTTTTTTCATTTTTGTATCTAACTCTTCTACTTTTACATTTAGTTGTTCCACATCTTCTGATATTTTATTAAATTTCTTACCAAAAGCCTCTAATTCCTTCTTAATGTCTTTTCTTATTTCTTTCATTTCAGATGTCACTTCTTCTCTAAATTTTCTAAATTCTTGTAATAATACTTGCTGTATCTCTGGTGTTTCTATTGAATGTCTTCTTCTTGTTGTTAATGTCTGAATATGTGTATTCTTTTTCACTGGCATCTTTAATGATATTTTATTTTTTCCTACTTATTTCAAAATTAGTCTTATTTTATTTGTCTTTTATTTTATTTATTCCTGATGTAGCATGTATCTTGTTATTACTTTAACTCAACCTTGTACATTCCAACCTCCCTCTTAACCCTCTAATTTCTTTCAACTCCTCTACTCCCACTCCTTTTTATTCTTGCACTATACACCAAATCAGACCAATCTTCACCATCTAAGTCACTCTAATTAATAGGCCACCATTAAACAAAACAATCAGATGATAAAACAATCGTTTAAAAAAACGGAAAAAACTCTCTTACTACCCAACCGCTCTCTATCTTTCTAAACTTTCCAAATTATTTATCTTCCAGTTTCCACCTTTTCTCTCCAGCTCCATCCCAACTCTTCAGTCCTCGTTTATCACCACCGCCTCCAACTCTTCTTTCTCTTTCTGAATCACTCTTTCTTCCTTTTCTCTTAGGGTCTCTCTAACTTTGTCTCTTAGTACTTTAGTAAACTCTGTCTCTTAGTACTTTAGTGTTCTCTGTTTTCTTCCCTCTTTCTCACTCTCTGTCTTCTGACAGCTCTCTGTATTTCAGACTCTCTCAACGATGGTCTCTCAATATCTCTCTCTATTCCCAGCTGTTCACTGTTCTTTATCAATTCCTCAGAGACCCTCTCCGCTTCCCAATTTTCACTCCAACCAGACTCACTCTCCTCTCAGTTATCTCTCCGCTGCTCTGTTGTTCGGTTACTCCACACCTCCTCCTTGTTCCCCACTTTCTTTCATCTCTCCCTTCTCCACTCCATTCCTGCTCTACTCCAGGTCACCTCTTCTTCCCCACCGTCATAAATCCCCTTCTGTCTCACTCTCAGACTCTGCCTTCTGCACTCACTTGCCGACCACCTCCAACCGCTCCTGTGTTTTCAAGCTCTTTTTCTTGATGAATAATTAATACCTCTATATTTCTCTTTTAACTCACATACAGATGCCTTTCTGCTCCTCACTCCTTCTACAGATGCCCTTTCACTCTCCATTCCTTCTATATTGTCTCTTTATCGCTCTTTATCACTCCAAAGTTCCAAAAATAAACAGTATCTTCGAAGAGCTCAAAACAGAACAAAACTAGCTTACTTCAGCAACACAGAATCAAGTATGTATAAACGGGATTGCTTCTCCCCCACTTTCAGTCTTTATCTCAATCTCAATTTTCTTTGAATTCCACTGCCTTGGTTTCTCTTCTGTGTTTAGCTCAGTCTCTCTCTCCCAGCTCCTCCCCCACCTCAGCAAAGCTAGCATTTACCTTCAGTTTGCAGAATGTGTGGATTTTAATTCATGGAAGCTCCAAGAGTTCAAACACTCTGTTAAACAGCTTTCACCATTCCAAATTAAAATGTAGTCCAAGTTAAAATTGGTGGGGTTACTTGTGTCCCCCAAAAACAAGGGGATTTCCCAGTGGGGGCGTTGTCAGCTCACTGACTCCCTCAGCATCTTCTGCCCTCCTCTTCTCTCTCGATCCAGAGAAGGAAGAAAGGGGGACTATACACTGGCACTGAGTCTTCCTTGAGCCCACTCTGCTTCTTCTCTATCCAGAAGAAATTTCCCGGCAATCTAGAAGTTATTAAACTGCCAGAAATCTCCCACTGGGTGGTTGCTAGTGCTCCTCAAGTGTGGCTAGCAGCCATTCGCAACCCCATCGCCGACCGGAAGTCAAAATAGAATCATAGAATCATAGAATTGCAGAGTTGGAAGAGACCATGAGGGCCATCCAGTCCAACCCCCCGCCATGCAGGAAATCACGATCAAAGCATCCCCGACAGATGGCCATCCAGCCTCTGTTTAAAGACCTCCAAGGATGGAGATCCCACCATGCCCTGAGGGAGTGCGTTCCACTGCCAAACAGCTCTTACTGTCAAAAAGTTCCTCCTAATGTTGAGGTGGAATCTCTGTTCCTGGAGCTTGCATCCATTGCTCCATGTTCCAATCTCTGGAGCAGGAGAGTTTTTATTGGAAAAGAATCACAGAACCACACACACATGCCCCTGCGCTTCAAGCAGCCATACAAAGCTATCAAAGAAAGTAGGAGGTATAGAGGAATAGAGTTCAGAATGATGGGCTATATATACCTGTCCAGTGAGCAGAGATTCATGCAGAGAAGTATAGCTGTGCATGCCAGGTGACACAGCAAACCAACAGAGTAATAGCCACTGGGAAACTGAGCACAGTTTGGCTGTGTTTTGGGGTGATAGTTATACTCAATATTTACCCTTAAGTGGTGTTTTGAGTGGAAAACAATATTTGAGTGAGTTTCCCCACAGTAAGACTGGCTTCGTTGATTGCTGTTAATAGTTGGAGCACTAAAACTGATGAGTTGCCGGCAACTTCCACTTTATCTGTGTTCGATCTATTGCAAAGGTGCCACTTTTTACTCATGAAAAACTTCCGTGAGTAAAAAATGGTGTGTTTGCAATAGAGCGAACACGGAAGTAACACGGATGACGATGGGAGAATGGCATCATCTGAAACTGACCCCCTGCCGCGGGATAGCTGCATACCTCTCCTGCCCTCCCCTGACGGGTTTTAGGGCATCTGAAAAAGTCTTCAGTACCAGGTGCATCCAGGAGAATTAGCATATCCCACACTAACTATCATCTGAGGGAATTTGGATAATTACTGCCTGGGCATGTCTTCATTTTGGGGATTTTCCATGACCTCTTCTCAGGCTTTGAGCAAACCTTTGCTCAGTCCCTATTTTGGGGAAAGTCCTGGTCTACTTCGAACATGTGAAGCATCAATACAAGCCAAATTATGAAATATTGCCAATTAATGAACTATTGGAAGGACGGAGGTGTCAGGGCCGGTAACAAGGTTTTCTTACAAATACTAAAGTTTTCATAACTTCTCAAGGTGAAAGGCTCTGTAACATGCTCTTCAAAACATGGAGGGGAGGCAGACAATGTCAGATTATGAAATGAAGGATGAACAAATTCATACTAACAGCAGACTAAGGAGATTTTCACATGGGGCCAAAATGCCCTGTTACTGCCCCGCTACCTCCTCTCCTGTTCCTGCTACGGAATAACATAAATCTTTCACACACTCACCTTAATTCCGCAGCAGGAACGGCATCCCCCTCCCCTTGCTGGCTGGCCGTAAATGCGGCCGTCGTAAGGCTGCTTTTACGACCGTCCGTCTGAAACGTTATCACGTTATCACGTCATAACGCCGGATGGTAAATTTAAAAAATAAAACTCCCCCAAACATAAAATCAGTTCACCAAGCACAAAAACACTATTTAAATCACATAATCAAAACAGGGAGGGTAGAATAAAGGGTGCCACTTACCTGGATGTCCAGATCGTACCAGGAAGTGCTTGGAAAGGACCTTCCCTCCACGGCTGTCATTTCAGAACAGGAACAGGGCTCCTGTTCGCACACCCGTGATTGCATGATAGTGACAGAACGGGAGGTTTATTCACAATGAAAAATCATGATTACATTGTTCTGGAACAGTCATGGGAGTAGGATGGATGCAGGACAGAACGGGGTCAACGTTGTCCGACCCTGTTCTGTTCCTGCCACGGGATATATAGCCCGTGTGAAAATCTCCTAACTGATGCAGGAATAGAGGGTGTGGTTAAGATCAACAAATAGAAAATGACATGAATACACACTATGCCTAAACTCCTAGAGAGACATACAAGCAGCTACTGAGTCTAGCCACGCTAAGGTAATTACCTGTAACAGCTAGGCAGTAGGAGGAAATATGTTTCTTATTAGGTCAAACCAGAGTGCTGTACTTAAAATATGCACATCTTCCCTTCAACCCAGAGATAAACATACACATCATTATAAGAAGAGGATGGCAGTTTGCTGCTCAATAATAAAAACAAATGATTCATGGAACACGAAGAGACCAAGAAGGAGGACATTTGAACTAAGACACAGTTTGAGCCATGAGGTTTTTATGTTGCCCAAAATAGGAACACTAGTCTAAGTCATCCATTAAATGAATTCTTGACTCTTTCAAATTAAAAGTGGGGGAGGGGGGAGAGGAAAAGAAGGGTGGTTGTATTTCAGGTGAATTCACTGGGTGATTAAGCCCCTTCACCAAGGCAGGTTGGTAATGTACTTAGCACAGGTTTGAAAAGACCACAGAATCTTCATTAAGTATAACATGTTAAGGGGTTGGTGGTACAGGCATATCTCAGGGCTCATCTACATAGGCCAGGATATGCCAGTTCCCTGATGGTGTATCCTTCCACAGATCAGGCCCGTTCTTCCCCCATTACTTCCACAAAACGGGAGGAAGTCCAGATGGGCACGCTGGGCCATCTCTGCAGTCACTGCAACCACCTTACTTCTCACTCTTCGGATCCAGGAAGGAAGCCTGCAGCATGTGAACAAGGCCCCCTGCATGTGACCAGCCTTGGTCACATGCTGCAGGCCCCCTTCCTGGATCTGGAAGAGTGAGGCAGCCAGCAGCTGGCAGCTACAGCAATGGGCCGCTGTGCCTGAATGGGCTTCTGCTGTCACGTGGGACCTGATGTTTTTTATTTTGGCTAGAATGCATTTTAACATTTTTTAAAAAAAGTTTTATTGGGGCCTAGCCCATTTCCCCCCCCCCCCCGTCTTAACCCTGTCTTTACTCCGCTGGTAAAACAGGGCAAAAGCCCTACATTGTCTGGACTGCAGGGCTCCAAGATGGGGGCAAGATGGGATAAATTGCCTGTGTAGACAAGCCCTCAATTAACAAAGCCTCTGTCAAAGAAGCTCCTTTTTTACAAAGTCTTTTTATGCTTGCCCAGCCCCCTTTCCCCCCATTCTCTAGTTAGCTGGAAGGTTTTTAGCTGCATTGGCACTGGGAGCACAGTGAAGAAAGGCTGGAGGAACACAGATTTTCAGTGCTATGCTGCAGCAGCATGTCTGCAGTAAACAATGCAATGAAGCTTCAAGTGGGGAAGAGTGGGATTCTACTCCAGCCAATCCTGCTGCAGGTGTGTATGCCTGCTTACAACAGGGAATTTTCTAACATTCGCTAGTTAGCTCATTATCATAACTGGAAGCCCAGTTCTAACTACAAAGTCAGTACAGTAAGGGCCGGTCTATACGAGGGAACAAAATGTGGATTGGTGCGCAATAACGCCAATTTGTTGCAGCTTTCATTTGTCTCCATGGTTTTTTTGACAAGATTGCTGGTGTGCAAAGCTATCTGTGTTTGCTGTTCACATGGACCCATGCCAGTGAATCAAGATGGCGGGTGCAGGTGAATTACTTGCAGTTTTATTCTCCCCAACTTGCCCCTGCCAAACAGTATTTTTTTTAAAAAACACACTAAATCCAAGGTGCAGAAGAGCTTAAAAAAAAGAAAAACAAAAGAAAAAGAAAGGCTGTTTTGTGGTCTCCATGTACGATCCCTACTGTGAAAATCCAGCATGGTGGTTCCAGGTGCTGCCTTGTTAGGAAGCTCCGCCCCCACAGCATCCAAACAATCAACTATCTGATTCAGGAATGCACTGCAATGTGGTTTGGTTGTCCTAATGAGTGGGAGTGTGCATTTCCCCCACATTTTAAAAAAAACTAGTGGAAAGCCCTAAAGATTCTTCCTGCATAGTTTCCCCAAATTTTGGTCCCCCTCCCTCCAAAAACAACAGACCACTGCGGGATCCCATTTGGACACATGGGATTTCCCCTGGATTCTAAGAGGATATATTTCATCATCTAGACTGGCCCTAAATGTGTTTAGGAGATGGAGTGAGGGCAGGGCAGGTCCCACTGGTCCAACCTGCCAAACCCACCAATGACCTCTACCCATTTTGCTCTTGGTTGGATAAAAACTACATGTGAAGACCATGACTTGTGCAGACAGAGGCTGCTTTTCTGATTATATGGAGGTCAGGCTGTTTTGACAATCTCATATTCTCCAACATTTCACAGATGAAAACTGGAACAGATGTGGCCAAGCAACACAAGACATCAGTCAAGATAACAAAATTTATTGATGAGGAAGAACAGACAAACTAGGCAAAGCTGCAGCGATTTGCTTTTGCCTGAGTCTACAGGGAGGGATAAGATTCTGCCCCCACCTGTTCCCCCCAGACTGAGGAGATTTTCAGACATGCCAAAATCCCTGTTTGCCGCGCGAGCAGCCTCCCGAAACTGCTGCGCGGCAAGGGTCTTCTTCGGACGATGCTGTGCCTCTGGCGAAACCGTCCGTGTCACTTCCGTGAAGCTTGGGACGGCTCCGCGCAATATTTCAATCACGGAGGCTGCCCGTGCTTGAAATATTGCGCGGAGCCGTCCCAAGCTTCACGGAAGTGACACGGACGGTTTCGCCAGAGGCACAGCGTCGTCCAAAGAAGACCCTTGCCGCGCAGCAGTTTCGGGAGGCTGCTCGCGCGGCAAACAGGGATTTTGGCATGTCTGAAAATGTCCTGAGTTGAATGAGTGTGAACTACTTTTGCACTTTGACCTCAGATGACTTCCATTACTGCAAACTGAGTTCAAAGGGGGAAAGGGGAGGGAAGAATGAGAAACAGAGACATTTTAAAACAGTTGAAAAAGTAGGACAGCAGAAGATTAACTGGGACTGTCCCTGCCAAAGTGAGACAGTTGGGGGTATGCAACCCTATTCACAGTTGCATTCAGTGAATGTGTGAACCTAGAGGCACCATATATTGCCAGCAGGAGAGAAAGATGGCTTTTAGAGATAATTGAGGGCGAACTGTGGAAAAATATCTTACCCACTTGCAAACCTTAGTAAGACTATATCTATATACCTAGCACACTGAAATCTTAGGGAATTTAACCTCAGACCCCTTTGATAGACAAGCAGAGCAGTACACTTGCGGGGTATATAGACTTGGAATGAAGTCCCACTGTAATAAGTGGCTCTTCTACTCTTGTGAATTTAAGGTTGTAGCTCTGAACTCATGTTCACACCCTGGCTGAACCATGACTCTCATGGGGTGGTGACATTGGGTCCTTTGGAAGGAGATTGGGATTAGGGAGTCCTGGTGGTGCAGTGGTTAAATGCCATTCCTGAAGCCACAACTTTGCAAGTTAGATCCCAAGGGCTCCAAAGTTCACTCAGTCTTCCATCTTTCTGTAGGTCGGTAAAATGAGTACCCAGCTTGTTGGGGCAATTAGCTAACATACATTGGAAACCACTTACTGTGGTGTAGATGTGTAAAGTGGCATTTCTTAACAATTTGTAAGCTGCTCTGAGAACCTTTGTGGCTGAAGAGCGGGGTATAAATACCTAAATAAATAAATAAATAAATATTAAGGTGGAATTTGTAGGGCTGTGGCTCAAGGAGTGAGCACCTGCTTTGTAGGCAGACACTTTCTAGCTCAGTCCCTGATGTCTTCTCAAAGTAGAACTGGGAGACACTTATCTGGGACATTGGAGAGCCATTGCTAATCAAGGCAGACAATACTGAACTTGGTATATTAAAGCACCTTATTGTGTTTCTAATTAAGAAATAAATCCACAATCACTCCCATCTTGAACATTTTCTGTACTTTCTCATTCCTTTCCAGATCTGATTTCATGTGAAGTTGTAGCTGATTTATCATATCCTTTCCCTCCAGTGATGAGATCTCTCCTCTATCCCCCACATTCCTGAGAAGTCTTGTAAACCTCCTGGGTGGATCCCACATGTACATCTGTGAAATCAGATGGGAGGGAGTGGCCCAAATGATTTGCTGCAACAGATCAAAGTGTTGTCGGATCCTGATCTAGCATCTTGCTTGTAATGGTGGTTAGTAGTAGCGCCACAGGGCAAGGTTGAGCCTTTCTCCTCCAGTATTACAAGCACCCTCCTCTATAATTAAGGGAGAACCCCTGTCAGGCAGCATTGGCACACAGAGTAGGGTAACTGATAGTACCCATGAGAGTGAAATGTACCCTGCTTGAGTTAGCAGGGCTACGGGAGTGGAGGGGAGCTGAGTTTTCCTCTATTCCTTCTATCTTTCTTGGCCAACCAGGCTCAGCCCTTGGCTCCTCAGCCCCACATCCCAAATCCTTGTCTTCAGAAGTTCTTGGGAAAGTACAGCATATGGATCCACCTAGGCCAGGCAGGATGAGGAACCTGGGCTCAAATCTGGCTCTCTTAGGGTGCCCAGCCAGCTCTCTGAGCTCCCCCAGAGTATCACACCCCCTTCCTCATGGCACTAGCACCTGGTAGTTTCTCAGCATTTTGGAGGCCTCTTCTCTCCCCATTCTAAATGGTGGAAATGTTTCTCAGAAGCCTTAGCTACTTGCAGCGAAAGCTTTTAAACATAACTGGTATTTCTGGTCCCACCTTCTTGCCTTTGGCCCTCCTCACTACTGAAATGTGGTTCCCAATAACTCCTTTGAAAATGAATTTGGATCCCAGGTTGAAAGAGGTTCTCCACCTCTGAGTCAGGCCTTCTAAAAATTGTTCTCCAATGTTTGACTAGAAAAGCCTAAAGGGGGAGTCACGGAAAACTGGGAAAGAAGTGTGTGGAGAAATGGCAAGGCAACAGTTAAGTGGGGAAAATGATAGCCTGAGGTTGGCACATGTTCCATGGGGAGGCTTAATGTGGCACACAAGATGGCTGTGCCCTCCAGCCCACTCCCCCCAAAAAACTTAGAAGCTTTTCTTGTAAGGGTTAGTTTTCTACTTGCAGAAATTTGTTTATTTTTGCATGAACCTTGGTTTCATACTTGGAGCTTGAATGGTATCATCTATTCTCCCATCTCCTCAACATTCAGCAGCTTTATTCTGCTGCCTGTGAAAATCTAGGGGCTGGTTTACACGGCAGATTTATTGCGGCAACTTGCAGTTTAATCCTTTTTTGCAGCTGTGCCAGTCAGGTTTTTTTTTAATTATGCCGCTTTTTTTGTTCAGACTTGAAAAAGTGTGGGGGGCGTGGCCTCCCAAGCAGAGGCAGGCTTTATGGGGAAGGGCATAGACCTTCCTTTGAAGCCCTGCATTTTTGAGCTAAAGAAAGACTCACAGACTGCCAAAATAGCCGGGGGGAAGATCAATGAAGTGGCTCTCTCTCTCTCTCTCTCTAAATTTGCCTGTAAAGCAGAGGGACAGCAATCTCTCTGCTGAAAGACTTTACTGCCATGCCGTGGATCCTAAGGTGAACCTATCACAAGTTTTTTCAGCACGATTTGTTTAGTCAGGGTTCACAGACTTGCAAAATACCAGAGGATTTTTGACTCTCCCTCCCTCAGTCCCCCTCCCTCCCCCCTCTCTCTCCCCCTCTCTCTCCCTCTCTCTCTCTCTCTCCCTCCCCCAAGCAGAGCTGACAGATGGAAACTTTATGACTGAAAGGTCTTGGGAATCCTTTTTCTTGGCAGACTTGCAAAATAGCAGAGAGAATTTTCAAAGTTTCCTGAATGCTACTGAACTCAGTCCCCCTCTTTTAAGCCCGCCCCTTGCATCAGAGCAACCGATCACAATGCAGATCTGCTGCAACCCTTAACGGAATGGTAGTTTACACTGCCAATAAAGCGCTACATTGCCAATATACCTGCAAAAGTAGCGACATCCCTTGCCACGCTATATTTGGGTGTTTTACCTTCCCCCCTTCTGAATGGGGCGATGCTGTGCTGTGATCCGTGTGAACTATGAGCTATCTTAGCGGTATATTTAGAGGAATATTTGCCCGTGTAAACGACCCCTAGGATAAGAAGATGAGTGCTGTAGAAAGAACTGAAACAGTGTTATACCTGCAAGATAACAAGATCACAGTACTACTGGATGGTTATAGGTGACATCCTTTTTTTTTTTTTTTTTTTAAGAGATTTACTGTTGAGTTCCTGGCACCACCTTTAAAATTAATACAACTGAAGAAACACCAGAGAAAGAGAGAGAAAGAGGTGTTCTGAAAGGTACAACAGGAAAAAAAATTAATCGGATTTGCAATTGATACAATTATGTTATTTAAACTGGGATTAGCTGGTTGCAAATTGTTTACTTATGTGTTTAACTGGATTGATTTTTCATGGCTTTTGTTTGAGATGGAATGGTGGCGGTGTTTAAAGCAGTCAAGGGACTGATTGTTCTTCACTTTCTCAGTTCCAGTTTAACATCTAAAACGATTACAGCTTTCCCTGCCAAAGTGGCTGCCTCCTTTCCTTGCAGAAACTGCACTCTGTTCAGATTCCATGACTAATTCATAGAACATTCACAAACATTCTGTGTCAGCAACTCAGGCAATGATTGGTATAAAGGCTACTTTCAGTGAAGCATGTTCTATTTTACATGCAAAATTCACTATGTATCTATATGTCTGTCTATAAATAAAATATCTCTGGGTACACAACAACAACATATCCTGAGGCATCAGAACATCAAATATGTCACATAGTATCACCATTTCCCCACTCCCCCATACAAATAAATAAATTCTAGAGCAAATCAGGCCTGACCTCTCCCTAGAAGCCAAGATGATTAACTGAGGCTATCATACTCTGGACATATCATGAAATGACTCATTGGATAATACAGTCATGTTCCATGAAGTGGAACACAGTAGGAAAAGTGGAAGATCACATTACAGGTGGATTGACTCAATCAAAGAAGCCCTGGCCCCGAGTTTGCAGGATGTCAGCAGGCCTGTTGATGACTGGGGCTCTTGGAAGTCTCTCAATCATACATGTATCATAACTCTGGAATGGCATGCTGGAAGAGATACGACAGCTGAATATGCTGTTAGAATTGAAATCAGCATTAAACACTAGCCTCTTCTGGCAGGCCTATCCAAATGATTTTAAAGTGTGAACTTTAAATTGTATGTTGACTGGCTTGGTGTTACTTGTTCTTTTAAACTGATATATGTTTTTAATTGATATGTGATTTTAACCAATGTTATGTCTATGTGTTATTGTGTTTTCCCCCGCCTCAATCCATAGGGTGAGGCTTGTAAGAAATAAATGTTGTTGTTGTTGTTAGTTGAAGTTGATTTGATGCCCTGGCGGTGCAGTGGTTAAATGCCAGTACTGCAAGCCACCACATTGCAAGTTCAATCCCAGAGGGCTCCAACGTTCATTTCAGCCTTCCATCCTTTCATAGGTCAGTAAAATGAGTACCGTACCTGGCTTGTGGGGGCAATTAGCTAACACACATTAGAAACGGCTTAATGTGGTGTAGATGTGTAAATTGCTATTGCTTAAACAATTTGTAAGTCACTCTGGGAGCCTTTGTGGCTGAAGAGTGGGGTATAAATATCTAAACAAACAAATAAATAAATAACAACAGCTACAAATCAGCACTCAGTGCTTTATCCAGATGTTTCAGTCCATTTGTTCAAACAAATATAAATCTGAAAGTGGTATTACACTATGATCCATATGCAGACAATCATAGATAATGTAATATCTATTTAGGAATGTAATTTCTAAAAATAAAATGCAGCCACTGGTGCTGCAATTTGACCAGCATGGTGGAAGGCAGCTTCTTAATAGTGTTTTTCCTGCTATTTTTATGCAGGAAATAGCTTCTATACGGTGCTCATGTCCCCACTGGGGAAAAGACACAAGCACACATATCATTGCTTTAGTGGGAATATCATTGGCCACATGGGGGCTATTTTCTGTGGAAAACTAGCAAAAGAGGAAATAGCACAAGAAGGGTTAAACAGTCTCTCTCTCTCTCTCTCCCCAGCCTTCCACTTCAAAATCCTCCTCTCTAAAAAACAGAACTGTACATAATGTGTCATCTTCCTAAGTTAGAATATGCAATGCTTGTTATTGATAATTAGTAAAAACAGGATTTGTCTATCATTTTTCAGGACAGTATGACTGAGTCTTATGCTTGGTACCTTTATTTACTGACAATCTGTCAGAATTTTAGTTCTCAGGAAATTCAGGACATTCAGAAAATGATGTACATTCCTGGAAACCAGCTTTTGGGAAACAGCGATGACATGTGCCTTGTTACATTGCTGATTATAACGGTGTTTTTCTTGTTCTTTCTTAATTGCTGCACCTGCACCATTTTCATTTCCATTGCCCTGCTTGGGGTGTTAAAAGTAAAAGGCCATGTTTACTTCTGATGTTAGAGCAGCAGGAAGCCTGGAATAAAGACCGACTCATAAAAGGAAGAGTCAGTGGCAGACTGAAATGGTTCTTGCAAATACGGGAAAAAAACATCATCATAGTCTTCGGCCAGAGTATGACTCTCAGCTTGACTCTTTGTAATTTTTAGAAAGCACAAGGTCTTTTGCTGGCAAGATATAATGAAATTAGCCAAGTGTGAGTTCTTCTAACTCCAACAGAAGGTACTCTGATATACAACACAGCATTCTTCCCTGATAAAATGACCTGCTTGCCTACCCTTCATCAAAGTGAATGGACTGAGAATTTAGAAATGTTGCCATGCTGAACCTGTCCATATGTCATGTTAAGCCATAATCCTAAAAAATTCTGCAGCAAGCTGGTACACACTGACTGTACCTCCAAGCGGAAGAGGCTAAACAAAGGTCTGTGGGTTATTTTGCATGAGATTCAAATATGGCAGGAGCTGATGTTTTGGTTTGCTATGGAAAGACAAGGCAAAGCACTGAATGCTATTATATTGTAGAATCATAGAATCATAGAATTGTAGAGCTGGAAGAGACCACGAGGGCCATCCAGTCCAACCCCATTCTGCCACGCAGGAAATCACAATCAAAACATCCCTGACAGATGGCCATCCAGCCTCTGTTTAAAGACCTCCAAGGAAGGAGACCCCACCATGCTTCGAGGGAGTGCGTTCCACTGCCGAACAGCTCTTACTGTCACAAAGTTCCTCCTAATGTTGAAGTGGAATCTCTGTTCCTGGAGCTTGCACCCATTGCTCCGTGTTCCAGTCTCTGGAGCAGCAGAAAACAAGCTTGCTCCATCCTCGATGTGACACCCCTTCAAATACTTAAACAGGGCTATCATATCACCCCTTAACCGTCTTTTTTCCAGGCTAAACATACCCAGCTCCCTAAGTCTTTCCTCATAAGGCATGGTTTCCAGACCTTTCACCATTTTAGTCACCCTCCGCTGGACATATATAGATGTACAGTTCATTAAACTTGGGTTGGGTACATCTTAGTCTCAATTTCTTTGAATTTCTTCAAATCCCACCTGCATTTTCTTCCCATCATTATTTTGTATGGGCTTGCAAGAAAGATTTTGTGTTACACATTTTCCCTAACTGGTGTATTTGATGTGCAATTTACCCAATGTAGGGAATGTCTCCCCATTCCCCATTGACTATTATGAGTTTCAGCATATATTTTTTCCAGTTATGCACTTTAAAACATTTTCCATTAAAAAACAAAAACAAAAACACATACTGTTTTGTGCACACTTTATTTCTCAGAAGTGCCCAATAAGCCTTACAAATGTGTAAATGCTTTAAGAGGAGGTGTGCATTTTCTTGCAACAAGCCTGGGGAGGTGCAGATATTCTGCTGTTCTCAAGAATGTCAAGTCTAAACATTGACCAAAAATTTGTGTGTTTTTTTAGCTGATTCTTCTTGCACCAAGACTGACCAGCTAGGTTGTAGCTGTACATGGGTTTGTCTATAGCAAGCCAGGATTCTAAAGATAAATGGGAAATTGCTAAAGAGTTCTGGCTTACTGTGACATGCAAATGTGTCCATGATGTCAAATTGTGGCTCTTCCTGGAGGGTACTAAAACACTTAGGCCAAGAGGGAAGCCAAACACACATACAAACTAAAAATCAGAGACGTTCTGGAGACTGCTAAAGCCTGTTTCAGGGGTCAATTTCAGCCCCTCAGCACCCCTCTTGCTTAACTTAAATGGTCAATTGCACCCTCTAGTGGGTGTGACCACCCTTTTCATACCTCTGTTCCCATCACATGGTGTAGGCCTTTAGCAGCCTTATTTTCTCTCTCCCCAAAAGTGGGATTGGCTGGATTGTTACTTAAAGTTTTGAATGAAGATTTTCAGAGATGCTAAAATGTCAGACTGGAAAATGGTGTGAACTGGCCAATGGCACCCTCCCCCATGGTGTAATTGGCTGCTTGGAGACAAAACAAAAACAAAATGTTTAGGTTTTGGGTGGCATGAGGGGATTGTGGGGTGGGGGCAGAGGTAGCTTTATGAGGTCCTGGGAAGGCAAAGGGGACCCCTGGATCTTGCAAAGTTTTTCATATATGGTTTATTCAATGTTGTGTGTACATACAGCATGTGCATGTGTATCTAATCTTTCAATTTAAACAAAAAAATCACATGAAATTTAATTTCTATTGTTATTTATATTGTTTTCTCTTAATCATATGCAAAATAAATAAATAAATAAATACTGACATCCCAAGATAATAATAACCAGGAAGGCTAGACCAATCCTTTGATGTAACTAGGAGGCCAGGCACTCCTAGCCCTGATCCAAACTCCACCCTTAAGCTTGATAGATCAGCAACCTGAAGGGGCATATGTCATCTTTTTCTCTGCATTTGTGGCAATATAAGGTCTCTAAACAAATGGTGTATCTGTTGTAGAAGGAGATATGGGAAAGGCCTTCAATTTTCTAATTCCTTGGCTAGCCAAAGGAAGGAATAACACATGTGTGTGCCAGTACCATTTTTGAATCTCCCCATTTCAGCAGAGGTCTCCCTCTTCCCTTGGGCTGACAAAGAGCCAGGGCCATTTTTTTACAGCCATCTTGAGACACTAGAATGACACTGTGTTCTGACAGGTGTGTGTAATAATGGACAGTTCGATCTGGAACTCTGACTCTAGATTTATGGGAAGCTTTCAGCCCTGGCTTAGACAAGTTCCTTAGTTGTTATTTTACCATTATATTTATCCTCTTGATACAGAAATAAAACATACCTTTCCCTCTGGCAACCACCACTGCTAGTATTTCAAGCCCACCTTGTCTTTCCTCAGAAACCTGAACTTATTTTGGAAAGAGCTTCACTTTGTGCTATAGTTCAAAGGGGGAGAGAAGGAACATGGTGCAGTGACAACTAGTGGCTTCCATGTTAGTGGGGCAATAAATCCATTCCACATGTTGGTTCTATTACCATTAAAGGAGCTATCCACAGTAATAAACTTTTTTTAAAAAATGGGGGGGGGGATAAAACCAGGAATGGATTCATTCCCCCAGTGACGTGAAAGTCTGCTCATGGGAAATCCCACAGTAGGTTTTTCTCTGTGGATTAAGAAAAAAAGAAGTAACTTTCTAAATTCAGTCCTGGTGGTGAAAATAGATTCAAGGACTGCACCCTGGCCTAATAGTAGTAGATCCTGAACCACAAGTTCAACTTCAGTACCCTCTGTACAAACTTGCATGAGGCAAATGTGGGTGTATGAGGTTTTGTGGGTGAAACTCTCAACACAAATGTTTTCGGATAGGACAAGATAAACAAGGTATCCTTAGACTCTTAAGAAAGAATAAATGGGATCAACCAAAACACTTGGATCAATAGATATGGACAACACAATCCATGTTATCCCTGAGACACCTCTTTATTGAAGACATATCATTCCCCAATGTGAAAAACTGAAGCAGAGCTAAAGTTCTTTTTTTAAACATTGCCATAAGCTACAGCTTATTTGATAGCTTTATTCTCCCTACACTAGCTTAAAATCAAGTGATCAAATTGGTTTTTAAAAAAATCAAGTAAGCAGCAAAATGGCTATATATATATGTGTGTGTGTGTGTGTGTGTGTGTGTGTGTGTAAAGGGAAGCTCCTGAAGAGAATTACAAACCTGCAGAATTCTATACATCATTTACAAATAATTTTATCAAATGTGAGCAACTATCTGCAAAAGTGATACTAAATGAGTGGATGACCAGAAAGCAATGAATACCATTTCAAAACAACAGCAAAAGCATTTCAATTCATTAGTGTCCCATTTATTTATAGAACTCAGGGTTAAAAAACAACAACAAGCCTTATATTTAAGCACTGCCCTGCTAGTAAATGTACTTCCCATCTCACCAAGAATGTCAATGTGCAGAGAACAGGTGCTGAGGAAGTGAGGGTGTGTGCCATGCTCCAGGGCTGTGTCTATTTCTCTGAAGCCCATGGATTTTTCCTGGGCTCAGGTATGGAGTGGGAAAATCAACCAATCAGAAGCAGTCTGGTTGGCTGGCAGGAAGCAGGGCTGAGGAGCAAGCAAAGGCTTCACGCAGGTCTACTCCACGACCATATGTTTTCCTACCATGCCAGTAGTCAGCCGCTTAGAACTAAAGAGGGACATACACACTCCTACTTGGTGTTACTGTGCAATAAAATTGGCTGATACAATATATACAGCTCTTTTGGAAAAGGGATTTAAAAACTAACCCCCCTATTTTCCTACTTTAAAAAACAAAAACAAAAGATTGAATTCATATACAAATTCATTTATCCCTCTTGAATTCTGACTTTCCTTCAAGAAGCTCAAAAGAAGTACAGATGAGGTGTCGTCTCACCATCACCTCTGCTCCTCTGTGAAGGTGAGTAAGGATGGGAACCTCAGTTTTCTGCTGTCAAAGGCCCAACGACACCACACTCACTCAAAAAAGTGCACAGCCTGCCTTCATCTTAGCACAGCATTAGCAATTATGTCAGGTCAGGAGAAGGGAGAAGAGTTAGTCAGGTATCTTTTAAGAGTTGCTTTCTGCAACTTTACATAACTTATTTACCTCCCATACTGCTGCACGCTGCTTTATTTGGTTTCATTCCAAGTGCTCTTTCAATACCACAGTGGATCCACAGTCTTGGAATATTTCTCTTCTTGCTGTGATGTAACTATTGACTGCTCCCATCTTTTATCCATTGGTTGCTTTCACCTTTCGGGGGGGGGCTGGAGATATCTCAGTTTACCCATCTGTTGCCCTCTTGGCCTTCCTCTGAGGAGACATTCCTCGAACCCTACCTTCAATGCCTCCTTCCCTTCTCCGCCATTGTCAAGTACAAGTGCTTCTCATTTACAGAGAGGGGTACTGCCATTTTGAAGAATGAAATTGAAGGGGGGAAACAGACTTTAATTAATGTCCTAAATACGACTACATGCCCTATGTTTGTTATTGGTTTTATATGATATATATGTTTTCTTATGTGCAGTTTATAAATTTCAATCCATTTAAAGTGGCATGAAGATAGTACCTGTGATGCTGCCACCAAATCTGTGACAACTCACAACAACCAGGTGGTTGAGGGCAATTCTCAAAAAATGGACAGGCATTCACAACAATGCAACAAAAAAGCAGGCATTCACAACAATGTAACCTGTCTGCACAGTCAAAAGAGCTCCCTAAACTCCACATGACCCCTAGCCAAGATGGCAGCTGCGAGTGATTTACTCACAATTTTTTTGTAATTATTTTATATTAGTGCATTATAAAAAATATAGACTAACAAACAAATAAGACATTACAATCAATCTTTGCGAATACAGTTATCATGATCTAAAAATCTATTATACTTCTCATTAAGTCGTCACACTGAAAAAAAAGAATAAATAAAATAAAATTAATTTAAACTTAGTTGTCCTCACTATAATCCTTAAATTAACTCTGACAACAACAATTATTGCTGTGATTTTACAATACAGCAGAAATCTCTACATAGTTTTGTCACTATTATCAAAATAAAAATCCTATATCAACCCATTCACCCCAAAACTCTTTAAAAAAATCATTTCTGACAGTTTAACCAGTCATTCATCTAACAAGGGAATGATCTCTGATTTCCACAGCTGGGCAAAAACTACTTTTGCAGTTACTATCATGTAAAATAGAATTTTAACAAACTTTTTCTCCAACTCCTCATCCAACATATTTAACAGATAGATGTCAGGTCTCATACGAAAATGAATCTCCAGTGTCATTTCAATTTTGATATGTACCATTTCCCCAAAACATTGAGCTTTTGTGCAGGACCACCAAGAGTGTAAAAAAGTACCTATAGCTGCTTTACACTTGATTACTAGAACCTTTATAAATGCGGGCTATTCTATCCACCAATATAACAGCTGTATACAATTTTCTCTTAAGTCTTGACAAGACGTGTATTTAAATATATTATTTCAGAATTTCTCCCATTTGTTAAATTCAATTGGATGGTCCAAATTTTGAGCCCGTTTAATCATTGGGGCTTTAACACTCTCCTCTTCACAATCCCATTTTAGCAGGAGTTTATATAATTTGGATAATATTTTTTGAATTTTCTGATATTAAAATCATTTCCAAATCTGATTTTTGTTCATCTATCCCATTAATTTTAATGTCCATTTTTAGTTTTTCTTGTACTTGTCTGTATAACCACCAGTGGTAGTCTATCTCTTCCCTTTTTAATTCTTCATGGAACTTAATTGTTATTTGGGTGCCTTTCCAAGTTATAAGATTTTCATACCTTAACCAATCTATTCCAGGAATTCTTTCTCTCCTAAAAAAAACTTCATGAGGTGAAACACATTTCGGTGTTTTTAATGTATTTCTTGTTTTGTATTTTTTCCAGATTCTTAATAGGGAACATCTTATATAATGGTCCTTGAATTCTTTGTTGGTTTTTTAAAAATTAAACCATAAATAAGCGTGCCAACCAAATCTAAGAGAGTCAGCTTCTAGAAGAGAGATTTTACAATTGTCAAGGTTCATCCATTGTTTTATCCAATTGAGACATCATGCATGATGATATAATTTAAAATTTGGATGGATTGATTGAGTCTAGCCATCTAGTGTGCGGCCTTCCTCTCTTTTTTACTGCTTTCTACCTTTCCTAGCATAATTGTCTTTTCTAGTGAGACATGACTTCTCATGATGTGGCCGAAGTGCCACAGCCTCAGTTTAGTCATCTTGGCTTCCAGAGAGAGTTCAAGCTTGATCTGTTCCAGGACCCATTTATTTGTCTTTCTGGCAGTCTATGGCAGTCTAACGTAAAACTCCTCTAGCACCACATCTCAGATCATCTGATTTTCTTTCTATCAACTTTCTTCATTGTCCAGCTCTCACTTCCATACATGGTGACAGGAAATACAATGGCTCGGATTATTCTAACTTTAGTGTTCAGTTTTATATCTTTGCGCTTTAGGATTTTGTCTAGTTCTTTCATAGCTGCCCTTTTCAGTCCTAGAACTTTATCAGACCATCCCTTCTAAACCCCGTTCTTTTGCATAACATCTGCTGTTTTTATGCTGGCAAAAGAACTCCCCATGCCACACTTACCTCTAATCCCGACAAAAGGTTTCCTGGCAATGATCAAGGAGTGAATGGAGTTCCATTCACTTCCTCGTGTGAAATCCTGCGTTTTCTTGCCAGAATACATAGCACAGGAAATTCAAAAACAAAAACAAAAACAAGACAGTAAAAATGTGAAGTCGAAGGCTTTCACGGCCGGCATCCATAGATTTTTCTTGGTTTTTTTCCGGTCTCACAGCCCAGAAAAAAACCCAAGGAAAACCTAAAGACAGTAAAAGTTACAAAAAGCACCTAAACACACTAAAAAAGTCCCAAGTAAAATGGGGAGGGTCATAAAAAGTGTGTCACCTACCTGGAATGTCACGATCTCACCTGGAAGTGTTCTCACTGGACTGTCCATTGATGCTGCATTCACGTGAGTACAATGGCACAAAGTTTCAAATGCTGGCAATGCTGGCATAAAAGTGCAACGGGGATCGATTGCTGACTTGAGCTGTCAGTAAAAAAGAACTTTTTAAACAGGACATGATGTTATGATGCCTTATTTGCCTTGTTTGATAACATCAGTAGTCTTCATCTGATTTCTTGACTGCAATCTCCCTTCTGATCAATGATTGATCCAAGGTATGGGAAATCTTTAACTATTTCAATTTCCTTGTTGTCTAGATTTAATTTATATATATCCTCCATGGTCATTAATTTTAGATCCCTAATTTTCTAGATCTTTGAATAGACCTGTCCTCTGTTCTGCCAGCTAATCTGCAATAGAATGTGTACATATGTCAAGAGAAGAAATCCATTTCCAGCTCTGACCATGATGTTGTGCATTATCTGTATACACACACTCACACTTCCTTTTTCTCTGCTGCTGCTGTTGTTGCTGGGTTGGGATGTTTTTGCCAAGGAAGCTTGTGAGTGAGCTAACATGAGAACAAGTGTGCACACACAGGAAGCTGTGCTGGTGCTGCCCCACTGATTGTCTTTCTCTTTCTTCCTGCTAAGAAAGAGAAGAGATGGGGAAGGAGTGCACATAAACTTAATTTTCTAAGGTGAAGGCAAGCTAGACAGTGGAGATTTTCAGACATGCCAAAATCCCTGTTTGCCGCGCGAGCAGCCTCCCGAAACTGCTGCGCGGCAAGGGTCTTCTTCGGACGACGCTGTGCCTCTGGCGAAACCGTCCGTGTCACTTCCGTGAAGCTTGGGACGGCTCAGCGCCATATTTCAAGCACGGGCAGCCTCCGTGATTGAAATATTGCGCGGAGCCGTCCCAAGCTTCACGGAAGTGACACGGACGGTTTCGCCAGAGGCACAGCGTCGTCCGAAGAAGACCCTTGCCGCGCAGCAGTTTCGGGAGGCTGCTCGCGCGGCAAACAGGGATTTTGGCATGTCTGAAAATCTCCAGTGAGTGAGCTGGCTGCAGAGCCAGACATTGAGAGAGGCTGGCATTGGGGACGCTGGCTGGATAGACACTCAAATATGCAGGTGTATGCCACCTTGAAATGTACCTCCAAATATTCAGGATGTAAAAGGCACTGTTTATTATGTGAAGAACGTAATTGAAAATTTAGCTCTGAGTGAAAAAGAGAAATTGCAAAACCATTGTTGGAAAAGTTTTTGCCGTGGTTTAGTGACACAACCCCAGCAATAACATAAAAGGATATTTTAAATAAATATTTTATTTTTATTGTTATATTTTTGTATTATTTTGTATCATTATTTTTATTAATCTTTTATTGATTTTTTCTTTTCTGAATAGGTATAATTATAATGTGTAAATATAATGTGATTATAGTGTGTTTGGATTAAGAGGAAAATATACTAGTGTTAGGATAGATAGTTTTATTTTTGTATTAGTAAGAAAAGAGGAAAACAATTATTATTTTTGCATTATTGTTACGGCCTTTTGCGGTCGGGTATATTTTTCAGTAGAATGGTCTTATTCCAATAAAAAAAATCCTAATCCAAATATTCTTCCCAGGTGTGTTATCTCACTTTGCTCATAGTTGGCCTGGCCTAGGTCTACCTTAGAATCATTGACTGAGATATCTGGAATCTGGGACACTGAAGGTATTCAAACAATGGGCATTTTCATAATACCTCATTCCTTGAGTTGAGTCTCAGTTATCCCCATTCCAAGCCCCACAATAATTCTACACTGAAAGCAAGACAATCCTTCTATTGTGTTGCCTCACTGGAGACAGACAGATAGTCAGACAGCCTGTTTGCCAGCCAGCCAGCTTGGCTTGAGATTTCTGCAGTATGCTTCCCACGTGAAATCTTCAGGGTGTGTCCAAATGACATGAAAAGGTTGTGGGAGGTAAATCATCTTGCAAAGCTCATACATCTCCTCCCTTTCTCACCACATCTCTAATCACAAACTGACATCAGAATGAGACTTCTGTCCAGACTAGACAGAGTGAGGAATAGAGCCAAGCTTAGGGAAGCCCTGGTGTTGACCAAACTCTTCCTTAGCACAGATTGTGATCAGCTGTTTTGCTTGTAAGTGAAATGTCTTACAGTGCTCAGAGCCAACCTTCAGCTTATCAAATTAATCTGTGTGTGCCAAGCCATTCTTTTGGTAGTGTTGGAGAATTTTATTTTTTATTAAGTATTTATATAATCCATAACAAAACAGCCTCTTATTAAGCTTTCTTTTACAGGAAGAGAGCCAGATCTAAACACTAGTTGTGGTTTTCTTTCAATTTTTGTATAAATGTTTCAGTAAAAGTGGGTTAAGGAGGGGGAAACTATTTGTTTTATAAAATGCAGAGGATGCATGTTTTGGGCTGCCAATAATTTCAGCACCCTGCAACAAATTATGCAGACTATTTCAGAATTATGCTACTTGATAATGCCTCTTTTCTAAGAACATTGTTGGAGCCCGTGTTTTGGAAAACACAATGTAAAATGATACAAACATGTAGGGCCCATCGATACGTGAGAGAAAAAGCACATGTCTGCACATTATGAGCAATTCACAGCAGCATTCATTTGTCTCTAGAGTGAGATTTCCACATGGCTGTGAATCAAGATGGTGGCCATGTCATTGTTTTGCATGCGGGGCAAGGAAGGCAAAGGATACCCAGTAGTGCAATGTCTTGAGATGACAAGGAGGGCAGCCACCATGAGGAAGAGGAGATCCACCCATCCTCCACCCAACTGCATCCCTCTTCCTTCTCTGAGTGGCTGGCAAGGGCTCCTACTGATTCTGGCTGCAAATGGATGGTAGGAGCCTCAAGCCTCTCAGAGAAAGAAGAGGGAGAGGTTAAGAACCTCCTCTTTCCTTCTCTGAGGGGCTGGAGGATGGAGGGCAGGCAGCTCTCTCCTCCATTTCCTCGCCACCTTCCACATTGTCTCCTGGCCACAGCCAGGTTTTGGCAGGAGTGAAATTTTTTTAAAGCACACAATTGCCAGCACTTAGGAGCGCTTTAAGGCAAGTGTGTGCCTGCTCACCTCCGACCAATCAGTGCCCCTTCAGTCTGCACTGCAATTCGCGAAGCTGTTCAAGCTATCAGGACTGCATATTTCCCTGGTGTTTTTTAAAAAAAACTTCTGGGAAGTTCCTGAAGTCTGTCACTGTAGAGTTTTGGCAGTTTTTGCCCCCCGCCCCTTTTGAATACCGCAAATCAGTGTGGTATCTCTTTAAGACACAAGGAGTTCCCCTCGCATTCAATGAGGGATTTTTTTCATCATCTAGACAGGCCCGTACTTTGCATAAATTTGCAAGGAGAGGAGTGTGCCAACTCCATCCCCTTCACCATTGCTCTCTACACACAAAGAGCAACAGCCTGAAGATGACAGCCTCTCCATGCAATATCTCATTTTTAGGGGTTCTGATCATGTGGCAAGCTTGCATACATAGAGGGGACTCTTCTGTTGAGATTACTGCTCCACAAATGAGAAGAGTGGTGACAGAGGGGAGCAGGGCTAGCACATTATTTTCTTCTCTTTTACTTAAAACGTATAATGTAGCACATAATTTATCCTAAATATGAATAATGGTAAGCATACCTTGTCCTATCCCACGTAGTTTTTATCAGCTGCTTTGAGGGCTAGATTTCAGAAATGCTACATTGTAGTCTTCCATTTCTGTCTCAGTGCATCATTCAGAATGAACAGAGGAGTGGCATCATTTTGATGTAACACCTTGGTAGGAATGGAAAGATGATATGAAAATATGCCAACAAGTGAGGAGGTGAATACTAGACAGATGAGAATCTTTGCAGATTGTGGCTTACCAGGCATTTTTTCCCATAGAATGCATGTGTTTTTTCCCATAGAAAATAACATTTTCTGTATTTAAAACAAGTTTCTGCACAGAAAACATTTTCTCTGCATAAAAGGATATATTTGTGCAGAAAACTCTGTTCTCTGCACAACCCCCCCCGCACACTTTTTTTTGTTTTTGTTTTTGTTATGGTGCTGAACAAATCTTGAACTGAGAATTGTGTCTGAAAACTGCACCATTTTTGAGGGCTTGCTCACAGTGAGAAGAAAAATACTAAAATTATTTGTTCTTGCCTTTAAGAATGAAATCTATGATTTACATTCCTACACCTTGGGGGAGCACGCTTGAAGAATCCACAATTTAAATTTTGGTCAATTTTCTTCAGCATCCAGTTTCCACAGAGATCAGGCAGATGTCTCTAAGAAAATCCAGAAGTAGAGTGTAAAGGTATCTGGCCTGGGTTCTTGTCTCCCAGTAACTCTCATTCACTGCCATTCTGTTTCTGAGGTTCAATGTAGCCATCATGGCTAAATAGACTAATAGATTTATCCATGACAGAGCTATTGAAAAATCAACTTCTACTCCACATAATTTTCCTCTGCAATATTCTATGATCAAATTAACTTGTAGTGCCATATATCAATTTGCAAATATTTTATGGTGGGAACCCCCAAAACTCCTTCCCTACAGGTAAGGTGAATAGTAAATGGGACATTTTGCTTATTGGGCTTAGAATCATGTTCAAAACGTTCTACAACATTGCTTCCTCTGGCTGTATAAGTCTTTTCTTTCCTTTTTTTTTTTTTACACTATGGTGATTTGTATGTTTATATTCCTTTCTAAATCCCTGCTGTTGTTGTTGTATAATCTATGAGACAAGAGAAAACATGTGGAATATTCTGTAGAACCTTCTTTTTTTTCATTAAACAAGGAGAAAATGTGCCAGTGGAGCTATTTGCGGACTACATCTTGTCTTACATTCACATCATTTACATAGTAAATAAAACACCTATGGATCTTTTGAACATGCATCTTGAAAGATGGATGAAGGAAAGTCACAAGGTTTAACATGATGACTCAGATGTTGTTGTTATTGTTAACAGCTATCAAGTTGACTTCAGTTTATGAATGAGAGACCTCCAAGTCACTCTATCATCAACAGCCCTATTCAGGTCTTGCAAACTCACCTGTAATTCACCTGTATCCACCTGTAATTGGGGGACGTCTCTTCTTTTCCTACTGCCATCTACCTTGCCTGTCTTTTCTAATGAGTCATGTCTGCTCATGATATGTCAAAAGTGCAACAGTTTCAGGACTTTATCAGATGCGGCAAATATGATGTCATAAGGATACCTAATGATCGCGAAAGGGCGTGCATACCAGATGACGATGTCCTTTCGCGATCATATCTTGCCAATAAGCCATACTTTTTTATTGAAAGCCAAAGCCGTCAATAGATCGGCCATGGTGCTTTGTTGCTGGTATTGCCAGCGTTTGAAACTTCGCACCATTGTACTCACATGAATGCAGCATGACTGACAGAACACTTCTGGGTGAGATCATGATAGCCAAGTAGGGGACCCTCTTTTTATGAAACCCACCCCAGTGTACTTGGGAATTTAAAAGTGTGTTTTTGTGCTTTGCTGTACTTTTTGTGAGTGTTTTTTCCTTTAATTTTAAAATTTCCCATGCTAGCATCCTCTTGCAAGCATCAGTGAGATCTCAGCCATAGAAGTAAATGGAGCTCCGTTTGTGCTCTGTTACTGCTGGAGAAGCCTCATTGATGCTGTCCGAGGTAAATGTGGGGTGGGGGGGTTTGCTGGCATAGAAACACCACAATTTATGCCAGCAAATGAACAGTAATGTGGGGTGATCTGATAAAGTCCTCAGTTTAGTCATCTTGGCTTCTAGGGAGAATTCAGGCTTGATTTGCTTTAAGACCCATTTATTTGTCTTTGTGGCAATCCATGCTATGCACAGAACTTTCCTCCAGCACCACATTTTAAATGAGTTGATTCTGTTCCTGCCAGTTTTCTTCACTGTCCAGCGTTTACAGCTGTACATAGAAATGTTATTGGCAATTTTAACTTTAGTACTCAATGATATATCTTCACAATTGAGGATCTTGTCTAGTTCATAACTGCCCTTCAAAGTCCTAGGGCTTCTCGTACACACACATTTCCTAAATCTGGTGAAATAAGGCCACATGACGCATGGCCCTATCTGCACCAAACGTGGGGTGTACCACCTTAACCCAGGTTTTAAAAACTCACAGTTTGCTGGAAAATCTGGTGTTTCCTGTATTCTGAACAATGAATTCATCTGGATTTGGTGGTGGGAGGAGGGGGAGGCAGGATAGAATGTTGCATAGCAGGTGCCGCCATTTCCCTCAATGTATGGGCCAGTTCCCAGGCCAGAATGGTGAAGAAAGGGTTTCCCTTCTTATTGCCACTGGTGCTGGTGCACAGTTGCTTGTTTCAAGGCAAATGAGATGTCCAGGGACTGATGGAGAAAGGCAATGGCAGCAGACCTAACCAACACACAGATGCAGAGACATGTGTAGGCAATCTACCCGATGTCCCTGAGGAGTGACAGGTAGCGGGATGGCTCTGGGATTGCTCTGGGGCAAAACGTTTGGGGAGTCCATTCAGAGTTTTGACCTTGGTGTAGACAAACCCCTAGCCTTCTTCTGATTTCTTGACTGCAGTCTTCATTCTGATTAATGACTTAGCCAAAGTATGGAAAATCTTTAATTATTTCAATGTCTTTATCACCTACCTCAAAGTGATGTAAATCATCTGTGGTCATTATTTTTGTTTTCTTAATGTTCAACTGTAAACCTGCCCTTGCACTTTCTTCTTTGACTTTTTTCAGTAATCATTGTAAGGAGATTTTCAGATGCGATTTTCGGGTCTATATATTCCAAAACAGCTTCGTTGCTGCCGCGCTGCAGGGGAGCAGTTTTGGATGATGCCGTTCCTCTGCCGAACCCTTCCGTGTCACTTCCATGACAGAATGGAGGAAACCGCATCATATTTCACACATGGGCAACAATCGTGAGTGAAATACGACGTGGCTTCCTCCATTCTGTCATGGAAGTGACATGGAGGGGTTCAGCAGAGGAACGGCATCGCCCAAAACTGCTCCCCTGCCGCGCGGCAGTAACAGAGCTGTTTTGGAATATATAGACCCGAAAATCGCATCTGAAAAGCTCCTAAGTCTTTGCTGAGTGCTTGTAATGATATCTTCTGCTTGTAGTATGGTGTCATCTGCATACCTTAAACTGTTGGTGTTCATTTCTCCAATTTTCACAACTCCTTCCTCCAAGTGTAATCATGCTTTACATTCAGTATAAAAGTTAAACGGGGTGATAAAATGCAGCCTTTCCTGACCCCCATGCCAATTGGGAAACTTTTCATTTCTCTGTATTCTGTCCTGACAGTGGCCTCCTGGCCTGACTACAGGTTATGCATCAGGACAATGAAATGTTGTAGCACACATTAGGAGGGATCCATAGTTTTTCATGATCTACACCAGTGTTTCTCAACCAGGGTTCCGCAGAACCCTAGGGTTCCGCCAGACATGGCTAGGGGTTCTGCGAGAAATAGTAATGAGACCTGTTGGGATTTAGGACCCAGCTGTGTCCCAGCTGCCTCTGCTGGCTCCTCAGAACACCCTGCCAGCTCTTTGCCTCTTGGGACCAGCTGTAGTCTCTCTCCACTACTGCAGTTCAGTTTGGCTTTCCACCTCCCCGTCTCCTTCCTCTCTCTCTCTCTCTCTCTCTCTCTCTCTCTCTCTCTCTCTCTCTCTCCCCTTCAGTGTTTTTCCTTGGCTCTAGCCTCCGCCTGCCCCTCTTCACTGCCCTTCACTGCCTGACAGTGTGTATGGAGTGGCTGTTGGGAGGTGCAGCCTAAAAAGTGGGGTTGGGGGAGAAAAGAAGACACTATGGGGAAGGAGGGGGTTTTGCATGAAGCTGTTCAGCCTGGACTGCACCCCACAGAATCAAGATTTAACCATGCCTGTGTTTAAAATGAGTTAAATCTATGGGGTTCTGTGTGGAACCTCCCAGTCTTTCAGGACATGGTTAAATGGAGCTTTCAGCACTAGAAGCAGTGTATCTGTGTGTGTGTGGAGGGGTGGTGAAGAGCAGGGTGCAATTAATTCCAACACCTGAGTTTCCTTGCAAGATTTGGCTGGTCACTGTTGAATGGAATGCTTGAACCCTTTTGTGGGCTCTTTTGGTCTAATTATGCATCAAGGACATTCTTATCAGAGCCCATCCTGACACACAAGGGAGAAAAAGTGGTGGTGGTGGGGGGGGAGAGGAAGCATTTGCTGCCAGGTATGACTGGGATTGTGGATGGAGTGGGAGGAGACAGCACCAGCACACTGGGAGAGCCACTCCTAGTTAGTTCTTCATACCTTCTTCATACAGCTGGCTCCTTCTGGGTACCTGATTCTGACAATCAAGTGCTAGCTTGTGTGTGTCCCTTCAAGTTGCCTATTGACTCAGAGCAACCCTCTGTATTTCATAGGGCTTTCTTAGGCAAGGAATGTTCAGAGGTGGTTTGCCTCTGAAATACAGCCTATAGTGCCTCATATTCCTTGGCCATTCCTCATCCAAATACTAACCAGTGTGATTCTGTGGTATGCTTCAGCCAGAAGTTGGGATGGAAACCATTCATTATAGGGTTTGCTATTATCCACAGTTTCATGTATCCACAGTAAGTCTGGGAATGTATCCCCCATGGCATTTTTAAAAAGCTGTAGATATGATATTTTCAATACAGGGGTTCCCTGAGATCTAAAAATCACTTGAAGGGTTCCTCCAGGGTAAAAAGGTTGAGAAAGGCTGATCTACACAGTTAGAGGCTTTGCTATAATCTATAAATCTATACAGCCTGATTTTCTTCTGAAATTCTTTGGTGTGCTCCAGTGTCTCACATATGTTTACACTAGTGATGTAATATCCAGCATTATTCTTCATGTGCCTGAAGGGGGTGGGGAAATGTTTATTTTTCTTCTCGCTTTCTGTGGAAAATGAGATATTTTCAGCTGGGTTGCTCCTCACAGAGAAGCCAAACCATACCTGACAAATTCTTGAAAAATGAGGGCTATAAAACAATCAGCTGTTTTTCTCCTCCCTAACTCTTTTTGCAATTAGTGTTGTGAACTATAAAACTCTGTTTGCAGTGTCTAACAAAAAATGATGCCCTGTGCCCTTCCCCCACCTCGCAGCCAAGTGGAATAGTTGAAATTGTCTTGGCTGAGACTCATACAATTAAAATGGGTGGTGACTGCAGAGGAGCATACAACACTCAGCTGCCTTTCCCTTCCAAAGGGTCTAAGAAGAGGGGATGGCCTGTGTTTATATTTAGATACAGTGGAGTAATTTAAATTGCCTGGACTAAGACTCGCACAATTTAAAATGAATGGCTGGGCCACTTTTACTTTTATTACTTAAGCAATAAAAATGTCCTGAAATGTCAAATTTTTGGCAAATTTCTCAGCTGGTAAAGAGAAATGTAAATGCATTGAGCAATCTAACATTCATATGTTTAGTGAACAGCACCAAATTATCATCATATCCTTAGTTTACACTATGATTCCCTGTGTATCGGCCTTTTTGAACGCAGCTTGGACATCTGGCATTTCTTGCTCCATATATGGCCAAAATCTCTGTTGTAAAATTTTGAAAATCACTTTACTTGCTTGGCAGGTTAATGCAGTGGCCCTGTGGTTACTGCTGGTGTCCCCTTTCTTAGGGATTGGAATGCATATTGAGCATTTCCAGTCGGTGGGCCATTGTTTTGTTTTCCAAATTTGCTGGCAGAATTTAGTTACAATTTGAGTGCATTTTGTCTCTGTAGCTTGAAATAGCTCTATTGGTATGCTATCTGTTCCTGGTGATTGTATTTCACACAAGTGGTTTGAGCACAGATTCCAGTTCACCTTCTAAAATTGTGGGTTCATCTTCAAATTGTTCTTACTTGAATGAATCTGTCATCCTTTCTTCTCTTCTGTATAGTTCTTCAGGGTATTGTTCCCATCATCTTTTTATTTCTTCTTGATCATGTAGCATGTTTGCTGCTGAGCAGAAAGTGAAGTGGAAGTTACATTCAAAGCATGTGGGAGAAATAAATCACACAGAAATAGATGGTATACCAATAGAGCAGCTTCAAACTACAGAGACAGAATCTATCCTAATTCTAACTAAAATCTGTTAACAAAGGAAAACAAAGCAATGGCCCACAGATTAGAAATGTTCAGGGACTGCAGAAACCACAGGACCATTGCATTAATTTCCCTTGCAAGCAATGTGATGCTCAAAGTTCTACAACAAAGACTTTTGCCACAAGATAAGCAGATGACACCATATTAGTAGCAGAAAATAGCAAAGATTTGGAACAATTACTAAAGAAATTCAAGGAAGAAAGTGCAAAAGGCAGGTATACAGTTGAACATTAAGAAAAACAAAAACAAAAACAAAAACAAAAAACAAAAAAACCAACCACAGATTATTTATATAACTGTAAAGTAGGCAATGAAGACACTGAAATAGTTAAGATTTTCCATATTTTGACCCAGTCATTAATCAGAATGGAGACTGCAGTCAAGAAACTGGGAGAAGACTAGGACTTGGAAGGGCAACTATAAAGGAACTGGACAAACTCCTGAAGGGTAAAGATATATCATTGAATACTAAAATTAGGATTATCCACGTCATCATATTTCCAGTTTTTATGCATGGAAAATCAACTCATTTGAAATATGGTGCTGGAGAAGTGTTCTATGGATACCATGGACCGCTAAAAAGACAAATAAATGGGTCCTAAAGCAAATCAAGCCTGATTTGCTCTAGGACCCTAGATGCCCTAGATGCCCAGATGATTAAACTGAGACTGTCATACTTTGGCATATCATGAGAAGAAGTGGCTCTCAAGAAGACAATAAATGCTTGATAAGGTAGAAGGCAGTAGGAAAAGAGGGAGACCACATTACGGATGGATAGACCAAATCAAGGAAGGTACAGCTCTGAGTCTGCAGGATCTGAGCAGGGCTGTTGATGATAAGGTAACTTGGAGGTCTCTCATTCATAGGGTCATCATAAGTAGAAGTTGACTTGACATGGTTAACAGCAACATTAGACTTAATCTCATTGAAGTCAATGGACATGATAGCTTAAGGACCATTCATATCAGTGGAGCTAACATATGCCTAATTTAGGAGATTATCAGATGACCTACAGGGATGGCAGGAGAGCGCCAAAGGGCTCTCTTTTCAGATGACGTCATCCCTGTCTAGTCCTGCTCCCGTGCCCCCTCTGTTCTGTCTGTGTTCTTTTCTATTGATGGATTAAGCCATCAATAGATCACCCATTCCATTTTTATAACGGAATCACGGATTTGTGAAGAAGTGCCCCATTATGCTGGCACTATGCCAGCCACAGTGGGAGATCCCTGCTGGGCACTTCTGGGTATGATCGGGACGAGGAGGTAAGAGGCACCCTTTTCCCCCCCTCCCCGGGTTACTTGTTCTTTTTAAAGTGTGTTTTAGGGCTTGGGTGTTGTTGTTGTTGTTGTTTTTACTTTTATTTTGAATTTTACCAAACAATTGTTCTCTCGCAAGAATGGGCAGGATTTGCTTTCCGGGATGTGATTGCAGCTTTACGATAGCTGCATTCACTCCTGGAGGGGCCGAGGGGAAGGGGAACAGTTCTTATACCAGCATAAGGTAGATGTCTGATTTTTTTTTAATGGAACAGGGATGGGAGTGGGGAGGGTGGGGGGTGTCAAGACAGGGACGCTATCAGATGGTTCTTCTGATTATCTCAATAGTCTGGACCCAAGTTCTAAGTAGAGATTGCTAAAGGCAATAAGGTAGGAACTGATAAAAGAGCCTTCATAGTTAGTCCAGCAGCACTGCCTGAGTTTGAATGGTTTTGAACTAACATATTGGGAGGCAACATTTTAGTAAAAATTAGTTGGAGATAACATTATGCCATCTGCAAAGAAGAGCAATTAGAACTACAACTAATCAGTGACATAAACTGGCCTTAACCGTCACATCACATGACAGCAGTTAAGAGATATTATCATGCCAATGGGTGCCACATCGAACAGGAAAACCCCAAGCCAGCTATCACTGTTTTTTCCCATGTGTTGCAATGGGCCTCAGTGGATAAGATTGATGTGATGGGTCCAGTAATGTGGTGCTTTTCTCTTCTGACCTATCAGCTTTTATTATAATCAGGTTGGCAATGAGAGGGAAATGTCAGGGGGTTCTTCTTTGGTACTTAATCTGTATCAGCAAAACAGTATTCTGACTGACACTTAAGCAGCCAACTGTATTTCTACTAAACACTGCTCTAGGCCATACTAGAGTTGTATTGACCAAGGTGAAATTGATCTTCCAGTTGACCAAGATGTAATGCAGCATTTGCCTTCACCCAGTAGGATGTGAAGTGACTGTAAGGGCTTGTCTACACGAAAGGGGGAAAAAACAGACTGCTCCACAGTAATAGCAAGTTGCAGCAGCTGCAACCTGTCTTAATGGTTTTACAACCCCCATAAACTCCACATGTTTGTAGCTGAGCTGGCAGCCATGAGTGGATTACTCCCATTTTAAAATTTGCCACTGCCAAACTTTTTCTTTAAAAAAACCCAACTACTGTATATCTGTGGTGCACACAAGCAACATTCCACCTTTCCAAAGAGAGAGAGAGAGAGCACAAATCCCCCTTTTATCGCCTTAGCGATCACTCACTAAGGCAAAAATCCAACATGGTGGCACTGGGCATTTGTCTTGTATCCCAGCCCTGCCCCCTGCATTCACCCAGCCAAAGAGGTTTGCACTTTGTCTTATATGGGGAAGTGATTCATGTCAAATTGCTTGTCTTAACAAGCAAAAATGCACACATCACTGGAGCTTTTTTTTAAAGGTGGAGAAAACCACAAATGCTTTTCTAGTGTAGTTTTTCCTCTTTTTGTCCCCCCTCCTTCACAATACAATAAGACAATGTGGGCTCCCATTAAGACAGCTCATTTTCTGAGCAAATTCTATGAGAAGTATTTTCACCATATGGACAACCCCCAAGTAGTAAGCATTATTGACATTATTATGCCCCTTCTTGTTATTTGTTTATTTTTCTGTATTTTTATCCTGCCTTCACAGGCAGGCAGGCAGGCAGGCAGGCAGGCATCGACACACATATGCAGAAAAGAAAGAGAGAGAGAGAGAGAGAGAGAGAGAGAGAGAGAGAGAGAGAGCACCCAAGGCTGAAAACTAATAAAAAATAAATTAATATAACCATTAAAATGATCACAATAATCAAGAAAGCTCCAAACAGTTTTACAAGCCAGTTTGAAGAGATATTTTCTCAGTATTGTACTGTCAGTAGCGCAAGCAGGCAGCTTTAGAACTTGACTATACAGTAGGACCCCTGTATCTGCTGGGGACTGGTTTGGGGGAGGGGCATGGATACTGAAAACTGTGGATAATAGTGAACACCATTGTCAATAATGGGACTTCCGGTTTAAAATACCATAGAGTTGCCTTGGAGTATCTAGAAAATGGCTAGAGCGGACACATTTTCTAGGAACTCTATGGTAGGTGTGCTGTTTTTTGTGTCCCATAGATAACTGAATCAACGGATAATGAATCAGTGGATACTGGCTTTTTTGGTTGTTTTTTTGGTGTGGGGGGGCACCTTTAAGCAGCTATGCTGTATTACCCCAGCTGTGAAACACACAATTAACATTTCTCCCCTCCCCCAGTGCTGCCTTTGTTATATGCTTCACAACTGCCAGCTGGTTGTTTCACAACTGTTCTGGTTGTACCAGAAAAGAAACGAGGAAGAAAAGAAATACTATAAGCAAATGCAGTTTTGCATGTGAAACTCACTCAAATACTAGCACAATCCTGCTACAGGAATAAAATGGAATTTACTTGCTGCCCACATATGAGGCACATTTACTTGGGAATATGTGTAATTGCGTTAAGGAAAATTCTAATATATGTTTACACTAAACATAGTAAAATGTTCATTTATAATTATGCATGTGCCTGATCTTCTGACCTTGTCTATAAACCATCTAAAATTAAAAACTTTCCCCCCTTCTTACACAGAGAGTTTATAGTCATGGTCAGATGTTGCAGTGAGCAGCATCAGTCAGGCGAGCCCTTGGAAGTCCACATGTACCCCGTTACTGATGCTGGTCTTATTTGCCACTGCTTTATTCCCTCCCACTCTCTGAGTGGTTGAGATTATCAGACGCTTGAAAAAGCCCCAAAAGAGCTTGCAAGAATGGTATCACTGTACTGAGAATGGGTCCCAATATCACACAATGTCATTCTCCTGGTGTGCTTGCTCCATCCTCCCTGTGTGCTGTTGCAATGAAAAAGGTGCTGCTTTTCATTAAATCAGTGTGATTTAATTGGTTGCTTCAGAGCCGGGTAGGAATTTTTGCCCTTTTACCTGGGGTCTTTTTGCTTACCCCACACTGTTGGTGTGGAATTTATAATTGGCTTAGGGTGGTGTCTTCAATAGGCAGTCACTTGGCAGGTAGAGGGGGAGATTTTGGTAGTTTGGTGTGCACCTTTGGCACCTCCCCCTTTTGGAGGAGAATGGGGGGAGCTGGAATGGCCCCTTTAGTTCCTGTAAACTGAGGGGTGGGGAAAGTGACCTTGCTTGTCCCAGTTTTCATTTGTGAACTGTTGGAGGATATGCAATACCAGGTCTGAAACAGTTGAAGAATACTAAAACAGAGTAAGGCAATTTGTGGCATCATGCTTGCAGAGTGGTGATTGCAAAATCCGTAGGGGTATGTTGGGTGTCTATCTTGGCAGCAATTTTTCATACAGTAGAGACTTTATCAGACACTCAATGCCACATAACCATGGAAGGGCGCACAGATCAGATGATGTCGCTCTTTCACGGTTAAAATTTTTCATGGTTAAAATCAGCCCAAATCCATTAATTAAGCCATCAATTGTTCCCCCCTGCCATTTTTGTGCTGGCATTGCCAGCATGTGAAACCTTGGGTCATTTAACTCTCATGACTGCAGCGAGAATGGCCGATCCAGCGTGAACACTTCCAGGTGAAAACAGGACATCCAGGTAAGTTTTGCTCTTTTTATGACCCTCCCTGGGTTACTTAGGACTTTTAAAGTGTGTGCTTTTAAAAACTTTTAATGCTTTGTTTTTGTTTTTATTTTTAAATTTCCCACACAAAGTCTTGCAGGATTTCGAACGAGGAAGTGAACAGGGCTCCAGAGCCTTTGCCAGCATAAAAATAGATGTTTTTATGCTGGCAAAAGACGGTTCTAAAGGGATCGTCTGATAAAGTCCTAGCAGTAGACACCCTGAAATAAGCCCCAATATTAAACCTGTTTGGGGATGTTTCTGGCTGCCCTTCTGCTATAGCATGAATGTGAGCTGGGATTGTTCTTATCCTGTGTCCCAAGCAATCCTGGGAAAAGTGGACTAGCCTGAAGATGTGTAGAGGTGGGAAGGAAATTAACTTTTCTATTTACTTTTAAAAGTTAGTTTTAATAGGTATGTTTAGAGGCAATTTTAGTGAAAATGTGCTATTCTCTTATCAATCCAGAGGGGATTTTTTAACACAACGACAACAACAACAACAACAGAACACACAATTTGACAAATAAAGGAGGGGATTTTAATGTTAAAATTAATGAATTACTCCTGGGATTTTTGCAATGAGTTACAAAATAAATTACTTTGCAAAAGTAACTTCCCAAGCTCTGTAAAATATGCCTTCATTTTGCTGTTCTCTCTGTGGAACAATGAATGCATGGGGGTAGGAGATTCATTGCCTGAGGATTCATGCACAGGGAGATACATCTTTGGTAGAATTATGAGTTCCTCCCTGAGTTCCTCAGAGAAGGGGTCAGATAAATAATAAAAACAATAACCCCTTATGATATTATCACCAGATTAAAGGCCAATTGCACAGCTGCTTTCAACAAATGAATATCTCTCGCAAAGCCACAGAACCTCTTTCTACCAAGGAAATGTAGCTGGACACCATCTCAGGTGCTGTTTTTTTGTGGGGGTGAAGGCACTTATTAGCAACACTACACTAATTTTTGAACATTTAAAAACAGGCTCCCGTAGCAGCTTGTTCATCTCTACAGTTATCACTTGAAGTTGTGTGTTTGACAGAGCTAAATAGATCTTTCGCCACATAAGGTGATTCCCATATTTTAACACAAAATCGTGCCTAGAAAATTAACTTGTTGGGCATAGTATAGAGGAGTGAGAAATGAGGTGTATCTAATCATAGATGATGCAGCTGCTCCAGACATAATTTGATGTCATTTATTTAATCATTTATTACATTTTAATTTCTTCCCTGGCTCAGGGTGGGATACAACATTTTCTGTCTCCCAAATATATCCTCACAACAGCTCTGTGAGGTAGGCTAGAGCTCAAATGGCCCACAATACTGAACAACTTCATGGCTGAATGGGGATTTGAGCCAAGATCTCCCCTGTCTGAGTCAACCAGTTTAGATGTTACATTATATTGGTTCTCAGGGGGCTTGTTTACACGACCCTAATAAAATGTTTTGGGGTTGTCCTGGGGCCATCTGTCCAGACAACACCAGGGCAAACCCCCAAATCTGGGCCATACAGTCCTCACAATGTTTGGCCAGTTCAATCCTGAAAATGGTGTAAACCCCCTCCCTTAAATCGCTTTTTTAAAACTCCCAATTTACTCTAGCTCTTCCAGGAAAATCTGGAGCGCTCCGATGCCAAGAAGAGGGAGCTGTCCTCACATGCGTCCTGCTGTATCACCAGGCACTGCCAGTGCCACCACAGCTGCCATGTGTCCCAAATTCTAAGGTCACAAGGACCTCAGCATGTGATCAACAATGGGTGCCTCGTTTCTGGCCTGAGGGAACATGACACGCATCAGCAGTGGTAGCGATGCTAGGTGATACAGAAGGACGCATGTGAGGACAGCTGCCCATTCTCAGTGCAGAGTGTTCCAGTAACAGGGGAATCTGGGGCAGCTACAGGGCCAGAATATTCCAGGCTGCCCTTGGCTTATCTCGGCCAGTGTAGATGAGCCCAAGGTCTCAGGTATTCTCCAAACCTAATTCAAAATGGTTTTCTCTCTCACTTAGTAAAATGAGCTGACACTTATTAAAAGAGGAAGAAAAAGTAGTGAAACTCTACTAGTTCTTCCCCAGAAAATGTGTGTGTGTGTGTGAATAAACTAACAATTAAAATAGGCCTCATAAATGGAATCTAATGGTTTAATTTCACTTTCAAATTAAAAACTGATATTTATAAAGGAAAAATCTATCTGGTATGATGATTAAGTAAGAAAATTTCACCATTACATGATTTCCTTTTCAGTTCTTACATTTAAAAAGCCATTTTGTAAAAAGATTTCCATTTCTTAACATTGCTGGTTACCAGAAATTGTTGTTCTCTTAATGATTTTTTTCATGGACAGGTA
The DNA here is from genome assembly GCA_030847615.1 of Gambelia wislizenii. Lineage (NCBI taxonomy): Eukaryota > Metazoa > Chordata > Lepidosauria > Squamata > Crotaphytidae > Gambelia > Gambelia wislizenii. Next base: position 163,764,287 of record JAUMIR010000002.1, read on the forward strand.
AATTTGTGATCTTAGCCTATGGGAAAGGTTTTTGGAAGACAACCAAAATGAAATGTGAAAACAAAAGGGGAAAGATGTTGGGATAATGGTTTTTGACCTAAAAAAATTAGGAAAATTGGACTTAAATAGGGCATTTGCAAAAGGGGTGAATTCTTTCAAGAAGATTCTCCATTTCTCAGCTTTCAGCAATGAAAAGAGGCAAGATTAAAATGACATCAGAATGACTAGCTTGATTTCACAATCAAAGATACAATACATTACATTTGGCTTCTTATACTCCCTTATCACACACACACACAAACACATGCTGGTCTCCATATCACTGTTTTTTCTGGCTACAAATTATCTTCCCTCTTCCTTTAGAACAACCTCACAGAACAAAAAGAAAAGTCTATCAGTAGCAACCATGTAGCAACCATGTATGAGCTATTTTTGGTTTGACAGATTTAATAAGAAAGCTCTCAGAATTAATTTCCTTTCAGACAAAAAAAATGCAGCACATAACGTTCCTTTTCCTGTAACTTGATTAAGCAAGTTGCTTTCAGAATATTAGGAAGCGTACTTTCACCATAGCTGTTTGACATCACTGGTTTGGATTCACATAGTCTCAAGGACAAGCTCCAGCCATTTTTGTCATGATGGGCAAGATACTCTCTATCTCTGGATTTTCTTCGCAAACAAAGATTCAGGAAGGACTCATCCCGCACTTTCTGCAAGCGCGCTGATGACCAAAAAGGCCAATCTGAGATAAACAAGTCCGGTTGCAGAAAGCACAGCAGAAGGTCTCCTTGGCTGATGTTTCCGGGTTGTGATTCTTTCTCCGTTGTCGTTTCACTTCAAGACTTGTTCAGCATGAATTCTCAAATAAGGCTGCAGCATTGTGGATAGTGCGTCTCCATGCCTCCCAATGTGAGGCCAGGGCAGACCATTGTTGGTGATCAATTTGGCCGAGCCTGAGATGTTGTTTCAGGGAGTCCTTGTATCACTTTTTTGGAACGCCCCTCTTACGCTGACACATGGTGAGTTCACTGTAGAATACTACTTTGGGGAGACAATGGTCCTCCATCCTAGAAATGTACCCTGCCCAGCACAGCTGTGTTCTCAATATCATGGCTTCAGTGCTGGTGATCCCTGCTTGCTCAAGGACAGCAACGTTCATCACATAGTCAGTCCAGTGTATATTTAGGATTGTGCGTATACAGTGCTGATGAAAGTATTCAAGGAGTCATAAGTGTTGGCGATAGGTGACCCATGTTTCAGATCCATAAAGGAGAATAGACAGTACAATGGCTCTATACACACTGATTTTTGTGCTTCGCCTCAGGTGTTTATTACTCCAGACTCTTTTGTAAAGTCTTCCAAATGCGCTATATGCCTTTGCTAATCTGTGATCCATCTCCTTGTCAATCTTGGCATCTGAGAAGATGAGGCTTCCCAGGTAGGTGAACTGCTGAATGGATTTAAGCATAGATTTGCCGATGGCAATGTGGGGATGATGGTGTTCGTCCTGTGGCGCAGGCTGGTAAAGAACTTCCATTTTCTTCAGGTTGACTTCCAGCCGAAACAGCTCTGCAGCTGTTGTGAAGCTGGATGTTAGGAGCTGCAGAGCTGCTTCTGTGTGGACAACAAGGGCAGCATCATCAGCAAACAGCAGCTCACGGACTAGATAGTTTAGAGTCTTAGTGCTAGCCCTCAGATAGCTTAAGTTAAACAAGCTACCATCAGTACGGTAACATATATAGATGCCGTCTTTTTCTTCGAGCTCTGCCATAGCCCTTTGGGGCATCATGCTGAAGAAGACTGTAAATAAAGTTGGAGCAAGAACACAACCTTGCTTCACTCTATTAGTTATTAGAAAGGGCTCTGAAAGAGCATTGCCATATCTGACTTGACCATGCTGGCCCTCGTGTAGCAAGTTAATCATTTTAAGGAATTGGGGGGGCATCCTAGTCTTTCTAGGATCTGCCACAGACCTTTCCTATTCACAGTGTCAAAGGCTTTGGTGAGGTTGACAAATGTTACATAGAGACCCTTGTTCTGCTCTCTACATTTCTCTTGCAGTTGTCTAAGGGCAAATACCATATCTGTAGTACTCCTATTGGCTCTAAAGCCACATTGGCTTTCAGGAAGAAGTTCTTCTGCAATAGCAGGAACTAATCTGTTCAGGAGTATCCTTGCAAGGATTTTTCCAGCAATAGAGAGCAGTGTTATGCCTCGATAGTTTGAGCAATCGGATTTTGCTCCTTTTTTCTTGTACAGGGTGATGATGACTGCATCTCAGAGATCTGATGGCAGTTCCCCTTTTACTCAGCAATTCATAAGGAGTTCATGGAATTTATCGTGGAGTACATGACCTCCGTGTTTCCAAACTTCAGGTGGGATTCCATCAATCCCAACTGCCTTGCCATTTTTCATCTGCTGTATGGCCTTAAGGGTCTCTTCCAAAGTGGGAGCTATGTCCAATTCATTTTTCATCGGTTTTTGTATCATATGTTGGATAGCTGAGCCTTGGACTACTCAGTTGGCACTAAAGAGACTTTGAAAATGTTCAACCCATTGATTCAGGATGGAGGCTTTATCAGTAATAAATGTTTGACCATCTGTACTATATAAGGAGCTTTGGATCTGATAAGTAGGTCCAAACACTGCTTTAAGAGCTTCGTAAAATCCTCTAAGATCACCCAGATCTGCACAGCATTGTGTCTTTTCTGCTATATTGATCCAGCACTTGTTCTGCATGTCTTGGAGTTTTTGTTGAAGTTTACTACATGTGAGGTGGAAAGCTGCTTTACTTACATGGCAAGTTGGCTGGGCGAAGTATACCTGGTGAGCAGTTCTCCTCTTTACCAACAGCTCCTGGATCTCTTGGTTGTTTTCATCAAACCAGTCTTGATTTTTCTTGTGGGAGAACCTGAGGGATTCTTCTGCAGACTGGAGGATACTGTTTTAGATATGTTGCCAAAGCACTGTAGGAGAAGAATCTGTAGGGTGGCCTTCAAGTTTTGTTTGCAGATTTGCCTGGAAGTTGTCTCTCATGGTAGCTTGTAGAAGATTGTTGACTTGGAGTCTCCTCTTTAAGGTCCCACTCCTCTTAGGTTTGAACTTAAGATGAAGATTTAGTTTACATCTTACGAGGCGATGATCTGTTTGGAATTCTGCACTGGGCATCACTCGAGTATGACAGACATCACGAATGTTTCTCTGGCGGACTAGAACATAGTCAACGAGGTGCCAGTGTTTGGATCGGAGATGCATTGAAGTTGTCTTCAAGTTATCTTTCTGCTGAAAGATTGTAATAGTCAGCTGTTGTTCTGCACATAACTGTTGCAAGGGGCGTCCATTATCATTGAAATTTCCAACACTATGCTTGCCTAAGACACCTTTCCAGGCTTCAGAGTTCTTTCCTACTCTGGCATTAAAGTCACCAAAGATAATAATTTTATCTTCTACAGGGACTTTTTGTATGAGTTGGTGTAGGTCTGTGTAGAATTTGTCTTTCTCTACAGGGTCGGCTTGCATAGTTGGGGCATATATACTAAAGAGAACAACATGTGGGAGGCGTAAGAAATAATGCGATCAGAGTGTCCTGTTGGTAAGGTTTCAAGTTTGGAGGCAATGGAGTTTTTAATCATAAAGCCTACTCCTGAAAGATGTTTTTCAGTTTTGGGTTTGCCAGACCAGTAAAGTGTGTAGTCGGTGCCATGTTCTTTAAGGCTGCATGCCTCATGGAGATGAACTTCACTAAGAGCAGTGATGTCAATATTTTGTCGTGATAGTTCATGGGGTATTAGAGCAGAACGACGCTCAGGCCATCCACTATCTGCAGAGTCTCGCATGGTTCTGATGTTCCAGCATGCAAGTGTCAGTTTATTTACACCTTTGGAGGCCGGTGTGTGCCTTTGTTTCTTTGCCTTGGTTTGACCGCATCAGGAGATGCCCATTGGCTAATGGGCATCTTCTGATGCGGTCAAACCAAGGCAAAGAAACAAAGGCACACACCGGCCTCCAAAGGCAATCAGGTAGATAGGGATGAGCTTTCATTAGGCCACCTTTTCTAGGCCCCTCTCCATATGGAGCAAGCAGTGCTCTCCTTTAAAAAAGGCTGCTTGGTCGTTCAGGATGCTGCCAAAAATGACAGTCATCTCCTGGGTCAGCCTCCAGTGACCAAAATCCTGAACCACCTGAATGCAGGGTTGGGTCTGCGGCTTCCAGTGCATCTTTATACCTGCCGTTTCATCCCTCGCCTATCGCTACAGGGCTTTTTTGGAACTGGATTTGTCCTTCGAGCCTGTGCAATGGATTTTTCTGGTGGAGCGCAGCGTGCACAGAACTGGCCTCACCCTTTAAACCAAAGGTTCATCTGCTGTGGCCTTGCAAGCATGGACAGTAGCAGCGAGGTTCTCAGGTCGTAGGTTTGATTAGAGTTTCCTTCTCTTAGATGGTTGACCTTACAGGGTTGGACAAGCACCATCTGCCCGGGTTTGGATTAGAGTTTTCCTTCTCCTAGGACGGTTGCCATAAGGCTAGAGAGCCCATCCTGCCCTTTGACACTCGTTTTCAGATCCTTCAGTTTTGACCTGTCTGGCATGGGAGACCCTACCGATGGCTATTATGTCACCACCAGCATAGCTCAAAACATCATTAAGGTACGCAAGCCTCTCTCCCACGACAAGGGGGCATCAATGGAGAGGTAAGATACAAGATACAACCAAAACACTCTAGTTAGCTTTTTCCAAATTGGGAGGCTCCTCTTTAGTTCGACTGGCCTAACATATTTGGCTGCCTATACATTCTATGAATGTACACTAAAATCTAAATTTTATTCTCATGATGAGACAAAAGGAGCCATAACTTTGGGTTGTAAACTAGCTTGGGGTGCAGGAAAGTTGTGTGGCATTCACCGCTCTGAACCCCAACATGTCACACTCTTCCCCAGCAATGGTCCCTATTCCCTCAGCATCTGCTGCCTGAGGCAGCGGCCTCACTCTGCCTAAAGGTAGGATTGGCCTGCTTCTTCACCCTGACAGAAGTTTCCTCTCAAACTCAATACCATTTTCTCATCATGACTGCTCTGCATTAACAGACACATCAGACTAGCATCTAAAAATGCTGTAATTCCGCGAATGGAGATAGTGGGAACATCATGGCATTATAACAATTATTATTGCACATAGCTGTAATCACATGGAAGAAATGCCACAGAATTATTGTACAAAGACCACTAGTGCTTCAAGAATGGGAGTTTACTTCTGCGATTCAGCATGGGCAAGATTTCAGCAGTTTTCAGGAGATGATGCGAGCTTAAAATTCCAAAAACCCCTTAATTAAGAAAGTAAATGAACATGCAAGCACTGAAACAAACATAAAATTATGCAGATTAAAGGGGACAGTTCATAAAAAGAATATCCCGTGCCTCGTTTTCATGTTCTCACCTGGATGTTTTCTCACTGAGGACTGCCCATTCATGCCGTAACCTTGCGATTACAATGGGACTGTGTTTTCACATGCAGTCAGTGCAAAAAGTGCATTATTGATGATCTATTCACGGCTTATCCCGTGAATGAGAAAGAACACCTTTTTCACAACTGGAGCACAGGGTAATAACATGAGGATGACAACGCTGTGCAATAGTGGGGCCCATTTGCGCTACACTGATGCTGTAATCCATGATTTTTGCCACATCTGATAATGTCCATCATGGAAAAGCATCATCTCAGAAATGCCTATGTAAATCCATGCACTTCTATCCCTTCGGCTGCAACGTAAATGGTGTCAGAAGAGGAAAAGCAGGGAGGCCCACTTAGGACTCTAGTGCCTTGGGTCATCATGTGTCTTGCATTACAAAGGACAGGCATCTATTTGAAGGTCTTCCCACTTCAAGTCAATTTTAAAGATTAAAATAAAAAATGTAAGAAACTAAATGAAGGACTTTGAAGCTCTCCATCCATAGCACCTGGACAGCAGACTGAGGAAACACACAGGTCAACTGCTTGGGTAAGATGTATTATATTTTCTTAATATTAAAGTAACCAAAACCCAAAGTACACTTTTAAGATTCCTTTATTAGGCCAACCAGAAGGTACAATAAATAAATAAATCTCTATGCTTGCTTACAAAGGCTTTTTTATCAGACAAAGATGGTAAAAAGAAATCATGTAGGTGAAACAAAGTGATGTGTTAGAGTCACAAAAGCCTGCAGGTCTATATCTTGTTTTGGGATGTTAGAGTGAGAGTGTTTTTGTGCAGGCAGAAAGATGACCTCCCCATTCCCTTCCCCTCACCCCCCAAAAAAAAGAAGTGGCCAAGGCACAACAGGGACAAAGCCTATAAAAAAAGGCCATAAAATTTCAGTTCTCTCTTGTTGCCATAAAGTCAGTTCCCTTGAGATCTGTTCTGACCCTGTAAAGGAAAGCCAAAAGTCCCTATTTTGGCAGAGTTTCATGATTTTCCCAGGGAGATCCCATGTTGCCAAGTCCAGACATAAATTTAGTAAATTTAGATGGAACGTGCAAAGGTGTTAATAGAATCTAATTTAGACTGTTTTTCCTTATAACCAAAAAAAGCCTCACTAAGATAAATATTAATATTTATTAAAATTAGAAGTAAGAAATGCTTCACAGGTGTGTACTGTATTTTAACAGGTGTCCAAACATCATCAGGGGTGGTGCCTGTCATACTCTGGAGTAAAGAAGGGAGGGGGCATTACAATAGAAATGACCCTCTTCCTGGTTGCTGCTAGATGTCTGTCTTATGTAGGATAGCAGAAAGTCTTCCTTCCAGGAATGTCTGTTTGCCCTGTCTATGCAAATATGATTTATAAAGAAAGAATGCAAAGAAATCACTAACCTCCAGTGCTTTCTCTGCCAAGAGAAACCCAGCCTTTTAGCAGTGGCCCTGCAATTTCTCAACAGTCATAGAAGAGTACTATATGTCATAATGTACATAAACTATATTCCATTGTATTTTAAATGACATTACCAGAAAACAGAAGATGAGTGGGTAGATGTTATATGATAAACCCACAGCAACATATAAGATTCATTCTGTAAAATATACAGTATTCTAGACTATTATACTATTAAAATATTCTTCATTTGCCTTTTGTGCTGAAATTATTAGGTTCTTTTAAAATTCTGTATTCTTATAAAATAGTCAAGATAATTTACAAGCATAAAAAGATCCAGTAGAAAATTGGAAGTATAAAACACACTGAAAATATAAAATGCAATTATTGTACATTAAAGGACCCAATAAAAACATCAATTCATATATCCAGACGACACCTTCGTATTGCTTTTACTGTTCAAGAGAACACTGGCAGAATAGTTTTCATTTGTTGTCTCCTCTTCCAGCTCTGTGAGTGGATTTTGAATTAAAGGTTACTTCCTATAGCCTTCTAAGATAGCACTTGTTGAAAAGCCAAAAATATTACAAAGTCATATTGAAACAAAATGATCCCCCCATCTTTTATCTGCATTTTAGAGCTGCCTTTATTCTTACAATTACTTCTTTTTGTTCCCATTATTTTCTAACCTTTTATCTATCATTCTTACAGATTTATACTGGAAAGACAGAACATTTGGCTCAAAAAGTATTACAGTAATTGTTAACATATAGCTGTAGCATTCAGAATAGGATTTTATGTTAAATACACCAGCTACCACTGTGTGATTTTTGTTTTGTCTGGTATTCCCCCCCCCCCGCTCCTTGATTATGTTTCTTGACCATCCTCTCTCCTATCTGGAACACACACAGGATATCAGCTTGTAAAAGAAATGATTGTTACTGATGTAAAAATTAAATGAATTTATGTGTGAAAAGAGAAGTGAAGGCTTAAACATACTAAGCTAGTATGGTATCTTTTATTGGGCACATGGGCCAGAAAAAAATGGCATTTTTTAGACTACCAAGTAGCTAGCTATCTGGAAGAGATTTTTTTCTTATATATAAACAGAAGGAATCACAAGTGAATAAATTCTGATTAGTTGGATTCAGAACATTCCACAGTTTTCTATTGGCCCCATGTTTAAAACTGGTGTTCAAGCGCATATTGAGGGTATGTGTGTGTCATGTTGTTGTTGTGTGCTTTTAAGTCATTTCTGACTTATGGCGACCCTAAAGCAAACCTATCATGGTGTTTTCTTGGCAAGATTTGTTCAGAGGGGATTTGTTATTGCCTTCCTTTGCGGCTGAGAGAGTGTTACTTGGCCAAGGACATGCAGTGGTTTTCCATGACCAAGTGGGGATTTGAACCCTGGTCTCCAGAATCCTAGTTCAACACCCAAACCACTGTGTCATGCTGGCTTTTGTCTCTGTGTCTACCCACTAATAAAATGATTGGCTTGAAGTTTTTGCCTGGAGCATACGTTAGTCCAGGTTCCACACCAGTACAAGCAGGAAGATAGAGGGAGTAGAAAGCAGAAGAAAAATTCAGGAACTCCACAAGCAGCAGAGCCTGGAGGTTTTCCATCAATAAAAAGTGGCACCTGCAGCATAGAAAAAACATGGGGGAAGGTCAAGAGGAGGAGAAGGAGGACAGAGCTGTCTGAAACGGGGCTGTGTAAGTGTGACAGCCCCATTCTTCTCCCAACTCCTTGGGTCCCCCCCCATTTGAAAAAGTCCTTACAATCTAAATAAAACACAACACATAAGGAAAAGGGCATGGCAGTGGGGGGACAGGATTAAGTCCAGCACATGCTGGCTGCTCTTCTTTCCTTCAGAGGCCAGAGAAATGGTGTTTGGAGCATGGAGGGAGGGCCTCTCACCAGCCACTGGGCCAAAGCACAATGGAGTTGCACCTGGTTGCTCTTCTCTCCTTCAGAGGCTGCAGCAATGACAGTTGGAATGGAGGCAGGGCCTCTCACCAGCTGCTGGGGGTGTAGCACTGCAACTGAAATCATTACAGACAACATTCAATGTAGCTTCATAAATACATTGGCATGTTGTGGAACTTTCTGATCATCGCTACTTACCAGCAATTGTTTGTTTATATTTGTCGCTAGACAGCAGGTTGGCATGTCAGCATGATGAGCATGCACAAGGCAGTCATTAACTGTGACTGTGATTCTTGAATGTTTCAACATACCAGCCATGTGAACCCATCTGTATAGAGTAGCTCCAAAATCTTGACATAGCAAGGACTGTACACATTTAGACTAGATGACCCTTCTAGCTCTAAGATCCTTGTGGCCCCTTCCAGCTCTAAGGAGATTATCCCTTAAATAATCTCCTTAGAGGTGTTTTTGGAGTTTTAAACATGCTCGTGTCTTCTCACAAGAACTGGTGAAATCTCACCCATCTAAATCGCAGAAGTAAACTCTAAATAATTTAAGACTGTCCCTTAAAACCCGTTCCTGTTCCAGTACCCCTCCACCTGCCTCACTCCCGTCCCTGTTCCACTTTAATAGAAAAAAAAATTCAAACACTTATCCCCATCATGGAACAGGAACATCCTCCCCCTCCCCTCAGCTGGCCGGGAGTGCATACAGCCATTGCAAAGCTGCATTCACATCCCGTAAAGTAAATCTCACCCATTCTTGCGAGAGAATGATACACAGGAAATTTAAAAAGAAAAAGAAAAAGAAACGTCAAAAGCAAAACCCAAGCCCCCAAAACAGAAAAATGAAATCCCAAGTAACCCAAAGGGGCGGGGGGGGGGGAAAGGTGCCACTTACCTCCTTGTCCCAATCGGTCCCAGAAGTGTTTGGCACGGACCTCAAAGTGACTTCCCAGTGATGTTAGGTGATGCTGGCATCATGTTAGCAGAACAGAGCTTTGTTTCGGACGCCCATGATTCCATTTCTAAAACAGGACAGGAGATCTATTAACGATGTTTCCCGATGTTTGAGAAAACACAGGGACAGAATGGGGGCAGAATGGATGGAGAACTGGACAGGAACAACGTCGTCTGAAAGGTAAATCCTTTTGCGACCCTGTTTCATTCCTGTCCCTGATTTTACAGCCTGTCTGATAATCTCCTAAATTTCTATTTGCTTCTAAGTTTTCTGGCTTCAGTCAGTGGAGATGCCAACATCTGGAAATTCCTTATCCTTGTTTACTGAGATAGAGATAGGGAATTACCATTCTTCCTTCCTCCTCTTGTGGCCTGTCAAATCATAAAGTACATTCACACCCCCTAGTAATTAGCAAGTGCAATTGTTAAAGTTTATATTGTGTGGTTAGGCAGCCTGTTTCTTATCTGAGAACATCTGATATATTTTACCATATCCTGGTTCCTACCTCTGATTAAAGCTTTGCAGTGAAATATACATGTCCTATTCAGCCCGCTGTTGCAAAATTAGCCTATGAAAACTAGCCTTTGCATTTCCCATACATTTATTCTTTCTTTTGCCTGTGTCCTTTCAATGTGTTTTTATCCATTGGCACATATGCCCCATATATTATCATTACATTTGCTGCAATATGCATCAAAATACTTCCTATATATCTGACATTTTTTAAGTGTTAAAAGCAGATTCTGTTAAATAGAATAGTGACATCTGTAGGCCTCATGTATAAAGTCATATCATTAAGTAGCAAAGTCAGAATCATCCAGGCCATCATATTTCTGATTTTTATGTATGATTGTGATAACTGGACAGCAAAGAAAGTGAACATGAAAAAAAAAAAACTAATTTGAACTGCAGTGCTGGAGAAGAGTTCCAAAGATGCCACAGGCTGCTGCCACACTGCAGAAATAATGCAGTTTGACACTGCTTTAACTGCCATGGCTCAATGCTGTGGAATTCTGGGATTTGTAATTTTGTGAGATATTTAGCTCTGGTGCCACAGAAAACTACAAATCCCAGGATTCCATAGGATGGAGCCATGATAGTTAAAGTCAAACTGCATTATGTCTACTGTATGGCAGCAGCCATAGACTATTAAAAAACACAAATTGATGCAACTTACACCAAATCAAGCCTGAACTCTTACTAGACATGAAGATTACTAAACTGAGACTGTCATACTGTGGATATATCATGAGATGGTATGACTCAGGACTTTATCAGATGTGGTAAAAATTGTGGGATTAAGACGTCATGGTAGCGCGAACAGGCGCAGCTATTGCATGACGTCATCTTTGCATGGTTACTCCATGCCCCAGCCATGAATAAGGTGTTCCTTTTAATTGACAGGACAAGCCATCAATAGATTGTCAGTATCACTTTTTTTGTGGTATTGAGGGTATGCGAAAAACATGTTCTGTTGTAATCACGAGATTACAGCGTAAATGGGTGGTCCTCAGCAAGAAAATGTCCGGGTGAGAATGCAAAAATGAAGCACAGGACACTCTTTTTATGAACTGTCCTATCTAGTTTCAACATTTTTAGGTTTGTTTAAGTGCTTGTGTGCTCATTTACTTTGTGTTAAAGTGTTTTTTTTTTTAGTTTTAAACGCGCTTGTGTCTTCTCATAAGAACTGGTGAAATCTCACCCATCTAAATTGCAGAAGTAAACTCCTGTTCTTAAAGCGCTAGTGGTCATTGTGCGATAATTCCTTAGTGGTTCTTTCACGTGATTATAATAATGTGCGATAGTAAGTGTAATAATGCCACAATGTTTTTATACACTAGTCTGATAATGTCCTCAGTGGAGAATGCAATAACACTTGGTAAAGTGTAAGGCAGTAGGAAAAGAGGAAGACTGCATTACAGGTGGACTGAATTAACCAAGAAAGCCATGGCCCTGAATTTGTAAGACCTGAGGAGGGGAGCTAAAGACTTTGGTTCTTGGAGGCCTCTCATTTATAGGATTGCCATATGTCAAAGTTGACTTCATGACAAATAACAACAATAACAAAGACTCTTCTAAAAATATGTGTAGTCTCTCTCTCTCTCTCTCTCTCTCTCTCTCTCTCTCTGATGTGTAGTATTTAATAAAATAAATTAGCAAGGTAACTAAGGATATGAACTGTGGACTTGACCATATCCTTGTACGGGTTTTTCTTCTTCTTCTGTTTTTGATAGAAGATTACAGGGACAATTATAGATCTGTATATTCCCTTTGTCCTTGTTGCTAATCAATAAAGTGACAAAAATAAATATTATACTAAATGGGGGTGATATTTAATAAAGACCACCGTCTCTATTGACTAAAAAGATTAACAGCCCAATGCTGTACGTGTCTATTTAGACACACACCCACTGAGTTCAGTGAGGCTTACTCCCAGGTAAGAGGATATAGGATTGCAAATTAAAAGCTAGTGAGCTGACTCATGTATGCTAATGCAACCTGAGTGGATGGTGGGTTTTTCTTTTGTTTCTTCTCTTTTCTTCTGTTTCTCTAAGGTGGTAATTTATATACAGTATTATCAAAATGAGGAACTGCATCAGCAAAACAAAGGGCAAAACAAGACACAGGGGTTTTGTTTGCTTGTTTGTTTGTTTTGACGCAGATATACTTATATGAAACTTGAGAAATGATTACTATACTAGAAATAGAAAACCAATACCTCTCACCATAGTGGGGAAGAACATGATCTGCTGTCAAGGTATTGACTGTTGATGAGCAACTTCAAAGCTCCATCTCTTCCTTCTTACAGTTTTTCCCCATGCCCTGTAGCCATTAATAGTGCCTCTTTACTCGGATCTTAACCAAGTTACAATTGTTTTTCCAATCTCTTCTTCCATCCTATAAATACCCTAAAGATACCAGATCTTGCAAACTAAGCAAAGTCAACCTGGCTAGTACTTCGATGGGAGACTGCCAACAAATACCAGGAGCTGTACGCTATATTTAGAGGAAGGAACTGGCAAAACCATCTCTGAGTATTCCTTTCCTAAGAAAACCCTATGAAAATTCATGGGGGTTACCATAAGTTGGCAGGTGACTTGAAGGCACATATGCACAGAAAGCACCAGACTTGAACTGGTAAACCTTTCAAAGAAAGGACAGCTTCAAAAAAGATTATCCTCTAATAGATCTTCAAACAGTGGACTGATCTCTGTAAAACAGGACACAGGAGGTATGGTCACCCTTGTTTCCCTTTCAGCTGCTCCTTGCATGAATATGGAAATTGCTATTTCAAAATGGGAGGGGATATAATATTGGTTATAATATGGTTAATATACTTGCTGTATTGGTTACGTATCATGGTTGTTAAAACAGAAAATGTGTAACAAGAGTGAGCCCCAATGAATGATTCAGCAGAAGCAGCTGCCAGAAGGAAAACTGTTTTGCATGCCTGTGTTTCAGAGATGAAACTTTTCAGTTAGTCCTATGTGAGGGAAATATGCAAAAGCTTCAGTTAAGATATGTACAGTTGTCCCTCCACATTCGCAGACTTGAGATTCGCGGTTTTGATTATTCGCGGTTTTGGGAGGGCCCTCCCGGGCCCCCGCAAAACCGCGACACGGGGCCACCGGAGGCCCCGTGAAAGCCCTGGGAGGGAGCGGGGAGGGCCGGGGAGACCTCCACGGGGCCTTCGGAGACCCTCCGGAGGCCCCGCGAAGGCCTTGGAAGGGAGGGGGGAAGGGCTGGGGAGGCCTCCGCGGGGCCTTCGGAGACCCTCCGGAGCCCCCGCGAAGGCCTTGGGAGGGAGGGGGAGGGCCAGGGAGGCCTTCACGGGGCCCCCGGAGACGCTCCGGAGGCCCCACGAAGGCCTGGGGACGGGGTGGGGAGGGCTGGGGAGGCGAACCTGGGGCCTCCGGAGACGCTCCAGAGGCCCCACGAAGGCCTGGGGACGGGGTGGGGAGGGCTGGGGAGGCGAACCTGGGGCCTCCGGAGACGCTCCGGAGGCCCCAGAAAGGCCTGGGGATGGGGTGGGGAGGGCTGGGGAGGCGATCCTGGGGCCTCCGGAGACGCTCCGGAGGCCCCAGAAAGGCCTGGGGACGGGGTGGGGAGGGCTGGGGAGGCGATCCTGGGGCCTCCGGAGACGCTCCGGAGGCCCCACGAAGGCCTGGGGACGGGGTGGGGAGGGCTGGGGAGGCGATCCTGGGGCCTCCGGAGCATCTCCGGAGGCCCCAGGAAGGCTTGGGGACGGGGTGGGGAGGGCTGGGGAGGCAATCCTGGGGCCTCCGGAGACGCTCCGGAGGCCCCAGAAAGGCCTGGGGACGGGGTGGGGAGGGCTGGGGAGGCGATCCTGGGGCCTCCGGAGCGTCTCAGGAGGCCCCAGGAAGGCTTGGGGACGGGGTGGGGAGGGCTGGGGAGGCGATCCTGGGGCCTCCGGAGAGCTCCGGAGGCCCCAGAAAGGCCTGGGGAGGGAGGCGGAAGCGGGGAAAAGCGACTATAGGGCCTCTGGAGGCCCTGTGGTCACTTTGGCGGGGAAGGGGGAGGGCAATTGTTATTCGCGGATTTTTCACATTCGCGGGGGTCTGGGGAACCTAACCCCCGCGAATGTGAAGGGATGACTGTACATGCAGTTCTGTGTAACAGGCCTGTTCTCATAGTGGTTCTCTGTCAACCAGTCTGCTCCTTGGAAGGAATCATTATCTCTTTGCACAGAAACATCTCAGAGACACGTGCTTTGAGAGACACATGCTCTGACATGTGCTGCATCAGTGGCCAAGGTATCAACATGTGGGCAATTGGGAAGTGTATCTTCATGCTTCAGTTTGTTGAGAATATTACCATATTTTGAAACACACACCACCAGCAAATTCTTAAGACCTCGTTCAATATATCTCCATGATTAGAGAATACAATATGCCTTTTAATACCAGTCACTGGAGATCAACAGTGGGAGAACACTGTTGCCCTCATGTCTTGCTTGTGGGCATCTCAGAGTTATAAGGTTGGCCAACATAGCCAACCCCAAAACTTTTGCTGCCTGAGGCAAAGCATGAAATTGTGTCCTCTTTTTCTGTGTACAGAAGCCAACTTTAAATCTTATTTCAGTGTTGGCAATGGGGCAGAATTCTTCTCCACACCTGAGTATAGCAAGCAATTATACAGGATAGACCATGTAATACTGAAAGCTCTGTGTGCTCCCTGTCCTTCAGTTTTGTATCCCTGAATCAGTTACCTTACTCTGCGTAATGGCAGGCCAACATGTGATCCTTGAGGCAGCTGCTTTATTCTACCTAATGGTAGGGATGGCCTCTCAGAAGCAGTATGTGGGGCAGCATTTGGGCTGATTCAGCAAGGCTCTTCTCATATAATAAATTATCTGATCCTACAGTGGTTTTGCCAGTGATTTCCTGTGTCTCCCTGTTTCTATGATGGTTGAATCTTAGAAGGCTTCATGAAAGAGTATCTCTGTTCACACAATCCTGCCATCTACATTGCCAACAGGGAGTTTGGGAAGTTGCTTTGGGATATGTCAGAAATAGGTCCCACTCTGGGGAAAGGGCAGAATATAAATTAGATAGATAGATAGATAGATAGATAGATACTAAAGAGAGGAATTGCAAGCTACAACCAACATCTAAAAGTAGGACTGATCTGATAGTTCATTAGATGAGATTTTCTGGCTCAAAATGGTGATGCAGGAGAAGATTTGAAATTATAAGTCAAAGGGGGTGGCAGCAAAACCACTCACCTATCTTTGTTTTATCATCTTTCTCTAAGGTCCCCTGGCAACACCCACTCAGAATTTTGAAATTAACATGCTATATTAATTTGTTGGGGTTTTAAATTCATTTGTTGGGGCAAACAATTTCACATTTTGCTTTTCACCTGATGAAGACCGTAATGAACAGTGAGTTGTAACTTGTTCATCTCCAGTCACTGATCCAAGACAGCCTCTGGTTTCTTTCCTTCTTTTTAAATAAAGAATAAAATGCAACAGTTAATGTAATGATTAACATAGCTAATTAAAGATGTCCACTGCCAACATAATAGTAATAAATTCATTTTTGGAACTAACAAATAATTTAATGAGCTAGAGTCATTTTAAAGCCAATACAGTATTCTAAATTATGCACATAATAATACAGGTATGTTCACAAACTGTGAAGACATTGCAGCTGCTGCTTGAATCTCTTTCCATGTTGTTACATGTAAGATTTTTTTTTTAAATATATATATAGCCCATGTGGAGAATGAGTGATCCTCCAGATACTGAACTATTGACTTTTATCATGCCTGACCAGTTCCAGTGATGGATAGGAGTGATGGATATTGTAGACTTACATCCTCTGAAGAGATACACCTGCCCCACCCCTGCCTCATGAGCACTCTTTCATGAGATGATGGCTTCAGATCAAGCAAAGAAATGGGGGTGTTGACTTGAGTGAAGAGACTGCTTTTCCTTCCCAGCTATTTGTCCACTCAAAAGTATCCCTCCTCCAGCAGCACTATTTTCTCCCTCAAACTTAAAAGTTACAGGAGTATGCATCTTTTATTAAAAGATTAAAAACCACTTTTCCTCTTCCTTCTCTCAGTCTTCAATCTAATTGTATGCCTTCAGTGTGAATCTTGATTAGAATCCAGGAAACAGTTGGAGACAAATAGAAATAAAGCTCCCTCTTTAGTGATTCATAGCTCCGGTTAATCTCAAAGGGCCCCACCTCATCTGTAAAACAGAAAAGAAAATGACTAGAAGAGAAGTACAAGGTGATATTGTTATGTTACCCAAACAACCAGGCTTTAGAAGGTTTCTTGCCCAGCTCTTTTGTTTGAAGGTGAGACAACGGTCAAGTGGGTCATCCATTAAAAAAATAATAATAATCCAGGCAGTACTAGTAGATGCATCTTGATTACTTTAATCCTGTTTGAGATTCTGCTATACCAACAGGTATGCCCTGCCTTTTTGAACTGGTAGATTCCATAGCAGCCAGCATCTAATGAAGACATCTAAGTGAGTATCAGCTTTCAAGTGTGTAAAAGTCAGTTTCAAGTGCTAGATAATCAGGGCATTCAGAAAATGTTCCTTCTGGAACAAGAGACTCCGTTTCATTCTGTTGTCGCTCTCTGACCAAATCATAATCGCCTATTGTTTTATCTAAAGAATGCTTCTGTACATGAGCCACATCAGTCTATTTTCAGGAGTTACAAACCTGAAGATGTTAAGGCATCCAAGATCCCTTGCAGTTTTATCACACACTAGGCTACCTGCTAAAGGTTCCTCAAACGGGGGGCAATTGTGGGAGGAAGAGAGGCAGAAAGGGTAGAAGAACACTCCCCTTCTTTCAAATCCCAGTGAAGAATGTGGGATTGTTTAGATGATGAAAAAAATCCTCAAAGAATGTGGGTAGAATACCTTTTGTACAGATGAGCTCCTGCTGGGATTTGCCATATTGGGAAGGAAGGGGCTGAAAACTCGAATTGGGGCACACCCAGGAAGTCAAACCATGTTTGGTTGGATGTGCACGGGGGCGGGCTTGCTGGAAATGAAGGGCCACTACGTGGAGAAGATGACAAAATGCTAACAGGGGACAGAGAAAAGGCAGAATTACTCAACACCTTCTTTGCCTTAGTGTTTTCAGAAAAGGAAAAGGGGGACCAACCTGAGGATAATGGAACAGAGGACACAATAGGGGAAATCCAGCTCAGAATAAGCAAAGAGGTAGTACAGGAACACCTTCTTAATCTAAATGAATTTAAATCTCCAGGACCAGATGAACTACATACAAGGGTATTAAAAGATCTGGCAAATGTAATCTCAGAGCCATTGGCAATAATCTTTGAGAACTCCTGGAGAACAGGAGAAGTCCCAGCAGACTGGAGGAGGGCAAACGTTGTCCCCATCTTCAAAAAGGGGAAAAAAGAGGATCCCAACAATTATTGTCCAGTTAGTCTGACATCAATACCAGGGAAGATTCTAGAGCAGATCATTAAACAGAGAGTCTGTGAACATTTAGAAGGCAATGCCATAATCACAAAAAATCAACATGGGTTTCAGAGCAACAAGTCATGTCAGACTGATCTGATCTCTCTCTCTCTCTCTCTCTCTCTCTCTCTCTCTCTTTTAATAAAATGACCAGCTTGGTAGATGAAGGGAACGCTGTGGATATCGCAAAACTTGATTTCAGTAAGACCTTTGACAAGGTTCCCCATGACATTCTTGCAAACAAGCTTGTAAAATGTGGGCTAGACAAGTTAACTGTTCCATGGATTTGTAATTGGTTGACCGGCCGAACCGAAAGGGTGCTCAGCAGTGGCTCCTCTTCGTCTTAGAAAGATGTGACCAGTGGGGTGCCACAGGGTTCTGTCCTGGGCCCAGTGCTATTCAACATCTTTATTAATGACTTGGATGAGGGAATTAGGGGCATACTTATCAAACTTGCAGATGACACCAAATTAGGATCAGGACAGGATCAAAATTCAAAATGACCTGGATAGACTGGAGAGCTGGGCCAAAGCTAACAAAATGAAATTCAATACGGAGAAATGTAAAGTACTGCACTTAGGGGGGAAAAATGAAATGCATAGATATAGGATGGGAGAGACCTGGCTGAATGAAACTAAGTGCGAAAGGGATCTAGGAGTCCTAGTAGACCACAAGTTGAACATGAGTCAACAGTGTGATGCGGCAGCTAAAAAGGCCAATGTGATTTTGGGCTGCATCAATAGAAGTATAGTGTCTAGATCAAGGGAAGTAATAGTGCTGCTCTATTCTGCCTTGATCAGGCCTCACCTGGAATACTGTGTCCAGTTCTGGGCACCACAATTCAAAAAAGATATTGACAAATTGGAGCGTGTCCAGAGAAGGGTGACTAAAATGGTAAAAGATCTGGAAACGATGCCTTATGAGGAGAGACTTAGGGAGCTGGGTATCTTTAGCCTGAAAAAAAGATGGTTAAGGGGCGATATGATAGCCCTGTTTAAGTATTTGAAGGGGTATCACAATGAGGATGGAGCAAGCTTGTTTTCTGCTGCTCCAGAGACTAGAACACGGAGCAATGGATGAAAATTCCAGGAACAGAGATTCCACCTCAACATTAGGAGGAACTTTTTGACAGTAAGAGCTGTTCGGCAGTGTAACACCCTCCCTCGGAGCGTGGTAGGATCTCCTTCCTTGGAGGTCTTTAAGCAGAGGCTGGATGGCCATCTGTCGGGGATGCTTTGATCGTGATTTCCTGCATGGCAGAATGAGGTTGGACTGGATGGTCCTAGTGGTCTCTTCCAACTCTACAATTCTATGATTCTATGATTCTAAGTGTTTTGGCCAGACTGGCCATTGAAGTCATATTCCTGTGAAAAAAAAGGTGTGAGGTTTCAAATAGCGGCAATGCCAGCAGAAAAATTGCCAGAGCCGATCTATTGACAGCTTGTTCTGTCAATAAGGTAGAACGGCTTAGTTTCAATACATAAACGCGAAAGGATGACTTCGTCTTGTAGCCACGCTCTTTTGTGTTTATGTGGCATCGGGGAGGAGGGGCAAGATGGTGACGGACTAACAACTTCTGAATTGTCCTCCCACTAACATCTGGCATTACCACCTACCTATACATCAAAAATGCCATCCAAAGGCAAGAAAAGAAATCAGACGAGCCCCTGTAATAATAATGACAATCAGGAATCCTTCAAAGCAGAAAAACAGATGAGGATTGACTCACTCTTCCCAGCGGCAGAAACGACACAGCTCGTGAGTAACAGGTCTGTAACAACAGTTCCTTCTTTACTTCCTAAACCATTACAGACACTTGAACTAAACAAAACAGCCTCCTCAATTCCTCAAAGTGTAAATATAAATTATGGGACAGAGCAAGTTGATAACAAAGTTGATAACAAAGTCAAACTCCCGGAGCTTGGCAGCATTCCCTACAATAACAGCGCTCAGCTCTTTTATGATTTCTGCAAACTGTCCATAGAGACATTGATTCTTATTTTGCAAAGATTAAACGACATTACAAATAAGCTTTCTCAACAAGAGTTTCAAAGGCAAAACCCATATGGTACACAGGGGGTTAAAAATGTAGCAGATTTGGAGGAAATGTGCCCTGCCATAGATGAAAATCAGGACAAATGTGGCCAAGCAACAAGGTGGAAGAAGTTATTAATGAGAAAGAGCAGACAAGCAAGAAGAGGCTACAGTAATTTGGTTTTGCCTGAGGACTTATCTACATAGACCAAATACTCCAGCTTGCCCCCGTTCCAGAGTCTTGCAGTCTAGATGATGCAGGGCATTTACTCCAATTGGCCCCCGGGCAGTCCTTACAACCTTGGGACAGATACAGGGCAGGAACAACAACAACAAATGTATTGATTAGTCAACTGACCACATCAACACTAGAATACAATAGAATACAGAGTATCTGAATATCAAAGTACATACAAAAATGAATTAGATCGCATTTAAAACTCATATAAAATTAACTAGGAAATTAAACCCTATAATTGGGGATATGAAGAAACACATAAAAGTTAGATAAAATAAATTAGATAAATTTATTTTATCTAATTTATGAATTAGATAAAATAAAGAACAAGATAAAATAAAATGTCATGTGAAATAGAACAAGCTAAAATGAAGGGGTTAAAGGAGCTCTATAGGAAGATTTAAATAAACTCATCACCATGGCATGGAACCTCATTTTGTGTTATAAACTAATCTCTTAGGTGGGCAGATTTTATGATAAATTTTGCAGTACATCGCACTAGTTGTAGATTCTCTCCAACAAGGAAATGGGACAATTAAACAGCGAGATCCCCGTTGTTCATTCTAACCAAAAATGGTTGTAAAAAATGGACCTCTCATTATCATAAATACAACAATCGAACAAGATATGTGTAATATCCTCTACAGCGGGAGCACCACAAATACATGTTCTTTTGTGAAAGGGTATTTTTTTAAATCATCCTATTCTTACCATGGAATTCAATTGCTCAAATCTAGCTCTAGTGAAAGCAGTTCTCAACTTCGGAGTTAGGTGTAACCTAAGATATTTTTCTAGGCCAAACACAGTTTTATTTTTAGCTAACCAGAGCAAAGATTTACATCCAGCCAATGAGGCTATGTCAGATTGAGCACTAATGTCCCAAACCCTTTGTTTTATGGTTTCCTGAGCCTTGTGACCAGAATAAAGAAAGTAAAGAGGGGGAAAACCTAACTGGTACAATAGTGTGGGCAACTGGCATACCCAGAAATTTGAACTCCCTATAACCAACTGTTCTTCTAAACAAAGTCTAGGGAGTCTCCCTAACTCCATTTTGAGAATCTTTAGCCAGTAGTTGAAGGCTTTTATCATAACCTGACACTGAACTGAATGAGCTCCAAGTTCTGCTCTCACTGCTTGGGCTGGCGTGCTTTTATCTAATCCAAGAATCCTCCTTAGGAAGCAGCTCTGTGCCTGCTCCAAAAGTGAAACTTTCAAGTGACCCCAGAGTTCTGCGCCATATGATAACATGGGCATGATTTTAGCTTTGTAGACTTTTAAGATAGGAGATATACTAATGGCGTGATTATAATTTATCAGTTTATAGAGTACACAGGAGTTCACTATAGCTTTCTGTTTATTCCTTCTTAGGAGACTTGTCCATTTCCCGGTATTTGAGAAGGATAACCCTAGATATAAATAAGAATTGACTTGCTCAATAGGTTCCCCCTCCAGAAACCAATTATGATTTTTAAACCTTTCCCCAAATGCCATCACCTTGGACTTATCTTTGTTGATAACTAAGGAGTTCAAAGCACAGTAGGTGGCAAGGTTCTGTAATAGCTGTCTCAGCCCTACTTGTGAATGAGCAATCAGAACCATATCATCAGCATAGAGAAGAACATTGAGAAATATATTGGAAATCTTTGGGGAATGGACCGATGTTGAGGAAAGAAAACCAGGTATCTCATTAACATATACATTGAATAGAATAGGGGCGAAGATGCATCCCTGTCTAACACCTTTATACACATTAACTTCCTTGGACAGCAAACTGCTGGCACCAAAACACACTTTGAGACAGGTATCAGAATGGAGAGCTTTAAGCAGAAATAGGAGTCTTGGCTCCATGTTCATATCTGCCAGCTTGGACCAAAGAATGTCTCTATTGATTGTATGAAATGCTGATCTAAGATCAATAAATGTTGTATACAGTTGTTTGCCTTCAGATATATACTTGGTAATGAGATGGTGTAAAATAAAGCAATTATCCATAGCGGATCTGTCTGGTCTGAAACCCGCTTGCTCTTCCACTAACAAGTTATTGTCAGCAATCCAGTCTTCAATTCTGCTCAAAAGATGTTTCATATACATTTTAGCTACGATGTTAATAAGGCTTATAGGTCTATAGTTTTTAGGCTTTCTTTTATTACTTTTTTTTTAAATATGGGGACAATGATGGAAAGTTTCCAGCCAGTAGGGAAAGGGCCTGTGTTGTTAATATAGGTAAAAATACCAGCCAAGACAGGAGCCCACCAATCCATGTAAGACTTGAACATTTCCAGAGGGAGGAAGTCTTCACCTGGCGCTTTATTAGGTTTCAAGGTCTGGATAATATTTTTCGTTTCTGCCTCCATAACTGGAGTCCACAAAGGAAACTCTGCTAAGGATGAGTGTACGACAGGAGTGACTGCCATGTGTCTTTGATTAGGGCTATGGTATAAATTTGAGAATAATTCCTCCCAAACTAAAGCTGGAATGGGGACATCTGAATGGAACCTATGTTCTTTCAACATAACATTGACTTTATGCCAGAAAATGGCAGTATTCAATCCCTTGGTGGATAATTCCAAGTCCGCCCAGAGCCTGGCTGTATAATTGGTCTTCTTTGTAGACAAAAGTTTTTTATAATTACATCTAAGAATTAGCATATTTGAATGATTGGCTGATGAAGGCTGGTATTGAGTCTGTCACATGGCAGATTATAAGCATCTCCTAGCTCTATGACAATCAAAATCAAATCAAGTAGGTCCAGAAAACCAGGATTTTTTATGTGGGACCTCATCAATTAGAAATTTTCTCAATAAACAACAAAGATTGTTAAAGCCAAGGAGGGGTTTGTTCCTATCTATAAAGCCTAACATTATAGATCTATAATCTGACCTGATCTGCTCGGAGGTTAAAAACTTGGCGAGTGATTCAGTGTCAGCCTTGTTCCATTTGAGCCTCCTGACATGCCCATCTTCCAAGTTCCCCAGCAAATTTTCTATTCCAGGACTACTGGGTCTAAGATCTGAGTGACCTAGAAAATGACGGTGAAAGGTTGGTGATCACTGTCCTCCCTCACAAGAACTTCAATATCTGAACATAAATCTGTGTTTCTAGATGAAACACAAATGTAATCCAAAACACTGCTGGAAAATCTGGAATGAAACTTAAATGGATAAACGTAGCTATCAGCTCTTCCCCCCAATAACTGAAGATTACAATTATACACCAGTGAAATAAAGCAGGAAACTGCTTGGTTTCTTATCCGGTCACAAGAGTGCCATGATGATTCATTTTGGAGATACCTGGCCAGCTCAATCCCCTTTTGAACAAACTCCTGTAGGGAAGATCCCACCCTAGCATTGAAATCCCCCATAATAACTTTGATGGCCCTAGGGTATTTAAAGTTTAATTCTATTATTAAATTTTTCAGTTCTGCCCACATGCCACTAGAGAAAAAAGGTGAGGTAGTTGGTGGCACGTAAACATTCAAACAAATTAAAATCATATGTTTGAAAAGGAATTTTGCCACCAAAATATAATGTGGGGTTGATTCCATTACTAATTCTTTACTCTGCCAACCCAAAGATTCATTCACTAGTAAGCATAAACCTCCAGAGGCCCTTCCTTTGTTATCTTTCTTTGCTAATCTGAACCAGGATTTAAATCCGGGTAAGTTTGCCTGCTCATTAGCAGAGCTGAGCCAAGTTTCTTGGATGGCTATTATATGAAATTCCAACAAAAAATTAATCAAGTCCCCATTGGCAGCTCTATTTCTCCACCCTGCAATGTTCCATGTTAGAAAACAGATATTACTCAATGTTCTATCATGCCCACTTAGTCAATCTGAAGCAATATCATTCAATCAGGGCTGGAACAGGAACAAGACAGGATAGGGCCCTTTACAGAGATATAAGAAAATATCCAGTTTAATCTGGTACTGCTGGATTGGGCTCCACATGTCCATTGGAGCCCATTCCAGCACACTGTCCCTTGCTGCCACCACCATCTCCCTGGCTCTCCTGGAAGCCAGGCAAGGGTCCCTCAGCCTGTGACCAAGGCTGGTCACATTCAGAGGGCCTTCAGTCATGTGTTGCAGGCCCCATTCCTGGATTCCTTGTCAGTGGAGAAAATGGCAGCAGCAGCTGTAGTAATGGGCCGGCATTCTGTTTGGACGCTGGCCCATTTTCTCCAGGTAATGGGGGCAGGACAGGCCAGATTCGGAGCCAGGATACAGCAGTGGGGAGTCTACAAAGAACATGTATGTTCTATGTGTTTGTTTGAGAGCTGGATGGTGAAGAAAGAAAATCAACTCTTTTGAGATGTGGTGCTGGAGAAAAGCTTTGCTGATTTTGTGGGGCCCTAAACAAAGGGGCCCTAAAACAAATCAAGCCTGAACTCTTCCTAGAAACCAAGATGACTACATTCAGGTTGTTGTACTTCAGCCACATCATGAGAAGGCATGACAGTAGAAAAGACAATAATGCTTGGAAAGGTAGAAGGAAGAGAGGAAGACCCAGGAGGCCAAGGCCCTGAGTCTGCAGAACCTGAGCAGAACTGTTGAGGACAGGGCGTCTTGAAAATGTCTCATTCGCAGGATTACCATGAGTCAGGGGCGACTTGAGAACAGTTAAAAACAGAGAAGAGCAACACTCTCCCTCTCTGCTCCTCTCCCTCCAGCTGAGTTAATTAAGTGCTAACTGTTTCTGCACTTTTAACTCAGCTTGCAGGAATTGAAGGAAGGCAGACAGAAGGCAGAAAGGGAGAGGAGAAGAAAGAAACCAGGACATTGTAAAACATATGAAAAAGTGGGCAGAGGATTACAGTGGTAGCCACTGGGGGTTGATTCCAGGACGCCCCATGGATACCAAAGTCCTTTATATACAATGGTGTAGTAAAATGGTGTCCCTTATATAAAATGGCAAAATCAAGGTTTACTTTTTGGACATTTTTTTTAATATTTTCAAGCTGTGGATGCAGAAGATAGACTTTAATTGGGACTTGACCTGCCAAATCAGGACAGTTGGAGGGTATGGAATAATAAAGTAAATGTTACAAGATTTGAAGGCAGCAACAGATACTGCATACCTTTTGTATACAGAAGGATCTGCATACCTCTTATATACTGCAGTGGCATCTCTTGCCTGACCATCATCAGATCAATGTTCTCCCAAAGCCTCTCTGTGGGAACCAGGTTTATTAGGCTTTAAGCTTCTCAATCTCATATATTACCCATCAAATCACCCCAATTCCTGAAGAAAATTAGCAATTTCAAAAGAGTGACTAAGGACTTTTTCGGACGTCTCAAATACAACACAAGCAGCCTCGTCGCATTGCGAGGCTGCTGCGCTGCAGGGTGTCCTTTTCAGATGACGCTCACCTGCCGGTACTGTTGCAGTACCGCGGGGACATTTGAGCGTTATATTTCGCCGATTTTTACTCACAAAAGTTGATCGTGATTAAAAACCAGTGAAATATAATGCTCAAATGTCCCCGCGGTATCGCAACAGTACCAGCAGGGGAGAACGTCATCTGAAAGCAACGCCCTGCAGCGTAGCAGCCTCGCAACGTGACGAGGCTGCTTGCATTGTATTTGAGACGTCCGAAAAAGTCCTAAGGCAACAAGAGTCATCAGCCAGCAGACAATGTACTATATCACCATGATCTACCAACTGCCCCACCAATCCTCACAAGAGAACTATCCAAACTATGCAAATTTTCTCTGTTTTAATAGTGCTGGCTTATTTCATTTTTAAAAGCCATTACAGACTCTATAAGCCTGAATGAAGAGATTTAGGCAACAGAAAACTGCCCCCTTATGTTTTATTGAGAATTTGCAAACCAGCATAAACTAGTGGCAAAAATTAATCAAACTTAAAATTGTATTACATCACTATAGTACTTCACTTTCTCTCCTTTGCATCCCAATATTTCTCCAAGTGAGAGCAGACTCTGATTTCTGAAATCCATTTTGTGGGGGAAATCCTATTATTACATTTTGCTTGTCTCTATATCTATGTATAAACAAGGCCATGTGCCTTTGGACTTGCAAAATCTTGTGAAACAACTACTTTATACAGCCTGTGGTTTTTTAAAATGATTTATGTAAGAATTATATTAGGTGATGGTGGTGAGTATGGAAGTATAATAACAATAACAATAATAATAATAATATATTTATATCCCGCCCCTCTACAAAATGCAATCAGGGTGGCTTACAACACTTAAAAATGTACATTTAAAACCCTCCATCCCACCCACCCCTAAAATTAAATTAAGTAATCCAAAAAATTAAAACATACGTAATAAATACTAAAAATAACAATAAACAATAAACAATAAACAATAAACAGTGACTGTATTGGGATCAGGACAAATTAATTTTTTCTTTCTATGGCCGGGTATCTATTCAGGGAAGGCCTGCTGGAAGAGATCCATCTTAAGAACTTTTTAAAAGCAATTTAAGGTGGTAATATGACGGATCTCATCCAGCAGGCCATTCCATAATCTGGGAGCAATAGCCGAATAAGTATAAGTGTCAGAGACCATTTGAAACAAAAAGGTTGCCAATACAGGCGATCTCCTCATTATGTAAGAGCTTGTTAGGGAAACTGTGGTCATACTTGAATTTCCTGTTTTACCAGCATCCTCTTAACCCATATTTGCTTGAGGCTAGAACGCTTCTTGTCTATACACAACCCAGCACTTACTACTTTGATTACATTTCCAGTCCTATCAGCTGTGATCTAGCAATTCCCTCCAGATATCATGAAAATCAAGCATTAAGGTCTGAATGCCTACCACACTGTGCTTCAGGAGTGTCCATGAGTGGAGCAGTTGCAGCTGCAGCTGTACCTGCCCCATACATCCAGTGTATTTTCTTGGTAAAAGATAAGGCCAGTGCACTGCAGAGATTTTAGGGAAAGATGTTAGCAGAGGAAGGGAGAAGGCTCCCATTGGTGTTCAGGCCTGCAGAACATAATACAAATAGGGGTTCTTTCTGACTTCTTTCTGAAGTTAGAAAGAAAATCATGCCCTACAAAGAGAGAGAAATTAATGGTTCTGCTAAGGAGAGATGCACAGGACTTTTTTTCCAGCAATATTTAGAAAGAACCTGCAGGGGACAGTTGGAACAAAAGCATTCTCAAAGTGGGGTCAGCAAATTGCGTGAAGGGGCATTCTTCAATCCTTCCAGAAATATGCCACACTACTGCTGGGAGAGCCAGTGATGAAACTCACCATCTATTTGTGAGGTGTCTTCCCAAAGAAGACTTTTGGATGTCACAGTAAACTCTAGAAGCCTATCTTTTATACCTCTGAAACACCCAACATGAATATGGTGGCAAAATCACACACTGCTAGAGACTTGGGTGTGTGGGGATAGCCAGCTTGTGAATGCTTGAGCCCCTGGTGTGGTAAAAACATGAAGGTTTCACCACCTCATGCTTTTGTGACCTATTCTACAGTTTTGGTGGAATGGAACAGATTCAGAAATGCATTGATTGTATTGTACACCAAGAACCACTTTGAATTGCTCAGCCTTAATGCCTAATACTCTGAAAACAGAAAATTAAAAGAGTTCTGGCAAACTGCACTACTTATTGGCTGTGGCCATCTCACACTCAAGTAAATCAAGAGTTAAAATCAGTCTACTAGTGGTTTTCATTTTTACTGGTTCTGAGAATCTCACTATCATCACTGTTCCCAAATGGAGAATCAACAGATTTGTTCTGCAGATTTCCCCAAAGGAACTTGTCATGTGACCAAGATAGGATGTCTCTATGCTTTTTTGTTCTTGTTGTTAAAACAGTTTTGACAACTTTACAAAATTCTTCAGAATTAATCATCTTCTAGCAAGCTTAAGCACCTCAACCAGACGTTCTTTGCATTTAGTCCCAAACTTGTCAGATGGGGATTAAAATGCTCCATTTTTTTCTCTGTCATTCTCTGAAGGGTTGATGTTCTGGAATGTTAACAACATTTGGACAGCTGAGAGGGATAATTCAATGATAACAAACAGTGTAACAACACACATGCACCAAATGCCATCACCAAAAGGACACAAAGAGACCTTGTTAATAATGATTCCTCTTAACTTATGCCCCAAATATCATACCCTCCAGTTGTCCCAGTTTGGCAGGGACAGTACAGATCAATCCTTTCTCACCCCATTTTTCCAGCTGCTTTTAAAATGTCCCAGTTTCTCCAACTTTCCCTCCTCATCCTCAGCTTACTTCAGTTGCTGCAAACTGAGTTCAAAGTGCTCGGAGAAGATGGCAAAATACTAACAGGGGACAGAGAGAAGGCAGAATTACTCAACACCTTCTTTGCCTCAGTGTTTTTAGAAAAGGAAAAGGGGGACCAACCTGAGGATAATGGAACAAGAGGACACAATAGGGGAAATGCAGCACAGAATAAGCAAAGAGGTAGTACAGGAATACCTTCTTAATCTAAATGAATTTAAATCTCCAGGACCAGATGAACTACATCCAAGGGTATTAAAAGAGCTGGCAAATGTAATCTCAGAGCCATTGGCAATAATCTTTGAGAACTCCTGGAGAACAGGAGAAGTCCCAGCAGACTGGAGGAGGGCAAACATTGTTCCCATCTTCAAAAAGGGGAAAAAAGAGGATCCCAACAATTATCGTCCAGTTAGTCTGACATCAATACCAGGGAAGATTCTAGAGCAGATCATTAAACAGAGAGTCTGTGAACATTTAGAAGGCAATGCCATAATCACAAAAAGTCAACATGGGTTTCAGAGCAACAAGTCATGCCAGACTAATCTGATCTCTTTTTTTGATACAATTACCAGCTTGGAAGATGAAGGGAACGCTGTGGATATTACATACCTTGATTTCAGTAAGGCCTTTGACAAGGTTCCCCATGACATTCTTGCAAACAAGCTTGTAAAATGTGGGCTAGACAAGTTAACTATTACATGGATTTGTAATTGGTTGACTGGCCGAACCCAAAGGGTGCTCAGTAGTGGCTCCTCTTCGTCTTGGAAAGATGTGACCAGTGGGGTGCCACAGGGTTCTGTCCTGGGCCCAGTGCTATTCAACATCTTTATCAATGACTTAGATGAGGGAATTAGGGGCTTACTTATCAAATTTGCAGATGACACCAAATTAGGAGGAGTAGCTAATACCCTAGAGGACAGGATCAAAATTCAAAATGACCTGGATAGACTGGAGAGCTGGGCCAAAGCTAACAAAATGAAATTCAGTATGGAGAAATGTAAGGTACTGCACATAGGGTGGAAAAATGAAATGCATACATATAGGATGGGGGTGACCTGGCTGAACGAGACTACGTGCGAAAGAGATCTAGGAGTCCTAGTAGACCACAAGTTGAACATGAGTCAACAGTGTGATGCGGCAGCTAAAAAGGCCAATGTGATTTTGGGCTGCATCAATAGAAGTATAGTGTCTAGATCAAGGGAAGTAATAGTGCTGCTCTATTCTGCCTTGATCAGGCCTCACCTGGAATACTGTGTCCAGTTCTGGGCACCACAATTAAAAAAAGATATTGACAAATTGGAGCGTGTCCAGAGAAGGGTGACTAAAATGGTAAAAGGTCTGGAAACGATGCCTTATGAGGAGAGACTTAGGGAACTGGGTATCTTTAGCCTGGAAAAAAGACATTTAAGGGGTGATATGATAGCCCTGTTTAAGTATTTGAAGGGGTATCACGTTGAGGATGGAGCCGGCTTGTTTTCTGCTGCTCCAGAGACTGGAACACGGAACAATGGATGCAAGCTCCAGGAACAGAGATTCCACCTCAACATTAGGAGGAACTTTTTGACAGTCAGAGCTGTTCGGCAGTGGAACACCCTCCCTCGGAGCGTGGTGGGGTCTCCTTCCTTTGAAGGTCTTTAAACAGAGGCTGGATGGCCATCTGTCGGGGATGCTTTGATTGTGATTTCCTGCGTGGCAGGGGGTTGGACTGGATGGCCCTTGTGGTCTCTTCCAACTCTACAGTTCTATGATTCTATGAACTCAGGAGGGAGTAGAGGAGAGGAGGAGGTCCCTGTAGACTCAGGCAAAAGAAAGAGCTCATTAATAACTTTCCCCATCTTGACCACACTTTGGCCTCATACGTCCCAGTTGTTTGGCCTCATGCGTCCCAGTTTTCATCTGTGAAATGTTGGAGGGTATGAAATATCTGCCCATACAGACTGGACTAGGGCCAAACTGCTTGTATCTTAAAGATGCATCTGCTTCAATAATTTATAGCGCTAAAGGCATGGGTTCTATTTTACAAAGCAAAAGGATTTTTTTTTAGGGTGCTTAACCTCCTGCACCCTTCCCACATTTTTTTAATCTCCTTGTTATCTCTCACAGAACATCCTTTTTCTCTCAGCTAGGCTTCAGTTTCAGAAATGAGGGGAAAACAGCTCTGAAGGGAATTGCTGTAGGAGAGGAAATGATTGTTCAGTTCTCCTTAACTACATTGTTAGGCTTTGTTATTTAATCTGGTCTCCCACTGCTGGACTCCCACCCATATTTATGTCCCCACACTATATCCAAAGCAACTTAAATAGTTGGGCTCCTGCCCAAATTTTGACTTTAAGGCCATTGTAACTCCAATTGTTTGGTGATATATGTGGATGATATATTTTTTTTTAATTACATGCTGCTATTCATACTGATTCTCAACATAAGGTGGGACCGGTGGTTATAAGCTCAAATTCATAATATAAATAGATTGATTACCTACCATATCATTGAAATGCCACCATTTGTGGGGCAGGGAAAGATAGTTCATATGTGTGTCATTTTAGGCGGCGCGGGGGCGGGGGCGGGGAATGATATATAGACCAAATCTCACTTTTGTACATATTTCTGTCTTTCTTGTATTCATATCCCTCCTTTCTCCCAAAGAATGGTACTCAAGGCAACACAAGAAACAACATACAACTCAATTTATATTTAAACAAATGTTACACTGTATTGGGCTGGGACTGAGCCCCGTAACAGAATCCAAGATGCATACACACCACAACTAGTAATTTTTCCAATTATCATTTAAGCAGCAAGGGGCAGCCCCCAGTTTAGCTTAAGTGGTTCTTTGTTTGTGCATGGTGATTGTGTGTGGGTGGATGAGTTAGTACCTCATGGTGTTTACCCTCCTCCAGTTGACCTCCCCCATGATCACTGACATCTGCTTGGTGTGCTAATGTTGTGAACCTCCACTCAGTGCTCAGTTTGTATATTTGTGAATAGATGCCACCATTAAAGAATTCCTGTAAGTTGCCAGTACCCTAATGCCAAAAGAAACCACACTGTGCTGTAACCCCTGTAACCTTCCCCCTTGAAGAACTAAGGTCTGCAGAACTAAGGTCTTGCACTCCTCTTCTGTCTTTTCCCTGCTGCTGTTCTGTTGTCCTTCACATCTGTACACAATACATTAATTTTATTAATATAAAGTGTAATGATGAAATTCTGCATCTAGTAGCCAAAGTTACAATACAGAAACAAGTGCATTTAGTCTGAAAGATCATTCCCTATATAGTTATTTCTATGCTCCATCATAGCCCTTTGACTGCTTGGGGGGCAGAATTTTTCAACATATACACCAGAGGCCACTAGCCTAAATCCTCTTCTTTGTCCCAACTAGACTAGACCCATTGAACAAATGAGTTGTATCTATATTGACTCACCATTAAACAACTGATTCAGTGGATGTACTCTAGTTGGAACTAACAAACAGGATTCCAGCCCGCCAATATATAATTCATAGGGACTGACTACATATTACATTGAAATGCATGTAACAGGCCAAATGTTCTTTTTTAAAAACAAGGAGCCATTTATTGAGAAGGCAGTTAGAACTGGAGTGGTGAGGGAAAGAGTGTTCCATCCTCCTCTTGTCTTCCACCCTCTTTTCTAGATTGGCTCCCATATCAGTTTTTATTGCACAGCATTAAAACTGGGTATTTAGTTTGGTATTTATACTTACTCTTATTATGCAACTGTAATACTATATGGAGAAAAGCATGAGATTTAGGGAAAGGGGTGATGGGTGGAAAAGGGGTTAAGCTTTTTATCTATGTTATTTCACTTTAAATCTCCAAAGTTGCTTCTCATTTTTTCCCCAAAAAGCATTGTGGCTCTATTTTGCATGCAATGGACAGTCGGCCCTTTCAGATGACCAGATAGTATATGCAGTTCCAGTGTGGTGTATTGGTTTGAGCGCTGGACTATGACTGTGGAGATCAGGGTTCGAATTCCCACTCAGCCATGACTACTCACTGGGTGACTTTAGGCAAGTCACTCTCTCTCAGCCTCAGAGGAAGGCAAAGGCAACCCCCCTCTGAACAAATCTTGCCAAGAAAACCCTGTGAGGGGGTCACTGTAAACCAGAAATGATTTGAAGGAACACAACAACAAGCACTGGTTGCCTTATAGTCATTTATTTTCAAAGGATGAAAAAAGGGCAAAAGGGAGCACAGTAGCATCTACTCGAGATTAAACATATTTAAGCCAGAGTAGTTGCAAGGAGTGGATTGAACCTGAAATAGCCAGCAGCTCTGTATCGCACAGCTCTACTGCTAGCTGAAAAAATGGCATTCAATTTAAACTAATTGTTTCAATTAAATGTTTTTAATTTCTCTTTAGGGAGTATGATTTCCCCTTATACAGTATGTGCAAGCAGTCATGCCAGGACTATTTTGTTAAATTAGCTCTGAAACACAGTGGAACAACATCAATAACATCCTGAAAATGTATAGCACATTATATAAAACTTTGTTCCTTTCTCTGAACATTATTCTCTCAAGCAAATAAAGCAGTCCCCCTACCCCCTAAGAAAATACAAAATTCAGCACAATCCAAGTTTGGGTATGGTTTCTCATTACTGTTTATGGCCTTGGGATGAACTGAATGATCCACCTAATATACATATGATTAAAAGCTTAACTCCATAATAGAGCCATTAATGAGCAAGCGGAAGTTTACAAGTCTTTAAATTAGGACATTTCCTTCTTCTTGCTTCTTAATATCACCACTTCCTCTGCACATTTCTACCTCAGTCCAAGCAGCAATGTCATCATCTTTCCACTTTATTGATATAAATTTGATATGAATAATCACTCATGTAACAAGAGGATAACCTTGGTTGCCTAAAGCTGGACAGGGCAAGGGATCCAAGCTGTATGATATCTATATGCTACAGGGTAGTGCTGCTTCTGTGGCTAACCCCTTGGCATATTATGAAACTTCCTGTCTCCTATATGTCTATAGTCTAAGAATTATTTCACATGTGACAGGTGGCCAGGGAACAGTGAGCAACAGTTGTGCTTTGGTCTGCAAAGTAGAACATGGAGTAGGTGACTTGCATTTCACATCATTAATTATGTTCTCAATCTTTATTGCTTTTGGCCAATGGCCATTGCAAGAACCAAAATAATAAAACAATATACATAAAATTTCCATAGGTAATCTATATTACATAAATATATTAAAATTCACATTTAAACCCTTTTAGATCAAATTATCCCCGTTACAAGGAATAGCTATCTCTGCTATATATTTCTTCCTGGTCTTTTTAGCAGCAAGGGCAAACAAGGCTACTCTCCAGGTTACATATTTATCTGCGTCCATAAGGAGATAAAGTAGTTTTTCCTCAGAATTTAGAAAGACTTTATTGTCAGTTAAAGGTAAAATAAAACGCTCCCTAAGATCTTTATATAAAGGACAACAGATTAAATAATGTGCCAAGTCCTCTGAATGGGGGCAGCCAACAATACATGTCCGTTCATTTTCGGAACTTTTTTAAACCTTCCATCTCTTTCGGCCGATTCAAACATATTAAGTCGCAGTTCTGTGAAAGCTTGACGCAACTGGGCAAAAGTCAAGTTATCAAAATAATCCAGATAATCACAGAATTGCCTAAGGCCATAATATAAAGGGGCACACGAAGAATCCCGAACAGTATGTAAATCTGCAAGTGTAGTAACTTCTAATATTGTGCTGTTTATTTTTACCTTCCTTGCAGGATAATCTAACCCTGCCAGTTCGCTCATTGAAAGCCCATACTTAGAAATTAATTGAGCTGCCCCATGAACCCAGTTCTTAACAGATAATCCATTATTAAGTTCCAGAAGACACTTTTTTGGTAGTCTAGAAATTGGCATCTCCTGGATCTTAAACCAATAATACAAAATCCTTTTGTCTATTTGGCTTTCTAAGGTTGGAACAAAAGTTTCGAGACGAAGCATAGCAGTTGGGGTATCCCTAGGAAGTCCTAGTAATGCCCTTAAAAAATAATTTTGAGACACTTCTAAACCTAGGACCTTAGGTATGCCCCAGATTTCTGCCCCATAAAGGATTTGTGCCAAAGTTTTACCTTTGTAAACCATTAGAGCAGGCTTTACTAAATTGCCTCCCTTGTTAGCAGCAAAGCTCAACGTTGCTTTAGCCGATCTATAAGCTTGAATTTTGATATTTATCATATGTTGTTTCCAGGAGGCTGATTCAGAAAAGAAAATTCCCAGATATTTAAAAGATTTAACTTGTTTTATTATATGCTCATCTAAGTGCCAGGAGTGTATTTTGGGGTGCCTACCAAAAACCATAGCCTGAGTTTTATCGTAATTTATTGTCAGGACATTTTTTTTACAGTATGATGAAAATCTGGCAAGCAAACGTCTTAAGCCCACCTGAGTTCTAGATAGGAGGATAATATCATCAGCATACATTAGCAGAGAAAGTTTTTGATCCAGAATGGTGACTGGGGCATACTGTAAACCTTCTAACTCCTTAACAATATCATTAATGTAAAAGTTAAATAAAAAAGGGGCTAAAATACAGCCCTGTTTAACACCAGTATAGGTATTTATTTTGGGTGAAAGATGGCCAGCCAAATCAACTTTGACCTGTATCGAGGTATTAGTATATAAAGCCCTAACAAGATATAATAAGCGGGGGTCAATATCTGCTTTCTCTAGCTTTTGCCACAAGAGGTCCCTAGGGACTGAGTCAAAAGCTGACTTTAAGTCAATGAAGCAAGCGTAAAGTTTTTGCTTCATGTTTTGAGTATATTTGCAGATCAAAAAATTTAATACAAAACACAAGTCAATAGTAGATTTCCCCTTCTGAAAACCAGCTTGGACTTCAGATATTAAATCATGTCTCTCAGACCAATCTTCTAAGCGTTCTAATAAGGTACGTGCATACAGTTTAGAAGAGATATTTAAAAGACTAATCGGCCTATAATTGGCAGGATTTTTTTTGTCTCCCTTTTTATATATGGGGGCAACAATGCTTGATCTCCATCCTTCAGGAATACATCCTGATTTATTTATATAGGTA
The DNA here is from genome assembly GCA_030847615.1 of Gambelia wislizenii. Taxonomy (NCBI): domain Eukaryota; kingdom Metazoa; phylum Chordata; class Lepidosauria; order Squamata; family Crotaphytidae; genus Gambelia; species Gambelia wislizenii. Next base: position 163,799,573 of record JAUMIR010000002.1, read on the forward strand.
AACAGTTTAGCCAAAATGGGTGCCCAATAATCTGATTTTACATTAAATAATTCCATGGGAATCATGTCTTCCCCAGGAGCTTTGTTAATTGATTGTTTGGCCATATTTTTTTTAACCTGTTCAGGGGTAACCTCTGGCCATTCTGGTAAGGTGGCAATTTGAGGAAGATATAAATGAGGATATGGAGTTAGTTTGCAACTATATATGTTTGCAAAATATTCCTCCCATACATTACTTTGAATTACTGCTTCCAAAGAATGATCTATTGTTCTGGTCGCTCGTGCGATAATGTGCCAGAATTTTTGTGAATCCTTTTGCATAGCAGCATAACCCAGTTCTTTCCATTGAGATATATAATAATTATGTCTCTTTTCATTAAGTAGCATTTTATAATCATGCCTCAACCGAGCTATATATAAGTGTGTTTCCATGTCTTCCTTTTTGGCCTTTAGTTTTAGAACCCTCAGTGCTTTCACTAACATTTTTTTCGTCTTGCGACATTCCTCATCAAACCAGGTCTGAGATTTAAATCTAAGCATTTTAGAGTTAGACGATGATATAAGAAATGGTTTTAAATGAGATAAAAGGATTTCATATGACCCAATGATATTGTCAGATTCATACAGAATATTTTCTCTTAGTTTAACAAAATCAGATGATTTCAAGATGTTAATAATTCTGTCTTGGAGTTGTTCGTTCCACCTTAGTCGTTTGCCACCAAGGATTAAATAATTGGAGCCATCAACATTACGAGGAACAGTCAGAGAGCCAGATGTTAAAATATGCAGCTGTAAGGGGTTATGATCACTCTCAGCCCGGGGGATTATTATAAATGAGTCACGAAGTACTGGAACAGAGCTAGTGGCCATAAAGTAATCGACAGTACTAGCATGGCCTTTGGGAGAAATAAATGTATAATTCCCATTTAGATCTCCAAGACCATGGCCGTTACAGAGTTGAAGATTGTATTTGATTACTAACTCACATAAGTGTTTCCCAGCAGCATTAGCTGTCTTATCCAGAGCTGCCCTAAGGGAAAGTTCTGGGACATTTTCTATGCATAATCCAAAAATTGTGTTATTGAGGGAAACAGTGCCGATCCTGGCATTGAAGTCACCTCCAATGATCACCCATGGATTAGGAGATTGGATGTCTAATTCCTCCAGAATATAGTTCAATCTGTCCCAGAGCAAACATTCCTTAACACCAGATCTTGCTGGAGGAATATACGTACAGATAATGTGTAATGGTACAGGGGCAATATTAGAGATTGTTAACACTAGGAAATTAGAGGTATTTAATGAATGAAATTGGGAGATAATAGCATTAAGTGTGGTTGAAATTAGAACAGCAAGACCTCCTGAAGGTCTCCCAAACTTCCTAATTTTTATAGCTGGAATAGTGTAAGAAGTATAACCTTGTAGGTTTATAACACCTCCATTGGGTACCCATGTTTCTTGGAGAAGGATGATATCATATGATTGTACGAATTTTAAAAAATCCTCATCCTGTATCTTATTAGACCATCCTGCTATGTTCCAGGACATGACCTTGATTGAATCTGCAACAAGTCAAGATTTTCTTATAGAGGGCAGAGTGAATTGAGCATGTCCATCAGCTGTTTTAGTAGTATCCATTCCTTTGAAGCAGTTCCCAATACTCTCCATATCATGATTATTAACATTAATGTTTATGGCTAAGAGATTGTGTGAGTCAATTCTGTTGCCAGACATAAGGCCATCAGTAGGGGCCCCAGCTAATTCCATAGTTTGTGTAACCCTGTTGGCAGCTGTATACTCTGATTCACATATTTTATTTAATCTAGCTTGAAGTGAATTCAGTCTACCTGTGATAAGCAACTTATCAAAAAGGGGGAGTCTGGTAAATGAATCTATAAGGCTGACTTCATTCATATCATCCATTAATATGTTGTTTGGGATGTCCTGAGAGGCATGGGGAATTTCAGGGTTGGGACATGTATCATCCAAGCAAATCAGATCCTCATCCGTCTGTCGAGGCTTATCAGAGTCCATCAATGACAGATCGTTTATAGAGGATGAAGTATTAGCAATTAAAGGATATGGTGCTGAGTAGCAAAAGACTCTTGTTACTTCAATATTTGATCGAGAGATTAATTTCTTCAATTTGTATAGCCTTGCTGCTATATCAGCATCCCTAAACGTTATAAGGGCTCTGGCCGTCAAATAATTATAAAATAAGTATTGGACATTTTCTATATCCCCTTCTTTCATAAAAGTTATTCCAAGGGCTGTAAGCTGTTGTAAAAAGTGGGATTTCCTGCTGAATTGGGAGATGAAACCATGTGGCTTAGGGTAGTTAATGAATGCTAGTTGTGATCTTTTTAGAACTAAAGATGGTGTATTAGATCTTGTTTGAGGAGCAGATAAATACTGTTTATTGTCTTTTTTGTTTAACTGGGAGGTACTATTATTGTTACTGCCCTCATCTTTCCCCTCTAGTATCTGTTTTTTTATCTGAAGTCTTGTTGAATTGCTAGAATCCACCTGGGAAGAGTTTGCTAATGGGGAAGGTTCATTTGGTTTTGCAGCCAGCTTTATTTCCTCTCTTTTATTCTTAATGGAGCCTGTAACCTCCCTTGTTAAACCTAAATTTGTAGGATATTTTGAGGGATTGTCTAAGAGACTAAATAGTCTCTTGAAGTTAAAGTTTACAGCCTTCCTAGCTCTGACCAGTTGTTTCTCCAAATTTCGGCTAGGAGCATTACTTATAGTCCCCCTCCTCTTTTTGCTCTTCTTTTTATTAGATTGCTTTTTAGATTTGTTATCTGACTGAGGAGTAACTTGGCTCAAACTAATATCATTACAAGGTGAGAGTTTACCCAAATGATCTACATCTGTATTTAAAAGCCCTACAGTTTTGGGGGGTGCGGCTTGTAAGATCCCTTCGCTAATAGTCCAGGATATTATATCTATGTTATTTTTTATAGTGGTTAATAGATCATGTTGTTTTTTTAACATGTCAAATAACACTGAGAAATGAGGATTTTCATTCACTATTAACTTGTTTAATTTCTCATCAGAGTCTGCTAAGGGATGCAAAGTTTCTTCATATTTGTGGGATTCTGCATCTAGAGCACTTAGCTGTTGGTTAATTGTTTCCCTACGCTTACTGTATTCTTCTAATGTTCTTTTTTCATTCTCCAATAAGATTTCCAAAGGAGGCATATCCTCAAAAAAAGACAAAATATCATCTTTATCTTTATTCTTAGGGTCACTTGTCTGATCTAAGTTTATGATATTATTATCTAGCTTTAGTTCTGGATGCTCATGATCGAGAGGCAGACTCCTATTCAAGTTAAGGCCCATTTTCATATCATTAGTTGGATTATATTCTGGTAGAGATAGTTGAGGATCGAGATCAGGGGTGTTGTCAGGTATATCAGAGGTAGCATCCTCAGTAGGGTCAGTTTTAACCGTATTAATATGTTTACCTTTCAAGTTATAAGATTCTCCCCTGTGAGTACCATTTGAGTACTTGGCCACTTTACCTCTGTTCCCTCTTGTGATTTTAACAAAGGGCCAGATTGAGCTGAAGGGAGTATTTTTGTTAATTTTAGAGGATTTTCTAGGTTTCTTTGAGAGGTCAGATTGACTCCTAGTTACTACCATGATGATTAGCCTAAGCCAGCAGAAAGGGGGGGGGACTATAAACCCACACTATAGAATAAATATCACAAGTACAATAAAACAAAAAACTATTAACAGTGTGAACATGTAAAATATATTATTATATATAAAATAGATAAAAAAATGTCAATAACTATATATAGTAAAATTTGAGCTATATTGGTTAAAACAACCAGTAAACAGAGGCTACTGTAGCAAATTGAGTATTAAACCTGTTACAGCACCCTCTGAATGGCTTTGAGCAAAAAAGAAAGGAAACAGAACAAAATACAAGGCTAACTAGAATAATAATTATAAACATCTGCGAGATAAGCTCTCATTTCCTTACACAAGACACCAAAGCTTAAGCACAAAGTGGGACAGTAGCAAACAGCTGCAGCTGGGGATAGTGATGTGGGATGGGGGCAGGTGGCCTTTGACGTCGCCACTACCTCCCTGCCTCTCCAGGGCTCCTCCACCTCAGGCAGTGCTACTGCTGCAGCGGTGGATGAGGGTGGCTTTTAGCTGCTCCCGGTGGAAAAAGTGGTGCCTGAAGCCTTTTTTAGAAGTTGCAAATGCCCAAACTCACTTCCAGTTGCTGCTGGAGGAAAAAATGATGGCTGAAGTCTTTTTAAAGGCTGCAGAAGCCCAAACTCCCTTCTAGCTGCTGCTGAAGGGAAAGGTGGTGGCTGAAGGCCTTTTAAAGGCTGCAGAAGCCCAAACTCACTCCTAGCTGCTGCTGGAGGTAAAGGTGGTGGCTGAAGTCGTTTTAAAGGCTGCAGAAGCCCAAACTCACTCCTAGCTGCTGCTGAAGGGAAAGGTGGTGGCTGAAGGCGTTTTAAAGGCTGCAGAAGCCCAAACTCACTCCTAGCTGCTGCTGGAGGTAAAGGTGGTGGCTGAAGTCCTTTTAAAGGCTGCAGAAGCCCAAACTCACTCCTAGCTGCTGCTGGAGGAAAAGGTGGTGGCTGAAGTCGTTTTAAAGGCTGCAGAAGCCCAAACTCACTCCTAGCTGCTGCTGAAGGGAAAGGTGGTGGCTGAAGGCGTTTTAAAGGCTGCAGAAGCCCAAACTCACTCCTAGCTGCTGCTGGAGGTAAAGGTGGTGGCTGAAGTCCTTTTAAAGGCTGCAGAAGCCCAAACTCACTCCTAGCTGCTACTGGAGGTAAAGGTGGTGGCTGAAGTCCTTTTAAAGGCTGCAGAAGCCCAAACTCACTCCTAGCTGCTGCATCATTAATTATAATAAAAAAAGGGGGCACTGCTGGATCAGACCCACTACCATGTACTCCAGTATTCTTTTTCTAATAATGGCTAAACTAGCAGCTTTGGGGAGTCCACAGGCTGAGTGTGGGAGTGATGGCCATTTCATTGTGTGTCCATGGAAGGGATGAAAAGAATATTTATAATTATTCATTCCCAGGTAGGAAAAGATGGGTTTCCTGACAGTCCAGAAACCCTTCCAGAATTTTGCACAGTTAAGAGATATTACATACCCTGAAGTGTTGTGCAGGAATTGTTCTACGGAGAAAAACAAAGGCTTTTTTTGTGCAAAAATTGTTTTCTGCATAGAAGATGGATTTTTTGTATAGTAAAATTGCTTTCTGTGCAGAAAATGGGGGTGGGTTGCACACAAAAGTAGCTTTTCTCTACAGAGTAATTCTTGCACAACATTTTGAGATGGTTGAATATGGAAAAAATACTGCAGAGGAATATTCCTTTTTTCCCCTGCACAGAGGGGATAAAGATAATTTAATTATTCACACTCATATGCAAAGATAAAATAGTTAAGGACTTAACATTCCTTGCCCATGGTAGTAATAGTTATTGCTTGCTTACCATCTCTCTAGCATTTCCTATATGTTTTTTAAATATCGAACACCACTGTTTTTCCCTTCAGCAGATGATCATAGATTAATGGAAGGGGGCATGCCTGCCTACAGAAGGTCCCAAGTTCAGTCCCACTCATCTTCAGTCAAAACAGGGGCAGGCAAAATGTGGGCCTGCAAATACTGGCTGGGATACTGCCAGTGACATGCATGCTTTACACATGTGCACACCCCTGCTATTAGGAAAGAGGAAAGGATTCAGCCATGCAGCAGCTACCGCCTCTTGTCTCCCTGCAGTTGAGACAGACCAAGAGTGGCAGAGGAATAATGATGTCCTCATTGCTCTGCCTCTTTTTCTCCTCTTGTAAATTGCAGGAGAATGGGATGCAGTTACAGCTACTTGCTTACCTCCCTCCCTCCCTCCCTCCTCCAGAGCCCATTAATCTCAAGAAAAACAGTCTCATGGGGCTTGGCTGTTGCCTGGCAGGAGGCAGGTACAGACTGCTTATGCTCTGCACCGGCCACCCATGATACTGGCCATTGTTGCACTGCAGCTGTCAACAATCCTCACCATTGGCTATGCTCCCTAAGGACTCCTGGAAGTTATAGCATCTGGAAGGCCAGATGATTTGTACACCTGACCCAAAGGATGGATGTGAAAGGTCTTCTATACTTGAGAGACTTTTGAGAGCTGCTCTTAGGGAAAGCAGAGAAAAATACCAGCCAGAGCAATTGTGGGAATCCCACAGCCTTCCAGGTGTTATACAAAGGCTTGTCTATATGAGGCTATAAAATGTGGATTGATGCACACTAACACCAATTTGCAGCAGCTTTGTCTCCATTTCCCCCTGCCCCCAAGACTGCAGGCATGCAACTCCATATGCATTTGTTGTTCAAACAGGCATGCCTGCGAATCAAGATGGTGGGCGCAAGTTAATTACTCATGTTTTTATTATCACCAGTTGCTGCCACCGAGCAGTTTTTTTTTTAAAGCATATCCAAGTTGCAGAAGTTCAATGTTCCACTTAAATAAACAGGAAAAAGAAAGAGAGAAAAGGCTGTTTTGTTGCCTCAGCACACAGTCTCTACTGTGAAACTCCAACATGGCAGTTTGAAACCCCAACATAACAGTTTGGGGTACTTGCCTTGCCAACAAGCTCCACCCCCTGAGCACATCCAACCAATCAGCTTTCCACTTCCACTCTTATCAGGAATGTGCATCAAAGTGAATTGGTTGTCTCAACGAGCAGGAATGCACATGCCTTTTGGATTATTATTATTTTTTTAAATACAGGAAACGCTGTGAAGGCTTTTCTCATGGAGTATTTGGCGTTTTTGGCCCCCTCCTTCCAAATAGAGCGGATTGATGTGGGATCCCATTTAGACAAATCATATTCTCCTCAAATTCTATGAGAAGTATTTTCACGATTTAGACAAACCCTTAGTCTCACGATTGGCTACGCTGGCTCTGGGCTCATGAAACTTGCAATTCAATGATATCAGGAAGGACAGATGATTCCACCAGGGCAAGTCAGGTTGTATATTCCTATATAAGCTAATAGCATATCAATACTAGCTTTGATGTAATTTTTGACAGTGCAATCCCATGCATATTTACTCAAGCGTATGTTCCACTGTGTTCATTGGCATTTATTCCAAATTATGTGTGCACAGGATTACAGCATAATTCATTCTGTATGAGATAATTATCACAACTACACCAGCACTTGCTTCTGGCTCAAACAGAATAAAATAATAGAATCATAGAGTTGGAAGAGTCCATGCGGGGCATCCAGTCCAACTCTCTGCCTTGCAGGAATACACAATCAATGCACTTCCAACAGATAGCCATCCAGCCTCTGTTTAAACACCTCCAAAGAAGGAAACTCCATCACACTCTATGTGAGATGATTATACGAGGTCTGTCTATTAAATAACGAGGCTGTGTTTCTACTTTTCAGACAAATCAGGGAGAACTGATTGTGAATGCTTGAGTGGTGACCCTGCATGTGTCTGAACCTGCATTGTAAACATCAACACTCTTGGCCGTTCAGTTAATGACTTTCACTCGTCATTTAAAGCAGCTGTGTTGTCTGTTGTGTGCCGGAAAAATGCTAAGTTTAAAAGTCGAGCAACGTGGAATCTTTTCCAGTGCTTACTGAGGCCTACAGAAAAGACTGCACGTCTCGTGCTTGTGTGTCTGAGTGGCACAAAAGATTCAGAGAAGAACATGAGAATGTGGAAGATGATGAACACCCTAGAAGACCTTCTACTTCAAGAACCAAAGGAACTGTAGAAAAAAAATCAGGCCAGATTGTTTGAGAAGACCGCTGACTCTGTCCGAATGATAACTGAAGCCATGAACACTGACAAAGACACTGTGTGGAAAATTTTGCATGAGGATCTCAAGATGAGAAAAGTTTCTGCCAGGATGGTCCCTGGGGTTCTCACACCAGAGCAAAAAGAGTGCTGCATGGAAAATTGCGTTGACATTCTGCAGCAACTTGAGACAGACTCAAACCTTTTTCAAAAAATCATCACTTGTGATGAAACCTGGATCTTCCAGTATGATCCTGAGACAAAATTACAGTCAATGCACTAGAAAGAATCACCAAGAATGAAAAAAACATGTCAAAGCAAGTCCACATTCAAAGTCATGCTCATTGTTGTGGGGAGTTTTGACACCAAGGGCGTAATTTTGGCAGAATGGGTTCCAGAAGGCAGAACAGTGAACCAGCATTATTATAAGGAAGTTTTGACAAAGCTGAGAGAAAGAGTCAGAAATAAAAGGCTAGAACTGTGGGGAAATGGTTTCATTCTTCATAACAATGAACCTGCTCACATAGCACTTTCTTTGAAGCAGTTTTTGGCCGATAAATGCATTACTATAATTGAACAGCATATTTGTCAGATTTGGCATCATGCAACTTTTTTCTTTTCCCTAAACTAAAATTGGTGCTTAAAGGAACACATTTTGAGTCAATTGATGCCCCCTCTCTCTCTGGCTTTTCTTTGCAAACCAAGATTCAGGAAGGACTCATCCCGCATTTTCTGCAAGCGCGCTGATGACTAAAAAGGCCAATCCGAGATAAACAAGTCCGGTTGCAGAAAGCACAGCAGAAGGTCTCCTTGGGTGATGTTTCCGGGTTGTGATTCTTTCTGCATTGTCGTTTCTCTTCAAGACTTGTTTGGCGTGAGTTCTCAAATAAGGCTGCCACATTGTGGATAGTGTGTCTCCATGCTTCCCGATGTGAAGCCAGGGCGGACCATTGTTGGTGATCAATTTGGCCAAGACTGAGATGTTGTTTCAGGGAGTCCTTGTATTGCTTTTTTGGAGCGCCCCTCTTACGCTGACCCGTGGCGAGTTAACCATAGAGTACTATTTTGGGGAGGCGATGGTCCTCCATTCTAGAAACATGCCCTGCCCAGCGCAGCTGTGTTCTCAATATCATGGCCTCAATGCTGGTGATCCCTGCTTACTCAAGGACAGCAACATTTGTCACATAGTCAGTCCAGTGTATATTTAGGATTGTGCGTAAACAGCGCTGATGGAAGCATTTGAGGAGTCGTAAGTGGTGGCGATAGGTGACCCATGTTTCAGATCCATAAAGGAGAACAGACAGTACAATGGCTCTATACACACTGATTTTTGTGTTTTGCCTCAGGTGTTTATTACTCCAGACTCTTTTGTAAAGTCTTCCAAATGCGCTATGTGCCTTTGCTAATCTGTGATCGATCTCTTTGTCAATCTTGGCATCTGAGGAGATTATGCTTCCCAGGTAGGTGAACTGCTGAATGGACTTGAGCACAGATTTGCCGACAGCCATGTGGGGATGGTGGTGTTCGTCCTGTGGTGCAGGCTGGTAAAGAACTTCCGTTTTCTTCAGGTTGACTTCCAGCCCAAACAGCTCTGCAGCTGTTGCGAAGCAGGATGTTAGGCGCTGCAGAGCTGCTTCTGTGTGGGCAACAAGGGCAGTGTCATCAGCGAAGAACAGCTCACGGATTAGATAGTTTAGAGTCTTAGTGCGAGCCCTCAGACGGCTTAAGTTAAACAAGCTACCATCAGTACGGTAACGTATATAGATGCCATTGTCTTCTTCAAGCTCTGCCCTAGCCCTTTGGAGCATCATGCTGAAGAAGATTGATGCAGTAAAGAAGAAAATGGCAAATGTGTTGAAATACCTGACAGAAACTGATCTGCTCCATGCCTTCAACTAGTGGAAAAGAAGACTGCATTGGTATGTGAGTGTGAACAGGGAGTATATTGAAGGGGACAAGCATTAGAATTGTAATACTTATAAATAAAGATGGGTTATTGTATCAGTCTCATTATTTAATAGACAGACCTCATATATTTTACTACTGCTCTTGCAGGTTGAATGTGCAGATATATGATGTAATATTATCTGTAATTCAGAGGAGTCAGCGGGTAACTTAAAGCTCCTCCATGGCTTCCAAAGATTATGTGTCTCCTGTAAAGTTTTAATGATTTGCTTGGTCTTTAATTTCCAACACTTTAGCCAGAAATTCCCAATAGATCCTCCATGGATTTGGGTATGTCATGGCACATTAAAGCAGATGAAACTGCAGGCTGTTGTGTCTAGTTTTTGGTATGCTATATTTGTGCATAGTCCAAGTAATATTTATAATTGATGTTTCAGGGGGAAAAATATGTACCAATATTAATGCAGTGTATTTTGGGTGGCTTTTGAAATCATTGTGATTTAATAGCTGTCACTCTTGTTCCTGAATCCCTGTATGCCTCCTGCCGAGCTCATATAATGTTATCCCAATATTCAGCTATTTGCACTTTCTGTATTCTTCTTGCAATAAGGTGACATATGTATAATATTTGATGATAGGGATGTTGATGTTAGGGTGACTTGAAGGTCTCTCTTTCATAGGGGCACCATAAGTCAAAGTCGACAACAGTTAACAGTAATAACACAAAAGTGCTTCACTTTTTTTTACACAGTTTTCAAATTAAGCAGATCCTTAAATACACTGTGAGAGAGTATGTTCCAGTTATATTTATAACTTAAATATCATATTTGCATTTCATACTTTCCTGCACTGATGAAACAGGGTTTTTAGGGAGACCTATATCCATATTTGGTGGTCTTGCCCCCTGATACTCCAGTTCTGGTGCAGAGTATTCACCAAAATGGGAATAATCATTAACCAAAACATAAATTGTCTCCTGCTTTCAAACACTTGTCACTATTTATAGATGCTAATGAGTCTCTATCAAATAAGGACCTGATCAGTTTTCGTTGCCTAGCAGCAAGACTGATCAGTGCACAAAATTGGAAAAGTCAAAATGTCTTGTCCATTTCATAATGGAAAGGCAAACTCTGTTCCATAGCCTGTTTAGAAAAACTTACTTCATAAGCGCATTTTTCAAGAAATTAAGTTAGATATAAAGATAACTTTTATGCAATATGGTGCCCCTCTGTTTTATATGCAAGCAGAAGCTGAGATGAATTTTGCATGGTGAGCAAATGATAAATTACAAAGGTCTGGAATTTAATATAGGGTGCTGCCTATTATAGTTCCCTGTTTGGAAGAACATGTAAATGTTGTGTTACATGTCAAATGATACTTTACATAAGCTTACAGATATAAAAAGGAAAAGGGCTCTTTAGTAAACTACTCACATTATCAGGACTACTTAGCTACCCTTTCCTGTCTCTAGCAAATCCCAATAGACTAGAATAGGAATAGAGACACAGCTTTCATGTAGCTACATAATAAACTGATATTCTTTAATGACCTCTAAAAGCTTGTTTGTTTCCTTTTTAATTTTCTTTTCTGTAGCAGCAGGTTATCACCAGGAGATTTAAGTAGGATGGCAAGTTGTGGTGAGATGTGAGTTGCCCTGGGGCATGGTAATGGGCTTTAAAAGTGTGATGTGTGTGTGCCTTCAAGTCACCTGTTGACTTATGGCGAACCCATGAATTTCATAGTATTTTCTTAGGCAAGGAGTACTCAGAGGTGGCTTTTCCAGTTCCTTCCTCTGAAATATAGCCTATAACACCTAGTATTCATTGGCAGCCCCCCATCCTAGTACTAACTCTGCTTAGCTTCCAAGATCAGACGGAATTTGGTGCCTTTAGGATATTTATAGGATGGGAGAAAGGATTGGAAAAACAATGGCAACTTGGTTAAGATCTGAGTGTCATGCAAGGGAGCCAATTATAACTTTAATGGATGAGAGACAGGGACAAAAATACCCTTCTGCAGAAGAAAAGAGGAACATTTTTGTTTTCATATGAAGAGCTGCACACTGGTCACTTCCACGAAACACGTTATTATACTTTTTAGCTGATGCATGCTGTTTTAGACCACCTCCTTCCATATGAGCCTGCTGGAAATTTGAGATCTTCAGAGAAGGCCCTGTAGCATTTCCCAACACCTCATGAAGTTAGCTTGGTGGGTACACATAACAGGGCTTTCTTTGGAGTGGCACCTTGACTGTGGAACTTCTTACCCAAGGAAGTTAGGTTGGCCCCATCTCTTTTAAGCTTCCGGCGGGCAGCCAAAACAGTGCTGTTCCACATCGCATTCAGTATTTGTTATTATTTATTATATTTTTATTTTAGGTATTTATACCCCGCCCTTCAGCCACAATGGCTATCAGAGCGGCTTACAAATGGTTTTAAGCAATAGCAATTTGCACATCTACATTGCATTAAGCAGTTTCCAATGTGTGTTAGCTAATTGCCCCCACAAGCCGGGTACTCATTTTACTGACCTACGAAAGGATGGAAGGCTGAGTGAACCTTGGAACCCACTGGAATCGAACTTGCAAAGTGGTGACTTGCAGGACTGGCATTTAACCACTGCGCCACCAGTTAATTGTTTCAAAACTGGATTCTGGGATTGCTTTTAGACTGCTTTTAGGAGTTTTAAAAGAGTATTTTAATGTCTTTTAAAGGTGTTTTTATCTTGGCATTGCTTTAATTGGTTTTTATTTGTTCATTGCCCTGGGAGCCCTTGTGGGCTGGGAGTCAACACAGAAATACTATAAATAAATAAATAAATAAATAAGAAGAGGCAGACTGGATCAAGACCAAAATGTTTACATCTAGTGAAGCACTAGCCCCCACAGTGGCCAATGAGACAAATGCCTATGGGAATTCTTCAGACAAGACATGAGCACAAGAGCAAGATTTCTTCAGAGACAGTTTGCCCTTGCCCTCCTCTGAGGCTGAGAGAGTATAACTTGCCCAAGGTCACCCAGTGGGTTTCCAAGGCCCATAGGGGATTTGAACCCTGGTTTCCCAGAGTTCTAGTCCAGCACTCAAACCACTACACCTATCAATGGTAAGTTAGGCTAAAAGACAGCGAGGGGCCCAAGATCACCAGCAAGTGAGCTTAATGACAGAGTGAGGTTGTTTCCAGTCCTGGCCCAACACTCTAACCATTACACTGTAGTGACTCTGTCAACTCCACCCCCCATTCTCCCCAGAAATAAATACAGACAAGGTGTTCCAAAAAAATGGTGCCAGCTGTAGGTAAATAAGGACAATTAGAGCCAGGATTATGGAAACAAATTGCACAGTGAAACAGGTGGTCACTGAGTAGATTTCTCCACTGCCCATCCCTCAGGGCGCTAAGCCCTGAACTATAGCTCCCAAGGAATCTTGCAAAAGGTGGCTGAGGAGTAAACCAGCTTAATAGAGGGGAAAGGGCCAAGGGGTGAGGCGGAGTGGTTCACACTAAGAGGAAAAGGAATTCTGCAGAATGGGGACTTGTCTGCACGAAGAGAAAAAACTGGATTGTTCCACAGTAATAGCATGTCGCACAGCTGTGACCTGTCTTAATGGTCTTAAGTGATATTTCATCTTTCTAAAAAAAGAAAACAGAAATCCCCCATTTTATCGCCTTAGTGATCACTTGCTAAGGTGAAAATCCAACAATGGTGGCAGCAGGCGCTTGCCCTGTAACCCAGCCCCAACTCCTGCACTCATACGGCCAATCAGGTTTGCGCTTCCTCTTGTAAGAGGAAGCCACGCATGTCGAATTGCTTGTCTTAGTGACCAAGTATGTGCACACCATACCGGTCTCTTTTAAAAAGTCAGGGGAAGCCGCAAAGGCTTTTCTGGAGTACTTTTTGCTCATTTTGGGCCCCCCTCCTTCGCAATAGGGTGAGACCATGCGGGATCCCGTTAAGACAGCTCGTTTTCCAAGCGATTTCTGCGAGGAGTATTTCCAGCTTATAGACACCCCACCCCCAGCGGGAGGTTTTCTGTCCCCAGGGGTTTTGGCTGCTCCCGAAAGGGAGGCTGGCTCCTGCCTGAACTCGAGAGCGCCCGGTCCTTCCCGCTTTAAGCCTCCCGCGGGCTTCTTCCTCTGGAGCTTAGGCAGCTCCCTTCCCGCCTCAGGTGCCAAAGGAGAGGCAAGCGCGGCGGGCCGCCGGCTTCGCCCCTCCGTGAGGCACCTTCGTGAAGGTGAGCTCCGCAGGAGGTTTGCGCCAGGAGCAGCGCCAGGAGGCAAAAGCGGCCGCCTTCCCGCCTGCCTGCTGACGGGCGGGCTTCGAGCAGCAGCAGCAGCAGCAGCAGCGCGGCGGCCGGGCGCGAAGTGAGCGTGCCTGCGCGCGCGTGTGGCTTTGGAGTGTGGCTGTGTGTCGGGATGCCGGCAGCCCATTGGCTGGGGGCGGCTTGACGTCACAATCCGGAGTTCCTATAAACTCCCCCAAACATAACGGGCTCGGGACAAGTTCGTGGAGGCGGCCGAGGCGACCTTGCCACCGAGGAGGCGGCGGAGGGCGGCGGGCGCGAAGAGGGGCCGCGGCGGCGGCGGCTGCATGAGGCGCCCCGGGTGCGCTTGCCGAGCCCGGGTCCCCCAGAGAGCGCCTGGCGCAGCGGCCCCGGGCAGCCGAGAGCCCGCCAAGGGGGGTCGGGGGTGCGGGAGTCCAGAGAGCGGGGGGACCGGCGGACGGCCGAGGCGGGGCTGGGGGCTTCCTCCCGAGCGGCCCGGCGCCATGGACCCGGCCAGCGCCTCCGCCTCTCTGCTGCCCCTCTTCGCCCTGGGCGGGAACGGGAGCGGCGGCGGCGGCGGCGGCGGCCCCAACCCGGGCAACAGCACGGCGTCGGAAGAGAGCTGGGTGGTGGGCATGGGCATCCTCATGTCCCTGATCGTGCTGGCCATCGTCTTCGGCAACGTCCTGGTGATCACGGCCATCGCCAAGTTCCAGCGGCTCCAGACGGTCACCAATTACTTCATCACCTCCCTGGCTTGCGCGGACCTCCTGATGGGGCTGGGGGTCATCCCCTTTGGCGCCAGCCACATCATCCAGCGCACCTGGAAGTTCGGCAACTCCTGGTGCAACATCTGGACCTCCATCGACGTGCTGTGTGTCACGGCCAGCATTGAGACCCTCTGCGTCATTGCTGTGGACAGGTACTTTGCCATCACGTCCCCCTTCAAGTATCAAAGCCTCTTGACCAAGAATAAAGCCAGGATGGTCATCTTGTTAGTTTGGGTCATTTCCATCCTGACCTCCTTCTTGCCCATCCAGATGGACTGGGACAAAGCCAACACCTTGGAGGCCAAGCAATGCTACCGCGATGAGAACTGTTGTGACTTTTTCATCAACGGAGGGTATGCCATTATTTCTTCCATCATCTCCTTCTATCTGCCATTGGTGGTCATGGTTTTCGTCTATGCCAGGGTCTTCCAGGTTGCCCAGAAGCAGTTGAAGAAGATAGATAAGTCTGAGGGCCGGTTCCATCAGCAGAGCTCTCAGCAGGAACAAAATGCGGGAAAGGCAGGTCACAGGAGAGCATCTAAGTTTTGCTTGAAGGAACACAAAGCTCTCAAAACCCTGGGCATTATCATGGGCACCTTCACGTTGTGTTGGCTCCCATTCTTCATTGTCCACTTTGTGCATGCCATCAATGAAAATGTGATCCCCAAATCCCTGTATGTTATCTTGAACTGGCTAGGATATGTCAATTCAGCCTTCAACCCCTTAATTTACTGCCGGAGCCCAGACTTCAGGTATGCTTTCCAGGAGATCCTATGCTTCCGGAGGTCTGCCCTGAAAATGTACGTCAACGGATATTCCAATAGTAATGGGAAAAGTGACTTCAATGGGGATCACAATGGTTATCATTTGGGAAGAGAAAAGACCTGTGAACTGCTGTGTGAAGAAGGATGCCCCCCTTCTGGGGAAGAGTTTTTGCATTGTAAAGGTACTGTGTTGCATGGTAGCATTAATTCTCAGGGGATAGAACATAGCTCAGATGACTCTCTTAGCCTGACCATGGTTGTTCATTGTAATGACACATAAAATGGGGAATAGAATAATTGTATGTACAACTACAGCCAAGCAAAGGTTGGTCCCAAATGTGGGAGCTAACCCCCATGGTGACGTATTATAGCTATGCCAATATTTAAGGAAGGGCATGATTGGATTTGGATATATTCCAATTAGAGCCTCTTCTTCCACCAAGAGTTAAGGCGCTGCTGGGGCCAGCCTTCAAAGGAGCTTTTTTGTCGAAATGTAGTGTCACCACACTCATCTACCTCACAGATGTAGAAACAGCACTGAGCTGAGCTGCTGTTCCTAAAAGCGAAACCCCTGCACTTCAGAAGTAATTTGGTGCTATTGATGACTCACCCTCTCATTGGAAGATGAGAGCTCTAAGAATTCCTTTAAGGCAAAGTCATTATGCTTAATTGTACACTTTTTAGGAATACTGTAAAGTCAAGTGTTTACCTTGTTTTTTTTTAAAAATGTCCCTAGTGACTGAGTTATTTGAATGTGTTAAGTCCTGTACATTGTGTGGGAATCAGTTCAAGTGGAACCTCTGAAATTTTCATTAATCATTGCTGATACTAGCACAACAGACATGCCTTTTAGCACCTTTTCATTTTAGGTTTTTTTAAACTTTATTTTCTACCTGTGCAGTCCCAGTGTAAAATTTGTTTTTGTTAATTGGCACGATTCAAATCCCCAGTGCTTATGTAGCTGTGAAACTGAGAGTTGCTTTGTAGTGAAACCAGCCCACCCTCCCTGCTCATTTATTAAATTGTGCCAATGTTAATAGTAGCAGGTTTCCTGCAACTGGGCTCATTGTTCCATATTTAGACTCTTGGCAGATAAAATGCACAATCTTAAATGGCAGGGAACTCATGTGGATCCTTATTATAAAACCATGAACCCAAACTTTTTGGTGCTGTTGCTGTGATCCAGATGATGATTTATTGAGATCTAGGGGGAGTGAAGAAGGTTTCTTTTGAAAGCCCAGTTTCTGCTACAATCTAAAATAATGTTTTGAATATGATGGCAGTTTAGCTCAGTCACCTGCTGTGCCAATGCCTTCATTTGCCCTTCTCTGACTTCTAGCTGAGGCATGACAGGAAGGTAAAGGTAATGGTTGTTCTGAGCAGTGCTTTGCTGGTCTTGGATCAGCAAGTAGCTTGCAAGCAGTTCCCATTGAAGGCACCTTGGCTAACCACTTAAGTTTAAGAAGTGATTTTAAAGCCATGACACTATAATGACAATGGTCAATGATCCCCAGAAATGCCACTTCTTCTATTTTGCTAAACTGCAATCCCCAGGAACCTGGAGGCGATGAATTCGGGGATAAAAATGGGATCGATCTGGGTCATTTGTATCATATTGTTAAATTAGTACGTAGTGTGCTTGATGCTGTACCTTGTCCCTGCCCGGGGGTGTTTAAGCTATATAAAGAGCTTGTGCTTTCCTTAGCATTTCAGGTTCACTGAGTAGTATAGCTATTTCCCTTTAACACCTCCCCACCCCAACTATGTCCCCTTTGTCTCTGTCCAATCAGCTGTTATTTTCCACTGCTCTTTGGGAGCATTGCTGGGCCTGTATGACATCAGTCTGTCATATATTGTGTGAGAGTGTGCACACGCAATCCGGTGTTGCCACCTTTCAAGAAATTCGCCTATTACTGAAGATTTTAAAAAGCGTTGTGCCATAACATTTATGCCGCCACTCTCAATATTTGTGAAAGTAGTTCTCTGATCTGAGTAGGTGTATGTTTTGCCACCTCTACTTAGACTAAACTAAACAAACATCTCAAAGCAGAATGTTGCTGGAATTATTAGGATACTGCAGGAATTTGGTAATTCTTGAAACATTGGAAAACCCCTTTGCTTCAACATTTGGAATGGAGCCTTACCAAGGAGGCATAGGCAGTTGAAGGGGGGTGTACCATGATCTCTGTGAGATGTCCAATATTGTTTGTGAGAGAGAGAAAGAGAGAGAGAGAGGCCCATGTGTATGTTGACAGGACCAGGAAACATAACCAGTCAGCCATTTGGCTGTGGGTACTCTCCTCCCCTCCCCACACACCTAGTTGCAGTTTTGGATGCAGCTCTCTGTCCTTGGCAAGCCCAGGAAAGCAGCTTGTTAGTGATCCCTCCCCTTGGCACAGAGCTCCCTCACCTGGCAAAGTTTAGCTCATATATTGGTCATGGGAGGGGAAGGGAGAGAAGAGATGAAAAGAAAATAGGTGCCTCCCCCCACCACACCATTGAGGAGGACTTGTTGCAACAAATTTGGTGATTCATTACGTGTGCATTTTAAAAGAATCAGCATTTTCATACACGCTTTTGAAACAATCTCAGGAGATTCAGTAGGCAGAATATATTTTCCTGTGAAATTCCTAGTACTGGCTGAAGGGATGGAGAAGTGGCTGAGGAATACTCTTTAAGTTATATACTTTGGCTGACCAGATCAGAAGAGAAGGGTGAATGAATACAAGTGAACTTTGGAAAAGTTCCAAAGAACTGCCTCTGTCATAGTTTAGTGCAAGAGGTCACTCCAACCTTTCACAATCCCATTTGCTTTTTATTATTTGGTCTATGGAAGAAAACCTCTTGTGTGTTTTCTGGCACAACTGACATATTGGACTCAGCCCTGTTCAGTCATTATTTGCTTGCTGTCTGACTGATTGGTTTGTTTCATAGATTTTCTGACTGTCACTTCTCTTTTCTTATGGGAGGGATTCATGTGAGTTGCCGGTTCTCCAGGGCTGTCAAAGGGGAAGATGATATCCAGACATGAGTCAACAGGTGCAGGAAAAGAGGGGATGATGGGATGTGAGATGTGTGTGGGGGAAGACAAGCACTGCCTTCCTTGCATGGTTGCAGAAAGAGAGAAGGAGAGAGACAGATTGAGAGAGAGAGAGAAAGAGAGGCTAAGATCTGAAGTCAGGATTTTCAGTCCAAACTTTCAGATGATCCAAGTGTTAATTGATTATTTTTGTAATGTAAAGTTCATTTCCCCCAGCTCTGTTGCCTTTATTTATTTTCAGAACATGAGTGACCAGGGAATGGGAGATTGCCAAAGGCAAACACAACAGAGAATATAGTGTCTTCTGTGTTTCCTACAAGGTGGTGGCGGGGGGACATTTTCCATTCCACTTTCTCTACCTATATTCTCATTATCACCATAATTATTATTGTCTTTCCACTGGATATCTAGCTTGCTAAACTTCCCAACCTTTCTAGCATTGAGAGCTATTTTAAGCTCTTTGGAGCACTCGGTTCTCTGTAAACTCTAGGAAAGACTGAAAAGAGGAAAATGCTTTTTCACTGATGTGTCCATTTTGACAGTTGCTTTAGGCCACAATATAGATTTATCTCCTGCAAAACTTTCAGAGGTGCTTGTTCACTGACTACCCCTTCAGATATCAGCATGATCAGCTTTTGGCTTGCGTCCTCCTCATTCTGCCTCTGGCCTCCTCTTTAAGAGGAGACTGGAAACTTTCAATTCAGTTTTGATTAACAGTATGGCCTAGCGTTATGTCCAGCCTCTAAAATGGGGATGGGGTGGAAGGGAAGCTCTGGAGACCCCATGTGAGCAATACCAGCTTGAGAAAACTGCAGAAAAACAACAATCCAGAATTGTCTATAAATATATGTCTGGGTTTGTAAATCTCCCTGTTGGGCTGAGGAGGGCAAGCTGCAAGGGGGATATAACTTATTTTAAAGCAAAGTTGTATTGTGGGAGGTTTCCAGAAGCAGAAATATCTCCTGCAATTTTTCTTCAAGTGAAGGGCTTCAGAATGAGTCTAAAGGGGGTTGGGACAAAAAAATTTTTGGGGGGGTTGCATGTGGCCCACTAAGCACAAGATGCCCGCCTTGGTGTTAAATGTGATTATTTCTAACTCTGGTTTGCAGAAACAAGGCAGCTTCATAATCCATAGTCTGAAACTGGCTTGGTTCAATTTAACATTAGTGAAAGATGAAGTTTGCTTTGGTTTGTGTGGAACATTAGGCTACAACTAATTGAAGAATGGTAGCAAATTCTTTGGCTTTCCTCACACTTGCACCTAGGAGATGTGGGATCTCATGGTCTTAAGGATTGCTACAGTTTGTTCTTTTTGCAATACAGTACAACCCTTCATACCCATGGGGGATGCATTCTTGGACTTACTGTGGAAACACAAAACTCTGGATAATAGTGAACCCTATTGAAATGAATGACTTCCGACTCAAGCATGCCATAGAGTTGTGCTGGAGGACCTACGGAGAACACCTGTCTAGGATTTTCTAGGTCCTCCAATGCTACTCTGTGGTCAACTTCCAGCAGAAGCGTACCATAGAATTGTTCTGGAGGACTAGAAAATGCCTAGAGAGAATATATTTTTGGGACGCAGTAAGTGAAACCACAGGCACTGATCTCATGGATACAGGTGTGTATGTTATACTGTACATTGTGACTTGTTGCCAAGTCTTGAAATATAGTTGTCCCTCCGTATCCACAGATTTGGTATCCATGGATTTAAGTATTCACAGCTTGAAAATAGTCTTAAAAAAAATAATAATCCAAAAAGCAAACCTTGATTTTGCCATCTTATAAAAGGGACACCATTTTCCTATGCCATTGCATATAATGGGACTTGAGTATTCATGGATTTTGGTATCCACGGGGGTTCCTGGAACCAACCCCCAACGAATATGAAGGGACAATTGTACTACTTTTTAAAGACTACAGCTCTGTCAGAATTCTCCAGCCCATGTGGCAGTCTCTGATTTATTGTGATACCCAAGCCAGCTTAATGTGCCATATGAGCATGAATATTAATCGCAGCAGCTGAAAGGGGAAGGAGATAGAGGAACAGAATAAGAGTAGGGAATAATACGTCCCGAAACTAAAGAAAGAGAGAGAGGAAAGCAGCAATGGTTCAGGCAGCCTGGGTATTAGAGATTGTCTTCTCTTCCTCCAGTTTGTTCCTGGCTAGAACATCTAGGCAGTGGCAGCTGATGGAAAACCCAGTCAGTCAGTCAGTCAGTCAGTGATTCCACTCTGGGGTTTGCTCCAAATTTTAAAGAAACTACCCAAGGTGCTGAACCTTTTTTTAGGGATAAGATTCAGCACTTTTGATCACTCCGTTAAAGTTCAGGCTAAAACCCAAAGTAGATCCACTAACGTCGAAGCCATCAGCCACTGCTGCATCGGGGGCACAAAAATTAATTCCTGGGTTTTAGTCACGTCATGTTTATTTTGAAGCTTCCATATGTCACTTTCTTTGGGCTGTTTGGTCCTAGTTAAGCTAAAGCTGTTTTACTCAGATCTTTTGTTAATCAGAGACATCCTGTTAACATGGTATCTGTGTTGAATGTATTTGTATAATTTTTGTTTGTTTTGTTTGAAGCTACTATCTAGTAATAGTGTATCCCACAGTGCAGGCAGCTAGTTAAGAACATTGGATTACTCCTTGAGGATTCTAATAATGTTTCCTAGAATAGTGCCTTAATTGGAAAAACACGGCGGGGGGGGGGGCGAGAAATAATATGTTTTGTTTCAAAGAGCTGTTCACAAGCACTTGTCATCTAGCCTCATCAAAACGAGGCCAAAGCACTTTATATGCAGAGAGAGATATAAGATTAGTTTTTAGAAATATATTGTTTATTTTGTTTGTTGTGTGAAGCATTGTAATTTCATGCTAAATATTTTTTTAAAGATTTTTTAAATCAGCAAACATCAGGTAGGTGCATGGAGTGTATGCATTTTGCTGTGAAATGTGCATGTGCTGTCTTTCAGCTTGGGTTGTTCATGATGTCTGCAGGCAAGACATCTCAAGGAAAAGGACAGGGGAGCTGCTCCAGTTTTCAAAACAAGCTCAGCCTACAGAGGACTATTAAAGTATTAGCAAGTATACGAACTGTGTAGTGTTGACCAAAATGTATTCTCTGGTGAAGAGTTGTTTGTGCTGAAAATCTATTTGGGACCTTTGTTTTGTACATATTAAAGCACTGATTGTACATTCTGTGGTTTTACACTCCTGTCTTTGCTGAGCAAAACACCACAACAAACATACATTCATTACACTTGACAGATGTATCTTGATAAGACATGCCCCGAATGCCAATAGCCATATCTTTAAAAATGCAGAACGGGACACTTACCAGACTGTCTCCTTGGGGTGAACTGGGAGGAGATTTGCTGAGTCCATGAAAGGTGCTGTTTGGAGAACATGGGAGTGTTTGCTTCTTTCACAAGCATTTTCCACCCTCTCGCTAAGCACAACCAAATAGTTCTGCTGTTTGCAAGTGCTTTTCTCACAGTTATATTTCCTGTACCATAATGCACCTTTGTAAACTTTTAGCTTGTGCTGTGCTCAGCATAGGGTTTGTTTTTATTCAAGTCAAGTTCTTAAGGGAGCCAACAGTCCTGCCCTTCCTGAAGATGGATGTAAGAGGAAGGATACATTGCTTCAAGCTTTAGAGGAGAAACTGTGTGGGGCAGAGGAAGGGAGGACAGAAACTGACAACTCTGGTTTTGAAACACTGTAGTTGTCAAATATACTTTAAACTGACTCAGAACAGTTCTCTTACTGAAAGGATTTTCTTCTGCATTTTCTCATGCACCCTTGGACTGCAATTATAAACATACTTAGCAGGGGGAAAG
The DNA here is from genome assembly GCA_030847615.1 of Gambelia wislizenii. NCBI lineage: Eukaryota > Metazoa > Chordata > Lepidosauria > Squamata > Crotaphytidae > Gambelia > Gambelia wislizenii. Next base: position 163,821,940 of record JAUMIR010000002.1, read on the forward strand.
AACCAGTGAATACAATGGGGCTTGTTTCTGAGTAATTGTATATTGGCTTGCACTGCAATTGCAAGGCATACAGTTTGATTCTAAATGTGTTAGCTCAGGAGGAAGTCCCTCTAAATTCAATTGGACTTTCTGTGTATTTCTTAAGCACATCAAAATCCAAAATCCACAAAAGAGAGATATCTTTATTGGCCAACCAGAATGCAAAAAAAAAAAAAAAAAGCAACATGTTAGCTTTCGAAGCTTCACTGACTTCTTCATCAGGCAAAGATGTTACAAATCATACAGGAGGGAAAAATGGTGAAGATGTTAGACTGAGTCAGAGGCCTACATTCTGTTATCGGATGTTAAATGTGTTGTCAGTTAAGATGATATGGAGGGATTTCAGAGCAGGCAGAGACCACTCCTTCTTGGCCATGCAAAGACCAGGGGCAAAGGGCAATAAAAGATAGGTAATAACATTTCAACTCCATTAGCAACAGAAAAGTGACTTCCCTTGAGATCCAGCTCTCCTTGTTCCATGTGAAGCTAACTGCTCCTTTCTTAGGCAGAGAACACTGAATTTCTCAAGGAGTCTCTGTACTGTTACATCTGGTAAAACTTGCCAATTGTAGTTCAATGAAACAGTTTTACCTTTGTTGCAGGTAACAGCCTCAAAGAATTAAGTCCCAGCCCATTGCTCCCTCTTGTTAAAGTTTTCCCTGTTGTGGCAAAATTCGGTATCTTCAAATTCAGGAATATATCCCCTTTTTGGACAAAGTGGTCTCCCAGCTCCAGGACGGCCTGGATGAGGCAGATTATCTAGATCTATTTCAGTTTGGCTTCAGGCCTGGCTTTGGGACAGAGACAGCTTTGGTCACCTTGGTTGATGACCTACACAGGGAACTGGACAGGGGGAGTGTGTCCCTGTTGGTTCTGCTGGATGTCTCAGTGGCTTTTGATATCATTAACAACAGTATCCTTCTGGGTTGCTTCTCTGGGATGGGGCTCAGGGTCACTGTTTTACAGTGGCTCTGGTCTTTCTTGGAGGGTTGGACTCAGAAGGTGGCTCTGGGAGACGCCTGCTTGACACCCTGGCAACTAGCCTGTGGTGTCCCTCGGTTCTGTCCCCTATGCTGTTTAATATCTACATGAAACCACTGGGAGAGCTCATCTAGAGTTTTGGGGGTATGGTGTCATTAATATGTCAATGACACACAGCTCTGTCTCTCCTTTCTGTCTGATTCCAAGGAAGCTGTTTCTATACTAAACCAGTGTCAGCTATCAGTAACAGACCAGATGAGGGTGAACAAATTGAAACTTAATCCAGACAAGACAGAGGTGTTCCTGGTCAGTCAGAAGGCAGGTCAGGGGATTCAGCCTGTGCTGGATGGGGTTATGCTTCCCCTGAAATCTTGGGTGTGCTCCTGGACTTGGATCTGAGAGCCTTATCACACTACACTGTTATAGCAACATTATTCGACTTTAACTGCTATGGCTGCCTCCTGTGGAATTCTGGGCTTTGTAGTTTCAATCCCTTTGACCACATCTTTCCCCCACTATGCCATCTTTATGTTATATTCAAAGTTGTGAGTCCATTTTGTCATATAGGAGATTATCAGACGCAGCAAATATGGCATGGTAATGATGACACAATACTGGGAAAGGGCTTCCTTATCGCACGACATCGTCCCTGCATGTTCTCTTGTTCTGTTAATGGGCCAAGCTGCCAGTTGATCGCCAATGACGTTTTTGTTGAAGTATTGCCAGTGCCTGAAACTGTATTCCATTATGCTCTTATGAATACAGGAGATTTTCAGACTACATTGTTATAGTGTTACTATTCCACTTTAATTGCTCTGGCTTTCTCCTGTGGAATTCTGGGGTTTGTAGTTTAGTGAGGCCTAAGATCTCTCTGGCTGAGAGTTGTAAATGCCCCTCCCTAAACTGCAAATCCCAGGATTCAACAGGAGGCAGCCATAGCAAATAAAGTGGAATAGTAACAATATAACAGTTTTGTCTGAAAATCTAGACAGTGTCAATGGGCAGTCCCCACCAGAACACTTCCGGGTGAGAACGCAAAAACTAGGCACAGGACGCTCTTTTTATGAACCTCCCCATTTTGCTTGTAAATTTTAAAGTGTGTTTAAAGTGTGTCAGTGCTTGTGTGTTCATCTTCTTTGTTAATTTTGCTGTTTTTAGACTATAAAACATACTTGCATCTTCTCATGAGAACCACCAGGATCATGCGCCCCCGCAAATGTGGAAGTAAACAGCGCTAACGGTTGTGCGCTGATAATACTGGGGCTGCTCTTTCTCATTATTACAGCAATGTGTGATAAAGGGTTATTATTCCTGGACACTTATGCTTTTAAATATAGTGGGACAAGAATGTTTTTACATGGTTGTCTGATAATCTCCACAGTCTTTAACCTGTTCTTGTTCCACTTCAAATTTTAACAAAAGTTCATACATTTTGCCAATCAAATATTCACCATCAGTACATAATTTTGGTGTTTCAAGTGCAAATTTTGTTGGAGTCCTTGTAGAAATTATTCTTAGTAACATTGAGGGCAAGATGAAGGAGAGGAATTTGTCATGAATTTGTCATGAACTTTCAATTTTTGATAATCTAATTGCAGAAGGTTAGTCTATTGGCACAGCCCAAAGAAAGAAAAGGTATGGGAGATGGAAAAGGAGCAGGGATGGGATGGACAAAGAAAAGACCACACTTAGAGCCTTCTTTCAATAAAGTGCAAGCTAGCTCTATGATGACCTTCTCACAAGGCTTCCTTGGCAAAAAAGGTTTTGCCGGGAGCATAAAATAAGTGGATATTTCAGTGTTTTAAACATAATCTGAGGGAATCCCCCCCCCCGCCATCTCTGTGATATCTTCTATGGTGGTGTTGCTATTTTCTGGATAGTAGTCAGGCCCAATCAGTAAGCAGACCATTTTTTAAAAAAGTAATATTGCTTGGTCTCTCGGGGTATTTTTTTCACTTCAGTATGGTGCCTGTCCCCACCTCAGGGCAATACGTGGAATAATGATGCTGGAAGAGTACACAATTGATACAAGTTGCCAAGTCTAGAAAAACATTTTCTCTTCAGATAAACATTAACAGGCTGTCCTAGCACAGTGAAACCTGACACAGGTTAAGAAAAATCAGGTGCTCTTTGTTAACGAAGGCTGTTTTACACAACATAAGGAGATAGATACAGGACACTGGTATGCCATATAACACATGAGTGAAATGCAGGCACATTCACTCTGCACCAGCTTTTCAGGGAGCCCTGAAGGAGACCAGTTATAGCTGTCCACATCAGTCTTTACATTGTGGGTTTTTTTTACATAAAATATTATACAGTACAGTTTGGTCCATGGATTTGGTATCCACAAATTTAAGTATCCACAAATTTAAGTATCCACAGCTTGAAAATAGTCTTAAAAAGATAATAATCCAAAAAGCAAAGCTTGATTTTGCCATCTTATATAAGGGACACCATTTTGCTATGCCATTGCATATAATGGGACTTGAGTATTCACAGATTTTGGTATCCGTGGGGGGAGGGTCTTGGAACCAAACCCCAGTGAATATGAAGGAACAACTGTATATCCCTTCTTAACTTCTAGGAGCTCAAGATGTTATACATGGTCCTTCCCCACTCCCCCATTTTATCTTCACAACAACCTTGTGAGATAGTTCAGGCTGAGAAATGCTGACAGTCCTAGATCAGCAAGTGTGATTTATGCTGAAGGAGAAATTCCCTTAGAGTTGCCATAAGTCAGAAACAGCTTGAAGGCACACAACAACAACAACAGATTTAAATGTATGTCTTCCCAGTCCTAACCTAGCACCTTGACCACCATACTACACTGGACTCATTCTTCCAAAGCTGCCTGTCATGCAGTCAATTTGATCAAAGGTGGATGACAGACTCTTTGGTGAAAGTTTGGGTCTGTGAACTCAAGTAAGCTTTAAACAACATTTCCTAATATGCCAACATCCGCACAGCTTGCAGTCTTAGGTAAATCAGAGTAAGTCCCTTTGAAGAAAGTAGTGGGATTGCACTAAATGTCCCCTTAAAACACAAACAACTCTCCTAAACCTGAAACCTTCCACAGTAAAAAGAACATGGGCATGCTCTGCATTCTAGGCAGGCTATTGATATTTTTAATGGCCTCATAGCTAGGAACAGGGTAATATCTTTTTGTCACATGATACCAAACGAGCAGTTACCATGTTATGCATTTAAGAAAAATCTGAAGCAATACAACATAGGTAGCAAGAGAAACACGCCCTCCAGTCTTTTGCACTGCAATTAATTATACTTTTGACTTGACCCCTGACACAAAATTTGCCAACAGAATCTTGTAGAACAACATATCTAGCCTAATGGTTAGGGCAGGTTGCACTGCAGTTTGAATATTTAGGAGAGGTTGAAGTTGCAGCTGATAAGGAACACACATTTGATACTGTAACATGGCATCAGAAGTAATGGACATAAAAAAAACTAGTTAATCCCCTTTCTTCTGTTCCAGAGAAGTGAAAGAGGTTGTGATGTATTTGGGAAATTTTGGAGGCTAGTTCTTTGTGCATATTGTTGTAAGGATATCTAGCTATGATTTGTAATCCACAGAAGCAAAGCACTTTCCTTCCTGAACTACTAAGGATGGAAAAGAAGTCCCCTGGATTGACATTTCTGTATGGAAATCCCAATTTTGTATTCCTGAGACTGTTATTGGAATGGAACACATTTTGCCTCAGAAATCTGTACATAATCTGTGGTTTATAAGGTATTTCGCTGCCTTGGGTCCCATACTGGGAGAACTGTGGATTATACATTAAATTAAAAAATAAATTTGAGAAGAAAAAAGGCCTACGAAGCCATGCATACTTTTAATGTGCACAATTAAAAGTGTGTACATATTTAAAATTTAGTATGCATCATTTTTAAAAGATAAACTATAGGCAGTGGATTATTTAGAAAACAATCTATTTGTACATTTTGAAAAATGTGAAGAAAAATGCACACGCATTGCAGGGAGGGAGAGAGAAATCTCACCACCCAGGATGGAAATGGGATGGAAACTGAATGTCAATGGGAAATTTAGAAACTCAGTGGGATCAAGACTGACAGATTTGTATGTCCTTTTGAAGTATACCTATGCAACCACACTCAATAGTTTTCTGTAATAACAGGCCCTGTCTCTGATGTTCAGCATCTGAGGAAGTCAACTAAGGACTTTATCAGAGGCACTAAATTCGGTGTCATAACGACACCACATAAATGCGAAAGGGCGCACATATCAGATGACGTCGCCCTTTTGCGTTTATGTCCTTGCCAAAACCCATCACATTTTCTTGATGGCTTAAGCTGTCAATAGATTGGCTGTGCCATTTTTTTGCCAGCATACCTGGTGTATGTAACCTCGTGTGTTCCCCCCCCCCCACATACTTACCTCGTGAATGGCCAGACCGGCCAGAACACTCCCGGATGAGATCGCTACATCCAGGTAGGTGACACACTTTTTTAAACCCTTCCCTGGTTTTAAAGTGTGTTTTATTTTTTGTTTTATGTTTGAATTTCCCACACAATGAAGTCTTGCGAGATTTCAAACAAGGAAGTGAATGGGGCATCATTCACTTCCTCCTTCATTGACAGGAAAGCCTTTGCTGGGAGAGCAGGTAAGTGTGGGTGTGTGAGTTCTTTTGCTGGCATAAAAAATTATTTTTTTAAGCCAGCAAAAGAACATTTTAAGGGGCTCGTCTGATAAAGCCCTAAGTCTACAAAAGCTTATGCTACAATTTCTCTCTGTTAGTCTCAAAGGTGCTATGAGATCCCCTTGCTTTCTGATGTCTTCTGTAATCACAGATATCAATCAAATGTTATTGTGCTGCATGAGCTCTGTGCAAGAGGGTTCTTGTGCATGGGGGTGGGGTGGCATCATTCCAACTGGCCATGCTACCCAACTCTCTCTGTTGTTCGTAGGATTGCCAAATACAACTTCCCAAATAAAAAGAGATACATCCCCAAACCAGAAAGCCCACATTTTCATAAAACTGACTTATGTTAATTTATATGTAAATATGAAAATTTAGGAATAATGATAATAAATCATACAGAAATACATTTCATCTCATTAAAGTGAGCCAAGACTGAACAAGTGGTCTTTTCATCTGTTGCTCAGACAAAGTGACCTGTTGTCTAGGTCCTAACTGTTGATGAGAGTTCAGGTCCCTGAGGCTCTCCTTCTTTCATTTCTTTCTTTTTTTTCCCACTTTATTTTTTCGCAAAAGAAAAGAAAAAAAACATTCTCTTGTGTTCACAGTCATACTTTTTTTCCATCCATATTTCCATCATATTTTCTCTTCCTTTTTCTTCCATACATTTCTTCCATTCATTATTCATCCATTTTACTTTATACATCATCTATACATCTGTACATCTATACATCATCATTCTTTGACTTCCTTCCATACAATCTTAAGTACCGGTAAGCAAGATTTTAACTTTTCATCTTATTGATTTCTTCTATACCTCTACCATTACCTCTTCTATCACATTTCTTATTCCCTCTCATTTCGAATTCTCACATATCTGTCTTCTCTTTCATCGTATCTATTCCTCTCTAATCTTTAACACTCCATGATTTTGATTTTATCTCCTTTCCGTCATTTCTATCATTTTCATATTTCTGTTGTCTCCCCTTTTCTTACCATAATATTGTGCTTTTTATAATAGTAACATATTTCTTAACCCCATCACCTTCTCCGTTGTCCTTCCAATATTTTATCATCGGTAGCCATTTTTCCATTGATTTAGTTTTGGGTGTGTCCCTTAACCTGTTTGTTAAACTATGCAGTTCTATCATATCTATCATTTTATTTAACCAATCTGTTATCTCTGGTGTTTCCGACTGCTTCAATTTTTGTGCAATTATTAACCCAGCCACAGTTATCATATATAATGTCACTTTCCAAAACTGTCTTTCATCTTTCTTCTCTAATACACTTGTTATATTTAACAAATATATAACTCAGGTCTTAATTCATACTCAATTTGTAATATCTTTTTCATTATCGTGTGCACTTTCCCCCAGAATTCTTTAATTATCCTACATTCCCGCCACATATGTATAAATGTTCCCTTATTTTTCCGGCATTTCCAACAATTACTTACTGTTATTATTCCCATTTTGTTTAACCTAACCAATGTGTAATACCACCTACTTGCCATCTTTATGTAATTTTCTTTAAGATTCTGAGCTGCCGTAAACTTCTTCGTCTTACTTCTTGCATTTTCCCATGCTTCTAATTCTATATTCTTCCCTATATCTCTGGCCCATTTTACCATATAGTCTTTTACATTTTCCTCTTCCCAACATCTAGACAGTAATAATCAATATAATTTTGCTATTTTCTTATTTTTTGCACACCCCATTATATTTTATCAAGCTCCTTTTTATTCTTTTCTATTCCTCCTTTTTAAATATCTTCTTTACATTTCTCTTTTATCTGGTAATAGGTGAACCAGCTACTTTCCCAGTTTATCTGCTCTCTGGATTTCAATATGTACTCATTTTTGCTATCTCTTATTACTATGTCTTCATACCTCATACTCTGTGCCCTATCTTTCCATTTTCCAAAGAACGTTTCCTGCATTGATATCCAACAAGGAATTCCACTATAAAATTTCACCTTTATTTTCTTCCAAAGCCCTTCCAATAGAACACTATCAGAACTGCTCCATACATACCTATGTATCTGTTCCCTAGTGTGAAGTAGGGATGTAAAGAATATTTACATCTCAAGGAGACTCAAGGAGAAATTTTTTAGAAGGGGTTCTTGAATGTCAGAAAACCCTGACTAAGAGAATCCTCACTTTTTTTCTCCCTGCCTCTGACACTTCAAATGGACTACTTCTCTCCTTTTGCCCACAACACCTTCTTCTTGACCTTGTTGTTGTGTAGTAATGTGGGGATGGGGGAGCAGCCGATCATGGAGGATCATTGCCCACTATGTTCTAATAGCTGGCACACAATGATGAATTCATCCCCCAGGAGGTCCCAAAGGAAGTCTACATTGTCATCTGGTGGCAATCAAAACATAGCTGGCAATGATCTCTGTGTTTGGTAGCCCCAACCACTATGTAAAGAGGTGGGTGGGGTGCCATAGTACGTGCATCAGGAGAGGGGACGTCTGAGTGAGGATAAGCACTGCTGCTTATGTCAGATGAACCAAGGTGACAGTGGAGATCTTCCTCACCCATCTACCTCCCTCCCACCAGCCACTACATGGTTGTAGGTCAAGAAAAAGGGGGGTCTGGAAGTGGAGACTCCCCCCCCCCGAATATGTTTTTCACAAATGCAGTTTTCAAAGAAAATTCCACAGTATGGAAAAATTTCATGAAATTACCGTATATTCCGGCGTATAAGACGACTGGGCGTATAAGACCCCCCCCAATTTCCAGCCAAAAATCTAGGCCTAGGCATATATTCTCCAGATAAGACCACCCCCCCCCCCAATTTGGCTGGCTGGGGGAGCCTTGGCAGCTGATCCTCTTTGTTTCCCAACTCATGAGGATCTCCTCGTGAGTTGGGAAACCGAACAGGATCAGCTGGCAAGGCAACATTCACCCCTCTCTTCAACCTTCCAGTCAAACTGGACTCGAAGGTGGAGGAAAGGGGCGAAAATGCCCGGTTTGCCTCAGCAGCCCCCTCCCCTCCGTCTTGGCTCTTCCGAAGGGGACCAAGGCGGGGGAAGCGGGGCGGCCGCGGCAAACCCCTAGATTAGCCCCCTCTCCCCACCTTCAAGGAAGGTGGGGAGAAGGGGCGAACATGCCCCATTTGGCTCCATAGGGAGGACGCGGGGCCGTGGAGCCAAACCCTGGGATTCGCCCCCTCTCCCCACCATTAAGGGAGAGGGAGCGAATCTAGGGATTTAACTCCACAGCCCCGATCCCTCCTTCTGGGCTCCCTCCTCCAGCGATTCCCCAACCCACAGGACGCTGCCCAGTCTCCTGGTGGGTTGGGGAATGCGGGATGGCCAGCTGGCTGGGGGGGTGGAGGGAGGGGGCTTCGCAGCCACCCCCTCTCCAAAACGCAGCTTTGCGGAAGGGGGGAGGGTAGGCGGAGGGTGAATGGGTGGATGGGCGGAGGGGGCTTCGCAGCCACCCCCCTCTCCAAAGCGCGGCTTTGGAGAAGGGGGGTGGATGGGCGGAGGGTGGATGGGTGGATGGGCGGAGGGGGCTTCGCAGCCACCCCCTCTCCAAAGAGCAGCTTTGGGGAAGGGGTGGATGGGCAGAGGGTGGATGGGTGGATGGGCAGAGGGGGCTTCGCAGCCACCCCCCCTCCAAAGCGTGGCTTTGGGGAAGGGGGTGGCTGGGCGGAGGGTGGCGGGGTGGCTGGGGGGAGGGGGCTTCGCAGCCACCCCCCCTCTCCAAAGCGAGGCTTTGGGCAAGGGGGATGGCTGGGCTGAGGGTGGGCGGGTGGCAGGGAGGGGAGGGCTTCCCAGCCACCCCCCCTCCCGAAAGCCGCGGTTCCACGGCTCACGGCAGGGGGGGTGGATGTGCGGGGAGGTGGATGTGCGGGGGGTAGGGAGGGGAGGGCTTCCCAGCCACCCCCCTCCCGAAAGCCGCGGTTCTGCGGCTCATGGCAGGGGGGGTGGATGTGCGGGGGGTGGGTGGGTGGCAGGGAGGGAGGCTTCCCAGCCACCCCCCCTGCCGAAAGCCGCGGTTCCGCGGCTTTCGGGAGGGGGTGGATGCGCGGAGGGTGGGCGGGGGGCAGGGAGGAGCACTTTGCTTCACCCCCCTGCCCCATCTCCTGCCTCCTTGCTCCGTTTGCAAAGAGGCAGGAGATAGGCAGGCAGGTGAAGCAAAGTATATCCGGCGTATAAGACGACTGTGGATTTTGGAGGGCACTTTTGAGTGCTCAAAAGTTGTCTTATATGCCAGAATATACGGTATCCATTGTCCTCTGTGGAGAAAAAATAATTTAAAGAACATCCCTGGTGTGAATACTCAGTCCATGATCTGAACCCTGCTGAAACTAAAGCTGTGGATCATGTGAATGGAGCCTATAATCTCTGAGGCTTGCATCCGTACATATGTCATAATGAATACTGGAGATGGGGGTGGGGATATAGCTACCAGAGGCCATCCTATCTCTTCCTGCCCACACATGTGCGAGGAAAGCTAGGGAACCTGAGTGCAGTTACCCTTCTGCCCTGCTTGTGGGCTTCCCAGAGGCATCTGTCTGATCACTATGGGAACGGAATGGTGGACTAGAGAGATCTTCGGCTCCTCTTACTGTCAGATGTGCACATTTCTACCCTAATTAACTACACAGAGCTGTGGTTCCATGCTATACAATTGCATATGATTGCACAGATTGTTTGGGTGGAGTCTATATAACTAGTTCTTTTTTTAGTCTTTTCCTATGAGTGTGAGATTACACAAGTGGCCCCATAACTCTCTGCAAATATTTCACATAAATTAGTCCCTCTTATTGCTGATACATCAAGATTCACAATTCAGTGCACACAAAACTTCCTGAATCATGTTTTTCGTAGTTTGTACTGATTTTACCAGCAGGAGTACCCTTTTCTCCACTCCTTTTTTTCAAAGATGACACAGCATACTGAGATGTTGAGCTATGTGAGTTTGTGCCCTCATGTTAGAGTCTGAAAATATTCCCAAGATAGGGGAAAGTTTTACTGAAGCTGACCCTTCAGTGTTTGCATTAGATTGACATTTAGGTGGAGTCTTTTTGAGCTGTCTTGTCTCTAATTCAACTGCCATCTTGCTGAAAAGAAGCAGTTCTGTCTATGACTTGTGCTTCTGGACTTCAAGATGAGGCTTGCATGGTCTCAACAAATTCTGGTTATAATAAATCAAGAACTATTTTCCTGGGTTCACAGACTTTTGTTCAGACACACAAGATCCACATGCTCTTGTATAAACCTGCCCAACCTTTACAATTAAGGCCAGGAGTCCAAGCCCTCCTCTCTGTCCCGTGTGGGAATGTGCAGATACAGGAGACAGAGCCATCCATATGATGGCATCAGAATTGTGGAAGCTCTCGTGCCTCATGAAGATCTTCCAGGCTCCTCTGTCTCATACTCTTTTTAGATGCTTTTTGAAGGTGTTGATTTCAACAAACTTTTAAGGTTTCATTATTCTGCTGTTTTAACGAATTTGTGATTGCAGCTTTTGAGAGGTTTTTTATGACTGCAGCTCTTACAACTGGTGCCTTTAACTTTAATCATGGTAATTCCAACTAGAATAAATTCATTGAATCAATGGGATGTACGTAGGTTGAGATTACCCCAGTTTGGACTACTAATGGCATTTAGACCTTCTGGTTTTATTGCTCCTGCTTTTTCCGATTTTATACATAGCTTTAAAAAAATCTTGGGGTTTTTTGGTTCTGCTTTTTTTTTTAAAGAAAAGTGGCCTATTATTATTATTCATCTCATTATTATTAATAAAGAAACCTTACCCACTGAAGTTTACGGAGAACTGAATACTTAGCAAGCTCTTAACAGAAGGAAGAGTAGTCTATCGCACACTGGTGTTTGGTGGCAGTGAATCTGCTCTGAGTTTTAGACACAAGCTATCCAAGGTGCTGAATCAAGTGTGAGGATAGAATTCAGCACTGTAGATAGTTCCTTTGAAATATGAACTAAAATCCAGAATGGATTCACTATATCACTGATATGGAAGTCACCAGCTGCCACTGCTAAGATACATAGGCCTTCAGAGAGAAGTTTGGGGGACTCCATGAATACATCAGTCCTCTCTGGAACCAGGACTGATACTGCCAGATAAGACCAGTGGGAAATTTGAGGCATTTTGAGAAGCAGCCTCTGCACTATACAAGAAATTACATTGATAGAAGAAAGGGATATCTTTGTGTGGATAAATATCCCACACCATGCTGCTCCTAGAAGGGGACGTAGCGGACAGGATGTACATAGTGGAGCAGTGGTTCTTAACCTGTGGTCTGTGGACCCCCAGGAGGCCACAACATCCTCACAGGGGCTCTGCAAAGGACTGAAGGCTGCTCAACCCATTTGACAGGAGCCAAGGCAAAGGCTCTCTGTCTTGGCCTTCGCTTTGCCATTCAATCTGCTCCAACCACAAATTTGCAGGAAGAAGCAGGAGAAAAGCCTTCCCTCCCTTCCAGTACCTCTGATGGAAGGATTAATGAGTAGTGTAATTATGTTGTTGTTGTTGTTTTAAATCTTGAGTTAAGTCTTGGTGGCCCATGGCAACAAAGATATTTAAAGGTGTCCCTGGTAAAGAAAAGGTTAAGAGTCACTGTAGTAGAGCACAGTCAAGGAGCTCAGCTAGCCAAAGTACAAATCTGGACATGTTTACAGTATCAGGGAGAAAGCATAGTGCATGGATATCTAGATAGGAAGGGTGGGATTTATTATTTTATTAATATTTTCCTACATACAATAACAGTTTCATATATTTAAACTCCAAGTGGTCTTGGATGAAACCGATTATCTAGACCCATTTCAAACTGGCTTTAGGTCGGGATTTGGAGTTGAGACTGCCATGGTTGCCTTGACTGATGACCTGCGTCTAAGTATCAACAGGGGTAGTGTGACCCTGTTGGTGCTTTTAGACATCTCAGCGGCTTTCGATATGATAGATCATAGCATCCTCTTGGATCGCCTGAGAGGGTTAGGAATCGGAGGCACTGTGCTCCAGTGGTTCCAGTCCTTCCTCTCGGGCAGGTCCCAGAGGGTGTTGCTTGGGGACAGCTGCTCCAGCAGAAAAGAGCTTACTTGTGCCGTTCTGCAGGGCGCCATCCTGTCCCCGATGCTGTTTAACATCTATATGAAGCTGCTGGGTGAGATTATTTGGAGTTATGGGGCTGGGTGTTATCAGTACGCTGATGACACCCAGATCTATTTCTCCTTGTCCCGATCGTCAGTCTCAAATTCTGATAGCATCTCTCCTCTTAATGATTGTCTTAAAGCAGTAATGGGCTGGATGAGGAAAAACAGATTGAGATTAAATCCAGACAAAACGGAGGTGCTCACGGTAGTGGCCCCAAAACCAAGAGTTGGGTTGCAAGCTCCAGTCCTGGATGGGGTCACGCTCTCCATTAAGGACTGTGTTCGCAGTCTGAGGGTGCTTCTTGATTCATCGCTACAGGTGACTAGTCAGGTGAATGCGATGGTCAGGAGTGCCTGTTATCAGCTTCGGCTGATATGCCAGCTGCGCCCTTTCCTGGAAGTAAGGGACCTCGAGACTGTGGTGCACGCACTGGTAACCTCTCGTCTAGATTTCTGCAATGCACTCTACATGGGGCTACTCTCATGCTTGGTCCGGAAACTTCAGTTGGTACAAAATATGGCAGCCAGAGTGGTCTTGGGAACATCTCAGAGAGACCATATAACTCCAGTATTAAAATCTCTCCACTGGCTGCCTATCAGTTTCCGGGCCCAGTATAAGGTGTTGGTTATTACCTTTAAAGCCCTAAATGGCTTGGGTCCAACTTATCTCCGGAACCGCCTCCTCCCATACAATCCTCCCCGCGCACTCCGGTCCCCTAGGAGGAATTTGCTTCAGCCACAAGAATCTAGGCTGACTGCAACCTCCCAGAGGGCCTTTTCGGTAATCGTCCCCAAATTGTGGAATGACCTGCCAAACGAGATCCATCAGATGACAAGACTGAGTAGTTTTAAAAAGCACTAAAGACGGATCTCTTTCGGCAGGCCTTTCCCAATTAGATCCCGGCCTCAGGGGCTCCTGGCCTCTTTTAGTCTGCTGGCTATTTATTGTATTTATTGTTTTTAAATGTGATTTTAGATAGTTGCTTTTAATTTATATTTGTTTAATATCTTTTTATGGGGGAGGGTGGGGGTAGGTGGTGTTTTAGGATTTTTATCTGTATTGTATTTTAATTATTGTAAGCTGCCCCAATTGTTTTAACAGAGGGGAGGGGTGTAAATAAATAAATATTATTTTTATTATTAAACAAAATACCAAACAAACAAGGGTAAAACACAAAGAAAAGAATAAATAGATAGAAATAACACATAGAAAAGAATATAGATAAATAGATAATAGTTAAAAGTATAGATATATGACTTCTAACTTTCCTTTGAGTGATACACCCATATACAGTAAAATAATCCTGCCTTGCTCTCTGTAAACTAAATCATACAGTTCTTCTAATAACTAATATAAATTCTCAAAACCAACAGTTATTAAGTCATTCCCCCCCTCAAAAAGCCAATCAAGAGTTTCCAATCTTTTAAAAATGTCTCCAATAATTTTTCTCTACTCACACCAGATAATTTATCCATTTCTGCTAACTCATTCAGTTTTAACAACTATTCTTCCACCATATGTACTTCTGGATTCTTCCACTTTTGAGCATGTAACTGTCTCGCTGCCATGAATATTGAATATTCTTCCATGGCTCCTTTACAGTTGTTCATCTATAAGTTCCAAAGAAAAAGTTCTGGTTTTAGCTGTATGCTCATCTTTAATATCGTCTGAATCAAAGTATGTATTTGAACCCAGAACTTTTTTGCCTTCTCACAAGTCCACTGCATATGCCAAAATGTCTCTTCCTGTTCTCATTTCTAACACAGATTTGAAACTCTCTTATACATTCTAGATAACCTTTCTGGCATCATATCTCAATGATACATCATTTCATAAAATTTATCTTTAAGACTGTAACACAATGCAAATTTCAACCCCTTTTAGCCACATCCTTTCCCTTTGCGCCATTTGTATATCCAAAGTTCCTAGCCCATATTATCATACAATATTTCACTTGTTCATCTTCCATTTCAAATCTTAGCAAGAGTTTATACATTCTACCAACCAAATGCTCATCATCTATAAATAATTTTAATTTAAACTGATTTATTTTGTTCAAAACCATAGTTCTTCTTATCTATCTTGAGGCTTTCATACAACTAAAATAAGAAAACTATTGAAAGCTGTATCTCTCTGCAAGCAGTCTTCTTCATCTTAGTTGTATATTCTCCTTGGTAATTCTCCAGCATATCTTGAGATTTAGGTCAATTGCACAGGATCCTAAGATATTAAAGATAACATTATTGACACCTTGGCAAGTTTTTTGGACAGAGAAATTGAGATGGAGTTTGAGATTGACATAATTAATTCAAGAATTGCAAGAGTCAGAAATAGATCCACAAGATGCAATGGTTCATTTTCTCAAGAAATCAATAAGAGATGAAGTCCTGCAGAGATATTTTGAGAATAAATTGAAGATGGATGGTAGATATGCTATAGTGCTTAAAGAGATTCCTGTCAGAATACTGTGTAAGTCAAAGAATTATGGCTTCCTGAGAGATAAATTGAAACAGAAAAAGATACCATTTTGATGGTGAAATCTGGAAGGAATGAACTTTCAAACAACAAAGATTTTGAGTGGATTGGTATGTAGCAAGCATAGAATGGAAAAAAGAACTGGTAACCAGAAATGATTTGATACCAGGATTATTTTAAAAAAAATGATTAGAATATCCTGTTTTTATCCAATGCTTGATCTATGTATGTATATATGTATATATGTGTTAGCCTTCTATGATAGTTATGTTTTTGCCACTGCATGATGAAACTGAAAGCTGCAATAATTTTCCAAGCTTTTCATCACTTCCTTTGCTATGTGACAGCAGGCAGTTTGAATTTCATGAGCCATACAACTATCTGTGTTCTAGGCAAATCCCCTTTCACCTCTCCATTCCATGGCTTGCCCTTCCCTTCCCAGTTCTCATGTGTCATTGTCTCACATCCTCTCCATGCCTATTTTCCTCCATGGTCTACTCTATAGAATTCTCTTCATCTGTGTGATTTTTCCAGCCGTTCCAACCTGTTCTAAGGATCGTGTCTTCATTCCCACAAATCAGAGTTACCTGTTCCACCTCACCACTTTCCCACCCACCATCCCAAATTCATATCTTTACTACATTGCCAAACTGGCATTTGTGATCTCAAGTTGAATATTTGCTGTGTTTTTGTCATGTACTGGCTTTTTCAGACTCTGTGACCAGTTTTAGTTAAAAGCAGAAAAATTTCTTTGGCACAATAATCCAAAGAGCTATCCCTACAATATTGTTGCTCAGAATGAAACTTATTTACAAAGCAATATGTTAAAAAGTATTTACAATCTACAAAAGCTGGCAGGCTATACAGTGATTGGTTATCTATCATCCCCACTCCCAATTCCCACCAGCAGTGAGTGCATCCCATTTTTCTCAGAGCATAGACCAGGTGCAAACTTTAATCAAACAGTTACAGATATAGAGCATATCCTCCCTTCTCCCAGTTAGACTACATACTTGTTAGCAAGTACAAAGGAATGCAAACACAATTAGTCACAAAATGATACAACAGAACTGGCCTTGGCAGGAGTAGGTTATATCTGGGACTGATCCTGACATCCATCTCCCCCAAAGACACTCTTCCCCCCAAGTCCTCCCCCAGGGCCTGGCTTCTCTGGGTACTTCTGATGGAAAGCTTTCAACAACGCCGGAGCTTTCTATGCCTAGCATCCACCTACTCCCTCTCAACTGAGGGTAAGTTCTTCTAGTGGGCGTAATATTGTAAATGTCCTTTGTGGGGCCTAGAGTACAAAATCTCCTCCACCTTGAAGTGCTGATCCCCATTCACCATGATGGAAGTAGGGTACATGACTTGCTGTCTCCAAGCATTGTCTGCTTGCACTGGCTTCAGCAGGGTGGTACCGGTCCCCTGTTGTACTTTAGATACTGGGGTGCTTTAAAATGCTGTTTCCGTCTTACCCCTACCTCAAAACAGCATAAATCCCACCCACAATGGTCCCCAAAGATGATGCTGAGTGACTTGATGTCATTTCTGGTTGTTCAGCAGGGCAGCTGCAATGGCAGGCTACAGCCTTCTGCAGACTTGGAGTGGCCAAAATTGGGAGGTGCAGCCTAAATCCAGTAGTCCTAAATAGAGTAGATCCATTGACTCAATGGCATTTTCATCAGTATTGATTTGTAAACTCCCTTTAATTCCATGGGTCTACTCTAGATAGGACTAACAATTGGGCTTATGCTGTAGAGGATGAAGAGGGCTGCATTGTTACAAACTATGAGAATTAGACCACACTGTTTTAAAGATGCCAGTTCTCCAAGAAAAGATCTATAAGATAATGAACTTCAGTTGTCTTGATAGGCATTTGAAAGAATAATTTGAAAAAAGTCAGAAGGGATGTAGCTCAAAGCAGTGAATTGACCCTAGACTTTCTGGGTGAATGAACACTATTGTTTAAAATAATAAATTGGCCCAATTATAAGCCTCTTTATCAGAACAAGATCCTCACTCAAATTAAACCTCTCAGTAGAAGCAAATTATATTTGAGTGGTTATAGTTTTGTTGGAAATCAGCCAAATACATAGATAAAACTATTTTTTTATTTATGCTTTTTATTAATGCTACTTTTGGTTTTGTGGAACCTTAATGTTAAAATAATTTTGTTCTCACTGCTAATTACATATTAGCAATGGATGGAAAGAGCTTGATAATAGTTTATTAAAGACCTAATTTGCTTGAGATGTTTTCAGATAAAGAGTGTTTCTGGCAACACCCAGGATGTGAGTCATAATTTGAAAAGGAACTTTGCTGTCACGGTGCCTTCCTTCTCACTCTCCCTAGCTTTTCTAACTCTGAAATCTCATTGGGGTTGTTCACACAGTGAAAATACCCCTCACAGAATTTGCTCAGAAAACGAGCTGTCTTAATGGGATCCTGCATTGTCTCATCATATTGTGAAGGAGGGTGGCCCAAAAGAGGAAAAACTACGTGAGAAAAGCCTTTGTGGCTTTTCTTGGCTTTTTTTTTTTTAAAAAAACTCCACAGATATGAACATTTTTGCTCATTAAGACAGGCGATTCAACATGAATCGCTTTCCCATGCAGGACACAGTGCAAACCTGATTGGCTGGGCGGGCGCAGGGGCTGGGGCTGGGTTACAGACAAGCACCTGCTGCCGCCATGTTGGATTTTTTGCCTTAGTGAGTGATTGCTAAGGCGATAAAATTGAGGTGCTATCTTTTTTTCTTTTTGGGGAAAGGTGAAATATCACTTGTGCACACTATAGAAATAGGGTTGTTGTTTTTTTTTTAAAAAAAGGTCATCGTTGGCAGATTTAAAAACGTGAGTAACCAACTCATTGCCACTGTCTCAGCTACAGGCATGCCAAGTTTGTGGGGGGCTATAAAACCATTAAGACAGGTCGCAGCTGCTGTGACTTGCTATTACTGTGGAGCAGTCCGTCTTTTCCCCTTTGTGTAGACGTGGCCATTGTTTTAATAACAAAGGTCATTCAGTGATTGGCTAAGCATGCCAAGGTGGACTCTACAGGAGACTTACCCCATCCTTGGATCTGATCTCTAGCACACTGAGCAAAATTCAGGCTTTTGTGCAAAATTGGTTTATGCTGCTGCACAGTAAATGGTTAGCTGTTGCTCAACATGGTTGTTGCCCATCATTTGTTGTGGAGGATTCCAGGCGTTTTTTCTTGTAGTAGTAAAAAACCTTATGTAGTCTTCCAAAAGCAGCAAAATAAATAAACATTGACAAGGGTATGTATGAGTGCATTATTGTAAGGATGGATTGCTCCCTCGGAGCCTAGCCCTGAGCATTGCGATGGAGCCATTTCAATTCTTTGCACAACTTGAAAGTAGGCTTGGGGGCTGCCTGAAGCAGAAAAAGTTTTCCCTATATCCTGGACATTTAATCTTTTACACATTTCATCTCTTCCCCTTCTTAAAGACACAAACACAAACCCACAAGGGTTTAAATTAGGTGGTATGAAAGCCACACAATTGGCAAAAATCTAATTACAGTGTATCTGTTTGCATTTCTGACTGCTGGTTTTCTGCAGGGTGCCCTAGGATCAGAGGCCAACTGTGCATGGGAAAGAGAGCACTTAGCAGCTCCCATGATCAGTCCATAAACATGAATCCAAACTTGATCTTTAAACATGGATCTTGAAAGCCAGTGTGATCATTCAAGAAGATGATGCCAATATGGGACATCTGAGTTCATATCCCTCCCTGCTCAGCCAAGGATTGTCTGTGGATGTTTGGCTAAGCCAGTATCAAATGACCAAAGAAGTTAGTTCATTTTTAAATAACCAGCCTCACAGAAATACTATGAGCAGGGGCATTAAAGAATAGAATATATTGTAGATTGTAAATTACTTTCCATACTAAAAGCAACGCAGAGATACCACTCTAATCTAGTAAAATTGCTGTGCACAAACTTTAAAAGGTAACAATATACAGTACAGCCCCTGTATACATGGAACCGTTATAAGTGGTTTCACTTACCCATGTTTCTCTAGGCATTTCTAGGTTCTCCAGTGAGATTCTATGGTCAACTTCCAGCTTAAGCATACCATAGAATCATGCTGGAGGACCTAGAAATGGCCAGAGAAGTGTCCTCTCTAGGAATTTCTAGGTCCTCAAGTACGATTCTATGGTGTCCTACTTGGGCTGGAAGTCATTCATTTCAGTAGGGTTCACTGTTATCCACAGTTTTGTGTTTCTATGCTAAGTCCAGGAATGCATCCCCCAAGGGGTACAGGGATCCTATTGTTGCTTAACTGTAGGATTTATTATCTGGACTAATTTTGGTGTACAAAGGACTTTTAAAAAGCAGTAGTTCCCAAATTTTGGTTTCCTATTATAGTCAAACCTTTTCCCTGGAGATTTTCAGACTACACTGTTATAGTGTTACTATTCCACTTTAACTCCTCCGGCTTTCTCCTGTGGAATTCTGGGGTTTGTAGTTTAGTGAGGCCTAAGATCTCTCTGGCTGAGAGTTGTAAATGCCCCTCCCTAAACTGCAAATCCCAGGATTCAAGAGGAGGCAGCCATAGCAAATAAAGTGGAATAGTAGCACTATAACAGTGTTGTCTGAACATCTCCCCTGTCTCTGTTTCTTCTGTTCTACTCTACTCTGATTCTTCACCAGCTTTCTAATATGAGAAGAATCATGGAATGTCAAGATGGATATTCCAGAAATATGGTCCTAAATGTAATTTTTAGTCTAAACTAGAATAGAGTCATCGAAACATGGGAACTTGCTTAAGTATTGACTTCCTGTGTTCCCATTGGGCCTGCTCTTTTTGGATCTAACATTAGATTTAGGTCTTAAGAGTCTGTCAGAAATCTTGGCAGGTGACATGAAAAACAGGCCTGTTAAAAGACTGTATCTTATGGAAAAGGTGACAGGCAGGACCGGTTTACGGAATTTTGGGGGGCCCTGCAATGCTTTATTTTGGGGGGCCCATATGTTTATCTCAGGTCAATGTAACCTAACTCAGCCTAAGCTATTCATAGTACAGGATATTCAGATTATAGTAATAATGTTTTTGCAGGAGGAGGGTTACTACAAGCCCCCCCCCCTACAATGATGGTGCCTCCTGTGGATGCTGACTCTGCTGGTGCCTTAAACCGGCCCTGGAGACAGGTTGTCATGTTACATACTGCCCAACTATCCGGCATTAGCAAGGACATTCTGGGTTAAGCTTCTGCCATCAAACTTTTTCAGCTGCTTTTAAAATGTCCCAGTTTCTCTCTCCTCCTCCCACATTCACCCTTTGTCCTCAGCTTGCTTCAGTTGCTACAGACTGAGCTCAAAGTACAAAAGTAGCTTGTACTCAGTTAATTCAGTAGGGAGAGGAGAGGAAGGATGGAGTCTTGCCTATCCCAGAAGGTTGAGGCAAAAGCAAACTGATGCAGCTTGTATGTGTTTTCCTCATAAATAACCTTGGCCATCTTGACCACACTCTGATGTTACTTGGCCGTGTGTGTCCCAGTTTTCATCTGTGAAATGTTGGCAGGTATTATTTTATTTCATAGTATCACAAAATCATAGAGTTGGCAGAGACCATGAGGGCCATCTAGTCCAACCCCTGTCAAAGCACTCCTGATGGATGGCCATCCAGCCTCTCTTTAAAAACCTCCAAAGAAGGAGACTCCACCACACTATGAGGCAGTGTATTCCGCTTCCGAACAGCTCTTACTGTCAGGAAGATCTTCCTAATGCTTAGGTGGAATCTCTTTTCCTGTACTTTTAGTTAATTGCTCTGTGTCCTAGTCTTTGGAGTAACAGAAAACAAGCTTGGTCCTTCTTCAATATGACACCCTTTAAACTTGGCTATGATGTCACCTCTTAACCTTCTCTTCTCCAGGCTAAACACACACTGCTCCCTAAGCCACTCCTCACAGGGCATGGCTTCCAGACCTTTCACCATTTTGGTCACCCTCCTCTGGACACATTCCAGCTTGTCCATATCTATTTCAGGTGAGGTCTAACCAAAGCAGAATAGAGTAGCACTATTATTTCCCTCGATCTAAACATTCCTATAGATGCAGCCTAGAATCACATTGGCTTTTTAAACTGCCACATTACACTGTTAACTCATATTCATCTTATAGTCTACTAAGAATCCTCGATCCCTTCCACATGTATTGTTGTCAAACCAGGTGTCACAACCATCCTATATCTCTGCATTTCATTTTTTTCTGGCTAAATGTAGTACCTTACATTTCTCCCTGCTGAAATTCATTTTGGTAGTTTTGGCCCAGCTCTCCAATCTAAGGTCATTTTGAATTCTGTTAATTGAATTCTGTGGTACCCCACTAGTCACTTCTCTCCAAGATGAAGAGGAGCCATTGGTGATTACCCTTGGGTTTGTAACCAATTACAGATCTATCTAACAGTAGCATTTTCTAGCCCACATTTTACTAACTTAATTGCAAGAATAACATGGGGGACTTTGTCGAAGGCCTTACTGAAATCAAGATATGCTACATTCACAGCATTCCCTTCATCTACCAAGCTTGTAACTGTCAAAAAAGAGATAAGATTAGTCTGACATGACTTGTTTTTTAAAAAACCCTGTTGACTTTTAAAGATCATGGCATCCCTTTCTAAGAGCTTACAGACTGCCTGTTTAATTATCTACTCTAGATAATTAATCGTAACAATGTAATTTCAGCCCCAAAATAATGGAAGTAAAAAGAAATAAGAAACTGAATTTTCAAGAACCCTCTTTCTAGTATCCCTTTCTGACAACATGTTCCTTCTTTTTATCACGTACATGAATTCCTAGTAATTTATTGTGTCCACGCCTGGAAGGAAATGCTTCATTCTGTCCTGGGTGGAGTGTACAAAGAGAACCTTACCTATTACAGAAAGATTGCAATATATGCCTATCCCCTGAAGCTTGTTTGATAATTTATGATTAATCATGTGATGTCCATAACTCATTCCTCCAACTGAAGTTGTGACTCTCTTTTTATAGTCCATGGAGAAGCTAGGGTGTGCATGTTACCAAGTGTGCTACCTGAATATCAGGTCCGTATCTCAATACTATATCTCTGTCTTATTTGATGGGGGCCCTAACAGGCTGCGAGGAAAACCCCCACAAATAAATAATAAATATTTGCAATTGAGTGGGAACCAAGTAGAACAGGTTTTAGAAGCACAATCAACTACATAGCCATTTGCTTGCATATGTTTTAGAAGAAGAAAAAGGCTACGTTTATACTGAAAGTTACATTGAATCGTCAACTAGACATTTTGTTTCCTGAAATAGTAAAACATGCCATGTAGGTTAACCAATTTTTTCAACAGGGTGTCTTGATGTGTCATAGGAAGTTTTCAGACTGCATTGTTATAGTGTTACTATTCCACTTTAACTGCTCTGGCTTCCTGCTGTGGAATTCTGGGGTTTGTAGTTTAGTGAGGCCTAAGAGCTCTCTGGCTGAGAGCTGCAAATGCCCCTCCCTAAACTGCAAATCCCAGGATTCAACAGGAGGCAGGCATAGCAAATATAGTGGAATAGTAACACTATAAAAGTGTTGTCTGAAAATCTAGATAGAGGATGTGAACATTTGTGAGCATTGTTTACACCACTATTAGCACAGCACCACAATTCTAATAGGTATGGAAAGTTGCTGCACACATATTAGGGATGCCAGATTGAAAACTGAAAACTGGAGAGAGCTTCTGTACCTTTAATGGTTGTGCAGAAGAGGAATTTTCTGCAGTGTTGCTTATTAAGCAACCAGGTAACAAGCAACACTTGCTGAGATCCTGCTCCTATGTAACTATTCCAGTTACAGAGGCAACCTCCAGTTTTCACTCTGGCAATCCTAATGCAAGTTGCTTTTCTTAATTTAAAATCAAGGGGAATCCCATCTTCAATCCTGATTCTGAGCTAATCAAACAGAATGGACATAACAATGGCCTTTGAGGCTGGCTAAGTCATTTGCTAGGAGGAGGTAGCTGCCTCGGGCAATACATTTTGGAAGTCATTACAGAGTAGTGACTCCTTAGTTATCTGATTTGTTATTGTTACATTTTTTGTATAACTTGGCTGGCTTTGGTTACTCTACACCATAACTTGGGTATGGAACACCATTTGTTGCTCTGCCTCAGGCAGTAAAATGTGTTAAGACTGCTCTGATATCCTCTCAGACACTTTATTGATTGGTCTTAATGTATTGGTGGCTTTGGACAAAAACTATGTATGAAATGGATTCATGTAGTAAGTAAGAAATTAAAATCAAAGATAGCTGAGTTGGCTTAAAAAAAAAAAGGCCCAAAATGTATACTGGATGAATACCTTTTATTAGGCTATCTTAAATGAAAAAAAACACACCCCATGGTATAAAGGTACAAAATATAGATACCATTGGCTAGACAGGGATGCAGTGGAAAACAACATAATATTATTATCCATGTGAATAATCAAAATATATGCTGGTTTTTTTTTTAATGGAATAAGACTTTTAAGTTTCTTCTTAACAAAAGTACTGGCTTAAATCTTATTGTTAATCCTAACTAGTGTTAGAGCCATTGCATCAGTCGGATTCACCTGTGATTTGGCTCACCATTTAACTGTTGATTCAATGGGTTTACTGTAATTGGAGCTAACCAACAGGATTCTAGCCAGTGCTGAATAGAACTGCAAGGTCAGGAGCATCCCTAGCCCTGAAATTCTAGGGCCAAAGCCCTGAGACCTAAGGACAATCCTTCATGTTGTCACATGAGGCAAGTCTGGTGTTTTTATTAATTATCAATCAGAATCGTTCAGAGCAGGTAGATCAAGTAAAAAAAAGCACCACTTTTTAAAATGAAAAAATACTTATCTGGTTGGAAATTAAGTTTTCCAAGCATTTTATTTAATGATGTGGGGGATGTTTTCTCAGCTCTGTTTTTGTGGGCTGGTCTAGATGAAGAATGAAATGTGAGGTGGTGTGCACATACACTAATTCGCAGCAGCTTTCATCTGTCTCAATTATTTTTTGGTAAGGTTGCTGGTGTGTGAAGCTTTGCATGTTTGCTGTTCACACTGAGCCAGGTCAGCGAATCAAGATGGCAGGCATGAGTGAATTACTTGTGGTTCTATACTCCCTAAATTGCCCCTGCTAAACAGTATTAAAAAAAAACTAAATAGAAGGTGCAGAAGAACAATTTTCTGCTTAAATAATGAAAAAAAAAAGAAGGAAAGAAAGACTGTTTCATTGCCTGTGCACACGCTCACTACAGTGACAATCCAACATGGTGGATCTGCTTTCTTAGCAAGCTCCACCCCCCTGTGCACAACTGACCAATCAGTTATCCTCTTCAGCAATGCTCTCTGATGCGATTTAGTTGCCCTAACATGTGGGGGTGCTCATTTCCTCCGCAGTTATTAAAAAACTCAGGAAAAGTCCCAGAACCTTTTGCCACAGACTTCCCCTGACTTTCCTCCCCTTCCCTCCGAAAAGGATGGAACACTGCAGGATCCCATTTGAACACATGGGATTCCCTGCAGATTCCATGAAGATTTATTTCACCATCTGGACTACCCCTGTATCTTTCTAAGCACTGCTTTTAAGAACACATGGAAGTTGTAGTGCATCAAATATAATTTTCTAAGATGTGCTTTGAACAGGAATAGACAAAGGTTTCTGAGCATTGTTCTGAGCACTTTGCCAAGCACTGATTTTAACAGGTGGAAGTTATATGCCAACCAAATAAACTTTTCTAAGTAAAAATAAAGTTTTTCAAACTGTTTTAATGGCTTGTTCCCATTAACCAGTGCCTCTTACATTTTCTGTTTTGTATAGGCAGATTATGGAATCCTCCCTCACCCCCTCCAAATAATCATCATAATTGCAACAGTAATCACAGGGGTGCAGGGAGTGGTGGTGGTGATGGACCAAAATGCATGTTGATTCAGAAGTAAGCCATATTGAGCTTATTTGAACTTACAACTTTAAAATGTGGAGAATCTCACATATCCTACCCATGGTTTCAAGGTTCTCTGGGGTGGGTGGCAGGGAATGCAGCAAAAGAGAGAATGGTTGCAGAGAGAGAATGGGTGGGAAGGAAGGGAAGAAAGATTATGTGTGTAGCTAGGAGAAGTGGAAGTAAGAAGAAAAGGAGGATGAGAGAAAGTGAGTGATGGAGAAGGGGGGAAAAGAGAAATGTAGCAAAGAGAAATGTAGAGAGAGGAGAAAGCATGGGACCTGGAAACTCTAGAATACTAAAGTTGTAGCAGTTCTTTATGTGAAATAATTTATGTTTTGGATAAACAGGTACATTCCAGATTTGGGATGTTTTGTCTTATGAAGATGCTACTCAAATCTGATGTGTGGAAAAACCAAAGCATGGAAATGTGGCTTGATTTCTGCCTTTTCTTCTTAATATCCATCTTAAAATATTCAGGGCATATTTCTAAATGGGAAGGCTTGAACATTTCTGCATCGTGTCCATCAGCCGAACCAAACCTCCCCAGCCTCACAGAAATGCATTTCTTTATTTAGAAACAGTTTGAGAAACAGCAAGGACTCCCACTTTTCAAAAGATCGATTCCAACACAGCACACGTTTATAGAGCAAAATAGCTTCAGAGCTGTCTCACGGATACTGAGATATGTCTTCATAATAATACCTCAGGACCATAGGTTTTTAAGTTATTTTCTTTCCTTAGTGCAATGCTCATTTTCAGAGCCAGGTTTTGTGGCTTTTGTGTGCTATTGTAAATCAAAAATCAGTTCAGAGAACCCAGTGCAACAAATGAGGCTTATTGGATTATCAACCTCAGGAACCATAGGCTGTAGCAAAGTGGATAGCATGATCAATCACTGTTTATAGCCATTTATTTAATAGTTCAGGAGAGGGTTTAAAAGAAACAATTGAGCTGGATGGGTGAAAAATACTTCTCAGTAATCTGAAGATAAGAACCAAATTAATTAGCTTCTGAGGTTGAAATGATGAAACCATTTACCTGGAACAGTTCAGTTGAAAGCCCTATATCCCTTTGTCTCAGAACGGATGAGACAGGAGTTTGGAAACAGCATACAAGGGCTTCCCACATCCCTTGTCAGCATGGGGAATTCTTGCTGTCTTCCTACAGATAGCCAGATAACTACTATACAATGCCCACATCCATTCTCCTTTTTAAGTACCTCTTTTAATCTGTTACTGCCAGCAAAAAAATGGATCAGGCCCCACATATCTGCAGGAGCCAGTCCCAGCAGACTGGCCCTCACTGCTCCTTCTGGTCTCCCTGGCTCTCCTGGAAGGCAGGAAGGAGCCCCACAGCATGTGACCAAGGCTGGTCACATGCAGGGGGCCTTGGTTACATGTTGCGGACAGCATCTTTGATGCCAGAAGAACATGGAAGATGGTGATGGCTGCAGTGATGGGGCTGGTGTGCCCATCAAGACTTCCTCCCATTTCATACAGATAACGGGGGAACAATGGTCCTGATTTACAGTCAGGAGATGTGTAGATGAACCCAATATTAGAAAATATCCAAAAAATGGTGAAAAAAACTTGTTTCTTTAATGTTGGGAAGCCTTGTTTTTTGCCATTCCTCCCCACAAAAAAATGCAAATTTTGCACAGAATAAGTCCCCAAGTACAGCGTTCTCCACACTCAAAGTTGCATTTTATGCACAGGAAATAATACTTCTGAGCACAATATGCAGTTTTCTACACAAAACGCTGTTTTCTGTGCAAAAAAAATCTCCTTTATTCACAGAATAAGTTGTAAGGAACAAATCATCTTTAAAAAACTGCACAATTTGCAGTGGGGAGAAAACTGCTAATATTTCTCATTGGTTTGGAAGCCAATTTGTGATTATTGGAAAACGGTATAGGATATAGACGTAAATGTATAAATACATAAAAAAATCAGGAAACAGATATCTAGATTAAAATAAAAGGGCGGAAGAAGGTAGAAATCAGGAGCATGGAACTGATAACCAAAGAATAAGAGGAAAATAACATATTTAGAGATATTTAGAGATAAACAAGTAAAAGAGAACAGAAAATTAATGATAACTGTTATGGACGGGTAAAAAAAATGAGAGAAAGAAACAAAAATAAGTGTACAAAGCAAATATAAAGGAATATAAAGCTTAAGGATGATTATAATGATTATGTGGCATAATGGTACAAAAACGTAAATGTAATGGAGGAAGGAAGATGAAGATATATATATCAGAGATGCTGTGCTCAAACGAGGGGATAAAAGGGAAGTCAAGATGGTACGAGAGGGAAAGGAAAATGACGAAAAGAAGAATGAGATAGCATGTATAAAATGGTGAGAGGAAGTAGTGAGAGAAGAAAGAGAGGAGCAGTAGAGAGAGAGAGAGAGGGTGGAGGGTAGAATGGGAGGGAGGTGGAAGTTTGAGAGAGGTGTAAAGATTGGATATATACTAGAGGGAAAAAGGTATGTATGCATTTGTATGTATATGGGTATGTATGAAATTGTAAATGATAAAAATATAAAATAAAAAAAATATTTCTCATTGGTTCTTTGAGAACAAAATTAGTAGAAAATTACATGCCCCCCAAGAACAGACAGGGCAAGACTATCAGATCCATGAAAAAAATTTCTGTTTTAGACACCATCTCCCAGAACCTCCCACCCAGTCTGACTATAGCCATGCTGGCTGGGGGACTCTGAGAGTTGTGGCGTGAAAAAGTCACCTCTCTGTGCTCTATTGGCTGTGTATATGTGTGTGTGTGTTTGTGTGTGTGTATGTATGTGTGTATATTAGCACAACATATATTAGCTGTTAGTCCCTTTGCAAGAGTGTTGCACTTCCAGCAAGTTAAACCCCTACATGGGAGTTGTGATTTCCCACAATTACAAGAATGATAGAGGGAAATGATTTCCTTCAATCAGAACAGACAAACTGTTCTTTTGGGAGGGCAGTCCTTCCTTTTGAGCCTGCAGCTGACGTGTTAGGAGACACTAAGTGACAGCTGTGGTCAGATCTCACTTGCAAGACCAGGTGATGACAAATTGTGCAGCACCATGCTGGGCAATGAGGGACAAGGGAAGAGAGGGTGTGCAGCTCCACTGTACTTTACATCAGCAAAGTTGTATAATTAAGGTCAGGAACTTAGCTCTTGAACTGACACTGAATGGCTTCAACTTCAGAGCAGTAGCCGGTATCACAGGAAGTGACACAGTTTCTCAGTATGACCAAGTTTGCTTTGGCTTGGAGAGGCAAAAATGAAGAAAAGACAACATACACCAACCAAGAGAAAACTCTGGCTTTTGTAACTGTCAAGTTCATAAACATCCAGCTTTGCTAAGGTCCCGGTGGTTTGGGGCTTTTAAAAAAATACACATGCTAGAGTTACCTCCAGGTCTTTAGGGAATGTCCCCTGTGCCAAACAAAGAGATGGACATAGTACATAGGCATGCAGCTTTCTGCAGGCAGATCATAACACAGAAGCACCATGATGAATCAGGCAAAAAGGCCTCTCCTCCAGCAAGCTATTCCCACAGTGGCCAACCATATGCCTATGGGAAGCCCACAAGTAGGATGTGGAGGCAGCAGCAGCTCCTTGCTTATGTTCCTGGCAGGTAGCCTCTAATACTGGAAGTAATATGCAGCCACGATGGTATGTAGCAGCTGATCACCCATGTGCATTAGACTGCTGCACTGTTGCAAATTCATCCATATCCAATCTTTATGCACATAGCAGCTGGCTGAAAAGAACAGACTACTCTCAGAGTGTCTTCAACACCCCTTTGTATCCTTATTATTGTTGTGTGCCTTCAAGCTGACATATGACAACCCTAAGATGATCCTCTCATAGGGTTTTCTTGGCAAGATTTATTCAGAGTGGGTTTGCTATTGCTTTTCTCTTAGGAGGCTCAGAGAATATGACTTGCCCAAGGTCACCCAGTGGGTTTCCATGACTGAGTAGAGATTTGAACCCTGGTCTCTCAGAGTCCTAGTCCAATACTCAAACCACTACACACAGTGACTCTCTTCTTAAGCTGCTGAGGAATAATGGGCACGTCTAGTATTCATTATTGAATATTTCAAGGATGTACAGGAAATATGTAGGGATCTATCAATAGTAGTGATGCAAGGAATAGTTGTTATTTATCAGCTAAAAAAGCCAATATGATACTAGGCTGCATCTATAGGAGTATAGTGTCCAGATCAAGGGAAGTAATAGTGCCATTCTATTCTGCTTTGGTCAGACCTCACCTGGAATACTGTGTCCAGTTCTGGGCAGCACAATTCGAGAAGGATATTGACAAGCTGGAACATGTCCAGAGGAGGGTGGCCAAAGTGGTGGGAGGTCTGGAAGCCACGCCCAATGAGGAGCGGCTTAGGGAGCTGGGTAGGTTTAGTCTGGAGAAGGTTAAGAGGTGACATGATAGCCATGTTTAAATATTTGAAGGGATGTCATACTAAGGATGGAGCAAGCTTGTTTTCTGCTGCTCCAGAGATTAGGACATGGAGCAATGGACTCAAGCTACTGGGAAAGTGATTCTACTTAAACATTAGGAAGAACTTCCTGGAAATTAAGAGCTGTTTGGCAGTGGAATGCACTGCCTCAGAGTGTGGTGAAGTCTCCTTCTTTGGAGGTTTTTAAACAGAGGCTGGATGGCCATCTGTTGTGAGTGCTTTGATTGGGTATTCATGCACTACAGGGGGTTGGACTAGATGGCCCTTGTGGTTTCTTCCAACTCTATGATTCTATGATTCTATATATTCAGGGATAAAATGGTGTCCCTACATTTGGGAAACCGACTGAGACAAAGGAGAATGACTTCAAGATTCTTCACAGTTTTAGACATCTTTCAGGACAATTTGTGCAGAAATGTAGTTTTTCAACAATAAAGATTTGTCCTGAAGGATGTCCTGAACTGTGTATCATGGTCAGGAACTGCATAGAATCTCTTGTATTCTTGAGCAGCGGAAATTATTCATGCTTACATATGAGGACAAAAGAAGCATAGATTTGCAGGATATCATAAAGGATAGTTTAACAATAACAACAAAATGACTTTGGGCACTATAAATTATACTGATGAAAGAAAAGAAAGCTGGATTGTGTGGGGGGAAGGGTAAAGAAGAATGTATTTTGTGTGTGTGGAACAATTATAACTTCCATTCAGTTCTAAGTTCCTGGCTCAGAAAATGGGTTCATGTCTAAATTCTTGAGCCTCTTTGAAACACACTCAAATTGGTTGATCTCAAGGTTCTACTTGAAAACAAAGTAAATAATGCAAGCCTGAAGTCTTTCCACACCTGTAATATTAGGTGTGCATGCATGTGTAGATCAAGGTAATGGTATTATTGCCATATATTTCTGCTCTCCATCCTTCTTTAACAAATCAAACACATTGCCCACCCAAAGAATTCACTAAAAGTACTGTAGTCTTTTACTTTCCTGAGCTTAAATCTGTTGTCCCAGAGGTGACACTGATGCTCTTGAGGGTGTAAGTAGAGTCCCTATGAGGATCTGGAGAGGATCCTAGATTTCTTTTATCTGTCAGAGAACTATCTGTGTGTCTTCAGATCTTTCTCATGGAAGGGGAGATTGCTGTTTGGAAGATGCATGAGAAGAGGCCATGGAAGTATCCTTTCCTAGTTCTTTTTCTCAAGGAACCAGGATATGTTGATATTTATTATTGTTTTTCTAGAAATTCTTGCTTAGAATACATGTGTAACAATAAATGTCAGAGACTGTCAACTTTGTTTTTAGAGGTGTATGTGGGTGTGTATTGACAATGCCAAGTAGAGGGAAATCATACAGAGCTGCCACTCCTTAGTGTGTTTTATCCTTAGCGGTATCTTGCTTTTTCTGTCAAAAGCCTTTTAAAGCATCTTTATTTACTAGCTCTTGTCTTCCCCATGCTTCACAAATTGGTCCTGTTTGGATACAGTTTGTTTCCAGGGCTTATGCTCACCCGGTGTGAATGACTTCATAGTGCTCTTTCTGTCAATTTCCTTGGGTTGGCTGGGTTCTTTTAGAGTCTGTTAAAACTAGAACCAGAAGAGTGGAACGAAGCAGGGACATGATGGTTGCAGGGCTGGCCCCAGGTATTTTCTTGCCTGAGGTTATGTCCAAAATGGCCTCTCTCCCCCCTCTGACAGACTGGAGCCAAATGGACTGGATACTGAGTCTTTGGACTTTATCAGACCATCCAAATAAGGCGTCATAACTACGCCACATAAACTTGAAAGGGCATGCATACCAGACAACATCACCCTTTTGTGTTTATATCTTGTCCAAAACCTGTTTTATTGATGGCTCAAGCCATCAATAGATCTCCCCTAGCACTTTTGTGCTGGCATTGCCGGCATTTGAATCTGCACATTATTGTATTCACATGAATGCAGCATCAATGGCCAGTCTGGCAAGAATACTTCTGGCATCCATGTAGGTGACACACTTTTTATGACCCTCCCTGGTTTACTTGTAAGTTTTTAAGTGTACGTTTGTGCTTTTAAAAACTTTCTGAGTGTTCTTTTTGTTTTTGTTTTTGAATTTCCTATGCTATGTATTCTCACGAAAATACGTGGGATTTCAAACGAGGAAGTGAACGGAGCTCTGTTTACTCCTCAGTCGTTGCTGGGGAAGCCTTTAGCATGGATGCAAGGTAAGTATGGCACAGGAGTTCTTTTGCCGGCATAAAAACAGCAAAGTTATGCTGGCAAAAGAATGGGGTTTAGGGGGTTGGTCTGATAAAGTCTTCTGTTCCACACTGTCAGTGGGAAGGCATTTCCTTCCATTGTGCCCAAAAGCACATGGCTCCAACACCTGGCCATTATTCCCCTTGAACTTTTCCAGCAACTTCCCACTCTTCCCTTCCCTCCAGCCTCTGCTACCTGAGGTGACCACATCAAAGGTTGCCATTTGACCTCCTCAAATCTGGATATATAATTTGCACATTGCACAAATTATTCTAATTATGGAAATCATTCTAATTTATATTCTAAGTATACAAATTTAGCACATTAATTGTTGTATTTATTTTCTTCCAATATGTTTGAGCCTCCATACCCTTCTTAGTAGTAACCATCGATCTGAGAGACTCAGTATAATGTTTAAAGCACCAGATTTGGAATATGGAGACCCAAGTTCAAATCTCTGCTCGGTCATGTAATTTACCATGGAACCACAGGCCACCACTACCTCTCACCAAGCCTATGTACATTACAGACCTCCCTTACTTTTTACATTCCATTGCTCACACCCTTCACTTTCCCTTCCCTCCTTCTCCTTCCTTTTTCTTCTCTCATGTCCTTGCAGTACAGCCTTCATTTTCTTCTTGCATGCTGCCATGCACTGCTCACCTTCCCTTACCTTCTATTTCTATCTTCACCTTCACAATGTGCACAAATGATTTTCTTTCTTCTTGAGCTCTGCTGCTCACACCCCTCATTCTCCCTTCCCTTCTACTACTCCCTCTTTTACCTCACCTCATGCCCTCACAATGCATCTCTCCACTGTGAAGTCAAAGGCTTTCAGGGCTGGCATCCATAGGTTTTCTGTGTGTGTTTTTTTTAAATGGGCTGTGAGGCCGTGTTCTGGAAGAGTTTCTTTCTGACATTTTGCATGCATCTGTGGCTGGCATCTTCAGAGAATGAATTCTTTGAAGATGCCAGCCACAGATGCAGGAGAAACGTCAGAAAGAAACTCTTCCAGAACACGGCCTCACAACCCAGAAGAAAAAAAAAAATCCACGGAAAACCCATCCCTCCACTGTCTGGACATCTTACTTTCCCTTCCCTTGTACCTGAAATTCAAGGGCAGACTTGTTCCAGGTAGAAGAATTTCACAGAAGAGCACCTGCACATTGTATTGCATATCTCAGTTTCTACAAGGACTTACTTTTTTAAAATGAAAGCTTGGAGTCCAGGCCAGATCGTGGTCCAAATGGGCACTCAGTGGTCTGCCTAGAATCCAGGTAAAGCCCAGTTAAATTGGGGGTTTGGCAACTCTAGCCACATCACTCCGCCTAATGGTCGGCCCAGTCTTGGGTAGCTGAGCCCCTTGAGGCCATCTCTCTTCTTCTGCCCTACCTCTCTTATCAGAAATACTTCTCTTCAGGAGAAAAATCTTTGTTCCTGACAGATAAGTGTGTAAAGCTGGATCATTCTGTCCTTAAATATTTGTCTTTCATTTCTTCAATCTTTCATCCTGTTCTTCAGGAATGAGTCTATCATAGGCAGCATTTGGCTGTAGGTTTTCAGAATATCAGTTTACTAACTAAAAGATCCCTGTTCTTGACAAACAGATGGACGTGAGGCAAAGTCTTCCAGAACTCCCAAATATTTTATTTGATGAGAGCACCCAGTGCCTGGTTGGTTCAAAACTTGGAAATGTTATGGTTTTGGACAACAACTCCCAACATCCCCCAACCAGCATAGTCAGTGAATTTGGTGAACCTTAGTCCCCCAAAATAACTTTTCCAAGTTCTGGATTAGTTGTCCTTTTTCCATTCAGTGCCAGCTGCTCAGCGGCTAGGTGGAATTGTAGGATAAATGACTTCACCACCAACCTTATGAAGCTTGACAGGATCCAAGATACCCTTTGTCTATATTTCTCAGAAGCAGTCTACCACCAACCACATAACAATACGTCTTATTTTACATTTAATAACCTCTTATCTGGAGACAATTCAGGCTTATGGCTCTGCATATGGAAAAAGTCAAGCTTCTTTCCTAGAGCTCCCTTCAAACTCCAGGTCAGTGTGTTCTCCCAGCAGTGCAGCACATGAGTGAAGCCAACTTGCAGGCTGGGCAAGAGAATGAAAATCAACTCCAGATTCTAAATGAGTGCATTTATTGAAGAATCAAGCTGAGAGACTGCAGAAATAAAATGGTTAAAAATGAAAAATAAATTAGCAGAAGATTAGCTAACTAAAATGTTAGAATGTCTAACCAAAGCAACCTGAAGGTAGAAGAGAACAGGTCCACACAGGAATCTGCAACAGGGATGTGAAGACTACAGTATTAAATTGAGATACTTGAAGAAAAAAAAGGTGTCCAAATATTTAAGACACAAGGCTGAGAAAAACTAGAACAGTCTCAAGATTCTTCATGCATCAGGACTTCATGGGGGGGGGGGAATTATTTGTGTGTGCGCGCGCACACACACACATGGTTTTTCTGCAAAGAAAATAGTTTTTTGGAGGGAAAATACTTGTAAATTTATGCAAACTTTGCACATGTACCACATTTTACGTGTAAATCTTCCATGCAGATCTTGACCTATGCAAAAAGCAATATTTTGTGTAGAAATCTGTGGCCTGTGCAAAAATGATGCTTTTTTGCATAGGAAACATGCTTTCTGTTCCCAAAAAAATCATCTGAAAGGTGCTATTAGTGGCTACGGTAAAAACATACAGGTGTAATAGAAGTGTCTATATCATAGAATCATAGAGTTAGAAGAGACCACAAGGGCCATCCAGTCCAACCCCCTGCCATGCAGAAACACACAGTCAAATCATTCCCAACAGATAGCCATCCAGTCTTTGTTTAAAAACCTCCAAAGAGGGAGACTCCACCACACTCTGAGGCATTGTACTCCTCTTCCGAACAGCTCTTACTGTCAGGAAGTTCTTCCTAATGTTTAGGTGGAATCTCTTTTCCTGTAGTTTGAACCCATTGTTCCATGTCCTAGTCTCTGGAGCAGCAGAAAACAAGCTTGCCCCATCCTCAGTATGACATCCCATCAAATATTTAAACATGGCTATGTTTTCACCTCTGCCCATTTTCTGTCCATTGCATCTGGTTCCCCAGCTCCACCTAGAAAATAAGGATCTTTATATTCATACTTAAGAATATGGATTATCCATGGTAATCTCATGGATAAACTGCTATAATGGTCTTTGTATGGGCTCCCATGATCAAAGTCTGGAATGCACAGTTGGTGCAGCAAGCTCTGGTCATTAACATGAGGCTATGAATAGCTGTTGGCTTTATGATCCAGACAATCACTATGATTAATCCAGAAAACCAACTGAAACCAATTAAAGTATATGATATATGGCAGGGGGAATGATCTCATTGGATCCTGCTATTAATGGCCATGGGAGGACATTGGCATACTATAAGTGTCTTGCTATGAAATTTGGATTGATCAGACTGAAGGCAAAGCCTAGGCTCACTGTTTTTGGTGTGAGATGTTTGCTATATTAGGGTTGTGGTTTTTCTTATGAAACTTGAGATACTGTCATCTAGTGAGAAAAAAACAATTAAAGGAATAATTGTTCACCTCCACTGGTGACAGGAACAGGGGGGATACACAGGGAGTTAGGAATTCAAATGTTCAAGGGTTAAAATGCCAACGGTATAAAGGAATTGCATCACACCTGGTTCTAGTATTATTTTTTTGAATAAGACAAAATAAATAGCATGAGCTATCAATATACAGTGGGCCCTTGGTATTCACTGGGGTTTGGTTCCAGGAACCCCTGTAGATACCAAAATCTGTGGATGATCAAGTCCCATTATATGTAGTAAAATGGTGTCCCTTATATAAAATGGCAAAATCAAGGTTTGTCTTTTGGGAGAAAAAATTCTTTTTGGAGGGGGGAAATAATTTCAAGCCATGAATGATTGAATCTATGGATGCACAATCCGTGGATTCGGAGGGCCAACTGAATACAGTGGGCCCTCAGTATCTGCGGGTTCTGTGTCCATGGATTCGAGCAACCACAGATTGAGCCTCATAGCAGGAGAAGGAAGAGGAGCAGACCCTGCACATCGCCACAGCCTCAGCTACCCCACCAATTCCCAGCCTGCAGGAGCCTGTTCCTTCTCCTCTTCCTCCTGTGTACCACAAGTCTTTGTTTCACCCAGGTAACTGGCGGCAACATCTCACTTTCCTTTCCTGACTTTCCTCCATGCTTCAGTTTCCCCCCTGCCCACATGAGGGTGGGTGGGGGAAGGCAGGCGAGGGCAGGGGGAGGGACTGAAACATAGAGGAAACGGGGAGGGGATGAATGGTCCATGCGTCATTCCCCCCTTGCCCTTGGCCTGCTAACATTTGTGGAGTTCAGGGACCCTTTGCCTCAGCCTTGCATGCCCCAGCCTGGCTGACAGAGACACACATGGTTCACAGGAGGAAGAAGAAGAGGAGGAGCAGAATCCATCCAGCGGGGGACTGCTCTTTCTCTTCTTCCTCCTGCTGCAAGCTGAGTGTGTCTCTTTTGCTCGGACTGGGCATGAAGGCTGAAGCAGAAGCAGCACCGGCCTCCGTGACTGTTAGCGGGTGAGGGCAAGGGGGGGGGACTGAAGCATGGACCACCATGTCTTATTTTCCTCAGTGCTTCAGTTCCTCCCCCTGCCCTGGCTTGCCTCTCCCCCACCTTCACTTGCTAACTGAGTCGAGGAGGAGGAGAAGGCCTCTGCAGGACGGGGTCCAGCAGGGCAGCTGAAGCAGTGGGAGAGTGTGGATTCTGCTCCTCCACTTCTTCCTCCTCCTGTGAACTGTGGGTTTCTCTCTCACTCAGGCTGGGGCATGCAAGACTGAGGCACAAGTGGTGGTGGCCTCCACAACTCAGTTAGCAGGCAAGGAGGGGCCAAGCAAGGGCAGGGGAAGGAACTGATGCACTGAGGAAACTGAGGCATGGATGGTTCATGTTTCAGTTCCCCCGTCCCCTGCCCTCGCCTGCTAACATTCATGTAAGCCACCACTGCTTCTGCCTTAGCTTTCATGTCCCAGCCTGGGAGAAAGAGACACGCACAGTTTGAAGGAGGAGGAAGAAGTGAAGGAGCAGGCCCCTGCAGGCCAGGTGCTAGCGGAGCAGCTGAGGCGGTGGCAGAGCATGGATTCTGCTCCTCCACTTCTTCCTCCTTTTGCGCACCATGTGTGTCTCTTTTGTCCAGGCTGGGGCTCATGAAGCTGTGGTGGAAGCAGCAGCTCTGGCAAGCTGCCCCAGGGAGCAGCAGCAGCTATGGGACATGGAGGAAGCAATGGCAAAACCCTGGCCCTCTGCTGCTGCCTTCATGGAGGAATCTCTACCTGTAGCCACTGCCTGAGCACAGGAGGAGGGGGAAGCATCAGCGCTGGACAGGCTCAGGCAGCTTGCTGAGGAGAAGAGGCTCTGGTGGAGTGGCGGTGGCCTCCACCACCCAGTTAGCAGGCTAGGGCAGGAAGGTGGATGAAGCATGGAGGAAACTGAGGCATGGAGGGTGGCCCAATTAGCAGGCAAGGGGGGAAAGCTAACTTGAGTATCTGCATTTTTTGTTATCCATGGGGTGCAGAGGGAGGCTGGAACCAAACCTGCATGGATACTGAGGGCCCACTGTATATTTTCCAGCTCAATTTTAATGCCAATGACAATGCTTACAATCTCTAATGCCCCATATGAAAGTCAGTAGGGGTTAAACTAGTGGTATGCTTGGCCATTCATCCACCCTTGTGGAACTTTCTGGAGTCACTAATAATGTGTAAATAAAGTTATGAATGCAAATACTTTGTAGATCTGTAGCCAAGAGATGCTAGAATAACAAAAGCATAGGTTAGACTACCATTTTAGCAATGCTTTTATCATTTGCCTGTTAGAATAGAACTAATGATCTAGAGTGGAATCAAGGACTACTTTTAATAAATAATTAATACATTTATTAGTTAATCGAATCCAAGCCTTATTGAAGTGAATGAAAAAAAAAAAAACAAAACCCTCCCACTGATATATTTTTTTTTATTGTGACAGATGTAAGTATTTGGGGAGATTTTCTTGGTCCATATACAGCATCCTTGTGTAGTATCTTATACAGTGCTGTAATCCATAGTAGGGATTCTGGGAACTGTAATCCAAAAAGATTTTTTTCCCCAAGCCCTGGGAGAGAAATTGTATTTAGATCAGTCAAAAAGGTCCTAACTTTTTTTCTCCAAGCATAACATCTATAAATGACCATGACAGTTGTTGCAAGTGGCTATAGCTGGGTCCCTAATGGTTCTGGTAGTATAGTTAGAGTATCGAAGATGGCAAGGCAAAAAAGGTCGTAGGCACAACCACAAGGAGGAAAGGAGTGAAAAGTCAGTAACGGCCACAACAGTAGAAGGCTGGCAGCCCCAAGCCACCATTTTCTCCTGTGCATGGACCCTAGTGGGGTCCTTGGAATCAAGTTACTCTGGAAGCAAAGCCTATTCAAGTTGGTCTGTTGTATGCCCCATGGCACAGGCAAAAATTCAAACCAACTCTTCTGAAATAAAATAGCTCTGAAGAACCCCCCCACCCCCAAGCTACAGCTCACAGCCAGTCCTTCTCCCACTGCTGTTGCCATTGCTACCTCCTCCTCCATGTGTGGTTCTGGAGAAAGTGCAGCTAGCACTGTGCTCTATCTGAATTCTGGCCAACATGTGCTTCAGCTTCATCTTAATCAAAGATTACCATCTAGAATTAATTGTTCTAAGAATATAGTAAGTCTTGAGATAGTAAGTCAAAACTATCATCCACCGAGCTTACCATCATTCCTCAACTAGAAGTAAATACTGTAGTAGGTACTTCAGAAGAATAAGCTTCTTCTTAGTTATGAGCAGATAGACTCTATTTTCATTTCTGGAAAATCTAGGACGCTGGTTATGAGTTTTATCCATTATTGATTTTGTCACTAATAGGAGATTTTCACATGGGTATATATCCCATGGCAGGAACAGAACAGGGTCGGGAAAGGTTTTCCCTTCCGGATGACATTGACCCTGTTCTGTCCTGCATCCATCCTGCTCCCATGACTGTTCCGGAACAATGTAATCGTGATTTTTCATCGTGAATAGACCTCCCATTCCGTTGCTATCACACAATCATGTGTGTGCGAACAGGAACCCCATTCCTGTTCCGAAATGACAGCCATGGAAGGGAAGTCTGTTCCAAGCACTTCCTGGTACGATCTGGACATCCAGGTAAGTGGCACCCTTTATTTTACCCTCCCTGTTTTGATTGTGTGATTTAAAGTATGTTTTTGTGCTTGGTGAACTGATTTTATGTTTGGGGGAGGTTTTTTTTTTTTTAATTTACCACCCGGACATTATCACGCGATAACATGATAACATTTCAGACAGCTGGTCGTAAAAGCAGCCTTACGACGGCTGCATTTACGGCCAGCCAGTGAGGGGAGGTGGAGCCCGTTCCTGCTGGAATTAAGGTAAGTGTGTGAAAGATTTACGTTATTCCATGGCAGGAATGGGAGAGGAGGTGGCGGGGCAGTAACGGGGCATTTTGGCCCCATGTGAAAATCTCCATAGGCTGATCTTCTATGGAAGTGCTTGCTGTTGGTGTATATGTGTTCAAGGCTAGCTCTTTCATTGGGTAGAGTGCAATGTTTGTCTCAGGTGGCAGATGCTGGAAGGTATCAACAAGTTGTTGGAAAATAGTGTGCCAAGTGGCCTGGCCTGTATGCTATAAACTGGCCTCATGTCTCAAGGTATGGTGAAAGACGCTGTCCCATCAGCAGTATTGAAGAAAGGTTCATCTATCAGTCCAGTCAGCCTTTGTAAATGGAACTGGTGAGGATCCTATCTTGTTCTTCATTTCAGGCAGTAAAAATTCTTGGTGTTTTGTGTGTGTGTGTGTATGAGAGAGAGAGAGATTTTCCTTATCTCTTTTTCCAAATACAACTTGCATGAAGCACTCATGTTTGAAAGTTTATCTGCATTCTCCAGAATTGCTTGCCCACTTCACTCATGTGTATATCTTTTCAGCCATCTAGCACATACTGACAATCAGCATTTATTTATTTAGAATATTTATACCCTGCTCTTCAGCCACAAAGGCTCTCAGAGCAGCTTAGAAAATGTTAATTTGATAGTTCCTGGTCCTCAGGTTTAAAATCTGAATAAGACAGGACACCCAAGGAAAAGGGAATGGAAGTGGGGAAGGGAATTATGCCCAGCAGATACTGCAGGCTCTTCTCTCCTTCCAAGGCCAGAACAGTGGTGATTGAGATGGAGGGAAAGCCTCCCTTATAAGATTCCAGACTGATTACGCTGAGCTGTTTTTGCCACCCAGTCTTCTCAATGCCTTCTTTCCTTGCACTCCAGGACTGCAACATGCCTGAGTGATAAGTTCATCTTCCAAGAGCCACCACTGGTTGGGACTAGAGTCAAGCTGGATTCTCTCTTGACTTGTTCTGGGAATATTCATAAAAAGCAGCCTTGTTCATCACTGACTCTCCTTCAGATACACTTTTTTTTTTAAAAAAAAGAAAAAGCTTTTCTGCCTCAGGCTTCATTTCACACTCACTCATGTGATAAATGCTGAAGTTTGCATTTTTTTTTCTTGCAGAAATGTACTAAACAGTCTTGCCTGGCCCTTGTTGGTAAAAACAGTGACCTCACAGAGACAAACTTGGCACTGGTGACTCTTGTTTGCCAATCTGTTGTGTTCATAGGTATCTATGTGACTGAGTTACAAGTAAGCATTATCCACATTACTTGGTAGTCTGACCCAATTTGACCCAACTATGTTTTGCTCCATCCAAAAGTGAAAAGGAGCCTGAACCATTATTAATTATGAATTAATGGTCTCTCCCTCCAATTTTTCTTCTTAGAACAGCAAGTACTTTGCTGTTATTCTGAGGATGTTACCACTGATTTTCCTTGGTTTTTTTTCTGAGCTATGAGGCTGTGTTCTGGAACTATTCCAGAACATGGTCTCACAGCCCGGAAAAAAATCCAGGAAAATCTATGGATGCCGGCCATGAAAGCCTTCAACTTCAGATGTTACCACTGTTGTCAATATAAGCATGGAATTATGAAAATAAAGAATTTGCACTGGCTGTCCTTTTCTCCCAGTTTGGTAACAAGGTAAAGGAATAGAAGAGTGACCCATTTCTTGTAGCTTGTGGGTGTGGATCACAGAAAGAAACGCAGAAAGCAGTGGGCAGGGTTTGAACTGGAAAAACAAAAGGTTTAACTGTGGCACCGTTTTACTTAAAAAACATTTAGTCACCTGGCCTCAGGCAAAGGAGGTACCAGAGCAGAGGTAGGTTGTTTTCTTACCACATACTTTCTTCTTTCCTCTTACTGTCAATAATTGCCAATGAAAAATACAATACAGCCAGTCCTCTGTATCCACGGTTTAAGTATCCAAGGATTCCACCATCCACGACTTGAAAATATTTTTTTTAAAAAATCCAAGAAGCAAACCTTTATTTTTCCATTTTATATAAGGGACACCATTTGACTGTGCCATTGTATATAATAGGAGTTGAGTATTCACAGATTTTGTTGTACACATAGGGTCCTGGGACCAAACCCCTGTGGATACCATGGAGCCACTGTATTGTGCAATATTATATTTTCATGTGTTTTGAGAAATGTAAAACAGTAGCTGGAATCTATTGGTGATATGTGCATGTATAACTTGGGGTTGTGCACATATGTCTTTTTTGGATGTTTCACAAGGAGTTATCCATTACCTCTTTATGCACCAAACATACACACTCTGCCAAAGGCAGCCTTCAAGCCCAGGCAGGTGTTGCCATGGCCATTTCATGGCTGAGGGAGAGGAGTGGGGAGGTAACAAGGCAGCAGATATTCTGGCTGTGATTATACAGCTAGGAGAGGACAACTAAAATTACTCTCTCCAGACCTCCAGTGAGTCACTGAATGTGATTACAGAATTCCTGGGATCATAGTTACAGATTCTCTTGTGGAGGTACACTTCTGAATGTGTGGAAATATCTGAGGCCAAGTTTATATACATGCCCAAGTCCCCATCACCCATTTAGTGTTTCACACATTCAGGTGAATACCTGAACAGGGCTTAAATCTTTCAGGTGTTCAGCTGGGACAACTGTTTAAGCCTGATTTATTTTCAGGGCAGGAGGAGCACATGAGAAGCTGCTTCACTGGCGGTGAAGGAGACTATCCCATATCATGTAACATTTCACAAATGAAAACTGGGACACATGTGGCCAAGCAGCATCAGAGTGTGGTCAAGATGGCAAAAGTATTAATGAGGAAGAAAAGTCAAACTAGGAGAGGCTGCATCAGTTTGCTTTTGCCTAAATCTACAGGGAAGCACAATATTCTGCCCCTTCTTCTCTTTTCGCCACTACTGAGTTAACTTAATGCAAACTAATTTAGCACTTTGAACTCACTTTGCAGCAATTTAAGCAAGCTGAAAACAAAGGGGAAAAGTGGTAGGAGGAGAGAGAAACAGGGACATTTTACAAGCAGCTGAAAAAATGGGCAAAGTACAGTATTAGTCTGAACTGTTCCTGACAAACTGAGACAGTTAAAGGATATGATTTCTTGGTACCGGGATGTGAATGTTTCCATTCAGAATTACTGTGGATGTGGTGCCATTTTCTTATTACCCACAGGAGCTGTATGTTGCAGTATTACATATGTCTCGTTTCCAGTTTTTACCTTTAGCTTTTGGGGTTCTTATGTATTTTTCTTATGGCTTTGTGAATATTTATGCTTACTTTGGGTTAAATATAATTTATTTTCCCTTGAAGAAATCCAGAGCTTGGAAGCTTCTTTTAAGAATATTAGGACATATTGAAGTCATCCATAACTAAGCTATGCTAAGGATGGTGCTGTGCATCCCAGCAAAAACCCATCTCTTGTTATGGATAGTTGCAGCATGTCAGTATATTTGTTCTTCTTTTAAAAAACTCATTTGCCAAGCCCTGAATGATGCATGGATTTACAAATTGTCAACATCCTTCTTCTTGAAAGGGGAGGTAGTTCACTGTGTGTCTTGAGTACCTCTGGGATGCCAGATGTAAAAAATATTTTGTTGCATTTTTCCAGATTATTCCTTTTGTAGTGGGGGATTTCAGCATCTCCCCCATCCATCAAGAGCATCAAGAGCAACAAGCAAGTAATCTCCTGGTAGGAAAGGCTCACACAAATCTGCACACATTTCTGATTATGACCTTTGGGATACTGCATCCATCCTCCTGAGTGACTGTATTCCTGTGTGGTGTGGCAGACAGTCAAACATTTACTTTAGTGATCGCCTTTCAAGATATTTTGATCAGTGGCTATTTCATAGCCTAGCAGTGAGTCTGAGTTTTCTCCAGTCACACAGGAGGCTGTATCTCTGTCTGTATTAATAGTACATCTGCCTTTACTTTGAACCTTCTGCTTTGATCCACATGCATATATTGTATTGTTTGTTGGTGCACTCAGAAGCATATTTAAATGATAATCATTGTTCTCTTTAGGGCTTAAGTGTTCTGAATACAGTTGTTTTGTTGTAGTAGTTAACTGCCTTCCAGTTTGCTTCTACTCATGGCAACCCCATGGATGAGATACCTCCAATACCCCATGTTCTCAAGCACCGTACTCAGGTCCTGCAGGTCCAGGCCTAGGGCCTCCTGGATTGAGTCTAATCACCTAGTTTGCTCTCTTCTTCTCTTTCTTTTTCTGTCCATCTTTCCTAGCATTAGTGACTTTTCTAGTGAGCCATTCCTTCTCATGATGTGTCCGAAGCACAATAACCTCAGTTTAGTCATCTTGGCTTCTAATGAGAGTTAAGGCTTGATCTGTTCTAAGACCAAGTTGTTTGTCTTTCTGGCCATCCAAAGGATCCTCACCACTCTTCTCCAACACCATATCTTAAATGAGTTGACTTTCTTCCTATCAGCTTTCTTCACTGACCAGCTCTTGCATCGATACATGGGGGCTTACCACACTCAAAAGAAAAGCGGCAGAACAGCAGGAATGTTCCATCTTCCATGATGCCTTAACACATGTCGTCAATGTTCTTTTGTTCTGGTTCCATGGAGGACCAAGGTAAAACCACGCCCTTTTGCTAACCAGAAAAAAAAATTAGTAAAAAGATGTGGTTTTACCTCAGTCCCTAATGAGACTGGAATGAAAGAATGCTGGAAGAATGACAACGTCATGTCCTTTTTTTTTTTTTCCAGTTTGCAA
Organism: Gambelia wislizenii; assembly: GCA_030847615.1. Classification (NCBI taxonomy): domain Eukaryota; kingdom Metazoa; phylum Chordata; class Lepidosauria; order Squamata; family Crotaphytidae; genus Gambelia; species Gambelia wislizenii. The sequence continues at coordinate 163,866,127 of JAUMIR010000002.1, forward strand.
CCAGCCTTGGCAGAAATATTCTTTTTCTTTCAAAAATCCAATATTTACTATGTTTCTGCTTATGTAGTAACATGCTGATTCACCTTTAGTCTTTTGCTCAGTGTTTTTATCCCCCCTTTAAGGCTGCAGCTGATTTGATCTTTTCTCTTGGTTGTTGATTTGACTTATACAGTATTTTCTTCCTTTCTTTTTCATGCTTGCTATTTGTACTTCAAATATTTCTATGAACCATGCAAGAACTAGCCGTTCTGTTAGTGTAATACTACTGTCACTGAGCCTTCACTTTCTTGGTCATCTTGAAACACAAGACTGCATAATTTGGGACTTGTTCTTTCACTGACTTTTAAATGCACAGTTTATTACTAATTTCCTTAGTCCTCTCCATTATTTCTCTGTTTCCTCTGCAGTGTGTCAGTTTGCTTGCCAAAACTGAGGGCCAAACTATGTGTAAATGTTTTTTCTCCCTTTAGTAAAATAATAATAATAATAATAAAATAAAATAAAACCCAGAGCAGCCAGGAAGGTGACAATCCAAAGTGAATGTTTGTGTGAGGGACAAGGCAAATAAGCAGTTAAGCATCCACCCCTCTCCCTGTTTATTTTTCCTCTCTAGATTTCAACTGACTCTGGCTGTTTTATTAAAAAAAAAACAGGGAAAACATTCTGGCAACTCAATGTCACTTGTACTTTGCCCTTAATTATTTCAAAGTCACTGTTTGTTTTAGGGCAAAATAATCGGTGAGCCATTTTACAGTTATTTGAAAATCATCTTCTTCTCCTATATCTGGGATTGTGTCAAATACACCTTGGATTCTCCTCTCCTGTTTAACACAATAACAAATCTATTGTCCCTGTATTAGCGAAAACACCAAGGGCCATCTGGGGTCTGTATCCTACCCTTGGCCACAGCTCACACCCATTTGTGGCAAAGCACCAACGTCTATGTGAACTTCAAGTTCTGGCAACACATAGGAGCAGGCATTTTAAAACTGGAGAAGCCAAAGAGTTTGTATTTCTTAACTCCTGCTGCATAAAGCAAGGCAGTCTTCTTATAAGCATGTTTGTCTGTTTCTCTTGTCTGTTCCCTGCTCTCTCATTTTCACCTCGCTGACCGATACATACTGTCACTTGTGAGTAACTACTCAGACATCATTTGTTGCTTCAGACAAATTGCACAGTTATCTATCTGACCATGTAGTTCTCTGTTGCTTTTTTCATTTCCTGCATGTGAGAACTTTGCTGTCTTGAAGTAAAAACTAGAAACATGACCAAATAGAAATTACTTTATCTCTGCTTAAGATACTGCAACCATTGTAAGTAGTTTAGGTGAAATGTAACAGTATTTGGACAAACCAGTACTGCTCAGACATTTACAACAGATTAGATTAGGATTTGGGAGATCCAAGTTCAAGGACTTTATCACACGAGGCTGAAATCATGTGATTACAACAGGATAGTAGCACAAATGGGTTTCCGTTATCTCATGACGTCACCGTCCTCCCATGGTCCATGTGTGCTCCACCAATTAATTAGGCACAACTTTTCACTGATGGGCAAAACCCATCCATAGCCTTCAATATCACTCTTTTTGCAGTATTGATGAGTGTGCGAAATTCATGTCCCGCTGTAATCGTGTGATTACAGTATGAATGGGTGGTCCTCTTTCCCCCCTCCCCTTTCTCAACAACATAATTAAACTTCCAGGGGAGAACATGAAGAGGACACTTTTATTATCAACTGTTACCTTTTCTTGGTACCTTTTTATGCTTGTTTAAGTGTTTATCTGTGGATTTCTTTGGTTATTTATTTGTTTTTAGTGTTTTAGAGCAAAGTCTCGCATCTTCTCATGAGAACAGCTGAAAACAGTGCAAAATCCAGGAAGTAAGTGATTTTTTTTTCTTAAAGGCACATATGCCAGCGAGCAGGAGGCATTAATAGTCTTGTCATTAGAAGGCAATGTGAAAACAAGTGATAAATGAAATCCCATTCTAAAACTGCTAGTGGTGGTCATGTGATAATCGCACAATTACGGCAACATGTGATAATTACTGTAATCATGCCACTATGTTTCTGCTTTCCTCAATTGTGGAATTACAGTGTTTTTAGACACTAGTCTGATAAAGTCCCAACTCCCTTGAGCTGTGATACTCACTGAGCTGACATTGGGCCAGTTAGCTATATGTGCATAGGCTCTGAAGATGCAATCTGCACCCATCATTTTAGCATGATGTACACTGCATGCATATATAAAGTCTGTATAATTGCTATGCACATCCATAGGCTGCCTATGCCCAAGTTTCAGTGAACATGCCTGTTCCTCATTTCAACATTAGCATGTTTATCCTATGTGACTTGCTAGTGTTGACAGTTGTCATTCCTTACACTGTTGTCAACTTGTGTTATTTTATTCCAGAAAATAAGTAGTTATATAAAAGACCATATAAGTTTTTTTGGGGATTTTTGGTTTTGTGGGAGCTGGAGAGATGGTGGAGCTGGAGTGGTAAACATAACTTCATGTGCATGTAGAAAAGGTGTTTAGACCAATCCCTGTATCAGGTCTTATTATGTGTAGTGAGGCACAGCTGTACCATTGGTTTTCTCAGTTCCTTTGGTGAGAGTTCAGTCTTATATTTGTTTTGTTGTAAGCAGAATGACAAATCACTCAGGCTGCTCCTAGTTGTTTGCTAGTCCATGCTCACCATGGGTGTGGTGTAGATTTTGTTGCTGTCTGTCAGTGTTATAGTCAGTGTTCAGTGCTGAAAAGAAAATACCATTCCTTATTATACTTGCCAGACATTCTTTTGACTCTCATGCTGAAAAAACAGCCTCACCACTGACAGACAGCAGCACTCCTAACTGGTTTCTGAGAAAACCACCTGTTGTTGAGAAGAGAATGAATTGGAATAATGTTATGGTGGTGGAAGGAGGGAAGTGGGTTGGCTAGAGCAGAGAAGTGATTTATGTGAATGCTGTCAGAGGAAATTCCAAATGCCACTAAGATTTGCAGAATAATGCTGCCCACAATAATCTTCTCCTACATAGATTTCTCTCCACACGTGCACTGTGTATCCGTTATTGAAAGCATTTGTTTAGCCACCTCTCCATGTACAGGCAGGGAACAAAAAAGCTTAAACAAATAGAACAATTATGCCTCCAGCCCTGCAAAATTTATCCCTTGCCCACCAGCAATGAGCAAACCAGTTGAATTGCGGGCCAAACAAAAGAGACAGGATTTATACACTCTCTGAAAAAGCTACCAGGGGGAGAGGTTTCCCTCCTGCAGGGGAGGCTTTTGGCTAAGCCCCAGAGGTTGGAAAATTTACATTTTTTTTACACTATATCTCTCCAAATCCAAAGTGATTATGGCCAGTAGCTATGTTGATTGAAGATTCTAGGAGCTGTGGTCCAAATAAATAACTTTTCCAAGTAGGGATCAAGCCTTGCCATCAACAGTGGAATGCGTTTCCTTGGAGTGTGGTGGAGTCTCCTTTGGAGGTTTTTAAATAGGGGCTGGATGGCCATCTGTCGGGAGTACTTTTGTTGTGTATTTCTTCAGGGCAGGGGGTTGGACCTAGATGGCCCTTGTGGTCTCATCCAACTCTATGATCTCCTTACAATGTTAATGGTAACAGCAATATTCCCTAAAATCTCAAAGTAGTTTGCCATGGTGATACATTCTGTCCCAATGGAAAATATCTGGCAAACAACCACATGTTGCCCAGCCCTGATTGATTAATTAATACCTTCACAACCTTCTAAACAGGATTTAATTAATGGAATGGAAGAATTTTATGCTCTACAACTAGTTACAGGAGCAAAGAAAAAGCAGCCATTAAAAAAAAAGAGGAGTCATAATGTTTCCTTGGAAACCCTAGCCCCCACACACCCCATGCATATGTACATTCATACACACAAAGCAAAACAAATGCATTTCTGGAAGCCTGGCAACTCTCTCCACTCTGAGCTGGCCACTTCAAAGGATATATCTGCCAGGGTTTCTTTACTTTTAAGTTTCTGAAAATAATAATTCACCCTTGGAAGAAAATGATTCACCATTGGAAGGCATTCTGTTGGCACAACTCTGCTAGAGTAGGTGATGGTGGCAGGAGGGAAAGACCATAGGTGCCAGGGTCACGAAGGAAGTGGAGCCGTGGAGAAATAGGCTACCTCCCCTCAGCACTCTCTGCCTTCCTTCACCACTGCTGTGCAGCGTTGGGAAAATTCTCAACTGATTGTGGAGAGCACCTGCAGGATCCTGGCCATGATGAGTTATAATTGTGAAAATAATTAGCCATCTATGTCATAATTTTTGAGATGAGGGATCAAACTGTTCTGTGTTAGAAATTCAATGCCACCTTTAGCTGGCATCTTATTTTTTAACCCTCCACCTCCTCCTGAGTAGAAAATTATAGCGTTTTAATACAAATTGTTGAAAAGGTTTTATTTTCCTACCAATAACACAAGTGAAGTTACCGTAATGGCCCACAGAAGTGGATTTCCCTTAACAGGCATAAGATTCAAGTGAAGACTACTGTTCTTTCAAAGGAAAATCCTCTGGGTGAATTCTTATTTTGTCAGAATATGGGCTTATCTACACTGGCAAGAAACCCCAAACCCACCTCCTAACCACTGAGGATATTTTTGATCCACAGCAACCCATTAAATACCACACTCACCGGAGCTTGTCCAGTGGGAAATCAGAGTATCCTGCCACACTGTAACTCACGTCGGTGTAAAAGGGTGGTCCTACGCTAATCACATATCGTATACATGACATTATTTACAGCCACACAGCGGGGGCTGATCCAAGTTTTGTTTGTTTGTTTGCTCATGCATGCAAATATATGCTGTCCCAGAGTACTGTATTATTGGATAAGTGGAGATATGCTTATACAGATATGTGCACAATTGAAAAATTAAAAAAATAAATAAAACCCCTGCATGCTGGCAGGACAGAGTCCCATACACTGGAAGCCTCATCTCCGGCTTAGCACTGAAGCCAATCCATGGCTGCCACACAGCCAATAATCCAGGTTTTCCCCTGAAATGTGGAGCAAACAGCGAATCTTTTAGATCCGAACTTTCTTACAAAAACCCTGATGAAGCTGCAAATAGTCAGGAATGTTGTGTGACAACTGAGCAGTGAATACAAGGCGAATATGGGGTTGTTGTTGTTGTTGTTGTTGCCAGTATCGATAAAACCTATGAAAGCTAAGCCCATGGAAGAGCCATCATCTTTTTCACCAAATGAGAGTGATTGAATTAACTGAAATGGATAAGGTGTCTGCTTTGATTAGAGAAAGATCATTGGAGACATTTTTAATTGATTGGAGACCTTTAATTTACTTTTAAGACTAGGTTTTATTTTTTTTATTTTTTTATTTATTTATACCCCGCTCTTCAGCCACAAGGCTATCAGAGCGGCTTACAAATTGTTTTAAGCAATAGCTATTTACACATCTACACTGCATTAAACAGTTAGGGTTAACTATATATGATACCATTATAATGGGAGAAGTAAGATAGTAGATATTATGTATCACCTGCATTAAGAATTTTAGAAGTCATTATATTTCCCCCCCTATTCTGTTCTGTTATGGTTCTTTCTTTCATTCTTTTCTTCTTCCCCCACCTGTTCTTTCTATATGTTTTTATTTGTATCATTATTTGTCTTTTAATGTATTGGAAATGTTAATTAAAATATTCTAAATGGCATAATCATCTCCAGATTAAATGCTCATTAACTGCCTGAGGTCATCAGTGATGGTGATGATGTGATCGTTGATTGCTTTACTCATGTAGCTTTTGGGAGGATGGTTGCAGGCAGCTCATATCTAAACCAGTTTTCCCCAACCTGGTGCCCTCCTGATTTGCTGGACTACAATTCTCACCATCCCAGTAGCCATGCTGACTGAGGGTGGTGGAAGCCATAGCCTGTCACACCTGGAGGGCATCAGATTGCAGCAGGCTGCCAGCATGTGGCTTTGTGTTCCACCATTTTAATTAGTGCTGTTTCCTTTAAATCACATTTGACCAATGGTAGCACTGATCCCAAAGGCTATAACTTTTGTTTCACACTAGTTGCTCATTGGCTGTTCCTCCCCTTGTTGATTACCTAGAGTTTCTCTTTATTACATAATGTATTCCTTCACCCCCATCTTTCTGGGTGTTTTGTTTTTTCAGTGAAGCAAGAGCATCTTGTTTTGTAAAGTGAAAGCCCCACCCTGAGAAAAGCATTGTTATGACTCAGAAGTAGATCTCAAAAAAGGAATTGGTTGAACCAGCCATGAGAAAGACAAGATGTATCCTCCTTCTCCCTGCCACAAACAGTAAATGGGGGTGCCTGAAGGGTTGGGAAACTGTCTTGGGGTAGGGTGTTTGGCTATTGTACAAGGAGGTTGTGAGTAGCTCCCTGCACAACATCCCAACAAAGGCCTGCACGTGTGTAAGCCCTGGTTATGCAGGCATATGTCACCAACAGAATATCAGCCGCATATTAATATTGAAATCAAATTTTGTTTTTAAACCATACTTTCCATAAGGAGATCATCCTGGGATGGGGATGAGTGCTATTGCTGCTGGTGGTGCTCCTCCTCCTCCTCATCTTTGTTATCTTCTTGCTTCTAAAAGGAGGATCCAATGATGTGTAACAGCTCCTTTGATGCAGTAAGTCAAAGCCCTCTTAACTTCAGATTTCTCTTGTATGAAGGGAGATACAGGCTGCTGACACACTGCAAAATAATGCAGTTTGGCACTGCTTTAACTATCATGGTTTGATCCTATAGAATCCTGGGATTTGCAGTTTATTATGGCACCAAAACTCTCTGACAGAGAAGGCTAAGGACTTTATCAGATGAACCTCCATAAATGTTTCTTTCCCACCATATTTTGAAGTGTTTTTCTGCCAGCTAAAGAACCCTTTTTTTCAGACGTACCCATAATTGCAAAAAAAAAGGCATCCCCAGCATTAACAGAGCACGAACAAAGATCTGTTTACTTCCGTGTTTGTGATCTCAACAATTCTTGTGAAAAGACGCAAGCACAGTAAAAATAAAAAATACACCAAAATAAAGACACAAAACATACACACAAGCACAGAAACACACTTTAAAACTTAAAAGTAAACCAGGAAGGTTCATACAAAGAGTGTCCCCTACATGGCTTTTGTGTTCTCACCCGGAAGCGTTCTGGTGGGATCTCCCATTGACGATGTAATCGCAAGAGGACAATGGCACGTGTTTTCAAATGCTGGCAATACCAGCAAAAAAGTGCCACAGGAGATCTGTTGAGGGCTTGGCCCATCGATAAAAAAGAACACCTTATTTTCAAGACATTATCGCGAAAGAATAACATTGTCTGGTATGCACACCGTTTTGTATTGTTTTGTTATGACACAATATTTACCATGTCTGATAAAGTCCTAAATATCTCACAAAATTACAAATCCCAGAATTCTATAGCATTGAGCAATGGCAGTTAAAGCTGTGTCAAACTGGATTATTTATGTAGTGTGTCTGCAGCCACAGTGACCTGTACCTTTTATTTTTTTTATTATTATTTAGTTATTTACACCCCGCTCTTCAGCCACAAGGCTATCAAAGCGGCTTACAAATTGTTTTAAGCAATAGCAATTTACACATCTACACTGCAAGAAGCAGCTTCCAATGTGTGTTAGCTAATTACCTGTTAATTAGCTAGTTACCTGTTAAAGCATCACCAACTCAATCTCTGCTGTCAGGCAACTCATAATGATAAAGCAAAGGCTCTTTTAAGGGTGGGGGGAAGGAAACAGACATAAAGGAGACTCTAAAGAGATGAACTTAATTTCTTGAGATATATTATTATGATCCCACTTCATTTTTTAAAAATTGTCCTTCATTTCATTTAATGAAGGACTCCAAAGTTCTAGCCAGAACTTGGGAAAATTACTTGTTTTATGGACTACAACTCCCAGAATTCCCCAGCAAACAAATTCTGGATCCAGCATTTTATCAAAATATATTTTTTAAAGAAAATGTTTTAATTGAAAAATTTGCTATTTTTCTATCATGTCCTTTGTTTAACCCTTTCTGAACAATGTGTGAACAACCAAAATCTATGGGACCCAGATATGGGAGGGGGTAGATTTGATGAGGACCTAGAGATACAGGACTGCTTTCCACAAGCAGTAGATACATTGATAAGCCTGTTAGTCATGTGCTAGAGGATATTTTGGGGTGTTTATTTTCTTATATGTGTTTGGTGTAAATCCTGACATGAGGAGACCCACTGAATCAATCTCTCTGGCTTTTCTTTGCAAACAAAGATTCAGGAAGGACTCATCCCACACTTTCTGCAAGCGCACTGATGACTGAAAAAGCCAATCTGAAATAAACATGTCCAGTTGCAAAAAGCACAGCAGAAGGTCACCTTGGGCGATGATTCCGGGTTGTGATTCTTTCTGCATTGTCGTTTCTCTTCAAGACTTGTTCGGCATGAGCTCTCAAATAAGGCTGCAGCATTGTGGATAGTGAGTCTCCAAGCCTTCCGATGTGAGGCCATGGCGGACCATTGTTGGTGATCAATTTGGCCGAGCCTGAGATGTTGTTTCAGGGAGTCCTTGTATCATTTTTTTGGAGCGCCCCTCTTACGCTGACCCATGGCGAGTTCACCGTAGAGTACTATTTTTGGGAGGCGATGGTCCAGGAACGTGGTAAATCAACAGTTAGGTAAGCTCCATTGATGAAACTACTTGAATCTAGTTGGAACTAACAGTTGGATTTAGGCCATATTGTCCAGAATTTATGATATTTTCTGGCACTAGTCAGAACAGAGTTTGGAAAAATTGCTGACCCAGGCCCTTACCTTACATAGAGGTAGCTTGTGCGTGCTGGAAAACTAGGCCTTGTTGTTTGAGAAATTGAGAGCTTTGTACTTAAATGTAACATATTATCTCAAAAAATACAAATCCCAGAGTTGTGCAGAGGCAGGATGTAGAGGTAGTTGGTGGAAGAGACAAAGTGCTGTAATAATCAGATGAACTGACTGCAGGGAGAGTGGGAACAAGAGATTTACAAGAACAAACTAGATGTAAATGTGTGGGCATACGCACATCTACCTCATAGCTAGTAGGTCTGTCTCTAAGTACAAATTAGGGAGCCAGAAATAACAGACAATTAAACAAAGGGAAGGAAAAACCACCTTGTTATTTTATCTGTTGTGTATGAGCTTTCAAGACAAGTTGTTCATGTGAGGATAAAATTCATTCTTTTGGAAAGTCCAGAAGAATAATTTTTAAGTAAGCAGGTTTATTTGTAAAAGTTTGCAGCCACATTTGTCCATTAGATTTTTTTTAAATTGCAAAGATTTTGAAGGAAGCCTCCCCGCCCCGCTACATTAAAGACTAAGGGCTTGTCTAGACGAGAAGATATAATGCTGATTGTTGTGCATTAACATACATTCTCAGCAGTGTTCATTTGTCTCCATGGTGTTTTGTTGTTGTTGTTGTTTTGTGGAAAAATTGCTGGTATGTGAAGCTATCCATGTTTGATGTTCACATGGAGCCATGCCTGAAAATCAACATTGATATCTTCCTAAAACATATTGTAACACTACACCATTGGGTCTTCCCTCGAAGCTGATGTGCTTAGAATTGCAGTCACAGATTTCTTATACTTTTGCTGGAACTGAAAGCTTACATAGCAACTTATTACCTTCTGTGATAAATAGCCATCAGTATTATTAAATATACACCTATCACCACCTCTTTAATCTTTCATCATATGCATTGCAAGTTGTAATCATGAAGAGTTTCCCTTGGGCTTATTTCACATTCCTGGGCTCTCATTTATGCCAAATGCTGAAAGCTGTATATTTGTCTTGGTAACTTGATTTCAATATTTTAAATCTGTGCAATGCTATTATGCTAGCAAAAGCTGATTCATCCTTTGGGGTCACCTCTGCTTTCAGTCAGGCTGCTCTGCTATATTTTGATCTCAAATCACAGCAAGAAGTTCAGCTTGGACTCCTGAGACATCATGGTATCTTGCCAACATTATTTTATAAAACAGTAGGGTCTTTTCTAACTGTTGCTAGAAGAATTTCAGCATTTTGTCTGTTGACACTTATCTGTCAATTAAATGTGCCTGAAGACAACACCAATATGATCCCCCTCTTTCTGAGGAGATTTCCACATGGGCTATATATCCCATGGCAGGAACAGAACAATGTCAGGAAAGGTTTTCCCTTTCGGACGCTGTTGACCCTGTTCTGTCCTGCATCCATCCTGCTCCCGTGACTGTTCCGTAACAATGTAATCATGATTTTTCATCATGAATAGACCTCCCATTTCATCGCTATCACGCAATCACGGGTGTGCGAACAGGAGCCCCGTTCCTCTTCCGAAATGACAGCCACAGAGGGGAGATCTGTTCCAAGCACTTCCTGGTACGATCTGGACATCCAGGTAAGTGGCACCCTTTATTTTACCCTCCCTGTTTTGATTGTATGATTTAAAGTATGTTTTTGTGCTTGGTGAACTGATTTTATGTTTGGGGGAGTTTTATTTTTAAAATTTACCGCCCAGCCATTATCATGCAATAACGTGATAACGTTTCAGACGGCCGGTCGTAAAAGCAGCCTTACGATGGCTGCATTTACGGCTGGCCAGCGAGGGGAGGAGGAGCCTGTTCCTGCCACGGAATTAAGGTAAGTGTGTGAAAGATTTACGTTATTCCATGGCAGGAACAGGAGAGGAGGTGGCGGGGCAGTTTTGGCTCTGTGTAAAAATCTCCTGAATTTCTAAATCTGTTTAAAATAGATATCCATGTTAGTCTGTTTTAGGACTTTTTCGGATGAGCTTTTATACCGCTAGCAGCCTCGTCCCCGTTGCGAGGCTGCAGCGCTGCAGGGCGTCCCTTTCGGATGACGCCCTGCCCTGCCGATCCTCTTCCGAGACTGTTGCGTAACCTCTGTGACACTGCTGCGTTATATTCGGCGGTTTTCTAATCACGATCAACTTTTGTGCTTTAGCCCTTTGCCTATGACTCCTGATAATAATAAAGAAGGTTCCATGTAAATTGCTTAGAATTAGTTTCTGAAATGTTGCCTGAGTCTAGATGTAACACATGATGAGTGTGGGAGAGGGGAGAGAACACAAGGGAGGGGGAAGTGTTGGAAACCCAGAATATTTCAAGAAAGAGTTTGGATACACACCTGAGATTATGCAGGTAAAATCAAAACAAAAAGAACTAGAAACTCAGTATTTCCAGAGACTCCCCCCACCGCCTTGCTGGATGAACCCTGGGATTGTCTACACGGTGAAAATACCCCTCACAGAATTCGCTCAGAAAACGAGCTGTCTTAATGGGATCCTGCATTGTCTTGTTGTATTGTGAGGGGCAGGGGACAAAAAGAGGAGAAACTATGTGAGAAAAGCCTTTGTGGCTTTTCCTGACTTTGTTAAAAAAAATCCAGAGATATGCGCATTTTTGCTTGTTAAGACAAACGATTCGACATGAATCGCTTGCCCATGCAGACACAGTGCAAACCTGATTGGTTGCATGGGCTCAGGGGGTGGAGCTGGGTTACAGGGCAAGTGCCACTGCCACCATGTTGAATTTTTGCTTTAGTGAGTGATTGCTAAGGTGATAAAATGGAGGTTTGTGCTATCTTTTTTTCCTCTTTCTTTTTGGGGAAAGGTGAAATATCACTTGTACGCACCATAGAAATATGTGTTTTTTAAAAAGTGGCAGCAGATTTAAAAATGCGAGTAATCCACTCACAGCTGCCAGTGGGGTTGCAGCTGCTGCGACTTGCAGTTACTGTGGAGCAGTCCGTTCCCCCCCCCCTTCATGTAGACATGGCCCCTGTGTCCACAAAAGCTTATGCTAGGAATTTCTTCTTCCCCGTTAGTCTCTAAGATGCTACTGGAGTCCTTTATTTCTTTCAAAATCTACGATGTATAAATGCATTATGCAGTGCTTTCACTGAAAAAAAAAACTTTTCAAAATCAAGAGAGATACATTCTGAAATTATGAGTGTTCCATCAATGTAGGATTTGAATTAGAAAACTGAAGTTCAGGGTTAGGGTTCAGGGAAGCTCAGGTCCCCAGCCTTAACTTAACTGTTTGTGCCCTGTGGGAGGTGCGAAACCACAAATACCCTTTCTCCCGATGCAATATGCCAAAGAAGTCTGTACAGTTCCTTGGGCTTCCTAGGGAAGGAAGGGAAATTGGCCAATCAGATTGCCAGGCCTGAACACAGGAAGGTCCCAGTCTGCCGTGTGTGTGTGTGTGTGTGTGTGTGTGTGTAACCTCTCCTCCAGTATGCAGACTTATTTGGACTTTGGGCTTTGTCATGGACAGATTGGAGGATGGAATGGAGAAGAGGCAGTGGCACAGACGCAGAAGACCAACAAAGGCAGCAAGGACATTTAGTGCCAGAGAAGCTCATGCCAATAGGCACCATGATCCACGCAGCAGTGGCATGTATTCCCCCATTTGTGCTTCAGAAACAGTAAAACAACAGCCATTTTAAGTGAGGTGAGCTAGCAGCTATTTTATGAACTAAAAGATCCTCCGCTCCATCTAATGCTCCAGCAGGGCAAGAAACAGGCACTTGGAGTACTTCATTGGAAGTGGGCAAGAGCTTAGAAGCCCGTAGGCCATAGGCACTTATGGTCCAGAACAGAGTGCCAGATAAAGCATCACCCAAGAGAACTGGCTTCAAGGACAAAGCAGTATAGATTCTCCATCAGCAGCAGCCTCCTCTCTCCTCTCTGGCTTCTCTCTCATTATCTGAGAGAGTGGTAACCATTTTCTTTTATGCTGTGTGACTCTGGATGCTCATACAGTTTAGCTACAACTCTTGTGACTAACCAAATACTCCTTGTTACCCTTAATAAATAATTGCACTTGATCTCAGTCAAAGGACCAAGATGTGATTATAAGTAATTATTTCATAAAAGGCTGAACTTGTTAACCTTGGTAGAGTACATGCTTTGAGGCATGGCATTAGATCCCAGGGTCATCCTTTGAAGTTCGGTCAAAAGAAGGACTGGGGTTTTATTATTGCCAGGCTTATATATCTTTCTTTAAAAAATATTTTATTAATTACATTTTTTATATCCCACCCTATATCACATGAACCTCAGGGTAGTATACAAGAAATGGCTAATGACAGGCTAGACATTGGAAAGGGCTTCTGAACCATCACCCATTTCTCTTTTTTTGAAGGCAATGAGGATTTTGAGGCTCATAGGACACAGGAGAAAATCTTAGATGGGCACTGTGTGGATCTCTTCATTTTCTTGAAACCTGAAGTTCAGGAAGAAGGAGAATAAGTGGGAAAGAAGGGAGAGGTGTAAAAATCTTCCAATAGCTGGTTGGTGGGTTACACAGTTTTTATGGAGGTGGTCCAACCTGCTTATCCAGAGTAAGGCTGGCACTTTGGGAATGTGCTGTACGACCATTGATTATGAGGAGATGTTCCATAAATGGGTGTCTTATAGTGGGAAACCCACTGGGACATTCTCAATGACAAGCTCAGGCTGGTCAGGTTGGTCCTGACATCTGGGGAAAAGGGAATACCTCAAAACTGCTCAAGGGACTGGGGGAAGATGAGAGGCATCTTGCTCTGTGTGTAGAATGTGAATGTAACCAAAGTAAGTGCATGATGCAAATGGGTGTGATGCAAAACTGAACATATCTGTGATAATTGTTGTTGTTGTTGTTGTGTGCCTTCAAGTCATTTCTGGCCCTAAGTTGAACCTATCACAGGGTTTTCTGAGAGTGTGTGACTTACCCAAAGTCATCTAGTGGGTTTTCATAACTGCTGTGGGTCTTATCAAAGACAGTCTTACTCATGCATTCGCAGGGACTAGCAGCCTTTGTGAGGCAGCTGTCCCTCTTCCACTGATGACAATAGAAAGGCCAGCACTGCTGAGTTCTCTGCCTAGAAGACAGCCTGTCTACCCAGGACCAGCAGAAATTATGGCTGGCAGTCACCTATATCTAGTTCAGTTCCTCCTCTTCCTACAGGCAACCTAGACTTGGCTCAGGAAGGGCCTAAAGTAGTCTGTGTGGTGTCATGGACTTTTGGTGTAAAATGCTTAATTTACTATATATATTAAGATAATTTGTTTAGGTATGCACTGTATATAAGGTAACTACCAGTCAGGAAGGGGTGAGAAATGAAATGTTGAGAGTGAGTGGTGACTGGTGGATTGTCTGAGATAGGTATTTGAATAAAGTTGGTAAATGACAGTTGGGATGACATGCAAAGGGATTTTGTAGCATCTTTGGGACTGAGGGAAAGAAGTTGGAAGCATAAGCTTTCCTTCTTTTTTTTTAAAAAAAAAATATTTTATTGAGTTTTAGCCATATGGACAGACAGAGAAACACATAAATACAGCACATCCAATAGTGATCATTATCACATTCCAGAGATTGTCATCTTCTTTTACTTCTTATACTTTTTGTACATTTCTAACCACATCTCCTTCTTCTTTTTTGTTGTTATTGTTATTGTCTTCCACATAGTTATTCAACCTAGTAGAGCTTCATCTGCTATTTACATTGGCTTCATATAAAAAATAAACATTAATATCATGAACTTATACATTGGTGGCAGAGGTGGGGGGAGGGAAAGCCCTCACCTTTGGTGGTAACAGTGAGATTTGTGGAAGTCTTCACATTTGGTGGCAGCAGAAGTTTAGGCAGAGCCTCACACCTGGTAACCCACCCCCAACCCCAATCTGCACAAGCTTACAGGCCAAAAGTCATATCCTCCTTTTTGAACTGGTAGAAGTTCAAGTATATATTTGGAGGTCCAAAATTGACTGGAGATGTAGGGGGGGAAATGGCCTCTGAGCAACATTGGCATGCACCACTACCCAGTATATGCCACAAGCCAGTTTCTTGCCAGCCACCCAATCCACACAAGTTGGAATGCTTTCTTCTCACATTGAGGCCAATGGCAGCTAGTGGTCATCAGCCTTTAAAATTTATATGCATCCTGTTTTAGGCCACCATCCTTCTCTCTGTAGGTACATCCCTATGCCTTAAATCTATATGAATAGGCAGCCACACCATCACATATTAGGCTACATGTTTCTACAACCAGTTGGGGATTGCACATCTGTGTGGAAAACCATCAGTGGATTGCTAGGGTGAAGAGGCATGTGCTGATAAGCTCTGCTACCAACCAGCTTTTGGCATGCTGGAAAACAAGAATCCTTCACACACTTGGATCATCAAGCTTGGATACCCCCTGGAAGGGACTGAAACTTACTTTGACTGCCAAAGCCGCCTTTGAGACTCTGTGTGCCCATTTCTCAGACACCCACTGATCTGGTGGAGTGGCACAGCTGGCACAGGGATGCTAACTTTGACATGTTTGGTGGAAAAGTCCAGAAAGTAGGTCAGCAAAGCTAGTTGGGATGACTTTGTGATTACAATAGGAGGCTGGCTGATTCAACCCCATGACTTTTTCTTCCCTTTGGAGGCAATGTTCTGAGTCTAGGGCATTCACTTCTCAAAATGGAGGCACAACACAGGGGGCCTGGTTGCTGCTGTCATAGGTTTGGCCCAGCTGGCATGAACTCATGATTAGCATGGAACAAGATTCAAGAGAGGGGGACAAGGGTTTTTTTGCCTGTCCTCCCCAGTTTGGGGGCCTCCCCAAGCTGTCTTGGGAAGGAGGCATCTGGGGACATGTCTAGTTTGGGGGCCATGGGTCCTTCCTCCCCCCAGGTGAAAGAGGACCCACATTTGTGGTTTTCACCCAGGTGGAGCTCACTTATTTAACAGCATGACCCCAACCAGCAATTGGGTTGGGGACTGGGTTTTCATCAGGTGACAGACAGGTTTTCTGATGCTTGCTTGGATCTTTCCCATAATAGGCCAAGCCTTTATTGCTGTACCAAGAAAGTTTCATTTTTAGCCATATGCCCACACTCTGCCACAAAGGTTGGTTTTGTGGTCATAATGTTGAAGAAAAACAGCTAGGGGAGAAGATTAAAAACAAGTGTTAGAATGGATGTGTTCAACCAGAAATACAATACTCTCTAGCCTGAATGCCTGTGTCATGATGTCCTGCTGAATTACACCAGTTTATATGCTTTTGTTCCTGAAGATGGTGTAAACCAAAACATCTTGAGCATGTTGTGCTTTCTACTAAAGTGTCCTGAATCAGCACTTTCCCTTCTTTTCTTTCTGTGAAACACTATTCAGTTTATTTTCATAAAATACATGGCTGCATAGATTAAACATGTGATTCTTCTTAAATACTGGTTTGCTGAATGTTTGATCATTTCAGTTGTGAAGCAACAGTAATGTTTTGGAGGAATTGAAATGTTTCCTTTTTAAAATAAACACCTGTAGTTGCTCTAAAAAAAGCCTCTTCCTTTCCTCCTAGTCAAGTTCATAGTAATTAGGACTTCCTTCCTAGACTGAGTCCAGCCAATCAGAGATCGCATAATTAACTTTTTGATATCACCATGACAGTCAGTGAAGCCTATGCAAGTCTCTGTTTCCTGTATAGGTTAGTGTTCGCCCACAGTGTGATTTTTGAAGCTGTCAGAATTTTTGCAAAAGCAATTTCCACTTTTCGCTCAGCCCTGTGAAGCAATGTCTCTGCCAAAAAAAAAAAAAAAAGGTCGTGGGAATAATATGGTGCAATTATAGCCAAAAAGAGTCCTTAATCTGGGTGTTACATGTGCTCCACCCTGAAATTCTAGGTCATTACTTGTCTTGCACTTATATTTTAGAACTCAGGCTCTCAGCAAGGTTGTGTTGCATCATGCTGTCTTCAGTTTGTTATATAACAGGGGATGCCTAGCATTTGAAAGTCAGCTTGGTTGTATGGCTTATTATAATGTTGGACTGATGAAGGAGGTCAAGCTTAGCATGTTGTGATGGCATTCCTTATGAAGATGACCTTCTTATGCAGTCTTGGAAAGCCCCTTATGAAATACAGCTCAGTACCAAGGACGCCCTTTAAATATTTTTTGTTGTAGCGGACCCCCAAGATTTAACTCAAGATTTAAAACAAAAACAACAATAATACAATTACATCATCCATTAAACCTTACGTTAGAGACACTGGAGGAGGGTGGAAGACTTTTCTCCTGCTTCTTCCTGCGAGTTTGTGGCTGGATTGAATGGCAATCTGAAGGTCCAGCTAGCCTTTGCCTTGGCTCCTGTCATGTGGCTGCTCCATTGCAGGGACCAAGCCACCTTCAAGCCTTTGCGGACCTCCTATGAGGACATCGTAAACCCCTGGGGGTCCCTGGACTACATGTTAAGAACTACTGCAGTAGTTGTTTTAGTTCATTCTTTTCATTCATTATGATGACACTTTCCCAGAGAGATGAAACTAGAGGCTTGTCTGTACGGCAAAAATACTCCTCATAGAATTCAAGGAGAATATGATTTGTCTAAATGGGATCCCACATCCATCTGCCATATTTGGAAGGAGGGGCAAAAATGACAAATACTCTGCAGAAAAAGCCTTTGTGGCTTTTCCCGTATTTAAAAAAAACTCTGAAGGAAATGCACATTCCCACTTGTTGGGACAACCAATTCACTTTGATGTGCATTCCCGATAAGAGTGGAAATGGAAAGCTTGCTGGCAAGGCCAGTGCCCTGAACTGTCATGTTGGATTTTTGCTGTAGCGATCATGCGCTGAAGTGATGAAACAGTCTTTTCTCTCTTTTCTTCTGTTTATTTAGACTGAAGATCGCACTTTCGCACGTTGGATTTACTTTTTAAAAAAATACTGTTCTGCAGCTGTAGCTGGTGACAATAAAACATGAATAATTCATTCACACCTGCCATCTTACTTCACAGGCAGGCCATTTGAACAATGAACAGGCAGGCCGTTTGAATAGCTTCACATGCCTGCAATCTAGCTAAAAAATCATGGAAACAAATGAAAGCTGCTGCGAATTGGCAATAGTGTGCATCAATCCACATTTTATATCCTCACATAGACAAGCCCTAGCTATTTTGAAGATTAAACTGCATACACTCCAATTCACAGATTAAAACTGGGATACATGTGTCCAAGCAACATCAGAGTGTGGTCATGATAGAAAGTTATTAACGAAGAATACACAAGCTAGGAGAGGCTGCAGCAGTTTGCTTTCACCTGAGCCTACTGGGAAGTGCAAGATTCTGCCCCCTTCTCTCCTTTTTCCTCTGCTGAGCTGAGTGCAAACTACTTTTGCATTTTGAAATCAGTTTGCAGCAACTGAAGTAAGCAGAGGACAAAAGGGGAAAGTAAGAGGTGGAGAGAGAAATGGGCACATTTTAAAATAGAAAAGTGGGGTGCCAGTGGATTAACTGGGACTGTTCCTGCCAAATCAGGAATATTGTAAGGCATGAAACAATAGCCCAACACCACCTAGCAGCATACAGTGTTTTAAAAAGTGTTTGTTGCAGATATTTTAAAAAAAAATACTTCATAACTATAGTAGGTCCTCAGACCAAACAGTCTTTAGGAAAAGGACTAATTCTTCTGACATGGAAATGTAATACATAAGGCCCGCTGAATTGTTGATATAATCACACTCACTAAGTAGAACCTGTGAATTGGCCAGAAATGTTGCTGCCAAGGGTGTTGTTAGGCACTCAGAAGTGAAGCTTTGAATGTTATTTTTCAAAAGTTATTTAGTTCCATTGGTGTTGTGTGTTTTTTTAACAGTGTTTGAAAATAACCTGTTGTTTTTAGTTATACAGATGATGGGGAAAATTAGCTTTAGTATGAAGCAGTTGAGAGCTGCTGTTGGGCTCAGGGCAAGATTCATCTCTCTAAATACAGCCACAGACATTAGCCACTCTTTGGTCTGTTGAGATATTAAAATGTATTTGGGAATGTATTTTTTTGTTTTTTCATTGTCCCAGGCCCACAGAGGCTCAAGATTTTGCCCCTACCTTACCTGCTTTTGCCTCTGCCCTAGTATCAGAAAGTCAGTGGAAACTGCTAGAGGACGGGGAAAGAGTCCAGTTCACATCAATACCCAGTGCTCCTTGTATCACAGCAGGCAGGCAGGCAAAGTGTGTGTGTGTGTGTGTGTGTGCGCGCATGTGCCTGTGTGGTTTCCATCATCCCAGCTGACACTGCATGTGGCCCTTGGGGCCAAAAATGTGATCTACTCCTGGCCTAACAAATGATGTTTTTCCATTGGAATCTCACACAAAGGTAGACAAAGCATCCTTCCCAGCAGAGGACTTTCCCCCTTCCCATACAAGATAGGTGATGGAAAAGGAGAGAGAGCTCTCAGCCAATTGAGGTTTGACTTCACTGCACTGGAGAGTGAGAAAAGAGGGGGCCCCCACAAGTAAGGGAAAAAAGAAATTAAATTAATGGAGCAGGTCACAGGGCAGCCACTGCAGCAGTTATATATCAGCAGCTGCCATTTTGAATTCTGATAAGGAGACCATAATTAGAAACAGGAGGCCACAGGCCAGAGTTTGAAGAAGTTCATTTTCTGAGTTTCTTGCTTACAGTCAGAACAGAGCATGGGTGTGGAGAAGATAAACATAGGAGATTATTAGACAGGAACCAAAAAACAAACAAAATAACCTTTTCCTGTCCTTGTCCCAGCATGAGAACAAAAAGTTTCAGACCTACCTTATTCCCACTTCCACGGCAGCCCAGGAGTGAAAGTAGCACTAACGGAGCTCCATTCACTTCCTGGAATGAAATCCTGCTGGTTCTCGCGAGAAGACGAGAGCACGGGAAATTCAAAAATAAAAAACCCTAGTAAAAAAAAAAGTGACAGCAAGCACAAAAACACACTTAAAACTTTACAGGTAACCCAGGGAGGGTACAAAACAGTGTGTCAGTTACCTGAATGTCCTGATCTCACTCGGAAGTGTTCTGGCATGGACCTCCCATTGACGCTGGGATCACGCCAGTGAAATTGACACCTTTTCACTTGCAGGACAGTCCGTGACAGAAATGGAACGGGGGATCCATTGACGGCTTAGCCTGTCAATAAAAAGCAATGCTGGCGTAACAACAGCCAAACGGGAGATTATGAGAGGGGAATGATGTCATGTGAAAGGAAGGCCCTTTAGTGATCCCCTGATGCCGTGATAATGCCATATTTAGAGCATCTGATAATCTCCATAGTCACAAAAGGAAACCCCATAATCTTAGCATCCAATAACACCCCTCCAGCTCTGTGACAATGGCAAAAAACAAAGCTTTATTCAAGGCACAGGGAGACTTTTCATATGAGGTTCTTATATCATCATCATCATCATCATCATCATCACCATCTCATTCCCTGAATGTTAGGGAGGCTTCGGACTTTTGCCATCCTCCCCTTGCAACTCTCCCTTGTTTTTCCACCACTTCTTCCATCTTTTTTCTTACAATGCAAAATCTATTAAAGAGAAAATTACAAAATGATAGCAAAGCACCTTCTGCTTGCTAATGCGAGGAGACTTCTTTCTGGAAAAGCCCACAGTCTGGAGGCTTTGAACAGAGCAAAACTAAAAGAAGCACATGGACAGGCTCATATATAGGTCTCTGTGGTGAGTTGGGCCTCTGCCACCAGGCAGATGGGTTTTAGGATCCCTATTAGCATCATGGCCAGAGAATAGCAGCTGTCAAGTGGCATAAAATAATTAATTTGTATTAGTAAACTTGTTGAATACTTTTTATATTACCTTTGCAATTTGAGGTTGGAAAAAGAGATGAAGCTGGAGAAATGATGTTTTCTCTGTTCCTGACATGCTTGTACAGTTCTCATAGCTATTGGGTGTGTGTGTGGATTGTGCTAAGGGCTAAACTTGGGCTCTTGCCTTGGAACCCCCAGATTTAGCTTGCCTCTCAGGGTAACCTCGAGTAGCCTCACTCAAGAGTGCCCCCTAGAGGCCAAAATCACTGCCACCACCCAATGCAGTCTTTATAGCCAGCCCATTAGGAGACTGGATGCCCAGGGGGACTATCTGCTACTGTGAACCAACCAACTCTTCCCTCCTATCCCCAGAGAGACAGAGAATAGTAGCAAACCCAAGAGGTGTAGACACGTGCAGCATCAGTGTATAGAAGGATTAAGAAGACTATTTATTCAAGCAAGTTCAGTTATATCAATCCCCCATGAGGCAGGCTCTTCCATGCCCCGGGCACGCTTTAATAATAATAATAATTATTATTATTATTATTATTTATACCCTGCCCCTCTGTCAAAACAATCAGGGCGGCTTACAAAAATTAAAATACAATACAGATAAAATCCCCAAACACCACCCACCGCCACCCTCCCCAATAAAAAAATATTAAACAAGTATAAGTTAAAACCAACTGATCTAAAATCACATTTAAAAACTATAAATACAATAAAATACAATAAATGGCCAGCGAACTAAAAAGAGGCCAGGATCCCCTGAGGCCGGGATCTAATTAGGAAAGGCCTGCCGAAAGAGATCCATCTTCAGTGCTTTTTTAAAGCTATTCAGGCTTGTTATCTGACGGATCTCATTTGGCAGATCATTCCACAATTTGGGAGCGATTACCGAAAAGGCCCTCTGGGAGGTTGCAGACAGTCTAGATTTTTGTGGCTGAAGCAAATTCCTTCCAGTGGACCGGAGTGCGCGGGGAGGATTATATGGAAGGAGGTGGTTCTGGAGATAAGTTGGACCCAAGCCATTTAGGGCTTTAAAGGTAATAACCAACACCTTATACTGGGCCCGGAAACTGATAGGCAGCCAGTGGAGAGATTTTAATACTGGAGTTATATGGTCTCTCCGAGATGTTCCCGAGACCACTCTGGCTGCCATATTTTGTACCAACTGAAGTTTCCGGACCAAGCATGAGGGCAGCCCCATGTAGAGCGCATTGCAGAAATCTAGATGCAAGGTTACCAGCGCGTGCACCACAGTCTCGAGGTCCCTTACTTCCAGTAAATGGCGCAGCTGGCGTATCAGCCAGAGCTGATAACAGGCGCTCCTGACCATCACATTCACCTGACTGGTCATCTGAAGCGATGAATCAAGGAGCACCCCCAGACTGCGAACACAGTCCTTAATGGAGAGCGTGACCCCGTCCAGGACTGGAGGTTGCAACCCAACTCCTGGTTTTGGGGCCGCTACCGTGAGCACCTCCGTTTTATCTGGATTTAATCTCAATCTGTTTTTCCTCATCCAGCCCATTACTGCTTTAAGACAATCATTAAGAGGAGAGACACCATTGGAATTCGAGGCCGACGATCGGGACAAGGAGAAATAGATCTGGGTGTCATCAGCATACTGATAACACCCAGCCCCATAACTCCAGATAATCTCACCCAGCGGCTTCATATAGATGTTAAACAGCATCGGGGACAGGATAGCGCCCTGCGGAACACCACAAGTGAGCTCCTTTCTGCTGGAGCAGCTGTCCTCAAGCAACACCCTCTGGGACCTGCCCGAGAGGAAGGACCGGAACCACTGGAGCGCAGTGCCTCTGATTCCTAACCCACTCAAGCGATCCAAGAGGATGCTATGATCTATCGTATCGAAAGCCACTGAGATGTCTAAAAGCACCAACAGGGTCAACACTACCCCTGTCAATGCTTAGACGCAGGTCGTCGGCCAAGGCAACCATGGCAGTCTCAACTCCAAATCCCATCCTAAAGCCAGTTTGAAATGGGTCTGGATAATTGGTTTCATCCAAGACAGCTTGGAGTTGAAGAGCAACTCCAAGCTTTAAAGTGACACAAATAACAAGCTATTAAAATCAAAGCATTCAGTTATTCTAAGTTACATTCAGTTACTAAGTTCATCTACACATCTCAACCAAAGTGGAAGAAATTAACATAATTCCCTAACGCGATCCTAAGCAAGCCCTAAAAGTTCTACTCACTGTGTGCAGTCTCTGTTGGCTTTCAAATGGTATCAAGGAGCTGTGAGCTAAGCCAGGCGGCTTGCTATAACAGCCATTGTCCAGCCTTTGGCTCTCACATGCTAGAATATAAAGAGCCTCCTTTTGTCTTTGTTCAAAGCCACATGGTCTGACTCTACAATGGCCTCACACAAAAGCAGTTATACCTTAGTTGGGATTCCCGGTTCAAGAGTTGTGATTGGCCATTCTTGGTCTGGTGATGTGATGTCATTGATGATGCCATCTTAAAAGCTTCTGTGGAGGTGGTGCTTTAGACCCTCCCTTCCAGTTAACCCTTTCCTTACCTGATGCCATGTTGGCAAGACAATACTGTTTGCAAATAAAGGGAAATATAGTTTTCTGGAAGAACGATGGGAGTTCTGCCTTGAGGCCCCATCATGACCCCATCAGAGCTCATTTTCCTTTGGCCTCATCTTGTGAGGACACTCCAAGGTCAAGGACTCCCCCTATATCCAGTGAAAGGAATTTGGATTTGATCCCCAATCAAGGGATATGTCTGGGTAGCATTTCTTTGGAGGGCCAATTCTACCATTGGTTGTAAACGGGTGCTGGACCCCATCAATGGGCTGAAATGCTTATCTGCCTTAGACAATCTGCTGCCTCCAATAAAGCTTATCTTATACAATAACACATGTCAGTGTTCAGCGCTGAAAGAATCTTTGGAGAAGCCTGGAATGACACCCACTTCTGGCACTAGACAGTGTCTTAGACTTACTTTTCTTTGTCATAATTTTAGCCCACTTATGTTACCACTGCTCTGAAGCAAAAGTGTGAGTGGCTACCCTTGTCCATGATCCCATGCAAAAACTAACTGAAGGGAGTTATCTTATACAATTGTGATTGATCCTTTGGGGGCAAGATTATCGCCGTCGTTTCACACCATAGTCAGCATATGGGTGTG
This sequence comes from Gambelia wislizenii, assembly GCA_030847615.1. Taxonomy (NCBI): domain Eukaryota; kingdom Metazoa; phylum Chordata; class Lepidosauria; order Squamata; family Crotaphytidae; genus Gambelia; species Gambelia wislizenii. The sequence continues at coordinate 163,889,904 of JAUMIR010000002.1, forward strand.
AGAGAAAAGGTAACTTTAGGTGGAACAGACACTATTGCCACGGCAAATGAATATGTGTTTAATAATAGTTATCACCTTTCTGTAACAAATAGTCATTGCATCTAGAGAACAGACAGGCCTACTTTCACAATGATAATTAACTCATTACTGTAACAGACCCTGTAAACACAACATGCTTTATAGTCCTGTTTGTGTCAAAGATTAGAGGGGAGGGAAATACTTTTTTGGACTACAATTTCAGTGAGGGGTTCTTGGAGCCTCCTTTTGTCCAAAAAAGGTAAATTTTTAAGGTCTGGTTTATGTTGACAACCACTCTTTGAAGTTGGATTTTGCACACTCTATGGCTAGAGAATTCAAGGTGGAGCTAGACACACGATCTAAGCTGCTATGTGGTTGCAACTCCACTAGTTATGTGTGGGTGGCTGTGCCATTTTGATTACATTTTTAATTTTCCCCCTTTTTTTATTGAGGAGAAACCACATCAAGAAAAAAATAAAGAAGAAAAAAGATCAACCTTTCTTAATTTTTAGGCAGAAAAGGATTTCTCATGTATGTATTTTCAGTTTTATTTTTTGCTCACATATCCTTCAATTAACAATTGAAGAATTATTTCACTCTTGGATTTCACTCTCTTTATTTCACCTACATAAGGAATGGCATTTCTCCCCAAATACCCCAAATAGGTCCTGCTGTGCAGTCTAGTACTGTGTTGTCAGTGATGCCATGGCAGGCATCTTGATTTGAGAAACACAAAGCAGTTTATAGATTTTCTTTGGGTTTTTTCCAGGCTGTGAGGCTGTGTTCTGGAATACCTAGTTTCTTTCTGACATTTCTCCTGCATCTGTGGCTGGCATCCTCAGAGATCTCTTATACAATAACACGTGTCAGTGTTCAGCGCTGAAAGATCTCTGAGGATGCCAGCCACAGATGCAGGTGAAACGTCAGAAAGAAACTATTCCAGAACATGACCTCACAGCCTGGGAAAAAACCAAGGAAAATCTATGGATGCCAGCTGTGAAAGCCTTTGACTTCACACAAAGCAGTTTCCGCACTGTCAGTCCCCAGCCCACCTTTAATTACAATTCTTATTTTTTCAGTGTCCTATTAGATTTCTTTAATAGACAGTGGAAGCCACAGAGAATATCTCAGGTACAGATTATTTGATTAACAAATAATGGCCCTTTCAGTGCTGTAGGCTGAATATATTAGAGCAGCTACTTACCATAATGTCTGTTGCATAAATACACATGAGTAAGACTGTAACCTCTTTTGACACAATGTATTTGGAAATGTCTGCATTAGTAGTTCTGTTAGTATGCATGAGAATCTCATGACAGGGGCCAAGCCATACAAGTAAAAGGCACAGACATTTCACTTTTGGGGTACGGATTCTGTTGTTAGCTCAGCCCCTTTCAAACTCCAGCCCCCTTGAAGCTGGACAAAGGAAAATGATTTTCCAACACCAAGTGCCTGTTTTGTATTTTTTAAAATTTTAATCCAGTTGTTTAATTGCTTTTTCCAATTCTGCATATACATACTGCCTGGAGGCATTCTAGGTGTGAGACCATGTTGCAAATGCACATGCAGCACTAGCAAGCACTAGCATGTTTCCTTTGTGTGAGAGGATATGGGGACTACTTGCCCCACTGGAAGCATGGGGTGTTTTGTTTTGTTTTTTGCTCCTTTGCTCCACCTACTCACAGTAGGTGGTGGAGATCAAGTGGGAGGCAACTTAAATGGCTTGATGTGAGGCAACAAAAATAGCAGCTTGGCAGGGAAAGCAGTGCCACCCTGGGCAGGCTGGATGACTTTGAGGTATGCCAGAGAAGGTACATAAGTACAGGAGGTGAAAGAAGTCATAAATCAAATGTGTTATCCACCAGCTCCTCTCCTGGTGAAGCTTCTTTAAAGAGCTTTCCTCATCTTGAGTGAACACCATTTCAGATGGTTCCCATGAAATTGTGGGGAACACTAAAGGATGAAAGCAAAAAGAAGTGCAACCAATGCTCTGGATGAAAGCAAAAAGAAGTGCAACCAATGCTCTGGCCGGCATCCTGTAAGTGAAGTAAGATGGCATAAGTTAGATGTATGCCACCATAACTCACCTTTTGGGTCATTGCGGAGGCTGGAATTTTTTACCCACCATACAATAATCCCAATCTTCCCTGAACCCAACTTTTCTCAGCTAAAGCTTGAACCTAGCCTTTTCCTGGTCAGTGGAGAATGGAGAGAGTAGCAGACATATGTCCAGCTGTTTTCCTATGGCGGGAAGCACAGTGCCAGTTACCCACAAGGACCTCAGGGGATCCTGCACCCAACTGAACATTTGTCTGCTGCTTCCTCTACTCTCCACCAATCAGGAAATCACCAGTAGTTCTTTTTTTTGTGTGTGTGTGTGGGGGGCTGCAGCTGAATTGTGGAGTTAGATCTGAGACTGTGGAGATTTTCACACCAGGGCCAAAAGCCCTGTTTCTGTCCCGCAAGCCCCTCTCCCGTTCCTGCCACAGAATGGAGGTTTTAAATGTTCGCACACTTACCTCCATTCCACTGCAGGAACAAGCTCTCTCTCTCTCCTTGCTGGCCAGCTGTAAATGCAGCCGCTGTAAGGCTGCCTTTATGACTGGTCAGCTGAAATCCCGGCCATTCATGTGAGTGAATGGCCACATGGCAAATTCAAAGATACCCCCCCAAACATCAAAACACAAAACCAAGCCCAAAAACACGGGGGGGGGGGGGAGGATACAAGTAACCCGGGGAGGGGGGGGAAGGGTGCCACTTACCTGGATGTCCCAATCATGCCCGGAAGTGCTCGGCATGGACTTCCTGCCGCAGCTGTCATTCCAGAACAGAAACGGGGCTCCTGTTCACACACTCGTGATTCCACTACAGAAATGGAATGGGTGGTTAATAATGATTTCTCCCTGTGAATACAATATCACAGAAAGAAATGGAATAAACACACAGTGAGGATGGATACGTGATGATAGTGTGTGAAAGGAAAAATTTCTAGTGATCCTGTAATGTTATTATAATGGTTTATTTAGCAGGTGTGAAAATCTCCTGTTACAGCTATTTTCTCCCAACGCAGGATCGTTCCCTTTGTTTCTAGAAATTCCTTATAATAAGTGGGACCTACTCCTGTTCCCCCCCCCCCATGAAAGTATGTTGTGGTGTGCTCTTGATTCAGTGTTCAGTCTCATTAAAGAATGATGTTCCCCTTTTCTGCAGTTTTTTTTGTGGGTGGGTGGGATGCCAGCTGTATATACTGCATATTTGAAATTCTGGATAACGTTTCAAATATCTGAACTAGACTATAGGCCTCAAAAGCTCCTGCTACAATAAATCTGGTAGTCCTTAAGATGCCAGAGGATTCTTGGTTGTTTTCACTGCAATAGTACTGACAAAGCTATTCCTTTGGAAACAATTTTCCTGCAGCCTTGATCCTGAAACTATTGGCTCTAGCTGTGAGGTAGAGAGGAGGAGGATGAATGTACTGAAACTGAATATTAGAAGGCGGGGGCAAAGGAGAGGGAGCATGCTGAGAAGCTCTTTTGTGGTAGAATGGTTCAGCAGTGTTTAGCTTAATTGTATCCTTTCATCTGCAAGAAAGGATTTGTAGGTTGCAGATTCAAACTGTAGAAAATCCATTAGCTGTGGGTGCACAAAGAATAAGCTGACTAGAAGTAGAGAGTGCAAAGTGTTTACTGTCTTTGTTCCATGCCCCCCCCCCAAAATCTGGAACACAATTTATATTAATTGAGCTGAGTGTTTTCAGTCCAAGATACTATGTTTAAAAAAGGCCCCATGCAAGCTGAAATCACCCGCAATGTTGTGAAGCCCATTTTATCCAAATGTATAGTCTATTGATACCACACTGGGTTTTTTGGAGTGCTTTATTCAATGTCAAGCAGATTTGTGGCTAAAATGCTTTCTCAGTGCTGTGTGTGTGCGTATCTGGTAATACAGTACTGTCAAATATACCCATTTAAAACTCCAGACAGATGTGGTTAAATGTGTCCTGAATAAGTGCCTTAGTTACTAGCAAAGTTGTTTAGTACAGTACAGTACTTAAATATAATACTTCCATGTGGTGATGACAGTAAAACACTGATGTCATTGTCCAAAGGTGAATAGATACTCCTGGTTACCAGAATCATTTCAAATAAATGTGTTATGATTCTAGCTGGCATATCCTATCAATGTGACTTGTGTCGTTTTATGTTGGTGCTCTGTGGTTGTTTTATGATTCCTATCAGCCAAGTCAAATTCTGCCACATTTTGGGATGGCTCTGGCTTGCATCATTTCGCTCCATGTTGCCTTGACACTTAGCAGGAAAAACCTCTGTGGCTATCCATTGTTGTCTTCCCCAACACTATGCATATGTATAGCATCCCATCACTGTAAAAGTGAAACTGTTTTCTATAAGCCTACATGCCAGTTGTGAGCAGCCGAGGTTTTGGTGTTGCTTGACTGCTTTGGTTGCTCTTTTCAGGGTCCATTTGCTTTTTCCACAGTCTGATTTTGTGTAATTTATCAAGAGAAATATGCCACCAAGTCTCATCCCAAGATTGTTGTCTGTTTGCACTCTTCTTCCTTGAATTTTTCATACTAAATGTTGTTCCTTTGTTAAAGAGAAACAAGTTTCTATTGAAAAGTTCTGATACTTTGGTCCTTGTAAGGGAGAAAAGTGGGATATAAATCAAATAAATGGGTAAGATAAAGGGGAAAAAAATACATTTCTCATTGCCCACTAGCCATTTTCTCACCTCACCCCTATTCAGTTGTTGTTGTTGTTTTGTGCCTTCAAGTTGTTTCCAGTTTATGGCAACCTTAAGAAAATCCAGTGGGTTTTCATGAACAAGAGGGTATTTGAACCCTGGTCTTCAGAGTCATAGTCCAGCACTCAAACCACTAGACCGCAGTGGCCCCATGCTAGTTAGTATCACTGTTTAAATCCAGTTGATAGTCCCAACTAGAGTGAAGCCATTGAATCAATGGGGTGGGTGTAAGTGTTGACCTACCAAATTCCCTTTCATTCAGTGGGTCTACTCTTGTTGGGACTAAACAAATGATTTAGTCCCATAACTATCTTCATCTTTCACTTCTTGTAAATGTCACTTCTGGAGAGGTAGCAAAAGCCAAAAGTTGTTCTGCTTTTCAATTTCATTTCTAGGTCCCTGAGCCCCTTTCTTGACAAAGGTGACCAATGAGCATGTGGGTGCAATGGCACAAGTCTAGTTTTATGAAGAAAATTTTGAAACGTTGGTTATATATAATGCTGGAATAAAGATGTGCATGTGTTAAAACTGTTGTCTCAGAGGTGAGGGCTAGGTTCATGCAGATGTCGTCTTCTCTCTAGTGATCCTACTGAGCCAAGCCCTGTTTCCTAAACCCAGGAAATCTAGGACTCTAGTCATAGTCTAACAGCCTAGGACTCTAATTTGCATATAACTGCAAGTGTTGTGCTATTTGCATACTTTGCACATAATGAAAATGAAGCAAAATATTCATATCCATATATTTAAATATGAAAAAAATTGAAAGAGATAGGTAGCATCTGCATCTTTCCCCCCCCTCTATACATAAAAAATAAGTGTATGTGTAGGGCTGGGACCTTAATATGGGGACAGAAGCATCGTTTCAATGGAGGCTTCTAAAATATTCCTTTTTGGCAATGCAAATCACAGGCATAGCATGGAGGGGCAATGTGGTCTGTCACAGGATCAAGCTTCTGCACATAAGCTAATAGGAAGAAACAGTGGTACCCCCATAACTCTAAAGAAGGTTTGCCCAAATTCTAGGTAGCAAAGCTGAAAATCTGTCTTGCGAGTCTTGATGGGGGAAGAGGAGCCTGTAGAAGAATAATGATTTCAGCTGAAACAGCCATGCAGCCAAGAAGTACAGGTTAGTTCCTTTATCTTTCAGAATGGACATTAGTGACATATATGACCAACAAAGATGGCCCACTCAGAACAGCAACTTCTTTACCTGTAAAGAAGTTTTGGTTTGTTGAGATGAGTTTAACAATTCACTTATTTACCAGCAAAGGCAAAAAGTTTGAATCACAAATATCACCCTAAAAGGTGTATGATCCCTCTGTGTGTACACACATGGACTTGTGGGCATGATCCATATGCATACCTCATACCCTCCAACTGTTTGGTAAAGACAGTCCTGATTTAATCCCCTGGATTAATCCTGTGACATCCCAGTTTTCCAGCTGCTTTTAAAATGTCTCAGCTTCTCTATTTTCCTCCCACTTCCCCCCTTTTCCTCACTCTACTTCAATTGCTACAAACTAAGGACTTTATAAGACAAGGCTAAAATTGCACGATTACGACGTCATAATAGCGTGAATGGGCTCCCACTATCTTACGATGTCATCATCCTCCCATGGTCACTGTGTGCTCCAGCCACAAACAACGCATCCCTCTTAATTAATGGGACAAGCTGTCAATAGCTCTCAATATCTCTGTTTTCGCGGAATCATGTGTGCGAAATCACGCCCCACTGTAATTGTGAGATTTCAGCATGAATGGGTGGTCCTCTTTCCCCTCTCCCCGTTCCCAGCAAGAAAACGACAAGGTGAAAATGTGAAAACAACCTACAGAACACTCTTTTAACAAACTGTCCCATTTTGTTTGTACATTTTTAGGTTTAAGTGTCTATGTGTTGATTTAGTTTGTTGATTAAGGGGGTTTGTTGTTTTTAAGCACACTTGCGTCTTCTTGAGAGAACCATCAAAATCTCACCCATGCTAAATCACAGAATTAAAATCCTGTTCTTAAAGTGCTAGTGGTGGTTGTGCAATAATTCTGTGGTGGCAGTATCACATGATTACAGCGACGTGCGATACTTTGTGTAATGATACCACTATGTTTCCACTTTCCTCAATAATAGAATTACAGCATTTTTAGATGCTAGTCTGATAAAGTTCTAAGTTCAAAGTCCCAAAGTAGCATGCACTCAATTATATCAGCAGAAGAATGGAGGAGGGGCAGCGGCAAAGTGTTGCCGTTTCCAGCAGGCTCAGGCAAAAGCAAACTGAAGCAGCCTCTCCTAGCTTGTGTGTTTATCTTCATTAGTAACGTTGCCATTTTACCCACATTTTGATGTTGCTTGGGTACACATGTCCCAATTTTCATCTGTGTACTGTTGGCAGGTATTATTTGCCATATGGTAGAAGTCTAGAATAGGTGGGAAGGACAACCTCCAACCCACAGGCCTAATTTTTCCTACAAGTGGTTCCAATCCAGTCAATGACTGTGTAGGACAGTAGAGTGCCATTCCCTTTGTCTAGTTGAGGCACAGGCACAAGAATTACAAAAGTCATTCTATCAACTTGCTCTACTGAAGCTACAGTTCAAAACCTGCATCTTTGGAACTAATTATATGTATTTAAAAAGTCCTACCCAGCAATGCACGTTAAAATGTCACTCTAGCATATTCTGCATTTGGTTTTTGCTTCCCATCAGTGGGGAGACAATAATTTTGAGCCTTACTGTTTCCTGAAAATTTATGTGTGTGTGTTCAGGGAGAAGGACAGATACAGGGCAACTTTGAAATAAAATGTACTTGATGGATGCAGCTTTTGACACAGCTTCAGATTAGTTTAGGAGTGTTATTCAAAAGGCACTTATTCTATTCCTTTTAAATTATCAAGGAATCTGAGTAAGCTTTGTGACATGATCTGTTCATAAAACTGTAAAGCAAAATGACATGAGTGTCCTCCATCTAAAATATGCTGATCTAATATTTTTGCTAGGATGCATATTTAGGGTTTTTTTAATGTTCAAATGAATTTTGGTATGTAAAAATTATAATTTTATGGCACTTTTTTGGCCTCAATACAGACAGGGCTTTTTTTGAAGACCTATTCATACCTTCCCCAGCATAGTGCCTTCCATCCATGTTGGACCATGACTTCCAACTGCTTAAGCCAGCATGACCAACACTTGAGAGAGTCTACATTAATGTATAGAAAGGAGGAATTAATATGCTCAGTGTCATCCTTACAGCAACAGAATTCTGATATCCAGTCACTTAGGGCTCTAGTACACCAGCCTGCTGTCCACCACAATCGTGCTAGTTTAATTACAGAAGCATATGGGGTTTGCATCAATCTTTATCACACTTCCTCTGCATTGGTGATCCATAGTCGAGGCATCTGTTTTCTGCACTGTCGGGGATGATGGGAGTTGTAGCTCTTCACCTCTGGCTCAAACTCACCACCTTGTTATGCAGCAGAGCCGACCAGCTTAGATCAGTGGTTAATGCTTTCCTCCAAAGCAGCAGAGTTTCAGAGAATAGGCTGAAGATCCTGACAAACTCTCCAAGCCTTCTCACGCTTCTCCAGGTGTCTCCAAACTCTCCAGGATTCACTCAGGCAACTCAGTAGTTTTATATAAAACCTACTTTATTCTTCTATATAAATATACTATATGGTCAACAAATCACAATCTCTATACACTACACCACCTCTACTCAACCACAAAAATACATTGGCAAACATTGCAATTTTATAGCCATTGTTTATCACCACCCACTAGTTAGTTTCCACCCAGTGGGTGGGTACTTCCATTCTGATTGGTCCACATAGTTCCACCCATACTTAAGACCAACCCATGTATTTCAACATTTCACCTTGTACACTTAATGATTCTCAGGTGTTTCCAATCTGCATTCAGTACCTCTGTCCTTGGCTCTCAGGCCTTCTAGATTACATTAGCAGTTTCACCTGTGTAGCCCCATAATTGCTCTTGCTTAGTCATTGTGACTTTCACATACATATTTTATTTCTTTCACTGTATGTCCCATGTTGCATTTTCCTTAACAATCCCCTCCGAAATAAAATATTGTATGTGTCTTACAATGTCATTCCAACCATTTGTGTCAGCCTTTCATGTTTTTCTGCTGTCAATGCTTTTGTGAACAAATCTGCTATGTTGTGTTGTGTTTCTATATATCTTAGTTCTATTTCACCCTTCTGAACCATGTCTCGCACATTTTGATATCTTACACCAACATATTTTGTTCTGTTCTTCAAACTTTCAGTTTCAGCCATCGCTATGCATGACCGTGAATCTTCCAGAATTTCCACTGGTATCTTGTAACTTTCATTTAAATCATTTAGCAATTGCTTAATCCACTGTACCTCATTTACTGTCTCATTCAAAGCAGCGAATTCTGCTTCTGTTGTGCTTGACGTTACATTAGTTTGTTTTCTACTTCTCCAAACTATTGGACTTTCACTATATTTAATTATCATTCCTGTAACTGACTTCTTGTCTCCTAATTCTGATGCAAATGAACTGTCTACATAACAATCTAGATATGAACTACTGCTTCTTATTATCAATTTCCTATCTACGGTTCCTTTCAAATATCTCAATAAATGTTTTACCGCTGTCCAGTCTTCAATTTTTGGATCATTAACCCTTCTAGACAATACATTTACAGCATAAGAAATGTCTGGTCTGGTGTAGCAAGATATGAATTGTAAAGATCCTATTATACTTCTGAATAAAGTCTTGTCCTCAAACACTCTAGTTGTTTTCTCAGACACAAAACCAGTTGTCATTGGAGCTCTTACTATTTTTGCATTCTGTAATCCACACTTTTCAATCAATCTTTCAATTTTATTTCTCTGACTTAATAAACAATGTCCTTCTTCTGTCCATTCAACGCAAATACCTAAATAAGACTTCAATACACCTAAGTCCTTCAAAACAAACTTCTCAGACAATTCTCTTTTTATTGACTCAATTTCCTGTTTTGACTTTGCTGCTACGCACAAATCATCTACATAAATCACTAATACTATGTCTCCTTTTGTATAAACACAAGCATCTGCAATGCTCCTCTTGTAGCCTAGCTTAACTAGCTCATCATTGATGCACAGATTCCACGCTCTGGCACTTTGTTTTAAACCATACAACGCTTTCTTTAATTTATATACTCTCTGACTACCATTTTCTTCGAAACCTTGTGGCTGTTCCATAAAAATTTCTTCATCCAGAACCGCATTCAAGTAAGCTGTCTCAAAATCAAAATGTTCTACAACTAAATTCCTTTTTACTGCTACAGCTAGAACCATTCTCAGACTTTCTGGCTTTGCAGTTGGAGAATATGTCTTATCATAGTTCTCATACTGCTGTTGTGCAAAACCCTTAGCCACTAACCTAGCTTTATATTTGATACTTCCATCTGGCATTTCTTTCCTTTTGTATACCCATTTACAACCAATTACTTTCTTGTCTTTGGGTCTGTCAACAATTTCAAAAACATCTTTATTTACCAGGCAACCAAACTCATTATCCATTGCATCAAACCATCTTTCCTGTTCTTCACTAGAATAACTTTCCAATTCTTCAAAACTTTCAGGCTCTTCTACTGCTAAACAAGCTCTTGCCTTTGTCACAACAAACCTATCTGGAGGCTTTCTAACTCTATGACTACGCCTGGGAATAAAATCTGCTGTTCTGTCTCTTTCATCCTCACTTTCTCTACTAGGAGTTGTAGTTCTATGACTAAATCTCTTGTCTTCAGTCATTCGAGTAGTAGTAGGCCTAGATGCTATCTCATCATCGGAAGAACTACCACTGCTGCTAGGTGATGCTTCCTGCTTAACTGAAACCCCTCCGTTTCCTGAGGTTGGTTCAGTTTGTGCTTCTGGCTCATTTGAACTCCCTAATCTCAAAAACACTTCTTTATTGGCATGCAGTTTGTCCCAACCAGCATGTCTCTCAAAATTTGCAGACCTAGAATACTGCACTTGTTTTCCATCCAAATGAAACTTGTAGCTATTTCCAGAATACCCCAAAAACCTAAGCCTTTTGCTTTTGGGTTCTCCTTTCCTCCTGAAACAAGCAGGTGTGTAAACATGAGCAAATTGTCCAAAAACCCTTAAGTACTTGTAATTTGGCATTCTCCCATACAATACCCTGTAGGGAATGTCTTCAATTTCTGAATGATACAATCTGTTACTGATATGTATTGCAGTCAAAGTTGCTTCTGCCCAAAAACTATCTTTCACCCCTGCATCTGCCATCATACAAGCAGTAATTCTTTTTATATCTTGTATTTTCTTCTCTGCTAACCCATCCTCACTAGGACAAGCAGGGTTTGTAGTTTCATGCCTTATTCCCACCTTTTGAAACCAGTTAAACAATTGATTATTTAAAAATTCTCCTCCCCTATCAGTAATGATGGTGCCTACTCTGCTATCAAATTGTCTTTCCACCATTCTTACCCATGCTTTTAAACTTTGCCCAGCGTCAGATTTGTTTTTCATTATTCTCACAAATGCAAACCTTGTATATCTATCAACAATTACTAGGAAATACTTGCTTCCCCCTAAGGACAAGCAATTAGCTTGGGCAACATCTGCATGTACATACTGAAATGGTCTTTGAGCAATTCTTTTTGTTTTCTTAGCTACTGGAAAAGCTCTGACCTTTACCTGTTGACATACCGTACAATCTAAGTGGTTTTTGCATTCAGTAACTTTTAAATCTGGACACATACTGATTAAATTCTTTAAACATTTGAAGCTCGCATGGCCGAATTGTCTGTGAAGCTCGTGTATGCAGTCTTTGTGGATTGGAATATTTTCTATGTTATTAGCTTCTTCAACCCTGTAGCTATCAATATTGTCCTCCAAATAATAAAGTTTGTCCTTTTTCAAACCTATGCCACGCAATTCCCCATTCAGTTTTATCTTACACATGTTCTTTTCAAATATGACTGTGTAGTCTCTTTCTGTTAATCTGCTTACTGATAACAAATTATTTTCTAACTCCTTTACATGTAAGACATCATTAAAATTCTCTTTCAGCCCTGGAATGTACACAGTACCCATTTGATTTACAGTACTTAGCTCTTTCCCGTCAGCCAAAACTACAGTATTTACATTAGCTGATTTTCTATTACTTATTAAATTTATATCATTACACATTGAAGATGAGGCTCCTGAATCAACTAGCCATTTAGAATTTGCATTTTGTTTTTCCTTAATCATGGTTGCAACCCCCTTTTTATTACCACTGTCCCTCAAAAATGGAGGTCTGGACTGTTTTTGATACTGCCGCGGCTGCCATCTGCTCTCTGCTTGCTTGCGTCTCTCAGCTGCAAAATGTTTACAATGTCTCTGCAGATGACCAATCTTCTTACAATAAAAGCACCTCCGTTGCTCCCTTGTAGAGGCTGCTTCCTCCTGCGTTCGCCAGTCAGGAGTTGTTTGTTGTTTTGGCACAGTCTTTAAGCTTGCTGAGTCACCCTGCTCAGACATTCTTCTCTGGTTCTCTTCCAGTATTCTGGCCACAATTAAGTCTCTATTAAGCTCAGCTTCTGGCAGGTTCTGCAAGCTGTTCGTTATGTTGTCCCACGAAGAGTCTAGCGATTCTACTAAAATGTAGCATTGCTGCTCTTTGCTAATTTGCACTCCCCTCAGTACAGCTTGCACAAACAAATCTTGCATTATTTTTAAATGTTCTATCACACACTGCCCTTTAGCCATCTTTTGCCTGTATATTCTTTTAGACCATAGCATTTTTGCAAAAGCAGTTGAAGGAGTGTGTAATCTCTGCAAGGTATCCCACACATCCTTGGCAGACGTTTTATCTCTGACGTCATTAATCAAGTCTTCTTCAAGCATGAGATAAAGACAGGCTTTTGCTTTACTATCTCTCTCTTGAGTGGCTTCATCAGCATCGGCTGCCAGCCCTGTTTCAACTGCTGACCACAGACCTTCCTTTACTAGTAGAGATTGGGCATAAATCTTCCAGGTAGAGTAGTTGTTTCTATTTAGTTTACTAAACTTTAGAATTTCCATCTTGATTTGTGCAGTGACTCAATTTGACACAGTCCTTCTGAGTATGCACAGCCGACCTGTCTGGGCTTAAGTAAAACACAAAATGATTTACTCACGAGGCTTATCAGTGCAGCACAAACAGCTTGCTCTGATCTATCGTCCACAAAGCTTTCTTCCACTCTCTGGAACTTTCAGCTTCTGTGGATGCTGGGTGCTCTAGTAACTGGGCCCATAACCCTTGTCAGGGATGATGGGAGTTGTAGCTCTTCACCTCTGGCTCAAACTCACCACCTTGTTATGCAGCAGAGCCGACCAGCTTAGATCAGTGGTTAATGCTTTTCTCCAAAGCAGCAGAGTTTCAGAGAATAGGCTGAAGATCCTGACAAACTCTCCAAGCCTTCTCACTCTTCTCCAGGTGTCTCCAAACTCTCCAGGATTCACTCAGGCAACTCAGTAGTTTTATATAAAACCTACTTTATTCTTCTATATAAATATACTATATGGTCAACAAATCACAATCTCTATACACTACACCACCTCTACTCAACCACAAAAATACATTGGCAAACATTGCAATTTTATAGCCATTGTTTATCACCACCCACTAGTTAGTTTCCACCCAGTGGGTGTGTACTTCCATTTTGATTGGTCCACATAGTTCCACCCATACTTAAGACCAACCCATGTATTTCAACATTTCACCTTGTACACTTAATGATTCTCAGGTGTTTCCAATCTGCATTCAGTACCTCTGTCCTTGGCTCTCAGGCCTTCTAGATTACATTAGCAGTTTCACCTGTGTAGCCCCATAATTGCTCTTGCTTAGTCATTGTGACTTTCACATACATATTTTATTTCTTTCACTGTATGTCCCATGTTGCATTTTCCTGCACTGCTGCCATAATGCCACCTTCTGAGCCCTGCATGCCCTACCCTGCGTGCCCATGTGTGCCTTTTGACCTTTTAAATTTTTCCTTGCTGTAATTTGGCAATTACAGTAGGACCCCCATATCCACTGGCGATTGGTTCTGGGGGTGTGTGTGGATACTGAAAACTGAGGATAATAGCGAACGCCATTGAAAATAATGGGACTTCCAGTTTAAAATACCATAGAGTTGCGTTGGAGGACCTAGAAAATGAATAGAGGGGACACATTTTTCTAGGAAGACTCTATGGTAGGTATGCTGTTTTGTGTCCTGTGGATAATTGAACCAGTGGATAATAAATTAGTGGATATGGGGGTCCTACTTTACAGCAATACAGCCCATCAAAGAAGGAATGAGAGCCTTTCCTCGCAGGGAGAAGTCTCCCCAGCAAGGAAGGATTGTCATGCTTTCTTTGGCAGGGGTGGTGGGGAGAAGTGTAACTACTGGGGAGAAAGTTTCATGAAAATCTTCTCCAAATTGCTGGTTGTAACCTTTAGCTACAAGTCTGGCTTTATATCTTTCAATCTCCCCTTCTGCATTTTGCTTTGTTGTAAAGACCCATCTGCAGCCAATATGGCTAATAATGGCTCCAGCCTCATGGAGACCCAAACTTAAAAGAGAACTTACACAAAAGCAATAAAATTTAAATTAGGTCATGTGTTGAATGACCCAGCACTCCAGTTGGCTGGAAGTGCCCAGTGAAATAAGAGAAAGGGAACTTGGGAGAACAAAGGCATGCAGGGAAAAAACCCTAGACTTATCTTAGGATGTGAATGAGGTACACAAGATTGCTTTTACATTACAATGATTGTTTCCCCACATACTACAAGAAGCCATGTGTGCCCCTCTGCAACCACCAAAGAACGAATGAGAGTCCTTCCTCCCCAGGGAGACTTATATAAAATAAAAAACTATTTTAAAAGAAATAGACAATTAAAAGGAAAATAGAATAGCGAGGGGGAAAGGGAAAGGAAAGAATCACACCCACTCACATCACATGGGTGCCTGAGAAGCGGAATTGCAATGTGAGGAACTTTTCACACATAAATCCATTGTGGAAAAGCAGCGTGATTGGGACGCATTGATGTGTTTTACCTGTCAATGAAAAGGAGACTCTAGAAACGGATAGGATACCAAGCACATACAGGGCAGACACAATGTCATGCAGTAGGCAATGGCCAAAGATGCCATTATCCTGGAAATAGCACGTTATCAACCTCATGTGATAAAAGTTGTTAGATCATGTTGCCTTCTTTTCACAAATATTTTCACATCTTTTTCCTTTCCCTATAGCATCATTTGATAAATGAGCAATGATTTCTAAAGTGGTAGACTCTAGCAGAGTTAGCACAATATGCTACAGGTTGTACGCTGTCAATTAGTTGGATGTCAAAAGTGTTTCTCGTTACAAAATATGTATTCCATTGGCTCTAGCTTTGTCATTTTCATCCTCTCAATTCCCAAGAAAAGTCTTGGAGACACCCACAAGGGGTCATTGGAAAGCCCCATAGTATACTGACATACATAGAATCATAGAATCATAGAGCTGGAAGAGACCACAAGGGCCACGTAGTCCAACCTCCTGTCATGCAGGAATACCTAATCAAAGCACTCCTTACAGGTGGCCATCCAGCCTCTGTTTAAAAACTTCCAAAGAAGGAGACTCCACCACACTCCGAGGCAGTGTATTCCACTACCAGACAGCTCTTACTTTAGGAAGTTCCTCCTAATGTTTAGATGGAATCTCTTTTCCTGTAGCTTGAGTCCATTGCTCCATGTCCTAGTCTCTGGAGTAGCAGAAAACAAGCTTGCTCCATCCTCAGTATGACATCCCTTCAAATATTTAAACATGGCTATCATGTCACCTCTTAACCTTCTCTTCTCCAGGCTAAACACACCCAGCTTCCTAACCAGTCCACATAGGGCATGGATTCCACACCTCCCACCATTTTGGTTGCCCTCCTCTGGACACGTTCCAGCTTGTCCGTATCCTTCTAGAATTGTGGTGCCCAGAACTGGATACAGTATTTCAGGTGAGGTCTGACCAGAGCAGAATAGAGTGGCACTATTACTTCCCTAGCCTAGAATTCTATGGGCTTTTTAAGCTGGCGAATCACACTGCTGACTCATGTACAGCTTGTAGTCTACTAACACTCCTAGATCCCTTTCGCCTGTACTGACCATCAAGCCATAAGGAGTTTCATTTTATACAAGTTACTCATAGATCTTAGAATTCTTACACCAAGCATTCTGAAGACTCTTCAAAAATCCTCAACTCCCTGGGCCAAGGTATATTAGTTCCACACCAAGAGATAGGAAAATTGCAGGTTGCGGGCCATTCACAGCCACAGTCACATTTGTGTCCCTCAAATTTCCAGCTACTCCTAAAGTTCCCAGACCCACCTCCTTTTTAATGCTCCCAGGTGCTTTCTTGCCTGAAAATGCATCTTAAAACCTCCAATAAATTTAGCAGTTTGCTTCTCCCCCCTCCCCAATTCCCCAAGACTCCTCTAGACCACACAAAAATTGTCAAAAGTTGGTCAAAATAGATAATGACGCCACTTCTGGGCACCAGTGATGCTCTGGTGCAGCTCATGATGTCTGGGTGTGTGTGTGAAAATTCCCCCTGCCCACCACATACAGCTGCCCACCTAATGGCAACCAGAAAGAACATGGTTTCCATGACAGTGTGCCCCCCTGTGGTATCAGAGCTAATCTGAGACAAGCATCAGAAATCTGAGAAAGAACAAAGATAGAGAAAGAGAAAGGGAGTGCAATGCCCCACATACAGCCTGACCTAAAGTGAGGCCCTTTGCTAATTATAAAACAGTACAGTAAGACCCCTGCATCTGCAGGTGATTGGTTCAGGTCCTCACTGTGGATAATGAAATCCACAGATAATAGTGAACATTGCCAGAACCCACCCACCCCATGGAGAAAGCAGGAGGGAATCACGCATGTCTCCTCTCTCCCCCCTGCTTGCCGGACCACCACCCAAAGGGCGACGATACCAAAGGGTGATGATACAGTTTTGGAGGTGGTGAGAGAATTCCCCCTATGGCTCGGGCTTCATCTGGGCTGTGCGCTTCAGTTCCTTGCAGGCTGCCTCTGGGCCGCTAGGGTCCAGGACAGCGAGGTTAGGGTGCCCATCCTGGAGTTTCTCTGGCTCCTTCTCCTCCGCCAAGTGGTTGGCTATAGCGGGTGGGTGGGGAAGAAGGCTGCAAGTGTGGTGTGGTGTGTGCACATGTGTCACTGGCTGGAACCAGGAAGCGAGGCTGTAGGAGGCCAGAGGGGTTCCTTGGCTGGCATGGAGGGCATTGCCTGTCAGGTGAGCCTGAAAGAGTCATGGCTGGGAAGCCTGTGAGGGTTGGGGGGAATGGATGGTGAGATGCCAGGGCTGGTTGCTAAGCAAGGGATGGGGGAGAGACCTAAAGGCAGAGCCAGCTCTGTTGCTGCACCGGAACCCTTCTGGGAAAGGGAGGGCGAAGCGATAATTGAATCTGTGGATGGCAAATAAGCGGATGCAGGGGTGCTACTGTAAAGCAACTCTGCAAAAAGTTTCAAAATAGCTTCCAAAGATGAATAAAATGCCTCATGGTCATCCAGGGCCCTTTCATACTATGCAGTTATAGCACTATGATACCACTTTAACTGCCATGGGTACATCCTATGGAATCCTGTGATTGGCAAGTTAGGGGCCAGAGTGCTTCGAATCCTCAGCCAGGGAGCTCCTCTGATGCCTCTGAGCAAACTACAGCCCCAGGATTCCATAGGAGGCCACCATGGCAGTTAAAGAGGAATAATAGCACTATAATTGTGTAGTGTGAAAGGGCCCTCAGTAAGGATTTCCATTTATTGGCAATTATAAAAATATTATTTTACTATAATAGCAAGCGTATGGTGGCATATGCTTGCACAGAATGAAAGCAATACTCCCAGTGAGGACTCAATATGCACACTGCATTCCATAAAAGAGAAGCTGAGAAACTGGCTACATGTCATGGCTGGCTTTTAAATATCTCTAGAGTTGCCTGTAGGGCGTAAAAGGGAAGGGTGTGGTAGCTCAAGCCTGTGCAGACATATATGCATCCTCTGACAGATATTGTGACCCTAGGAAGCATTAATGTAAAACAAATGATGTCAGAACACTATTAACCTGTAAAGACCTTACATAGACATCCTGGTGGTTGTCAGCATCTCATAAACATGTCATCTGAAAGAAACCCAGGAGTTTGATTGTGAGGAAATAACATTTCCCAGAAATAGTCAAAACAGCAAGCTAGCTGGTGGGAATCACAGTTCTTTCAAATTCCACAAGCAATTGCCTTGCATCTGGAGAAATATTTCCATCCCATGGAGCCAAGTGGCCACAAAGGTTTCCTCATTAAAAGTTTGGATCCATTTTCATCTGAAACATTTGAAAATAATTTATTGTAATCATTAAAATGTTCACATGCCAGCAAGGGAAGCCCTTGTGACCCTGTTTTGTAACGTTTGATCCCTTCACCTTATCAGCTTACCGCTACTCTTTCTGTCACGTCCAAAACAAGATAAACCTGGTTTAAATATTCAGAAAGAAGTCTTGATCCCCTGTGGTATAGCAACAACAGCAGTATCAATAGTTATCATTAATACCACCACAACCATTTTTATGGTGCATAGCTATCCATTTAAAATGTCACCAAAGTCTAGATTGTTACTCACCAAATAGAAACCAAAAGATTTTTCATATTTTTAAGGATTCTACCCCACACATAATTTAAAAGTACAGTACATTTTAAAATTAATTATAAAATAATACCCATTCCTAGTTTTTAAATTAATTTTAAAACACTTCTTGTTGCGTGCCTTCAAGTAGTTTCTGACTTATGGTGACCCTAGGATGAGCCTATCATGGGTTTTCTTGACAGAATTTGTTCAGAGGGGGGTTGCCTATGCCTTCCTCTGAAGCTGAGAGAGTATGACTTACCCAAGGTCACCCAGGGGGTTTCCAGGGCTGAACAGGGATTCTAACTCTACTCTCCAGAGTCATAATCCAACACTCAAACCACTGTGCCATTCTGACTCTCTTTAAAATGCTATCCATGCCTAATTTTAAAGAGCTTGTTAATGCTGTTTCACTTAGCACAGGAAGGTGTATACTCTAGTCTGGGTTCCTGCTACATTCCTATCTCCTGCTAGAGGTGCATCCTGTCCATGCCTGATGTCTATAAAGAGATATGTAAGAAGAGTGAAAGAATACATTGGTCTCCCACAGCAACAGAAAGGTAGGAGAGTGGTGAAGAAATGTCATAACTGCTGAGAGTCTAGTTTATCCTGGCTGACACAACCCTGTGTTTCTCCAGTGAGCAGCTCCTCAATTAATCCTGCTTCCAATGTGAGACTTTGATGTCAAATTGACTTTGTTGGTCTCAAGATTTCTTTCTTTTTTTCTTTCTTTCTGGTCTCAAGATTTCTGAAATGGTTCAACATATATTCCTCTTTCTGTGGAAAACCTGTGTGTGTTTTTTTCTGTTCGTGAAGCTAAGGAGAGAACTTCCTGACAGTAAGAGCTGTTAAGCAGTGGAATATACTGCCTCGGAGTGTAGTGGAGTCTCCTTCTTTGGAGGTTTTTAAACAGAAGCTGGATGGCCATCTGTCAGGAATGCTTTGATTGTGTATTTCTGCATGGCAGGGGGTTGGACTGTATGGCCGTTGTGGTCTCTTCCAACTCTATGATTCTATGAGAGACTGGGGTGGGGGGTGGGGATAGCAAAAGGACAGCAGGCTGATTGATCACAACAACAACAACAAAAACAAAAACAACCCATCATCTAGTGCTATTATTTTTACTTAAGGAACAGCATCTGCATTTTCCAGTAGTGCACTTTTGATAGAAATGGCCAAACCCCACAAAATCCACACATGAAAAAGCACAAATTTTCTTCAAGAAAAGGAAGCAGGTCAACTCTCAGCAGCTTGTTTAGAGGTGAAATGGTTTCAAGTTATCTCGTTTACCTCCAAAAGCTGAAACAAATTAGGATTTACAGACAAGTGCATATGCATGCTCACACACTCTCCTTCCCTTTAATGGCCAGGATCCAGTAAACTTTGATGGACCTGCTTTCACCCCATGCAACCCCCTATGCCCTTTTATTTCTGCTCCAGTTGGCTAGGAAAATCTCCAGGGTAGTTTTTTGGACATCACGAAGGGTTAGATTTAGGCCAGTGTTTTAACATCAGGACTATGGGCAGGGTACGTTGGCATCCTGCATTGAGCACAGAGTTGGATTAGATGATCTCCAACTCTGTTACTGTGTGGCCTTTAAAAGAAATAAGTGGCAGGATTTTAAAACAAGGGGACAGGAACCAAGTCGCAGCACATCAGTGCTCCCACTTAATTCTGAGTGAGGCTGGCTAATGCTGATGCAGTGTTACTAATAACAACAGGAGCCCTTGGCAGAGAATCTAGTTCAACATCTTTCTCTTGCATGATGATCACACCCACCCAGCTTCAAGAGCACTATGGTATAGTTATGAGCATTGGTGGGGAGGGGAGTGATGAAGGTGAACGCCTGCCTGGAGATGAGATGGCAAAGGGTTGCTCACAGAGTAATAAAAGGGGAAGCATTTGGGAAGGAAATTAAATGTGACAATTGACACTTAATGACTGGCTGTGTAACCATGGCAGGAGAAGATGGAAGCAATTAGCCTCCTGTATATGAGCCACAGCAGCAAAGTACAATATTTCAGAGCTCAATGCTCATCAGTTGTTGAAAGTAATGCATTTAATCCCCCTGACATTACTGATTTAATCAATTACTTTGCATCCCTCTCTTTCTCTCTTAGGTTCAGATCTCATTGCATTGTCAGTGGAAGGTGGGAGGTGAACTGGCACATTCAAAGATGGATTAAATGGCAAACAAAAGAAAAATTCATTTCCTCACTATTTCCTAACTGCACTTAATCAGCACTTGGGGGAAAATTATTGTTTTAATACTCCTCCTGCAAATTCTTCCTATCTCTAATAGCACAACCATGCAATGAGGACTTTCTCAGAGCTTAGATATTAATAACCATACCTGAAAACCTATGTTCATTTGAATTCACATATGAGCACTTGGCATCTCAAGGGAGAAAAATAATTAAGACTATACACGTGTATTTACCAACACACAAATGAATGCTCTTACTCATTTTGTATGCTGACTAAGATTTCCACAGATGACTAAACTTTAGCACAGTTAGTTCACTAGGGTACATTTTTGTTAAGGAATTGTAACACAGGACAACCACTCAAAACTACAGTATTTTGGTACCCAAGGAAAATGTGATTCTATGCTTTGCATAGTAGTGGTGGTCAATGGTTCCATGTTAGTGGGGCAATTAATCCAATCCAGATTTTAATCCAGGTTTTTTCAAGGAGCCATCTAAGGTGCTGAACCCTATTCCTTAATAGGTTTAGCACTTGCATAGCTCCTTTAATGCCAACTAAAATCCTGGAATGGATCCATCACCCCAGTGACATGGAAGTCACCAGCCACCTGCACCATATAGTGTGTCCATTGATATTTAAGAACATGACCACTGCAGTGTATAAACATCAATTCAATATTATCTGTAGTGGGTACAAGGGGGACTGGTTCAGGGTGGTGAGATAGACTTTCTTCCCACTGACATCCCTGCAGGCTACATGACGTAAGGAGGTATGGCCTCCAGCACCACTCCAAAAGCCATGGCCTGCCTGGCTGAAGCACTGGCTGGAGCTTCTAGCCAATGTTTCAGCTGGGGACCCTAGTTCAAAACCAGCAGAACTTTTGTTCATCTTGGAATAGCTGTGAGATGAGCAAGGATAAAATCCAGAACTACTGCCCATCTCTGCCTCTGTATAGCATTTATAAGGGTATGGGGGGACTGCAGTGGGGAAGGATGGAGTAGAGAAATCCCCTTCTGCCAATTCAGTTGCATGCATCAAGTGCTGGATCCAGCTCATGGTTGGAAAATACATTATTTGATGGGTTGGGAAATCATGAAAATTTAACACATAGAGAGTACTAGATTTTCTTAATTATTGCTCCCACATTTCTTTATGGGTAATAATTTCTATGGGGATAAATTCCAAAAGGGTAGTCACACAGTCTAAGATCTCAGAAAACCCTCTGATAGGTTTGCCTTAGGGTCTCCATATGTCAGAAATGACTTGAAAGCACACAACAACAACAACAAAAACAACAACAAGTTCATTTGTTACAGCAGCAGTGACAACCACAACCACCACTCAAGTCTTGTGGCACCATAAAGACCATCCATTTTATTGTGGCATAAGCTTAGGAGGATCAGAATACACTTCTTCAGCTTATGTCACTGTTAACATGCCACAACACTCCTTTGTTTTTCCCAGGAACAAGAAAATGAGGAGGGATTTGGTAATTTTGTTCTGTCATCTCCTGCTCTCTAATTCCACATTCTAGGTAAGCTGCAAAATTGTTCATTGCTGGGGGCAGCGGAATGGGAGAGACAAAAAAAAATAAAAATACGTATTTCAAATATTCAGAACTTTTAAAGAAGCACCCTCTCCCACCTCCCTAGAACTACTGCCATTAGTTATATGTGGGTGTGTTTTCCTGGCATCGTGGCACCACCAAGTGGTGATGTTCTATTCTGCCATATAATTAATGCTAAATGACTAGAAGGAGTTAAATACAACAAAATCTACAAAACAGTGATAACTTTATTGGCCAACCAAAATATATCATGCAAGCTTTTGAAGCTTCATTGGCTTCTTTATCAGGCAAAGATGTTAAAAATCATACAGGAGAAGAAAAGTGATGATGTTAAGAGTCACAGGCCATTTTGACTCAGGTGTTACTTCTATTGTCAATTAAGGTGGAAGGATCTCAATGCAGGCAAAAGCCACCCCCCTTCGTTGCTATTTTGCTGCATGGTCAACATGTCTACCCCGAATATGCTTCCTAGAAGGAGTTAAAGACATGTCTTCTTAATGCACAGCTCTTAAAACATGAGGCCAGCCCTACAGAGTGAGTAGAGCTGACAGAGCACAAGATCTTCCTTGTTCTCTACTACAGAACTGTTGGAATGGCTGTAAATAAATAAGAATTTTATATATGGAGCCAATGTCTCCTGCCTCAAACAGGAACTTTTCCATACTTTTCCTAATAGTACTTTTTTCATGTACTGTGGAAAACAAATGCTGCCTATTTATTGTGAGCTTCACACAATGATTGGCTATGATTACTTGCACGTAGGGAGAACAGATGGTGTGAACTGCTCCTCAGTTATAATGGTCGAGACTTGAACCTTCCCCCTAGTTTTCATTCAACTTCACTGATTTAAGTATGCATCAGGACAGCTCCTGCACCTTTGACTGGACATTATTCATTTGGTGCAGTGAACAAAACAGAAGAGTTACTGTTCTGTCCTGCAGTAACAATTTTCCTTTGGAGCTGATAGATTCACAACAACCTATTCTATCTATAGCTGTTGCCATTGCTGTACAACTGGACAAGCCATCATAAATCCTTTGTTATAGTGCAACCTTTTGCATGGCCTCTCAGAAAGAAATGATGCTAACTTTAAACAGATTTTCTTCCAGGCCAATGTGTCTAGAAAGAAAGCCTGGACCAAGTAGCTTAGATACTTAAGAAAACAGAGACTTGCTGTGGAACCCTGCAATGGGTGGAATGTGCCTCTCCAGGGATCCAGCCAGCCAACCACCCATGCTCTCTTCTAGCATATTTAATTTTATTTTGAAACCCCCCCCTTTTTTTAACTAGGCTGTTTGGCTGTGTGGTTCCCCCCGCCCCCACACTAAAATTGCTTTGTGCTTCTGCAGACTGTGTTCTCTCATGCCTGGTTCTGATAACTTCCCTCTTGTGTGCAGATGATGCCATTTTAACTACATAATGATCAGTATTCATTCCACTTCTGTTGCTAATAGAAGTGATCCTGTATTGCATGCCCACTCTTGTATTGTCTTAGGTGCCATGGAAAGTGTCTTGATTTAGATCCTTGCTAAAGTATTTGTTGTTGTTGTGTGCCTTCAAGTAATTTCTAACTAATAGTGACCCTAAGGTAACCCTATCATGGGATTTCTTTGGCAATTGCTGTCTTCTGAGGCTAAGAGAGTGTGACTTGCCCAAGGGCATCCTGCAGGTTTCCATGGCTGAGTGAGGATTTGAACCCTGGTCTCCCAGTGTCCTAGTCTGACGCTCAAACCACCATACCACATTGGCTAAAGTATAAGAAACTTTAAAAGGAACTGTAACATGACCATGAAATACAGGATGGATAGTATTCCCATTTGTCTGTGACCTGAGACTGAATGGACCTGACCACTGTGTCTCTAGTATATGGTGTTTCATTTCATAAACGGTATCTAGTTTACACATAAGAATTTCTGCTCATCCTCACTTTGCAATCTGCCAATATGCTATTATGACGAAGCAGCTAGCGGTATATTTCTTGTCAATTTAATTTCACAAAGCATCCTGTTTTTGATGACACAAGTAGAGGCTGTTTGGGCAATAAACAGCATGCCATGGGGGTTCATTGGTGCATACTAATGTTGTTGTTGTTTAAAAAATCTCACCTTAGCCATAGTTTCACTTTATATAGCAGTAGTAAGACTCATCTGGAGCACTTTTGCCTGTCTCTGGGTAACACATTGTCAGAAAGAGAAAGACACATTGGGACAGTTGCATAGGAAAGCAATGAAGATGGTCAGCAGTATGGAAAACTAGTCAGCTGTGGTAAAGTTGAATGAGATGGATGGATGGATGGCCAGGTGGGTGGATGGACAGACAGACAGAGCAAGCCTGGTGAAAAGAGGACTGGAAGGAGACATGGTAGTTCCCTTCAAATATGTAAAGGGCTATCACACAGAAGAGGGCAAAGACTTTTTAAAAATTTTTTGCTATCTCATAATGCAGGACTCAAATTCATAAGTTACAAGAGGGATGATTTCAGTTGAATAGCAGGAGAAACATATTGAAGATAAGAAGACTCTGATAGTCGACCCAAATAGCTATAGTGGTGGTGAACTTTTCTCTCCAAGAGGTACCCAAAGAAAATCTGGATAACCATCTGTTGGGGACACTTGAACTGTAATACTTCCTGTATAGAGCAGCAAGTTTTTCTGCAAGGTCCCCTCTAAAATATATAATTGAAGAATGGGTTCAGCTCAAGATCTAGTAAAACATGAATGGACTTTTAAGAAGCCAAGTAATGGCCTATTTTTTCAAGCAGATTGAGAATGTTGTAGATGTTACATGTAAATCCTATTCTATCAACCAAACCTTGATAGAAAATAAATTCCATCCATGATCTAGTGCTGTGGTAGAGGAAGGAAAGTGAATCTGCAAGCCATCTTCCTCGTTATCCAGTATTTTCTGTGTTGCTTTCCACTTATTTGAGTCATTGTGATACAACACAGTAGCTGAAAAATAAGCAGGAACATATGAAAAATTGTTTGCCAAGAGTTTCTCCCTGTAGAATTGGAAAGGTTGACATGTTACTTTGGATGCAATCCAGCCAGAGCAGAGAACATTGTAGTCCCATTCATTTTAATGGGAGAGTTTGGCATGAACTTACATTTCAGCTTAATTCCTGGGGTTTTGTTTTGTTTTTTGGTAATCGTATTATATGATTTATGAGATATCATTTTGTCTTTTGCCAAGCAGGAGAAGAATAATTTCCCTTAAATTCTTTCATTCTTCTGAGATCTCCTGTATACCCTTTCGTTCTTCCCAGTTCTCCTATGTGTAGCCCTCCTTTCTGTCCATTTAGTCAAAACAAGGCTGAAGAGGGTCTCCCATTACTTTCTTAGCCTGTCTTGTATAAACTATGAGATTAAAAACAGTCTCATGCATTATTTTGCCAGACGGGTCAGGATTGATCGGGTGTCATTATAATTAGCTTATAATATTCTTGTTTATATGTTGTTGTTGTTGTTGTTGTTGTTGTTTTTGTTGTTACTGCTGTTTCATTTTTAATTATTTATATTATATTATGTTATAGTATTTAATAGAATAATAGAGTTGGAAGAGACCACAAGGGCCATCCAGTCCAACCACCTGCCCTGCATGAATACCCAATCAAAGCACTCCCAACAGATGACCACCCAAGCCTCTGTTTAAAAACCTCCAAAGGAGGAGACTCCACCACACTCGGAGGCAGCATGTTCCACAGCCAAAGAGCTCTTAATCAGATACCATTATATGAATCAGATTATTAGTACAGTAGCACCCCCTTTTCTGCTGATTCACCAATTGTGGATTCAATTATCCGTGGTTGGTAATGGTGGGGGAAGGGAGGGTGAAATAGGGATCCCACCTGCCCATCCCTTCCCCTGGGAGGGCTCATGTTGCCACAGCAGTGATCACAGGGTTAAAGGGGAGAGGTGAGATCGCTTCTCTGCCCCTTCCCCCTTCGTTCCTGCCATGGTGGCGATCACAGGGGAGAAGGGGGCAGAGACCTTGGCTCCCCCTTCCCCCTTTGCCCCTGTGATCACCACCGTGGTGGGACCATGGCGGGTGCGAAGAGGGAAGGGGTGGAGGAGCAACCTCCCCTCCCCTCTTCACCCCTGTGATCACTGCCACGGCAGGGCCATGGCAGGGGGGGAAGGAAGGAGGAGGAACAATCTTGCCTCACCACTTTCTCTGGGATGGCTCCTGCGATGGCGTTCACTATTATCTGCAGAATTCATCATCTGTGGGGGACCCTGGAACCAATCCCCCGCAGATACAGGGGTGCTACTGTAGTCAAGATCCTGTTTGCCCCTGGTAGAGCCTAAATTGCTACCGTAGTACTCAGTCTGCCAAATCAGCATTGGCGGGGGGCCCTGAGGTCAAGAGGGCCTCCTGTTCACCCGTGAGGAGCCGCTGCTTTGTAGCCCCCCTTCCCCCCCTCCTCCAAAACCTCCTGCTGCCTTTTTTTCAAAAACAAAAAAAAACAGCATGTCCTGAAAGAGAAAGAGAAAAAGAAAGAGAAAGAGAAAGAAGCAGCCGCCCTCCGTGGCAGAAGCTGGAGGGAGTTTGCTTCTGCAAAATGCAAACCAGCCAGGCACAGAGAGGGGTGAGTATGTGTGTGTGTGTGAGAGAGAGGGGGAATTTGAAGGTTGTCTCTTTCCCTTGGAAAGGGCTTCTTTCTTCTTCCTTTCCCTTCCCTTCCACATAGATCCCCTCCAGCCCATCTTTCCAGCTGCTTTTAACCTGTTTTGGTTTCTCTCCCCTCCCTTTCCCCCTTGGTCTTCTTCAGCTTCTTCCTCCCCTTGCTGCCAACTGAGTTCAGCCTGCAAAAGAAATTTGTGTGTGTTTGCCTATGTGCCTTCAAGTCATTTCTGATGAAGGCAAGCCTACCATGGGTTTTTCTAGGCAAGGTTTGTTCAAAGGGGGTGTGCCTTTGCCTTCCTTTGAGGCTGAGAGAGTGTGACTTGCCCAAGGTCACCCAGTGGGTATTCATGGCTGAGTAAGGATTCAAACCCTGGTCTCCATAGTCATAGTGCAATGCTGAAACTTCTACAACACTCTAGCTCTTTTAACAGAAGAATGTAAAGAATATAAATTAAAAATTGGAGTAATATTACTGGGAACAATGGTTTTATTGTTGTCACTAAAACACCTGTATCCCATTAGTGTTATGTGAGAGGCATTGGCCTAGAGCAGTGGTTCTTAACCTTTTCTTTACCAGGGACCCCCTTTAAATATCTTTTGTTGCCCCTAGACTTAACTCAAGATTTAAAACCCTAATAATAATAGCTAATAATAATAGCTGACAACAACAATACAATTACACCATCCATTAAACTTTTCCTCAGAGGCACTCTTGCTTCTTCCTGCAAGTTTGTGGCTGGAGTGGATTGAATGGCAATGTGCAGGCCAAGCCAGCCAGCCTTTGCCTTGGTTCCTGTCACATGGCTGCTCCACTACAGGGAGGAGGTGGGCCAAGCAGTCTTCAAGCCTTTGTGGACCCCCTGTGAGGACATTGCGGACCCCAAGTTAAGAACCACTGGGCTAGAGAATGCTGGAAAAGGAACAATGCAACCAGACCTTGAGAAGGGTGCTGGCAGGGGGATTCTGGGAGGTGTAATCCAAGAGTAACTTTCCCAGGCTCTGATTGCAGCCTAGAATCATAGAATCATAGGGCTGGAAAGGGACCCCAACAGCCATCCCATCCGATTGGCTTCTGCCCTGCAGGAACACACAATCCAAGCATTCCTCACAGATGGCCATCCAACCTATGTTTAAAAAAAAAAAACCAAAGAAGGAGACACCACCACACTCCAAGGCTGCAGTATATTCCACTTCTGAACAGCTCTTACTGTCAGGAGGTTCTTCCTAATATTCAGGTGGAATCTCTTTTCCTGTAGTTTGAACCCTTGGCTCCGTGTCCTAGTCTCTGGAGCAGCAGAAAACAAGCTTGCTGCTTCCTCAGTATGATATCCCTTCAAATATTTAAACACGGCTATCACGTCCCCTTTCAATCTTCTCTTTACCAGGCTAAGCATACCCAGCTCCCTAAGACATTCCTCATAGGGCATAATGGCTTCCAGACCTCCCACCATCCTTCTCAGTATCTTTCTTGAATTGGTGTGCCCAGAACTGGAAACAGTATTCCAGCTGAGGTCTGACCAAAGCAGAATGGAGTGATACTATTACTTCCCTTGATCTAGACACTACTCCTAGTAATGCAGCCTAGAATTGCATTGGCATTTTTTGCTGCTGCATCACACTGCCAACTCATGTTCAGCTTGTAGTCCACTCTTTCTTTTCTTTGAGGAAATCTATACCATTATGTTAATTGCTAATAACAAAAAAATATTATGTTAGTACCTATAATATAGTTTTTAAACTAAATTATTGGTGTCAAATTATGTAATGCAGTAGGCCCCTCTTATCCACTGGGGATTGGTTCAGGGGGGAAGGCGTGGATTCTGAAAACCATGAATAATAGTGAACGCCATTGAAAATAATGGGACTTCTGGTTTAAAATACCATAGAGTTGCCTTGGAGGGCCTAGAAAACAGCTAGGGAGGACACATTTTCTAGGAAGACTCTATGGTAGGTGTGCTGTTTTGTGTCCCATGGATAATGAACCCATGGATACAGGGGTCCTATTGTAATCTGAACATCCTGTACGGTGAATAAGTTAGGTTACATTGACCTGAGATAAACATATGGGGGCCCCAAAATAAAGCATTGCAGGGGGACCAAAAATTCCTTAAACCGGCCCTGGTAGTACTTACAGTGCCATGCCGGGGAGGGGGGATACATTGGTTGTTGGTCTTTTCACGGCTGTGGAAGGGCAGCCAAGCATAGCTCCTCCCCTGGCCATTGATTGGCTGTAGGGGGTGCTGGACACCTTCTGCCTACCAATGTGCATCCAGAAAAGAAGACATCATTGCCCCTGAACAAAGGCCAAAGCAACTTCTTTCCCCGCCTCCCACAAGTGCAAGGGTGCCAGCCGGTGCCAAGAAATATCGCCTTAACCAAACAGTGGCAAGACAGACGAGCCATTCAGTAGGCCCCAGCTGTTCTTGCAGACCCAGGACAAAGGCTTTGCAGAAGGAGGTGCTAGATGCCTCCTTGTGCAATGATATTGGTGTAACTGGACATTAAACCAGCCTAAGCTGCTAATAGGATAACTGCCATTCTATAGCTTTGAAGGGCCCGTGTCTAATTCAATTCCTGAAAGTCTGCCCTTAGAGCCAGTAATTGAGCAGATGTGCCAAAGTCTTGGCAGGAGTGCGGCCTTCCTTGACTTCAACACAGTTGGAAACATGATTGACTGAGAGACCAAAGCAACCAGAGAGATGAGGGAGAAGAAGTATGGTGCTTCTTTAACAGACCCCTATATTACATATATTACAATTGTACAATATTCAAGAACATTCTAAGTACTCGAGGTGATAGTGTGAACAATAGAATAGTCATCAGTAATGCAATTTTAGTGACAAGAATGAAGGGTTGCACTGGATGGGAGAAAAATAATATAGAGCCTAGGGCTAGAGGATGCTGCTTTTATAAAGGCCAGAGACGCAGGAAAAGAGGTAGGAAGCTGAGTACAAAACTGTGGCATCACTAAGGCTGGTGTCATCCCTGATGGTGTCACTTGGTGCAGTGCTGCCACTGGTGCAAAACAGCTACTGGAGTATCAGGAGCTGGAAGACAGAGGGCCAAGTAGAAGGGTGGGAAACTTGTAGCCCTCTTAGAGTTTTTGGATTTCATTTTCTATTATACTTTACTATAGCCATACTGGGTGAGGCTGATGGGATCTGAAATCCAAGACATCTGCAAGGCCAGAGTTCTCCCAGTCCTGGCATACAGGCTGAGGTGGGTTAGGAAATGGGGTAAAAGGGGGCAATCTTGTGGTAGGATGTATGGAGAAGGCAGGGAGCTCTGAAAAGGAAAGATAAAAATGACAACCACTACCACAAAATGAAAAGCACTAAACCTAAAGACGGAAGGGACTATGTAGTAACAGTAGAAATGTGTGTATGGGGAAGAATGATCAGGAAAAGGAAAGAAGATGTATTGAATGCTGTGCTCATGAATTAGCCATTTTGCTGAGGGTTTCATCTGGCCATCCTATTGCAACTGCTCCGTTTTATAAGACAAGCTCATTGCTTTCCAGAATAAAGGTCAATCAAAGGGATTACAATAAGTGCAGGTTTACATTCAGGGTAAGCAGTAATGAACTACAGGCAAGCCTTGTGAGAATTTTTTTTTCATGGTCTCGTTGTTGTTTTCAAGTGTCTGACTCCAAGTTAAGAGATTTGATCAAATTTTATTCATGGGACAGCAAGGATGGCCATGAGAGGTCATGAAAGCTAAACCTCTCACTCAAAGCAGCAGATAGCTGGAATTCCAGTTTAACATCTGATTTTTGACTTCACAAGGCAGATGTTTAGGGGAAAGAGTGTACTACTTTAAAAAAAGAAGTTAATGCATCTCTTCATCTTATTCTTCTTCTCCTTTTTTTCTTGGTACGTAGTAATAAATAATTTCCTTAGGCAGTAAAATAACAGCCTAGTTTCCATTGCAATCTCTACAGTATAATGAATGGAATTCTTGCATCTTTTGAGGTAGTTTTATAGTGGTATTAGTTCACTGAGGGAAGAAAGTAGTAACTCTTCTTTATTCAGCTTTTTTTACCATGAAGAGAAGGTGTAAATTGTGTATCATTTAATAAAAAATATTTCTACCCCAGAGCTATAATACTGTGTAGTGAGGAGTATCTAGGCTTCCTGCAGTGGAATTAGGTTCCCTTTAAGGCCCCAAAAGCTACCGTACATGACAAACTTACATAGATTTTAATGCTTTTAACAGTCATGGCTTCCAGCTGCTGAGATTACTAATAATGCTTCATTAGAGATTCTAACCCTCCTTCAGAATTATATTTTCCTTGTGAGAGGGAATGCCTTCTGAATCATTAGGCCTGGGTACTTCCAGTTTTGCTTCTGGGGAGATTGTCAGATGCTCTAAATATGGTGTGATAACAATGCCAGGAGATCGCTAAAGGGCTTGCATTTCAGATGACGTTGTTCCCATCTCATTATGCTCCTGTTCTGCTGTCGTTCCACCGGCGCTTCTTTTTATTGATGGGCTAAGCCGTCAATGGAGCCCCTGTTCCATTTCTGTCATAGAATGTCATGCGACTGAAATGGTGCCCCATTATGCTCTCTTCCCTCACTTTCCAAACTCCAACTGTCAGCTGCAGCTATCCCCTCCCCACACACCTATTGCCTCCCTGGTGAGGAAGGGGGGCACCGAAGATCACAATAATGGAATGGGA
This sequence comes from Gambelia wislizenii, assembly GCA_030847615.1. Taxonomy (NCBI): domain Eukaryota; kingdom Metazoa; phylum Chordata; class Lepidosauria; order Squamata; family Crotaphytidae; genus Gambelia; species Gambelia wislizenii. The sequence continues at coordinate 163,921,432 of JAUMIR010000002.1, forward strand.
TGCTCCTCTGCACTCCCTCTCCCTGATTCCACTCCACAAGGTAACAGCTGCATTGGGAGTGGATGGCTACAACTGAAAGTTGGTGGTGGAAAGGTGACGGAAGACCTTTGTCCTGCATGATGGAGTTTTATGGTCCTTCATCCTGCTCCAGGGATTAAAGTTACAGGACTCCCGACCTAGATCCAATCTGGCAACTTTACCTGAGGGCTAAATTTTTATCCCCATCATCTGCTCGTGACTGTTATCAGATCCTAACACAATGTGTGTTAGCTAATTGCTCCCAACAAGCTGGGTACTCATTTTACTGATCTACGGAAAGATGGAAGGCTGAGTCAACCTTGGAGCCCTCTGGAATCGAACTTGCAACATGGTGGCTTGCAGTACTGGCATTTAACCACTGCACCACCAGGGCTCCCATCAAATCCCCAAATTGATGGGGAGTGTGTGTGTGTGTATGCATGCAGCAGCTAGTAATTCTGGTTAAGGAGGAAAGACACCAGTGGCTAAACTAAACTAAACAACTCCATTAAAGACAGGAAAGTGATCTAAGGAGGCTAACCTAATACTGAACAATGCTTGTTGCACTTTGAGCAGAACTGGAAGAATAAGGGAATGGGAAAAGAAGTGGTGGAAAGATCCATAAGAGTATCAGTTTACATCTGAGAAATTAGAATAGGTAGATAAGAGATGAGGAGACTATGGGTCACTGAAAACAACCCTATCACTGCTGCTCTCTGTAAGGCATCTTTAGTGATTTAAGAGGCTTACTGCAAGCTGAAATAAAGCGGCAGGACAGCCGGAAGGTTCCACTTTCCATGCTGACTTACTGTATGATGTCGTTGTTCTTCTGGTGTTTTGCTGTTCCAGTCCCATGGGAGACTGAGGTAAAACTGTCTTTTTGCAAATGGATTTTTCCGGTTAGCAAAAAGACACAGCTTTACCCCAGTCTCCCATGGGACCAGAACAGAAGAAAGACGATGTCATGCAGTAAGGCAGCATGGAAGACAGAACCTTCCAGCTGCCCTGCTGTTTTACTTCAGCGTGCAGCAAGACTCTTAGGGGTCATCTATAAAAGGGGAAAAAATGCATTGCTCCACAGTAATAGCAATTGCCAGCAGCTGCAAACTGTCTTAATGGTTTTACAGCCCCCATAAACTTCGCATGCCCTCTAGCCAAGATGGCGCCTGCAAGTGATTTACTCACATTTTAAAGTATGCCACTGGCAAACTTTAAAAAAAAAAACCAATGATAACCTTGGTGCGCACAAGTGATATTTCACATTTACAAAAAGAGAGAGAGAGAGAAGAGAAAGAAAAAGATTGCCGGTTTATCGCCTTACCAATCACTTACTAAGCTGAAAATCCAACATGGTGGCAATCCAACATGGTGTTTGTCTGGCCAATCAGCTTGTGCTGCCTCTCCTATGGAAAAGTGCAACAATACAAATGCAACTGTCTTAATGAACAGGAATGCACATCCCCTACAGAGCTTTTTGAAAATTCTGAGAAAAGCTGTGAAGTCTCTCCAGGCACGGTTTCTGAAGTTTTTAGCTGTCCCTCTTCCAAATATGACACATTGATGTGGATTCCCATTTAGACAAATCACTTTCCCAGCTAATTCTATGAGGATTATTTTGGCTGTTTAGACAACCCCTAAGGTGCTGAGCATTGTTGCATTTCTAACACAGACACCTAAGAGATTTTCAGATGGGAACAAAAAAAAAGTGTTCCCATCCTACAATCTCCTTTCCCACCCTCTCCCATCCCTGTCAAGCCACAATCAACAAAAGTTTCAGACCTACCTTGGTAGCGCCTTCATTGCTGCCCAGGAGTGAATGAAGCTCGAACGGAGCTTTATTCACTTCCTGGTTTGAAATCCCGGCCATTCTCACAAGAGGATGAGAGTGCGGGTAATCCAAATTTAAAAGCAAAATAAAAGGACAAATGTGATAGCAAGCACAAAAACACACTTAAAAATTAACAAGTAACCTAGGAAGGGTACAAAAAAGTATGTCACTTATTTGGATGTCCCAATCTCACCCGGAAGGGTTCTGGCATGGACCTCCCACTGATGTTGGCACATCCAACAAAGCTTTACAGCCCCTCATCCTATTGCAAGTTCTATTAAGGATTAAAGTTACAGGAGCCCTGTACCATTAATAATTTGGTAACCCTACTCTCAGGTCTTCCAGAGCTGCCCAGTCCTGCTTTAGCATGGTAACAGCAAACTGAAACAAGCTGCAAGAAGTTCATACACTCTCCTTCCTCCTTATTCACAGTCAAGAGAACAAGGTTAGAAAGTTTTACTTCCATTTCTGCTTATCTGAAGCTTGTGCTCAGCCTCTGATTAATCTTAATTCCTATGGTTTACTTAAACCACCTTCTGACCAAGATTTAGGTATTTGTCTTATGTAAGCAAACCATAATTAACACTACCATGGTGTAGGGGTTTGATGACACACTGAACTACAGCGAATTCAAAGCTTCTGAAGCTCCTTGTAGCTGTTCCAGCTGGATCACAACACAATAAACTATAGATTAGTGATCTGTATGTGCTGTTTCCCCATGAACTCCATTTTGAGACCAGATGAACAAGCTAAATGAACAATAAGTGCCATGTGGGGCAGTGTGAAAAATTAGACACTGTCTCAGTTATGGTTCCTAAACTTGCAAACTTCAGCAGTCTCTTAAAATAAAACATTTCTGAGTGGCAGAAAAAAAGGAAGTACTATACATTGAGTGATTAAAAAGAAATTTAGCAAAATCATCATCCTGAACTTTTAAAAAAAATAGCTTGTGTCCTCATCTTCTGTGAACATTCCCACACATGAGTTGTGAATGGAGAAGAACACATTTGGGATTGACTTGGGGGTGGGGGGACACAAAATGAAATTAAATGTGGATGATGACAGGACAGGGGGAACTGAGGAAGGGAGAAGAAGGTGAGAGAGAGGCCTCCCCCCTTCCTTGGCCCCATGGGAGGAAGGTAGCAGCAGGGGTTGGGCGGGTGGTATTGACAGCCACCCTCCTCCCTTCCCCATCCCTGATTGCTTGGGGGGGGGATGGCAGTTGCGGGCACTTGCCTTGTTAGCAAGTCCCACCCCTGCACTCATCTAGCCAATCAGATTTGCACTTCCTCTCATATGGGCAAGTCAATCAAATCAACTTGCTTGTCCTAACAAGCAGGAATGGTCACTAACCCTCACATTTTTTTTTTTTAAGAAACGGGAAAAGCTGTGAAGGCTTTTCTGGTGAGGTGTTTGGCCTTTTTTGCCCCCCTCCTTCACAATGCGTCGAAATCACATGGAATGCCATTAGGACTGGTAGGATTCTCCTTGCATTCTGTGAGGAGTTTTGTCACTGTTTGGACAACCCATGAGTTAATTGAATGCCAAATACCTTTTTCACTTTGAACTCATTTTCCGGTAATTAAGGTAAGCTGATGACAAAGAAGGAAAGTGAGAAGAGAGAGAAAATAGGACATTTTAAAGGCAGCTGAGAAAGTGGGACAGCAGAGGATTAACTGGGACTGTGCCTGCTAAGGCAGGGCAGTTGGAGAGTAGGCCACATTTGACATTTTACTACCCACTTTGAAGAGATCTTCAAGCTCTTTGCAGCCTCTTTTTGGGTGAAATCCAATTGCTCAATGCAACCAGAATAGCCCTGTTGAGTCAGTGAGACATCTGGGGTCAGCACTCCATTTATTCAATGGTTCTACTCTCATTGGGACTCAGGGCTTGTCTAGACAAGAAGATATAATGCTGATTGTTGTGCATTAATGCAAATTTGCAGCAGCATTCATTTGTCTTCATTTGGGGGGGGGGGACAAATTGCTGGTATGCAAAGCTATCCATGTTTGATGTTCACATGGAGCCATGCCTGCAAATCAGCATTGTGAGCAGGAGTGAATCGTTCACATCATTATTTTCAACTTGTTGCTGCCATTGCGCAGTATTTTTTCCCTGTAAATCAAAGTTGCGCAAGTGCGACCTTCCATTTAAAAAGTTGTTTGGTAAACTCAGTGCAGCAAAAAAGCACACAACCGCAGCTGTGAAACTCCAAAATGGCGCTTCCAGCCACTTTGTTGCCAGCAAGTCTGCCCCCTGCACACATCTACCCAATCGGTTTCCTCTTCCTCTTTTATCCGGGAATGCACAGCAATGCATTCAGTTGTCCTAACAAGCGGGAGTGTATATTTCCCCCGCATTAAAAAAAAACAAATCTTGAGGAAAAGCCACGAAGGCTTTTCCCACATAGTTTTTGGAATTTTTGGCCCTCCTCATTCCAAGTACAGCAAAACACCAAGGGATCTCGTTGGGACAAAAGGTATTCTCCTTGAATTCTATGAGGAGTTTTTTTCACTGTCTAGACAACCTCTCACTCTTTGTTTTTAGCACCCTGAATAAATTGGTGTCAGCATACCATGATGGAATTATCTTTGCTTACTGGCATATCAGCTGGAAAACAAATTGCTAAATCACATGCTTGCTTTGTGGTACGTGGATATGGAGGACTATTACTTTTTTTTTCATTTTTCTACAATGGGAGATAGTAAGAAAAGCTTTCTTTCTGGAACAGCTTGTACGACTTTCTGAAGAGAGACTGTATCAGATAATAGTCTCCAAGACTAAACGAGAACAGTGCTCATGTTTTTCTCCCCTGAGAAATATGCAGTGGTTACATAGATTTGACCACTGTGACTATGATAATAACTGAAAATGTCTTTAGAAGTGCTGATAAAGGAAGGCAATATGTTGCAACAAGCATTTATTAGACCAAATATGAGACTGAATCTAATTATTAATAGGCCAAGAAGAAAAGTAATATGCTAAAGAATTATAGATAGTGGTTGCATTATGTGACTCAGGCCCGGGACATGCTCTTGTTTGAATGTATTAAATGTGGAAATACGCTTAATTAAAATGCACACAGAGATAACATTTAACTTACGGAGTTAGTGTACTTCTGCAGGCAATGTCTTAATCATCTCTGTAAATATGACAAGCCTATCTCATCATTTGCATAGATATTATAGAAAACTTAAAATTGTAGGGCGGGGGGAGGCTTTCCTTACTGCTTGAGCCATTGACCTCAAAATTAAAATAGAAGTTTCTGCACCAGGAACTCCTGTCCTTCATGGTTCATGCCTACATAATCCTGGGCAGTGAGGTGGCCAGGGCTTTTTTTTTTTTTTTTTAATGCAGATATCATGCTATCAAGTAAAAATTTGATGAGACCACTTTGAAGCAAGAAATGCAAGGCTAATGGTATGATGAAAAATATCACATTCTGGGCTTGTCGACACTGGGGGGCGGGAAATCAGATGGAATTTCGGGCTACTTTGGTCTGGTGCCATGCCAGATGAAATTCGGACTACCGTGGCCTGGATTTAAGTGCCACACCTTGGCCAATGCCCAAATTCATCCGGATTTTTACCCCCAGTGCAGCTGCTCACTCTAACCTCAGAACTAGTGACTGCACCAAGGCTCTGTCTTCCCAGCATGTGGCTACTTGTTCTGAGGGCAGGACAAGCAGCTGTGCCCAGTGCAGTTGCTCACCCTGCCCTCAGAATTTGTGGCTGCACACAGAGCTCTACCTTCCCAGAGCCCTGAGATTAGAACAAGTGGCCACACGCTGTGTCGAGGAGGGGAAAGAATGGCAGTGCTTGTCAGGCAGTGATTGTCCTGCCTTCCCATCCCCACCCCCTGAATCCAGTGCCAATCCTTTGTTCACACTATAGTTTTCTTGGGAGTTTCCAGAGTTTTCTAAAACCTGGATTTAGATGGTATATCCCAAGTCTGGTGTGGATAGAGCCATATGTTGTGTGGTGTTAGCACACCAGATTTGGGGATGAGGCCTCACATCATGTGGCATTATCGGGCCAGATTTGGGGTGGGTGGGTGGAATTTGGGTTTTTTTTTTCACTAGTGTAGACAAGGCCTCTCTCTTGCCCTGGCTACTGAATACCAAGATGTTGATAATCATTAGGAAATCAATGGGGATGGTTTATGGGTCTAACATTTTGAAACTTCTGCACTACCAGCCAGTTACGGACTCTGACTGATTACTGTGGTGATTTTAATTCCTTGATAAATATTATTATTTTTAATGGTCTTACTATCTTAATCTTTCTTTAATTTGTTTTTAATCTGTTTATAATGTGCTTTTAGGGGTTTTTAAAGTGATATTGTTAGACACCATGAGCACTATTTTTTTTTATTTTTTAGTAAAAGGTTGAGATAGAAGAGTAATAAATACATAAACTAAAGCATGCTCCTCTACTCCCCAATCCCTTACATCAGTTCTCTGGCAAAGTTCCATACAGTTGTTTTCCTCATATCTCCTCTCCCATGGGAAAAAAACCCGTGATTGCTTAAAGGACAGTCCTTTATATCCTCATCCAATGGCTTTTGGCAGATACAGCTACATACATGCACACACATGTGCACTAACTGAGCTAAAGCAAAGAGTTTGAATGTGACAGACCAAGCCATTCCCATCTGTTGGGGGGTGGTTTGATTGTGTATTACTGCATGGCAGGGGGTTGGACTGGATGGTCCTTGTGGTATCTTCCAACTCTATGACTATGATTCTATGTGAGGTTGTCATTAGGGGTTGCTGGTCATAGAAATATAACTGATCATGGGTGTAGCTATAGAGGGGAGGGGGAATTAGGGCATTACCACTCACAAAGTCGAATTCTGCTTCCTGAGTGAAATTTTATTTCAGTTCGCCAAATTTCTAGTATTGCCAGACAGTGAGACACTGGTCTTATCACACTAAACTGTTATGGCACTATTATTCCACTTTAACTGCTATGGTTGCCTCCTGTGGAATCCGGGGATTTGCATTTGAGGGAGGGGCGTTTAGCATTCTCAGCCAGAGAGCTCTTGGGCCTCACTAAATTACAAACTCCAGAATTCCAGAGGAAGCAGCCATAGCAGTTAAAGTGGAATAATAGCACTATAACAGTGTAAGTATGTTAAGGCTCCCTGAAAATCATTTCCACCTAGAATGCTTATATTTTCTGTGTTCTCATTTCCTTGGGTACTTTGTTGACCCTTTTCTTTGGATGCCTAAACTGTCATTCTCAATGCCCTGGTGAAGTTTTATGTTAGAATTGAAATTCTAGAAATCTGGATACTGAAGGAAAAATTCATTTATAGGGGGCAGATTTCTAATTTGAGGAGCAATGCCCTCATCCCAGCCCCATCCCATACCTGCACCCCTGACTATGATCCATCACCAGCTGACCAAACTATTTTTTTCTCTCTCTACAGAGATTCCTGGGTGTCCTGGAATGGTTGAAAGTTGAATGGACAAAACTGTCCTCCTCATCATTAGCAACTTGCCAGAAGCTTGCGGAGAGTTGTGTCCAAGTTCAGCTATACTTCTGTCAGAATGGGGAAATGATACATCCCTTTTCAAAGGAATGAAAGAAAGGGCAGAAAGTACGCCGATACGGCGCACGGTGATACATGTGGGAATCTGCACTAAATGAACAATACCAGGGACCCAGCTATGAGAAACTGAATGCATTCTGTGAAACTACTATTGCAGATTGGATTGGTGGGTTCTGTGCAGTGCAGGAATGAAAGGTGTTCTTGGAGCTGAATGATATGAATTTCCAATGGCAGGGGAAGAGTTAAGCCAATCTTTCTCACTCACACTGTCTCTAGAGGATGTCAGGAGCTGAAAAAAGGTTGGGGATTTTTTTTTTCCCATATGAGAGTTAGTCCACTAGTAGAAGGGACACCAAGCATCAGGCTTCCTGGTGAAGCCACCAGATTGCACTGATTGGGACTGGATCTCAATGAAGCCATGCAATTCAGATGTGAAAAGAAACCTGGAAAAAAATACACAGAGAAGCAGTATTAAAACCAGTTTGGGTTCACAATGTGTTTGATGATCCTTGGAGTTTCTGGACAACTCTTCCAAAACAAAGACGCCCCCTCCCAGAAGTCATGTGGTACCATACAGACAAAAAGGAATTATTTCCCTACAATAAGATTTAAAAACCTTACTCAGTATTTACCTACTTTTTAAAAGCCTATGTTTCCTCAGTATTTACCCAGCTTAGCTTTTCAGATTTAGGAGATTATCACACTATACTGTTATAGCACTATTATTCCACTTTAACTGCTATGGCTGCCTCCTGTGGAATCCTGAGGTTTGCAGTTTAAGGAGGGGCATTTAAACTTTCAGCCAGAGAGCTCTTAAACTACAAACCCCAGAATTCCACAGGAAGCAACCATAGCAGTTAAAGTGGAATAATAGCACTATAACAGCATAGTGTACAATTTCATTTAAGATCACAAGAGGTCAGAATCTGGAGGCAGCTTCTCAATTTCTCTCTTTCTCTTTTTCCTCTTCCTTCTAACTTTAAAGCAAACGAACATCCCACACATAAATTTTCCTTGGGGTTTTTCCGGGCTGTGAGGCCACGTTTTGGAATAATTTCTTTCTGACATTTCATCCGCTTCTCTGTGCATTCTGAGCAAAATAAAATAAATAAATAAAAAAGAAGTACAATATAAATATTGGTAGACAGCGCAAAAAGGTTCTGCGAACCCGACTATCTGGAGGACGAACTGAGGCATCTAAACTGGGCCTTACAGGCTAATGGTTACTCCAGATCAGACATCACAAGAGCAGCCAGACCCAGAAAAAAAACACAGGAATGAAGAAGAAAAACAGCCACGCAAAGGGAAGGTATTTTTTACCATACATCAAAGGAGTAACAGACAGAATAGGGAAACTGATGAGGAAACACAACTTCCAAACAATCTACAGACCAACCAAGAAAATCCAAGAAATGCTACGTTCAGCAAAGGACAAAAGAGACTCTCTCACAGCTGTAGGAGTTTACCGCATACCATGCAGCTGTGGACAAGTTTTCATAGGAACCACTAAACGCAGTGTGCAAACACGAATCAAGGAACATGAGAGACACTGCAAACTGGGCCAGCCAGAAAAATCAGCAGTAGCAGAACATGTGATAAACCAACCTGGACACAAAATGCTATTTAAGACACAGAAATTCTGGACCAAGCCAACAACCAGCATGTCAGAATGCACAGAGAAGCTATTGAATTCCACAAACACCTAGACAATCTCAACAGGAAAGAAGAAACCTTAAAACTAAACAAAATCTGGCTCCCAGTTTTTTTTTCATTATCTGTTCTTTATTATTATTATTATTAAATAATTTTATTAATTTTTAAAATTAAAAAAACATACAATTTCTACATAAAACTTAACAAACATATATAACAGTGATTCCCTCCACCGAGGGACTTCCCTTTACATTCATCCCTCTTTCCAAAAAATCATTGTTTCCAACTCAGGTTTGCTTCCTCTCCCCTTTATTAATACAAATTCTAAAAATTTACTCCATTTTTCACCAAGTTTTGAAGAACAATAGAATTAAAACTCAACACTTACAAGGGAATTCCACCCAGGAACAGGGGGATTCCCAGCAGATAATGGCCCATCAACCAACCATTAGCCAAACAGACACTAACGAACCTTGCATTTCTATACCCAGAAATTAACCATTCAATTACACAAATTTACATATCCTCCCCAACAGGAGTTCACAGCATATAAATTCCACATACACGCCTACCTAGCCATTCTCTGAAGATGCCAGCCACAGATGCAGGCGAAACGTCAGAAAGAAACTATTCCAGAACACGGCCTCACAGCCCAAGGAATATCTATGGATGCCGGCCGTGAAAGCCTTCAACTTCACATCCCCCACATACACTTCTTGAAGCAGGTTTTCTTGCATGAGCCTAAAGGTATCATAGTATGCCTGAAGTCTTTTTCCAGCTGACTAAGAGACCTTGACTTGTTTATTCAACTCACTTCAGGTGCTGTTGCTGAATAATATTCCTTGTTAGCTTGCTAGGATAAAATTTGGCCATTCCAGATGTTTTTAAGGAGGGAGAAGAGTCTAGGTGGAGCACCTGGAAGGGACAGGCAAATGTTGAGGGCAGGGCGGGGGGCTTATGTGAGGAATTTGGAGTGGAAATTTGGAGGGGAGTGGCTCAGGTTATGGCAGAATCTTCAGTGTTGTGGTTTTATAGCAAACCTGAAATCCTGGCCTATTAAGGACTCTGAAGCATTTAAAACTTTGCTTTCTTTTGTAATCCCCCCCCCCAGCCTAGAAGCTAACACTGAGCTTAAAATGCAGAAGAAAAGGCCTTTGCTTTAACTGTTGTATGAAGGGCTTTGTCTTATAAGACATAAAAGGATGCCTGAAGTTCTCCCATGAATTATGAAGGTTTCTAGTACATACCACATCCCATCTGTTCTACCTGATAGAATTCAACATTGCCTCAAATCAAATGACTTTTCAGTCTTCACTGTTTGTGACTACAGAGAAGGAGAATCGTGGGCTCTCCACTTCAAGAAAACTCATCTATCAACAGAGACACTGGTGTTCTTGCTGCTCAGGAAATGACTGTATTGTTGCTTGCTGTTGTGGACTGTGCACATGTGTGAGCCTCTGTTCCTTGGACAGTTTTTAATTCCTGGATTCCTATGTATTGTGGTGGGTTTGAGGGAGCAAAGGAAGGAATTCAGGACTCTGAAAGGCATGTCTGCTATGAAGTCAAGACTCGTGTGGCTTCCATCAGTGCTGCTCTACTGTTGTGACTGTTACTTATTTATTTATTTATTGGATGGGGATGGGGATGATGATGATGATGATGGTAGAATTCAAAGATGTAGTCGTGTTATTCTGGATCAGTATGTGAAGGGATCTTGTAGTGCCTTTGAGACTAAATGAAAGAAAGAAGTTGGTAGCATAAGCTTCTGTAGACTTAAGTCTACATCATCAGAGGAATGGGGATGATGTTGGTTGAGGATGATGACAACAATCATGAGGATTTAAGAGGAGATGCAGAGTTTCTTTGTCTGGCTCCCTAGCCTTCCTTTCTAACAGGGAGACAGCAACAAATCTCCTTGAGCCCTGGGCCACTGGTTTCACCAAAATAAAACTGAGACTCTATTACACAACCACATCCAATATCTATAGAGGAACAGAAGGGCTTTCAGTCTCCTGTCTTCTTTCTTACTTCAGAGGTCCAAAAAAGGAACAAAATTAGTGTATCAATACACAATTAGCTGGCCTCCTCCTGCTAAATGCGCTCTTTCCTTGCTGCTTTCTCAGTGACGCCAGGCCTAGCATGGAAAACAAACCTGATTTAGAGTGAAGCAGTCCATTACATACTCTCATTATGTACCATCACTGGGCCAAGAGGATATAAACCAGCCTGGTTTTGTTACTGTTGTAGTGTTTATCTATGCATATTTCTCCAGCTGAAGCTTTCCACTGTGCCTTGCTGCCTTACATCACAAGCCAGTTATGAAGTAGCTCTGTAAGCAAACAATTTCATTGGCCACACTGGCACTCAGCTATGATTTACTAAGGCTGAACTAGGCACGACACAAATGATCCATAAGGACCCTCTCAAGGAGAGAGGCTGAAGAGGTAATGTTAGTTTAGATAACAGCATTAAGGAACAGGTTTAACCTATAACCTCCAGCTGTTCTGATTTGGCAGGGGCAGTTCCAATTAATCCTCCGTTGTCCTATTTCAGCTGCTTCTTAAAAATATCCCAGTTTCTCTCTCTTCCTCCCATTCCTCCCTTTGTCCCTGACTTATTTCCATGACTGTAAATTGTATTCAAAGTGGGAAAGTAGTGTGCATTCAGTTAATTCAGTGGGAGGAGAGGATGGGGTGGAATTCTTCCCTTCCCAGTAGGCCCAGGCAAAAGCAAACTGCTGCAGCACCTCCAAGCTTGTCTGTTCTTCCTCATTAACAACTTTTGTCATCTTGACCACACTCTGATGTCACTTGACCTCAGGTGTCCCAGGTTTCTTCTGTGAAATGTTGGAGGGTGTTATTTTATTTACATGAGACCATTTAAAACTTACCGCATTTCTTGTTTGGAACATTCAATTTAAGGCATGTCAACAGTGACAGGAATATCAACAGTGATCCCAGTATTCCTCGAATATCAGTCATCTTCTTAGAACTGGGGGTAGGCAACCTCATTAAGCCTGAGGACCAAACGTTTTCCCTCAGCATGCACCACAGGTTGTACCAGGCATGGAAATGGCTGAAAATTAAGAGTGGTGGGGGGGGAATCAATAGCAGAAGTGACTGGCCATCCAGTACTGGTTTTGATTTGGGATTTACAAGGGTTTGGAGGCCATGGGGGAAATCTGAAATGCCCAATGCAAAAACTACCTCTCCTAGAAGCCTCAAGAAGCAGGGGGAGGCAACAATTTTAGTAGGAAAAAAAATCAGGGTGGGGGACATTAGGTGATTTCCTGGGAGTTGCAAAAAGTGACAAACCTTGAGTGCCACATTTTCCTGCCCTAGTAGATTCAAGGCTGGGTGGGTATGGTGGATTTAAATTGGACAAATGGTGCACAGGGGATAATCACCTCCCCCCCCTTTCCCTAGCATTGGGTTTCTGAGCCAATTTCTATGGAGATTTTCACACGCCGAAAATATCGCTGCCAGAAACCGGGACAGAAATATTTCTGTCCCGGAAGCAGCGCCGTGGTTCGCACGCTCACCTCCCTCTCCCGTTGTTCCGTCGTCCTCGCTTTGGGTTTTTTCCTCCCTCTTCCGGAATATTTTACTAACGGGAGTTTGCCGTTAATAAAATATTCCGGAAGAGAGAGGAAAAAACCCAAAGCGAGGACGACGGAACAACGGGAGAGGGAGGTGAGCGTGCGAACCGCGGCGCTGCTTCCGGGACAGAAATATTTCTGTCCCGGTTTCTGGCAGCGATATTTTCGACGTGTGAAAATTTCCTATGTGTTCACACAATTGTGACTGCTTTTAAATTAAAGCACACACATAACAAGGGACCCTGCTTAATGGATATCTCTTGTTTTGTCTAATTGGGCCTTTACCATCTGTATTGTGGAAATAATATGACCAAATAAAATAGTATGATTCTCTCTAGAGCAACCTTCTCCAGTCTGGTGGCTTCCAGATGTGTTGGAATATGAATCCCATTATCCCCAGTCAATGTAGCCATTGAGTTAGCTTAATTACATGGGGGGTAAAAATCCAGATGGTATTTGGACTACTTTGGCCCAGAGCTGTAGTGCCTGTAATTCGGACTATTCTGGCCCAATTTCAGCACCATACCTGCCGAAGCCCGAATCTGCATTGGGTTTTTATTTGGCTTCCTGTTACTCATGCCTGACTCTGAGCTCCAGGAAAATCAAAGTCTGAGCAGTAGTCACCTTCTCTGAAGCCAGAAAAGGCAGCTTACTCACGATGGCAGGGCAGACACTCATTCTGCCTTCAGACCAGGCAACTACTGCTAGTGCTTTGCTTTCCCTGGGTGATTGTGTGCTGGAAAATCAAAGCCCCAGTGGTAGTTGAACAGGCAACTTACTTGCAATGGTGGGATGAGTACTTGTTCTGTCTTCAGACCGGGCAACTACTGCTGACACTTTGTTTTTCCAGGCACACAATCGCCTGGGAAAACCAAAGCACCAGTGGTAGTGCCCGTTCTGGATTCAGAGAGGTGACTACCTCTGGTGCTTTGCTTTTCTGCTGCACAATTACTCCTCCAAGCTCCAGGAAAAGCAAAGCCCCAGCAGTAGTCACCCACTCTGAAGCCAGATCAGGCAACTACCGCTGGCACTTTGTTTTTCCTGGAGCTTGGAGGTGCGACTGTGCACTGGAAAATCAAAGCCCCAGTGATAACTGCCTGGGGAAAGAATCTCTCTGAAGCCAGATTGCTGGGGCTGTGCCTTTGGACTGAGAAGTGGTGCTGAGGAGAGGGGGAAATTGTGGTGCCTTGGGCAGTGCTTGTCCTTCCTCTCCTCCCCACTCCCACCCCCACCTACCGAATCCAGTGTGGAGGGATGCTTCACACAGCAGTTTTCTCTGGAGTTTCCAGAAATTTCTAAAACCCAGATAAAGGGGGTATTCCTTGAGTCTGGTGTGAATAGGACCATACAGTGTGTGTGTCACTATCACACCAGATTTGGGGGAAAGGCCACAAATCATGTGGCATTATCGGACTGGATTCGGAGGCAGGATTTGGGGTTTGTGACTGTTGTAGATAAACCTTAAGAAGTTTTAACAATAAATCAGAATTCCAGCTTCCATTCAAATTCTTTTGGGGTAAACAGGAGGTATTTAAAATGTTGGTCACAAGACGGACTTTACTGCACACGCACCCAAAATAACTGAAAGCTGAAAACAGGTTTCCTATCTTTCATACACCCTGTTGAGACATTCTCATGTGCAAGTTCCACACACAAGGAAAGCAATAGAACAAGCATGCAATTCCCCCCCTTCTCTCCTTTTTTAGTCACTTTTACATATATAAGATGGCTATCTGAAGAAGACAGCTTCCTCTGACTGTGGAGGTACGCCTCAAGATTTTGGGATGCTGTAAAATCAGATTCTAAAATCGCAAGGAGGCTCTACAAGGATAGAGGAGGATCTTCTTCTGCAAACAGATGCCAACTTTTGTGCAGGACTAAAATAATAGAGCAGCAGAGAGCAGAGTTAGCACCCTTGCCCTCACTCCTTCCTTCCCTATGAAGCTAGAATGCAAAATCAACACCCGAATAACACTAGAGATGGCTACTATGATCTATGAAAAGTATATTAAAGGGGACTATGATCCAGCATGGCATAGTGGTTTGAATGTTGGACTATGACTCTGGAGACCAGGGTTCGAATCTCCAGTCGGACATGAAAACCCACTGGGTAACCTTGGTCAAGTCACACACCCTCAGCCTCAGAAAACCCTGTGGTAGGTTCGCGTTAGGGTCGCCATAAGTCTGAAGTGACTTGAAGGGACATAGTGACAACAGTGATGTAACAAAAGAAAGTACAGAAACTCTTTTGTGTGTGAGAAACAAAACAAAGGAAGTTTTTATGCCCATCAAGAGAAATTGGCTATGTCTTTTTTGGTCATTGTGGAGGTAGGAATTCACTACTTCCCTTACACAATGCCCCCACACCCTCAAAACCCACCTGTCTCTTGCTGCCACCTCAACACAGCCATGTAGTAGCTGATGGAGTGGGGGGTAGCCTAGAAGCATCTGGATTTGTCCCTATAGCCAGATGCACAACAATGGTGTCATCTCTGGGGACCTCCCAGCAGTACTCTGGAGGCCCTGGAGAATGATGCCATCATTGTGAATCTGCCTGTAGGGACATAGCCAGACACTTCTCAGGCCCCCCGCCCCCCACCAGCTGCTCCATGACCATATCAGGGGGCACAGCAAGAGACAGATGGGGTTTAAGGCAGGTGAGAACAAAGACAGGGAGTAGTTCTGCCTGGACAACATTTTACATCTGTCTCTTGATGCAGCCCATGTTTGAGGTAAGACAAAGCAGTTAGCATAGACCCCACTTCAAAGCAAAACTGCATTTTTAGAAGTGTTATCTCATGTCTGTTGGGCTGCATTGAGCTACCTGAACAATAACTCAGAAATGGTACCATTCTAACAATTTACTTATAGCACCAGCAGTTTTCTACACATGGTAACACTGCTTCAAAAGGAACAAGGTACAGCTAGATCTATTCCTGCATTGCCATGGCCTTGTAGATACCTACATAGTTCTAGCCATTTTTAAACACAACACACATCCCTCCTTTCTGCACCCAAATCAAATCAAGTCTTTTCTCCCTGAAAATCAAAAACATGGAGTTATCCTGCTCAAAGGTTCTATTTGTCTGTATGTACAATGTTTACTTTAGCTGGAGAGTGTTTACGTAAAGAGATGTTATTCTTCAGGATGCTAAACCTTAAGAACCACCTTTACTCTTTTGAAATTTTGGAGACCTACTTTGGTGGGTCCTTACCATGTAATCAACACAACAAGGCAGGTCAAATGTTCTGTGCTGGTGGCACCAAGTCTGTAGAAGTTCCCCCTCTGGTAGGTCCTCCTCACCACAGTTCTGCCAAATTTAGGAGCCAGGCCAAGACAGGAGTCTACTGAGAAGCTTTTAGGTCATATAACAGTTAAAATCTGACCTGATGTAGCTGTCATTAGGAACACTAATAGCACTAAAGCATCCACTCAGCATGCCAATGCTGTGAAGCACATACTATGGAAGTCACAGTCACATGGGTTTCCTGACATTTGTAAAATGCAATGTGTAAATGATGAACAAGAACCTACATCAAGCAGGCAGAGGGTAATGTTCCACCCACACAGTTCTGTGTCCTCTCCTGTCCCACAGCTGCCAAGCACAAGAGGAACACTTCAGGTGTTTCTCAGTCATGGAGTGGTGCAAAGGGCTAGAGAACAACTCTATGAAGCCTGTCCAAAAGAAGACATACACATTTTCATGTCACTAACAGGATGATGTCCAATGTTTCCAGAACTGTCATGGAGCACTTCATTTCAGGGGAGCACAGTGCCAGTGGCCACTGACCTCAGTGTAACATTGTTCTAACTTTATCATGATCTCACTCCTTTCAAATGACAAAAGTAGAAAGTAAGATGATACTATTTGAAAGAAGAGATAAATGGCAGACATCGACAGACACTCCTACACGCATTCCATTGCAACACTGCTATCATCCTCCAATCTGGTGTTGAGTAACACCCCCACAAGAGCTATGCACCAAAGGAACTGATCAATGCACAGTGACATCCAAGTGGCTTCATGATGTCACCTTCTCAGGGACATACAGAAGGTACAAAATGGCTACAAGAAATACATTATAGCACACACACAAGTGTAGAGCATTGTGGCTCAGCAGCCACAATTGTCCAAGACAAGGGGCAGGTTGGGTTTTGTTTTGTTTTGTTTGGTGGGGTAGAACTACAGTTCCCAGAATTTCTCAGCCAGCACAGCCACTGGCCATGCTGGCTGTGAGATTCTGGGAACTGTAGCCTCAAAAGTAACTTTTCTGAGTCCAATAACTGCAATCAACAGCCCACATAGTTGGGCTCCCTGCAGATAGGATCTTCAATGGCATTGTAACATCAACACAGCCAGCAATCAAGTGCCCTTTTCTCAGTCAAACACACAGAGCTACCCATGTGGAAAAAAGGAATGCTGTTCCTATTATAACATCTCTGTAAGTCAGTTTGGAAGACAAAAACATGAAGAGCTCATGAGCCACTAATAGAAAATGGGCTAGGGTTTCAAAGAAATCAATCCAAAGTGTTATAAGAATGCTGTTAGGCTGCTGTGTGAAGGAAACAAACTTTTAGCAAAGCAGTCACATGCTCAAGGAAAAGAAGGAACCAGAACAAACAATTCCCAGAGGAGTGAAGAGCTACCTGAGAGCTCAGTGGGAGATTAAGCTTTGTGGGAAATAGGAGTCACACATGAAGGAGTGAGTCACACTCACTCACACACTCACTCACTCTCACACACATGGAAACATAGGATTCATTTACCCCTCTTCTCCCTCCAAGACAAAGAAACAATGATGTCAGATACAAAGGAAGAGGAGGACGATATGAAGGAAGGAAGAGAGGGAGGGAGGAGAAAAGAAAAAGAGAAAAAAAACCTCTAACAATAGAGTCATATGAGAAAGATGTATGACAAAATCATTGCATTCTCTCAAGAGTTCAGCAGCTCACAAACCCAGCCATATATAGGCTTGATTTCAAAATTCTTATCCAATTTTTTCTCCAGATTAAAACAACATAAAAAGAGACCTGCTTAATCTGACCAAAAGCCTGTCTTTTCTTGCAGACTGTTTTTACAGTGACCAGTTAAGACCTGCCAGCAGGAGATAAGATGAATAATCATCCCTCTCAGGGTGGAACTAATACGTTATGAATTTTGCAGTGTTTCATTTTGGATTCCCGAATTTTGTACAAGCTAATATATGTGGTCAGTCTCTCACAATTTTCAGGGGTTTCCCCCAATTCACTTTGTCCTCCTTGAAGATGGAGCAATCTTGTTTTCTGCTGCTCCAGAGAATAGGACACTGAGCAATGGACTTAAACTACATCAAAAGAGATTCCACCTAAACATTAAGAAGAACTTCCTAATGATAACAGCTGTATTAGAGTGGAATACACTGCCTCGGAGTGGGGTGGAATCTCTTTCTTTGGAGGTTTTTAAACAGAGGCTGGATGGCCATCTGTTGGGGTGGTTTGATTGTATATTCCTGCAAGGCAGAGGATTGGACTGGATGACCCTTATGGTCTCTTCCAACTCTTTGATTCTATGATTCACCCCATTACCAACACATACTGAAAGAACAATGCAAAAAAAAAAAAAAGGCATATTGATGCAACCTTTCACACTAATACATTCAAATGCTTTTTGTGTAGTGTTTTCCAATGTATATGTACACCAGTGTGCATTGATAAGAGCTGGTGTGGTGTAGTGGTTTTAGCATTGGAATATGACTCTGGAGACCAGGGTTTAAATTCCCACTTTGCCATGGGAAACCACTGAGTGACATTGGGCAAGTCACACTTCCTCAGCCTCAGAGGATGGCAAAGACCCCAAACAAACCTTACCAAGAAAACCCCATGACAGGGTTGCATTAGGGTGACCCTAAGTCAGAAACAATTTGAAGGCACATTTCAACAAATGCATTGATAAAATACCATTTAAAAAAACCCACAGAAACCCAAGTTTAAGAACCCAACTCTGTTATGATTGGTTGTATCATGATTCTTTTTGGTGGGGTACATTGTTCTAATATGCAGGAGTATGTGTCTGTTGTTTGTAAAACATTGCATCCCAAGAATGATGATAAAAATCATATGTACAATGTCATCACCCTTGACTTTGGCACGTTTTGACATAGGAGCCCTGAAACACAAGGGGTGGAATCCTGTTGGTGCAGTGCACTTGCATAACAATGCCAGTATAGATGGTAGCAGCAGGAGGGGAAAAGCTGTCAGTGCAGCAGCCATGATGGAAGTAAGGCAGTGGAGAAATAGACTGCTTGGGACTACCAGATGTGGCTGGAATCTTGTCAATGTCTTACATCTGAGTAAGGACTTTATTAGACCACCACCACCCATTAATGTTCTTTTGCCGGCATATTTTAAAACGTTTTTATGCCAGCAAAAACACACACCCATGATCACACCTACCTCCAGCAGCATTCATAGGCAGCCCAAGCACTAATGGAAAGTGAATGGAGCTCTGTTCACTTCCTGGTTCAAGATTTCACCGGTTCTCACGAGAAGACGCTAGTACGGGAGATTTAAAAAACAAAACAAAGACACAAAAAGTCCACACAAGCAGGAAAACATACTTTAAAAGTCCCAGGTACATGGGGGGTGGATGTCATAAAAAGAGTGTCCCCTACCTGGCTATCAAAATCTCACATGGTAGTGCTTACCCATTGACACTGTTTTCACATGAGTACAATGGCGCGAGGATTCAAACGCTGGCAATGGCAGCAACAAAGCACCATGGCTGATCTATTGATGGGTTGGGCCTTCAATAAAATAGGATGGCTTTTTAACAATACATGATTGCGAAAGGGTGACGTCATCAGGTATGCGTGCCCTTTCGCAATCATTTGCCTGGTTTGATAAAGTCCTAAGTTCCCTTACAGAAGTGGAAGGATATTTTTGTCCAGTGTGGAATTTCCACATTCAGTTCACATTTGCAGAAACAGAATTGTGCACGTGGTTTCATTGTGCATGTAAATGTGCATGTGCCTGGGTGCACATAGAATGTGCATGCACACTTAATTGTGTACTCAGTTGCATGGCACTGCCATTCAGTACACAGTTTGCACAGCACAATCAATGCATCACTCTGTATGAGGAGGTTTATACTACACAACCCCAATGTAGAATCTGGACCTGTGTCTGCTTTCCCTTGCTATATCCCTGTGACCTTGTAAAAACTGCAACTCCATGTATGGTGCACCATCAGAAATCCATCCTTGATTTCTCCATGGTGTCTAATTTGGATGAAAGGGAAGCTTGAAAACAAGGTAGGAGACTGGCAAGCATAGAAGCAGCCACCAGGTAAGAGAGTTGAAGGCTCATGAGGGAAGAACCTGAATAAATTGGCCCCATATAGCTTTGTTCAGTCTTAACACAGATGCCAGTCTGCCAATTGTCTGGCAAAAATTCATTCAGTAATCAATATGTGTATAGACATTGATTAATGAAGTGTTTACCATCGTACTAGACCTAGCTGGCATTTTGCTTTAAGGTAGAAAGAAGACACAGGCTTAAATCCTGTTCAATCCTGCAGGTATGGCAGAAGGGAAAAAGTCACTGGTGCAGCAACCCTGAAGGAACGAAGGCATTGGAGAAATAAGGGGCAGAACTCACTCGAGTAGTTACGAATGCATAACCATCATAGTTACATGGCTACATAACATCTCCCAGTCCTCCCAGTCTCCACTTACCAGGCAGCAGCTGCTGTGATAGATGGGGATCTGTTCCTATTGATCAGGAAGCAGCTGACTGAGGTTTCCATCCACCCCTTTCACACTAGCAGTCTCCAATGCCAGGGGGGATTGTGACAGAGACCTTGCTTCTGCCCATTGCACTGGAGATCGCTCACGGGAAGGGGTAGCATCAATAAGTGGGAACTGGAGGACTTTCACAATCCCTATGTATCCCCTAAATTAATGAATATGTAGGGATGGTGAATATGAAACAGTCACTAATGCATAACTGTCTTAGTGAATTCCATCCAAGTTCCTCAGAGCCAGAAGATTTTTTTCCCTTTCTTTCCCTTACCACAATGGCATGACCTTGGGGGAAGGGTTTGTTAGTGTAGTATGCCAACAGGATTTTGGCCCCGGTCCGGTGCATGCATGTGTGTGTCCATCAACTCATGATAAGCATGCTGCTCAGTCCATCCTCCAGGATAGAAAGGTGGAAAGATAGGTTTCTTCCTGAAGAGAAAATCAAGATGGTCCACACATCAGGGCCAGTTTAAGGAATTGGGGGGCGGGGCTGCAATGCTTTATTTTGGGGGTCCATTATTTTTATCTCAGGTCAATGTAATGTAACGTAACCTATTCACAGTACAGGATATTCAGATTATTGCTAATAGCGTTTTTGCAGGAGGAGGGTTATGACCCCCCGACAATGATGGGCCCCCCTGCGGCTGCAGGTGCTACAGGGCCCTTAAACCAGCCCTGTCACACACAATCTATTCCATGCAATCCTTTTAATTTGTAAGCCATCTCGAGTCCCAATCTTGGAGAAAAGGTGGGATATAAATGAAGTGAATAATAATACTAAGAATCAGAGAATTATAGAATCATAGAATCATAGATTTTGAAGAGATCACAAGAACCATCCAGTTCCAACCCCCTACCATGCAGGAACACACAATCAAAGCACGTCCAACAGATGGCTGTCCAGCCTCTGTTTAAAAACCCCCAAAGAAGGAGACTCCACCACACTCTGAGGCAGCATGTTTTCACTGTTGCACAGCTCTTAACAACAGGAAGTCCTGCCTAATGTTTAGGTGGAATCTCTTTTCCTGTAGTTTGAGTTCATTGCTCCATGTCCTAGTCTTTGGAGCAGCAGAAAACAAGATTGCTCCATCTTCAATATGACATCCTTTCAAGTATTTAAACATGGATGTCATGTCACCTCTTAACCTCTTCCCCCAGGCTAAACATACCCAGCTCCCTAAGCTGTTCCTCATAGGGCTTGGCTTCCAGACCTAAGAATGTATAAAGGCTGTCCTCTGGACTGGCAGTTGAATCTTTCTTCTGTACTGACACTGGGATAACATCTTTTACTGCACCTAAAAGCAGCACACAAGTTGAGGGGTTGTAGCACAGTCTGCCAGGCATACAGCTCTCCGCACCAACACTTTCCTGCCAATTTCCAGCATCTACTGCCTGAAGCAACTGTTTGTCTCCTTTTGCCTAGTAGTAGGTCTGGCCCTGCTCCTCTGAGTGGGTTTGCCAATTTGAAAACTGGAGAGGGCTGTTGTACCTTGAATGGTTCTGGAGAGGGAATTTCAACAGGTGTTACTTGTTAGATAAACAGGTAACAGGTGCCCTTTTCAGTTTTCACTCTGCCAATTCTACCCCTTGAGCAGAGGATGAATTTCTGCAATGTGAAGCCAAGGTTCTAAGGGCTCAGTTACACTGCAGTTTTATTGCGATAGTTTGTGCTTTAGTGCTTTTTCACACAAGCGCCGGGTAGTTTAGATGATTTATTGGGAAATTGGTTGCTCTGTTTATTTTTTCGCTTTCTGGTTCAGACAGGCAAAGGTGGGGGAATGGCCTCCCAAGCACATCTGGGGGAAGATGAGACAGAGGGAGGGAAAGAGAAAGAGAGAAAGTGTTCGGATCTTTCCCTCCTCTGAGGAATGCCTGCTAGTTTTCATGGCTTAGCAAAGGCTAAGGAATGCCTTAAGAATGCCTGCTAGTTTTCATACCTCTTCTTCCAAAAGCCCTTTCAGCCATGGAGGAGCTATTCCCCCACACACATCAAGCCCCCTTCCCCTCACCCACTCTCCCTGTCTTTCTCTCTCACACACACACACACAAATGCAATCAGAGGAGTGTGAGCAAACGAACAGCCGGAGGAGCCCATCACTACTCAATCTTCCTCCCTCCCTCCCTCCCTCACACACAGCCAAACAAGCTGCAGAGAGCTTGCTGGATTTTTTTCCGTGGCTGAAAACAACAGGGGCTGGGTCTTTTCATTTGAGGTTCCTCCATCTCTTGCAAGTCCACCCCATCCTTGGACAGCCCAACTAATCACAGCGCAGCTCTGCTGTGACTGTATTGGAAAGATTGCCGGTAGTTCACACAGATAATGTGCTAAGTCGCTCTACTTTTCAAAAAAGTCGGGAAAAGCAGCGAAATCCCCTATCACACTACTTTTGAGTTTTTGAGCTCCCCCCTTTCTGAATGAGGTGATACTGTGGCGCGATGCGTGGGAACAATTAGGAATCTTAGCAATTTATTTAAGGGAATATTTTGTCGTGTAAATGGGGCCTAAGTCTCATGGGAGGATTTAAAATACTCCTTCACAGCAGAAGCTCAACCTCAGCATGTTGAGATTACAGAGGAGGATGGGACAGGGATGAGGCAGAGGTTAAGTCCTCCTCTCTCTCTCCTCAAATGTGTTCATCCCATTACTTAAAGCAAAACACCTGAAGAGAGCTAGTATATATACCCTGCAGATAAGTTTTAATTGCTTAGAGATTGCATTTACATTTTTGAAGGAGACAAAGGAGCAAATGCTGAAGTACTGTTTTCCAAAACAGAATTTTTTGACATCTCGTGCTTTGCTGTCTTTTTGAATATTTTCCTATAGGCCCCAACTGTTTGAAGTCCAAAACCTCTCTTTTCCCATAAACCCTGAAAATAGTTGCAGCTCCTGGTTTTTCTTAGGCAAATAGCTACAACAAAACTCCTAACACTGTCCTTTCATGGTTAGATGTGCAAATGTGAATTATGGCAGTTTAAATGGTCTTGATGGGAGCATGTAAAATTACTTTATGCAGTTTTTGTTTAAGAGCCTTGCTAGGCAAATGAAGCAGATAGCACTTGCACACAATGCTGCCCACGTGGGGCTATTTTATTAATATATTTAATCTTCTCAAAAGGCAAACAGCTCTTATTGATCCACACACCACATGAATTGTGTTCAGAATCACTCCCCCCATTTTTTAAAATAATGCCTGCTTTCCTTCAATATTCTCCTCACTTGCGTGTGTTCCCCTACCTCACCCCACATTCATATATAAATAAAACTGATCTCATTTCCCCACTGCATACCTATGCCTCAACACCCATCCTGCTCATTCCTGTTTTGGAAACATTAAGGAATCAATATTTTTTTAAAAGAATGCAATTTGTCACCAGGGCCATAAGTGTGATCACACTGCATTTCTTGCTAGCTTGCATAATTTTATCTCCATTAATCTTAATAATCTTGAAAAAAATAATCAAAGTTTAAGTTGTTAGTTTATCATGTTGAGCTTAATACTTCCAGTGTGGCTACACTTACCAGTTTTCTAGAAGAGGAAAAAGCGATGTGTCCCCTTATTTATATAACAGTATAAATCAGTGCAACTTGGGTTCAAATCAAAAGAAAAATCCTGGTCTAAATAGCATGTGAAACCAGTATAAAATTGGCTACTAATGAATACAAAGAACCAGCTTACTATAGGAGGGAAATAAATTTGTCCATTTTTAAAATGTGTGTTACATGGAAGCAAAACATAAAACAGTGGATGGTTTTCTACGTATTCTAGGATGGATTTTGCTCCTCCCCTAATTACTGTCCTCTCATGTTGCTATGGAATGGAGATGTTAGCTTCACCTACCTCTCTATATACTGCAACAGCATTTGTTAGCATTTCCCAGTCCTTTGCTTGCACTACAAAAGACTGGAAATCCATGTTCTTCTAATTCTCACACAAGTATGAATGTGAAACCTACCAATTTTTCTCCACATCTGCGAGATAAGTGAGATATGTACTGTTGGACTTGTGAGAATTTTCATATTAGCAAGCCTGATTTTTGTGCACGTTAGTCAGTTGTCTGAACTGCATGATTTCTGAACTTTATGCAAATTGTGTCACTAAACTCTGACAGCTGCTGCCTTGTTGAATGGACTGTTTGAAAATTAGATGGGTTGTTTAAGTCATTTTCATCAATCAGCCAGAGTTTCCATGCTTGCTGTCTTGTGTGTGCTTTGCTTTACAGAAGGAAAAGACAGTAGTTTTGTCCCAAGACATTTCTGAACAAATTACAGAAATGTGGACAAAGAGCAAAGCAAAATACTGCTACCCTTGTATTCATATGGGAGGTTGTTTGTGAGAGAGAAAGAACTCTTGCTGAAGTTGGTGATTTCTCAGCAGATTGCAGGAAGGTGAGCATGTGAAGTAATGTTTCTTAAGTGAGAAAAAGGACTAGCATACAAAGACTCAGAGAGTGATAAGCCCCTTAGACTATCTCTTACACTGACTTACTTTGCAGTGCTGCTGTAAGGATAAAATGGGTAAACTCATACATGCTCCTTTCAGCTCTTACAGGAAGGGTGGCAAATTACAAATGTGTTTTAAAAGAGACAGAAGAGAGGGGTTGTTGTTGATAGTTCTTGTCAAGCCCAGGAAGGGGGGGACCCTCACACAAAAGTATTACTCTATGTTCTAAGATGCAGACACTCTGTGATTAATGCCACATTACCTTCTTCTTTCCTAACAGAGGCTGTTTTGTCTTCACTGGTGGTATGATGGTGAGCAATTGAAGAGAAATGGAATAGGTCTTGCTTTCCAAATCACAAGAAAAGCTGCACCAATAATTCCTTGTGATGTAGCTCTTAAAGGCCCTCTAGTAAAATAATTCTTTCCCCTTTTCCCATAGACTTATTTTTAAATACATAAAACACACAAACTAATATAAACAAACCTACAAACTTAAAACAAAAACTAAAATGAACAAACAATACTAATGACTTCACCCCTTCCCCAACTGATGATTATTTTAAAATGGATAAAATTCTTCTGTTACATGATAATAAAATCCAACTTCTACTATTAATCAAAAACTCTACTATTTTAAAAAGCCCAAAGTTGATATATAACCTTTACTTTGTTGCAAAAACGGTAATAAACAAATCCCAGTCTTCTTTAAAAATTTACCAGAGATTTCTCCTTAGTCAGGATTGTCAGTTGATCCATTTCAGCCAACTCACATGTCTTCATCAGCCAATCTTCTTTGGATGGAATTGATGTGTTTTTCCATTTCTGGGCATACAAAAAGTCTTGCAGCTGTAATCATATACTGTATTGTTCTCCTGTGTTTTCTCACTAAATTTTCTTCCAACATCCCAAATGAGTAGCTCTCAGTTGGAATCTAACTTTAAAAATGTCCTCCAAAGTCTTATGAATTTGAGTCCAATATTTCTGGGCTTTCTCACAAGTCTACCTCATATGAAACAATGACCCCATTTTCTGTTCACATTTCCAACACTTGGTAGAGCAATTCTTATACATCTATCTATATAAAACTCTTGCGTATGTTACTTTTCCCAATATGCTGATTGGCTGCTCAGGAAACACACCCAACTGATCACCACCCACATGAAAATTCCCTCTCCACCTCACAATCCACTCCTGCCATTCAATCTGTTGGGACCCAGATGGTTAACTGGTGGTGGCAGCAGGCTGCCTGCAATGGGACCCAGGCAGTCAACTTGTGGTGGTGGCAGCAGGACACCAATGCCACCACAACAGGACCCAGGCAGTCAACTGGCAGCTGCGACAGCCGCAGTGGCTGGAGGGCAACAGAGCGAGTCACTCTCAGCAATTCTGGGGAAAGTGTGGAACACTGAGAAGGGGGAGGAGGAATTTAAAAATCCACTGGCCTACCCTTACAGGGTTGTCGCGAGGTCTACCAGTTATTTTGGGGGGAGTTTTTTAACAGAGTATGTTACACCAGGTACAGCTAGTTTTAGAAATTCTCTCAGGAGTCAAATACCATCTACACATCATCTAACTACCCCAGCTAGCTTCATGTTAGGAAAAGGTTCACCTGCTAAACTTCTATGTCTAACTACTTTGAAGGGTACAAGAGCAGGGGCAGTACGAAGTAACACTGCCATCCATCCCAGTATATTTTGCTGGCTGAGACAAAGGACAAAATTCCTCTATCATTGATTTCAGCAGCGGCCAGTGTTTTCATACTAGGGCTATGATGAATCCACTCGGTGTTTTATCCAGACTTTAAAGGAGCAACTTAAGGTGTTGAACTGATGTTGGAGAAAGGGCTCAGCACCTTGGATAGCTCCTATACAGTCTAGTGGGAGAGGGACCCAGAGCAGATTCATTGCACACCTGACATAAAAGCCACTGGCTGCCCTTGCACAACTCACATAGAGAAAATGACCAGGCAGGCAGTTCAGTCTTGCTTTGACTCTGATGATGGGACAGCAAAAAATAGCATCATCCACTATACTAGAGGATCAGCTCAGGGTGAGAGTGGGGGACCTTATTGGCCCTGAGGGATAAGTCCAAAGTTTTGGGCAACCATATTCAAATAGTAAGTGGAACCTAAGGCTAAAAGGTGGAACGAGAAATGTCAACATATATTAGCTGAAAGCTCTTACTGCTGATAACCAAACATTAGAAGCAGGCTTTGAGCCTAACAGAATGTGAAAGGTTGGAAAACTCTGAACAAAGGTGCCATGGGAAAGCCCTCCTGGGGACTCCTAGTGGGCTAGTTTGGGAACTCAGGAGGACTGGATTTGGCACCAGAGAAGGAGCTTCCCAACCACTGACTTAGGAGGTGCAGAGCAGACTATGTGGCATGTGGAACTCTGATCTCCAAGAATTTACCACCAGTCCTTACGCACAGTCTGTCTCCTATATCAGCCCTCTCACTTGCTTCTGCTCTCTCTCTCTCTCTCTCCTATCAATCACTATGAAAGATCAACAAACACTTTTATTAGTGGATTATTGATTGAATTCCAGACAGCCAACTGTGGGAACAACTGGGTCAGTTTTTAAGAACAGAAAAGAATAGGTTTATTCCTTGATCTGTACTGCAATCTATGTAATTTAATGGATTCATAAATAATCTGGACTCAAGGTTGACACAAGAGGCAGTCATGTTTGAAGATATTATCAACTTGTTTGCAGTGCTGAGCTCCCAAGCAGACTGTAAAGAACTCTAAATGAACTTTCCAGACAGGATGATTGGGCAATATGAAGTGTAAGGAGGTCAGTGGAAGCTAGAGCAAAACAATGCATGCTGGGGTTTTTTAAATTAAATAAAGGAAGGGATAATCCAGCAACTTTACATACTTGTATATAATAATAAAGTTTTTTCTGGCCTCATCTTCCTAGGAAAGAGATATTTTAGAGCACAGGAGGTGGTGTCTGGGAAATATGAGCTTAGTTTGCTATGGCAGTGAAAAAGATAAATTAATTGGCCAGGATTATCACAGAATCATAGAATTGCAGAGTTGGAAGAGACCAGAAGGGCCATCCAGTCCAACCCCCTGCCACGCAGGAAATCTTGATCAAAACATCCCCGACAGATGGCCATCCAGCCTCTGTTTAAAGACCTCCAAGGAAGGAGACCCCACCATGCTCCGAGGGAGTGTGTTCCACTGCCAAACAGCTTTTAAAGTCAAAAAGTTCCTCCTAATGTTGAGGTGGAATCTCTGTTCCTGGAGCTTGCATCCATTGCTCCATGTTTCAGTCTCTGGAGCAGCAGAAAACAAGCCTGCTCATAGAGTGGCACTATTACTTCCCTTGATCTAGACACAATACGTCTATTGATGCAGCCCAAAATCGCATTGGCCTTTTTAGCTGCCGCATCCCATTTCTTGGGAAATGGTTGAAAACAAACAGAGAACATCACTACGCCACCCACTATATATGTCATTTCCACTCTAAGAATATTGGCTGGCATCCTGTCAGTAAGTTATGATGCCCTATGACATTACATTATTGTGGTCATTGCATAGGTTGGCTTCTGTTTGGCCATCGTACTTCTGATTTCTATGTATGGTTGGGACAGCTGGACAGTGAAGAAAGCTGACAGGAAGAGAATCGACTCTTTTGAAATGTAGTGATGGAGAAGAGTTCTATGAATACCATGGACTGCTAAAATGATAAATGAATGGGTCTCTGGAGATTTTCAGAAGGGAACGAAAAAAGCTTTCCCATCTTGCAATCTCCTTTCCTGCTCTTCTCCCGTCCCTATCACACCACAGTAAAAGAAGTTTCAAACCTACCTTGTTTGCACTTCCATGCCTGCCCAGGAGTGAATGGAACCCGAACAGAGCTCCATTCACTTCCTGGTTTGAAATCCTGGCCATTATCGCAAGAAGACAAGAGCATGGGAAATTCAAAAATTAAAAACCAAATAAAAGGAAAAAAGTGACAGCAAGCACAAAAACACCATTAAAAAAAGCAAGTAACCTGGGGAGGGTACAAAAAAGTGTGTCACTTTCCTCGATGTCTCAATTGCACCTGGTGGTGTTTTGGCAGGGACCTCCCATTTACACTGGCATTTGCACCAGTATAACAGGGCACCTTTTCAGTTGCACATCACCTGGTAGTCCCAAGCAGCCAAACAGGAGCATGATGACATGGGAACAATGTCATCTGAAATTCAAGCCCTTTAGCAATCTCCTGGTGTCCTTATCACACCATATTTACAGGGTCTGAAAATCTCCTTAGTTAAGCAAATCAAGAGCAAATCAAGCCTGAAATCCCATTAGAAGCAAAGATGTCTCAACTGAGGCTGTTGTACTTTGGACATATCATGAGACAAGGTGACTCATTGGAAAGATGATAATGCTAGGAAGCCAGTAGCAAAAGAGGTGGATTGATTCAGAAGCCACAGCCCTGAGTTTGCAAGACCTTAATAGGGGAGTTGATGACTGGGGCTGTTGGAGGTCTCTCATTCATAGGGTCACCATAAGTCAGTTTGACAGCAAATGGCAAAAACAAATGCAATGAGCCACTATATATATATATATATATATATATTGCAATTTTTGTGGTATCAAATTAGTTTGAGGCGTCATAATGATTCACACAATAAACTGCTTTTAAAAGTAACTTTCCAAATTATCTAACTACATAATGTAATGTAACTATACACTGTAAATATAATGAGGACAGGGCATGCTCAGTGAGTATGAAGTGCTGACTGACTATTGGGTTAGGGAAAGAAATGAAGGTGTGGTATGAAAAAATGAAATTGAGTAGCTGGATTCAATACAGGAAGATCCCAATGCAGCAAAAATTTGTTTCAGGACTTACTTTTTTGTCTTCTAACAGCAGCCTGTGGAGATCTTTATGTTTCCGTTATGACCATATTTTATCTTGTGTAGCAGAGGGTGGAACAAACAGATCTCTCCCACTGAGATATTCATTTATGCAAACATGCATGGTCATGCATCCCGCTAACATAGTTCATGTTCTTTTTTTAAAACCTGCCTATTGATGTTTCAAAAAGTACTGAACTCACCTTCCTGGTGACATTTACTAATATAATATTGGTGCATATTAAAATTTTGTTTAATCTCTACAAGAACCTTTGTTCAGAAGACTTAGGCAAACTGACAAACTGTGAAACAGCACTGTCCAAAGTAAAATATTAGGTACATATTGGTTCAGGCTTTTCTGAATGGTAAACAGATGCCTCTTCTTTAGGGAGGAGAATGCAGAATTCTTAGCCAAAGAGTTCAATCACCCTCCCACTCTACAAATCCCAGAATTCTGTAAGATGTTGTCATGGCAGTTAATATGGAATCATAGCATGATCACTGTGTAGTGTGAAATGGTTCTCAATCTGGCTACCTGAATAAATAAATAAATAAATAAATAAATAAATAATAGAATTGAGCAGATTGGCTATATAGAGTGGATAATGAAGGAAGAAACATCCGCTGGTGCACACTTATATAGAGTAAAGTGATCAAATATCCACCGGTTCCATCTCCTAGTTATTGTACATTCAGAAGTTGGAATACCAACATAATAACTACATAGCATCTCATTCTGGGTTGAAGATGGCATCATGCCTGGGGGTTCCTTAGGAGAGTTCCCTGATGGTGATAGCCAGTTTGAGATCATGAAAACTGGGTGAAATTGTCTCTGCTTTGCTTATGTGTGCTGGGAATATTGTGTTTGGAGGGAGAAGCATTCAGTCTTGGGAGTTTTCACCTGGAGTCTAGTGGAGAAAGAGATCTGAATAGATCACACCAGACTGGCTCAAAAATGGAGTTCATTTGCATGTGCTGAGTTTTGATTTTGGTGTTTTTCAGGATTTCACCCAGGGACAGGGGGATTTCCAGCAGACAATGGACCATTAGCCAAACAGACACTAATCCTCCTTGCATATCTCCCCCTAGGAACTAGCCATTCAAATACACAAATTTACATATCCCCTCCGACAGGGACTCACAGTATATAACCCCCCCACACACACACACACCTACCCAACCATTCTGTGAAGATGGCAGCCACAGACGCAGGCAAAACATGAGGAATAAACTTTTCTGGAACATGGCCTCACAGCCTGGAAAAAAAAAACCCACAGAAAACCTATGATCAGGTAAGGATGATGTGGAACCCCATCTCCTGAAATGGACCTTCTTTCTCCAAACACTTCTAGGGAGGTGGGGATTTTTTGACTCTAGCAGTTTTACTGGGAGCAGCTTTCAAACCAGCCACTTTGGCAAACAACAAAAGTTAAAATGAGTCAGCCCCTGAATCTGGATTTCAAACTTTAAAGGAGCTTTCCAAAGTGCTGAAAGCTATTTAGGGGACAGGGTTCACCTTCTTGGATATTTCTTTTGCAGTTTGCACTAAATCTGAAGTGAATTCACTGGGACTCTAACAAAGGGGCCACCAGCTGCCACTGGTTACATGGCCAATACCCTGTCCTAAGGCAGGCAGTATTAATGTGAGCTCACAATTGTGTGTCTCTCACCACAGGTTGAATGGCTAGTTTCCTTCCTTAAGTCAGGTAACATCACACATGAGGGAACAATGCCAAGCCTTCTCTTCTGCTGGGAAACAGTATCAGCTTGAAGATACATATATAGTGCAACAGTCTCCTTCAAGCAAGTAATATCAATGAGAGGTAATAATGGCTGCTTTCTCTCCTCCAGGAAGAAAGCATCACACATGATGGCACAGTGGCTAGCCTGCCTCCTGCTGGTTTACAGCATCAATGTGAGAACAACAAGCAGTCTGTTTCCTTCAGGCAGGCACGGTCAGCATGCAGTTCCAGTGGCCAATCTTTCTCCTTCAAGCAGACTGCATCATTGTGAGGTCATAATGCTCTGGAATGCATTCAGGAAAGAGGAAGTGAGATGATAAAATGTCAGGAACCCAAGCCCTATGAGCTTAAAGAATCAGGTATGTTTAGCTTGGAAGAAAGAAAAATGAGAGATGATATCACCTTCTTTAAATAGCTGAAGGGATGTCATGTAGAAGATGGAATAAGCTTGTTTTCTGCTTTTCTGCTGCTCCAAAAACTAGGACACAAATAAATGGATTCAAATGAGAGAGATGTTCCACCTAAACATTAGAAATAATATCCTGACAGTAAGAGCTGTTCAGCTGTGGAACAGACTGCCTTAGAGGATAGTGGGCTCATCTTCTTTGGAGGCCTTTAAACAAAGGTTGATTGCTCACCTCTCAGTTGTGGATTTCTCCACTGGCATAAGGGTGAATTAAATACACTGGCATACCTAGCATATTTGACTTCTGGTGCACATCATTTTTTTAACATCCCCTCCCACACACCCAAAATTATTTTCAGTAATAATCATGAAATGAAACAAATAATAATAATGGCCAGAAAAGAAAGACAGACAGTGAAAATTCTCTTCTATTGAACTTTGTATATATAGCTATGTCATTTAAACCAATTAATTAATTAATACAGTGGGGCCTTGGTATCCACTTGGGTTTGGTTTGAAGACTCCCTGTGGATATCAAACTTTGTGAATACTCAACTCCCATGATCTACAATGGCATAGTAAAATGGCGTCCCTTATATAAAAGGTTTGCTTTTTGGACTCCCCCCACAAAAAAATATTTTCAAGCCATGGTTGGTTGAATCCATGGATGCAGAATCTGTGGATACAGAGGGCCAACCGTAAATAAAAGAAATATTATAGTACAAAAAAGAAGAAAAAGTAATGGATGTTTAAATTACATTAATGTCTTTGTTCAAAAAAAGGGGGAGACTTACCCACTGTATTTTGTAATATGATTCCTAGTGCCTCTTCCTTTTCTGAACCTGACTTGGCTAAATGGCATTTCTTGCTCCATATATGAAGAAAGTCTTTGTTGTAAAATTCTGAGCATCACTTTGCTTGCATAGGAGATTAATTCAATGGTCCAAGGGGGATTGCAATCACTGGTGTCCAGTTTCCTGGGGGTTAGAATGTATATTGCATGTTTCCAGTCTGTAGGGCATTGTTTCATTTTTCATATTTGTTTTGATCTGCGGCAGCCCCATAAACGCCACACTCACGGGGCTTCTTTGATGGGAGATCAGAGTATCCTGCCATGCTGTAATCCATGTCAGAGTAAAAGGGTGGTCCTACACCGATCACATGTCCTATATGTTGCACTATTTCCAGCCACACAGTTTGGGTTGCTCCATGGTTTTTCCCCTGTTCACTCATGCATGCAAATATGCAAATGTATGTTGTCCCAGAGTACTATATTACAGGATAAGCAGAGATATGCTTTTCCAGATATCTGTGCAATCAATTTTCTTTTTTTTAAAAAAGAACCAGAACAGAGTCCCATCCACTGGAAGTCCTTCCCCCAGCCTCACACTGAAGCCAATCTGCAATTGCCACATGGGCAATAATCTGGGTTTTCCCCCTCAAATGTGGAGCAAACTGAATCTTTCAGATCCAGATTTTCTTGCAGAAACCCCAGTGAAGATGCAAACTGGCAAAAATGTCATGTGGCAACTGTGCTATGAATATGGGGTGAGTATGGGATTTTTATTTTTATTTTTTTGCCAGTGTAGACAAGCCCTAAGTCCCTGAAAAGTATATTTTCCTTGTACAAGAATACACACACATATTCAAAACATGTAACAATCCAGTGTGGAACACCTTTTCCCCCATTAACACCTTTCTCCCCATCCTCCCACATTTCATTTCCACTTTTTAAAATGAATTCCTCCAGCCCTACACTCCAATTTACCTTATACAGTAGGTCCTGTTTTGTTTCCCTGCTATGGAATACATTGCATTAGGGAATGGAAAAGTATCCTGATAAATACAAGTCTCTCTCTATATAAAACTCTTGGGTATGTTGCCTTTCTCTGTGTGCTGATTGGTTGCTCAGGAAACACACCCAACCAATCACCACCCACATGCAAATTCCCTCTCCACCTCACAACCCACTCCTGCCACTCAATATGTGGCCCAGATTGGGACCCAGACAGTCAACTGGCGGCAGTAGCAGGCCACCTGCGACGGGCCCAGACAGTCAACTGGCAGTGGCGGTGGCGGTGGGATGCCGCTGCTGCCACTGCAACAGAATTCAGACAGTCAACTCGTGGCGGCAGCAGGATGCCGCTGCTACCGCTGCAACAGGACCCAGGTAGTCAACTGGCAATGGTGGTGGCGATGAGAGCCAGGCAGTCAACTGGTGGTGGCAGCTGCGGCAGGGCAATAGAGCAAGTCACCCTCAGCAATTCCAGGGAAAGTGTGGAATGCTGAGAAGGGGGAGGAGGAATTTAAGAATCCACCGGCCTACCTTACATGGTTTTCATGAGGTCTAG
Source organism: Gambelia wislizenii (assembly GCA_030847615.1). Taxonomy (NCBI): domain Eukaryota; kingdom Metazoa; phylum Chordata; class Lepidosauria; order Squamata; family Crotaphytidae; genus Gambelia; species Gambelia wislizenii. Next base: position 163,955,664 of record JAUMIR010000002.1, read on the forward strand.
TGGGCATTTTCTGGGAGAGAATGTGACTTGCCCATGGTCAAGCAGTAGATTTCCATGGCTGACTGGGGATTTGAACCCTGGTCTCCAGAGTTGTAGTCCAGCACTCAAACCACTACACCACATTGGCTCTCTCTGGCCCCCATAAGGTTCTCTAAACAAACCAAGGTGGCTCCACAAGAAAAGGCACCTTTGAGAATCCAGTTTGCAAAGTGGACAGCCTTCAGTTTGGAGCCCAGAATTCTCTTCATCTGTAACCAGGGTGGGCAGCTTCCAGCAGTGGGGGGTGCATTGGTCTTCTCAAGACATTGGGAAACACACCCTACTTGCTGCTGCTTCTGTGCTACCAAATTTGCCTTAACACTCCTTATTTTAAAAAGATATATATATATATTTGTAAAATAGAATTTTATCAATGGAATCATAACAAAGAAGGTAGAATAAACAGGTCCATGTTATCCTAATGCTTCTTCCAAAAGTCACAAACAAAGCCTGTTGTGGATCATCTGATTCCCCCTCTATACATAGAAGATTGTTCAACATATTCATGCTGATCATGCCGCAGCTTCAGTGACTATTCCAGATATGGGGAAGTCACATGGGCAAGGAGCTGTCACTGGGGTCCAGCCCTCCTGCATCATTCAGTCACCCCTTCTCTGGGTCCTGTATGGTGGTAACAAGATTATGATTACACCTTTTCTTTCCTTCTGTCCCTGTTCAACTTCTCAGAGATGGCAGTGAATTGGTAGCAGCAGCAAGGAGGAGCAGCCTCAAGATCACAAAGCTCTAGTGATTGGCAGTGGGCCCCTTGGAGATAGCAAAAGTGCTTTCTTATGCCAACCTTTGCCACTGCTCCATTTTATTTTATTTTTGGGTGATCCCTTTTTCTTCAAGTGGAAAACGATGACCAGCTTAAAAGAAACAATGCAAAATAAATTCATAATCGTTTCCTACCACTTCTGTATTTTATTTCTCTCTGTTCCTGGCTGTCCCTGACCTAACTTAACCTGAAGCAAAATTCTCTTTAATGCTTTTCTGGGTTTGAAATGGATGCTGCCAAGAGGAAGTCAAAATAAAAACATCTCATGACTCACAAAAGTGGTTCTGTGCCTGTATCTGGATTACCCTCTGAACTCTTTGCAGATGATGGATGATCTTTCCATCACCTTTGAGTGATTATTCTTTTCCAGGACATTGCTCGCCTGTGGCTGGCTCAGCACCTCTACCCTCTACTCAGCCAATGCCAGGCTTGGTGACAGGAGGTCCCTTCATGCTAGTTCTCAACAATCTATTCACAGTTGCCCAGTTACAATTCTAAATTCATCTTTATTACATCATCCTATATTCTAATTCCAGTTCATTTCTTTGAGCCCTACTGTTTATCTGGCATGACAATAGTCACATCCTAGAAGGGAAGCAGAGGCATGAAACCTGAAGTTTGCAGGACTTAAAATGGGAGAGGGGGAGCTTGAAAGTGACACACAAGTGACATTGCCTCTTGCAATATATTACTTTGGATAGTATGAAGGAGACAAATGAAAGGGTTGTCTTTAAAGTTAATGATGGTAATTTCCTTATTTTGTGTGTATGTAACATATAAAGTTTACTCTTTACTTGGTGAGGCAAAATTAGTTTTGTGGTCGGAGTGCAAAACTGGAACAGATCTAGTTTGCCACACATATTAAAAAGGGCCTACAAGAGACACAGATTTTTTTTATATAAAATAAAATTATTAATATACAGCATTTCTGAATTGTTAGAAAGGGAAAAGTGGACACAGCAAAGTTCTAAGCACTGTTGCAGCTTCTTTGCTGGTGAGGATCCTTATTTAGGGAGGCATAGAGCCTGGCATGCATGGTGACATTCCATGTGCTTGGCAAGTAGGAAGAGGAAATACCAGAGTCTAGACCTGCAAAAAGTTAATTTACAAGTTATCAGAGTCTCCCAACCGGTATGGCTTTTCTGGGAGTTGTAGTCCCAGAATCTCCAAGAGTTCCAGAGTTCCCAGTCTTTGGTTAAGTCACTACATACTGTTATGGTTGCTTTGTGATATGTAGACAGGTCTCAAAGAAATTTGGCATTGGGGCTTAGTTATCCAAAGATGAACCTGCCCATCTTCTGAGAATATCTAATGAAGACCTGCTCCATGTACATCCCCCATCATAGGTTAGGTGAATGTGGAAAAGAGCTTTTTGGGTAGGCGGGCTGTAGCAGCCTAGCTAAGAGATACTCTGCCCATGGAAGCCTACCTAGTACCAACACTGTGTTCTGCAGATATGCTGGGCAAAACCCATTTTTGCTCATTCAACCATTTAAAAAATCCAGTGCTGACTCTACATATGGTACCATATTCCAGAATGCAAAAATCTATTCAATCCAGCATCTACAACATGCATGTGATAGATGTGGCTTTAAAAAAAAATGTAATAGGGGTGTGTAACCCCACTTCCAAGGCACCCCACTTCTGGAATGTTAGCATTGCCCTACACCCCATTTTCACTGGCCTCAGACTGGCCAAGCTTGGTTCATTATTGTGGCCTTTTACAAGGGAAAAAGACAGGATGGTCTCAAAAGGTCATTATTGTTTTTCCCTGGAAAGGAAGGCCTGGGGCCGAAGGGCCAAAAGAAGACATATTCCACATAAATGGGAAGGTAATGGATGGAGAAACCCTTTTGTATTTGCTGATTGTGAAATTTCCTCTCCTCAGCTCCCAACCTTAAAGAAGTGGCTCAAAGCTGTTAAAATCCAATCACTGGACATTAAGAAACACATTTAGCATTGTGCAATCCATGAAGGCTCATGGAATTCATTGTTTCAACCCATGAAGCAACCAATCCCCTCAGGTGTATTTGGAGGTATAAAGGACCCCCCAAAATATGTCTCATTGCGCACAGCCAGTAATAGGAGGAAACTCTGTTACTCTGTGTTAGCCACATCCAGTTTCCTCCATCCACTCTGCCAGACTGATTACAGGACAGGTTGTATTGTGTACCCCAGCAAAACCCTCTTGCAACCCTCTATCCCAAGTTTTCCTACTGTTTCTTTCTATAGCCTTGAGTGAATGCTTCTTCTGGGTGAATGTGTGTGTGTTTGGTGTTATTTTTGAACTCCTTAATAAAAAACCATACTTAATTTTAAATGTGTACGTATTCCATCCAGACTAGTACTGGTATAATTGGTTTAAAAGATTCCCTGGTTACCCCCTCTTGCATAGCTAAAGTCGAGTTGCTGCTAATTTCCCCAACATATTAGAAACTCAATATTTTCTTGGAATTTTCCAAGGAGCATTTTGGGTAACAAGTGCATAAAGCCAGCAAGGTGTAGTGGTTTGCACATTGGACTAGGAGTCTGGAGAGCAGGGTTCGAATCCCCACTTGGCCATGGAAACCCACTGGGTGGCCTTAGCCAAGTCACACACTCTCAGCCTCAGAGGAAGCCAAGAGCAAAGCCCATCTGAACAAACCATGCAATAAAACCCTGTGATAGGTTTGCCTTAGAGTCTCTGTGAGCTGGAAACAACTTGAAGGCACACAACAACAACCTTTACAATGTGAACCCCTACTCAAACCGTGGCAGCTGCCCAGTGCTTTGTACAATGTATTTTAGTATGAATTGTTCTATCAACTGTGTTTCTTTTTACCATGGAAATGTATTGTATTACAAGGTTTTTCTGTGTTCAGTTGTCATTGTGTACCATCTGGTAAGTCAACAGCCGCATAGACCCATTGATTCAATAGATCTACCCCATTTGGAACTTACAATAGGCCTGAGGCCCTTGAGTATACTTCTAAGAATGTTGTATCTTTTCCTAGAGATATTCTTTGCAGAAAAGTCATCTCCAAGGTTCTGTAATTTCCTCTTCACTTCACTGGCATGTAGGCACCCAGAGAGTGAACACTATAGAAAAGTCCATGTGATCAAGGGGCAGTCCATACTCCCTCTAGGGTGCCTGTCTGATGGTGTCCTGACTTCTGCCATCAGGGAAGAGATCCCCAGGAGAAAAACTAGGGATGTTCTCTCTTCCCAGTTTGCTCACCCCTATGCAGCCCAGGAAATTGATGGGCACTTATGTAACCCTAATGTAAAACTGCAGCATAGCTCTGGTGTAATAATCTTTATGAACACAAAGATGTCAGTTCAGCGTAAAGATGGAATGTTTCTCAATTCACTTTAAGACTCGGCTGTGGGAATAAGTGCTCTGCAAGGCTATCAGCATATATTGTGATTAGGTTTCCTGGGTTTCTGTTTTAAGGAGGTCCAATGTACTTCATAAACTTCAAGAAGGCATGCACTGTTACTAGCCTTTAAAAAACCTATATTGCAATCGAATTGACAGTTCCAGAATTGTCATCATTTGATTGCCTAGCACAAGGAAGAAGCAATCTCCATTTTATATGAGTTTTCTACTCATGATGCCTCATTTATTACTACAGACTGCTGTTATCTGATTGAAAACTGAGACATTTCTATATGTATAAATCTTATGGTGAAGGGTGAACTCAAATGAAATCTGTCCCCAGTCATTTGGTGTATTATTATCATTTTGTCTTTCCAAGGCAAATAGTAGTTCTTGGTGTGTGTGGGTAATGATGGTGGAGGAATACATTTGCATCTCATGGTCTCTCTTTGTGTGGGGTTGGAGTCTTGAATTTGTTACCATGGAAATTAAAATGTGAGAAGCAATAACTTCCTCTTGCATTGTGGAGACAGCCACACTAAAGAAGAAAAGTCAGTTCTGCCAAAACCCTTAGAAAAAAACCATGGAATGGGGGTTGGGGAAAGCAGAATTATTGGCATTAAATGAAATTAGTTGCAACACAATCTAGAAAAGTATGCAATTAGCTGCATGGATGTTATCCTTCCATAAGAAATAATACACCTGTTTTGCCTAATTTGCTGTCCATTTGACAGCAAGATCTTCCCCCAAGGGAATGGAAGAGAAGACATTCTGCCTTTGCTTAAAATATCCCCCCCATTTGTTTCACAGAGCCAATTTGTGTAGTTTCTTTCTTCTTTTACAACAAACCATCAAGACAGAAATCTGGCTGCTTACTAGGAAGTAATTTTCATTGAACTTGGAGAATCTAATGTTTGAATAAACTTGTAGGTTCAGACTGTTTCTCACTCTGTGTTCCCAGTTCCTTTGAGGTAGGATATTGAGAAGCTGGAACATGTCCAAAGGAGGGTGACCAGGATGGTGGGAGGTCTGGAAGCCATGCCCTATGAAGAGCAGCTTAGGGATCTGGGTACGTTTAGTCTGGAGAAGAGAAGGTTGAGAGGTGACATGATAGCCATGTTTAAATGTTTGAAGGGATGTCATATTGAGAATGGAGCAAGCTTGTTTTCTGCTGCTCCAGAGACTAGGGCACAGAGCAATGGACTCAAACTAGAAGAAAAGAGATTCCACCTAAACATTAGGAAGAACTTTCTGACAGTAAGAGCTGTTTGGAAGTGGAATACACTGCTTTGTAGTGTGGTGGAGTCTCCTTCTTTGGAGGTTTTTAAGCAGAGGCTGAATGGCCACCTGTGGGGAATGATTTGATTGTGTCTTCCTGCATGGCAGGGGGTTGGGCTAGATGGCCCTTGTGGTCTCTTCCAACTCTATGATTCTATGATTCTACGATAGGTGCCAAAGAACATGACCATAATGGCTCAGCACTGCAGCCTCAAAGCCTGCCCCCCCCCCACAACCAATGGGCTGGGAAACCTTCCACAGTAGATTTCTGGTTGGCACAGAGGGTGGGGAGAGAAAGGGAAGAGAAGGAAGGGTGAGAAAATCCCACTGTGCCAGCAGCTGTTCAGGTAGTTTCACATTGGATTTAGGCCCTTGGTTTTGCATTGCAGTCCAAGCCATGCTTTAAATAAGTGTTTCATCATATGACCATCATGGGAATGTCAGATGGCAGTGATCAGAAGGTGAATTTAGCTTGTGGATGAAGCAAATGTTCCATTCGTATCTAAAATGACAGTTCAACCCAAGATGCTAGTGGGAGGAGAAAGCCCTGTTGAGTGTTTGAATTCAGCTTGAGTTTGGTTTCATTTGATAATAAACTCAGATTTAGTACAGCCAATATGCTTCTGAAACCAGGGGCTCTTTCACAGTGCACAGTTATAGTGCTATGATTCCACTTTAACTGCCATGGATGCATCCTGTGGAATCTTTTGTGGTTTGCAGTTTGTAGGTTTGTAGTTTGCTCAGAAGCACCAGAGGAGCTCCCAGGCTGGGAGTCCTAAAGGCCCCTCACTCAGCTGCCAATCCCAGGATTCCATAGGACAGAACCATGGTCGATAAAGTAGAATCATAGCACTATAATTGTGTGAAAGGACCCAAGACTGAGATCCCAGAAACTGAAGAAAATGCTTTGATAAACTCTGCTCTGCTATTGATTGTGTCATGATGATCCTTAAATACTTATATTTAGGTGGCCTAATGTCTCTGTATAGAAAGCCAGCATGGTGTAGTGGTTTGAGTGTTGGAACAGGATAGTGGGAGACCAGGTTCAGTTCCCGGCTTGGCCATGGGGACCTACTGGGTGATCTTAGAATCATAGAATCATAGAGTTGGAAGAGACCTCAAGGGCCATCCAATCCAACCCCCTGCCATGCAGAAATACACAATCAAATCATTCCTGACAGATAGCCATCCAGCCTGTTTAAAAACCTCCAAAGAAGGAGAATCCATCACACTACAAGGCAGTGTATTCCACTTCCAAACAGCTCTTACTGTCAGGAAGTCCTAATGTTTAGGTGGAATCTCTTTTGCTGTAGTTTGAACCCACTGCTCTGTGTCCTAGTCTCTGAAGCAGCAGAAAACAAGCTTGCTCCATTCTCAGTATGACATCCCTTCAAATGTTTAAACATGGCTATCATGTCACCTCTTAACTTTCTCTTCTCCAGACTAAACATACCCAGCTCCTTAAGCCGCTCCTCATGGGGCATGGCTTCCAGATCTCCCACCATCCTGGTCACCCTCCTCTGGACACATTCCAGCTTCTCAATATCCTTCCTGAATTGTGGTGCCTTTGGTAAGTCACACTTTCTCAGCTGCACAAAGGCAAACCCCCTCTGAATAAACCTTGCCAAGAAAACACCATGATAGGTTTGCCTCAGGGTTGTCATAAGTCAGAAACAATTTGAAGGCACACAACAACAACAACGACAACAACAACATCTATGTATGTACTGTGAGGTTCATGATATCAGAAGACGAGTTCTTCAGAGCATTTTCTAATGCCTTTCATATTGCAAGCTTCTAACAGTAGTTTTCTTTGACTTTTTTCCCTTGAAAAAGTAACATTCACACCGATGAGCCCAGTAATAGGGGATGCTGTTCTTGCCTAATTTGGTCCTGAGGGACATTCCCTACTTTATTAGTCACAATAGTGCATTGAGGAAAGGATCTCAACTTTTGAGCTGAAACAGTAAACAGTGAATACCAGCTGTTGGGGTGTGGCAACAGGAAAGGGTGGCTTTCTCCATGGAGGTTAGCTAATCATCTCCCCCCTCCCCTTTTTCCTTTTTATAACCATATCATAAATGGGTTCTGGAGAAACTGGGAAGATTTTTTCCCTGCTATTACTCTCAGTTTTAAAATTATTTTCTTTCCAGTATCTGGATGATTGCTCTTTGAGAAACAACATGTCTTAAGTCCCCTTTGACAGAGAATCATAGAATCATAGAATTGCAGAGTTGGAAGAGACCATGAGGGCCATCCAGTCCATGTGGAACTAATTTCCTGGTTCTTTCTGATCATGAGATTTGCTCCAGCTTCCTCCACCACCTTAAATTCTCAGCATCTTTCTACAAAGTCTGCCTGTTTCATTAGTACCACCTCTGAATAGAAAAACAGACAGACAGACAGATGTGCAAAAGTATAATATGCAGAAATGTAGTTCTCTTAACAATATCTGTTTAAATATGTTCCATCTCTTATTTTGTTCCCAGTATCAGTGAGCAGTGACACCAAATTCCAGTTGGTAGTGTCAGCTTGTGGAGACCCACTGAATCAGTGGATCTCACATTAAGTGATGATTTAACATGTTCCCATTAGAGTGGGCCCTTGGAATTCACTGGGGTTTGGTTCCAGGGCCACCTGTGGACAGCAAAATCCATGAATGTTCAAGTCCCATTATATACAATTGGCATAGTAAAATGGTGTCCCTCAGATAAAATGGCAAAATCAAGGCTTACTTCTTGAATTTAAAAATAATTTTGTTCAAGCAGTGGGTGATGGAATCTTTGGATGCCAAGCTATGGATACAGAGGGCCATCTGTAATTAATGGACTGTACTTGAGAACCAGTATGGTATAGCGGTTTGAACACTGGACTATTACTGGAGACCAGGGTTTGAATTGCTGCTTACTAGGTGATCTTGGGCAAGTCACATTCTCTCAGCCTCAGAAGTGTACATCTCACTCTTCACCACACATAGCAAAACCTTTTGGGCTCATCCTGACATCTCCAGTGCTTATCCAAAGAAAACCAAGTCCTTGTAGAGCTTTCTGGTTTTGAGGCAGTAGGGAACACTTTTTACCTGAAACACTCTGGCTGACATCCTGTTGGTTAGTCCCAATTAGAGTAGACTCATTAAATCAATTATTGAATGTGAGTCAACACATAAATAAATCCCACAGTTTCAACAGATCTACTCTATCCAGAACTAAACAACAAGATCCAGGCCATAGGGGGCCTATGCAATATGATTTTGTGTGATCAGGTCCAAGGGTGCAGTGAGGTAACACAATGTGAGACAAATTGTTGTATAGTCTCTTGTCAGCCTAGGAATGGGCACATAAGAGTGGCGGGGGGGGGGGAATCTGCTTATCAAAATCCGAACAGAGGCAGGTATCCTGTTAGTGAATTACAATGGTGTTAGACTTATGCCAAGACAACTCACTTTTTGGGTGGTTGTGGAGGGTCAGTATTCTGCTCTGACCTTGCAAAAACCAGCCTCTCCCAACCCCTCTTGTAAGCAGCATAGTTCCTCTTCCCAACATGGACTTTTCTTTGTTTTTGGAGAGCAGATGGATCAGTTGCAAGAATGTCCAGCTATTTTTATATAACTGGATTCTGCATGGAGGCACACTGCAAGAATGTCATCTGCAGGGACCTCTCAGGGACTCCTAGAAGTCCCTACTGTTGCAGTACATCCAGTGAAAGGATAATAGCTGGACATGTCTCTGATGATCCTCTGCTCTCTGGCAACACAGAAATGGTTGTGTTGATGCTACATTGCTTAGAAGGAGGATTTAGGTGGGTTAGCATAGCTACGTGATTCTCCATGCAGAATCTCAGCCAGTGCATCACTGTGTATTTTTCATTTAGTGAGGCCCAGCACCTAAGGAACACCTCAGAAAATAACTGTCTTATTTTTTGGCCAGATCTAAAGCTTTCCAAGCTATCAAAGTTTATTCCTAGGAAACTGAAATGACAACTGTTAAGATAAAAGTGGTTTTATGGCAGATTGCTAAAAGATAAAAACCTTGAGTTTTGAACCATCAGTCAGCTCTGCAGGGATAGTTCAGGAAGTGGATTTTGTCCAAAATAGCTGCAGGGACAATTTGTAATACTTGCTATTTGCAGGAAAAAAAGCAAATTCAGCAAAAAAAGCAAACAGAAAAAAAATTGAGGGAGCCTTTCAGCTAAGGCATCCTGAGGAACTTGAGGAACTGAAAATGCTTTTGAAGAAGCAAAAGTTTTAAAAAGAGAGAACAGTGTCTTGCTGTGGATTTTTTTTTGGTCTACAATAAACAATGATAAGAAAACCTCAACACCCAAACTTTGTTAATGCTCAGTCCTTACAGACATGCTATATTCTTTACCCCACCCCATCTGAACCCACCCTCCTGCCACTTCTCTATATTGGGGGTGGTAAGAATTTCTATGGGCTTGTATTATTAATCAAACCAACCCTAATTTGCATCTCCTGGATCACATTGCTAACCAGTATCCTTCATCTATTTAGATTTTGCAATGTAGTTCTCAACTAAAAAAAAAATTAAACACAAACATGTATTCATTGGAGAAGTTATGTAGAAAAATTAATGCACATCTTTGTACATTAAAAAAAATCTCAGACTAATGTAGGATTTGGATGAGACTTACTTAAATTTAAGTACACGTAAAATTGGCACAAACTAGGACTCAACACATTCCTCCACCCATATTCTGTACCCAGGTCCTATTTCTATCAACTTTCTTTAGCAGGCCTGTAACCAATACTCTACAGTCTGAGAAAGATGTCTAATATCTTGGAAACCAGCATCCTTGCTATGTCCCATGTTTTCAATTCCATTTACTTGAATAAAACCCCATCATCAAAGGGTAATTTTCCTTCTTTTTGAATAACAGAATAGAGAGATATGCTCTTCTCTAGCATATCTACCCCTCCTACCAAATTTCAAGTATTATTTACATACATACATAAAAAAGAAGAGAGAGAAAGAAGCAAAGCCACTTCACAATGGCATTAGCAAAGATCAATAACCATTCAAGCATATAGATTGATGTAGACAGTCCATATGTCTAGGAAAATATCCAAGCATGACAGCATGTTCACAGATAGGCAGAACAGTGAGATCTTCAGACCATCTGAGTGACAGATGGTGGGTGTGTATCTTTTCAACCTTGGAGTATAGGTCTTTTTGCAATGGTAAGGACTCTGGCTTTTAGTCTCAATTTAAAAGAATATCCAATGTGCTGAAACTACTTTGGGGGATAGAGTTCAGAACCTTGGATAGCTCCAGACTAAAACCCTGAACAGATCCACTGTTCAACTGATATGGAAACCACCAGCCACCAGGTCTCCCCATTAGGCTTCATGCTAGAGGAATCTAATTTAGCAGCGCATGAACATGTGCAAATGTCAAAGATTCCTCTAAGGCCAAATGTGGATGGTAACTTCTAAATAAAAGGAAGCCATCAAAGAGCATGAACTTGCCATATGTTTCAGAGAAAGATTACCTATATTACATTTGCAACATCTAGGTGAACTAGTCCAGTGGCTCTTAACATTTTCTTTACCAGGGACCCCCTTTAAATATGTTTTGTTGCTGCAGAACCCCAAGACTTAACTCAAGATTTAAAACAACAATGAAAACAATACAATTACATTAAACCTTCCCTCAGAAGCACTGGTTGCGGGGGGGGGGGGAGACTTTTCTCCTGCTTCTTCCTGCAAGTTTGTGGCTGGAGTGGATTGAACAGCAAAATACTGTACAGGCTAAGCCAGCCAGCCTTTGCCCTGGTTCCTGTCATATGGCTGCTCCACTGTGGGGAGGAGGTGGGCTGAACAGCCTTCAATCCTGTATGGACCCCATGTGGACACTGTCCCCCCCCCCGGGGGCCAGAGACCATAGGTTAAGAACCACTGAACTAGCCTGCTTCCTCCTGAGATGTTTATGCCCAAAACATAAATTTTTGCTGAAGCAATTTTCATTGTAAATCCAGAGAACAGTATGTATAGAAGATAACAAAAGTGTTCAATTTATTACACTATATGGGACAATCTAGATCCTTGTTCCAAGCCTCCTAACCCCCCAAATACTTCCCCCCCCAAAAAAAAATTTGACATGATTTTTTCCAGGCATTTTTAGCCCCAGAACTCTTCAGAAAACCCCTTCAAATGCACCAAAACACATGATAATGCTCCACCATAGCCCCAAAAGCAGCCAAGAAACCCATCATACCCCCAAATAGCTCTGTTCTCCACAGCTCTCCCTTTCAAATAGGATGCAACATCACTTCCTGTTGCCATTTTGAGAGGGATCACATAGGAAAACAGATGAATTTAGGCTTGTTTTGGAGGATGCAGCCTATGAGTGGGGTCTGAGGGGGAGATTAGCCACTGGCACACAGCTGCCCACTCTGGAGTTAATCTAATGTTTAAATTCCATATTCAATCCACCACTTTCATAAAAGTTCTTAGTTTCTGGCTACAATTAGCCCAAAGTTTTGTGTGAGCGTATGAATCTAGTTGAAGAGAGACCCTATGCCAAGTCTCCCTGGATACTGAACTGGCATCTAGAGACACTTCTTTTCTTTTGGATATACACAGATCTTAGTGCTTTCCGCATGAGCAGGGGTGACAGATGGGTTGACTCTAAAATTACCCCTGATTAGTGGGTTTCACTGAAAAGGAAGCTCCTCATTTGTTTGTGCGAACCAAAAGAAATGCTTTCTGATATATCTGGAAAATTAAATCCACCTTCAGAGACTGGCAGGTCAGGTTAACTGGGAGTGCTTATTTTATGAATCTGGAACAACCTAGCCAATTAAATGGATATAAAAAGAACTCTATATGTGAATGTGAGCTCATGCATTTGTGTGTTTATGTTCTAGTAAAATCTACCACAGCTCTATCATTTTGAATATTTTGGTTATGTGAACAGGAGCAGCCTCAAGCTACATGTAGGTCCTAATTCCCTGCTTTTGCATACTTTCCTCCTCCTCTCTGTTCCACCACCCAGTCCTCACACTTGTGTTCTCTTAAGGTCTCCAGACTTTGCTGGAAGCAAGGCATTAAAGGCAGCAAGAGAAGAATCTTATACTAAGCAAGTCTTAGGGGAGAGACTGCAGCTTCATGACTGGGTACAGGCTTTACATGCAGAAAGTTCCAATGTCATTCCCTGGCATTTCCAGGTAGGGTCAGGAAAAACTGTTGGAAAGAGTAGAGAGCTGCTGTCCTTTTGTTACCCTATATGCTCAGGGGTCTTAAGGACCCTCAATATATTGACATTAATTTGGGGAATTAATGTATTCAGCTTGGCTATATGAGAGGGGGAAACAGATAGCAGAATCTTTGACCTACGTTTACCGATACTAAGGTAGAAATGTTAAGCTAAATACTGTAGTACAATAATCTATATAGAGTATATAAAACTCTTTGGTATGCACAATGGCCTTAGGTATATAGGTAAGTTGCCTCCTGGGTATGTACAATGGGTTTAGGTATGTTGCCTCTTTCTTTTTTTTATAAATACTTTTTATTCAATATTTTCCTGAGATACATACACTAAAATAACACCAATCATACATACAAATCATACATAAATCATTATCATATACATTAATCAAATTTCTTACAATATTCCTTACATCACTTTCATTACTATCACATACTATTTTCATATTCAATGCGTTCTTATCTTCACATTCATTCTCCATTACTTCTTTGTTCCTTTTCTTTTCCATTTCATTTTCTTATGTTTGTCTTCCCCCTTCCCTCTCCCGAATTTCTATTCCTTCTCTCTACTTTCTTCTTAATATACGATTTTGCTTAATAAATTCATTTTACATCGATATATTTCTTTAAATACGTTGAATCTTGTTAATCTTTATTTATTTTAGCTTCTTTTCCCCATTTATCCTCCCATAATGGGTTTAATATCTCCCATACAATCCCATACAATCTCCATTCAATCTTTCCATTTCATACATTTCCAGGAGTTTTAGCGTCCATTCTTCTATTGAGGGTATCTCTTGTACCTTCCAATATTTAGCATATTTAATTCTCGCTGTCGTCACTGTATAGGACAGCACTTCCCAATATTTTTTTCTGAATTTGACTGTCTATCTTATCAAATATATTTAGAAGATAGATCTCAGGAGCACAGGGGAAATTTGAATCAAATAGTCTCAAGATTATTTTATGGATCTTCCCCCAATATCTTTCTGCTTTTTCACATTTCCACCAGATATGATAGTAAGTGTCTGATGCTTTTTGGCATTTCCAACACTGATCAGATGTTTTTTTTATAAATTTTTGATAATCTCTCCGGTATTATATGCCACCTGTTTATCATTTTATACATGTTTTCTCTTAGTGTATAACTTCTGGTGAAAGATATTCCTTTCCTCCATAATTTTTCCCATTGTTCTAAATATATTTCATAACCAAGATTCTGAGCCCATGTAATCATATATGATTTGACAACTTCTTGTTCCAAATTTATCTTTATTAAAGTTTTATATAATATTAAAGTTTTATATTTTCCTTTCCTTATTTCCTTGAATCACTTTGTCTAACTCTGTATCTTCCATCCCTATTCCCTCCAATTTTTGGTCAATCTTGTATTTTTCCGCCTATATAGAAGCCAGTGACAATCCCTGTTTTCCGATCTTAATTCTTCCTGGGTTTTCATCCTATAACTATCTCCTTCTTTCTTAAGTAAATCTTTATAGGTCAGCCACCTTCCTTTATGTATGTCTTCTTTCTTAAAGTATGCCTTGTGATTGGATAGCCACAATGGTATTTTAAAATATATTTTCTTTTTGTATACTGACCATACTTTTAGTAAAGCTCTTCTTAAGTAATGATGCTTAAATTCCTTATGGATTATTGCCTTGTTATGCCAGAGATAGGCATGCCAACCGAATCTCATGTTAAAACCCTCTAGTGTCAATAACCTAGTATTTTCCAATGTGATCCACTCTGTTATCCAAGAGATTGCACATGCCTGGTAATAAGTATGTAAATCCGGGAGTGCCAAGCCTCCTCTTTCCTTTGTATCTATTAATACCTTATACTTAATCCTGGGTTTTTTGCCTTGCCATATAAATTCTGTCAGGTCTTTCTTCCATGCTTTAAACACGTTATCATTAATTATAATTGGTATGTTTTGAAAGAGATATATCATTTTTGGTAATGCGGTCATCTTGAAGGCTGCTATTCTCTCCAATAGAGATAGGTTTAGTCTCCCCGATCTTTTCAAGTCCTCTTTTATTTTATTCCATGTTTTTGTATAATTATTTTCAAACAACTCTGCTTTTTTCTTTGATATGATGATGCCTAGATATTTCGTCTTCTTTACTGTATATTGCCTCTTTCAATGTGCTGATTGGCCATTCCTGTCACTCCCTCAGCCAATCACCACCCACATGCAAATTCCCTCTCCACCTCACAATCCACTCCTGCCACTCATGACCAATCTGCATAGTGGGAGCAACCAAACAAAGTGCTACAGTGTTGGCCATAGTTACTAAAGCTGCAGGCCTTTCCAGTTCACCAGTGTCTCAGGGCTGCACAATTTCCACTTATGATTTAAGTCTACACAGTATATCATTTCTATTCCTGCTGTGATGGGACCCAGGTAGTCAACTGGTAGTGGCGGGAAGCCACTGCTGCCACTGTGATGGGACCCAGGCGGTCAACTAGTGGTGGTGGGATGCTGCTGCTGCCACTACGACAGAACCCAGGCAACTGGGCATGAGGTCTACCAGGTGTGTTTGGGGGAGTTTTTTTAACAGTATATGGTAAACCGGGTCCAGCTAGTTGATCTTTATTTGAGAAAAACAATAATAACATTCACACACATTCAGGCTTCAAGTATTCACACAAGGCTAGCAAATAAAGTAGGAAATATTGGGATAGAGGAATAGAGTAGGGAGGTGTTTGTGGGAGGTATGACACCTGTCCTGTAGAGATGAGATCACGGAAGAAACCAACAGAGTGGAGGTCACAGTCAGGAACAGCTACACAGTCTGACATAGCATCTAGAAGCAGGGGATCCATGAATGCTTGAGTGTAGTTTTGGAAGGGTTTTTATAGTCAACAACTGCTTTCCGGGAATGGGATTTAGAGGGGAAGACAATGTTTCTCAGAGCTGTTCAAGGTGAGATAAACATACTCCGGATGTATTAATGGCATCTTAATGTGTGGATACTTTGTGATTGAATGAAGAAAGCAACTTCTTTTGTTTGGAGGAAGGTCAAAAGTATGGGGATCATTTACAGGTTTGAGACTCCCAGCTTTGGTGGATAGGATTAGCCAGGTGTTCAGACCTTCAGTTGCCTTGCAATTACCATTTCTTTGGAATTTGGGTGGCACCTCCTTAAGTGCATACCTGACTGAATCTGAATGTTCGTCTTTGGAGTTACTGGCCACACTATATGGAGGGCCACATTTGACCTAATTATTAAATATTGCCAATTATGTTATATATAGATATGAGATAGGGGGTGTCAGGGCAGGTAACACTTTCACAGTCAATAATGTTGGGCTAGAACAGAGATGCTCAGTCTGTGCCCTTGGCTGAATACGCTGTGGCCCCTGAATCTAGCATGGCCTCAGTCACTTTTCAGGGGGGATGGGAGTGCATTAAGATGTATGTATATACAGTTGTCCCTTCATATTCACTGGGGTTTGGTTCCAGGACCCCCTGTGGATACCAAAATCCATGAATACTCAAGTCCCATTATATGCAGTGGCATAGCAAAATGGTGTCCCTTATATAAGATGTCAAAATCAAGCTTTGCTTTTTGGATTATAATTTTTAAAGAATATTTTCAAGCTTTGAATACTTAAATCCACGGATACCAAATCTGTGGATACGGAGGGACAACTGTACATATTTGTGCATACCATGTGTGCCTTCCACTCACAATGGAAAATGGAATAGGCTGGGTACTCCCTTTGCTAAGTCAGAGCTTGAGAACATGAATGTTTTGGAATACAGTTCACAGAATCACCTACTGAGCATTGACAGTGGCTGTGCTGGCTGAAGGAGTCCATGGCCTCAACTCAGTAGGCCCAGGATTTTATCACACCAGACTGCTAAGACACTACAATCACATTAGTGTAGAATATGCAAACATACCAGTTTGGGAACAAACATACCAGTTTGGGAACAGTCATGGTGCTTTCTTCAAAAGCACCATGGTGCTGCTATAGTCCTGGGCTCTGTCTTCTGTTTGCCAGCCTCCATAACCCCACCTTCCTGCCCTATGAGCTTCCCAGCATACCTTTCAGTCTCCATTTTTCCCTTTCTTTTACTTTCAGTGCAATTGCGCAGTCACAGCAATTGATTAAGTGAAAAGAAGAAAAGAAAAGAAATTAGCGGCGGGAGGGGAGAAAAAACAGCCTGCTTGGGAATAGGTGCAGTTGGTGAGGATTCGAGAGCGAGCCTTCTCCATGGCTGCTCCCAGACTGTGGAACTCCCTTCCACAGGAGGTCTCCCTTCCACAGGAGGTCTGGCCCCCTCCCGGCTCTCTTTTCATCAGCAGTTGAGGATGTTTTTATTTAGGTAGGCATTTGAAACGTGAATTTTAATTGGTGTATTGCTTTTTATGTTGTATTTTTATCGATTTTATGTTTTTTAATTCATCTGTTTTTAACTCTATTTTAACAATGGTACTTTAATCCCCACATCGCCATTGGCAAATCTGTGCTTAAGTCCATTCAGCAGTTCACCTACCTGGAAAGCATCATCTCCTCAGATACCAAGATTGACAAAGAGATCGATCACAGATTAGCAAAGGCATACAGCGCATTTGGAAGACTTTACAAAAGAGTCTGGAGTAATAAACACCTGAGGCAAAGCACAAAAATCAATGTCTATAGAGCCATTGTACTGTCTATTCTCCTTTACGGGTCTGAAACATGGGTCACCTATCACCACCTGTTACGACTCCTCGAACGCTTTCATCAGCGTTGTATACGCACAATCCTAAATATACATTGGACTGACTATGTGACAAATGTTGCTGTCCTTGAGCAAGCAGGGATCACCAGCATTAAGGCCATTATGTTGAGAACACAGCTGCGCTGGGCAGGGCACGTTTCTAGGATAGAGGACCATCACCTCCCCAAAATAGTACTCTACAGTGAACTCACCATGGGTCAGCGTAAGAGGGGTGCTCCAAAAAGCAATACAAGGACTCCCTGAAACAACATCTCAGGCTCGGCCAAATTGATCATCAACAATGGTCCACCCTGGCCTCACATTGGGAGGCATGGAGATGCACTATCCACAATGCTGCAGCCTTATTTGAGAACTCATGCCAAACAAGTCTTGAAGAGAGACGACAACGCAGAAAGAATCACAACCCGGAAACATCACCCAAGGAGACCTTCTGCTGTGCTTTCTGCAACTGGACTTGTTTATCTCGGATTGGCCTTTTTAGTCATCAGCGCGCTTGCAGAAATTGCGGGATGAGTCCTTCCTGAATCTTTGTTTGCGAAGAAAAGCCAGAAAGAGAATTTAATTCTTTTTAAACTTTTGTAACTTGTGACGTTTTAGCTGTATTTTTAAATTATTGTAAGCTGCCTTGAATTGGGAGAAAGATGGGACATAAATCCAATAAATAAATAAATAGGAGATTTTCAGACAGGGACAAAAAAAGCGTCCCTGTCTCGCAATCTCCTCTCCTGCTTCTCTCCCATCCCCATCACGACATGGAAACAAAAAGTTCCATACCTACCTTTTAGTGCAACATTCCCTCCCCACCCCCCGGCAGCCCAGGAGTGAATGGAGCTCAAACGGAGCCTCATTCACTTCCTGGAATGGAAATCCTGGCCGTTCTTGTGAGAGGACGATCGTGCAGGCAATTCAAAAGTAAAAAGGAAAATACATGTCAAAAAGTTAAACAAAGCACCTAAACACACTTTAAAAAGTACAAGTAACCCAGGGAAGGTACAAAAAAGTGTGGCACTTACCTTGTTCTCCTGATCGCACCTGGAAGTGTTCTGGCATGGACCTCCCACTGATGCTGGCATCACACCAGCATAATAGGGCACCTTTTCACAAGCATGACATTCCATCATAGAAACAGAAAGGGGGATCTATTCACAGCTTAGCCCATGAATAAAAAGGAGCGCCGTGGGAACAGAAGCAACACGGGAGCATAACAAGATGGGGATGACAACATCTGAAATTCAAGCCCTTTAGCAATCTCCTGGCATTTGTGTAATGCCATATTTAGCCCGTCTGATATTGTCCATTGTGAGGAGAGGGGGAGAGGAGCAGAATCATGCCCACTCACAGCATGTGACTGCCTGCATATCAGAACTGCAGCATTAGGAGCTTGTCACACATGCATCAATACTGGTAAAGAAGCATGATTGGCAGGCATTGATGAGTTTTGCCTGTAAATGAAAAGCATTGCTCCAGGAACAAATGGAAAATGAAGCAGGTATAGGACAGATATGGCATTGTATGATAAAGTACAGCCACAGATGCTACTATCCTGCTGTAATTCTACTTTGGCAACCTCATGTGATAAAGTCCACATAGCATAGTGTAAAAACCACATGCAGATGTATGCCATCACAGCACTGCACAGCCCCCATGCAGAATAGCAACATAGGGCAATGCCCATGGACAAACTCTAGAATTGGGCAAGGACCAAAGCACAATGCACAATGCACAATGGCTATGGAGGCAAAGGGACAGTGACACA
Source organism: Gambelia wislizenii (assembly GCA_030847615.1). Lineage (NCBI taxonomy): Eukaryota > Metazoa > Chordata > Lepidosauria > Squamata > Crotaphytidae > Gambelia > Gambelia wislizenii. The sequence continues at coordinate 163,974,839 of JAUMIR010000002.1, forward strand.
GGACAGGAGAACAAGGTATGGTCATTGTGCAATGTTGTGGGTTGTACAACAGCACTTCCACCATTGTGTCCTTAATGTGCCAATTGCACAATGCTGTGCTCCACAGTTCTTCACTTCTGCCATTTCCTCCTGAATTCATCCATTGTGCAATGTCAAGTTCTCTGCACTGTGTTCTTTGCTTGTTCTGCATGCATACGCTGCTTCCTGAATTCAGACTGTGAACTGTAGTCACAAAAAGTAATTTTTCCAAGGTCAGAGTTAAATGGGCCAGTAGCATGACTCAGTATGAGACATTTTTTGTTTCTAATTTTTTATCCCCTTTATTTTTATTAATAGCTAAAGATGATATATTTCAAAGGGTGCTCACCAATGACTCCTCCATCCTGGAGAGAAGTGACCAGTGGGGCACCACAGGGTTCTGTCCTGGGCCCAGGGCTATTTAACATCTTTATCAATGACCTGGATGAGGGAATAGAGTGCATGCTTATCAAGTTTGCAGATGACACCAAATTAAGAGGGGTAGTTAATATTGCAGAGGACAGGATTAGAATTCAAAATGACCTTTACATATTAGAAAGCCAGACCAAAACTAACAAAATGAATGTCAACAAGGAGAAATGTAGGATATTACACTTGGGCAGTAAAAATGAAATGCACAGATATAGGATGGGGGACACCTGGCTTGATGGCAGTACATGTGAAAGGGATCTAGGAGTCTTAGTGGACCAGAAGTTGAACATGAGTCAGCAGTGTGATGCAGCAGCTAAAAAATCCAATGCAATTGTAGGCTGCATCAATAGGAGTATAGAGTCTAGATTGAGGAAAGTAATCTCTCTGGCTTTTCTTCGCAAACGAAGATTCAGGAAGGACTCATCCCGCGCCTTCTGCAAGCGCGCTGATGACTAAAAAGGCCAATCCGAGATAAACAAGTCCGGTTGCAAAAAGCGCAGCAGAAGGACTCCTTGGGTGATGTTTTTGGGTTGTGATTCTTTCTGCGTTGTCGTTTCTCTTCAAGACTTGTTCGTCGTGAGTTCTCAAATAAGGCTGCAGCATTGTGGATATTGCGTCTCCATGCCTCCCGATGTGAGGCCAGGGCGGACCACTGTTGGTGATCAATTTGGCCAAGCCTGAGATGTTGTTTCAGGGAGTCTTTGTATCGCTTTTTTGGAGCGCCCCTCTTACGCTGACCCGTGGCGAGTTCTGAGGAAAGTAATAGACTCCACCTAAACATCAGGAAGAACCTCCTGACAGTAAAAGCTGTTGGACAGTGGAACACACAACCTTAGGTGTGGTGGAGTCTCCTTCTTTTGAGGTTTTTAAACAGAGGCTGAATGGCCATCTGTCAAGGATGCTTTGATTGTGTATTCCTGCAGGGGGGCGTTGAACTAGATGGCCCTTTTGGTTTCTTTCAACTCTATGATTCTATGATTCTTTGTCAAACATAAAGCAAATTTCTTTCTAAAACATGAAGGCAAACTTCTCACTAGGTTCCACTTTGGGTTATTCTGCTGAGGACATACACATCTATCTTCCATTTCCTCATTTAGGACAACTTTAGAAAGCAGCCTGTGGTAAAGGTAAATGCTTTGCCTTCAAAAATCAGGACCATGTCACCATTTTGATAGTGAAAAGTCCGGAAGAGGATTCTCTTGTGATCAACCCCCCGCCCCAAAAAAACCCAACATATCTGCAGATTAATTAGAGGATAAGTCCACTTGTTGGGTGGCTACATACCCCCCCCAAGTGAGCACAAAAGGAAAAAAAACATTTTACATAATAGAGTAGTTGCAAACAACAATGTATACATATAGGTGTAAATTTAGAAATAATGACTATTTGACTTATACAGAAACACAAAACATCTCCCCATGGTGAAGTATATTGGGACCAGATGACCTTCACATCTTCTGTTTAATGTTTCCAGGCCCAGTTCAAGGTATTGGTTATCACCTTTAAAGCCCTAAATGGCTTGGGTCCAACCTATCTTCAGGACCGCCTCCTTCCATATAATCCTCCCCATGCACTCCAGTCCTCTGGGAAGAATTTGTTACAACCTTTAAAAACTAGACACTCTTCAACTTCCCAGAGGACCTTTTTGGCTATTGCTCCCAGATTATAGAACAGCCTGCCAGATGAGATCCATCATATTACCACCCTAAATAGCTTTTAAAAAGCTCTTAAGACAGATCTCTTCTGGTAAGCCTTCCCTGAATAGATACCCGACCATCAGAAAGAAAAATCTAATTTAGGCCAATCCCGAAACATCCACTGTTTATTGTTTATTCTTATTTTTAGTATTTATTAAGTATGTTTTAAATTTTTTTGGGATTATTTAATTGTATTTTAAGGGGTGGGTGGGATGGAGGGTCTTAAATGTATATTTTTAAATGTTGTAAGCTGCCCTGATTGCAATTTGTAGAGGAGTAGGATATATATAAATTATTATTATTATTATTATTATTATTATTTGTTGCTAAGATGCTAATTGTGGATGAGCAACCTGGAGGCCCTTGATCTCTGCCACTTAAGGATCATTATCTTAAAAACGGCCTTGGAATAGACACCCCTTTGACTAAAGGACTATTTTCTGGTGTTAAGCATGGCTTACACCCCACTTCCAGAGACTTTCACACCACTTCTACAATTTCGGTTCATCAATGTGACCTTCCACAAGGGCAAAAGCACATTGATCTCAAGAGAAGACAGCTGAATGCCATGCTTTGCCCTAGGGAAGAAAGACTAAGGCTAAAAGCCAAAAAGGACACATTTCCCAGGAAAGGGAGCCAATGGATGAAATGAAATCTTTGTATTTGCTGATTTTGAAACTTCCTTTCCTTAATCCCCAAACCTTAAGACCCTTGCTCAAGCTTTTAAAATCCAGTCACTGGACATTAAGAAACACATTAGCATCTTCCACACTTTTTGTTAAGACCAGGAAACTCATTGTACAATCCATGAAGGCTCATGGAATCTATTCTTTCAACCCATGAAACATCAATCCCCCCAGGTATATTTGGAGGTATAAATGACCCCCCCAAATATGCCCAAGTGCACACAGTTCCAGTTACAGGGGAGACCCTGTCACTCTGTGTTAGCCACCCAGATTCCTCCATCCACTCAGCCGGATTGACTACAGGACAGGTGGACTTGTTTATCTCGGATTGGCCTTTTTAGTCATCAGCGCGCTTGCAGAAAGCGCGGGATGAGTCCTTCCTGAATCTTCGATTGCGAAGAAAAGCCAGAGAGAGAGATTGATATCACACCCTATGTCTGAAGATCTCAGTCTGCTGTACATTAATATTTTCCAACATAAGAAAACTCTTGTCCCTACACACGAATTTAATATATAGAAAGTACACCACCATGCCAGCAACCACAAATAGGAGAAGGAGGTTCAAGTTTTTTCTACTAATGAGTTGTAAGGCCGTTTTTCCCCTCCCTGATCTATTTAACATTAGAATTAATCATCATAGGTAGACATGCTTCAAGTGAAGTAGAAGACATGCTCATTGATTCCATGTGTCTCATGAATCTTTATTGGAGGCATTGTTTACCTGCTCCTTTAAGGCTTGAGAACAATAAGCATTGAGAACAATAAGCATTGAAATGCTTCCTCATATGAAAGTATTGGCAAGGGGATTTATAGTTACAACAAAACAACAATGGATTACCTTTCAAGCTAAATGTTTTTAGCTGGCCCAGATTTTTATCTGTTGTATAATGCTTCCTAGTTGAAAATGGGTGTAGTTACAACAGTCTTGGCCCCGAAGAACTATGCACTCAATCAACACACTTACAATCAAATCTGGATAGCTGCGTGTGGCGGTGCATGGTCTCCAGAATATCAGTGGCTCTCACGGGGTGAGGAAAATTGTATATTTGTTGCTCTTAGGGTTTTGCTACCTGAGGTGACCACCTCAGTAACAGTGTGTCCACATTGTAGAATTATTGCAGTTTGACACCACTTAAACTGCCATGTCTCCATCCCACAGAATCCTGGGATTTATAGTTTGGTGAAGCACCAGCATTCTTTGGCAAAGAGGCTAAAGATCTTGTAAAACTACAAACCCCAGAATTCCATAGGATGAAGCTATGGCACTTAAAATGGTGTCAAACTGCTTTAATTCTGCAGCGTGGATACACCCTAAGGGGCTTACTACACTCTGAAGTAAAGTGGCAGTGCAGCAGGAAGGTTCTGTCTTCCACGCTGCCTTACCACATGACATCATCATTCTTCTGGTGTTCTGCCATTCCAGTCCTCTGAGAGACGGAGGTAACACATATCTTTTTTACTAACCAGTTTTTCTGTTTAACAAAAAGATGTGGTTTTACCTCAATCTTCTACAGGACCAGAACGAAAGAATGTCAACATTGTGCAGTAAGGCAGCATGGAAAATGGAACCTGCTGCACTGCTGTTTTACTTCAGTGTGTGGTAAGCCCCTAAGTCTCACTGACCACCTCAATGAACTAGTAACCTCACTGGGCCTCATGGTAGTGCCAGTTCTGCTGTTATCCTTAAGGGCATTACCCCTTGTACAACCATTTGTACTATTTTTATGCCATCAGTTGCACTACTAGAAACTGCATTGGAATTCCACTTTATCAGGTAGTCCAGAATTAGTTGTTAGTGAGCATAGTGTTACCTGTGCTAGTGGGATAACTAGCCAATGAGGGAACAAGTTTGATGGTCTAGTTGGTAAAGGGAGATCCATAATTAGAACACTTGCTGAACCCACAAAAAAAGGTTCCTGTTCCTTGTGTCGACTATCATCATTTCTGACAAAGAAAGCAGAGGCCAGGGTCCTTCTTGGTTGCTGGCAGAGTGTAAATCTTCAACCATATTTTCCCTGGGCTTCTGCTGCACTGCTAGGCTTCTATAGTAGTTGCATAACACAGCTCAGTGGTGCCAGATGCACCTGCATGACCAACCAATGGTTGAGGGAGAGTGAAATGATCCAAGGCACCATCTGGTTGTAGTCATGCAGCTCAGAAGAAAAAACAGTTGTCCTCCTCCACATCTAGTGGGTAGTCTGGAGGTCTAGGTAGGCGACAGCTGTTCCTTTCCCCCAGCTATGATAAGCTGCGGGTGAATTATGCAGTACTAGTAACCAGGAGCATCTCAACCAAATACTGCAACATCATCTCCCACATGTGGAAACTTGTGGTTGGCACCAAGCCTCTTCTCATCCCCTGTTCATCAAGCAGAGGCTGTACCACATGCACAATTCATTGAGCTGTGAATCAGTGCCCCCCCCCACTTAGGTTCATCTTTAATAAGCATAAAGTGTAATCATGAAATAGCATTTGCCTTCAGCAGAGATCTCATTTCACTCTAATTTGTATCGTGCTGAGCTGATGAATATAGAAGGCCAACAAAAGGTTTTATGAGAGCATCATGAATTTAGATAAATTAATACACAAAAACAAGTTTTCACAACAGTGCCATGAATTAGATTGAATTAATATACAAAAGCATGGCCATGTTTTGTTCATTCCAAGGTGACTTCAGGACAAACCCACTGCAGAGGAGACTGGCATTAAGCCACATCCTGTAATAGAATCCAGTCTTTGGGTTCTGTAAGAGATTTGGCATTTGACCTCTTTGTTCTACCATACAGTATGTCTAGAAAGCTACCAGTTCATCTATTGGAAACTGACAAACTGATTTTCTGTGCAGTTTGGTCATGAGGTGATCACATGAAACTTGGGATGATCTAGAATTTTGTTTCAGTTCATTTTTATAAGAATTCATTTTTAAACCTTTTTTTTATAATTCAGGATGGAAAGAACTTGAGGTTATAAAAATTTGAATGTGAGAGAAATTGTGACAAAATTATCTATCTAGATGTAAGGCTCTGAGTACTCAACTCCTAAAACTCTGAGGCTGCAATTACACGGCAGGTTTTATAGCAATAAATTGCACTTTAGCGCTTTTTCACAGCAGTGGTGGGTAGTTTACATGGTGTATGGAGAAAACAGTTGTATTTTGTTGCTTCTCCCCCCCCCCCCGCTTTGTGGTTCAGACAGGGCATTTGGGGTGTGTGTGGCCAAGCATTGGAGAGAAGGACAAAGGAATACAATAGGAACTGGCCCCAACTCCGTGGTTAACAGCTGATCGACACTGAGCCATTACCTCCCCCCTGCAGCTCCCTGGCCCCAAATCAAAATGCAGACGCAAAGGTTTTTTTCTCCATGGGTAACAGCTGATTGACACTGAGCCATTGCCTCCCCCCTGCAGCTCCCTGTACAGACTTCCCTTGGCACCAAAGCAAGCAGTAGACACAAAAGATTTTAAGATTTCCTGATCGCTACTGAATCTCCCTCCTGACTCCACATCTAGCCAGCCCACCCCTTCATCATAAGAACCAATCAAAGTGCAGTTCTGCTGCAACTGTATCGGGAAGATTGCTGGTAATTCACACAGCCCTTAGCGAAATGGTTGTATACATAATCAATAATGTGCTAAGTCGCGCTACTTTTCAAATAAGCCGGCAAAAGTAGCGAGATCCTCTCAGATGCTATATCTGGGTTTTTTTACCTTCCCCCTTCTGAATGAGATGATACTGTGGCGCGATCTGTGGGAACAATGAGCAATCTTAGCAGTATGTTTAGGGGAATATTTGCCCATGTAAACGCAACCTGAGTTTGCACATCTGGCTATCCAATCATATTAGTGCTGAATTAAGGTTGCCACCTCTCTCTCCCCCCCCCCAATAATCTCCTCATCTTTAACAGCGGGATGACAATCAGGTACAAAATAGTCTTTTCCATGTTGGGAACAGCTGTGACAGTTGAATGTGATTGGTATAGGTGAGGCAGATTTTGCTTTCATTTATTTCTGGAAAATTTTACCAAAATCAAAGATTTCTTCATATTCAAAACAGAAAGAATTTTGGATTTCAAAAAAAGTGAATGCAGAAGAAAGAAAATGGATAGATATTCTTATCCCTACTTGAGAGTTACCTTGGGATGGAGGGCTGGTAATATAAATCTGGCTTTGACCTTCTGGCATGCTGTCTCCATTCACTGTCCTGAAAGAAAAAATGCAAAGATGGCTTAAAAGAAGTAATAAATGTTCTAGGATTTCATCTGATTATCTTTACAGTAATGCCCATCATCAGTTTCAAATGTGAATTTCATCCACCAATCAGCATTTTTATGACAGTATTGTGACATCATGTGACCCCAGAACCCTGCCTAAACCAAAGTGCATGGCAGAAGTAATAATCATATTGAAGTAGGTCTGGGCCTTGTCAGCTATTGTGTGGGAGGTTTCTTGGGAATCCTAAATACATACCACCTCATTCCTCACCATGGACAAAAAGACAAAGAAAAATAATTAATAACAAATGTGTCCTTTGTCCCTTTGTCAAATGAAGGCTTATCTTCAGTCTCCTCCTCTTTGCGTACCAGAAATTAACATGCATCAGATAAAACCCTGTAATTCCAGATTCTACACATTTAAAAAACAAACCTTCTAAACATTTCAGCTGCTACAACCAGGACTGCTCCCTGTTGTCCTGGTATTTCCAACATTTCCCGCCTGTACGCCATACATAACACAGGCAAAAGAACCCAAAACTACCAGTTCTCCTGGATAGACCATGCTCCCTGTTTTCCCTTCGCTTCTCTAGGATCCATGGATACTTGACGAAGATATGACTCCCCCATCCCCCCCCCGCTTTCTTATCTTTAGACTTTCTTCATATGTAGAAAGTTGTGGTTCCCTAGTAGCGCTTTCTATGTATACAGTGCTTTCCCATAAGTTTTAAAAGCACTTTGCATGGATGAGCTTGACAGCATGTCTAACTGTTCTAGAATGTAGGTCAGTCCTAATACCCTCACATCGAAGGTGGGACACTGTGTGGCTTCCTTAAAGCTACCCTCTGACTTCATACAGGAGATGAAATCTTAACAAGGGACTTTTCAAAAATCATCACTCTCTCAAACTGGCTCACAAGCATTGGCTTGTGAAGTGCAACCCCCCCTAGCTTGTTTTGGAATGCGTACAGATAGGTCTAGTATAATTTTCTAAGTATGTGTTAGACTCTCAGGATTTAATTATTTTAATTCATGCTCACTTTGAACCTATGTTCTGCCTCATCCTCAAAGATGGCATCAATACAAGAGCATGACAGGGTCTGAAGCCCACCCTGTTTCCAACACACAGCTTGGAAAGTTAGTTTTCAAAAGTTAATTGATTGTGTTAACTTACTGAAGTACTTAAAAAGTAAACTGTTGCTTTAGTCATAAAGATGGTGGGGAAGTTTAACTTGCTTCCTTACTTTCCTACACTGTTTGTTACTTTTCTATTACTTTCTTTAGATTTTTGAGGGGTCAGTCCCTTCAAACTGATACAAACATAGCATAAAACTTGAAAACTTCTCCTTGAAATGTCTCTTAAAATGCTCTTAGGAGTAACTTTTTTGGGGAGGGGGGATAGAAGCTTTTACTTGTTATAACAGTAAAGTTATAACCCTGGTGGCGCAGTGGTTAAATGCCAGTACTGCAAGTCACCACGTTGTAAGTTCGATTCCAGAGGGCTCCAAGGTTCACTCAGCCTTCCATCCTTTCGTAGATCGGTAAAATGAGTACCCAGCTTGTGGGGGCAATTAGCTAACACGCATTGGAAACTGCTTAATGCAGTGTAGATGGGTAAATTGCTATTGCTTAAAACAATTTGTAAGCCGCTCTGATAGCCTTGTGGCTGAAGAGCGGGGTATAAATAAATAAATAAATAAATAAATAAAGTAACCTTGCCCTTACTTGTTACAGTGCTTTTACAATGTAACTGTGTTGCATCATCATTACCTCAAAAGTAACTAGTTACAGGGAACAAATGTTGCTTGTAACTCTTCACTTCCATGATATGTACCAACTTTCATCACACGCTTCTCCCCAGTGCTCTCTTTTGTTTTCCAAGAGGTAACAGGATCGTGCAGCAGGCTCTGGTCTCTGTGAGCTGGTCTTGGATCCTTGAGGATTTCACATTCAGTTTGGTGTGGATTCAAGGGCTTACACCCATTGAATCCAGTGCATCCTGCAGGGAGGTGAGGACAGCAGGTTTTGGAGGCTGTGCCTTGAGCTGAGTTGCCAGTTCCAGAACCAGAGCTGAGATCTGTTTTGCACATGTGTGTACCTGGCTTGATTTCAATACACTTGACTATTGTACACTTGGTGACTGGCTGCAAAATGCACAAGCTAGCTCCACTGAAAAGTGTTTATGTTTGATGTACTGCCAAATGAAATGGAAATTTTAGCAGGGGTTTATCTGTGTGAAGTCCCATTCAGACATGTACTTGGTGTGCAGTTATATATATACACACACACACCTATTTTGGGTATCTAGTTATTGATGCAAAACACACTATATGGCAGTGATGGCGAACCTATGACACACGCGTCAGCACTGTCACATGTAGCCATTTGGGCTGACACACGGTCGTACGCCTCCTCCCCCTCTGCCCACAACCTCACCACCCTCCCTAAAGTGGCAATCGGTCACCACTTTAGGGAAGGTGGGAGGGTGGAGGAAAGTGGTAGGCAGGGCTACGAAGCCCCAATCACCACTTTAGGGAGGCAGGGGTGGAGCCTCCCCCCACCTGTCCACCCCCCCCCAAGGCCTGACGTGCTTCCCTGGAGCCGCCTCGGAAAGGCCAGGGAAGGCAGTGGGAAGGCAGGAGGGACTCTGCCCGGCCTCCTCCTGGCCTTCCCGAGGAGGCTCCGAGGCTTCAAAGCCCGAGCACCACCTTGGAAAGCTGGGGAAGGCGGCGGGAGGAGGGAGGGCCTCTCCCCGGCCTTCCCAAGGGGGCTCCAGAGCTTTGAAGCCCTGGAGCCACCTCGGGGAGGCCGGGGAAGGCAGCGGGCGAGTGGGAGAGAGTCTGCCCAGCTTTTCCCCGGTCTTCCCAAGGGGGCTCCAGGGCTTTGAAACCCCGGAGCCACCTCAGGAAGGCCGGAGAAGGCAACGGGAGGGTGGAGGGTGTCTGGGCGGCCTCTCCCTGGGCTTCCTGAAGGGGCTCTGGGGATTGAGAGCCCCATATAGCCTCTTTGGGAAGGTTGGGAGGAGTGGAGGGAGTGCGGTATAGAGGCTTTTCAGCCACTCCCACCCTCCCAAAGCCACAACAAGGCTTAGAAAGCTCAACAGCAGCTTTGGGAAGGGGGGGGCTAAAAACCACCTTTTCCGCCAACTCCCCGTTCTCCCGGGGCTTGGCTATTTCGCCCCCATGGAGCCAAGCCCCAGCAGAGCAGGGAGCTGAGCGCCAGGCTTGCTCAGCAAGCAGTCCGTTTAAATCACCTCCTTTCCCTTGAGTGGGAGGGAGAGAAGCTGATTTAAATGGGTGCTTGCTGAGCAAACCGTGAATAATCAAAACCGTGAGAGTGAAAACTGCAAATGTGGAGGAGTAACTGTATACATTTATGTTATTTAAACAATAAATGTCACAAAATAATGTTTTTTCCTCAAAGTGACACACCACCTGAGTTATGCTCAGTTTTTTGGCAAAGTTTGACACACCAAGCTCAAAAGGTTGCCCATCACTGCTATATGGTGACCCTAAAATGACGTTATCCCAGGGTTACTACCCTAAGAGGTGGAGGGTGCTTTGAGACCCACTTGTGATACCAAAAATCTAGATGGGGGAATTATTAGCTCAAATAGATGCCTGTGAGAAGAGGGTAACTACGGGGACCTTTTCACTTATGTATACCAGTACTAACTGCAGAGAACTCCAGGTTGAAGTGAAATAAAGTATTTTTATTGGAAATAGCACAAAAAGCATTCATACACACAACACACATTCCTAAGAACCACATACGGCTATTGAGGGGTAAGACAGAAAGGTTGGATAGAGGGAGAGGTTTGGGAAAATATGTAGGGTGATAGTTACCAGTCTTGAAGAGAGTGAAGTACTCAGATAGAAGTTGAAGGGTGGCATTGGAGGTTCCGATCCAGAGGCATGCTGAGAAAGAGAGTGGCCAGGCTCATCCACACTGGCACACTTTACTATTGTTGGTGGGACTACTATTTATACCCTGCTTCACATCCTGAAAAGGGGTACTTCAGCTAGAAAAAGCCTGGATGGCTTTCCCACTGTGTAAACAAAGGAAACCAAAACTTAACTGATTGCTATCAATGGCTGGGTGATAGGAACTGATGGGTTTATGAAACCTTGTAATGCAGGAAAGGAGGGGATTCCAAGGTAAGATTTCTTTGGGATTGGGTTGGAAAGGTGACTTGATTATTTGGTTGGATGATTCATGGCTGAGGTGCCCAAGAAGGAATTAGCACATACCCCCTTAATGGCTTTGTTTACCAAGGGGCTTCCTCACAATCCTAGTATGGGCTTGCTGGCTAAAATATTTCTAAGACACACTCCAGGTCCTTGTGACCCCCACCTGACCTTTACTTTTTTTTATCATTGGTCAACTTGACCCCTTGAAGTGTCCAATATTTCCAATTTTGAGATATAAAAAAGGGAGGGAGTAGTAGGTCATACTAATAGGGGTTTCTTGGCAATATTTATTCCAAAGAGTTTTGCCATTGCCTTCCTCTGAGGCTGAGAGAGTGTGACCTGCCCAAGGTAAATTGGTGGGTTTCCATGGCTGAGCAGGGATTTGAACCCTGGCCTCCCAGAGTCCTAGTTCAATATTCAAACTATAACACCATACTGGATCTCACAGCGTGCTGGATCTTAATACAACTACAGTTGCAAATGTGTGAGGCTATTGAATCTAGCAGTCAGATCAGAATATGCTTAAGGTATAGATTATACTTGGTATAAGCTCAGCATTCCTTCTCTTTCCCTTCTTTTTTGAAAACAAACCAAACAAACCTATAGCAATTAATTCAAAGTTAGTTTTGCCTTCATGGGTCCAGTGAATTGGTCTGAGATTGCTACAGCAGGTTGTGATTAACCTTCAGAATTTGCACTGTGAAGAGTATGTGCAGGTTGAAAAGGTGATTGGATCAGCCTTCCTGTCACAGCAGTTGTGTTTTTGCAGCTTTAAGAAATGTTCAAATAAAGATCAGGAATTGTACTCTATGAAAAATGTAGACTCCAACATCATTTGGAGATATGTACTACTCCATCATTTTCCTTTGCAAGCTAAGGTTCCACAGTACCAATTGGAGAACTATCCATTATTGTCATCTCTTACATTACAGCAAGCAAGCTAAAGGTATGGACATATGTGTGTCTCCCAGGAAAGGTTCAAAGCCTAGGGGCCTGTCTAAATGGTGAAAATACCCCTCATGGAATTTGCTAGGAATCCTACCAGTCTAAATGGGATCCAGTGCCAATCCACACTATTCGGAAGGAGGGGATCCAAAACGGAAAAAACAACGGGGTAAAAGCCTTCCCAGATTTTCCTGTACTTTTTCAAAAACCGCGAGGAGGTGCACATTCCTGCTCATTTGGTCACTCGATCAACAGGAAATCTGAAGGGAAGCACAAAGCTGATTGACCAGGTGAAAGCAGGGGTGGGGCTTGCTAGCAGGGCAAGCGCCTGCTGCCACCATGTTGGATTTTTCACCGTAGCAATAGCTTGTTAAGGCGATAAAGCAGAATGAATATTTTCTGTTTTGCTTTCCTGTGAAATTGGAAAATCGCCCTATTGTACCAGCACACCTTGGGATGACTTTTTAAAAATGGTGGCGGTGAAGAACTAACACAAGTAAATCACTCACGGCTGCCATCCAGAATGTGAAGCTTATGGGGGCTTCCAAGGCCAGAAAAAACATTTAGACATGTTGCTCCTGCTTTGAGATGCCAATATTATGAGGTTCTTTGTATTTCCCCACCCCCGTGTATAGATGGGCCCTAGTTATTCAGGCACACTATTCACACCAACAACATAGAAGCTTTGCTGATGTTTCTGCCTCTGAAATTTGATACATAGCTGCCTTAATTCTATTGGATTTCCCGCCATGCTCTTTGCATGTTGCTGCTGTATGCAAAGTGTTTCCTCTGACGAAGTTCTGATGAGGCCCAGACATCATTTGGGAAAGGGGACCCAGTAGAAATGTGTAAGGAGATCACACAAGGCTGTTTTTCCATGGCAATAGCATTATAAAAAGAAACAAATAACATACCACTTTGAAAACGCTGAGTATCGCACCTCTCTTCTTTTGCACAACTGCTCTGCTTTGAAACCTCTCCTAGTGCAATAAGTTTCTTTCTTCAATGTCAGCATTCCAGCACTCACATGGCAGGACGGGGCCTTAGTCTTCTCCCTCCCCCTCCCCCTTGCAATTCCAAAGCAGGTTAACTCCATGCCTTTTTAAAAATCTTTGCTGTGTTTGCATAAATACAGCAAAAAAATATTTTTAAATTATTGTTATTTTATCATTTTGCTGTAAGTTATGCAAACACAGCAAAATAAAAAAAAAATTAAAGCGGACAAGCATAGCCTGCTCTAGAACAGCAAGGGGAAGGAGGAGGAAGAGAAATCAGGACCCATGACTATTCTAATGCCGGCATTCAAGTGAAGAGACTTATTGCACACAGCCAACTCCTCGAACAGCATCACTATTGGGAGTTTATTGACAGGTTTTCCCATCAATGAAAAGGAGTGCCACACTAACGGGGTGATCACACACCAGAAACAGGACAGCAATAATTGTCATCTGACAAGGTTTGGCCACAGAGCTACTATCCTGCTTTAAGTCCACTTTTTTTTTTTTTTTGCTTCATGTGATAATCTCCTAAAACGCTTACACAGATGTATTAATCCAGTTTGAATACACACAATTTCAGCTCTGAAATTATGTTTGGTTGCATTTCTGAAGTGATACCATGGCCCACGTTGAACTTTTCTACTGTGCTCTAACTTCTCCATGCTTTATTTTTTCTTTAACATAATACCAGATTGAAGAAGAAACCTACAATGCTTCTTAAACTCTTTTGAGACCTTTTGGTTGGTGCTAATAAATGTAATCTGTCAATATTTTTATTTTTTATTCAAATGGATCAATGTGGCTACAAATATTCAGAAACAGGCCAATTAATTTTAGAGCTTATTTTCTCCTGGGCCTTTTTCCTTTGGAAATCATTCATTAGCTCCCTAAAGTCAATCTGGTGGCTTTTTCTCCTTTATTTCTCTTTGTGGAACCTCTTTATATTTCTGGCTGTCTAACTTATATTTACAGCCAGACATGGCAGTCTAGTGTCTGTGTGCACATTTGCATACAGGTACACTAGACTGTTAGATATACTTTGGTCTAGTCTGTGGCATTACTAAGGCTGATGTCACCCGTCCCTCTGATAGTGTCACCTGGTGTGGTTCAGCCTCTCCACACAGCCCTAGTGCCACCACTGGGTCTAGTAAATTAGCAGTATAGTATTGGCTTTTGCTATCACTTGGTTCAAAGTTTCTTATTATTCAGGTGCTTCCCCACCAACAACAACCATGGTACCACCTCTCCATCCTGCCTATACACAAGGAACTCTAAGACTGTTGCTATTTAAGAAAACATGGCAAGCATAAATCTTTCTGTCTTTCAACTGGAAGTCCCAGTTTCATTGCACATGCACATGGGCTCTGCCAGAAAATGCTCTGGGTCAGTAACTCTCTCGTCAGAATGCTGCTTTTTCTGCTGTAAACACTGCTTCTGATTGGCTTCAGCAAATCTCACAAGTTCAAAACAAGAGCTACACAGATAACAGAGAAATAATGTCCTATTAATATGCACAAGTGTTATCTGAAATTTAAATTTAAATTACCATAAGGTATAGGGTTGGATCTACAGGACTGGTAAAGTGTGTAATCCCCTCCTCTGTGCTTGGATCACGAACAAAATCTGAGAGGCTGTGACCAATAGCTAGTGGTGCAAAAATCTACAATAAATTCAGTATTTCTTGAGCAGAAGCTTAGGGAGTGCTGTTGTAGGTTCTTGGATAGCAAGAATGTTTGTAGAAAGCAAAACATAAGGCTGTATAAACCAGTTCCTTTCACAAGATGAACCATCACCACACCTGCCTCCTCAGACCATCCATGGAAAAATCCAGAGTGTAGTCAACATAGACAACAATATTCCATGGTTAGAGAGATGGTGGGCTACAGAAAAGTGCCAAAGCATCAAGACCTAAGAATAAGCATACTAAACAACATGGCTTCATAGAAAAGCATGGTCTTTCACTCTCTCTTTTGTCAGAATACAACTCAGACATTCCTCCTCTCTCTCCTAAGGGGTATATAGTTTGGTGAAGCACTAGAGCTTTCTTGCTGAGAATTCTAAATGCAAGCTTCAAGTCCCAAAATCTCATAGGATGTATCCATGACAGTTAAAGTGGTGTCAAAGTACTGTGATGGTGTAGTGTAAAAGAGACCCCCAGAGCCAGAGCCAGTTTTAGGTACCAGAAGATGCTTAACAAAGTATTCCCTGTGTGTGCACCTGTTAAAGGCAACTGTAGGCTCCCACTCTAAATTTCCCCAAATGCCCCAGGCTGTACAATGTGGTTTTCTGTGGGGAATTGTAAGGAAATTAAAACGGTGGCTTATAGCTGCCTACTGCCACACATGGAATGCCAAGGGCAATTTCAGCACCAGCCACACAACAAGGTAATAAGATTGATCAAGTGATTGTATTAGTGAATTGTGTTGGCAGGGTGCATGTTTGTGTTCTCCATGAGGACACTCTAGGAGGTGTAAAATAAAATAGATTTTAAAACATTTAGAAACAGGTTCAAAACCATTTTAAGACCCAGTTTTAAAAGCTATCTTTAAAAACCAAAGCCCATTCATTTTTGGTTACTCATAGGAAGACTGAAGCTAACCATGCAGGTTTGTGTGTTTGTTTTTTAAAGGAAGTGTTTCTACTGAGAAAGCCTTATGTTGTGAATTTTAAATTTATTTTTTATTCGCAAAAATCACATTATTAGAGGGCAAGGGGGAAAGAGGGGGGAAAGAATTAATTGACATGAATAAACTGGCAGGTAATAAAATGGAAGGAGAGACATTGGACTTTATCAGACTAACCCCCCTAAATATTTCTTTCCCACCATATTTTTCTGCATTTTTATGCCAGCAAAAGAACCCCCTTTATCAGACCTACCTATAATAATGTCAATAAGCAGCCCAGGCATGAACAGAGCATGAATGGAGCTCTGTTTACTTCTGTGTTCGTGATCTCATCTGTTCTTATGAGAAAATGTGAGCTAGGGTAAATTTAAAAATACAGCCAACCCCCCCCCCCACACACACAAAAGTACACACAAGCACAGAAATACACTAAAAAAATACAAAGTAAACCTGGGAGGTTCAAAAAAAGAGCGTCCTCTACCTGGCTTTCTTGATCTGAACCAGAAGCGTTCTGGCATTGACGCTGTATTTATGAGATTAAAATGGCACAAGATTTCAAATACCAGCACAAAAATCACACATGAGATTACTGACAGCTTGTCCCATCAATAAAAAAGAACGGTTGGTCCCTTCACATAATCGTGAAAGCAAAACGCCATTTGATGTGTGCATCCTTTTGTGCTAATTAGGTGTTGTTATGATACCATATTTGCCATGTCTGATACAGTCTATTATCTATGCATAACCATTGATAAAATATGACCAAATAGCCAAATAGGTATCCATGTGAAGTTTACATCTATGTGCTATACATACAAATGTTGTAAGGGTTATAAGGTATATTACAGATCAGTAATTAAATAAGCCACAAGGGTTGTGTCCCCCCCCCACACCGCTATCTGAAATATGGCAACTGGTCATGTTTTGGGAGTGAACAAAACTTGCCATGGAGTGGTCTTAAGCTTGGGGTTGTACCTCTCACTCTACCAGAGATTGAGAGAGGGGAAGAGAATATCTCAGTGGAGGGGGCTGCAAATCCATGCTATCCAGCCTTCATGTCTAGAAATCAACCTCCACAGCAAACACCTGCATTAGCATTTTACCTACATGATGTTTCGGTAGCTGGGCACAACCACTGCTTAGAAGTCATACATTAGAAATAATGACATGGCCTGTAACCCAGTATTTACATGGGAGGGTGGGAAGAACAGCACAATGTTATTTATAAGGAAAAGACCCAACCAATAAATTGCCATAAAGTAGCACCCCCGTATCCATTGGGGATTGGTTCCGGGGGGCAGGGGGCACAGATACTGAAATCTGTGGATAACTGTGAACGCCGGACTTCCCTTGCTGCCACCACTGGAAGCCCCACGGAGAAGGGAAGTGAGCTCTCCTCCTTCCTGCCTCCCCCCATCCTACCCCCCACTGGCTCTGCCGCTGCCACCAGAAGCCCCACAGGGAAGGGCGAAAGGAGGCAAGCTCTCCTCTTCCATCCTTCCCCTGCCCACCCACCCCCACCAGCTCCACCATGCTGCCAGAAGCCCCGCAGAGAAGAGAGAAGGGAGGCAAGCTCTCCTTCTCCCCTTCCTCCTCGATCTACCCCCTGTCATCGCCATCCATGGATAACTGAATCATCAGATGGCAAATCAGCGGATACAAAGGTGCTATCGTACTTGTATGCTATTCAAATTATTATGATATTTTTATCTGGAATTGTTTTAAACTGTTTATATTATTTTAATTGTATTCCACCCTGAGATTTTACAATAAAGGATGGGTTAGAAATATTTTAATTAATAAATAAAATAAAACTACAATCAGTCACTGCAGGATGAGGTGCCTCCCTGCCTTGGCTTTTTGGACTATAGGTTGCCAGTGAATGTAACCATTAGGACTTTATCAGACGAACCTGCAAAAACATCTCTTTAGCACCATATTTTGCAGCGTACTTTCCCTGGCACAATAACCTTTTTCATCAAACTGACCTGTAATTGCAAGAAAAAGCAGCCTCAGCATTATCGGAGCACAATCACTAGCTCTATTTACTTCTGCATTCATGATCTCGGTGATTATCGCGAGAAGACGCAAGTGTGGTTTAAATTAAAAAAATACAGGAAAATAAACACACAGAAAGTACACACAAGCACAGAAACACACTTAAGAAGTTCAAAGTAAACAAGGGAGGTTCATAAACAGACCTGGTTTTCACGTTCTCACTGTTCTTTCATTAACACTGTATTTATTGCCTTTTGTTGCATCAATTCATTATGACATAAAAATGGTGCACGGTTTCAAACGCTTGCAATACCAGGAACAAAATGCCATAACAGATCTATTGACAGCTTGGTCTATCAATAAAAAAGAATGGCTTTTTGAACAGATGAAAACATGAAAGCATGACATTGTCTGATATGTGCACCGTTTTCAGTTAATTTAACTTCCTTACGACACCATTTTTGCCACATCTGATATAGTCCTTAGTAACACGGTTGCTTTTTCAGTGTCACAAATAACATTTGCACATTCTCATACTCCCCAACTGGCCTATTTTGGCAGTCACACCACTTTTACATCTGCTTTTTAAATGTCCCAGTTTTTCTCATCTCCCCCCATTTCTCCCCCTTCATCCTCACTTTATTTCAATTGGTGCAAACCGAGTCAAAGTAAAAAAGTGCTTTGCACTCATAGGTTTTTCATGTTGTTTTTTTTCCGGGCTGTGAGGCTGTGTTCTGGAAGAGTTTCTTTCTGACATCTTCAGAGAATGGTGGCATGTAGGTGTGTGGGGTTTATATACTATGACCCATAGAGCAGTGGGTCTTAACTTTTTCTTTATCAGGGACCCGCTTTAAATATCTTCTGTTGCCACAGACCCCCAAAATCTAACTCAAGATTTAAAACAACAACAACAGTAATACTAGATGATGATGATGATGATGATACAATTGCACAATCCATAAAACCTTCCCTAAGAGGCACTGGAGGGAGAGGGAAGCCTTTTTTCCTGCTTCTTTCTGAAAGTTTGTGGCTTGAGCAGATTGAACGGCAATGCAGAAGCCAGCCCAGCCAGCCAGCATTTGCCTTGGCTCCTGTCACAGGGCTGTTCCACTGTGGTGAGGAGATGAGCCAAATAGCTGTCAAGCCTTTGCAGATCCTCTGTGAGAACACTGTGGCCCTCTGGGTGTCCATGGACCACAGGTTAAGAACATTTTTTCAGACATGGATAAGTGAAGCTGCAGAGACCGAATCCCTAGATATAGGGGTTGGCCTGTACTGGCAAAACCACCTCTGAGTATTCTTTGCCTGAGAAAATCCTATGAAATTCATGGGGTTACCATAAGTTGACAAGTGACTTTAAGGCATATATACACATTTTTAAAAACTAAGTTACCTCAAAATAAAATGCAAATAACAAATTACTAAACTGGCACTCTTTAATTAATGAGTAATGTTAACAGTCTACTTAAACCAACAAACAAAAGAACAAACATTATCAAAATAACAGTCCACCTGTTTAACCGCTTGCTTTTCTCAAACCATTTCTGCTCGAAAGCTTTGACAGACCATACCTCCATTCTAAGCCTTTTGGATCTTTCTATTGTTCTGTGATCTTCCTGCTCCATTGAAAGGAACTTTTGCATGTGGGAGGGGGATTTGGAGCTCCCTAGATATGGCCTAAAAACCCTAAAGGGACCAGATTCTGTCTGATCTTGGAAGCTAAGCAGGGTCAGCCCTGGTAAATACTTGGATGGGAGACTGCCAATGAATCCCAGGTGCTATAAGCTATATTTCAGAGGAAGGAACAGGCAACACTGTCTCTGAGTATTCCTTGCCTAAGAAAACCCTATGAAATTCATGTGGTCACAAGGCAACAGGTGACTTGAAGGCACAGACACACATACACAGACACCTAGATGTAGAATGCTGCTAAAGGTAACTGTTCCATCATGATCGCAGTTGGTCATTAGCTTTCCTTGTTTTTGTTGTTGACTGTTCCTGGATGACATGGACTCAGAATCGTGCATGCAATATGTTAATTATGGGTTCAATTAAGCAGAAAGATGCAAAATTTTCAGAAAAGGAAATTTTTATTACCAAGATAATCAGGTAATTCTTCATTTACAAATTGACAGACTGTTCTATGAGGCAGAAAACAACAATCAAGTTTTCCTGTTAACTGTTAGTTTTGAAGAACGGAGTATTCCATCATTAGCATTTGCTGAATCAATATGAATAATCTGAAGTAGCTCCAAGCAGCAGGGACAGGATCTGTTTACATAGGGATGAATATTGATGTGGCCGCTGTAAGTGAAGTTAATTTCACACAGCTAAGTCTTCTCCATGTGAAGGGGAAAATACAATCAGGTCTTGCAAGTGAAAATAAATAGGATGGATCATCCCGCTGGTTGACAGTGAAGAAAAAGCAGCTCATTATATTAGATTAGTCTTCCCCAACCTGGGGCTTGTCTACACTAGCAAAAAAATGAGGACTCACCCCAAATCTGCTGCTGGCAGTCCAGACAATGTATGCCTACTTCTGGGGAGGAACTGCATTTTTCTGCCCTTAATTTGACTTTGCTCTGAACTAAGCAAAATTGGACAAATCTCTGGTGTTTCTGGGAAACTCCAGAGTGACCTCGCAGTCTTTTGCTGTCTGGACAGCTGGATTGGATCTGATTTGGCTTGATCCAGTTGTCCACATGCAAACACAGTTCCATCTCCCTTACCCTGGGCTGAGCAGCGCAGGGAAGGGGATGGATCATGTCAGAGCCACTGCTTTTGCTTTCTCACCAGCCATGGAGATCTGTGGAAGACCTGCCCAGTGTGCTGTCACTTCTGCTGAGGTCAGAATGTGGCATCTTTGTGATCAATGAGGAGGGGGGTAGAGCGACCCTCCCCGTGTTGATCACATGTCTGGGTGCCCATTCTGACCTCAGCAGAAGTGATGGCATGTTGGGTAGGCTTTCCACGGAGCTCCTCAGCTGGTGAGGAAGCAACAGCGGTGGCTCCAAAACAGGGGATGAGCTAGCAGGACCGATTTGGTGTTGGCCTGGCTGGCCCATGTGGATGACGTGCATTGCACAGGGTTTGGCCAAGTGTGTGCGGCCACCATTGTGTTTGATCCGGGGACAGCCCAGGAGCATAATGCTCCATACTAGCCCCAGATTAAGCAGCCAGTGTAGACAAACCCTTGGTGCCTTCTAGATGAGTTGGTATCACCCCTGACCAGCTGCCATGCTTGCTGGGGCTGATCATGGCTGGCATCCTGTTTGGTGGTGAAGTCATTGTAAAGCTACTTGCTCTTGTGGGACTTGCCCTAGATCACCCAGGGGACTTTCATGGCTCAGTGGGAATTCAAATTGTGGTCTTCCAGAGTCTTAGTCCAACCTCAAACCTCTACACCACACTGGCTCTCATCTAATCATAAGGGCTGTCTCAGCTGTGGCACCCTAACTGTGAAATCTCCTCCCTTCGGAAGTCTGATTGTACCAATACTCATTTCATTTAGGTGTCAGACAAAAACTTGGCTGGTCATCAAGGTCTTTGAACCTCATTAATTTATCCCAAATACTGATATTCCATAGTTTTATTTATTTTTTAATGTACAATCACATAAAGTTAAATTGTGCCATTGCATAATGTTCATACTTTCAGGAAGGGAGCAGAGATGTAGCTCTTATCTCTGGGCAATTGAGCAAGTGGAGCCACCATAATACCATTAGTCCCATTGCACAGTGGGCATCATTGCACTATGGGTCTTGTTGCGTAATTGGACACCATGTAAGATGCCCTAATATGCATCATTGCAGTTTATGAAAAAGGGTGCATATTTGTAGCTGTCAGAGAGGTGGAACACTGGAAAATTTAGCACCAATGGATTTCATACTATGGAACATTTAAGATGAAGTCCTGGAAAGGAGTGGAATGCTGCCATCTCAGACTCTCCAAGAATAAGCTGTGCTTTGCATCAGGCATAGTGGAATCTGAAGACTTTTTCTTTTCTTTTTTCTTTTTTTTTGGGGGGGGGGGCTCCTGATCGCAGCCTCGGGGAGGGGGGGTGGGTGGCTGGAAAGCCCCCCCTTACAGCCACCCTTCCACCCTCCCCGCAGGCGCAATCGGGCTCCCGATTGCAGCCTTGGGGAGGGGGTGGGTGGATGGGAAGCCCCCCTCCAGCCCCCCTTCCACCCTCCCCGAAGGCGCGATCAGCCTCGGGGAGGTGGTAAGTGGCTGGGAAGCCCCCCCCAAGCCACCCTTCCACCCTCCCCAAAGGCGTGATCGGGCTCCGGATAGCAGCCTCGGGGAGGGGGTGGGTGGGTGGAAAGCCCCCCCTCAAGCCACCCTTCCACCCTCTCCGAAGGCATGATCAGGCTCCCGATCGCAGCCTCGGGGAGGGGGTGGGTGGATGGGAAGCCTCCCCCCTACAGCCACCCTTCCACCCTCCCTGAAGGTATGATTGGGCTCCCGGTTGCAGCCTCGGGGAGGTAGTGGGTGGCTGGGAAGCCCCCCCCCCATCAAGCCGCCCTTACAGCAGCTTGCCACGGCAGCTGCCCATCCTCTCTGTCTTCATTCCCTTCCAAAGGGAATGAAGATGGAGGGAGGGGGGTGGACGAGGCAAACCGGGCATTTTCACACCTTTTGTCCACCTTCAAGTCAAGTTTGACTGGAAGTTGGAAGAGAGGGGTGAATGCCACGGTTTGCCTTGGTGGATGCCCATTCCCTCCGTCTTCCTTCCCTTTGCAAAGGGAAGGAAGACAGAGGGAATGGGCAGCCGCTGAGGCAAACCAGGCATATTCGCCCCTTTCTTCCACCTTCGAGTCAAGGGTGACTGGAAGGTGGAAGAGAGGGGTGAATGCCGTGGTTTGTCATGGACGGCGCCCATCCCCTCTGTCTTCATTCCCTTTGCAAAGGGAACAAAGATGGAGGGAATGGGCGGAGGCCATGGCAAAGCGGGTTCATTTGGCCCCCTCCTCTGCCTTCACCCCCTTTGGGGAGCAACCGAAGGTGGAAGAGAGGGGCAAATGTAGCGTCTGGCTGGCTGGGAGAGCCCTGCCAGCTGATCCTGTTCACTTTCCCAACTCATGAGGAGATCCTTGTGAGTTGGGAAACAAAGAGGATCAGCTGGCAAGGCTCCCCCAGCCAGCCAGCCAAATTGGTGGGTGGTCTTATATGGCGAATATATGCCAAACCCTAGATTTTTACTTGACAATTGGGGGGTTGTCTTATACGCCCAGTCGTCTTATACGCCAGAATATACGGTAGGTAGTCAGGCATTATTGATGACTGTGAGACAGTGAACAGGCATTACAGATGTCTGCAGTGCATGCAGGGAAATTCTCTAGCTCATTTTGCAATGCACCCTGGGAAATTCTCGAGCTGAAACCGTTACAGTGACCCTTCTTGAAAGAACTGCCCACAGGTTTCAGGTGTTATTTTTTCTTGATTCAGTTAACTTTAACTTGGGTTACCAGCTCTGATCAGAAATCTTCAAAGACCTAGCGTTCATCACAGATGGTGAATTTATCGCCAGTGCTTTAAAAGTGATTGCTTAGATAGATAGATAGATAGATAGATAGATAGATAGATAGATAGTATCCAGGAGGTGGAGAGAGTTGTTTTAAAGCTTCTAAATGTTTATTGTCTGTAAGGAGAGCAATTTAAAAAATCAACACTGTAAAAATGGCTTTTAATAAACAGTCTGTTCTGATTGTAGGCAAATCAAAATAATCCCCTTTGCATAACAGATACTTCAGTCTTGTTCTTGTTCTCTAGGTGCTTTTCTTTTCTCTAAATGCCTCTCCCAACATCAATGTCTAATTTTGAAGCTATTAAAGAGGAAGGGCTGGGCATGCTCTCCAGGCCCCAATCAACTCAGTTTAAGTAAATGGCTTTTATTACAAAACAATTCACTTTGCCAAAGTCATGTGCCCTCTGTTCTTTGTTCTTCAAGCAGAGCTGTGTGATAATCCCCCCCCCTTTGTTACATGTGGGTGGACAGACCAAAAGAAGGGGGGGAAGCAAAGCACTTTAACATGGAACAGATCATTATTGTGAGATACTGCAGAGAACAAGCACACAAAGGGAAGGAACATGACATGGTCTCCTCAAAGCAGAGCTGAAAAGTTCACCTCTTGGGAGATTGACTGAAGGATTCTTGGAGTTGTAGGCCAAAGGAGGTACTGTTTTAAACTCTACCTCAGATCATTTATAGTCCAAAAGCTGATTCCTAGGAATCCTATTTTAGGTTTGTTTGTTTGGTTGGTTTTGTTTGTTTGTTTGTTTGATGTAAGATGGAAAGCAAAATTCAAAGCTCTCCCACTTGGATATTTTCCATCCACATAGTTAGCAGATAAAGCAGGGATCCCCTAATACTAAGGCTGGATCCGTGTATAACCAAGGGAGGGACATTTGAAAACTCCAAATATTCAGGTCAGAACTTAACACCTGGAGGTGAGTCTTCACTAATCCACTCAACGATAGCAGAGTCCTTGATGCTTGTAAAACAGGTCCTTCCTTCCCTCATCCTTTTCCAACAAAAGACCTTGCCTGCTCCTGTTCAATTCCAAATGCAGCAGCCATTAACGATCGTTAACTCTTCCGGAACACCCATTGTTTAGCCCTGGGAACCTCTAAGGAACACTGTATTCCACTCAAACTCCTATCCCTTCAGGGGAATTTTTATATAAATACCACCCTAAAACACCAGCCAAGTGCACACTATTCCTTCCTATGGACTCTAAGGAGATTTTCACACGGGGCCAAAATGCCCCGTTACTGCCCCGCCACCTCCTCTCCTGTTCCTGCCATGGAATAAAGTAAATCTTTCACACACTTACCTTAATTTCGCAGCAGGAACGGGTTCCCCCTCCCCTTGCTGGCCAGCCATAAATGCAGCTGTCGTAAGGATGCTTTTGTGACCAGCCATCTGAAATGTTATCACGTTATCACATTAGTTAGTTAGTTAGTTATACCCCGCTCTTCAGCCACAAGGCTATCAGAGCGGCTTACAAATTGTTTTAAGCAATAGCTATTTACACATCTACACTGCATTAAACAGTTTCCAATGTGTGTTAGCTAATTGCCCCCACAAGCTGGGTACTCAATTTACCGACCTACGAAAGGATGGAAGGCTGAGTGAACCTTGGAGCCCACTGGAATCGAACTTGTGATAACGTTCGGTCAGTAAATTTAAAAAATAAAACTCCCCAAACATAAAATCAGTTCACCAAGCACAAAAACACACTTTAAATCACACAATCAAAACAGGGAGGATAAAATAAAGGGTGCCACTTACCTAGATGCCCAGATCGAACCAGGAAGTGCTCAGAACAGACCTCCCCTCCGCAGCCGTCATTTCGGAACAGGAACGGGGCTCCTGTTCGCACACCCGTGATTGCGTGATAGCGACGGAACGGGAGGTCTATTCACGATGAAAAATTGTGATTACATTGTTCTGGAACAGTCACAGGAGCAGAATGGATGCAGGACAGAACGGGGTCAACTTCGTCTGAAAGGGAAAACCTTTCCCGACCCTGTTCTGTTCCTGCCACGGGATATATAGCCTGTGTGAAAATCTCCTATGTCAGTCTGTGTAGCCAGGTGCACAGTTCATCTTCCTCTTGACTTTATATCAGACTGTGTAGCCATCCTGTCTCCTGGATCCCCTTGCTGTTGGTGTACTTTGAGATCTCAGCTCTGCAAGATTGGTACAGTATAACCTGCTATACCCTCTACCCAAATACTCTGAACTATATTCCAATAAAGATAATTTAATTGTACCTTTTTGGCTTAGAGTCTTCTCCTTTACTACTGGTATACATAGGTTAGAAGGTCCCACCATTGCCCGGCTTCTCATATGCCATGTTGAGTTAATTAAATTCCCCAAATTAATATTAGGACATTAGAGGGTCCCCATGGACCCCACACAATTTGAGTAACTGTGTCTGTATGTATGTGCCTTCAAGCTGCCTGTTGACCTATTGTGTCCTCATCAATTTCATAAGATTTTCTTAGACAAGGAATACTCAGGGGTGGTTTTGTCAGTTCCTTCCTCTGATACTCTTAACATTTCACAGATGAAAACAGACACATGAATGAATGAATGATACTTTATTACGGTCAAAGACCAGCATACACAGAGACACATGTAGCCAAGCAACATCAGAGTGTAGTCAAGATGGCAAAGGCTGTTGATGTGGAGAAAGCTAGGAGAGGCTGCAGTGGTTTGCTTTTGCCTGAAAGCAAAAGTCCACCTCTCCCCTCCCCTCTCCATGAGTCAATTGGACATAAACTACTTTTGCACATTGAGCTCAATATGCAGCTATTGAAGTGAGCTGTGAAACAAGGGGTAAAATGGGAAGAGGGGAGAGAAACTGGGATGTTTTAAATCGCTATGCCATCTTTTGGGGTGCTTTGCAGGCTTCCTAGAGCCTCACAACATTTCTTGAGGAGCAGGGTGACAATTGAACAATAAAAGCTTCTCACAGCTATCTGTCAAGGGTTGTATGCACTCATTCTATGCACTGAGAGTGCAGCTATGTTAATTGTGTGCATTCAATTAATACACACACTTTTACATCTGTGTGCAACTATAGTAAAATCAGAAGTCTCTCCCCAGCTTGGTTCCAATGGGAGCTGCTATTTGCTATTTGTTTATTGTTTAAAACAATGAAAACTGACTTACAGTAGGACTCCTATATCTTCTGGGGATTGGTTCTGGGAGGCCCTGTGGATACCGAAAACTGTGGATAATAGCAAACACCATTGTAAATAATGAGACTTCCAGTTTAAAATACCATAGGGTTGCCTTGGAGGACCTAGAAAATGGCTAGAGAGGACACATTTTCTAGGAAGACTCTATGGTAGGTGTGCGGTTTTGTGTCCTGTGGATAATTGAATCAGTGAATAATGAATCAGTGGATATGGGAGTCCTATTGCATTATTTATTAGATATGCATGTGAATAGGCATTCTACAGATACCATGGATTGCTAAAAAGACAAATAAATTAGAAAGGATGTGCATATCAGACAATGTTGCCCTTTCACAGTTATATCCCCGCCAAAACCCGTAGTTTTTTTATTGACAACTGAAGCTGCCAATAGATCCCCATGGTACTTTTGTGCCGGCATTGCCAGTGTTTGAAACCTCACGCCATTGTACTCATGTCAATGCCATTTCAATGGCCGATCCAGTGCGAACACTTCTGGGTGGAATCGCAACAGCCAGGTATGTGAAACATTTTTTATGACTGTCCCCAGGTTACTTGAAACCTTTAAAGTGTGTGTATGTGGTTTTTCTGTCTTTTCTTTTTAAATTTCCCCCGTGATGAAGTCTCATGATAATCTGCAGGATTTCAAAGGAGGAAGTGAACAGAGCTCTGTTTACTTCCTCTTTCATTGTCAGGGAAGCCTTTGCTGGGATCAGAGGTAAGCGCAGTGGGCGGAGTTCTTTTGCTGGCGTAAACATGGATTTTTTATGCCAGCAAAAGAATGCTTTTAAGGGGCTTGTCTGATAGAGTCTCAAATCAAGCCTGAACTCTCCCTAGAAGCCCAAATGACTAAACTGAGACTGTTGTACTTTGGCCATATCATGAGAAGACATTCCTTACTAGAAAAGACAATAATGCTTCGCAAGATGAATGGAAGTAGGAAGACCGTATTACATCTGGAGAGACTAAATCAAGGAAGCCATGGCCCTGAGTTTGGAAGCCATGAGCAGTGCTGTTGATAAGAGGGTGACTTGGAGATCTCTAATTCATATGGTCGCCATATACCAAAGCTGACTTGACAGCAATTAGCAAATATATGTGAAAATGCAAAATGCCCCCCCCTTTTAAAAAAAGCATACTTTTCTCAGTAAATAAAATTCTACGTAAGTCTGTTATTTTCATGCATCTTTCAAATCTGAAAGTCCCAAGTTACTGCACAACAGCATGCAAATATATAAAACAATAGAAAATACAACAAGTATAGCACCAGGTCCAAAGGTCATCAACATACAGAGAGCAAAAACCACAACAATCAGGAGACAAAAGGTAGGACTTTTTTGGACATCTCAAATACAACGCAAGCAGCCTCGTCGTGTTGCGAGGCTGCTGCGCTGCAGGGCGTCCCTTTCGGATGATGCTCTTCCCTGCCAGTACTGTTGCGGTACCACGGGGACATTTGAGCGTTATATTTCACCGATTTTTACTCACAAAAGTTGATCGTGATTAAAAACCGGCGAAATATAATGCTCAAATGTCCCCGTGGTACCGCAACAGTACTGGCAGGGGAGAGCGTCATCCGAAAGGGATGCCCTGCAGTGCAGCAGCCTCGCAACGTGGCGAGGCTGCTTGCGTTGTATTTGAGATGTCCAAAAAAGTCCGTAGTCTCAGTCTTTTAAAAAAACAAATGAACATGGAAAACAAGTCTCTGGTGAATCCACACTGTACCATTCTGACACTTTGATACCACTTTGACTGCCATGGTCCTGTCCTATTCAGTTCTGGGATTTGTAGTTTGGTGAGGGACTTAGGAGATTATCAGATGTGGCTAATGTGGTACCAAAATGATGCCAGCAGAACACATATTACATGACATCGTCCTTTTGCATTCTGCTGTCGTTATTCTGGCATTTCTTTTTATTGACAGGCCAGAGCTGTCAATGGTTCGCCTGTCCCATTTTGGTGCCAGCATTGTTGGTGTCTGAAACCTCATGCCATTTTTGACTCGTGAATACAGTGTAAATGGGCGATCCTGTCAGAACACTTCTAGGTGGGATCACAAGAACCAAGTAGGCTACCCTCCTTTTTGTACCCTCCTGGGTTACTTATTATTTTTTAGTGTGTGTATGTGCTTTTGTGAGCTTTTTTGTGTGTATTTTTATTTTTAAATTTCCTGCACTCACGTCTTTTTATGAGAATGGGTGGGATTTCAGTGCAGGAAATGAATGGAGCTCTGCTAGAGCTCCGTTCATTCCTGGGCTGCCACTGGACGGAAGATAAGGTAAGTCTGATGGGGAGGCTTATTGTTTCGGGACAGGGACGAGTCTGGAGATTGTGGGACAAGAACGCTTTTTGCGTTTCTGTCTAATAATCTCCTTAGACTTCTCTGCTAGAAAGCTGTACTACTACAGGTCAGGGGAGTGCAGTAGAGAAGTCTATGTACCCCACCAAACTACAAACCCAGGGCTCCACAGAATGGAGCCAATGTAGTTGAAGTGGTTTAGAGCTAAACATATCTTGTGGGGAAAGTAATCTCAGGGCCTTTGAGCTGCTGCAGGGAACTTTGTTATGACATACCCTCAAAGTGTTCTGATTTGGCAGGGGCAGCTCTTATTAATCCTCTATGTCCCACTTTTTCAAGTGCTTTTAAAATGTTCCAGTTTCTCTCTCCTTCTCCCACTTTCCCCCTTTTCCCTCAACTTACTTCAGCTGCTGCAAACTGAGTTCAAAGAGCAAAAGTAGGTTATATTCAAATCTTTTGGCAGAGGGAAGACATCTCTCAGCATCCCTTCTTGTCCTACAATGCGAGGTTGTCATAAATCAATCAATTCCTATCTCTCAGCCATAAACAGCAACCATCAGAGTTTTGGTTTCCTTTGTTTATTTGGTGGGAAACCTATCCAGACTTTGTTCTAAGCCCAAATACCCCTTCAGGACATGAAATACAGTATAAATATTAGCCCCAAACAATAGCAAGGTGTGCCACTGTAGACAACACCCAGCCATTCTCTCTGTTGGCACTCCCTGTCTCCCCCCCCCCCAGATCAGACCTCTAGTGCCATCCTCAGATTTCAGTCTGAGTTCTTTGCAACTTCTCAAGACTGGTAACTATTGTCCTATCTTCCAAATCTATTCCTCTATCCAACCTTTCTGCCTTAAACTTTTTGACAGCATTGTGTGTTTCTTGTCAGCATGTGTTGCGTGTGTGAGTGCTTTCTGTGTTACTTTCCAAAAAAACCCCACATTTATTTTACTTTAACCTGGAGTGGTCCTGAAGTTACAGCATTCCATTTGAACTATAATAACTTCCCTAGCTAATAATTGACCATGGGTGGGCTCCCCATGGAGCCCCCCCCACCTCTTTGGGTAACAGGGGGTCCTGAAACCAAACCCCAGCATATATGGAGAGCCCACTGTATCCATTTATTAATTTACCCTTACTGCTGTGAACCAAAGACTTTGCATACACACTGAAAAGCTTTTTTGAGAAATAATATGCAAGGCATGGTGCAGTTCTTGTTTTTTCTGTTAAAAAAAATGTTAGGACACTATGTCATTGTGTTAATAACTCAGTTTAAACACACACACACCATTTTGGTGGATAGGGAAAAATTAAGAATATTCTACACAGTTGAAGCACTTATAGTTATAATTGTATAAGTAAAGCTACTAACCTTTCCAGAGAGCGCAATCTGATGCAAGTACCACTAATGCTAGGACTTGTGTCTGAGTAAAGTAGCAACATTGCTTTTATTAATACTGTAATGCTTAATTTTTAAAAAAAAAAAATCACTTTACACAGGCCACCAAATTCCTTCTTTCCACTGTTTATAACTTAAGAAGTTTGAATAGTGGAAAAAACCCCGTAAGAACACATTATATTCCATTACGTGTGAATAAATGTACTAGAGATGAAATCAGCAATCAATATGTCCTTCACACTATATAATTATAGTGCTATGACTGCATTTTAATTGCCATGGCAACGTCCTATGGGATCCTGGGATTTATGGTGTATGGAGGGGGGTATTTAGAATTCTCCCCAAGAGAGCTGCTCTGGTGCCTGTGACCAAACTACAGACCCCAGGATTCCACAGGATGGAGCCATGTCAGATAAAGTAGAATCATAATGTTGTATTTGTGTAGTGTGAAAGGGCCTTTGGATACAGCTTATGTGTACTTGAATATTACATAGGTGATACTCTACCTCTGTACAAATCAACAGCCTGTGTATACAGATTGTATGTGTGCTGTAACTCATGAACACTCCCTTTGGTTTTGAGTTAAGTCTATCATCAAAAACACTACTCCACAGGAGGCAAATGACAAAACTGTTGAGTGTTTAGTATCTATTTTTCTGTCTTCTCCATGGCAAATATTTCCTTTTACCCTTGAGCTCTGCTCTGTTCCCACTATTTAATAGCAGAAGACATTTTTTAAACTCTTGATTCTGACAAGGATCACAAACAAAACAGTAGAAAGAGGTCATTTTTCTCAAGAGTAGCCACCTGGGGAGAGAAAGCCGATAAGCTTAAAATGGATCTTTAAATCATGCAGATGAGTCTTACTTTCCACAACTTCAAAAGGCTTCCTTTACAGAAGCAGCTTCTTCAAAGTATGTTCCTCATCCTTGCGTGCCATCACACAGAGGAAACCCACTAGACACAAGCATCCTGAATGTCTTATTACCAGCGAAACCAATCAGGCATTTTCCATACTAATCCCTAAATCCCTTTCCTGTTCAGAAGCAGTCATTCCCAATGCTCCATTAGGTTGGTGGCAGGTATGTATTTTTTCCTGTGATCTTCCCTCTTCCTTACATTATTCTGGTGCCTTCCTTTCCTTGTTAAAATTCTGGAAAAATGTGTGTGTTTCCTGATCCAACAAGAAGTTGTCCATAGCATGAAAACTCAGTCAAGTGAAATACAGATTGGGTCTAGGCAATCTGAAAGACTATCTCCTGATATCAAATTGCCAGAGCTTTAAGATCTTCAGGGGAAGGCTTTTTCTTGGTCCCACCACCACACAAGCCCGCTTGGTGAGGACACAAGAGTGAGCCTCCTCAGTGGCTGCTCCCACCCTCTGGAACTCCCTCTTGTGGGAGGCTAGGCTGTCCCCTCTCTGCTTTCCTTTTGCCGGCAGGCAAAAACCTTTCCGTATAAGCAGGCTTTTAATACGTACTGGTAATCATTTTCAGGGAAGCTGTTTATTGGGTTGCATATTGTTTTTATATATATATATTTAACTTTTGTAATTTTTTTACATGTTTTAAAAATTGTACTGTTTTAAACTAATTTTATTTTTGAGCTGCCGTAGGCAGCATATAATTTAAATGAAATCAATCAATCAATGGTTGCCTGGTTGCTGAGGTGGCCTGGTTGGTGTGTTACTGTTCTTTCCAGTTGTGCCCAACTCGAAAGAAGGTATAACAGCCAACACCAGCAATAACTGAAATAGTATAAATTTAGCTTGGGGCTATATAAGGAATAATATAGGACTTTATCAAACTAGTGTCTAAAAATGCTATAATTCCACGAATGAAGATAGCGGGAACACTTACTAGCTATACCCAGTGTAACATACACCATTATCTATACATATGAAACAGTTTGGTATGTTTCTGTTCCCATTCCACTGATTGGCCACTTAGGAAACATGTCAAGAGTACAATTATTTGGCACATTAATATATAACTGTTCAAATCAACTGTAATGGTGTATGTTACTCCTGGTACAACTAGTTTCATACTGAGAGCCCCTCTGTTGGTGCCATGCAACAGCACATACAGAAACACCCACAACATGAAACATGCACACAGAGCATAGGTGCCAGGACATGAAAGCCAGCCCCTCCACTGCCACCATGCAATCGCAATACACACACACACACCATGCTACACACATACATACACCACGCTACACAAACACACATGGACCACACTACACACACACCACATGCTGCAAGATGTGAGGGCTCCTCCACACCATGCATCCACGTATACACACACACCATGCTACGCACACACTACGTGCGCCATGATATGAGAGCCGTCATGCAATCACACATAGAGCACACTACACACACTACACATGGCAGGATGGAAGAGCCCCTCTGCTGCCACCATGCAATCACACATACACACACTCCACATGACACACACACACACAGCACTACACACACCACACACACACACGACACACCAGAGCCCCTCTGCTATCACCATGGAATCACACATACACACACATCCCATGCTGCACACTCATGCTACACCCACCACGCTACACACACACACACACTACAACACAAACACCCATGCTGCCATGCTCCCCCCTGTGCACCCCATGATGCCAAATGCACTCCCCCACACCAAATGCACACCCCACACTGCCAAACATGCCACCTCTGCCAAATGCACCCCCATGCCACCACATGCATGTGCCACCACGCCGCCAAACGCACACCATCTCACACCCATGCTACTCACACCCACACCCACTATGCACACATCAATGGAGAGGCTCTCTGGCACCGCCATGTTTAGAAAGATTGTCAAGAGTTAGAGGCCTGAACTCCATATAAAATGGCCAGCCAACTGCAAAGTTGTCAAGTCACTTCCAAGCTAGCTAACTCCAAGGCCAAGGTTATAGAGCCTGGAGGCCACAGCTGCACACATCATCCTTATATAAGTCATTATACAAGTTTAAGTGATGAGTGCAAAGAAAAGGAAGGTGTGCAAACTATAGGGCAGTGTGCAGAGGGCTTATAAAATGTGTGGCTCCTAGGTGATTGGAGGAGTCAGTGCCCTGTGACACCTGTGAAACTGTATAAAAAGGAGGCTATGCCCAGAGTTCAGTGCTAAGCTGACTAGATGTGGGATGAGACTAGCTAGAGACAAGATGCTAGGCGTGCTGTGTCAATGTATGTTTGGAGAGATGTTGTCTCTTGACCAAGCCTGAAGCCTGACATAGCAGTGTATATGTATTGTAACTATTGCAACTGCCGTTGAACTGAAGATAAAGTGCCTATCCTATTGATAGAAAGAAAAACACTCTGTGAGAGAGTATTATTTTGGAAATGGGTTGCTGCTAAGTCTGCTGGGATATTTTTTGGCTTCTGCCGGGGATTGAGAGTCCTATCTGTTGTAAAATATGCAGAGTGCATTCACTCTCTGCCCATCCGAGCAGAGATGCATGCAGTGAAATAGCGTGGGCTTTTGGGCAAAGCCACACACACCTCTTGTGTAAAAGAAAAATAGACTTTTTTTCTTTTATGGTTTTATTAAAAGCAAAACAGAAAAGAAATAAACAACAGAAGGCATTCATCCATGCTTCTGGATGCTCCAAAGTTCCTCGGGAGCTAAGAGAAAAGAAAAGGAGCCCCCAAAATGCAGGAGGCACACACTAGCTCCAAAAATGCCCTCCCAGTTATATACTTTCCCAAACATTCAATCCTTCTAAGAAACAACAAGAAACCTGAAGCCTTTGGTTTCGTTTCTCGCTTCCCAACTCTGCAAGGGGGGATAAAACATAACAACAAGAGACAGATTTATGAGTTCTAGAAGACAAGCTGGCGTCTTCAATGCCTTGGTGAACAAAATTACCCAAAGGGGGGATAAACTTCTGATTACAATATCTATTTTCCCTGACACTATCACCCCCCAGCAAGGACTTATAACTTCCACATGTTTCCGCCCCCAGTGTGTTGATTGGCTGCCTAACAGAGAGCTTTGATTGGTTGGTAAGTTTCCTAAGTGGCCAATCAGCACACTGGAAATGACAACATATCCAAGAGCTTTTTATATTAAGATTACCACATGTAGCTGTAATCACACACAAGAGAAACACCAGAATTATTGCATGATGACCACTGGTGCTTTAGGGAGTTTACTTCCATGATTTTGTATGGGTGAGATTTTGGCTGTTCTTGCGAGAGGACTCAAGCATGCTTAAAACTCCCCCCAAAATCCTATATTAGCAAAGTTGATGAACACACAAGCACTGAAACAAACCTAAAAATGTGCAAAATAGACAGGACAGTTCATAAAAAGATTATCCTGTGCTTCATTTTTGTGTTCTCACCTGGAAGTTTTCTCACTGAGGACCGCCCATTCATGCTGTAATCTCACGATTAAAACAGGACATGTTTTTGCATGCCCTCAAAAGCAATATTGGTGATCTATTGATGGCTTATCATGTCAATTAAAAGGAATGCCTTATTTGCGGCTGGGGCATGGGGTGTGATGTACCAGACATACGTTCACATTAACTCAACAAGATTTCTTTATTGAGCAAGGAAACACATACTAGTAACATGAATCAAAGCCAGAACTGAAAGTAATACAACATAGGCAATAGATAAACCCTCACAGCATGAGAATGGCATGTACGGAGGGCAGTAGGAGGAGAGATTACATCCAGTTGCTGTGGCCTTGGAGTCTCCAGAGGAACAGCATTCCCAGGTGAAAGGCGGGCTGGCTGCAGTCCAGAGACAGAGAGGCCCAGGCAGAGAAATCAGGCCAGGAACCAAACTCATGGCAGGATCTTCCATGAAACCTACTCTAAGACCCAGAATGCATGGAACATCCTGACATATCGCCCCCTCAAAGAGAAAACCCCCTCCCCAACACCCAACCTCCAAGCAAAACAAACCTCAAAGCAAGAGCACAGCTAATACGACCATCAACCAGGCTTATGAGGGAAGCCGGTATGGAACTTCCTTAATAAGCATGGAGCCTTGACATGTTCAACATTGACCCATTCAGAATGACCCATAGGTAAATGCTTCCACTTTACAAAATACTGTAACACCCCCCTGTGAAATTGAGAGTCCAGCACATCAGAGATTTCGAAATGTTGATCATTGTCCACCGTGATAGGGCAGGGAGCCTCAGGAACTCGATGATGTTGATCTGGAGGGCACACAGGCTTGAGCAAACTAGAGTGAAACACAGGGTGGATGTTACAATACAGTTTAGGCAAAGTCAGTTCAAAAGCCACAGGGTTGACAATCCTGGCAATCAGGAAAGACCCAATGGACTTTGGGCCCAGTTTTTTCGAAGGGTGAGGGTTCTTTAGGAACTTGGTGGAGAGCTATACCAAATCTCCTGCAGCATAGTCTGGGGTGGGGTCATGTTTCTTATTAGCATGCTCTTTGCAGCAAGCCTTTGCAAACTCCAGGGTTGACACTACTTTCAGCCATGCCTCCTTGATCCAAGTGCTCCACTGGGTCACAGGAACCAGGTCATTTGGATCTCCTTCCCCCAAAGGCAGAGGGTCAAAATCCTGCCCAGAGACAACTTTAAATGGGGAGAGGCCTGTGTATAGCGTTGTTGTACGCCACCTCTGCAAAAAGTAGCAGATGTACCCAATCAGATTGTTGAAAGTTGACATAACATCTCAGGTACTGCTCCAAAACCTGGTTCGAACGTTCAGTCTGTCCATCTGTTTGTGGATTATGTGAGCTACTCATCCCCAGTTCAATTCCTAGCAGTTTCGTGAATACTTTCCAAAACTGGGAGGTGAATTGGGCACCCCTGTCCAAGATAATCTTGGTGAGCACCCCATGTAGCCTGTATATGTGCTGTACAAACAGTTTAGCCAGTTGCAGGGCAGTTGGGATTTTCTTGCAGGCAACAAAATGAG
Source organism: Gambelia wislizenii (assembly GCA_030847615.1). Taxonomy (NCBI): domain Eukaryota; kingdom Metazoa; phylum Chordata; class Lepidosauria; order Squamata; family Crotaphytidae; genus Gambelia; species Gambelia wislizenii. Next base: position 164,010,983 of record JAUMIR010000002.1, read on the forward strand.
TTTGCTTGGAAAACAAGTCAGTTACCACCCAAATAACTATCTTTCTTTTACTCTCTGGCAACTCAACAATAAAGTCCATGCTAAATGACCTCCCAAGGTCTTGTGGGCGTAGGCAATGGCTGTAACAGACCTTTTGGCTTCCCATCGCTCTTTTTTGCAATAGCACAAGTATGACACCCCTTCACATACTCCTCCACCTCCCTCCGCATTTTTGGCCACTAGAATTGTCGGTGTGTTAAATGCAATGTTTTCACATACCCAATGTGCCCCGCACTTTTCACATCATGGCACTGCTTTAGGATAGCACCCCGCATAGTCTCGGGGACATATATGCGCTCCCCCTTCCAAGCTAAACCCCTTCGTAGTACTACCTCCCCTTGGTGAGCAAGGAACCAGGGGTCATGAGAAAGGGTGTCCACCATCTTAGACTGCCACCTGTCCCCACTTTCCCTTGAGGAAGAGGGGGAGGCCCCAGAGGCATCAGGGCTAGTGCCATGTTTGGGGCCGTGTCCTCTGGAGGTGGCCTGTCAGGTACCCTGGTCAAGTCCCGGTCATGGGCTAAGGCGGGATCTACATTGGCCTCCTGTTGTTTGGCCTGGCTATGTGTGAGAACTGCCAAGCCCAAATGGGAGGGGGAGACGATTTTATCTACTACCTCCTTTCGTTTGCTCTCATGTTGAGGGAGTCTTGACAAAGCGTCAGCTAGGAAATTCTTTTCACCTGGGAGAAACTTCAGTGTGAAGTTGAACTGGTAAAAGAAACTGGCCCACTTGATTTGTTTGGGGTTCAAGCGGTATGGGATTTTCAAAGCCCCCAAATTTTTGTGATCTCTCCAAACCTCAAAAGGTTGGGAGGATCCCTCCAGCAGATGGCATCAGGTCTCCAAAGCTACTTTGATTGCGCCCGCCTCTTTCTCCCACACCGGCCAATTTTGTTCAGTTTCATTGAACTTCCTTGAAAGGTACGCTCAGGGCCTGAGTTCCCCTCCCTCGTCCCGTTGCAGTAACACCCCCCATCGCTACATCTGAAGCATCTACTTTAACCACAAAAGGCTGCTCAGGGTCGGGGTGTTTAAGGATGGGCTCAGAGGTAAAGAATTTTTTCAACTTCTCAAAAGCCATTTGACATTGGTCAGTCCACATAATCTTTTGGGGAGACTTTTTGCCCTTCCCCTTCCCAGTTCAGGTTTTCTTCCCCAAACTTTTGGTTTTCAACAGGTCAGTGAGAGGTAAGGCAACCTCAGCAAAGTCAGGGATGAAGGATTGATAAAAGTTAGCAAACCCCAAGAAGCTTTGAAGCTGCCTCCTGGTCTTAGGAGTCTCCCATGCAAGGACTCCCTTAACCTTCTCAGGATCCATTTCAACCCCCCTGCTAGAGATGTGATACCCCAAGTAATCGAACCGGGATTGGTGGAATTCACATTTAGACAGCTTAGCATACAGATGGTGTTCTCCCAGCTTACTGAGCACTTTCTTTACCAACTTGACATGGGGCGTATAGTCTTCCGAATAGATAAGCACATCATCTACATACACCAGGACTCCCTGGTACAGAAATTCTCTAAGCACATCATTTATTAAGTTCATGAAAATTCTGGGAGCTCCCGCTAACCCAAATGGCATCACACAGAATTCAAAGGCCCCCAAATGACAATTAAATGCAGTCTTCCACTTGTTCCCCCTCTTTAATTTGCACCCTGTAATAGGCCTCCTGCAAGTCTAACTTGGTGAATATCTTCCCTTTGGCCAAATGAACCAGGATATCTTTCATTAAGGGGAGGGGGTATTGGTTTGTCACACTGATGGCATTCAAGGATCTGTAATCTATGCAAAGAAGGAGAGAAGAATCACATTTGCACCTAAACAACATTGGGGCTCCCAAGAGGGAGGCCATAGGTCTGATGAAACCCCGGGCCAGGTTCTTATCTATAAATTCCTGGAGGGCGTCCATCTCCACTGGGGTCATGGAGTAAATCTTGAACTTGGGCAGTGCTGCCTCTGAGACTATTTCAATTGCGCAGTCAAACAGCCTGTGGAGGGGGGTAAAATGTCACATTCCTTCTCTTCAAACACATACTACCACTGTTTATATTCAACTGGTAGCTCTCACTTCCCCTTGCACCATAGCAACTTTACAGCTCTGGTGATCGGTTCCTTGTGGGAACCCCTGCCCCAGGGAGGCCTCACTTTCTCCATACAATCTGTGTCCCCACATGCACATGGGGTCTGTAAAAGTCACAGTTTCTTTGTTTTAGTCTATAGTGGGGTTGTGGAATTTCAACCAGTTCAAGCCTACCACTACAGCTGGGACCAGGCCTGGCACTATCCCAAATTGGAGCTCCTCCTGGTGGTTTCCCATCTTCATTTGTACTGGGCTAGTCATTCATCTCACGCCCCCCCCCCTTCATCATGCCCCCATCCATCTGGAACAGCCACACCGGCTTGTCTAGCTTGATGGTGCTAACTGAGAGTTCACTGACTAGAGAGGGGTGAATTAGCACCTGGGTATACCCGCAGTCCACCATTACCATTTACTTTTCGTGGGACCCCATTATCTGCAACCCCTATCTTGGCTTTTAGGAAAAACGGGGCTTTTACTCCACTCACCACAGCACTTGGGCACCCTTCAGGGTTAGCCTGCCCTCGGGCGCTTAGTAGGGCAGGCTGGATCCGTTTCCCACCGGCTCAGCATCGGAAGAGGACCCTCAGAAAACCCCCCCACTGCGTGACTGGGGATCAAGGCACATACCACTGCTTTGGGTCTTGGCTTAAACTGTATCTTGGGTGCTGCTGGTTTTCCATCCGCCTTCTTGGGCCTCTCTTCCATGGGATTGTCCCAGGGTTGCTTTTCTGGGCACTCGGCTATGCTATGGCCACCTTTCCCACAGTGCAGGCACAGGCCCTTCCACATCCGTCGCTCCCTCTCTGACTCCCCAGATGTGCTTCCAGCCTGTTGTACTGTCTTGGTTTTCTTCCCTGTGGGCCCGCTGGGCTTCCCGCCTAGTCCCTGGCACTGCTGAGCCAGCTTCACGCTCTGTCTCAGGGTTTCCACCTCCCCAGCCAGCCGCACCCACCCCAGGAGGGTTTCTGGGTTCCCTTGGACCAAGGCCCACTCCAGGATGTCTGCGTTGAGACCATTCTGAAAATATTGCACCTTAGTAGCCTCGGTCCAGTCGGGGATCTGGCTGGCCAGGCAGCAGAATTCGGAGGCGTATTTGGCTGTGGGTCTCGAGCCTTGCCATAGGCGTTGAAGTTCTGTGCGTGCACACCTCATCCTCAGCGGGTCTTCAAATTGAGCTCTGAGGGCCATCATGAAGTCGTGGAATTTCCCTAACTCTGGAGCCCCCATGTCATAGAGCCCCATCAGCCATTGTGCCACCTCTCCCTCCAACTGGTTGGAGACGTACTGCACCTTCTCAGCCTCCATCTGGAATTCTTCCTCCCAGTGAGACATGAATCCCATAACCTGGGTTAAGAAGTATGGCAACTTTGCAGCGTCCCCATCAGAAGTGGCCTTCAGGTCCTGGAGTTTGAGACCATGCAGTCTCTCCCGCAGCTCAACCGGGCCAGCCCCTGCAGGGGCAGTGGACCACCGGGAACCTGTGGGATCAGGCCTCCATCCAGAGGAGCAGGGACTCCACCAGGGGGAGCTGGGGCCCCACCCCCTGGAGCAGCTGGCAGCTGGGGCCCCTGGGGTGGTTGTCCCCCGGGGCTGCAGGTTGCTGAGGCAGTCTCTGTAAAATTTCCAAGAGGCTTATCTGCATGGTCTCCATCTGTAGCTTCAGCTGCTGCACCTCCTTCTCCAGTTCTGAGCAAGGGGTCTCGCCCCAGGCTCCCAAAACCCCTCTGTTAGGGGTCTATCCCACCATAGGGATCTCCGTTCTTCCCGGCCTCGCTCATCTGGCCAGAGCCAGCTAGCTCCCATGGCCATTCCTGCTCCACGCACAGGAGTCTTGGAGAAGGGTCGGCTGCCCATCCCTAGCTCCCAGGGATGCCTGGCTCCTAGCTCCATGAGGTCGGGAGGGAGGGTCAGTCTTCCAGCCCTCCATCAGGCTCGGCTCAGCTCTTCCTCTGGCATGCCTGCGCTGCCATCCAGCAAGCCGGCTCCCTGGTCACCGCCTGTGCCCAGGTCTTTCTCCGTCTGGGTTCCTGTCTCTGTGTCTTTGGACATCACGGGCAGGAATTATGAAGGATTGTGAGTTCTGGCTTACTGTAATGTACCAGACACATGTTCACATTAACTCAACAAGATTTCTTTATTGAGCAAGGAAACGCATACTAGTAACATGAATCAAAGCCAGAACTGAAAGTAATACAACATAGGCAATAGATAAACCCCCACAGTGTGAGAATGGCATGTAGGGAGGGCAGTAGGAGGAGAGATTATGTCCAGGTGCTGCGTCTTTGGAGTTTCCAGAGGAACAGCATTCCCAGGCCAAAAGGCGGGCTGGCTGCAGTCCAGAGACAGAGAGGCCCAGGCAGGGAAATCAGGCTAGGAACCGAACTCATGGCAGGATCTTCCATGAAACCTACTCTAAAACCCAGAATGCATAGAACATCCTGACATGGGGTAACCACGAGATGACAAGGACATCATGTGATAGCCACAGCCATTTGCGCTACCGTGATGTCATAATCCCACAATTTTTGCTGTGTCTGATAAAGTCTATAGTGTGCAGAACTTTCGTGCATTCGGTTTCTCTGGTACATAGATTCGGAGCAAAGGGCCCAATGATTCCATGGAAGAGTAGAGGAGAAGGACCAATCCAGCCTTTCTTCCACATGCTCATTTCACTCTGGGATGCTCTCTGAAAAGACCAATTATCTCAGTGTAGTCAGTCCTAGTGTTATCAGTCTGAAACATATTTCATAAGAGCACATAAAATGTGAGAAAATAAAGAAAACATAAAATATATCTATGTGGGACTTCTAGAGGAGTGATCCTAAATGATGGGTTACAGGAGCCCTGTTGGTTTGTTGCCACTTAGCTTGTACATAAAATTGTCAGAAGTCTGGCCCAAGTCAATAAAAACAAGTGCCAGGGATAAAGATCTACAGGTAGATCAAAAATTAAGATGATACGTTCTTGGTATTTTCCTCCAATAAAAGAAAAATAATAGGGACCTACCTCCTAACAGTCCTACAAAACACCCATAACTTTCATTTCTTCACAGTGATTTATGTTACAGAAGAACTTGGTCAAAACATTGTGAACAGGAGAGAACTGACCTCTTGTAAAAAAACAATAGGGTAAGGAGTTATGACTCTGCTTGACCTAGCCAAGTAAACCCCTGTCGTATTTTTCATTATGTTGCTGGACAGATCCAAAGCCAGTCAGATTTTATTAGGTATTCGAGTGCAATAAAAGAAAATAGGGACAAGCGCCAAATCCAAAATTTATAACCATACATTTTTATGTATCGGTTCAGGATATACATGGTCTTTCAAGAACAAGGAGTCACATTCCCCTGTCACTAATGCAACAGAGGCATTTTGTAATGACTACATATGGTGCTATATTCCAGAATGCAAATGTCTACTCAGTCCAGCATCTGCATCATGAATGTGATAGATGTGGCTTTTTATGTAACAGGGATACATAGAGCCAGCATGCTGTAGTGGTTTGAGCATTGGACTACGACTCTGGTGAACTGGCTTCGAATCCCTACTCAGCCGTGGAAACTCCCTGGATGACCAGAGCCAAGTCACATTCTCGCTGTCTCAGAGGAAGGCAAAGACCCCACCCCCACTCTGTGAACAAATATTGCCAAGAAAATGAGAGGGCTGCCTTAGGATCTTCCTAAGTTGGAAATGACTTGAAGGCCAACAACAACAACAGCAACAGGATTGTAGTCATCCAACACTCAAACCACTACACCATGCTGCCTCTATGCATCCCTATTACATAAAAAGCCACATCTATCACATTTATGATGCATATTACGATTCAGGCTGCAGCCACCCACAGTCAGAGCTAGATCAGGACCTATAAAATTGTATTTCCACACACATATGCTCCCCCAACTTGTTTCTAGATTACTTTTGCACTCCATCCCATGGTCCTGTCCAGAGCCAAAGCATCTAAGTGGCAGGAACATGGGATCACTGCTGAAATTGGGTGCCTGAAATTTTTCATACCTGCACAAGAAAAACGTTGGTCGAAAGGCTATCTTATATATGATTTTGGTCATTGTTTCACAATCTGTGGTCTTCCAGATGTTTTAGATATCTACTTTGAGAAGCCCCAGCCAACACGAACAGTGGTCAGGGATCCTGAGTATTGAAGTCTCACTCTTCTGAAGGACAATCTCTGGTTGAAATGACCCACATGGTTGTCACTTGCATGTGTTATCATTCTGTCATAGAGCCCAATCATGTGGAAGGAGATATGCAGTGGGAGTTTCATGGGTGGGTAGGCAGGGCCAGCTCAAAGCACTTGGATGCCTGAGGTGAAATACAGGTTGGTGCTCCTTCCTCATGCCACGTACAGAAGCTGACTGGATTGGCCATTGACTCTTATTTCATAGCTTTCAATGGGATCATATCCTCCACCACCACACAGGAGGCAGCTGGCACAGGTTGTGTGACATTATACAGCTGTAGCTCCCAATATTTTTTTGTATGTAATGTGTGCTTGACATGTTTTTGTTTTAACTGTTGTCTTAAAAGTGTTCTAATTGGATTAATTGTTTCATAGTTTCAAAACCTTTTGTAGCTATTTTGGTTTCACTTAAATTGTAAACCAAGAAAGGCAGGACATAAATCAAACAAATGAGAAATAGGTAGTGGAGTTTAGGAGTAATAGTCAGAAGGTGGCCACTGCCATCTCCACCAACACCAGCAAGTGCTGCCTGAAGTGATCAGCTCACTCATTCAAATATTACAGCCAACCTTGGGGGCTGAAGGGTAGAGTGTATATATCCTAGTTTTAGAAAAGCTTTGATACATTCTGTGTGATATTCACATAAACAGAATGGGGAATAGTGGGTTAAATGCTCTTCAGGGTGGGTCAGCTACAGTCTAGGAGTCATCTTGAATGTATCACTGCCAGACTGGGTAGAAGGAATAAGAGTTTGAAAACTGGCAGAGATTGTCAGAGATGGTTTATAACTGTACTAGTAGAATGCAATGGGTGACTCATGAACTTCAAGTCCCTTCCAAGCCTCTATTCTCTCTATTCTATTTTTTTCTATTCTATTCTTTCCCCCACTCCACAAGACACATTATTTTATCAGATTTGAACCAATTGTCTCATGGTTCCATCGTTCACCTCCCAACTTTCTGCCTCAGTATATGGGGATGTGATGACAGGAAAAAGAAGAGGTCTAAATTGCAGGTGTCAAGGCTCCCTAAAATCTTCTACTTTATTAACCAAACTCACCCTAATTTAACTGTCCCAGAGCCTTGCTATATGGTAGATGTTTTCTCATTAATTAGTAACCTATGGTTAAAACAAAAAGTGGCAAGATAATTTCAGCTGCAGCCTACAATCCACTTGGGCTGGCACCGTACATCTGACTGTCATGTAATCCATGTGGAGTAAGTAGCACTATTGCATTTCTGGTTGGACACTGCCCCAAAATAAGAGCTTGGAAAAAATATTTTTTAACTCCCAAGATCAGCACCACCCCACCATCCAGCATGGCCACAAACCTTGCTAACAGGGATTCTGGAAGTTGTAGTCGAAAGTGTAGCTTTCCTAGGCTCCAAAGGATGTATAAAAATGTTTTAAATGCATAAAATAAGATGCTGGCCCTGCAGCACAATCAGCAAAGTACTACAGTCAGCCCTCAACTTTCATGAGGATTGGGGCAGACACGACTCCCACAAAAGTGGAAAAACCATGAATATAGCCCTGTTTTTTTAACCTGAGAGAACACTTCTCTAGGCATTTGTAGGTCCACCAGCATGATTCTATGGTGTGCTTCCACTGGAGGTGGACCATAAGAGTCATGCTAGAGGACCTACAGATTCCTTGAGAGAACACGTCTCTAGGTATTTTCAGGTCATCCAGAGTGAGTCTATGGTTAACTTCCAGTGGAAGCATAGCATAGAATTGCACTGGAGGATCTAGAAAATGGTTAGAGAGAACATATTTAGTAATCTGTATATAATCAAATCTATGAATATTTAACTCACAAATGTGGAGGGACAACTGTAATCTACAATAATTAAAACTAAAATTACTATTGTAGTCCCATTGAAGCACATTAATTCACTGCTAACCTTCTACTACAGCACCTGCTTCAAAGCAGCCCAATGTGGGAGAAGGTTATGGGAAATGCCTTAATGTATGTTCAGATCAATGTAGTTTCAAAGTATTTTATGAAAGGCAGGGAAGAAACCAGCATGACTGTCATAGTTACTCCATATCTTCCTTCCTGGATGCCTTAACAAAGCACATTTCCACTCCAGAAAAAACAAAAACAAAAACAGACCATGAGAAATTTAGCTTTTCTAAAGTACCCCCAAATTACATAGTAACTTGAATAAAAGGAATTGAAAATGCATATTTCAGCCACCTCTCCCAAATTCTGTGCTTTTCAATCAGGAACAAGGTGTGCAGGATTGCACACCCACACATACAAGCGCACCCACAGAAACAAGAAAAAAAAAGTGAAGGACTATAAGAAAATTAGCTTTTCTAAACACCCTCAAATTCTATCATAACTTGAATGAAAGCAATTAAAAATATATAATCCAACTACCTCTCACAAATTATATACTATTTGATCAAGAACATGGTTTGTAGGAATACACACCCACACATACAAAGACACCTACAAATGCAGCTTCCAATTTTTCCAGTGCCAGTCCTTAGGCAGCCAAAATGCCATCGCCTACACCTACGCACTGGAGGGAGGTATCAGCAGGCATGCAACCATGATGTTCACAGAGATATTAAACATCACAGGGTGGGGGTGGGATTGAGAGACCCCAAAACAACAACTGAGACTGCCCAACGAAGACTGGACACACTTCCAATCTAAAGTGCTGACTGACTGTTGGCTGAGGGAATACAAAACTGGGAGGGAAGTTGGATGGGATGGAGCATATTGTCAACAACATCTGGCAGACCACAATTTCCCACATGTTCATGGAAACCACCTTAAATGGAGTCTTTGTCACACTACACAGTTAGAGCATTTTGATTGCACTTTAACTGCCATGTCTACATCCTACACAATGCTAGGATTTGTAGTTTGGTGAGGCATTAGATCTCTGGCAGAGTCTATATGCCTCAAAAAACTACACATCCCAGGATTCCATAGGATGGAACCATGGGAGTTAAAGTGGTATAAAAGTGCTACAACTGTGTAGTGTGAAAGAACCAAAGGGCAGAAAAGCACTGTAAATAAATTTATTTGGGAGAGAAGCTGGTGGGGAAAAAATCCAGGCTTATTTGTATGCTATCTGGGGATGCCCTTCCAAAACACAGAGACCACAGTGTCTTGGCTTTCTCTCTCATTGGTACATATGTTTCTCCAGTGGCTTATAAGCCTATTTTAAAAACAAATAGCATTTGCTCTCAACCAGCTCACCAAATCCCCAGCTGTGGCAGGGCACATCTTTTATAGTAAAGGATATGGGAAAACAATGAGGAATAACAACTCATCTCTGGCTTTGGGAGAGACCACAGTCACCAGAGCCTTCATCTCGATTCCTCTTCTTGCTTTCAAATTAAAAGTCCTTTCTGTGTGGATATGAAATCTTGAGTGATGGCTAATTCAAGCCCACGTACACAGTTTTAACCTATTGCTTTGCACTCAGACCCAGTCATCTGAGCTCTAGTTCCATTTCCCATGAAACCTTCACAACCACTGAAAACTGGTGGCGCAAGAGAGCAGGTCGGCATGCCAGCCAACTCATCAAAAGCTGCTGCTAATGAGGCAGAAGGCCCTGATTTGGCCAGGTGTAGTACAGTGTATTGGTGAGCATGAACCTGCCTGCCTGCTTCCATGATGTATGTATCTGCAGAATAGGAAAAATAATTAAATACTGTAATCAAGTTAAAACGGTCCAGATCACTGAAGGGTTGGTTGGAAAGAGTTTTCCCTTTGCCCATTTTCATAGAGGCCGGAGCTTGACAAATGAGCCAAGCTGGTAGAACTCTGCCCCTTTGGTAGCCCTGTTATCCAGGGGCTGAGCTGACAACAGAAAAATGCTCCCAAGAAGTGTGTTGTGAGTATGGAAATATGTTTCTGCTTTGCCTACATGTTTGGGCCCCCTGACTCCAAGATTCCATTGCATATGGATATAATTGTTAGTGCATTGCAGGCGTTTCTTAATAAATTGTGTATAAGTGGGTTATTGTCTAATCCATTTGTATTTATGCAATGAATGCTATGGTAAGTAGCTGCTTTAGCATATTCAGCCTTCAGCACTGAAAGGGCTATTATCTGCTAATCAGATAACCTGTAGCTAAGATATTCTCTGTGGTTTTCATTATCTGTTCAAGAAACCTAATAGGACAGCAGCAAATAAAAATTGTAATTAAAGGAAGGTTGGTGATTTGACAACTAGGAAAGAGATATGTCTTTCACAGGGTAACCTTTTAAATAATCATTTTATGAGCTTGACAAAAGCTGCCTTGTTAAATTTGAATACAGCATATCAGGGTGAATGTGTCCCCAGATAAGACCCCTGATGGAATCTTGGGAGTTGCAGCAGAGGAAGAGGACTTTAGAAATCTCAGACAGGGAGTTCCTCTAGTGCCTTTGACCAAACTACAAACCCCAGGATTCCACAGAATGCAGCCATGGCAGTTAAAGTGGAATCTTGGAAGATAGAAGTGCTATAACTGTTTAGTGTGAAAAGGACCCAGGACTTCCCCCCAGCATCCATTCAGTCACTATGGGTGATGAACCTCATTCTGAGAGGGAGAGCTCCATCTGTTCTTTCTTAACAGGACTTTTGGAAAGATAACTTTCTTACAGTAGCAGGCTACAATCCAAATGGAGTGGGAGCTCATCCTGGCACTATGGTGTGAGGCCTTGCCCACTCATACTACAGACTTCAGGTGCTTTCTACCTTGTTATTAGGGAGGAGGAAGGAAAAGAACATAATCACCTCTACCACCCTAGCAAAAAGGTCTGCTGCCCGCCTATGCCTTCTTGCTGCTCTGCCTCTCTCCTGGTGGACTGCTGCCTGCTCCAGACCTCTGCACTCCCTGCAGAACCAGGCCCCAGGTACTCAGCCAGCTACTGGCTAATAAACCAGAGGACCACCTGTCCCATTTGCAAGGGGTTAAAATCTGGGGTCCTGCTGTGGGAGCCTGCTGCTGGCAGGGTGGCTGCTAAAGGGGCAATGGCAAAGAGGGATCACCCCTTTGGGGGAGCTGCTTCAGGGGTGGAGTGAGGGTGAGTCCATTTGTTTGGGAGGGGGATTATATATATATTTTAAAAAAAATAGTATTCTGCCTGCCAGTGAAAGAAAATGTGTTGTACAGAGAGCATGGAAGGGGAAGCAGCACCAGGAGCAGCCATTAATGACAGTAATGGAGATATGGTGAGGGGAGACAGTCCTATTGTCATGATAGAAAGGAGAAACACAGGGTGTTGGTTACCCCCAAGCTGTCCCCCACTTCAGATAGTCCAGATAGCCTTGGCAACAGGCTCCCTGGGCTGAAAATGCTGCTGCTCAATGCCAGGTAGATGAGTGGAAAAACTTATTTGATTCAGGACTTGATCCTGGATTAGCATGCCAACGTGACCTATATTACAGAGACCTGGCTGGATGAAGCTGGGGACGGGGGGGCGGGTATTAACCTCTGCCAGTGTTGTCCACCTGTTCTCAGTACAGTGGTAGGTGAGGCCTGGGAGACAGAGTTGCAATCGTCTATTGGGATTCCACCTCCCTCATCAGATGCCCTGTCCCACAGTCTGCTGGATTTGAGTGTGTCTTTTTGAAGATGGGACAGAATAGGGATTCTGTTGGTGTACCACCCACCATGCTCCTCAACAGTCTCCCTTCCTGAGCTGGCTGAGTTGTTCTCGGCAGTGGTGTTGGTGTCTCCTCAGCTTGTTGTACTGGGGGACTTCAGCATCCATGTGGAAACTCTTCTGTCAGGAGCAGCTCAGGATTTCATGTCCACCATGACAACCATGGGTCTGCCCCAAGTAATATCTGATGCCACCCATGCTGCAGGACATACTCTGGACCTGGTTTTCTGTTCTGGGCAGGATGACGGTGATCTGAGTGTGGAGAAATTTCTGTAGTTCCATTGTCATGGACTGATCACTACACGGTGGGGTTTAGACTCACTAAGACTTGGAATTTCTGCAGGGGTGGGAGCCAATTAAGATGGCAGCTACAGAAGATTTATGGATCCAAATGTATTCCTGACAGCTCTTGGAGAGTTTCCTATTGCCTTGGCAGGTGATCCTGTCAAAGACCTGGCTGATCTCTGGAATAAGGAAATGGCCAGGGCAGTGGACATGACTGCCCTTAAGCACCCCCTCCCATAAAGTGGAGCCAGGTGAGCCTGCCCCCCCCCAGTTCACTAGGGTGATGGAGGTGATGAAAAAAAATTGGACAGAAACTAGAGCAACAATAGCAGAAGACATGGAGCGAGTCTGACCAAATACTGGCTAGAGCTCATTGGAAGGCCTATGCAGTGGCAATGGTGCCAGTGAAGAAATTATACTTCTCCACCATCATTGCATCTGCAGTGTTGTCCAGCACAGGTATCTTGAGTGGTCAGGGGCCTTTTACACTCTGGTCCACAAGAAGAAAACAAAGGGGAAAAAACTTGACAGACCACTGTGACAAATTTGCAAGCACTTTGCAAACAAAACAAAACAAAACAAAAACCCACTCAGATCCACCCTGGCTTGGATGCTGCACATCAAGACAGGTCCAGTGGATACAATCTTAGCACCTGTTTGCCCTGTATTATTGGATACATTTCAATTTGTGCAGCCTGAGAATGTGGACAAGATCATTGGAGAGGTGAGAGCCATCACATGTGTACTGGTTTCTTGCTCTTCTTGGCTCCTGAAAGGAGCTAGAGGGAGACTGGCTGAGTGGGTAAAGGGAGTGGTGAATGCCTCATTGCATCAAGGGAAGGTTCCATCCTGCCTAAAAGAGGCTGTGGTGAGGTCATTACTTCAAAAAGGCCTCCCTGGATCCCACCATTCTGAATAATTATTGGCCAGTCTCTAATGTTTCATGTTTGGGCAAGGTTTGGAGCTTGTGGCAGCCTCCCAGCTCCAGGGGTTTCTGGATTAAGTGGATTATCTAGATCCATTTAAATATGGCTTCAGGCCTGATTATGGGACAAAGACCACTTTGGTTGTCTTGGTGAATGACCTACACAGGGAACTGGATAAGGGGTGTGTGTCCCTGTTGGGTCTGCTGGACCTCTTAGTAGCTTTTGAGACCATCGACCATGGCATCCTTCTGGGCTGATGGGACTGTTATGCAGTGATTCCAGTCTTTCTTGGAGGGGCAGACTCAGAAGGTAGTGCTGGGGGACTCCTGTCTGATACCCTGGCCATTGGCCTGTGTGTTCCCTCAGGGTTCTGGTTTGTCCCCCATGCTGTTTAACATCTACATGAAACCTCTGGGAGAGGTCATACAGAGTTTTGGAGGTTCAGTGTCACTAATATGTTGATGACATCCTCCACCTCTGTTTTCCATCTGATTCCAAGGAAGCTGTCTCAGTACTGAACCAATATCTGTTGTCAGTAATTGTCCAAACACTGTCCAGGCAACCAACCAAAGGCTGATTACTACACAGCTGATAGCAGAGGGACAGCACAGTCAAGTTAATTATAGGCAAAGGATTCAAGGTAGCATGAAGTCAGGCCCTTACTTTACTAGCAAGTAAATATGAGTTCATAAGGTGTAGGTCTGGCAAACAGAGTTCACAGTAGCCCAGCAGAATCCAAGTTAGGCAAACAGAGTTCAGTGTAACAAACACAGTCTGGGTCAAACACAGTGAGCAGGAACATGATGGATCACCAGGTAGGTCAGATAATCTCCAATAACACTTGGAGGTCAGGGCTGCATATTTATAGTTCATTGGCTAATGCAGCTGCTGCTTAGCTAATTGCTGCTTGCTAGAAATACTGTGAGACTGCCTCAAGCCCTCCTTTTGTTGTCTCTATGTGAGAAGGTAGGTATAGGTAAGTTGTCCTCTGTATCTGAAGAGGCAGGAACCTCTGCCAGGGCTGGTATTGCACTATTGCCTGTCTCTGAGGCCTGTGGTTCTGGAATATCCTCCTGCTCTGGTTCAGTAGGTCCCACATGTCCACTGCTTCAGTCTCTGAGTCAGAGTTCATTTCCAAGTTCTTGAAGCAGGGCATGACAGTAATGGAGTGGATGAGGGCAAACAATTGGAAACTTAATCCAGACAAAACAGATGTGCTACTACTGGTCAGTCAAAAGGCAAATCAGGCAATAGGGACTCTGCCTGTGTTGGATGGGATTACACTCCCTCTGAAATCTCAAGCTTGTAGCTTGGGTGTTCTCCTGGACTCAACTCTGAGCCTACATGCACAGGTTTCAGCAGTGGCCAAGAGTGAAATTGCACAGCTAAAACTAATGCACTAGCTGTGCCCATTCCTTAAAACATCACATCTGGCTACGCTGACACATGCCTTGATTACCTCCTGTTTGGACTACTGTAATGCACTCTATGTGGGGCTGAGTTTGGAAACTGTTCTGAAACTTCAGCAGGGCCAAAATGCTGCTGCCAGAGTGCTGACCAGAGCCAGTTATAGAGAGCATATCTCCCTTGTTAAAACAGCTTCACTGGGTACTGGTTCGTTTCCAGGCGCAATTCAAAGTGCTGGTCACGACCTATAAAGCCCTATATAGATTTGGTCCAGACTATCTGAAAGACCGTATCTCCCCATATGAACCTGCCAAAGTTCTAAGATCTACGGGGAGGGCTTTCTCTTAGTCCCACCATCATCACAGGCTGGCTTGATGAGGACACAGGAGAGAGCCTTCTCAGTGGCTGCTGCAACCATCTAGAATTCCCTCCCATGGGAAACTCCCTGCTTTCTTTTTGTTGGCAGGCAAAGGCCTTTTTGCTTAAGCAAGCTTTTAATGTGTAAGCAGGGGAGCTTCTTATTGGGATGTTTTATTTATCTGTTTAAACTTTTTAATGTTTTTTAATGTTTTGTAACATTTTATGTGGTGATTTTAATTGTTTTCAAATTTTATTTTGAAGATTTTTTAGTTGACTCTCTGGAAGCTGCCTTCGGTCTCACTCTGGGAGAAAGCTGGTATATAAATGAAATTAATTAATTAATTAATTAAATAGAATGAAATAAATATTTGCTTCTTGCATTTGTAGGGAAAAAAAGTATTCAGTGTGAGCAAAACCTTTGGCTCAGAAGAACTATCAAAGGCAGTTGTCTGTATCCTGCTTGTTCCCCAATGGACATGAGGTGATCATGTTGTGGGTGTGAGAGGGAATTAGAATCCAGCTTCTTTCACTGGTTCTCAGCAATGAGGCTACTTGGATTAGTGGCACTTTGTGACATCCAGTCCTAGTTCTGTGACCAAAAATTATAAGACAAGTGTAAATAATTGGACCACCTATTTCCTTGTGCAAAAAGAAGCCTCTACAAAGACAGCAAGGCACTCAAAGGGGTAGTCCAGATGGTGAAAAAAACTTCTTAGAATCTGCAGGAAATCCCATGTGTCCAAATGGGATCCTGCAGCATTTCATCCTTTCTGGAGGGAGGGGGAGCCAAAGTCTGGGAAAGTCCATGGCAGAAGCCTCCGGGACTTTTCCTGAGCTTTTTAAAAACCCCGACGGAAATGCTCATCGTCACCTGTTAGGACAACTGAATCACATTGCATTGCATTGCTGAAGAGGACAGCTGATTAGTCGGACATGGGCAGGGACAGAGCTTGGTAAAATGGCAGATTGCAGAATCACCATGTTGGATTGTTGCCGTCGCGATCATGCACCGAGGTGATGAAACAGGCTTTCTTTCCTTGTTCTTTTTTTTTTAAAATTATTTAAGCAGAGGATTGCTCTTCTGCCCTTGGATTTAGTTTTTTTTTTTTTTAATTGTTTGGCAGGGGCAAGTTGGGGAGTACAAAACTGTGAGTAATTCACTTGCAGCCACCATCTTGATTCGCTGGCATGGCTCCATGTGAACAGGAAACACGAGAGCTTCGCACACCAGCGATCTAGCCAAAAAAATCATTGTGACAGATGACAGCTGCTGCAAATTGGCATTTCTGCACCCCAATTCACATTTTATTCCCTTGTCTAGATCAGCCCATAGTCATGGGTTTAGACCAAGAAGCATTTAGAGCCTTTTCTTCTGAGCTTGGGTCTGGTAAGGGCCACACTACAAATTGAGATGCTTGGAGAAGGGAACTAGTTTTTGCTATAGAGTTGTCATGACATATCTGGGATTCCATTGGCTGGGCCAGGATTCTATACTCGAGGAAGCACAGTGGTTGAGAAGCCTCCCTCCCTTGGGAAAAGGTGTCCGGTGGTTGGGCAGGTAGAGGGAAGGGACCTGATTTTGAATATAACCTGCATAATTCAAGGGAGATATGAGCCCAAGTTCTTTTGCTGCCTGACACAGAGTAACAAACAGCATCCCCCTCACCCTTCCCCCACTTGTAGTAAAGCCAGTCAAGTTATTCTGGCACATGAGACGACAACAACAATAAATCCCACAAACACCTCTTTCTACCCCTAGCAGTAGTAATCCAGTAATAATGTAAAATACAGTAATTAACCATTTGTTGCCTTTCCATGACACCCCATGGCCTGAATCCTATTGGTTAGTCCCAACTAAAATAAACTCATGGAATCAATTGGGTATTTTTGTTTGTTCTATTTTATCTTATTTTATTTATATGTTGCCCTTCTGCTGGCATGGGACCCTAAGCAGCTTACAAATTGTTGACTGGTGAGTCCACACAAGCGTAAATTTTAATGATTCAATGGGTCTACACTAGCTGGGACCACTCATAAGATTTAAGCTTAAATCTGCTCCCCAAATAGGCTGCCTCACTGTCTGTAATGAGAGGACTGCACCTGAATAGACTACTGCACCACATTTTACATATTTCCTAAGTGTAGAAGTCAAGCTGAGGTTTGAATGTGAAATGCAGGATGTTCTCCTGAACACCCATGTCCACTTTGACATTTTCGCTTCAGCTTTGTGAACGGGAGCAGTTGACTAGCTGGTATATGGACATATTAGAATTAGGTTACATGTGTACTCTTCCATTATCTCAATAGATCATGAAGTTAAAATAGAATGGAACAAGAAGAAATCTATGAGTACATAATAAAGTGGGCCCTGGATCTAGGTACCAGCATAAAATTAGAAGAACGGCAGAAAACCTGGGGAGGGGGAAAGATTAAGTTATACTTTAAGTTATGATCTATAAAATTTTTAGAAAATGCAATATATGGTACCTGAAACCTTATAAAGTAGCTAAAATCTACAAAAATGCAAATAATAAATGCTGGAAGCATGAAGAGCAAACCTGAACTCACTTTCCCATGTAGTGGACATGTAAAAAGGCTATGGATTATTGGAATAGGATAAATGATGTAATATTGGGATATTGAATTGTAAAGTAGGGAAAGATCCTAAGATGTACTTACTGAATATGCCTAAAGAAGAGATAGAAAATAAATATGGAAAAATATTGTTGTCTATGATGGTGGCAGCAAAAATAATCTATGCCAAAATAATAATAATAATAATAATAATGGAAAGAAAAACAGATACCAGACTTATCAGAATGGATACTAAAACTATATGAAATTATGGAAGCTGATAAACTTATGTGCTTACTAAGAGATCAAACAACTGGCCAACAACTGACCCCAGAAGCAGAACGGCCCTCCCTCCATCCCAACTGCCACTGCTCTAGCCAAGGAGGGAGAGAAGAGAATGCTAGATTTAATCCCTTCCCCTGCTGCCATTCCCTTTCCTTTTGTATCATGTCTTCATTAGATTTTAAGCTTGAGGGCAGGCAAGCTTAGATTGTAAGCTTGTTTTTTTTTTCCTTGTAAAGTGCCATGTACATTGATGGTGCTATAGCAATAAAAGATAATAATAATAATAATAACAATAATGTTAAAAGATTGGAAAATGATAATAAAGTACCTGTATTTAGAAATTATTTGGGGGTGAAGAGGTGGTTAAAGGTTTAGAATGAGTGAGGATAATGAAAGTATTGTAAACAATAAGAGTCATAGAATCATAGAATCGTAGAGTTGGAAGAGACTATGGAGGGCCATCCAGTCCAACCCCCCTGCCACGCAGGAAATCTTGATCAAAGCATCCCCGACAGATGGCCATCCAGCCTCTGTTTAAAGACCTCCAAGGAAGGAGACCCCACCACACTCCGAGGGAGTGTGTTCCACTGCCGAACAGCTCTTACTGTCAAAAAGTTCCTCCTCACGTTGAGGTGGAATCTCTGTTCCTGGAGCTTGCATCCATTGCTCCGTGTTCCAGTCTCTGGAGCAGCAGAAAACAAGCTTGCTCCATCCTCAATGTGACACCCCTTCAAATACTTAAAATAAGTCAAATAAATAAATAAAATAAGTGAAATAAGATCTGAGATGAAATAGAAGTAGGAAAAGAAAAAATTAAAGAGACGGGGAAAATTTTCAATCTTGTATAAATACAGTATCCACTTCTGAGGGAAAGTAGGAAGTCATTTATGTTTTGTCTGTTTTTTATGGAATGTCTTATTGTAAAATTGTTTTTATGTTTTACATTGGTTTTTTTCCTCTTTGTTGTTGTGTTTTGATGCCTTGAAAAAATGTTTAATAAAAATTAAATTTGAAAAATAGATCATGCAGTTATCAACCTGCAAGTAAGTGAACAAATGGAATATCTAAAAGTCAACTTAATCCAAAGACCATACACACTCTGAGACAGCAGGAGATGTGCTCAGAAAATGCAATGGCTGGCTGAAGAGGAAGGGAAGGTGGTGTTTACAGTAGTTCCTGGCAATGAGACCTGCTTTTGTTCTTTTTGTAATATGTATTTGTTTTCTTATGAAACAAGGCCTCTCAATCTGGTTTGAAAGGAAAACCTTGTTTCCCTCAGCCACAAAGAAATGAGGGCTTGGCTGAGGGCATACTTCAGGATGCCTGTGAATACTGGTCTGTAAATTCCTGAAGCTTGAGGCCGCTGACTTGTAGTCAGTGCAGCAGGAAATGTTTATAAATTAGTTGCTATTTTTTCTTGAGATTCTTGCATAACACAGACAACAGGGAAATGAGATATCAGGAGATGCCAACTCATCTCATTCTTCTGTCTAGGGCCATTTCCAAATGGATGGCTTCTCAAGCTAGCAGTTAGAAGGTATTGCACAGGTATTCTTTTTCTCCTAAACAGATTTTCCCCATAAGGAAAAAGACGGAAGAAGCAATGCAATAAACAAGGGAGACAATAAACAAACAACTATGATATGTAAAACTCCCATCAAATTCAGTGAATCAGGCAGGGTGATGGTTGGAGAAAAGCTCCATTCGGAACTACACTAGAAATATGGCCATACTACACCATAGTAGGAGTATGGTACCACTTTTGCTGCCACAGCTCCATCCCATGGAAACCTGGTATTTGTCACTTGGTGAGGGATTTAGGATTCTCCACCAGAGAGTTCTAGTGCTTCTGTATAGCAAATCCTAAGTCTGCCAACAAAACAACAAATCCCTGGATTCCATAGGATGGAGCTGTGGCAGTTACAATGGAATCAAATTTCTATAACTTTTATATTAAGCTCAGGTCAATCTCTGTGTTCCAACCTAGCTATGTTACCCCATGACTCAGGCTGTTGAACATCAAGCCACATTTCAGCCATCTTCACTCTTGTTTACCACACTTAAAGAGAGTGTGTGAAACAATCAGCTGGCTCTGCATCTTAATACAGTTAGGGGTTGTTTAGATGAGAAGATATAATACTGATTGTTGCACATTAATGCACATTTGCAGCAGCATTCATTTGTTTCCATGGTCCTTTAGCAAAACTGAATGTATGTGAAGCTATCCACGTTTGAAGTGCACATGCAACCATGCCTGCAAATCAAGATTGTGGCTGAGTAAATTACAGTGTGTTATTATTCTCCACACGTTGTTGCTGCTGCATAGTAATTTTTTTTTAAAATGTAAATCAAAGGTGCGCAAGTACAACCTTCTGCTTTAAAAAGCTGTTGGGTCACCTCAGCACAGCAAAAAAGTGCACCATCGATAACATGAAACTCCAAAATGGTGCTTCTGGCCACTTCCTTGCCAGCAAGCCTACCCACCCACCCACCACGCACATCCAACCAATCCACTCTCCAATTCAGTCCTCACCCAGAATGTGCAGCTTCCCAAAATGAGTGTCCAGACATGCAATAATGTGCAAATCCACACCTTATTCAAAAAACCTCAGGGAAATTGTGAAGGCTTTTCCCATGCAGTAGATGGAGTTATGGGGCTCCGTCTTTCCAAATACTGTGAATCTCATTCACAGCATGTTGGGACAAAAGGTATTCTCCTTAAAATCAATGAAGAGTATTTTTATCATCTAGACAACCCCTTCGACTTTTGCTTAGTGCTTAACTTCCTACAAAATATTCATCTTGGAGTTGTTGTAGGATGTCCACCTGCCTTTTGCTTACTGAACAAACCCATAAGCAAAGCCTGAAGGAAATCTTGAATAATGGGCTTGCTAACTACATAAGACAGTGCATTGGATGGGAGCTTGATCAGCTCTGCTAAGTATCTCCAAGGCCAAAATAATTTGCCTTTCCAAATTGTACCATAGTCAATTTAAAAATTTCACCATCAATTTTCTGCAGCTGATCTTGAGTTGTTCTGCCTCAATAAAACAGTGTGGGGATGGCATTGATCTTGATAGGGAAACTGGTATTGGTCATGTTGCCTTTCCCAGTTTGCTGACTGACTGCTCAGGAAACACACCCAATGCATACCCAACCAATCACCCCCCTCTCTCTGGCTTTTCTTCGCAAACGAAGATTCAGAGCTATTTGGGCTGGAAGTCAACCTTAAGAAAATGGAAGTTCTTTACCAGTCTGCACCACAGGACCAACACCATCATCCCCACATTGCCGTTGGCAAATCTGTGCTTATATCCGTTCAGCAGTTCACCTACTTGGGAAGCATCATCTCCTCAGATGCCAAGATTGACAAAGAGATCGATCACAGATTAGCAAAGGCATATAGCACATTTGGAAGACTTTACAAAAGAGTCTGGAGTAATAAACACCTGAGGAGAAGCACAAAAATCAGTGTGTATAGAGGGACTCAACCCATGCTTTCTGCAAGCGTGCTGATGACTAAAAAGGCCAATCCGAGATAAACAACTCCGGTTGCAGAAAGCACAAAGTGTATGGTATGCTGAGTCCAGCTAGTTGAAATTAATTGAGGGAAAACAGCACCTATACAGCAGTACCAGTTTCCCTATCAGGATCAATGTCATCCCCACACTGTTATACACACACACACACACACACACACACACACTCCTCTTGGGTATGTTGCCTTTCCCAGTGCACTGATTGGTTGCTCAGGAAACACACCCAACGCACACCCAACCAATCACCACCCACATGCAAAATCCCTCTCCACCTCACAATTCACTCCTGCATTGAATTTGATGGGGGGTTGTGCATTAACTCACCATCGCAGCAATATTAATTTGTCTTCACAATTTTTTCTCATGATAGTACTTGTTCCTGAACTAAGGCTATAAAGTACTATTTAAACTTTAGATAAACAGCAGCCTTGCGACTTAATGCAGATAGCTGTCAATCACGATTCACTTGGGAGTTCGACCTATTGCATTTACTCTGGGATTTGGCCTGCATATGTCCTGCAGCACAAGCATGTTTCTCTGTGCTGCACAGCCACAAATACAACTTGTATTGATTTTCACTACCTGATTCACAAGTGATCAGAACTGTTTGTGTTCAGAGCTGTTCGAGTAGACACACTGAGGTCAAAATAGCTTAGGAGGGGGTATCCATTTCCATTTAGTGCAACTCTCTGGAACTGCTGGTAGGCAATCAGTACCCACACCTGCACCAAAATGAACTTACTCAAGACTGCCATAGCAGTTGGTCAAGCCACCCTAGGGAGTCAGCTAGATGGGAAAATTAACAGCAGATAATTGTGCATTAACTCACCATCGCACCAGCGTTAATTTGTCTTCACAATTTTTTCTCAAGATTGCTGGTATGGGAAGCTATCTGTGTTTGAAGTTCCGATGGAATATGCCCATGAATAAAGATGGTGGTCGTGAGTGAATTACGCATGTTATTATTCTCCAAAAGCTCCTGCCGTTGCACATTCCACCCCCCCTCGTTAAATCCAAGACATAGAAGAGCAATCTTCTGCTTAAAAAAATGTTTTTTGTTGCTCTACTGCTTGAAAATCACACACAATCACTTCTGTGAAAACCAACAATGGCAGCTCCAGCCACTTCATCACCAGCAAGTCCACCCCAGCACACATCCAACCAATCATGTTTCGACTTCCAGAATGTGCCCTGATTCAAATTGGTAGTTCAAATGGGCAGGAATGTACATTTCTGCATATTAAAAAAAAACTTCACAAGCAACAGCGAAGGCTGTTATTGCAGAGTACATGGAGGTTTGGGCTCCCCTCCTTTGAATATGGTGAATCCTCATGGGATTTCATCAGGGAAAAAGGTATTCCCCTCATATTCTCCAAGGAGTTTTTTCTTTAATCTAGACAACCTCTCTGTATTCTGAGGTACACAGGAGAAAAATTGCTCTGACTCAGGCTGCTGACACACTGCAGAAATAACGCAGTTTGACACCATTTTAACTATCATGGCTTCATCCTATGGAATCCTGGGATTTGTAGTGGCACCAGAGCTCTCTGACAGAGAAGGATAAATATCTCACAAAACTACAAATCCCAGAATTCCATAGGAAGAAGACATGGCAGTAAAGTGGTGTCAGACTGCATTATTTCTGCAGCATGTCAGCAACCTTAGGCTGTAGCCCTATGCACAATAAACTGAGAGTGACATGCATTGAACCACCAGGGTTTACTTCTGTATGGACATGCCTAGGGTTACACTTTAAAGCATTCACGTCTAAAAAGCTTTGACCAGCTTTTATGAATGCTTTGTGTTCCAAAGCTTTGAAATGCTACAGTGTCCTCCAGCTAGGCTGTTTTAGCTGAGGGATTTTGGAAGCTGCAGACCAAAAAGGGTAACTTTCCCAAGCTCTGCTAGCTCATTTGATGGAGCTTGGACAGAATTATCTCAAATGCAAGTTTAAGAATGTCATGGTCATCTTTTAAATCTTTGATAGTTAAACACACCCATTAGTTCTGCTAATGATAGTGCTCTCAGTATCACAGAATCCAAAGGTTTGCTGAGCTGAAGAGGAAGTCTGACATGTGAAAGAAGAAACCATGTGACCTACACAGAGTGCTGTATCTTTTTGGACACTCATATCCCTGTCATCTCCATGACTGCTTGTTGACAATCCGTCTAGATTTCCCTTAAATTTGCCATGCCAATGCTTTCTCTTTATTCAAAAATTCAAAGCACCAAGATTGAACAACTTATCCTAGTTCCCAGAGACAGGTAGCATATTGTGGATCAAAGCTTCCCCTTTGCTCCCACACTTTCAAATCTGAACTTCACACCCTGCTTCAGAGCTATGTTCTCGTTCTCTGTGGTGGCTGACCTTTCAGAATAGTGCAATGAAATATGAAGCCTTGTAGCCTTCCCTATTTGCACAACTTGTTCAAGCCAGCCAGAAGCTGGTCTTCCATCTACAAGAAGGAGGCAAAGATTTATTTTCAGAAAGGTCAGTGATGACGTTGGTGGGTAGACCAACTATCACCTTTGGTGCCCAGACGGTAAGCTCTTAGCTCTGCAGCTGAATTGGAATAAAGAAAGGTCTCTAGAGATTGGTCTGGAGCCAAACCCACTGTTTTGCTTGTAGTGTTTGGGCACTAATTTCAGTGTTTTGATTCCCATTCCTGGATTGTCTCATGGCAGGCTGCATGTTTAAATGCTGTTACTCCCCCACCCAGCCACGGATGAATGTTATTAAGCAACAGTTACAAGAATTGTTGGCACACAAGCTACTTCCTATCACTACAACGAAAAGAAGTTCCTGTTGTCAAGTTTCTGGTCCTTGCTTCCTGCTTTGTGACAAAAAGGATCCCCAGAGTACTCCCTGGACCAGAAGTGATCAGAGAAATATGAAGTCAAGCTAATGATAGAAATCACAATGTTGGAAGAAAACCTGTTTGGACATATAAGCCATAACTTGCCATATGACAAAATGTCTTCTTCTGCCTTAAGTGTCCCTGGCCACCAGCAGGGATTCTATTTTATTAATTTTTTTTTAAAGCCAAGTAAGGAAGGCTATTCCAGAACATTTGTAAGGGGCCTGTTCCATGTGGAACTGCTTGTAGAAATCAGAAACTCTTGCCAATGCTTAAACTGAGTTGGATCCAGACATGCCTGAATGAAGTTCTCAGTGTTAATTGCCACCTCCTCCTTTCTGCAGCCGTTTATAGTGAAATATATCTGCCCCTGTAGAGTGAAGACCTTCCACAACAATGTCACATAGATATCTGGAGAGGACAGGCAGGAGAGTTCAGGACAGGATTGGTAGAAATTAAAATCTCCTTGACTTAGAAGGTACCATCACTTAAGGTACTTTCTTAAGGCTGTCCTACAATTCCATATTCCTTTTACGGCAACTTTTTGCTTAAGTGTACTGGTTTCATACTTTTCTTCCTGGCATCCTTTCAAATATTTGAAAATGCCAATGCTATCAAGTGCTCATTAGAAAGTTCTACAAGGGGGGATGACATGAGGATATTCCATCTTGCGTAGTGCATATTTATGTACCAGTGGGCTTGATGTGAAACAGATATTGCCTGCCAGTGGATCAATTGCTCCTAATCCAATTTGCTTCTGTCCACATTAGCAAATACATATATATTTTTCCTACTCAGCTGCATATGCTTAGGACCTCCAAGCATTCCTTTGGTAACCTAATTTCTAGATCCTTAAAACATTCTAAGACATGCTAAAACATGCCAAGACACTGAAAGATCTTATCAGGAGGGTTTTAAACTGAGTTGTGTGGGGGAGGAAGACAGTATTCATGAGGACAGGAATTCATCAAGTGCTGGAGAAAATGGCCCAAATGTTATACAGACAACAAGGCAAATAGTACAAGAACCCAATAGTGGGAGGAGAAAAACCTTTAAAAGACAGATAGGGGGAATGGCCCCTATCTACTAATGCACAGAGCATGGGAAATAAACAGAATGAACTTGAACTCATAGCACAGCAAAACAAATATGATATCATCGGCATCACTGAAACTTTGTGGGATGAGTCTCATGATTGGAATGTACTAATAGAGGGGTACAGCCTATTTCAGAAAAATAGACCAAACAGGAAGGGTGGTGGAGTAGCATTATATGTTATTGATGTGTACACCTGTGAATAGATCCATGACTTAAATCCTGGGAACCAGGTTGAGAGCATCTGGGTAAAAATTAAGGGAGAGAGAAACACCAGGGAAATCATTCTGGGGGTCTACTACAAACCTCCAAGCCAAGTTGAAGGCTTGGATGATGCCTTCCTGGAACAGATGACCACACATTCAGAAAGGAGAGATGTAGCAGTAACAGGGGATTTCATTTATCCTGATATTTGTTGGAAATCCAACTCTGCCAAGAATATAAGGTCCAACAAATTCCTCACTTGCCTTGCAGACAATGTCATTGTCCAGAAGGTGGAAGAGGCAACAAGGCGATCAGCTATTTTAGATCTGATCCTAACCAATGGGGATGACCTGGTTAAGGGTGTGGAAGTAGCGGAGAGTGACCACATTTTCCTGGAGTTTGTTATACAGAGGAAAGGGGATGCCAAGCATAGTCAGACATGCATTCTAGACTTTAAGAAAGCTGATTTCAGAAAACTTAGGGAATTACTGGGGGTGATCCCATGGTTAGGAATACTAAAAGATACAGGAGTTCATGAAGGATGGGAGTTTTTAAAAGGTGAGATATTGAAGGCACTATTTCAAACAGTTCCAATGAGGAGGGAAAATGGCAGGTGTCTGAAGAAACCAGGATGGATGTCAAAAGAACTCTCAACTGAGCTAAAACTTAAAAAGGACATGTACAAGAAATGGAAAAAGGGAGAAATCACAAAAAAAATAAATAAATAAAACAAATAGCCAGCTCATGTAGGGGGAAAGTCAGAAAAGCCAAAGCTCAGATGGAGCTCGGGCTTACTAGAGAGGTTAAAAACAACAAAAGGGCTTTTTTGGTTATGTGCATAGCAAAAGGAAGAACAATGAAATGGTAGGGCTGCTGTGGGGAGAAGATGGTGAAAGGCTAACAGGACAGAGAAAAGGCAAAACTACTTAACACCTTCTTTGCTTCAGTCTTCTCTCAAAGGGGGAACAGTGCTCAACCTGGGGAAGATTGAGTAGATGATGCAGTAGGGGAAATACAGGACAGAACTGGTAAAGAGGTAGTTCAGGAATACCTGGCCGGTATAAATGAGTTCAAGTCTCCAGGGCCAGATGAACTTTATCCAAGAGTATTAAAAGAACTGGCAGAAGTAATATCAGAGCCACTGTCAATAATCTTTGAGAATTCCTAGAGAACAGGAGAGGTCCCAGCGGACTGGAAGAAGACAAATGTTGTTCCCATCTTTAAAAGGGGGAAAAAAGAAGACCCAAATAATTATCACCCAGTCAGCCTGACATCAATACTAGGGAAGATTCTAGAGCAGATCATTAAACAGACAGTCTGTAACCACCTAGAAAGGAATGCCGTGATCAACATGGATTTCTCAAAAACAAGTCATGCCAGACTAATCTCTTTTTTGAGAGTTACAAACTTGATAGATAAAGGGAATGCAGTGGATGTACTGCATCTTGATTTCAGTAAGGCTTTTGACAAGGTCCCCCATGATATTCTTGCAAAAAAGTTAGTAACCTGTGAGCTAGACAATGCAACTGTTTGGTGGATTTGTAATTGGTTGACTGACTGAGCCCAAAGGGTAGTCACCAATGGCTCCTCTTCATCCTGGAGAGAAGTGACCAGTGGGGTGCCACAGGGTTCTGTTCTGGCCCCAGTGCGATTCAACATCTTTATCAATGACTTGGATGAGGAAATAGAGGGCATGCTTATCAAGTTTGCAGATGACACCAAATTAGGAGGGGTAGCTAATACCCCAGAGGACAGGATCAGAATCCAAAATGACCTCAACAGATTAGAAAGCTGGGCCAATACTAACAAAATGAATTTCAACAGGGAGAAATGTAGGATACTACACTTGGGCAGTAAAAATGAAATGCACAGATACAGGATGGGTAACAGGCAGTACATGTGAAAAGGATTTAGGAGTCTTAGTGGACCATAAGCTGAGCATGAGTCAGCAGTGTGATGCAGCAGCTAAAAAAGCCAGTGCAATTCTAGGCTGCATTAATAGGGATATAGTGTCTAGATCAAGGGAAGTAATAGTGCCACTGTATTCTGCTTTTGTCAAACTTCACCTGGAATACCGTGTCCAGTTCTGGGCACTATAATTCAGGAAGGATATTGAGAAGCTGGAACATGTCCAAAGGAGAGCAACCAGGATGGTGGGATGTCTGGAAGCCATGCCCCATGAGGAGTGGTTTAGGGAGCTGGGCATGTTTAAACTGGAGAAGAGAAGGTTGAGAGGGGACATGATAGCCATGTTTAAACATTTGAAGGGATGTCATACTGAGGATGGAGCAAGCTTGTTTTCTTCTGCTCTGGAAACTAGGACATGGAGTAATGGGTTCAAACTACAGGAAAAGAGATTCCATCTAAACATTAGGAAGGACTTCCTGACAGTAGGAGCTGTTTAGAACTGGAATACAGTGCCTCGGAGTGTGGTGGAGTCTCCTTCTTTAGAGGTTTTTAAACAGAGGCTGGATGGCCATCTGTCGGGAATGATTTGATTGTGTATTCCTGCATGGCAGGGGGTTGGAGAGGATGGCCCTTGAGGTCTCTTCCAACTCTATGATTCTATGATTCTGTTTCTTCTAGTAACTTTTCCTTTCGCAGTCTTTGTAACCCATTCATGTTCTTCCATGTCAATTGAACACACTCCTATTCAAAAAAGATGTTGAGTTAGAATTGCTGCATTGTTCTGTATTTCAGAGTAAGAATCAGACTGTCATACATAAATAGGATAAAAATCAGTAATTGATCAAACAGGAGAAGCTTGTTTGTAAAATATTTTAAAGTAAACTGTCATGTCATCTTCTGTATTAAGACATGTAATTGTAGAAATCTTCCAGATGCAAACTGGTAACATATACATCAACAGAACCACATTCAAGCATTCCAAATCATGCTTCTAAACTATGTGATGTAAAGTGGTGCTTCAGCAAATTGATTGCCTCCTTTCCCAATTGATCCAATTAAACTATTGCGATATTTCTGGTTACTTGAAAAACTGAGAGGCTACCCCAGAGACTAAACTGTGGATCTCCAGTTCCCCCTAAGTCCTAGCCAGCCTAGGCAATGATAAGAGATAGGGGAGGTAGGAGTTCATCAACATCTGAAGGACCATAGATTCCCACACCCATATGTACTGCAGCTAAAAGACATGTTATGGTTTACAAGAAGAGATCCAGCACAGAATTAAGCTCATACTGGGCCCAATTGGTTGAGTTTCTTCTTTTTTGCTAACATTCCAGCCCCGCAAACTCTAAAAGGTATATATGGGTTGGATTCAACATACAGCTGTAGCTGCTAATTTTGGGGGGATTGGAAATCCAAGTTTGGATGGCTACATAGCAGAACTCCTGGAACTGACTTTCCAGGAGCATGTGACATTTATATGACGGAATACCTAGTAAAAATGTAATGAGATATGGATGTCTTTCTGGAATGCTTTGATGGTGACAACTATATTCCCCCCAAACAGCAACTGTTGTGATGTCCCATTTGACTGCTTGCCAAGCAAACACATAGCTCCTCCTTTGAGTTTTAACAGCCTTTTCCCCCTGCTTGTTTTTTCTACTTACCTGAATGAAGACGGAAGGTGTGGATTCAGAGATCAAACCGCTAACAAAGAACAATGACCACAAGCAATTTGATTAATAATGAGCCATTTCTTCCTTCTGCATAAATTTTTACCATGAAGATATTCTGGTCTGAATTTCAAAGTTTTAAAAAATATTTCTCTCTTTTATTAGTAAAGAAAAGAAAAATGTGATAAGTGATTGATAAAATGGAATGGAGACACCTGATATGATATAATAAAATTGCACTCATTTTCTCTACATTTCCCTGAGCCCTGGTGGCACAGTGGTTTAATGCCAGTATTGCAAGCCACATTATGAGCTCAATCCCAGAGGGCTCTAAGCTTGACTCAGACTTCCATCCTTCCGTAGGTCAGTAAAATAAGTACCCAGCTTGTTGGAGGCAATTAGCTAAAAAACATTGTAAACTGCTTAGGGAGTGCTTTGGCACTGATAAGTGGTATAGAAATATCAATGCTTTTGTATTGCTGCATTTTCACAGTATTGGTGGGTTTTTAATGTGTATAAATAAAGCAAAATGTATACACATTATAAATTTTGGAGGGCCTCAGTTTTCCCTACCCCTGTTTTATAGCTTTATGAATAGCTGATTTTAAAGACTGGTCTATTTTTTAACTACAGTATGTTATCTACACACTACACTTGATCTTAGCCAAAAGGCCAAGAAGCATACTTATATATTATTCTTAGACAATGGATTCCCCAGCAGATGCAAAAGTGCTTTTTAGAAATCGCATGTGCATGTTTTCATTTCATCCATCCCCAATTGCTCACCACACAGTTCCTGTCCTATTTTCCAGTCATCACTTGTGTAGAGAAATCCTTGCTGTTATCACAGCAATTTCATTAGCTGATTTTCATCACATGATTAATAAAGAAAATCATAATCCTGACTAGTGTACTGATATGTGCGTTAGTTCCTTTTCCACACAATGCATCATTTATTTTATTTCATACTGACAGGAATGCAAGATTTCCAAGGTTTAGTCCCTGTGTCCAGCTTATCCTGATGCTCTGTCTCCTCCCCTCTGCTCTTTAAATTCTTTCCCATTCTTTTTCTTTCTTGTTGACATTTCTCTCCTCCATCTCATATTTAGTCAGTCTCTCCATTTGCTCATGTTTCTTCCTGCTCCATCCTCTTCAGGCAGATGGACCTTCTCTCTCTCTTTCTCTGTCTACCACTTGAAGAACTAAGAGGCCCTGCCACATGAAGCTGCCTACCACTCTGTGAAGACATAATTTTGCAGATAACACCAAATTAGGAAGAGTCACTAATACCCCAGAGCATAGGATCAGAATTCAAAATGACCTTAACAGATTGGAGAGCTGGGCCAAAACTAACAAAATGAATTTTGACAGGGAGAAATGTAAGGTACTTCACTTAGGAAAAATTTAAAAAAAAAAAAAAAACGAATTGCAGAAATAAAGGATGGGTGGCACCCGGCTTGACAACAGTTCATATAAAATGGATATAGAAATACTAATAGACCATGAGCTGACCATGAGCCAACAGTGTGATGTGGCAGCTAAAAAAGCCAATGTGATTCTAGGCTGCATCAATAGGAGTATAGTGTTAGGACTGAGGGAAGTAATAGTGCTACACTATTCTGCTTTGGTGAGACCCCACCTGGAATACTGAGAGCCTTTGTGGCTGAAGAGCAGGATATAAATACCTCAATAAATAAATAAATATAAATAAATACTGTGTCCATTTCTGACCACCACAATTCAAGAACATTGACAAGCTGGAACATGTCCAGAAGAGGGCAACCAAATGGTAAAAGGTCTGGAAGCCATGCCCTATGAGGAGCGGCTCAGGGAGCTGGGTATGGTTCACCTGGAGAAGAGAAGATTAAGAGGTGACATGATAGTGATTAAATATTTGAAAGGATGTCATATTGAAGATGGAGCAAGCTTGTTTTTTTCTGCTCCAGAGACTAGAACACAGAGCAATGGATTCAAAGTACAGGAAAAGAGATTCCACTTAAGCATTAGGAAGAAGTTCTTGACAGTAAGAGCTATTCAGAAGTGGAATACACTGCCTCCGAGTGTGGTGGAGTCTCCTTCTTTGGAGGTTTTTAAATAGAAGCTGGATGGCCACCTGTGGGGAGTGCTTTGATTGGGTATTCCTGCATGGCAGGGGGTTGGACTGGATGGCCCCTTCCAACTATGATTCTATGAATTATCCCAGGCCTGCTTCCAGCTTTGTCTCTGGTGATTTTGGAAGACTAAGTGATTTTGGTGCCTAGTGACTAAAGATGTCCAGGTTACAAACAGATTTTAATTAACTAAAATTAATTAATCCATTTTAAAAACAAAACAACTCCACTGTGCACACCCATGCAATCCCTCTAGCATTTCAAGCAAAATTTCTGATGTCTAAGGCTGCTGCTGACACACTACAGAAATCTGTTTGATACCACAGCTCCACCCTATGGAATCCTGGGATTTGTAGTTTGTTGTGCCACCAGAGCGCTGTGACAGAGAAGCCTAGATATCTTATAAAATTACAAATCCCAGAATTCTGTAGCATTGAGCCATGGCAGTTAAAACGGTGTCAAACTGCATTATTCCTTCAGTGTGGCAGCAGCCTTAGTTTCACAGTCCAGGAGCTATGAGGGCAACACCACACCCAGACCACATCCACACTTCCATTATTCTAGATGGGAGGAGGGTTAACTGACAAAGAGGAGCCCAGAATTTTCATGGTACCAAACATTTTGTCTAGAGAACTATGACTGGAGAATCAGCATACATGACACAGCTTCGTAAAGTCTTATCACATGCTGAATTAAAGTGGCAGGGCAGTCATAAGGTTCTGCATTCTGTGCTGCTCTACCACATGGCATTGTCATTCTTGTAGTGTTCTACCGTTCAGATCCCATGGGAGACCAAGGTAAAACCATGTCTTTTTTCTAATGGATTTTTCCAATTTGCAAAAAGACACAGTTTTATCTCAGTCTCCTATGGGACTGAAATGGAAGAACGACAACATCATGCATTAAGACAGCATGGAAGATGGAACCTTCTGGTTGCCCAGCCACTTTAATTCTGTGTGTGATAAGCCTTGTAGTGAGTGCCCAATCTGTTTTCAAGCAATTGCAATAGCTATCACATGCACTGGTCCCTAAGCAGTTAAGATCTCAGATCATATTATGAAGGTAGCTCAGATCTGTCAAGGGAAACAGAGAAGGAAACAATGCCACGTGGGACATTCCCAAATGGGAAATTCATGTCGTTGATTTTTCCCAGGCTGTAGAGAATACTTTGCTGTGAATTAAAGGGGCCACATAAGGTTAAGATTCTTAGGTCACATTCTCAGCTGGTGTGTGCATCCACTTACTCTACTGGAGATATGCCAGTTTCCAATGACCAAGAGTGTGTTTAAATAGAGCAAATGCTGCATGTCCAAAGCAGATTTGCTAGAAAGCGAGCGCCACTGAATTCAGTTGCACTTATTTCTAAGTAAACATGATTAGGATTCTGCTTCATGGGTCTTACCTAGTGAGTTCACATTGGCCATCAATGTTAAAAATAATACTTTTTTCAACCCCATTTTCTTTTGTGTTAGAATAACTTTAGGGAAAGTTGTTCATGAAAACTGAATGTCTGGGAGAATGTAAAAAAAAATCTTCAACTTAATTCTACTGCTGGGAAATGATGATGAAGTCAAGAGAGAGGGAGAACTCAGTCTTTGGTCAGACCATTACCCACTCCAGGTACAGACACTGTGTTACCTGAACTGCTGAAGTCCGTGGAAATTCCATGTGTGTTCAGATATTAGTTTGGGAAATTTAGCTAGCTCAAATTGACATGTGAGAGGCTGAGTAACTGCGGGGGTCTTTTGGCCTGTGTATACCAGTAATCACTGAACAGACTCAAGCCAGAACAGATGAATAAATGATCTTTATTGGAATTTATTCTTAACAGCATTCATGCTAGCACTCAAGCTTCAAGCAATCACACAAGGCTATTGAAGAAAGTAGGAAGTACTTGGATAGAGGACCAATGTGAGGGAATTGTGGGTTATACTATACCAATCCAAAGAACAGAGATTCTGAGGATTGTGCAGAAACCAACAGTGTGGAGTCCAGAAGAGAAGAGTGGTGACACAGATTGACAGAGTGTCGGGAAGAAGGGAATCTGTGCACATGGCCACACAGACTGTTGTGGAGATGAGAGGAAGCATATCTGTGCACACTGTGGTGGTGTTTTAGGGTGATATTCATATTCAATATTTCCCTTGAAGGGATGGGATTTAGAAAGGAACACAATGTCTCTCAGAGTTTCCTAAGGTTGGACAATGGATTCTCCAGATGTGTTAATGATTGTTGATGGGCTAGACATTTGGGACTGAATGGGCACAGACACCTTCTATTGTAATCTAAGGAAAAGAGGAAAAGCCCATTTTACAATCACTGACTGCTTGGCTATCCTTGATGGGAATAGTGGATGACTTACCTCCAGGTGTTCTCAGGAAGAACTCTGGCCTGGGTGTGACCTATGTAAGGAATTTCAAAGGCCCCTCCCTAGGTTGTGCATGACTCCAGCCTTGGCATCCAGGGTGTCACTGGTTTACTTGCCAACCACGTGGCTGACCATAGCTAGCCAAATTATTAACATTGCCAATTATGTGTTAGTGAAAGGTGGGGGCTGTTAAGGCAGGTAACAATTGCAATCTCACTCTCCTTTGAAAAAGAATTCTAGCAATAGCAGATCCATATGTTCAGAAATTGCATATTGGGGTGCAAAAGATTGAATTTATGTAAAAGCAAGAGCTAGTAAATCAAGCATCAGACCTTGTCACTTATCCAGGTACCCCAAAGTGGTTTCCCCATCAGTAGTTCATATTAACCCACACTTAACTCCTCAGAGAAGCCTTCATCTGTAAGCTCATGTAGAAAACCACCCTTTGGAGAATACAAATGGCATTCTCCATTACTAAGGAAAACACATATGGATAATCTTAACTGGTCTTCCTTAGGTCTGTGAAGAAAAAGACAGAATGTGCAATTGCATGTTTTCTTGAATCAAGAATATTAAATCAAGTCTGTTTCCTAAAGCATCTAATTATTCAATTAACACTTTTTCAAATGGAAATTAATTTCTGACATCTTAGGCCACAATGTGCCATTACATATTTGAGTTTTTCCTCTATAATAATCTGAAATGTTGTTCAAAGAAAATTGAGCCTGCTAAGATTATTTGCAAATTTTCTCCTTTAAACATGAGAACCAACACTTTTACACTTTTTGTAAGCAAGTTTTCGCCGTATCAACTGATTGTCTACATCACTAAGGGGTGGGTGGTGGGAACGAATCAATATTTATTAACACAGCGGGCCCCCGGTATCTGCTGGGGTTTGGTTCCAGGATTCCCCATGGATACTCATGGATGCTCATGTCCCATTATATACAACTAGCTTTACCCAGCGTAACATATGCCGTTATAGTAGATTTGAAAGGTCCACACAGTTCAGGTACACATTATTATTTCAGGAAAAATACATGTTTTATACGTGGGTGGTGAGTGGCTGAGAGAGTGAGAGGAGGGAGGGGCCGTTGTGAAGCTGGGGGTGTAGATGCAGATTGAGTGGCAGGAGTGGATTGTGAAGTCGAGACAGAATTTGCATGTGAGTGGTGACTGCCTGAAGGAGTGAGAGGAGGGAGGTCTAAACAGCCAGTCAGCACACAAGGAAAGGAAACATACCCATCCCTTTTATATATAACTGTAGGTAGCTGGTACAGTAAAATGGTGTCCCTTATATAAAACTAGCTAGACCCAGCGTACCATACACCGTTCTCCCAGAATCATTGAGGGTGACTCACTCTGTCCCCCCGCCACCACCACCGCTGCCACCGCCACCAGTTGACTGCCTGGATCCCATCACAGCAGTGTCCCGCTGCCACCACCAGTTGACTGTCTGAGTGCCGTAAGCAGTTGACTGCCTGGGTCCTGTCGCAGCAGCGGGCCAGTTGTCTGCCTGGGTCACTGCCACCATCAATTGACTGCCTGGGTCCTGTTGCAGTGGCGGCGGCGGCAGCATCCTACTGCCATCGCCAGTTGACTGCCTGGGTCCCACTGCAGTGGTGGCAGCAGCATCCTGCCACCGCCAGTTGACCGTCTGGGCCCCGTTGCAGTCCATGACTTGTGAGTGGCTGAGGGACTGAGAAGAGGGAGGGGCCTTTGTGAGGCTGGGGGTGTAGATGCAGATTGAGTAACAGGAGTGGATTGTGAGGTGGAGAGGGAATTTGCATGTGGATGGTGATTGGCTGAGAAAGTGAGAGGAGGGAGAGGCCCTTGTGAGGCTGGGGTTGTAGATGCAGATTGAGTGACAGGAGTGGATTGTGAGGTGGAGAGGGACTTTTCATGTGGGTGGTGACTGGGTGGATGTGTTTCCTGAGAAGCCAGTCAGCACACAGGGAGAGGAGACATACCCAGGCCTATTGTACATAACCAATATCTATATATTTAATTCTCTTGGGTATGTTGCCATTTACAGTGTGATGATTGGCTGCTTAGGGACCTGACCAACCAATCGCAGGTCTGATGGGCAGCCAATCAGCACACTGGGGGCGGGACCATGTAGATTCCAAACATGGCCACTGGAGAGGGAGAGGGAGTACCATGGGGGTGGATGTGGTGTATTCTGGAGTGCAGGGGGGTTGGGCCAAGGGGCAGAAAGAGTGGAGGGGTTGGCAGGGGGTAGAAAGAGTGGAGGGGGGTGGCGGGGGGCAGAACGAACAGAGGGGTGTGGCAGGGGGCTAGAAAGAGTGTAGGGGTGTGGCAGGGGGGCAGAACAAGCAGAGGGGGTGGCAGGGGGCAGAACAAATGGAGGGGGTGGCAGGGGGAAGAATAAACAGAGGGGGGTGGCAGGGGGCGGAACAAACGGAGGGGGGTGGCAGGGGGCAGAACAAGCAGAGGGGGTGGCTGGGGGCAGAACAAATGGAGGGGGTGGCAGAGGGAAAAATAAACAGAGGGGGTGGGCAGGGGGTGGAACAAACGGAGGGGGGTGGCAGGGAGGCAGAACGGAGGGGGGTGGCAGGGGGTAGAAAGAGTGTAGGGGCTGGCAGGGGGGTAGAACAAATGGAGGGGGAGGCAGGGGGCAGAACAAACGGAGGGGGATGGCAGGGGGGAAGAACAAATGGAGGGGTGGTGGCAGGGGGCAGAGTTTTTTAATGGCGTATGGTACGCCAGGTCCAGCTAGTGTCTGTGTGTGTGTGTGTGTGTGTGTGTGTGTGGCAAACAGCAAGGTTTGCTTTTGGGATTTTAAAATAATAATAATAATAATAATAATAATAATAATAATGCCATGGTTGGTTGAGTCTGTGGATGCAGAATCCATGGATAAGGAGGGCTGACTGTATTATTAGGATTATCAAAGTGACCTTTTCAGGATTGAGAAACAAAGCAGAATAATGTCCACAGCAGAGGTTGAGGGTAGGATGTTGGTCTATCCAGTCAGCCAGCCACTGATTCATCTGAAAAGTTCAGAGTATTAAGAAGCTGGCATTTGTTTAAAAACAGATTATTTCTAATAGTAAGGACCAAAAAGTAAACATTACTTGGAAGTACTGTCTTTATTGCCCTCTAGTGATGAATTCACATACAGTACAAGGGAAAAGCAAAATTATACATTGAAAGCTGGTAAATTAGCATTATAACTCTTGACCATCATACTAAGAACCAGAGCTTGGAAATGTTATTTTTCCGTGCAGTTACTTACATTGGCCAATGCTGTCTGATTTAATATGGGAGCTGCAGTCCCAAAACAAAGGTTTTCAAGTTCTTGTAAAAGCACATGAAAAGTCTTTTATACTGAGTCAGACCATCAGCCTATCTAGCCGATTGTGATGCCCGCCACTGGCTCACCACAATCTCAGGCAATATTCCATTGTGCTGCTTCAGAACCTTTTAGATTCCAAGGCCTGAAGACCTGGAACCTTTTGTCTGCCAAGTATGTATTCTACACTGAGCTATGGCCCTTCCCCTATAGCTACTGAAGTGCTAGAATATTGATTTTGAGGAATACCTTGGATACATGGTATAGGCAAATAGGGGCTTTCCAAAATAACACAAAGCCTCATTCCTTCATTTCCTTCATTATATGCCCCTTGCCACTCAGTCTCATGCCAGTCAGGAGATGCTCAAAAGACAGAAAGGCCTGAGCTATCAGTGTCTCCATAGGAGACATTTCCACTCTAAATGTGGGGGAAGCTCGTGAATCTACCAGTGGGGTAGATGTCCAAGTTCCTCTGCAAAATGCCTGGGGGAAAAACAGAAAACCAGGAAGCTGGACCTACACTTTTTGTTTCATCGGTGCTTTCCACAAGGAGGAGAGGGCATACTTCATTCTTGTGGGGGTCTATCTTGTCTACTTGCTTTTCTAGAACTCTGAGATGGCACTAAACAGAGGCTGGTGCAAATGACAGAGAATTAAAGAACTCCTGAGCCCAAGAATTTGCACAGAGGGCCAGAGCTGAATGAAGCTTGCAGTCATTTGCAAAAATCCCCTCCTAGCTGCTCCATGCTTTCCTTGGTTCAGCAGGTTAATTTAAGAGATGGGGAAGAGTCACTTGGTTGCTCTGACTGTTCAATAACCAGGAACCAGAACTCCTTGTCCCTACATCCAGAACTACCTTCTGCCCATCCCTGCTCTACAAAAAGACACTGTCCTCTGGGAAAGACATCTCTCTGCCCCCATCAAAGACACTTCATGCAGAAAAAGAATCTACAGTGAAGCCAAAGCAAAAAACAAAACCCAGGCATTCTGCCTCAAAACAGCCATCTTAACCAGCCTCAGTTCTGTTCCTAGCCAAATCCAGGTGTTCATTCAGAACATGAACACCTTAAAACCGCATGCAATATAGCATGGTGTAAAAGTGTTGAATCTCAAAGTAGGCTCAACATGAGGCATGCTCAGGATCTCTGCTTTCATTTTGCTCCTTAAAAAGCACATTTTTAGCTCTTCAGGTAGAATAGAGGCCACACCCCACATACTTTATACATGTGGGAGCCACCTTCCCTCAGCTCCAGGACCACTGAAATCTTGGCAATTAAAGAATGAAGGATATGGAGGGCACGTGTTGAAAAAGGCTGAGACAAGCCTAAGACAGGACTACAACTCCCATCAGCCCTAGCAAATATAATCAATGGTGAGGGTTGATGAGAGTTACGCCCCAAAATCATCTGGGTGGAGAAACAAGTTGCCCACCCCTGCTCCAAGACAGTATTTAGCACATGCTTAATGTTATCTTACAATCTGTTTTCTTATGCTATCCATATTTACATAGTCCTAATACAGCTCAGAAAACTCTCAGAAAGCAGAGACAAAACTGAGGGGAAAACCCCCGGACAGAAATATAAACATAAGATAACTGATATGCTTAAAAGACACATGAGCAAAGAATCACATTCACTGCCAGTGATATTTCTTCTCCCTCAGAGGTTTTCTGCTCCTCCCAGGCTTGTAGTGAATCTGAAAGGGTATGCTGCATTTTGGCACTGAGACTGAATGGGTACAAACTGAAAGTCCTCTTTGTACATCTTTTCCAGAATTCGTAGGTCTTCTCAGACCTCCCCAACCTATACTTCAGCAAAGTCACTTTTGCATACCTCCTACCTTTACTGAACATCTGTACAGTGTTTACCTATATAGCCATCTTTCTATAGGTGAATGGAGCCTTCTCTCAGCAGGTTGTCATGGCTGCTAAGAAAGACCACAACCTTGTGAGCTGGCATAACTACACTTCCATAGGTGGAAATACAACAGTAGGGGTGAAATGGCCACAAGTGCTGCAATGATGGCCCCCTGAGGAACTGCGGAAAAGCTGTGTGTGTCAGGAAAGAAAGATGCCCTACCAGTTCCTAAGATGCTGAGGGCAGGGCAGCTTCCTCTGGCAGGGCAGCTTCCTCTGGCAGTACCTTTCTCTAACATATTCCTATGGTTGCTATTCATCACTCCCAAAGGTGCCTTACTCCAGCATAACAGATTGTTACACCAGCATAGGGTGCCAACAAGATTGCAGCCAAAATACTGGGCTAATAAGAAAAGATGGAATTGTCTTTTGCCTACTTCACATTAGCCTACCATTGTATTAACTGGCAAGAGGTAAGCTTTTCTCACCACTGAATTAAAAAAACACAAAACACTGAAGTACTTGGACCTGCTCTTCTCCTTCACTCTGGGTCTAGGAGGCACCTGGAATCTCTTTGGCAGTGAGGTAAGAAGATGAGCACTGTTCTTCTTCAGAGCTCTTGATCTGTCATACATCCTGTCTCCCTGCACTTAGCCATCGGGTCCGATATGTAGTCCATCCTGTTGGGCTTTTATCTGACTGGAAAGCATTGTATATTTGAGCCAACCTGGCCTGGATCCTGCCCTGCCAGGCCTGGTCATCAAGCTCAGTGGCAGCAGCCAAGGCCAAGAGGAAATAGCTGGTGGCATCTTGTTCATCCTGAGAATAAAAGATGAGACACAGAGTAAAGAGTTTGAGTTAATGCAGCTAGCAACACAGGGCCCAAAAGGAGAGCGGGGTGCTCATCAGCACGCTTCAGCAAGCAACGCAAGTCCATCAGTTGCTTGAAAAGGAAAACTTCTCTTCAACTGATCACTCGGGATCACTCTTTTTTCTCTTTTATTACTTAGCCCCACTTTTCTGCACAAGGTGTACACATGCTAACAGTAGTGGAAAGAAGAGCAAGTAACAGAACCAGAAGAAAAGTACACTGTAAATCTGTAGAAGCTCTGTGAGACACCCCTGCTCTTTTTTTTAACCCCCACAAACCCCTGCAGGCTGCATCTTCCTGCCTTTACAAAACTGGAAATGACCACATCCAATTAGTAAAACTGGCATTTTGGGTCTAAACAAGATGGAGGTGGTCAGTTACATTTAAATCCAGAATTATCCCCTCTGGAGATGTGATTCCCCATTTTTGGACAGAAAATTTTTCTAGAGACGATTTGGGAGGGGCTCAGGAGCCACACAAAAGGCCTACACAGGCTGGGGGCTGTCTTCAGTTCTGTACAGTTCCCACTCCTGTTGTAAATAGAAATAAAGGGCAGAAATTTGAGAGTGGTAGTTTTGGAGACTCAGAGAAGACAGAACAGGCTCTGGTACTGGAATGAGGCAGAGGCCAGACATAAGCATCAGCACAGAAGGAAGGAACTTAAATGGGACAGTTCATGTCACCAGATGTCTTTAGAGCTATAAAATAATTTAGCACAACCTTGCCCAACCTGATGCCCTATAGGTGTGTGGAGAGTGCTACTTCTACCATTCTTGACCATTGGTTATCTGGTTGGAAGGGGACTGTGTTGTGGAAAGTTGATTTACTGCTTTAGCAAAATACTTCATTTACCCACAAGGTCAAACTAAACTCAGCATCTGGCCTTGTCCAGTCTTTACTGAGATGCACCACAGCCATGTGTTACAGCCTGCTGTTTCTCACCTTTAATTTGTGCAGTGTCAGATCTCCCAGGCGACAGTAGACC
Source organism: Gambelia wislizenii (assembly GCA_030847615.1). Classification (NCBI taxonomy): domain Eukaryota; kingdom Metazoa; phylum Chordata; class Lepidosauria; order Squamata; family Crotaphytidae; genus Gambelia; species Gambelia wislizenii. The sequence continues at coordinate 164,051,541 of JAUMIR010000002.1, forward strand.
TTAGAATAATACATGGCTTCCTGAGTGCCTTGCAACAATGGTGAGTGCAGAGAGAGTGTCCTCAGGTAGCAGTCCTCAGCCATTTCATACATTTGCAGAAGGTAGTATGTAGTTGCCAGTCGGTGGAAGGCAACCACTTCTTGCCACTGATCTCCTGGAGATAAACAAAAGAGCAACATTATAGCTTACCAATAAATTATAAATCAATGTGTGTGCAGTGACTATGAAGGATATAGTAATTCAGTAGGTATCTCAATTTCCCTCCCTTTCAAGCCACCCCAAAGTTTATCCATTTCTTTGATATATTGTAGCCTGGAGGCTTATCGCACAAAGAAGTAAAGCAGAATGCAGCCGGATTGTTTCGCCTTCCATTCTGCCTTACTGCATGAGCCGTAGTTCTTCAATTCTGGTCCCGCTAGTCTTTTTTCTAACTGGAAAAATCCGTTAGGAAATTGACTCACATTTACAACCGTCTCCCATGGGACCAGAACTGAAGAACTACTGAAGAACTACAACTTCATGTAGTAAGGCAGAATGGAAGGTGAAACAATCAGCTGCATGTCCGCTTTATTTCCTCATGTGATACGCCTCCTAGTCTCAGAGTAACACCAATGCAACTCCCTTGCATTGCAGTGTCAGTGCAGCCACCTTGGGTCCCATATTGAGAGAAAGGCAGGATATAAATAGTGTAACATAACATAACATAAAATGAAACAAAATCCCATTTCTACCCTTTTTCTGGTTTTAATTTCTGGACTTTACGAAGACTGCAGTGCATGCCTAGGCTATTCCTGCCATAGTTCCAACTATACTCCTGCCCAGAAAGCAAATGTGCCTTTAAAACCCTTTTAAAAAATGAAAGAGTTTGTTGTGTACAGTATCATTGCTGTAAATTACAAAGAATGGAGGTGAAAGAAAGAGGGGAAAAATCACAAGGGACTGAAAGGCAAGTTCCAACCTTAGATCTTAATATCTACCAAGAAACAGAATGTAAAGCTGTTCCCAAAGGAAACTAGATATGTCACTTCCAAAAGTAATTACAGAATTTTTCTACAACAGAAAGAGATCTAGAGCAGAATAAGAGGCACAATTAATCTGTACCAGAATAACAAACTAGGACTGCATAACTCCATCCATTCACCCATAGAAAGAATGGCATCTTGGGGAACTTACCATGAGGGTCCATTCTGGCCAAGGAGAAGGAGCCATCCATGAATGGGTTAGTTCCTGTCATCACTCAGGCAAGGCAAGGGATCACTTGCTGTTTTAGAAAGTATTTGCTGGATCCCTTGCTCCTTGTCAGTTCATTCCCAAGCCAAGGGGGAAAAAAGGGAAAGAGAGAAAGGAAAGGAACCCCTTCCCCCGAGAAAAAAGAAAAACAGTCTTGCCACCACAGGGTTGGGCTGGATGGCTCCTTCTCCTTATCTAGAATACACCTTCATGGTAAGTTCCCCAATATGCCATTCTCAGCCATCCACAAATGGGAATTGCCTTTGTATAAATATAACACGGGAGGGACAGTGGCTAGAAAATTAATTACTCCAAAAGAACCTGCTGAAGCACCCATTTGCCAATGAATGCCCTAGAGGAGGTGCATTTGTCCAGCCTATATTGTTCTATAAAAGTGGAAAGAGTAACTAAAGTTGCAGCTCTAAAAATTTTCCTCCATGGGAGCGTTAGTTGTGAAGGCCACTGAAGTGGCCACTGACCTGGTAGAGTGTTTTGTGGTTTAGGGAAACCAAGGGATTCATAGACCAGGAAAATGCATCCTTTGATCCACCAAGTACTGTAATGTAGATGGAAAGACCTTCTTGTCTAGTGAGATGGGTAAAGAGGAGACAAAGAGTGCTTCCAATCTCCTCAAGGCCCTGATGTACAGCTGCAGAGCCCACAAACATCTAGGGTGCATCCACACTACACAAATAATCCAGTTTGAAACTTGGCCATGGCTTCTTCCTATGGAATCATGGGATTTGTAGCTTGGTGAGCTAAAGGCTAAAGACTTATAAAACTACAAATCCCAGGATTCAATGGGAAGGAGCCATGGCAAATACTCCAGTTTCAAACTGGATTATTTGTGTAGTGTGGATTAGGCCCCAGTTTGTGCCACTGTTTTTCTAGAGGGTGGACTGGATGAGGGCAGAAGTATTGTAAGACAATGGAATGTGAACGATGAAAAGGGACATTTACGTATTTCAGGTAGGAAATTCAGACCAAGCCAGAGAAAGACTGAGTGTGTATCAAATTTGCAGCAAGAGGGGACTACTGAAAGGGCTGCCAGCTCTGAAACCCTCCTAGCTGAGGTGATAGCCATGAGGAAAAATACTTTTATGGACAGAATTTGAAGTGGAAATATCTTTAGTGGTTCAAACAGCAGCCTGGAAAGGGATTTTAATACCTTGTGGATATTCCAAGATAGAAAATGATGAACTACCAGTGGACAAAGTAGAGAAGCCCCCCTCCTTAAAAACCTCTTCAAATGAGGGTGGGAAGAAATGGGTCACTTTCGGCTGGTTGATAAATTGGATAGCAAGGTCTTAGTTTGATATAATAAGGTGTTGGGTTTCAGACCTAGATTGGGGCCTGCTTTGAGAAAACCTAAAGCCTCCCTCTTACCTGCTGTGTGATGACACTGATTTCATCTAAAGACTATCTGAGAAAGGCTTTCCAGGTGGTCTTATATATCCTGAGGACAGAATCTCATCTGGAAGCCAAGAGTGTGTTTACCACCCTTTCTGAATAGCCTGTTCTCAAATAAGACCTCTGTTCAGTTGTCAGGTGGCTAGGTTCAGCCAACCTGGGTCTGGGTGTAGAACAGGGCCCTGACTGAAGGCTGTGCAACACTGGAAGTACTAGAGGTTCCCAGGTTGCCAGGGCTAACCAAGGCCTGCAGGGCCAGTGTGGAGCTATGAGAACAACTGTTGCTCTTTCTTGCCTGATTTTCCTGAGTACTCTGGAGATTAGGGGTGTCAGAGGAAAGGCATATAGTAGGCCTAGAGGCCAGTTCATCTGGAGGACATCCTGGGCTTCTGCTCTGAGGGAGTGGAACCTGGTGAAGTAACTTGGAGTTTGCAGTTTGTGTCTCAAAGAACTTGACCTGTAGGTCTCCAAAGTGTGCCTGTATCTGTTAAATATACTATGTCCAGGCTCCATTTCCCTGGATCTAGAGTGCAGTGCTATCACACCAGATTTGGGGATAATGCTGCATGTCATGTGGCATTACTGGACTAGATTCGGGGGTGGGATTCAGATTTTATCACTAGTGTAGACAAGGCCTCAGTCTCAAAGGTGCTACAAGATCCCTTGCTTGCTCCTCTTTTTTGTTAGTCTTTAAAGGCTGAATCTCTTTTCCCAGGGGGGCAAGGCATTTGTCAGAAGAATTGGGCCACCAAAGAGAGTGGGCTCAAGAAGATTCATAGACTCCAGAGGAAGTGTATATAGTTTTTTGTACTACATAAATACTTCTACTTTGTGTGTGGTTTCTGATTTTAATAGATCATTTTAATCATATGGAAAGGGTGAAATTCACAAGGAGGCATTTGGTTTTGGAAGCATAGCTGCCCCATGGCTGGAGTGTTCAGTGGTTAGCTGTTGAAGAATCAAGTTGAGAGTCCTGTAAACTCAAGGCTGCTACAGCCTTAGATAAAAGAGGAATAAAGTAATTTTAATTAAAATGTCTCTCTTTGGGAGGTCCTCCTGTTTACCTGAATCTGACCAATCTCCTTCTTTGGTGTCAGATAAGTCGCTGAGAGAAGCTGAATGAAGGGAGGCTACACTAACATCTCTAGAAAAAAAGCTGATGGGGAAGTAGCAGAAACCTCTCTCCCTGGTGTGAAGGCTGATTCCTCATCCAAGGAATGAATTGGATTTACTTCTGAATTTAGTTGCAATTTTAGCCTAACCCAGCCACACTTTCTTGGAGGAACTGGGGAAGGCAGGGATAGTAAGAGAGGTGGAGGAGGGAAATCTAGGGGTTTGTTTACACGGCAGATAACAACTTGCGCTTTAATTCTTTTCCGCAGCTGTAACAGTCAGGGTTTTTTTTTCTAATTATGCTGCTTTTTCGTTCAGACTTGAAAAAGTGCAGGGGACATGGCCTCCCAAGCAGAGGAAGGCTTTATGGGGAAGAGCATAGACCCTCCTTTGAAGCCTTGCATTTTCTAGCTAAAGAAAGCCAAAATAGCAGGGGGGAAGATCAACAAAGTGGCTCTGTCTCTGTATCTCTCTAAATCTGCCTGTAAATGAACGCAGTCACTCCCCGAAGCAGAGACACAGCAATCTCCCCATCTGCCCTGGCATCTCTGCTGAAAGACCTTGCTGCTCATGCTGTGGATCCTAAGGTGAACCTATCACAAGTTTTTTCAGCACGATTTGTTTAGTCAGGGTTCACACAGACTTGCAAAATAGCAGAGGATTTTTCAAAGTTTCCTGATCGCTACTGAATCTCCCTCCCTCACTCTCCCTCCTTCCCCCAATCACAATGCAGCTCTGCTGCAGCCCTTAGTGAAATGGTTTCTCTCTCTCGCTCTCTCCCTCCCCCAGGCAGAGCTGACAGATGGGAGCTTTATGGGCAGAACAGATCTTCCCCTGACTGAAAGGTTTTGGGAATCCTTTTTCATGGCAGACTTGCAAAATAGCAGAGAGGATTTTTCAAAGTTTCCTGATGGCTACTGAATCTCCCTCCCTCAGTCCCCCTCTTTTAAGCCCACCCCTTCATCATAGCAACCAATCACAGTGTAGCTCTGCTGCAGCCCTTAGTGGAATGGTTGTTTACACTATCAATAATGCGCTACTTTGTAAATATACCGGCAAAAGTAGCAACATCCCTTGCCACGCTATATTTGGGTGTTTTACCTTCCCCCGCCTTCTGAATGAGGTGATGTTGTGGTGCGATCCGTGGGAACAATGAGCTATCTTTGCGGTATATTTAGAGGAATATTTGCCTGTGTAAACGGGCCCTAGGTCATTTGGCTATAGTGCAGCCTGGAAGCGGGTGTGTGTGTGGCTCAATTCCTTAAGCTCATTAGCAACCATGGAGGAAAGTTGCTTCAGCCATGAATCCTGATTAAAGAAATAGCATAGGCAAGGACACAGGAACTGAAAAGGGCATTGGAAACCTTTGGATTCTTTGCTCTATATGGCTGGCTTCGACTTAGGACTCAAAATGCAACTGTGTTGTGAGTGAGCATGTGGGCATGATTTCTGAGATGGAGGTTTAGGTATTGCACCCAACTGGTTTGCCTGCTTAGGTTTCCCAGCTTTTTCCTTACTTTGCCTACCCTCACACCCACAGAAAAAAAAAACTGCCACAAAAAAGAGAGGAATTACAAGCACATAACTGTTTCTTTCAGCTAGATCAAATTCCTAGCATCTTTACTAGAATTTAATCTTCAGGTACGTAAGGGATCAGGTACAGCAGATATAGTGCTGTGAAGAGGAGTGGGAAAAGCAGCAAATGTCTTTAACCTTTTTAAAAAATCAAAGTTATACCGACAGCTTTGGTGTTAATGATGACTATGAACTTCCATCCATCATCTTTCTTCTTTTAAAATGTCCCTTTTTGTTCCAGGAATCTAAAAACCAGCAGGAAATTCTGCACAGGCCACAGCACTTGGCATACTGTGAAAATGGCTGGAGGAAGGGGTTACTAAAGGCCCTAGAGCTAACCTGTTTACACTTGCATTAATATAAAGCCAAGAATTCTATACTACTTTTAATAATAATAAATGTTTTGCATAATCCTAGCTTAATCATTTCTGGCGGGGATACTGGAATTTGTCTAGGTAAAGAGACATAACATCTTTGACAACCGTTCCTTAGTGGCTGTGTTCCTGGCTCAGGGTCACTCATGTGCACAAATGAGGTAAGCTAATTTAGGGACACAAATGAGCGGACGCCTCTAAATATTTTTAAATACCATGTTTTAAAAAAATATATCAAGTTTTACACAGCACACTCTTTTGCTATGGAGCCTTTTAAACATGACAAAGCTTAGGGCCTCTGCATGTGTTAATCTGGCTCTGCCCAGTTAGATATGATGGGACACCCAGTCATTTCTCTTCCTTCTTTGCTGCCTAAAATCAATACAGACCTATTTCCTTTGCATCCGGAAAAAGAAATCTCTTATTCAAATCTGTGGTAAAATGTTCTGCTTTCTTTCTCTTTTGCTCCCTCTTTACTGTTGGTTGCTCTGGGCATTTAGAACAATATTTTGGCTTTTATCAGCTGTTTATCAGCTGTTTAGGAACTGTCATTCTTTAAATTGTTGGCCCATTACAACATTCCCTGCCTGCTTTCCACACTATGGATTTTGATATGACTATGCCATAAATCTAGTGTCCTTTCCTACCTACATCCACACTGAGCCTGGCTGCCAAGGTAGCAAATTCCAACGCATTCTCATAGTTCTGGAGTCCAAGCTGCAGCTCAGCCAGCTTGTTGAAGAGTCTCAGTTCGGTCCGTGGGGCCTTCAGCTTCCTAGCCAAAGGTACAGCTCCTCCCTGGAAAAAACAGAGAATAGGGTTTTCATGTTACTTCACAAGTTCCTACCGTGCCATCATGTCACCTCAACGAGAGAAAAAAGATGATTTAAAAAATACACCATTACATCTAGTCTCAACACTTATTGTTGCATCCACATTTTCTCTCTACAAGCCATCATTTCCTTACAAGGCAAACTGAACCCAAGAAGCCTTAAAGTTGACAGATTTCTTAGTGCGTGCTAATGGGCATTAATACAGCTTTATTCACTTATTCTGTCCTGTCCCTTGAGCTTCCTGAAGAACTAGATGCTGTTTGGTATGGGTTTTGTAACAACAAATTCTTCCCACTTGGCTTTTGTTGAAAAAAAAAAAAGGCTTTCCCTTCAGGTTTCAAATCATAGAATCATAGAATCATAGAATTGCAGAGTTGGAAGAGACCACGAGGGCCATCCAGTCCAACCCCCTGCCACGCAGGAAATCTTGATTAAAGCATCCCTGACAGATGGCCATCCAGCCTCTCTTTAAAGACCTCCAAGGAAGGATACCCCACCACGCTCCGAGGGAGTGTGTTCCACTGCCAAACAGCTCTTACTGTCAAAAAGTTCCTCCTAATGTTGAGGTGGAATCTCTGTTCCTGGAGCTTGCATCCATTGCTCCTTGTTCCAGTCTCCGGAGCAGCAGAAAACAAGCCTGCTCCATCCTCAGCGTGACATCCCTTCAAATACTTAAACAGGGCTATCATATTGCCTCTTAACCATCTTTTTTACAGGCTAAACATACCCAGCTCCCGAAGTCTCTCCTCATAAAGCATTGTTTCCAGACCTTTCACCATTTTAGTTGCCCTTCTCTGGACATGCTCCAATTTGTCAATATCCTTTTTGAATTGTGGTGCCCAGAACTGGACACAGTATTCTAGGTGAGGTCTGACCAAGGCAGAATAGAGTGGCACTATTACTTCCCTTGATCTAGACACTATACTTCTATTGATACAGCCCAAAATCGCATTGGCCTTTTTAGCTGCCGCATCACACTGTTGACTCATGTTCAACTTGTGGTCTACTAGTACTCCTAGATCCCTTTCGCACGTAGTCTCATTCAGCCAGGTCTCTCCCATCCTATATCTATGCATTTCATTTTCCGCCCTAAGTGCAGTACTTTACATTTCTCTGTATTGAATTTCATTTTGTTAGCTTTGGCCCAGCTCTCCAGTCTATCCAGGTCATTCTGAATTTTGATCCTGTCCTCTAGGGTATTAGCTACTCCTCCTAATTTGGTGTCATCTGCAAATTTGATAAGTATGCCCCTAATTCCCTCATCCAAGTCATTGATAAAGATGTTGAATAGCACTGGGCCTAGGACAGAACCCTGTGGCACCCCACTGGTCACATCTTTCCAAGATGAAGAGGAGCCACTGCTGAGCACCCTTTGGGTTCGGCCGGTCAACCAATTACAAATCCATTGAACAGTTAACTTGTCTAGCCCACATTTTACAAGCTTGTTTGCAAGAATGTCATGGGGAACCTTGTCAAAGGCCTTACTGAAATCAAGGTATGCGATGTCCACAGCGTTCCCTTCATCTACCAAGCTGGTAACTTTATCAAAAAAAAGAGATCAGATTAGTCTGGCATGACTTGTTACTCTGAAACCCATGTTGACTTTTTTTTTATTATGGCATTGCCTTCTAAATGTTCACAGACTCTCTGTTTAATAATCTGCTCTAGAATCTTCCCTGGTATTGATGTCAGACTAACTGGACAATAATTGTTGGGATCCTCTTTTTTCCCCTTTTTGAAGATGGGAACAACGTTTGCCCTCCTCCAGTCTGCTGGGACTTCTCCTGTTCTCCAAGAGTTCTCAAAGATTATTGCCAATGGCTCTGAGATCACATTTGCCAGCTCTTTTAATACTCTTGGATGTAGTTCATCTGGTCTTGGAGATTTAAATTCATTTACATTAAGAAGGTATTCCTGTACTACCTCTTTACTTATTTTGAGCTGGATTTCCCCTATTTTGTCTTCTGTTCCATTATCCTCAGGTTGGTCCTCCTTTTCCTTTTCTGAAAACACTGAGGCAAAGAAGGTGTTGAGTAATTCTGCCTTTTCTCTGTCCCCTGTTAGCATTTTGCCATCTTCTCCACATAGTGGCCCTATCATTTCCTTCTTCCTCCTTTTGCTGCGGACATACCCCCAAAAAACCCTTTTTATTGTTCTTAACCTCCCTACCAAGCCTGAGCTCATTCTGCGCTTTAGCTTTTCTGACTTTACTCCTACACGTGTTCGCTATCTGTTTGAATTCTTCTTTGGTGATTTCCCCCTTTTTCCATTTCCTATACATGTTCCGTTTAAAACTTAGCTCCGTTGAAAGTTATTTAGTCATCCATCCTGGTTTCTTGAGACACATCCCATTTTTCTTCCTCAGTGGTACTGTTTGAAATTGTGCCTTCAGTATCTCCCTTTTGAGAAAGTCCCATCCATCTTTTAGTATTCCTGACCATGGGATCACCCCCAGTATTTCCCTGAGTTTGTTGAAATCAGCTCTCCTAAAGTCAAGAATGCGTGTCTGACTATGCCTGGCTTCTCCTTTCCATTGTATAACAAACTCCAGGAGAACATGATCACTCTCACCTAAGGATCCCACCACTTGCACCCCATTAACCAGGACATCTCTGTTGGTTAGGATCAGATCTAAAATAGCTGACCCCCTTGCTGCCTCTTCCACCTTTTGGACCATGAAATTGTCTTCCAGGCAAGTAAGGAATTTGCTAGGCCTTGAAGTTTTGGTTGAGTTAGATTGCTAGCAAATACCAGGATAGTTGAAGTCACCCATCACTACTACATCTCTCCTTTTTGCATGTGTGTTCATCTGTTCTAGAAAGGCATCATCCAATTCCTCTGTCTGATTTGGGGGTCTGTAGTAGAGTCCCACAATAACATCCCTGTTGTTTCCCTCCCCTTTAATTTTTATCCAGATGCTCTCCACCTGGCTTCCAGTATTGATGTCATGGATCTCTTCACTGGTGTAAATATCCCTGACATATAATGCTATTCCTCCTCCTTTCCTGTTTGGCCTGTTTCTCCTATGAAGGTTATACCCCTCTATTCCTACATTCCAATCATGTGACTCATCCCACCAGGTTTCAGTAATGCCTATTATATCATATTTGTTTTGTAGTGCTAGGAGTTCAAGTTCATCTTGCTTATTTCCCATGCTCTGTGCATTAGTGTAGAGACATCTAAGACCATGTGTTCCCCTTACTTGCTGCCTGTGCAAGTTTTTTTGCCTCCCACTGTTGGGTCCTTGTGCTGTTTACCTTGTTCCCTCTATGACAGTTTGACTATTTTCTCCAGCCCTTTTGCCTTCCAGAATACTGTCTCCCTCCCCCATTTGACTCAGTTTTAAAGCCCTCCTGATCAAATTCTTGAGACTTTTGGCAAAAATGTTTCTTCCAAGTGTCGTAAGATGCACCCCATCTCTTGCCAGAAGTCCCCCCTCATGGAAGCACAGCCCATGATCCAAGAATCCAAATTGTTCTCGGCGACACCATCTATGGAGCCAGTTGTTTATGTCAGCTATTTTCCTCTCCCTTCCTGGACCATGCCCTTCAACTGGCAGAAGGGACGAGATGACAACCTGTGCATCCACTTCTTTCAGCTTCCTCCCCAGGGCCTCATAATCTCTTCTGATCTTGGGAAAGCTGTGCCTTGCAGTATCATTGGTTCTGACATGGACCAAAAGGAAGGGGTAATGATCCGTAGGCTTGACGAGTCTTGTCAGCCTCTCCATCACATCATGGATCTTTGCCCCAGGGAGACAACACACCTCCCGAGTCATCTTGTCAGGCCCACAAACCACTGCTTCTGTACCCCGCAGCAAGGAGTCCCCCACCACCACCACACTTTTCCGCCTAGGCTTCGCAGCTGCTGTTCCTTGCGGTGGTACTCTCAAGGTCCACACACAATTCAATTCCATCTTAGAATCATAGAGGTGGAAAAGACAACAAGGGCTATCTAGTCCAACCCCTGCCATGCAGGAATACACAATCAAAGCACTCCTGACAGATAGTCATCCAGCCGCTGTTTAAAAACCTCCAAAGTAGGAGACTCCACCACTCTCTGAGGCACCATGTTCCACTGCTGAACAGCTCTTCTGCTACTGCAAGGAGAACACAATGTGCATACATTTCTGAACTGAACTGAAGATAATCCCTTAGGATAAAACACCAAAACAGCTAAGGCTGAAGTTGGAGTAACCCACATTTTATGCATTCCAGGTTTTCAATAGCACTGCTATCAAAAATTGTCTTTAATCTAAAGGGCTGCACCCTATACTACAGTGGAGCACCAGGATAAATCTGTCCACATTCTCTAGTTGAAACACAATCTTCTGCTTTAAAACCATCAGCCAACAATAAAGGCTTAGGCAGCATGATAATGGAATGCAATGTTTGATAAGGCCATTCCACTTTCAGGTATGGGCTTTACACTCTCAATGTCCAGGCAAAACAGGCTGAGAAGTCAGTTCAATTCCAATGAAGGTAGCTAGAGGAAAACTATGCCAAGATATCCTCATACAGCACCCTATATTTCTATAAATATTTTTGCAACACAAATGTTTATTCATCTATCAAATATAATTTTTTGCAGGACCACTCATCACTTCTAAAATATATATGTGGGGGGAGGGAGATTCTAGGCTGCTTTTAGGGGGGGGCTACACTTTTCATTTCTTATCTTTGAATATGACTTGGCCGAGGTAGTCCATTTTTCTTTTTTAGAAAAACACCAAGCAGCCATACAACTCCTTCAGGTAGAAAAAGCAAGCTACCTCCTGAAACAGGGGAAAGACTTTAAGCGGGGGGGGGGGGGAGAGAGAGAGAGAGAGAGAGAGAGAGAGAGAGGCTATACTGACATGTGTATGTCAGTTCCATCACTGGTCTGAGTTTATGGATTTTACCCACAATCACTGTTTGACATTTTTATGTCTTTTAACTCTCCTCTCTCTACTTCTGTATAGTCTTTTCAATCAATGCTAACAGTATTCATGTAAAGTCTTGAAATGCAAATCCACACGGATGTGGACTGGCACACATTTGGGGTGGGTGGGGTGGCTACCCTGTAATATTCCACTGCCCGTTGTCTGTTCCGGACCCCATTGAAGAAGACATCACCAGCTTCTTCATACAGTTCCATGGCCAGGTGAAGCTCTTCAGGTTTCAGTGCTGTCTCTATAGCTGCCTGGAAAAGGGATCCAGTTAGAATAAGAAGTCATTGGGCAAAAATGGTGCCTAGTATCACTAAAAGATAGAAGTAAATGTTAACAGACCTGGACAGTTGCCATTGGATATCTATGCAAATTTCATGGTTTGTTCTAATAGATGCACATGAACAGTTAAGAATCTAATCAGATATTTCATTCAAATTGGTGGTAAGGGTCTTACACAACAACTTATTCTACAATTGCACATAGTTGACATTCTTGACTCGCATATCAAGTCTGGATTTCTATTACACAGCATGAAGACTTCTTCAAAATGGGTAGCTGATAACCCTTGGAATTATGGAGTCAAAAGTGAGGATCAGATTTGTTAAAAGCTCACTCCACAGCACTCAGCACCTTTACTTTTTGTAATGACATGTGTTGCCCCATGCCCTTTTCTCCTTTCTAGCACTCAGATCCTTGGACATAGACTACAAATCAGCTCAAATAAGCACAGATTTAGATACATTTGTTCATAACTGCCTATTTTAAAATAGTCATAATACTCAATTTATGAGCTTAAGTCATGTAATTTGAAGTTTTTAGTACAGTATTTTAGAGCCCATCAATGTGCCAAAGTAGCTGCAAATCTCCTACACAAATTAAGTCCTGAGTCTGAGCACAAACTTGTACACTAATTCAATATGTAAGAATTAGACCTCTTTTCCAGCTAAACTCTAAGCTGTATCTATCTACCAGCTGGGAGAAAATTTAATGCCACTGCTGGTGGTACTCTTTCTATTATTACACACCGAGTTTGACTCTGCACCCACTGTGTGCCAGGCACTTGCACAAGGTTATTTTTCCAGATTTCTAAATGGCTAAGGAAATTCTTTTTCCTCACCTGTATGTAGCCTGATATTTAACAATGACTGAAACTCACAGCTTGGAAGTAATGTGGGTATAAAAATGGAAGTAACAATTACCAAAGTTAACTATAAGTAATGGGGGAGGGAATTAATGAAAACACAACAAACTTACATTTCAAAAGTAGCATAACACATTAGAGAAGAGTTACTTTATTAGTGTAATGAGTAATAGTTTCTAGTTACTGCCCAAAGTTGGATTTTAAGGCATTTTCAGAGGTGTGTTGACAAGATATTTTCGAGTTTTATGCCATTCTCTTATCAACCCAGAGGTGTTTTTTTTTTTTTTAAAGTATCAATGGAAACAACATTTGCTGCTATTTGTTCACTGGATGAAAAATGGTTTTCCCAACACTTGGGAAAATCTGGACAGGAAAAATAACACCGAAGCAAGAATTTTGTGCAGTTTTCACCTGGCATTGGCACATTCTTAATACAGTATTTTAGAAAACCATTCTGTGAAGAAATACACATGAAAAATGGGGGTTTTGCAAAAACAACAACAACATGATTTCCATGCAAAAAAAGGTACATTCATTTCTGCACAGAATAACTTTCTGAAACACTTCAGGAGGTATGTATACCAGGTGAAAACTGTGCAGAAATATTAATGGTTAGACACAGTAGTTCCTCTAATTTTTACTCTACCTGCAAATACATCTCCACAAGTTCATCCTCTTGCATTTGATAGTAGAGCCGCCCAGCCTGCAACCAGGCCTGTGCTGTCTTGATTGTTTCCTCCATGTCAATGAAAAGCCTCAGACTCTGCTTGGTACAATCCAGTGCCTGCTTCAAAGATCTGTGGGGTTCACAGGTGCTCCATTATTACAAAGAACATGTGGGGGCTCACGCACAAAGTCAAAGCCAATGAACCAATCCTTTCTGACAAACCCTGCAAAGCCTCTCCCTTGCCTCACTGGCTTCCCAGTCCTAGGGTGCTTCACAGATGTTCAGCTCCTTACTCTCAAAATGAAAAGAGTATTAAGACTGTTGTGCACATATCCTGTATTTAACAGATCTGCTATAGCAAGAAACAAAGACAGGCAAATATGGCACGGAGGGAAAGTGGGAAAACACACACACACACAGATTACAAGTGGGGACATTGCCTGAATTCTCTGAACTCTACCCATAGCCCACAGCAAATTCTGTGAATAATCCAGGGAGACTGACTGTTCTGGAAGCATTCCTACCATACAGTTTGAAAAGATTCCCTTTAGACTGTCTTATAATCCAATGCAGCAGCTCTTACAAAACAGGTGGAACAGGCCAGTTATGTCATAGTCAACCATTGGTCTATGCATGTTACTGTATTTGGGTGCAAGAAGAACAGGAGCTGCTGTTTAGGGTTACATTGCTTAACGAATGTCACACTCTGTAACATCTGTCTCTTCTCCTCTCCACACTGGGACCCACTTCACACATATCCTCCACAGTGAGTAGCCTCAGGACATGATAAAGTGAAAGGATGAGCCACAGGTTGATGAGTACCCAGACAAAACTGCACATAACATGTGAAACGCTGTGAAGGTGCATCATTCTCATGGGATCTGTTATCTCTTTATCATGGTAAATGGCTCATATGTGATGTATGCATATCGGTCTAGGGATAAAGATGACACATAGCTGGAAGGGTGTATACTAGGATGTGCAGGAGGAGATAAAAGTCTGGTTGTAGTCAAGATTTGCATTTTCTTTCTTTTGTTCATTTTCTTACAAAATTGTCTTTTCAAATTTTGTTTTAATTTTCCATTGCTCTTCATGCATCTTATATTGGCTCCATGGTGCTGTCTCATCCCATCTACACCATGGTGCTATCGCCATGGTGCTGTCTCTACACCATAATAAATGTGTTGTCTTTAAAGTGCCACAAGCTTGTTTACTGCAATTAACTGTCAAATTGGGCAATATATTTCTCATGGATTTTTTTACAGATGTGCTCCCCAAGTGGTGAAAGTTGTCTGTCAAAGCACATGATCCTCCTCGTGTGCATACTTTGTTTTGTGATTGGTTGTTTGACTTCATTTCCAATTCTGATTGCCAAGACACATATCTTCAAGGAAATTCTACTGTAGGAGGGGAAAACAAACATAGGAAATATGCTTCTCTCTTAGAGTCTAGTTTGACCTAACTGTCAAAATTGCTTGCCTCTGTGACAGCTGACTCATGTGCCCCATAAAGTAGGCAGAAGCCAAGAACACAGAAAGACACTGCTACTTGCAGTCAGCAGGAGGGGAGTCATCCTAGATCCTAAAAAAAATGGTGAACCATAGTATGTACCCAAAGCATGAGAGGGTGATTAAGAAAAAAAGTAAGAATATTATCTGATCCTGAATGAAAAAGGCACCTTTCTCAACAAAGTGATTGGTAATATGTAGGCAAAGTGTAACTTTCTTCAGATTGGCTGTATTAACATATGAGCAGCATCAATTGATCCTAATAGGGAGGAGGTGGTCACTGGAATCAAAGCAGTT
Source organism: Gambelia wislizenii (assembly GCA_030847615.1). Taxonomy (NCBI): domain Eukaryota; kingdom Metazoa; phylum Chordata; class Lepidosauria; order Squamata; family Crotaphytidae; genus Gambelia; species Gambelia wislizenii. The sequence continues at coordinate 164,066,619 of JAUMIR010000002.1, forward strand.
GGCACTTGAGGGGGAAGTGGGCATGTAATGCTAGAATTCATGTTTGTGTGACAGGCCAAAGAAGAGTACAGTCAGACTGCCGTATCTGTAGGGTTTGGTTCTGTAATGCAGATACTGAAAACCGTGGATAACAGTGAACACCATTGAAATAATGGAACTTCCAGTTGCAAATACCATAGAGTTGTCTTGGAGAGCCTAGAAAATGCCTAGAGAGGATGCCTACCATAGATGCTTCCTAGAAAATCCCTAGAGAGGCATCCTCTCTAGGCATTTTCTAGGAAGCCTCTATGGTAGGTGTGTTGTTTTGTGTCCTGTGATAACTGAAACCATGGATATTGGTTTCGTGGATACAGGGTCTGACTGTATAGTCAAACACAAACCTTGGATTTCAGCAAAGCTGATTTTATCAAGCTCAGGGAAATACTGAGCAGAGTTCCTTGGTTAGAGAAGCTAAAGAAGCTAAAATGACACCCAGCATGGGCGGGATTTCATGAAGAAGGGACTGCTAAAAGCACAACCACAAACCATTTCATGGAAGAAGAAAAATGGGAAACATCTGAAAAAGCCAAGGTGTCTACACAGTAAACTTGAGGAGGAAGTGAAAATAAAAAAGAGCATGTGTAAAGAATGGAAGAAAGGATGAATCACCAAGGAAGAATACAGATGTGTAGCCCAAGCTTGCATGAATAGTGTAAGGAAACTAAAGTTCAAAATGAACTGAGACTGGCTAGACAGGCAAGGAGAAACAAAAGATATTTTTTCAAATATGTCTGAGGCATGAGATTGACAAAGGAAATGGTGGGACTACTGCTCAGCAAGAATGCTAAAATGCTAAGCTATCACAATGAAAAGGCAGAACTACTCAATACTATTTTGCTTCAGTTTTCCCCCCACAAAAAAAGAGGACCATATGCTTCCATGCATAAACAGAGACTTTGGTAAGAATCCAGGTTGCAAATTAAGATTGATAAAGAGTTAGCCAGCAGTCACCTAGTTAACCTAAATGAGTTCAAATTGGCAGGGATGGATGATCTGCATCCCAGAGCATTGATGGAACTTGCTGACATTCTTGCAGAACCACTTGACATCATTTTTTGAGAAATCTTGGAGAATGGGTGAGGTGACAGAGAACTGGGGACAAGCAAACATTGTCCCTCTTGTCAAAAAAGGCAAAAATGAAGATCCAGGAAAGTACAGGCCAGTCAGTCTGGCCTCAACACTAGGAAAAATATTAGAACAGATTATACAGAAATCTATCTGTAAGTATCTTCATGACAATGCAGTGATTAGTAGGAGCCAGCAAATCATGCCAAACTAACCTTTTCTCTCTTTTCGATATGGTCACTAGTTTAGTAGATTGTGGGAATGCTATAGATGCCACTTATCTAGATTTCAGCAAAGCACCTGATAAGATCCCCCATGATATTTTGATTAACAAACTGACTAAATATGGAACAGATGTAAATACCATTAGATGGATCCATAACTGGTTGAAAAACCATGCTCAAAGAGATGTCATCAATGGCTTTGCTTCAAACTGGAAGGAGGACTCAAGTGGAGTGCCACAGGGATCTGTCCTGGGGCCGTTGCTCGTGAATATTTTTATCAATGATTTAGATGATGGGATGAAGGGATGAAGGGAATCCTCAGTTTTGCAGATGGTATAAAACTAGGAAGGGTAGCTAACACATTGGAAGATATGAAAAGAATTGAAAAGGACCTTGATCAACTCAAAAACTGGACTGAAATTAATAAAATAAAATTCAACAGAGACAAATGCAAAATTCTACATTTAGGCCACCAAAACCAAATGCACAGGCATAGGATGGGGGGCGGGATACTAGGCTCACCAGTACTACATGTGTAAAGGACCTTGGGATCATTGTTGATCATAAATTGAACATGAGCCACCAGTGTGATGCTACAGCAAAGAAGGCAAATGCAATCTTAGCCTGTATTAATAGAAGCATAGTTTCTAAGTCCAAGAAATTAACAGTCCTAGTATTTAGCATTTAGCGTTTGTATTTATATTTATATCCTACTCTGTTCTGTGTTGGTCAGGCCTCATCTGAAGTACTGTGTTCATTTTAAGAGGGATGTAGACACGTTGGAGCAAGTTCAGAGAAAGGCAATCATCAGCTTGGTGAAAAGAAGATTGAGGGGTGAAATGATCACACTCTTTAAATACATAGCTCAAGGGATAACACAAAGAGGAGGGTGCTGGCTTGTTCTCTGCTGCCTCAAAGGCTAGAATTCGGTCTAATAGTTGTAAATTACAGAAGGGTAGATTTTGATTGAACATTAGAAGTAACTTGTTGATAGTGACAACGGTTTGGCAATGGAACGAATTACCTAGAGAGGTGGTAGGGTCTCCTTCACTGGATGTCTTCCAGTAAGGAGAGGAATCAGTTTAACCTGATGGCCCACAGGACCCTTCCAATTCCATGATTCTATTATTCTAGTTCAAAATGACCAATCTGTCTCCAGGAGGCAGGTAGGCAGTATCAAAAATGTCACAGTGGACAGTTTCTCCACAGCAGGCAGGCAACATTAGCATTATGTCATAAAGGCCAATTTCTCACTTTCAGACAGGTAGCACAGTAGCCAGTTCTTTTCTTCGTGCATGAATAATGGTTGGCTTCTCTCCTTCAGACAGACAACATCAGCCTGAGATTCAAAGGTCAGTCTCCCTCCACCCTTCAGACAGGCATCATTGACATGGGGCATAGCAGTCTCTTTTTTTCTCCCCCTTTCTCATTGAAGCAGGCTGCTGCCGCTCTTTCAGTGGGGCATCTAAAACCAGGAGCACATGGATGTACCTGCCACTTCTTGAGAAGGGCCTATGCAAGAACACTTGGGCACATTCTCTCTTTTATTGAGGTAGGTAGTCAAGCATGGACACAGGGATCATCAGCCTTCCTCTTTCCTTTAAATCAGGTGGGCAACTGCAGAGGGAGTGGAGGCCATTTCCCCACATACATATTCCCCAGTGGGGGGCACCATTGTTTTTTGCCCAATTTTCAGCCAGGTTTTTGTTTGTTTGGGTGTGGTGGTGGAGGGCTATGGGGAGTGGGTGAAGTAAACTGCCACATTTGTGTCTGGCTTGGAGTGTATTTGGCTGGCAAAAAAGCACCTGAAAATAAATGCATTTTTTTAAAATGTGGGGGATCTGCGGCCTTTGGGGGCATCTGAGGTCATGCTTTGGGGTCACAACAGCTGCCTGTGTTCCACAGACCACAGTTTGCCCATTCCTGCTTTAAATGGCATGCCTATGAGGGTGTGCATAACCACTAATTCTGCCTGTGACTATGACTACTGGACTTTAAATTAGTGCTGGGTGTTGTGCAGCAGTGGTTCTCAATTGTTGGTCCTCTAGATGTTTTGGATTTCAGCACCCAGAAACCCCAGCCTACATGGACAATGATCAGGGATTCCAGAAGTTCAAGTCTAAAACATCTGGAGGACAAGCTCCAAACCATTATGGTATACTACACTGAAGAGATATAGATTCTTCACAGGAAGCTTATCAGACAACAGTGAAGAAAGAAGGTAGGAATTGAAGCAAGGTGGTAGGAAGATGAAAACGAAGTGGCAGGTATAAACAGATAAGAGATCATACTGTGATTTTCTAAGCACGGTCCCTTCCATTGTCCACTCCTATTTCTCCAGTATAACCTGTAATCTTGAACAATGGTGCTCACAGTACAGGCACTTGCTTCTTGCATTCCTTCCCTCTTGCCTCACTCTGACCTTGAATGGGAAAGTTAGCATTTAGATTCCAAAGCAAGCACAATTTGCATTGCAAGCAGAGCAACACCACTATGCAAGTATCAAATGGATAGCTGCATCCAAAAAGCCAAACAGTATCAGTGCTGAGAAGACTGCAGGTCATCTGTCTGCCTAATTTGATACCTGCACCAAATCCCAAAAACTGTCTAAACCAACCAAGCGTGCTAAAGGTCCCTGTCTTCTTATGCTCGCATTTATTACAACATTACTGTGTCTCCAATCAACACCATTTTTAGGACATTTAAAAACTGGAAATAAAAATAAAATACAACAGTAAAAATAAAAATAACCTACATTAAAAAGCATAAGGTGCAACTAAAAGCAGCACAAAATTAAACTTAGACAATTTTAAAAGCCTGGTGGAGGAAGCTTTGCTTTCTTTTATCTTTTTTTTTTCTTCTCCTTTTGTTTTTGTTTTTGTTTTGTTCTGGTGCCAAAAAAGATAACTTCACAGGCATCAAGTGATCCTTCCTAGAGATGAGGTGTCAAAAGCAGAAAACAGTACAAACTAACTGTATTGGGGCACCAGTGGGAGAACACTGGGAGATGACAATAAGTGGAGAGGCTGATGTAGGAGACACTGGTGTTCAGCCAACTGTGTCATGAGCCTTAAGCAACAACACCTTGAACTGAGCATGGAAACTGACCAGAAGGTCATTTGTCCTCATTAATTTATTAAGGACATTTATATCCCTCCTCCAAGAAGTTCAAGGGATCATAATTTTTAATTTATTTTCCCAAAATTAAAAAAATCTTCCATTAGTGTCAATCCCTAGTGTGTAACATTCATGTCAACCCAAGTCAAGTGGATACACAAGGGCGCAATGGTGCACAGTCATGTTGCTAACTAGTGCACTGGACTATCCTATTGCCCTGTTTGTTTTGCTTGCTTGTTGGCTGCCTGGCCACAAGGCTTCAAAACTGGTGTATTCCAGCTGTTGTTTTCATTCAAGGACTGAGGTGCCACTGTTAATCTTGAACAAGGGAGCTCACACAACAGGCATCTGTTTCTTGTATTCCTTCCCTATGAACTCACTCTGACCTTTCTGAGGAAGGTTAGCATCCAGATGATTGAGCAACCACAATATCTTGCAAGTACTAAATGAACAGTCACATTTAATTTTATATACACACAGAGCACTAAAAGATCTTGAGACCATAGGGCATCTCTGAACCCAAAATTTTCCACTTGCACCAAAAGATTAATGAATTTGTTCTAGAATATTTGTCACTCGTCCTTTTCTCCAAAGAATTAGGGCAACATATCTCCACTGAGTTTTGCATACAACGGACCCCACAGAAACTCTGACCTCTAAGGTCTGTGGGAGAGGCCCTTCTCTCTGTCCTACCACCTTTTCAGGCTTGTTTGATGGGAACAAGGGAAAGGGCCTACTTAGTGGCTGCTGCCAGAATTTGGAACTCCCTCTATAGGGATGCTCAGATGGCTCCCTCATTGCTCTCCTTTCACTGGCAAGTGAAAACATTCCAGCAGGCTTTTCAGAATTGACTGTTTTACAGTCTACTGTTTTGTTGATTTTTTAAAAAAAAATACTGTATTTTATTTAATTTTAATTAGTTTCATCTCTATAGATTTTTAACTGTATTTTAAACAACATATACAGGTCACACACACACACCATATCCATAGGGGATACGTTCCTGGACTTACCACAGGTACCTGAAACTGTGTATAATAGTGAACCACCATGAATACCATAGAATTGAGCCAGAGGAATAGAAAATGTCTAGGCATCTGACACAACTCTATGGTCAACTTCTGCCCAAAGTTGACCATAGAGTCATGCTGGAGGACCTCCTGGTGCCTAGAGACTATCTCCAGCATGATTCTATGCTCCTCCAGATACCTAGAGAGACACACGCCCCCGACAGCAGGTAAGTGAAACCATGGGTACCGATCCTGCATAAACAGGAAGTGACCTATGTGTGTGTGTGTGTATTAGTGATGTTTTATAAGTTTTTTTTCCCTCTCCATTGACGCCCCCTTGTCGTGGGAGAGAGGCTTGCATACCCTAATGATGTTTTGAGCTATGCTGGCGGTGGCATAATAGTCACTGGTAGGGTCTCCCATGCCAGACAGGTCAAAACCGAAGGGTCTGACAAAGAGCGTCAAAGGGCAGGATGGGCTCTCTAGCCTTGTGGCAACCGTCCTAGGAGAAGGAAAACTCTAATCCCAAACCCGGGCAAATGGTGCTCGTCCAACCCTGTAAGGTCAACCATCTAAGAGAAGGAAACTCTAATCAAACCTATGGCCCGAGGACCTCGCTGCCACATCCATGCTTGCAAGGCCACGGCAGATGAATCTCTGGTTTAAAGGGTGAGGCCAGTTCTGCGCACGCTGTGCTCCACCAGAAAAATCCATTGCACAGGCTCGAAGGACAAATCCATTTCCAAAAAAGCTCTGTAGCGACTGGCGAGGGACGAAACCGGCAGGTGTAAAGATGCACTGGAAGCCGCAGCCCCAACCCTGCATGCAGGCGGTTCAGGACATTGGTCGCTTGAGGCTGACCCGGGAGATGACAGTCTTGTTCAGCAGCATCCTGAACGACCAAGTAGCCTTTTTAAAGGAGAGCACTGTTTGCTCCATATGGAGAGGGGCCTAGAAAAGGTGGCCTAACGAAAGCTCATCCCCAACTACCTGGTTGGCTAGCCGCAGCCAACGGGAATCTTCTGATGCGGTCAAACCAAGGCAAAGAAACAAAGGCACACACCGGCCTCCAAAGGTGTAAATAAACTGACACTTGCATGCTGGAACATCAGAACCATGCAAGACTCTGAAGATAGTGGACGGCCTGAGCGTCATTCTGCCCTAATAGCCCATGAACTATCATGGCTTAATATTGACATCGCTGCTCTTAGTGAAGTTCGCTTCCATGAGGAAGGCAGCCTTAAAGAACATGGCGCCAGCTACACACTTTACTGGTCTGGCAAACCCAAAACCGAAAAACATCTTTCAGGAGTAGGCTTTATGATTAAAAACTCCATTGCCTCCAAACTCGAAACCTTGCCAACAGGACACTCTGATCGCATTATTTCCTTACACCTCCCACATGTTGTTCTCTTTAGTATATATGCCCCAACTATGCAAGCCGACCCTGTAGAGAAAGACAAATTCTACACAGACCTACGCCAACTCATACAAAAAGTCCCTGTAGAAGATAAAATTATTATACTTGGTGACTTCAATGCCAGAGTAGGAAAGAACTCCGAAGCCTGGAAAGTTGTCTTAGGCAAGCATGGTGTTGGAAATTGCAATGATACTGGACGCCTCCTGCTAGAGTTCTGTGCAGAACAACAGCTGACTATTACAAACACAATCTTTCAGCAGAAAGATAGCTTGAAGACAACCTGGATGCATCCCCGATCCAAACATTGGCACCTCATTGACTATGTTCTAGTCCGTCAGAAAGACATTCGTGATGTCCGTCATACCCAAGTGATGCCCAGTGCAGAATGCCAAACAGATCATCGCCTCGTCAGATGTAAACTAAATCTTCATCTTAAGTTCATACATAAGAGGGGTGGCATCTTAAAGAAGAGACTCCAAGTCAACAATCTTCAACAAGCTACCATGAGAGATAACCTCCAGGCAAATCTACAAACGAAACTTGAAGACCATCCTACAGATCCTTCTCCTACAGTGCTTTGGCAACATATCAAAAACAGTATCCTCCAGTCTGCAGAAGAATCCCTCGGGTTCTCCCACAAGAAAAATCAAGACTGGTTTGATGAAAACAACCAAGAGATCCAGGAGCTGTTGGCAAGGAAGAGAGCTGCTCACCAGGCATACCTCGCCCAGCCAACCTGTCATGTAAAAAAGCAGCTTTCCGCCTCACATGTAGCAAACTACAACAAAAACTCCGAGACATGCAGAACAAGTGGTGGATCAATATAGCAGAAAAGACACAACGCTGTGCAGATCTGGGTGATCATAGAGGATTTTATGAAGCTCTTAAAGCAGTGTTTGGACCTACTTATCAGGTCCAAAGCTCCTTATACAGTACAGATGGTCAAACATTAATTACTGATAAAGCCTCCATCCTAAATCGTTGGGCTGAATATTTTCAAAGTCTCTTTAGCGCCAACTGAGTAGTCCAAGCCTCAGCTATCCAACATATGATACAAAAACCAATGAAAAATGAATTGGACATAGCTCCCACTTTGGAAGAGACCCTTAAGGCCATACAGCAGATGAAAAACGGCAAGGCAGCTGGGATTGATGGAATCCCACCTGAAGTCTGGAAACACGGAGGTCATGCACTCCACGAAAAATTCCACGAATTCCTTGTGAATTGCTGGGAAAAGGGGGAACTGCCATCAGACCTCCGAGATGCAGTCATCATCACCCTGTACAAGAAAAAAGGAGCAAAATCCGATTGCTCAAACTATCGAGGCATAACACTGCTCTCTATTGCTGGAAAAATCCTTGCAAGGATACTCCTGAACAGATTAGTTCCTGCTATTGCAGAAGAACTTCTCCCTGAAAGCCAATGTGGCTTCAGAGCCAATAGGAGTACTACAGACATGGTATTTGCCCTTAGGCAACTGCAAGAAAAATGTAGGGATCAGAACAAGGGTCTCTATGTAACATTTGTCGACCTCACCAAAGCCTTTGACACTGTAAGTAGAAAAGGTCTGTGGCAGATCCTGGAAAGACTAGGATGTCCCCCGAAATTCCTAAAAATGATTATCTTGCTACACGAGGGACAGCGTGGTCAAGTCAGATATGGCGATGCTCTTTCAGAGCCCTTTCTAATAACTAATGGAGTGAAGCAATGTTGTTTTCTTGCACCAACTTTATTTACAATCTTCTTTAGCACGATGCTCCAAAGGGCTATGGCAGAGCTTGAAGAAGACGACGGCATCTATATACGCTACCGTACTGATGGTAGCTTGTTTAACTTAAGCCGTCTGAGGGCTCACACTAAGACTCTAAACTATCTAGTCCATGAGCCGCTCTTCGCCGATGATGCTGCCCTTGTTGCCCACACAGAAGCAGCTCTGCAGCACCTAACATCCTGCTTTGCAACAGCTGCAGAGCTGTTTGGGCTAGAAGTCAACCTGAAGAAAACAGAAGTTCTTTACCAGCCTGCACCACAGGACGAACACCACCATCCCCACATTGCCGTCGGCAAATCTGTGCTCAAGTCCATCCAGCAGTTCACCTACCTGGGAAGCATCATCTCCTCAGATGCCAAGATTGACAAAGAGATCGATCACAGATTAGGAAAGGCATATAGTGCATTTGGAAGACTTCACAAAAGAGTCTGGAGCAATAAACACCTGAGGCAAAGCACAAAAATCAGTGTGTATAGAGCCATCGTACTGTCTATCCTCCTTTATGGATCTGAAACATGGGTCACCTATCGCCACCACCTACGACTCCTCGAGCGCTTTCATCAGCGCTGTCTACGCACAATCCTAAATATACACTGGACTGACTATGTGACGAATGTTGCTGTCCTTGAGCAAGCAGGGATCACCAGCATTGAGGCCATGATATTGAGAACACAGCTGCGCTGGGCAGGGCACGTTTCTAGGATGGAGGACCATCGCCTCCCAAAAATACTACTCTACGGTGAACTCGCCACGGGTCAGCGTAAGAGGGGTGCTCCAAAAAAGCGATACAAAAACTCCCTGAAACAACATCTCAGGCTTGGCCAAATTGATCACCAACAATGGTCCGCCCTGGCCTCACATTGGGAGGTATGGAGACGCACTGTCCACAATGCTGCAGCCTTATTTGAGAACTCACGACGAACAAGTCTTGAAGAGAAACGACAACGCAGAAAGAATCACAACCCAGAAACATCACCCAAGGAGACCCGCTGCTGTGCTTGTTTATCTCGGATTGGCCTTTTTAGTCATCAGCGCGCTTGCAGAAAGCGTGGGATGAGTCCTTCCTGAATCTTCATTTGCGAAGAAAAGCCAGAGAGAGAGATAAGTTTTTAATCTGTTGTTATTGTGTGCCTTCAAGTTATTTCTGACCTATGGAGATCCAAAGGTGAATCTATAATGTGGTGTTTTTTTTGTTTTGTTTTTTTGGTTGTTGTTGTTGTTTTTGGCACAATTTGTTCAGGGAGGGTTTCCATGGCCAAGCAGGGATTTGAACCCTGGTCTGCCAGTATCCTAGTCCAACAATCAGATCACTATAACACACTGGCTTTGTACTGGTTAATCTGTACTAGTTTTTTATAATTTGCAAGCCAACCTGAGTCCCATTATTAAGAAAAAGGTGGGATATAAATCAATACAACAATAACAATATTAAATCCTCACATTTTTTGTCACTCCTGGAGATACAAGCTGGAGTTCCCACTCCTAAAGAGTAGAGATGTACAGTGTATGTTCATTAATTTTCTTCTCATAGGCAAGAATAAATAATTTAAAATAAAATTTCTCCCCTCTACGCAAGTTGTTGAGGACTATTTGGAGCTCAGCTTATTCAAAGACATGATTTTCTGCCAGGAAACTTCTTTTCTGTGCAGAAAACATGATTTTTTGTAGGGAAAGCAAGTTTCCTGCAGAGAATAAAACTTTCCAGTGCAGAAAAAACATTTTTGTTGTGGAAACAAACAAACAGACCATGTGTGGTGGAATTTTGCAAAGAAGTCCCAAGTACCGTAAACAAGAATCACAACATCTAGGTTCCTCAGTAGGTAATCCCAATGGTCTGGAACCCTTCCTTTTGTATCAAGGATTTGGAAATGGTTAGATAATCTTTATAGCCCTACAAAGAGAGACATGCCCCTTCTGAAATGGAGAAACAATTTGTTTCTTCATAAGTAGGAACCACTTTGGGAAACACAGCATGAAAACACTGGTGGTGTATGTACAGGATTTCTCCTGTGCAAGCATTGTTCTTTGATAATGGTTATTTGCTTGTTGATACTGTTCCTTGCTATGATCCATCTGTAGATAAGGTTAGCAAAAGCAAGTAAACATATTAAGATATAGGGCCATTATACACCATTCTTTCATAATGCATTCCTCCAAGTTGAAGGCATCTGTAAACACACATATCTGACCTGCAGGACTGGGTTTAAGATGTTATGTATCTGATGCAAAGCGAGAAAACATCTAATCCATCACACATTTTTAAAACAAAACATTTCGTGTGCATATTTTGTCCTTTTCTCTCTGTATTCAAGATCTCTCTATCTATCTATCCATCCATCTATTTCGGTGACTTCTTAATGCCTCAGGTGATGTGGCCTCTAGCCCACAAAAAAATTATACCAGGATGACAAAATGTGTTAGTATGTAAGGTATCAGAAGTGCTAATCTTTGCTGGTTTTGAAAGAGCTCCCCCTCTGCAATTAGTCATCTTTCTAAAAATGACACATATTAGTAAAGTTTCAGTGAAAAAGTGTTATCATTTATTTTTAAAAGGTATATCATACAAACCTGCCTAAATGTTTAAAGGCACCAGTTCCCATCTGATCTTGGAAGCCAAGCAGGGTCAGCCCTGGACAGTACCTGGTTGGACTGCCAACAAATACCAGCTGCTGTAAGCTATATTTCAGAGGAAGGAACTGGCAAAACTACCTGAGTATTGTGAAGTTGAAGGCTTTCACAGCTGGCATCCATAGGCTTTCTGTGTTTTTTTTCCCCCAGGCTGTGAGGCCATGTTCTGGAAGAGTTTATTCCTGACGTTTCACCTGCATCTGCGGCTGGCATCTTCAGAGAATGGTTGGGTGTGGGTGTGGGTGTTTATATACTGTGAGTCCCTGTTGGAGAGGATGTGTAAATTTGTGTATTTGAATGGTTAGTTCCTGGGGATAGATATGTAAGGAGGATTAGTGTCTGTTTGGCTAATGGCCCATTGTCTGCTGGAAATCCTCCTGTCCCTGGGTAGAGTTCATTTGTATGAGCTGAGTTTTTATTTTGGTGTTTTTCAGGACTAGCAGCCAAACTTTGTTTACTTTAAGGGTTTCATCTTTCCTGTTGAAGTTGTGTAAGTGTTTGTGGATTTCAATAGTTTCTCTGTGCATTCTGACACATCATAAACACATCATAAACCAACCTGGACACAAAATTCTAATTAAAAACACCAAAATTCTGGACCATGCCAACAACTAATGTGGTAGCCATTTGCATTCTCCCCCCAGGAGGGGATTTCCAGCAGTTAATGGACCATTAGCCAAACAGACACTAATCCTCCTTGCATATCTATCCCCAGGAACTAGCCATTCAAATACACAAATTTACATATCCTTTCCAACAGGGACTCACAGTATATAAGCCCCCACACTCCTACCCAACCATTCTCTGAAGATGCCAGCCACAGATGCAGGCAAAACCTCAGGAATAAACTCTTCCAGAACAAGGCCTCACAGCCCAGAAAAAAACCACAGAAAACCTACCTGAGTATTCTTTACCTAAGAAACCCTAAGAAATTCATAAGGTCACTGTAAGTCAACAGGCAACTTGAAAGCACATACACACAAACATTTCATACAGCTTTTCCAAATGCTAAAAGCAGTTTATACACACAAAAAATTAGAAATGCGTTTGGATATGTTTTAAAGCAGGCATCTGGTTTGGTTTAGGACAATGATTCTTAACCTCTTCTTTACCAGGGACCCCCTTTAAATATATTTTGTTGATGCAGACCCCCGAGACATTAACTCAAGATTTTGAAGCATCATCATGTCATTACCATCATCATACCTGAACCATTAACTATTACACCATCTGTTAAACCTTCCCTCAGAGGCAGAGGGGGAAGGAAGGTTTTTCTCCTGCTTCTTCCCACCCAGTTTGCTGCTGGAATGGATTGAATGGCAATGCACAGGCCCAACCAGCCAGTCTTTGCCTTGGCTGCTGTCATGTGGCTGCAGGGAGGGAGTGGGCTGATCAGCTGAGCAAAAGCAGAACTGACAGCCAGCCAGCTTTTCCCTTCTCTCTCTCTCGCTCCCCCTCCCCTCCTTTCCAGGGAAAGAAGGGACACCAAAATTAAGGACCTGAGGCAATACAATGGGTGTGTGGGTGGGTGTCAACCTTTTCTTCCAAACGCTCTCTTCAAACCATGACACCACCAACAAAAACCCTTCATGTCTCCAGCCTTAGGATGGGCAATTACATATCCCTCACTACTACTACTACTACTACTACTACTCCACCACCAACACCTCATCTGTTCCTACACCCTTGAACTCAAGCTCCTAAACTTTTTAACTTTCTCCTCTACACTGAACAGCGAAGAGAATATACAGATGTTTTTTCACTACCACATCACCCTCATGCATGGGGTCAGACTTAATACCCTTTCGTGGTGTGCACACCTCCTGAAGTGATGTGTTGGTGTTTGCACAGTGTTCACACACACATTTCTATACTGAAGGATCATCATGGGGGGAAAGACAGAGAGAAGGGCAAAGACTGGCTGGCTGGCTATCAGCTCTGCTATCGCTCAGCTTCCTCCACCACACAGTGGAGTGGCCACTTGACAGGCAACACACAGCCAGCCTACCAGCCTGCCTTTGCTTCTGTCACATGGTCACTCTGCTGAGGGGAGGAGTTGGTCTGAGCTACCTTCAAGCCTTTGCAGCCTCTATGTGAGAGACATTACACCTCCTCCAGGGGTCCATGGACCACAAGTTAAGAACCATTCGTTTAGGCTACATTATGCAGTGCACTGGTGAGAACCATGTTACATAGTTCTCAACATAACAGTGGCATTTGGTTGCTTTCGTTGCATCCATTCAAATCATTTTTGACATATGACAACCTAAGGCACCCTATCATGTGATTTTCTTGGCAAGATTTGTTCAGACGGAGTTTGCGATTGCCTCCTTCTGTGACCAAAAGAGGGTGATTTCTTGAGGTTACCCAATGGGATTCCATGGTCAAGTAGGGATTCAAACCCAGAGTCCTAGTCCAACACTCAAATGGCTATGCCATTCAGCATTTTAGCATTCCTTATCTATTTATTTTTCACTGGAAAAAAAGATTTTAAAAAAATAAAAAAATGAATTTTTAAAAATTGATTTAAAAAAACTGAATTCTGGCAATATCCAAATCCTATGACAAAAATATTATATTACCTGAAATGCTTCATTCACCTCCAGTGCTGGTCATCTTTCTGAACTTTCATGCTGAACACAATGCACACTCACCTGGCTGTATTTACACTCTGGTAGAGCTGGCTGAGAACCTGCAGAAGCTGCCCTTCCATTTCTCTGTCCTGAAGTTGTTGAGCTAGCAGAACTTGATGCTCATGGTAGATAATGGAGGCTCCAGTATTTGGACACACCTTGCTATAGAAATGGCAGAGGGACTCAGTTGCATGAAGCTGACCTGTATGGGGTAGGATGCAATATTATACAATACATATACATATACTGTATATGTATTTATATATAATGCAGAAAAGATCCAGTTTCCTCAACCCACATTTCTTTAAAGGCAAACTACTCACCCATCACACTGCGTGTCTTCAAGGCAACTGCCAAGGCCAGTTCATAAAACAGTTTGCTCTCTTCCACCTTATGCCTCTCCACCTGCGTTTGGGCCAACCACAACAGAATCTGCACCAACTCCAACTGTACATCACCTCCACTCTGGAGTTCAAAGTACAACCGAATGGCCTGGAGAAAATAGTGCCCTGCTAGGCAGTTTGCCCTGCGAGAGACAGCCAAGCATCCAAAGTTGGATAAAGCAATGGCTTGGTTCCGCCTGTTACCAGTCTCCCGGGCTTTATTCAAGGCCCATAAGTAGTTCTCCGCTGCCTTCTGCACCTGACCACCTTCTTTAAGGGCAATGGCTAAAAGGTTGTGGACCACCCCATCCTGTGTGACACTGTCTGTCTGTTGCAAAGAATGCAGGAGGTGCAACATGATCTCTGCTGCTTTTTCTGGCTGACTATTTAAAGCATGCATCCATCCCAAGGAAAGGGAGGATTCAAATGCTTCCTCCTCACCCATTGCTTTGCCCAGAATAACAGCTCTTTTTGAATAATGCACTGCTCCCTGCAGCAGGCCGTGCTTGAGGTACATTTTGGATAAAATTGCACACAGGGCTCTTTCTGTGGAAACAGTACCACTTTCATGGGAGAAGGCCAATGCATAATTTAGATAAAGGCAAGCCAAAGCAGGGATGCTGGTGCTGGTGGTGCTTCTGTCTTGGATTTTAAGGAGTTTAGAGGAATTAGCAAGGATAAATCCAGCTCTCCAAATGGGAGTCAGTGCCCCCTTTACACTGCTGGGGGAAAACAGCCTGGCAGATGCCAAGGCAATGTGTGGCAAGTACTTCTTGTCATACAGGTATGTTAGAATAGGCATGGTATCTAATGAGGCTGCAGTGGACTCCTGGCTAGAGAAACTGGTACACAGGCACTGCAAACGTTCTGCAAAAGGCAAGACCTCATCATACTTTCCCAGTTGCAAGAGGAGTCTGACGACAAGGAGGCAGGCCCGAACTTCCAAAGCAGTGTTTCCCACAGCAATGGCTTCCCTCAGGATGTACACCACTACCTCTAGCTCAATGTTTGAGCTGAAGCAGTGTCCAGGCAGACAGGTCAGGAGGGCCACTCCTTTCTCAATCATAGACAAGAACTTTTGCTTCATCTTCTGTTTCAAGTAAATGGCAGCAAGGTTTGTATGCAATGAGGTGAGGAGGGGCAGGTCTTCAAACCCATGGTCCATTGTGCTCAAGGCTTCCTCAAAATAAACTCGAGCTTGGGAGAACTTGGCCCTTTTGACACAAAGCCGACCCAAGAGAAAGCATATCCGGATGTGAGCCCAATCAAGGTGACCCCTCTTGGCCCAGTTCCTGGATGTCTCCAGGTATAAGACTAACTCTTCCTCATTGGAGAAGCCATAGAAGGTGGAACTGAGGAAGGAAAAAGAGAGGTCATACAGACTTTGGAAATGGGCCACATAGCTGCCTTGATTGAGGAAAGTCAGTATAGGGTCAAACACATCAGAGTCTTCCATGTGGCCAGCATTCAAGTCAATAAAGAACTTGGGGTCATCAAGGTCATCTAGTTCTGGCAGAAATAAGTGTTCCAGGGTGGAAGGTGAGGATTCACCCACTGGACTGGACTGTTCGGAATCACTAGGAGTAGACAAGCTATTACTAGACTGCTTCCCCCAACCCTCGAACATCCAGCCATCTTTAAGTTCCTCTACAACTGCATCTGAAAGAGACAGACAAGACAAAAGGATATGCTTCTCCTCAGGGTGATACATTCCAGAAACACAAATAGTGTCCCATTTTCCCCTTTATACATACTCACCTGATGGTGTCCGTGGGTACATGGCCACAGGTTCGAAGCCATCTATGGGACAAAGAGAAATGGGGGAAACATGCACAAGGAGCCCAGGAGAAACTAGAAGGGCATATCTCAAATCTTGCATAACCAACAAGAGCTTCTGGTGACTCAACCACATGACACCACACCATAGGAACAGGTGTTCAACTTAAATGTGGGCAAGGACACACCTCAGAAAGATCTCAGAACCTCAAGAAAGTACAGCAACCACTTATAGGAAGTGAGAATATGCTATCAGTTCTGAATATGAGCAACTGCTTCCCTTTTTCAAAATGAAAAGACCACCTCAATCTGGATCTGAATTTTGATATAAGAAATATCTTTTGATTCATTTGAATTGTTTGATCAGCCCTCTTAAATGCAGAAATTCCCAATGACATCTGGCCTTATTGATAAGTCTCATTACAGGCACACAAAGAATGCACACAATTTTTTCTAGCCTTAATAAGAAAATCCACATCTCAACAAACTGAAATATGTCCCTGAAAAATGGACAATTGCTATGAGACTTACACATTTTGGGATGTTTTGCAAAAAAATATAAATTGAGCAAAAAGCAATCTTTTTGCACTAAAAGCAAATTTTTGTACAGAAAACTAAGTATTTTTCAAAACACTGGTTTTGCTCAAAAATCTATTTGTGCAACGGAAATGTTTGCAAATATGTCCCAAAATACAAATGCACAAAAACTCTCAGAAATTTTCCCAGCAGGAAAATAGCTTTTAAAAAATTCTTCATCTTTGCATGTGAGAACTAAATAAGCAAAGATTTACCTCCCTACTCTATTGTATCTCGCCTCACTATTAAGACTGTACTAGTAAAATGCTACTACATGTGCAAGTCTTCAATTTGACTTATTATACATCTACGTTTCCCGTTCAACTGTGTTTGGTGATACTGAACTTGAACAGAATGAACATACAGGTAGAAAAAGAAAACTTGAGAATGATCAGAGCAGTGAGACATCAGAACAGGGATCATTCAGTTTTTATACGTCCTTCCCTTGCAGGTCATCTCTGTCATCAAAGCTTCTGTCACCACTGTGAGAATCCCAGCGATTCTCCTGGGAAACATAGTGTGCAGAGCCTTGCTTACCAGAAGAACCACACTCACAGTAGGCTATTGGGAGTCTGAATCTGTTGAGAAACAAGGCACATGCTCCTCACACACCATGTTTGCATGCAAATCTGGAAGCACATCAGCAGCAGTAGCAGGCTTGCAGAAGAAGCAGGAAAACGTTGCCTCCAAAAGGTTCTTGGGGTGGTAGGAATACAACTCCACAAGAGTCCCCAGAGGTTGCCCACGCCTGTACTAGAAGCAAGCATGTGTCCATGGGCAAGCTGTGACACCACCACCAAACCTGTGACAACTCACAACAACCAGGTGGTCAAGGGCAAATCTCAAAGCACAAGCCCCACATTACATCAGGGTTCAGCCTGGCCGCTTCTTTACCCTCTGTTCCTCCCACCTAAATTCCTATAAGGTTCCCTTAATTCCTTTTTCTGAACCAAGGATATACTTTAACCTAAATGTGTGAATAGTGTGTTATGGTCACTTGCCTTTAATAAATTGCCTTTAATTAACAATAAAGATGTGACCAGTGGGGTGCCACAGGGTTCTGTCCTGGGCCCAGTGCTATTCAACATCTTTATCAATGACTTGGATGAGGGAATTAGGGGCATACTTATCAAATTTGCAGATGACACCAAATTAGGAGGAGCAGCTAACACCCTAGAGGATAGGACCAAAATTCAAAATGACCTGGATAGACTGGAGAGCTGGGCCAAAGCTAACAAAATGAAATTCAGTATGGAGAAATGTAAGGTACTGCACTTAGGGCAGAAAAATGAAATGCATATAGGATGGGAGAGACCTGGCTGAACGAGACTATGTGCGAAAGGGATCTAGGAGTCCTAGTAGACCACAAGTTGAACATGAGTCAATAGTTGTGATGCGGCAGCTAAAAAGGCCTATGCGATTTTGGGCTGTATCAATAGAAGTATAGTGTCTAGATCAAGGGAAGTAATAGTGCCACTCTATTCTGCCTTGGTCAGACCTCACCTAGAATACTGTGTCCAGTTCTGGGCACCACAATTCAAAAAGGATATTGACAAATTGGAGCATGTCCAGAGAAGGGCAACTAAAATGGTGAAAGGTCTGGAAATGATGCCTTATGAGGAGAGACTTAGGAAGCTGGGTATGTTTAGCCTGGAAAAAAGATGGTTAAGAGGCGATATGATAGCCCTGTTTAAGTATTTGAAGGGATGTCACGTTGAGGATGAAGCAGGCTTGTTTTCTGCTGCTCCAGAGACTGGAACACGGAGCAATGGATGCAAGCTCCAGGAACAGAGATTCCACCTCAACATTAGGAGGAACGTTTTGACAGTAAGAGCTGTTTGACAGTGGAACACCCTCCCTCGGAGTGTGGTGGGGTCTCCTTCCTTGGAGGTCTTTAAACAGAGGCTAGGATGGCCATCTTTGGGGATGGTTTGATCGTGATTTCCTGCATGGCAGGGGGTTGGACTGGATGGCCCTCGTGGTCTCTTCCAACTCTACAATTCTATGATTCTATGATCTATATTCTGTAGGAATGAGCCAGAGTCTGTATTTGTTGTATTAACAACAAAAGATAACTTTATTAAAGAGAATAAATATACATCAGGGTGGAATCTTTTGTTGTAACCAGTACTCATATCTTTATAAAGTCATTCCTTATTTCCCAGCCTCATTTGCTCTTTGTCCACTCACTCCTCTGGTCCCGATTAGTAACCTCTGCACACCGTTTTACTTCATCTAAGCCTCTCATACAGCACACGCATATGGAGCCTCTCCCTCCAGCCAACTCATCAACTCCCCTCCACTCAAAATTCAGAACTTAACTGACTCTCTCCAACTGTCAAGCAATCTTCAAAAATTCCAAAGCCCCTCTCCTTTCAGTTTCCTGCCATAGGATTGGCTACTGGAACACACTACAGGAGAGTGAGGAGGTGGGTGCTTTAGACCCAATCTCCCCGCTCTCACTGGGCTTGCCTCTGTTTGGAGTGGAGAGCCAAGCCCAGGGAGAGCAGGGAGATCGGGTCTAAAGCACCCACCTCCCTGCTCTCTCGGGGCTTGGCTCTCCAGTCCAAATGAAGGTAAGCCCCAGGAGGGCAGGGAGGTGGGCACCTTGGCTCCCCACTCCAAACAGAACCAAGCCCCTGAGGTGGATGGAGTTCCCTCCCGGGGAGGAGGAGGAGAAGGAGGAGAAACTGCAAATATTCAAAACTGTGAAAGTCAAAGCCATGAATGTGGAGGGAGGACTGTACTTCCATACGCTCATCCAGCCAGCCATCACACAAGGTACTCACCAAGCCTGTACACGGAGGTAATGTCTGTCTGTGCCCATTCATGGAGAAGGTTACTGTAATGTATCTCACTGCCATTGCATGGAACCTGCAAGAAGGTGCTGACTTCTTCTTCACTGAAAAACACCGGGCTCTTTCTCCTGTGTTGGTGATTGAAACACAGGTAAAAGCCAGTCAGTGCTTCAGATATGTAATCTTGTCATACTCTGTCTAGTTATTTCTTGATAGAAACTGGAAGTAGAGAACCACTGAATGCTAACAATGAAGTGTTACACGTAATGAAATTGTCCATGATAATTCCAGTTCAGACAGCAAAAGTACATTTCATAAAACTAACAAGAGGTCTCTCTTCTGACAGCAGAAGGAACAAAATTCCTGTATGCTGAAAAACAACTAAAGGAGAAGGTATATCATGGACAGCAGCATTAGAATGTTAGACCAAGACTGGGTGGAAACGCCAAGTTCAAATTCCCCACACATCTACAAAGGTCAGTGCTTGATCTGAGGCCTATTACTATCTCTCAGTCCAAACAACACAGGGTTGTTGTGAAGATAACACAGGGAAGAGGCAATACATATGGTAAATGGAATTCCTTGGAGGTTGGCAGGATAAAATATATATAATAAACCATGTACTCAGCACTGATACAAAAGAGGGGGGCATTTAAAGCTACTTGGGCAATTGACAGCATGACTCCAATATGGCCTCTTCTGTGAACAAAAGTCCATCCTTCTTCCTGATATTCCAGGAAGTGAAGTTGCTAAAGGCCATGGCTAAAATACTAGCAATAGAAAACTGGGACAAATGGAAAAACATACACTAGAGCTCATTCGAACACCTTCTCTGGGACAATAAAACCGTAATTCTGCATTGCTACTTCATCAGCAAAACATCATCTAGATACCATAATTTTTTATTTATTGTGCTTTATTATACGTTAATCACCTTATCAATCAAGATGACTATGAAAAAAAATACATTAAAGGCCTTTTTTGCAGCAGAAAGAGAGCATGCATAGTATGATCCTATGCATGTTTACACACATTTACTATGCGCTTTACATCCCACAATGTCCAGTCATGCATACTCCCAAAGAAATGCATTTAGGATTATAATTTTACAACACAGTACTATATATGTCCCACTGAATATAATGGGGCTAACTCAATCAGTACAAGATTGCAACCTCTCAGTTTCAATTATTTAGGCTACAATTCTACACTCGCCTGGAGGTAAGTCTCGCTCAATGCGACAAGTTTATTTCTGAGTTGGCATATCTAGGATTATACTGCAAAGAAGAAGGATCAGTAGTTGTGCCACTCACCACCCATTTAAATTGCAGGGAAAATATAATTCCAAGAAGAAGAAAAATCTTTCAAACTTTTCCATGTATGTATGAGTATTCAAGTTGCTTCATGACTTATGGCAACCCCATGAATTTCATAGGGTTTTCTATGAAAACTCAGAGGTGGTTTTGATAGTTCCTTCCTCTGAAATATTTCCCATAGCACCTGGTATTTGTTGGAAGTCTCCCATCCTAGTACTAACCAGAGCTCAACCTGCTTAGTTTCCAAAATCAGACAGGATCTGGTGCCTTTAGGGTATTTAGCAAGGCTGAAATCTTGAAGGAGACAACAGTGACATCTTGCGGACAAAATTTCACTCATACCTCTCTACATACATTTTCACAAAGAAGGCACAACTAAGACCACTTCCCACCACAAATATAAACCTGCCTTGGCTGGCATATGTATTTAATTTATCTTTGCATCAATCTTTTGTATTATCACTTTTCTCATGTCACACAAAATAGAATCACAATAGCTATACCTGGAAAGCTTCTAGACAGCCTAACAGAAAAGAATGGTTAGAATGAAGAGAGACTTAAGTAAAAAAAGTAACAACCTGTAACTACAGTCAAACAGCTGAGGATAAATTCTGTCCTTCTTGGAGTTTGGTCTCCCATTAGGGATGTGAAGAATATTCACAAAGTTTTCTAATTCAGAGCAAGAAACTATCAGAAACCACAACAGTTTTCACCTTAAATGTGAGAATGAGAGAAGGAGAGCTTTGATTTCCAGTCCAGTTTAGGTAATTTGTACAAAAATGTCTCTGTGCAATTTTTTTCTATTTGTCAAAGGTTCATCGAATCCATCCTCCTGAGTGAAGAAATCTACAGTTAAAGCACTCCTGAGAAATGGCCATTCAATCTCCCTTTTTAAAACTCCAATGAAGGAAAGTCTGTCACTTTTTGAGGTAGTCTATAATGCTGTCAAGAAGCCAGAGTGGCATAGAGGTTTGAGTGTTGGACTACAACCCTGGAGACCAGGTTTCAAATCACACACTCTCAGTCCTCAGAAAACCTTGTGATAGGGTCGCTGTAAGTCAAAAATGACTTAAAGGTACACAATAACAACAATAATGCTGTCAAACAGGAAGTTCTTCCTAAGGTTTAGTCAGAATTTTGATTCTTCTAATTTGAATCCATTAGCCTGTTTCCTATTCATTGAAGCAGCAGAAAATGACAGACTACAGATATTTGAAGATGGCTATCATATCATGTCTCAGTCCTCTCTTGACTAGGCTAGACATACTCAGTTCCCTCAACTATTCCTCATAGTACTTAGTTTCCACAACTTTTACTATTTTAGTCACCCTTCCCTGGACATGTTCCAGTTTGTTAATATCCTTCTTGAACTGTGGTGCCCATAACAGGACACAGTATTTCACGTGAGGTCTGACCAAAGCAAAATAGAGTGAATAATTTCCCTTGATCTGGACACTACATTCCTATTGAAACAACTTAGTATTGCATTAGCTTTTTTGCTATTGCATAACACTGTTGACTCACGTTTAGCTTTGGTCTACCCTAAATCCTTTCCACTGGTGCTGTAATCAAAGCCAGATGTCACCCACCTTATATTTTTGCATCTGATTTTTCCTGACCAAATTTTGATTTCAGGGCAAGAGAATTAGCTGTACCAGCATATCTTGATGATTTCAAGTGACCTCAAAGCAACCTAAGACAGATATTAACTGTGATGATTTTATCTGAAAACCTGTTTTCTTATTATCTCAAATGATATTATTTGTGATTTTTAAACATGATAAACTCCATCTTAATTTTAACAAGAAGGAAACTTTAAAAAACAACAATATTGAAGTATATAGTCCTAGACTTATTTTCTGAGAAGCCCCATTGAATTCAGTGGGAATAGGTGTGCCTAGGATTGCACTTAAATGCTTGCATCCATGTATCATATAGCTTTGGAAGCAGGGAAAACTGACACTGAGGAGCAGCAGAGTAAGGCAGAAGTTCTTTCTGTTTACTAGGAAGGAAGGAGACCTAGTCCCCCACAAGGGTGGGAGTAAGAGCTCTACTATAATGCCACCTCTTCCTCTAAAAAGTTTCCAGTGCAGCTCTGAGCAGCCACAGGCCAGTTACATGGGAGTCAGCTGAGACCACAAAGAAAAACCAATGAAAATGAAATCTCCCACAAGAAAAGAAACCAAGCCCAGGTTTTAAATTGAGGACAGGGAAACAAGATGCAAAAACTGGGGTGGGAGAATGAAAATGTGACTGATTAGGCTACAAAGTGAATAGCTATTCAATGTGCATTGCTCAGGATCCTCAGTTTCTTCAAGGACTTCATTTCTTTCACTGATATTCACTGATAGGAATGGATTGCTAAATTACTTTGTGGCTGGGAAGGAGGAGGAAATACTAGGCTATCTCAGTTCAACAAATAAAATCAAGTCAGAATAAATCCTTCCTACATTATTATGTTTATAATATGTCTTGAGATACTTCCTTAAACCAAACAAAAAAGAAGCAGAACCTTTTTCCTACCTCCTACTCACATTCCCATAACCATCATACAAACACCAACAACCCCCCAAGCCCCCCCACAAACCAAAAATTGGATTTCTACATGCCATGAATACCAACACTGCCTTGATCTCAATCTACATACTTCCCTATCCCATCTTGCATAGGTACATCACACTTACATTGGATCATAAGTCTCAGGATTCACAAATTTGCTTTGGACAAAGCCTATTGTCCCACTGGATGTGGATTTTCCTATAAACCACTGAAGGCCTGGAATGAGAAAGCCAATGACCTCTATGATGTCTCCTTTGTAGAAGCTCAGCTCATCCCATCCTCTCCCTCTGTGATCCTCTGTGGCTGTGCACCTCCCTTGGCCTGAAAAAGCAAAATAAGATAACCCTCACTTCAAAACCCTGAACAACTGAACCATTCTTTGCTAGAAGCACAGTGGCTAGTGACAGAGAAGGGCATGCTTATGATCTGAGTATGAAAACAAGGTCCCTTTGTGTCACATAACATTTTATTTTGTTTTGGGGCTTCACCTGAAACCATAACTATCTTTCTTAATACCAAGCAGCTGGCTGCTCCCCAGACAACTGAGGTTTCTGAGAGGAGCAAGAAGGCACCTGTTTCAGTTTTCATGGTCAAAATAGCATGGGTGGTGAAATGAATTATTCCCCCTCAAAAAGAAAAACAAAAAAAACCTCTGAGAAGTTTCTCCCTTTACTGTGCTTGTTTGCTACTGCTACGCTCTCTTTTCTGCTGTTTTGGCATTGTTTCTTCCCTTAGTCTGCTTTCTTCATAGTATAGCCCCAGTCAATTGGGAATTACATGGTAAATGTGATGATGTCATGACACTATTTCGCCAATCAGATTTCAATATATGTTGAGGTCACTGAAAGCAAATGTAGCCAATTCCAAGTGACAATACATGCATGGATCAAATGGTTTGCTGACGATAGCCAATCAGATTTCAATATATGCAGATGTCACTGAAAGCAAATGAAGCTAATTCTGAGTGACAATACCTGCACAGAACAAATGGATTGCTAAAGCCAATCAAAACCTCATAGAAAAAGAAGCCAATTCAAGGCAATATTTACTGATCAGGTGAGCATTCATCACTTCTAAAGTAATTCTTGAAATATTATTGACCCCCACTTCCCCCCTGTAGTTCTGTCCTAGTAACAAGCAATAAAACAGCAGGGGTTAATGTTGCCATTAGTTCCAGATATTTCAAATATATACCATGGGAAATAAGTGTCCATATCAGCAGATATTTGGGGATTTTTTTCTCAATATCTTTATATATTTTAAGAATCATTGGTTTTCTTAAAACCAGAGGAGGTAAATGTGTGCTTTTCCTGAAGGTTCAAATTTTAGTTTAAACTACACCAAAAAAGATGCAGGTTCCATATTATGCAACTCCAAGGCATTCTACAAAACCCATTTCCTTTTTCAAGAACACACACAAAACATTTAAATTCCATATTGCGCAACTCCACATTGTACAACATATACAACTTCTACAAAGTCCATTCCCCTTTTCAACACTAACAAAACTGGGGCAGGCAATCTTTTTTCCCCTATGAGTGACGTGGTAATGGGCACTGGTTTAGGGTTGGGGTGGCCAACTGTGCAGGGACCAGTATTCCATCCCACCCACTCCCCCAGAGGTTGTAGCCCCCAGAGCGGCACCAAAATACCTTGTTTCCCTCTCCTTCAAATACCTTGTTTCTCCTTCAAAATGTTGACCAGAGATGACATGGAGAGAAAAGAAGGTATTTGAGAGGTGTTGGGGATTTTGAGGAGCCCTCAATTTGCCAATGCTTTTCACCCAAAAATTGTGCTGATTTTTTTAATTGATGGATTTTAGGAGGGTTGGAGGGGCTTCAGGAGGTGCAAAAGTAGGGTCCAGGGGTCATGTGTGGCCTAATCACTAAATTTCCCCACCTTCCCCCTCAGCATCTGCCCCCACCCAAAACTAACTAACTCCCTCTAACTCCCTCCCTCCCTTCCCCCCCTCTCTCTCACACACACCTTCCCTCCCTCCCTCCACATCTTAGCACACATGAACAGGAACATTTAAATCTCTTCTCCTTGTGCATTGAGATGAACCATGCAATTGTGTATTTCAAAGGCTGTCCCTGTTGAAATACAAAAGGCCAGTGTTTGGTATGCTGGGAAGCATGCACTCTTTATTGGGATGAAGACATACAGAAATGAGTTTCCCTAAGGAACATCCTCACCATCGCTGGCAGTGAGGAATGCAGCAGGGGGCAATTTGGGCATCTGTCCCACTCAGTTCACAGGGAAGGTCTATGAGGGCCATCTGCATTCCATGGACAGTGGGTTGTCCATACATGAAATGAAGACAAGAGGCACCCTCTGGATTTGCCTTTGTCTTAAGAAAGCTGAGCTTGAGTTCCCACCACCACTACCAGCCCCCCCTCCAATGAAACTGCACTCACCAATCTGTAAAAAATCAGCTCCACTGATTTGGTTGGAGATTCCACAGGTCATTGGGTATTTCTTCAGAAACCACCTGCAAGGATGAACAGTGGTGAAACACCTCATTTTTTCAGAGAACATCTTGCTTGGAGTCCATTGTTGGAGGAAAGCAGGTACTTAGGGGTATTCAGTGCTGCCAAGGTTTCATGCCACAGCTTTTAAAACTTACACATAGAATCCATGGCCACAAGGTGTGTGAAAAGGTTGAATTAGCCCAAATGCCTTTTTAAAAAAACAAAACAAAAAAAAACAACAAAAAACAAATCCCGATAATGGAGATAAACCAAAGGATGGACATAAATATCATATCCACCTTAAAAGCTTCCCAGCAACATTTGGCTTGCCACTATTTGAAGCCAGGACCCTTTCACTACACAACTATTGCACCATGAGAGTCCATTTTAACTGCCATGGCTGCATCCTATGGAAACCTAGGATTTGAAGTTTGGTAAACTCTCTCTAGAACTCTCTGGCTAAGAATCCTATATACCCCTTCCTGTACTGCAAATCCCAGGATTCCATAGGATTCTGTAGGATGTTACCGTAGCAATTAAAGTGGAATCACAAGTGCTATAATTGTGTAGTGTGAAAGGGCCCTTGGTCTCAGACTATATTTAAGTACTAGAGAGTATGCCTTTCATGCAAAGGGTCCCAAACAAGTTTCTAAAACAAATTTACAATAAAACAATATTTACTATTCCAAAAGGGATAAAAATATCAGAGAGAAGAAAGGCACCTTGTTTTTATTCTCTGAGTAGGAGTGAACCTCACATATTGCCATGATGGCTCAATACATCAGTCCGACCTAGACAATAACAAAGCCAGCCTACTTACTGGTAAAAAGGGTGGGCCAATGGCTCTATGGCAGTAATAGGGACCAGGCCTTTCTGATCAGTCAACAGAGATGTCCCTTCCCATTTTGTTTCATGACCAACATCTTTCACGTGGACTAGCTCGTTTTTGTACAGCTTCAGATCCTCCTCTTCTTCCTCTACCAGGACACTGAATGCTGCCCTGGCAAAGAAGTTTCCTGTGCAGTAAAAAATGAAGAGGAGGGGAGAAAGAACAGTCATGGTCCTTAATCCTGCCAACAACACAGGAGCATGTCCTTCTGACATTCCCTAACTAGGTGCCCTCAGTTGTTCTTGACCACATTTCCCATATCCTGGTCACTGCCCATGCTGGCTGAGCTGATGGTAGCAATAGTCCAAAAGATAAAGGACACCAAATGTCAGGGTGCTGGCACCCTCTAGGAGTGTACCTCTTGATATTGTTGGACTTCAACTTGTAAAACTGCTCACCATAAGTTAGGCTAGCTAGCACTGAAAGGAGCTCCAGCCCAAAAACATATTCAGGCCCAAAAGTTGCCCATCCCTGATCAATGAACCTCCTTGTACTCAGAAATATTCCTGGGATGAAGTCCTGCTCTGTGTGCTGTCACTTTTGAAGGCTAGTCACTGGAAGGAGGATTTCTTTTGTCATGTGCTACACTGACAGACTTTCCTCACCCCCAAGAGGCTTGCTTGGTCCAGTTTTTGATATTTCTTCCATAAAGACCATGAATACTTGACACTTGGAAAATGTCTGATATGGTTCAATACCATTTTGAATTGATATCATTTATGGTTTATGGTTATTTATGGTTATTCTTGATAACTATATTATTGGATATTAGTTTTGTTATGCTGGTTTGAACCCTGCCTTGAGTCTATGTTTTAGAAAAAGGTGCATAATCGAAATACTTGGCAAGGAAATACCTCCTGCATGGTGGGAGAAGGAGAATGAGAAGCTCAGCCAGCTCAGAATCATCCCCGTCTTATGAAATCACTACTTGGGAGGGTTGTTTGGGGAACTATCTGAACCAGAGAGCCATTTCAGTCAGAAGGACCCCAAGTGCTCCTTGACCTAATAATTGCTTCAGAGTAGAAAGGAAGATTCAGATTCATTTTTCTGAATCTGATACTGCTGTGGGGTAGAAGCTAAGCCTCCATATATTTGGTTGAAGGAAGTAAACTACACATAACTGAAACTCTTCCTCCCCATACTTCTAGCTCTGAGTTAGTAATTGTGTACTTCCCTCTGCTACAGGGAAGAATCCCTGCTGGCAAAAAAAGAAAAAGTGTGCACATGCAACCCATTGCCAAGAGTGGGAACAAACACAGTCCCACTCCAAAATCTATTAATTTGTTACATCTCCCCCTCTCCCCACTGCAGAAATCTACTCTCTCTCCTCTTCCTCTTCTTTACTTCTTCTCCCCTTCCTTACTTGAAAGCCATTATATAGATATGTAACATGGAGGGTCATCTTTCTGAAGTGCTATAGTTATAGTGGGGTGCCACAGGGTTCTGTCCTGGGCCCAGTGCTATTCAACATCTTTATCAATGACTTGGATGAGGGAATTAGGGGCATACTTATCAAATTTGCAGGTGACACCAAATTAGGAGGAGTAGCCAATACCCTAGAGGACAGGATCAAAATTCAAAATGACCTGGATAGACTGGAGAGCTGGGCCAAAGCTAACAAAATGAAATTCAATACGGAGAAGTGTAAGGTACTTCACTCAGGGCGAAAAAAATGAAATGCATCGATATAGGATGGGGGAGACCTGGCTGAATGAGACTACATGCGAAAGGGATCTAGGAGTCCTAGTAGACCACAAGTTGAACATGAGCCAACAGTGTGATGCGGCAGCTAAAAAGGCCAATGCGATTTTGGGCTGTATCAATAGAAGTATAGTGTCTAGATCAAGGGAAGTAATAGTGCCACTCTATTCTGCCTTGGTCAGGCCTCACCTAGAATACTGTGTCCAGTTCTGGGCACCACAATTCAAAAAGGATATTGACAAACTGGAGCGTGTCCAGAGGAGGGCGACAAAAATGGTGAAAGTTCTGGAAACCATGCCTTATGAGGAAAGACTTAGGGAGCTGGGTATGTTTAGCCTGGAAAAAAGACGGTTAAGGAGCGGTATGATAGCCCTGTTTAAGTATTTGAAGGGGTGTCATATTGAGGATTGAGCAAGCTTGTTTTCTGCTGCTCCAGAGACTGGAACACGGAGCAATGGATGCAAGCTCCAGGAACAGAGATTCCACCTCAACATTAGGAGGAACTTTTTGACAGTCAAAGCAGTTTGGCAGTGGAACACACTCCCTCGGAGCGTGGTGGGGTCTCCTTCCTTGGAGGTCTTTAAACAGAGGCTGGATGGCCATCTGTCGGGGATGCTTTGATCGTGATTTCCTGCGTGGCAGGGGGTTGGACTGGATGGCCCTCGTGGTCTCTTCCAACTCTGCAATTTTATGATTCTATGATTCTATGTATACCTCTATGGTAGGAGGTGGATTAGAGGGTGTTTGCAACCCTTTCCAACTCGATGAACATCACTACCACATCAAATGGCTCAACAACCTATTTACTAAAGAGATATCTGGGGAGGAGGCTAGGCTCATGCTTCTCACCTTCCTGGAGCAAAAGACCCAGGTACATGGTGGTCATGTGGTCTTCATCTACAGTCACAGTGATCTCAGTGTCCTCCACCAGAGCACAGTTCAGCCAGTAATCTGGGGTGAAGAGAAGATGCTCCAAGCAGCAGCCCACATAGCCTAATTCACCACACCAAAGGAAGAGGGCAAACGGATAATGTGGTCCTCACATACACATTGATCTGAAATAAACATCTGAACCACAATGTCAGCCATTCTAAAAGGCCACATCACATACACTTAGGTGATACTGGATGCTGTTTATTTCTCAGAAGAAAATATTCCAAAGTGGATAGCAATAAAACCAACATAAATACAATAAAATCATGCACTCCAAAGCAAGTTAACATTTTTTAAAAGTCCTGTGACTGATCCAATTAATCAACTAATCAAGAAATGAATTACACATTCAGCCTCATAGATATGTTTGACAGGACTCATCATCTTGACCCATCTGCCTTTCTCTGTTCAAACTCCATACAGATGAAGTTCCCTGTAATTTAAACTCTGTTCCCCTCTTTACCTTGGAGTGTCTCTTTGGACACAGAAATCCAGGATGTTACTTTGCTCTACTGGCTCTTGGTTTTCACCCTGTTAAACCAAGCCTTCGAAGGAAAACCAGGGAAAGAAACACACAGAAGCTCCATAGCTCTCATATCACACCCCTTCCTTAAAGCATAGCTTATGTTTATTAATTACCTTAATTCTATTCTATTCTATTCATTTTATTTATATTCCATTTTTCTCTGATACGAGGCCCAAAGAAGCTCACAACATAGATTAAAACAAAAGAAAGCTTTTAAAAAACCAATAATAATAATTATAATGATGATGATAATAGAATAGTTTAAAACATTTAAATAAGCTATCTCGTTAAAAAGAACACTAATTTCAAAAAGTTTAAAAGCATTTAAAATATAACAAGAATAAAACACAGCACCACACAGAATAAAAATTCCTCAGCAGCAACAAACAAGCCAAAAGCCTATCTAAATAAAAAGGTCTGCTAGGAGGCAGAATGAGAACTGAGAGGGGACCACGGGAGGGGAGGGCATATTTTTTACTCCCCCTTCCCCTGCTATCACCATCCTTCTGCTGCCCTGCTGGAATTCCAGTCACCCCTCAGTTTGATAAGACCTACCAAGAGCTAGGTATGTGGAAAACTTCCAGAGTTCTTCTACAGTCCTGAAAGAGAGTAGAAAGCGGTTTTCCTGTGCCTGGATGCACACCAACCTGGCTGACAGCTCCTGTGAAATAAAGAAAATATGATAAGTTCCAGGTGTTCAGCAGAGAAATCCTGAAACAATACTTTTCTTGGCACATTAAGTTATGAATGTTTATCATGTGTCATAATCTTGTTTTTCTTGATTCCTGGTATTTGGAACATGGATTTTAGACCATGGGTCTATGCTCAACATCAGGTCTACAGCAGGGACAATGCAAGCTACTCTAGCGCTACCTAATGGAAGATTAACAATTCATTCCCAGATGTGGGGCTGGCTACAAGATATTGCAGTGTGGAGTACTCTTGTTTGATATACCAACCAAACCTTTTTTCCAAAATACTTTATTCCATTCCCTAAAAAGGAGGAAGGGAGGGGAGAAAAGAAAAGAATGTGGCTGCACCTTTAAGACTAACTGGTTTTTATTTTAACATGAGCTATCATTCATATAAGCTTACTTCTTCAAACTCCCTTCATCCTAATGGTCCATTCCTCCCCACCCCTATGTCTGGGGCATTCAGCATTCTGTACTGCTAAGCATGCTCAGTCATCACTGGGCTGTTTTTGGCCCCTTACTTTTTAAAACAATACTCCAAAACTTATAAAGACCTATTGAAAGTAGAAGAAAATAAAAGTAGGCTAAGAACAATAGAAGAACTAAAGGAAAATGGAAAAGAATGCAACTGGTTCCAACATAGACAGATGTTGGAGAGATATAAGATAGATAACAATTTATTGGGAATAGAATATAACCAGACGGATTTAGACAAAATGGTGATAGATCAGGAAGCACTGAAAATCTCAAAAATATATAAGGTATTATTGAATTTGGAATTAGAGTCAGAAACTACTAAGGAGTATATGGTTAAGTGGGCACAGAACATTGGGTATAATATACTTTTAGAAGATTGGGAAAGATTGTGGAAAAGAAATATTAAATTTACGCCATGTATGGAACTGAAGGAGAACTGCTTTAAGGTAATGTTTTGTTGGTATATGACACCACAAAGATTAGCTAAAATTTACAAAAATAATGAATCCAAATGCTGGAAATGTGGGAGAGAAGTAGGATCTTTCTACCATATATGGTGGTCTTGTAGCATTGTAAAAAAGTTCTGGATAAACATTTATAACTGGATTAAGAAAATACTAAAAATAGAATTTAGATTTAAACCAGAGATATTCTTACTAAACTTAGTTGATAATGAAATTCCAAAGGAACACAGAAAATTAATGCTTTTTATGACCACCTCAGCTAGAATTGTTCTAGCCAGATACTGGAAACAAAAAGGGTTACCAGATATAGAGGAATGGATTTTGAAACTAGAAGAAATTGTGAGAATGGAGAAACTCACCTCGTGGATTAGATAGAAAACTACGAATAGATTTAGGAAGGACTTGGAGAAATGGATAGACTTTTTGAGGTCAGAATGGTGTGATTGTGCAGCTATCTGGTTCATGGATTAAATGAAGCTAAATGTATAAGGTATAATAATTAAACTCAGTAGTAGGAGATTAGAATAGAAGATGGATTAATAGAATACAGGGTTCAAGTAAATGAAATTAGAAATTCAATTAACTCTGTATGTACATAGATACTGTGTAGAAACAATTAGCCGGGGTAAGTGAACTCAGGTTCATGTATTAAAGAAAGGTTATATGAGCGGTAGTAGCAAGTTCTTGATCCAGAATGGTAAGGAAGTAAGTAGATGTTTTTTATAGATTTATGTATTCATTTTTTTTACTTTATTTATTTATTTATTTATTTATACCCCGCTCTTCAGCCACAAGGCTATCAGAGCAGCTTACACATTGTTTTTAAGCAATAGCTATTTACACATCTACACTGCGTTAAGCAGTTTCCAATGTGTGTTAGCTAATTGCCCCCCACAAGCTGGGTACTCATTTTTCCGACCTACGAAAGGATGGAAGGCTGAGTGAACCTTGTTAAATGTATTGTAATACTTGTGAGTGTTATTTTATTTTTCTGTGTTTGTATTGTATTGTTTGCATTGTATTTTTATGGTGCTGTATTTTGTCTTATGTTTTCCTTTTGTCGTGTTATAAAATTTTAATAAAGAAAATAATTAAAAAAAAACAATACTCCAGGATTTTCCCAAGCCAACTGATACCTCCTTTTCATTTGTGAGATGTGGCCAGGCTCCATGAATCACTTGGGGAATGACTTTACTATTAGTATATAAGAAGATGATACTCATTTTGTGGTGTAATGAACTAAGGAATCCCTTAGGCAAAATCTCCACAGCCAAGAACATAACTGGATGATTTTGGACCAGTCACTATCTCTTAGCCTAACCTACCTGACAGTGCTATTGTGAGGATAAAATGGTGGGGCGGGGGAGGGGGAGAGAAGTGAATTACAGTATATATGCTGTCTTGCGCTCCACATGAGGGAAGAGTAGGCTAAAAAAAAAAGTAAACATATATGTAAACAGTTTCTCCTATAGGTCATGGCTTTTGGTGGCAGCTCTAACCTCTGCATCTCACTGCACTCACACTGGTACCTAATATACTGATAGGAATTACAACAGTAATGAAAAGCGGTGACAACATATCTGACTGGTTTATGTAGCCATGTCAAAGAATGCCAATAGGGCCACAGTTCAGTGACAGAGCACATGCTATGCATACGTAATTACAATCACAAAGGACTAGGTTCAGTCCTTGATTACTCTAATTTAAAAAAAATATCAGGCTTGAGAACTATCTCTGCTCCACATATTCAAAAACTGTTGCTGGTCAAAGTAGATGTCACTGAACAAGAAGGACCAGTGTTCTGACTGGGTGTAAAGCATGCTTTCTTATGCACATATGCACATTTGTTATAGTGATACTGAGTGCTTCAGAAAATAAATAATAGTGATAATAGCTTTACCTTGAAAAGAGCACAGACATCTTTATCGTCATTTTCCAGGGCCCACAGCTTCTTTCTTGCTGCTTCCTGTAGCTGGGGATTGACGCCCTGTCCAGAGCAACTCTTGACAGTAAATGAGAGGGAGATCTCTTCAAAATTCAAAAAGGAAAGAGAAACGGGCAATTAAAGGAGAGGGCATGCCATATCTAGAGCAGGGATACACAACCCTTCCAGTTTCAAGGGACACAGCCAGCCTCAGCTGGGGAAATGGAGGGGTGTTCACACAGAAGTAGATGAAATCAAATAGTATGGTGACTTAGGACTGCTGGATGGGGTTCACCCTACCCCATTCCAGGGATCCTGCTTAAAATGGGTGGGCTGGGGAAGAAGCCTGTTAAAGCCTCATGCTTCCAGTGACCCCTGTTGCGATCATTCTTCCCCAAACTGCCATTAAAGGTGGAAAAGCAGTGGTCCCAGTTGGCAGTGAAGCAGAACTTCAGAAGCATAGGAGAAGCATGTGATCAAGGAGACCACAGATAAGGTCCATGGGTCATGAATTGCAGCATCCTGATTTAGAACGATCATTTTCCACTTTCTTCCTTCTGCATTGACTTGCCCTCATTCAGTGTAATTATGAGATTTAGGAGATTTTCAAATGGAGAAAGTAATCCCCGGGGAGATCGGGACAGAAACAGGGCTGTTCCGGTTGCAGCACCCCGTTTCGCACACCCCCTTCCTTCTCCCAATCTCCCATCATCCTCCCTCTGTGCTGCTTCCATTTCCCTCCTGCTATGTTCTGCAATTTTTTACTAATGAAGAACTTTCATTAGTAAAACATAGCGGGAGGGAAATGGAAGCAGCACGGAGGGAGGATGACAGGAGATCGGAAGAAGGAAGGGGGTGTGCGAAATGGAGCTCTGCTACCGGAGCAGCCCCATTTCTCTCCCGATCTCCCTGGGGATTACTTTCTCTGTGTGGAAAATCTCCTTAGTGAGGATTATGAAGATGGTGGCTCTAAAATGGTCATCATGTAGGACATTCTATCATATACAAAGGTACGGAATTAAAGTTGAGACTCCTTCAAACTGCTAGATACCATGCATTAGAATGGCTGGTTTATGGTTTTTGTTGGAGACAAGCTTCATGTGTCAAATGGCAGGTATTTGCAGGTAAGAAGTGAGGTAAATGTAGAGTCCCAGCATGAGAATAGCTGGAATGGCTTCAAGATTCTTCTAGGGAAGTTCTCTCTCTGTGCTCACAGTGGGACATCTACCACTTTCAGTGCTTCACTTGTTTCTGAACATTCATGCACAAGGAGTTGAAATATCTTCCATAAGCAGCATAGAAAATAATAAATCATTCCAATTTAAACCACTTGCATGACCTTCCCTCAGATAACAGGCACAAGGAACTGTTTCACAAAATGCTTGCCAGGGCCTAAGAAGAACAAGCCAACTTTAAACAATACAACACATGGAAGGTCTATTCTAATATACACTGTATGGCAAACAGCTCCCTTTGTTACCTCCCCTGAAGTAAACCATAAAGGCACCATAATTTACATGAGGGCTATTCAGAGTTGTGGGGGTTTTTTGTTTGTTTGTTTTTTTACTCCAGCCTCTTGCACTTATTGTGATCAGTTAAAAGAGATGAATATTTAAATCAGCTGCTTCACTCTCAAGGGTCACCAACAGTGATCTCTTTTCATACTTCCAAAAGAATCCTGCTAGCTTTTGATATGTCCCTGCTATGTTCACCACCACTCTGCCAATCAGAAACACTCTTTATAAGGATTTATGCAGCCTTTCCATCACATATTTGCTCAATTTTTGTTGCACCTGACCTACCTTTCTGGCTAAATTCGTAGGACGTCCTCACAAGGGAACTGGTTGTCATTTGAGGGTGCATTTGAGACTGGGAGCCTGTTGTCTTTCTATATCAAGTCACAGGCTTCCCATTAAACCTAAATGGCCTTTACACATAAGCTTCATGTTGGAAAGACATTGAGTGGTAGAGGATAGTGGTATATCCCTTGTTCATTCTTGGTATTTTCTGCATCACCATCTGGGATTATAGACTCTAGAAACTCTATTCTCCTTTGCTCCCTTCCTTTTTCTCATCTTCATATGAATCTTTTATACTGCTGACAACAACACAATGCAAACTACCTGAATGTTCATTATATCTTCTAGGAAAGTGATGCTGAGGACTGGCTTCTTTCTTTCTTAGTTACAAATGTTAAAAATATAAAGCAGCAATTAGACAAAAACTTACCATTTGGAAACCCTTCCCCTACAGCCAGTGACACGGATTCAGTTTCCAGAGTTCCCTCTCCTATCTGTGCAGGCTGACTTCCTGGATCCAATTCCCTGGGATTACCTGAGAAGTCACCATGCAGGCAGAAGGACCACTGTCAACTTTTCTTTTCTTAAGAGAAAGTAGAAGCAAGGGTATAATGGAAGAGGATAGAGGGATACATAAGGAACTGCCAAATACCCATCAGTCCAGGTAGGCAATTGAGCCCAGAGATTCCATACTGGAGGGGCAACAACTCCCCAAAATTTCAAATAGAAGTCTTTCCCAGCATAAGGACTTTGAAGATGGGTATGGGACATAGAACCTTATACATCCAAGCATACCCTGTTGGTAACACTGAGACTATGTCCCTTGTCAAAGCACAGAAGCAATGGCCTGTTCCCTCTCTAGGGCCAGCCCTACTATTACATAGGTTGTCACAGAAGGGCAGCAAAATATTTATTTTGCTATTATTGCATTTTTACTGCCTGGAGGGGTGCTTATGGGACAGTCTGACCCAGAAGCAACTCTCATGACTTGTTTGGCTTTGACTATGAACCTTGATTTGTGCAGGTTGTAAGGAGGGCACCAGTTGGTGCTTCACCTCAGGGGCAAAATTTTCTCAAGCCAGTCCCATCCTTTCCAAAAAGGCCACTCCTTCCCTTGGTTTTTATCACTGACTCTCAGCTTCGTCTCAACATTTATTTTCCACTCATGAATTGAAAAACATTCAACACAGGATCGAGGGCACCCTTAGGGGATATAAAGAGAAGGTGTTATCCCTAGTGTTCCCAGATCTCTCAGAATATTTTTAAAAACACACACACACACAAAAACAACTATGAATCTTTGGTGGTTGTTCAAAAGAGGCAAGGATGCTGCTGCCTTACCTGCTGATACATTTCTGGAAGTAAATAATG
The DNA here is from genome assembly GCA_030847615.1 of Gambelia wislizenii. NCBI lineage: Eukaryota > Metazoa > Chordata > Lepidosauria > Squamata > Crotaphytidae > Gambelia > Gambelia wislizenii. Next base: position 164,103,181 of record JAUMIR010000002.1, read on the forward strand.
TGGTATTTTAGCTAGATTTTTATTTAAATTGCTCAGCCAAGAATGCAGCGGGGGGGGGGAGGAGAAATAAGTGAAAGAAAATACCAAATAACTTGTATCTATTAGAAAAAGATCTCTCACTCAGCCCAGAAATGTTAAAGAATTCAGCCTTCATGAATTTGTATATGACAGGACAGGAGAACTTGGGCCTTCCAATTGTTGTTAGATTGTAGCTTCCATTAGCCCCAGCTGGCATGGCCAATAATCAGGGATTATGGGAGTTACAGTCCTACAGAATCTAGAGACTCCCCACCCCTGTTGTATGAAATGTCTGTACCTCTCAGGCTAATGTGGGTTGCAGCTTAGGTGGCCATTAGATGTCACACTTTGCTGACTATTACAGTGACTGTTGGAATGTATGTGCCAATTTAAATAGGGATTTTCAGAGAAATTGTGCATTTAAATGCACATTTCATAAAAATATGATTTTAAATCTTCTTACAATATTATATGAATATATTTTAAAATCATTATTTAAATATGTGTTTTGAGACAGCTCCCCAATTCATGTAGAACTAGAATGAAACAGAATTATGTATAAAATGCTGCAAGACTGCCACACCCAGAAACAGACAAATTTGTCCATACTCCTCTGTAAGGCTTTGAAACCAACTCTCCAGAGAAAGAGTATGCCCAATGCACTTCCTTGTTAAAACTAAAGAAGGATCCTAAATTCTATTTAGTTAGGCAATTGTTTGGAAGTTGAACATACCTGCTAAAGGTGATAGAACAGAGCTGTCAGTAGACAGTGTGTGTGTGCGCCTCAAGTTGACTGTTGACTTATGCAGCCCCATGAATTTCATAGGGTTTTCTTAGGCAAGGAATTCTCAGAGGTGGTTTTGCCAGGTCCTTCTTCTGAAATATAGCCTATAGCACCTGGTATTCCTTGGTGGTTTCCTATCCAAGTACTAACCAGGACTGACCCTGCTTAGCATCCAAGATCAGACAGGATGTGGCACCTTTTGTGAGTGGTAGTTCTAGCTGCTGAATTTTTACTTTTGCGCTTTCTTGTTTGTTTTAATATACAATTAGACTTTTCTTGTAAGCTGCCTTGGGCAAAGAGCATAAATGGGGTGTGAATATTTTCAACAGATAAAGACAAATCATCTCAGAAGAATTGAGGGGGGGTAGTTGGGAGAGAGAAATAAAGATTCTGGAAGTATTTTACTCTATGACTACAGGCCCCACAGAAATCTCTCCACAAGGGCCGTTTCCCCACTCAATAGCCTCCCCACAGCTTGGGTAGATTCCTTCTTTCTCTTTCATGCTGAACTGGGTTGCAGTTGGAGTCTGTAGAAACCACCCTGGGGGAAAAGAGGTCTCCTGGTTACCGTACTTCTGTTCTTGAAGGAAAGGAGTCAATTTGCATAAGCCTTTTCTCATCAGTTTCCTGGGGGAAGCCAAAATATCCCATAACCTGAAAATCTAGCTGGGGTCATGTTCCATAGGAAATTCAGGCTATAATTATGTTAATAATGCCTGAAACTCATTTTAAAAAATCCAGCAAGCTCTTCCCTCCAGCCTTGCCGAGGTAAGGGGATTTAAAATCAGGGTCTTGTCAATGAGCTTAGAAGACAAGATATGTGCCGGGAAATACTGGCTGTAAACTATGACACTGGTTTTGTAAATAGGTTCACATAAACATTCCCTCTCCACTATCAGCTTTGCTAATCTGTAAAACAAACTGTGATTTGATTTACAAGGAAGTGTGAATCATGTTACAACCCCAAAGAGAAAAAGCAAGCTCAACGAATGGTCATTCAACAGACTTTTCTTTCTAGAGCATGGATCTACCCTTGCTTTATGCTTCCATTCTGGAGATTTTCAAAGTGGGCCAAACCATTTCCATTTTACAGATGGGAGATTTTATCAAGTACATAAAATGGGTTGGTTGCAGAGCCTGAAACAGAACTAGCGGGGCATGCTCTAACACAGCTAGTGTGGCTTCTTTTGTCACATCACCCCTGTGTCACCTTCTAGAGAAAAAAAGACCTACCGTACTAAAGAAAAAGTGGCAAGCCATACTGAACTGTAAGCCAAAAGGCTATTTTATATATTATGTGGTAACTATGTTTGCTGGGACTACATATACTAGAGAACACCAGATATTTCCTGGTACAAAGGGCATATACATTTCCCTAAAAATGTACTGAATGTACACTGCAGAGCCATGACAAACCAGGGCTCCCAGTATATGCCCACATATATTTAATGATATATGCTTGCCTTTCACATTTTTTTGGTGCATGTGCTCCAAGAAAGTAGTGTAATGCTGGTATAGCCCTAATTAATGCATTTTTCGTTAAAACTTGAAGGGACTATAGCATGTCATTATAGCAAGCCATACTGAACTGTAAGCCAAAAGGCTATTTTATATATTATGTGGTAACTATGTTTGCTGGGACTACATATACTAGAGAACACCAGATATTTCCTGGTACAAAGGGCATATACATTTCCCTAAAAATGTACTGAATGTACACTGCAGAGCCATGACAAACCAGGGCTCCCAGTATATGCCCACATATATTTAATGATATATGCTTGCCTTTCACATTTTTTTGGTGCATGTGCTCCAAGAAAGTAGTGTAATGCTGGTATAGCCCTAATTAATGCATTTTTCGTTAAAACTTGAAGGGACTATAGCATGTCATTAAATTCAAGGCCATAGCAGGGAAGGGGTTTATGCATCATTTTCATTTTTTTTCATTATATGCAGGTCGCCGCCCCCTCCATACCCATGGAACCAATATCCATGGTTTCAGTTTTTTGAGGGACACAAAATAGGAGACATATATCATAGAGTTGTGCTGGAAAATGCCTACAGAGCTGTCCTCTCTAGGAATCGCTAGGTCCTCCAACACAACTTTATGATACGTTTGTACCAGCAGTCTTTATTTTAATAGGGTTTGCTATTATTCACAGTTTCACTTATACACAGTAAGTCCAGGAAACGTATCCCCATGGATAGGGGTGGGGGTGGGGTAACCTGTATACACATGTACACAAACAGAGAAGCAGAATGGAAGAAGGGTTACACATATAGAAATGCACATAAAACAAAACGCACCAAATGTTAGTTTGTATTCTCAGTGTGTGCCTTGGCCATTCTCAAGACTGTAGGAGTTTCCTGCAGAACCAGCCAGTCCCATGCTAGACCTTCAAATTTATTCAACAGCATTGGTTCTCAACTGCTGGCCATCCAGATGTTTCAGACTTCAGTTCCCAGCTTCCCTGACCATTTCTATGCTAGCTGGCTAGGGCATGTGAGAGCTGATGTCAGAAACACCTACATGGTCAAAGCTTGAAAGACACCACTATACAGATCATGTTCTACCAAACCAAAGGGCAGCTTCACTACAATACAAAAATACCCTCTTTCCCCCTAAAGGGAACATACTTTCCAGAGAAGAGAATAATCTTTCGCTTTTTGGCAGTACCTGATGCCATCTTCTCCTCCTGGAAACATCTTTCTTGGGGTTCCTCTGAGTATTGTTGTAAATTGAACCAACTGTCCAGGAAGGCAGGCTGGACTGATGAACAGGAGGATGACTCTTCACCTGGGGAAGACATGGAGCCAGGCAGCAGATGAGACATGGGATAAAAAATAATGTGGATTATACAACATTCAAGATGTTTTATTTTCATATATCAGTAATGACAAAAGCAAGGACATTAACTCCTTGTTATCACAATGAGTGGGATCTTTCGCTCCCTCTCCCAGTGCAAGACTGTTTGACCAAGAGGATGAAGGCTGGCTCTTACCTCTGACAACCGCAGTTTGTTAATTATTTATTTAAGTTCCAACTGCCTTGAACAAGGGAACTAGTCATGTTTAGGTAGATGAACTGAAACTAGTTCCAGAGTTTGTATAAACTATTGGAAGCTGGCCACGCTGAAATTTGGCACCTTGTGTTAAAACAAGATTTTGCAATTGCTTCCTGTAAGACACCCACTGAAACAGGTTTATGAAGCCTCCATGGTCTCAATATACTGTTTGGCTACGCCAGTTATTCCCAAACTTTAGTCATCCAGATGTTTTGGACTTCATCTCCCAGAATTTCCTAACTGTTGGCCAAGGTGGCTAGGGTTTCTGGGGGGGTGAAGTCAAAAGCACCCGGAAGACCAAAGTTTGGGAATCACTGGGCTATACTAATTAAAAGTTAAGAGTGACTTGAGGGAAAAGATGGAGGAGGTGTATGACACTGCTTTAGACAAGAGCTTCATGTTGTCATATTTTGAACTACCTGATTCCCCCAGCCAGTGCCCATGCTGGCTAGGGGACTCTAGCAGTTGTTATCCTGAAAATAATTTTTTCAAACTCTCGTCAGCCTAACAGCTGGCTCACCCAGTTATATATGGTATTGGGTTACTTTATATAGGCATTCTCCACTTTTCAACAACTTCTTCAAAACAACGTTCCACTGTTTTGACAGATCTAAATTATAGCCATGTATCTCAGTTAGCATGCTGGATTTTTTTCTGTCAGTCTACTGGACATGCTGTCCCCACCCCACCCCCCCAGTTGACTTGATGACATCTAATGTTTAGTCTTGCATTTACAACCAATTCCACTTTCTGAAAGGGCTGCAGTCCATAACTCATCAGATAAGCGGGGGCTTCCTGTAATTGTGTACTTGATGACTTGAAACTGGATGTGTCAACAGACCCAAGAGCAAACCATAGTTGTGGGGGGATGATGTGGAGATTCTCTGTGTGGGGTTACATATGTGACGGTTCATTCACACATACAATTCACCTGTCTGGAGGATCCATTCTGATGTTACCTTTGCAATTCAAGAGCCACTAGATCCTGAAAAAGCCACCCAGGTAACTTCAAAGCCCTATATCAGACATGAGAAGATTCCAAGATACAGCTCCTCCCCACACTAACTACACTTCTTATGAGAACTGAGGCAAGTCAAGGAAGGAAAGGAGCAGAGCATGAAAAAAGTATCTTTTTGGACAACTCCCAGAATCCTACAACCATCACAGTCAACGGTCATGCTGTCTGGGAAATCTGGGGAGCTGTAGGCCAAAGAAGGCTGCTGTTTCCAATGTCAGTTGGATTGTGAATCTGCTCAAGGTTTTACAAAGTGTCATGTCTATTTTGGGGGGGTCAGTTTCAGCACCTTGGACAGCTCTTTTAAAGTCCACACTAAAATCTAGAGCAGATTCATTACCCCACTGCCAAAAAAGCTTGCTCCATCCTCAGTATGACATCCCTTCAAATGCTGAATCATGGCTATCATGTCAACTCTCAACCTTCTCTTCTCCAGACTAAACGTGCCCAGCTCCCTAAGCTGCTCCTCATAGGACATAAAGGCTTCCAGACCTCCCACCATCCTAGTCACCCTCCTCTGGACATGTTCCAGCTTCTCAATATCCTTCCTGAATTTTGGGAGCAAGCACATGTAATCATGCCCTGACTCAAACCATAATCTGATCCAAGCCCTCCTCAATGCTAGAAGTGAAACAGAAGGCAAAGCAAACAGAATTGTACTTGTATCTGAATTCCATCCAAAAATCACAGAACAAAGTAACGATTACCTCACACATTATGTTATTTCCAATACAGAAACGCTTATCATGGGGAAAACAAACAGTATCTTTACTGTTCTCTAATCTGGATTATGAATAGTTCACTCACACACGCATCTGTCATTACAACTAGGACAGCAGCTGCTATCCCAAGATCTCTCAGGTTATCACTATAACCTATAAACTTCCTTAAATCAAGAGAAAAAAATAGAGCCTCCCATTGCCAAGACACAATCCAGAAAACACAGCTCACTGTTCTACAGCCATGAAAACAGAAAATTCAGCATTGGCAATGACAAGGAGGCAGGCTGAAAATAAAATATGTACCATTACATCATTATAGAAGTGTATGGTGTGGCTGCAGAACTTGGAAAATTGTGTGCAGATGTGTGCACAATCCACACTTTTGTAAACCTCTATAATGCACAGGCCTTTTTGCCCTAGAACAGCTCCATCTTTCCATACTACGATGAAACTAAATTCTTCTACCTAAATGGCATTAAATAAAAAGTAAAATAAAACCCAGCCTCATTAATAAATATCCTCTGCAAACTAGATTATGACCTGTAGAAGCATGAAGGCAGTAAAGATGGAAGTAGAGCGTGCATTTTTTTCCATAAGGAAAATAGTAAGGTTCCAGCATCACGGGCATATAGTAAACTAAATACTGTACATCACTTTTCCTGTTTATGGAATATTCTATCCGCTTAACTATTGATACAAACACAGGAAATAAGACTGAGGGAGGGGAGCAGCCTGCTTAGATGACAGACCTTATTCTGCAATTTTGCCTAGCTGTTCATGCCAACTTGATATAGCAAGCTTAAGGGTAAACATATATACACAGAGAGTCAAGAGGAACAGTGTGCTGTAGCTAGAAGGAGGCTGTGGGCAACTCACCTGCAGACCACAATGAAAACGTCTTCTGGAAGGGGATACCAAAACAACAGCCCATGTGTCCACTATCTCATCCAGTCCCAAACCAACAATTTATCCTTACTAGAGGTATCAGGATTAGAACAGTGTCGTCCAACCCAGCCCTTCAAAAGTGTTTTCTGTTAGTTATTGGGAAACAGCCTCTCAATGCACAATGTATCTTTTGATGGCTGCCCTGCATTCGGAAGGTGGGAGGTGCAGCCAGGCCCATCTCCCAAGAAGCACTGAGTGCCCAATGTCAACTCTTCAAGCCAAACAGCTTGTTTCCCTTCCATGCTGCCTTTTCAGATTGTATCACAAATGCAAGGCAACACATTCTTGGCATTCTGAGCTATGGTGGGTGGTGAGAAAAGTCCCTTGTAAGCCTGGTTTGGGTTCTGCTTAAAGACAGGCATGGAAAACCCACAAGTCCTAGTAGCATAAATTTGCAACATTGTGCAAATGAGCCAGACTACTTATGCAAAATCTATCCCCTGCAAACCTAATTTAGCAGACAATTCACTTCTGCTCCTTTTGGGAACTGATAGCAGCTCATGAAAAAACACAACATAAATATGTTTCACTGTCAAAGGGTAAAGACTGGCTGGGACGATGAGAACTGTAGTCCCATATGTCTAGAGGAGAGCAGACCGGAGAAGTCTCTGTTTAAAACATGTAGCCGAGTCATGGGCATATAGCGGTGCTCCTTCCCTTTTGTATTCAGGATCTTTGCAGCAGGTAAGGGCACTAGAACCTCAGGGCCGCTTTCACGCTACTCTTCTCCCCTCACTGTATTCAGGGAAAGGAAAAACAATGGGGAAGCAGTGATGTCCAACCCAACTCGAAGTTCACCATCTAAAATGTGGCTTAGGTAAGCACACCACTGGGTGAGGAGTTTTACTGGGGTTAAAAGAGTCTGGGGCAGCTATTGCATCAACTCAAGGCCCAGACAGAGTTCCTGGGCATAGGCAGTCCATAACTCAAATAGGGGCAGGGGTACCTCACCTCAAAATGTTGGCATAAATCAACCCACTCCTCAACTATGTGCAAACCTTTGAGGAAATCCTCTGAATATTCTTATACATGCACATACTTGTACACACACACTCACAGAATTCCTTTTCTTAGGGTTAGTTTATACGAGGCAATAAAATGTGGATTGATGGACACTAATATCAATTCGCGGCATCTTTCATTTGTCTCCACAGTTTGTTTTTCAATATCGCAGACATGAGAACACATATGCATTTGTTGTTCAAACGGGCATGCCTGCAAATCAAGATTTCGGGATGAGTGAATTATTCATGTTTTTATTGTCACCAGTTGCTGCTGCCAAACAGTTTTTTAAAAAAATCCAAGGTGCAGAAGTCCGACCTTCCGCTTAAAAAAAAAAAAAAAAAAAAGAGGCTGTTCTGTAGCCTCAGTGCACAATCTTCAGCAAAAATCCAACATAGCTGTTTCAGGTGCTTGTCTTGTCAGCAAGCTCCACCCCCTGCACACATTTGACCAATCAGCTTTTCACTTCTACTCTTATTGGGAATGCACGTCAAAGTGAATTGCTTGTCCCAATGAGCGGGAATGTGCATTTCCCTGAGTTTTTAAAAAAATACAGGAAAAGCTGGAAAGGCTTTTCCTGCAGAGTATTTGGACTCCCCCTCCCACCACCTTCTTCCAAATATGGCAAAATGATGCGGGATCCCATTGGGACAAAAGGTATTCTCCTCAAATTCTATAATGAATATTTTTGCTGTATAGACAAGCCCTTAGTAACCCTGAGATCCTCATCTTACACACACTTGTCAAAGATATGACTTCTTCCATAATGATTCTGTGCACTTCCATCTGTTTGTGACTCAGTGTTACAATTATTAGCCTCCAAAGCCTCAGCGCTCTCTTCGGAAGGCTGGGGGAAGGCAGCGCAGCCTCCTCCCTACCTGCCCGCTCACCCGCCCGCCCGCTGCTGTCCCCAGCCTTCCTAAGCGGGCTCCGGGTATTCTAAGGCCCGGAGTCCCCTCAGGAAGGCTTGCAGAGAGGCCAGCCAGGCTGGCCAGACACCCTCCCGCCACCTGTACTGCTGTGTCTGTGGGAAGCATTTGCAGGGCACAGTATATTAGAAAACTACTGTATTTAAAAATCTGTATTGTGCAGCGTACATGAGACTGCAGCCTTGTTACCCTAACATGCTGCTAGTGTTCCTCTGGATGACTCAGTGGAGTGAAGGAAGGATTACTTAAGTGATATACAGTCGTCCCTCCACATTCGCGGGGGTTACGTTCTTGAGACCCCCGCGAATGTGGAAAAAACATGAATAACAACTGCTCCCACAACCCCCCCCCCCGAGAGGGAGGGAGGCGGCGGGAGGGTGTCTGGCCAGCCTGGCTGGCCTCTCCGCAAGCCTTCCTGAGGGGACTCCAGGCCTTAGAATACCTGGAGCCCGCTTCGGAAGGCCAGGGACGGCAGCGGGCGGTTGGGTGAGCGGGTGGGCGGGCGGGTGAGGAGGAGGCTGCGCTGCCTCTCCCTGGCCTTCCGAAGTGGACGCCGGGGCTTTGGAGGCCCGGCAACCGCTTCAGAAGCCCGGGGACAGCAGCGGGCAGGCGGGTGAGCGAGCAGGCAGGCAGGTGGGGAGGAGGCTGCGCTGCCTCCCCCTGGCCTTCCGAAGTGGGCGCCGGGGCTTTGGAGCCCTGGCGCCACTTTGGAAGGCCGGGGATGGCAGCGGGTGAGCGGGTGGGGAGGAGGCTGCGCTGCCTCTCCCTGGCCTTCCGAAGTGGACGCCGGGGCTTTGGAGCCCCGGAGCCTGCTTAAAAAGGTCGGGGAAGGCAGTGGGCGGGCGGCTGTCTTCCTCTCCCCAGCCTTCCTGAGTGGACTCTGGGGCTTAGAAGCCTTGGAGTCCCCTCAGGAAGGCCGGGGAAGGCAGCAGGCGGGCGGGGAGGAGGCTTTCTGAGCGGACTCTGGGGCTTTGGAGCCCCGGAGCCTGCTTAGGAAGGCTGGGGAAGGCAGCAGGTGGGCGGGAGGGAAGCTGCCCAGCCTCTCCCCAGCCTTCCTGAGGGGACTCTGGGTCTTAGAAGCCTCGGAGTCCCTTTAGGAAGGCCGGGAAAGGCGGAGGGAGGGAGGCTGCCCGCCCCACCCCCGGCCTTCCTGAGCAGACTCCGGGGCTTTGAAGCCCTGGAGCTGCTTCTGGAAGGCCAGAGTAGGTGCAGGCAGGAGGTTGCCCCGCCTCTCGGCAGCCTTCCCTAAGGGGCTGGGGCTAAACCGCGAATAATCAAAACCGCGAGTGTGAAAGCCGTGAATGTCGAGGGGCAACTGTATTTCATTAAGTAAGCTGCACCACTTGCTGCTGATTCAGATTTTTTATTATGCTGCCATCCACCATGCTAAGGATACTGTGCTAATAGTGGTTGGAAGCCTTATGGGAAAAGGATGACGACTAGCATGAATCAGTTCATTGTTGGCTAGGCATGAACAAAACACAGGAACACTCTTTCTATACCCTCCCCTGTCTCATTGGGGGCCTTTTAACACTACATATTATAGCATGATGATTCCACCTATGGCTGTATCCTATGGAATCCTGGGACTTGTAGTTTAGTCCAAGGCACTACAAGAGCTCCGTGGCTGAGGATTCTAGATGCTCCTCCCCAAATGGCAACTCCCAGGATTCCAGCGGATGTTGCCATGGCAATGAAAGCAGATTCACAGGGCTACAGCAGTGTAGATAGTGTGAAAGGGCCCAAGGGTGTTGAGGCTGGGGTGGTGATGGTGGTAAGTATGCCAACCTGAATTTCTTGAAGGGTGCGTGTGAGATGCAGTGATCAGGAGGATGCCTTCAAGGTGAGATCCTTCTAGCTCTGACTTGCTGCTCTAACTAATCCTGCAGGCTCCAGAGTTGGATGAACACTGATTCCCATCATTCGTCACCCCTGGACAGGATGATAGGAGCTGGAGTCAAACAGCACCTAGAGGGCCACTGCTGACTGTACAAATCAAGAGAAAAATCACAACACAGGACACACTGGTGGCCGAATGGAAAGAGGCTTCAGAAGGGGAGGGAGGAATCTCCCTTCCTTTACCAAGCCCCACAAAGGAAGCTGGAAAGAGGCCTGAGACTGTAACATCCATAATTTCCCCAGCTAGCACAGCCACTAATTGGGGGATTGTAATAAAAAGTAACTTTTCTAAGCTCTGGGGAGGAGCAGCAAGCTCAAATGCCTCTGGTTGCTAACTGGCACCTTTGAAAAAAAATGAATGATGGCATTTTACTATTTTTTTACATGCATGGCCAACCTGAGAGCCAATGTGGTGTAGTAGCTTGAGTGTTGGATTAGGACTCCAGGAGTCCAGGACCAAATCCACACTACACAAATAATCTAGTTTGAAACTCTTTCCTATGAGTCTTGGGATTTATAGTTTTACAGGGTCTTTGGCAGAGTTCTGAGATCGGTACAAGACACCTTAAACTTCTGAAATAGGCAATAAAGCAATGTTAAATGTCAAAATGTGCGGGGGGGAGGGTTATCTTGGTTTTTGTCAACAGTCTGTCCAATGCAGTCCTGTATACTTTTGTCCCAGTTTTGTGACAGAGAATTATGGCAACCCTATGCACACCCCTTTGGGCACGCGGCCGTCTGGCGACTGAGCCGGTTTCCCACAAGGCGGGCCAAGGGAGAGGTGGGGTGGGGTGGGGTGGGGTGGGGGCGGCGAGCTCTCCCGAAGCAGCGGCGCACAAACCTCGGTGGTCGTCCTCACCTCAGCGGGTGGCTGGCTCCTCGGGAGGAAGTCACTCTGGGACTGAACAGGCGGGATGTCTTCTCTCTCCCCCCCCCCTTCTTCGGCGGTGCGGTTGACAAAGGGAAAGGAAACTTAAAGGGGGGAAGGGGACCCCTCTAAAGAAAGGAACTGAGCCAACTTGCTGTCTTCAACAGACCCCCGCCACCCGCCCACAGACGCGAAAGGAGGCGGCGGCGGCAGCAGCAGCAACGAAGGGAACCACGAGAGAACGGAGTGTCTTTGGCGGGAGGCTGAACCGGCGAGCCGCGAGGGAGCCTCCGTTTCCCGGCGGTGGTGCTTGAGGGGCGAAGTCAGAGGGTTGCCCGGGAGCCAAACCGTAAACAGCCCGGCAGGGAGAGACAAGAGAGAGAAGAAAAGGCTACTGTGGACCGGTGTTTTTCAACGAGCAGCACTTGAGGGGTGGGTGTGGGTTGGTTTTCCCCCTCCTCTCTCTCGGCCTTCCGCCCTGAACAATGGAAGGGTGTTGCGCCCGCCCGACTTTGGAGGAGGCCGGCTGTGGCAAGAGGTCACGGAGTTGTTTATGACCCGGTTGCCAGCCCCGGCCGAGCCGAGAGGCTCCTCAGCTGGGTTGCTCAAACTAGCTAGTCTGGTCCAGCCACCTGTACAACCCCGCTGTTTCCAGTCTCTCCCTTGGAAAGAAGCCGGGGCATTTCACCGCTGGTTAAACATCAACTGGGACTGCAAAGCTGGCTTTGCTCCCTGCCACTGGTTTGGATGAAAGACAGAAAGACAGAAAGAAAGAGCGGGTGTGTGTGTGGAGGTGGGGCGGGATTTAAGGCCGTTTACACGGCGAGTGTTAGCACACACCGACTGTACGTGCAGTCTGCACCGTCATGCTTTTGAGCTCTTTTGCATCCACTTCGCTTTTTGTTACCTCAGTGGAAAGGGAATTTGGACTCTTAAGCTGTAAGGCTGAAAGGCCTGTCCAAAAACACAGTATATTTGGGTCTTTTGTGAAATGTAACTTCCCAGTTCCGTTTCGAAATTCTTTTTTCCATGGCTTCCTGCTTCAGCACACAGTATCCGGATAAAACCTCTTTTGAGCTGTCAAGCGTATTTATTTATTGCATTTTGGACCATCAGGACTCCCAAAGCAATGCGCCACAAAAAAGAGAGCGAGAAAGAGAAAAGATTTTAAAACAGGTTTAATAGTTTTAATACCAGCTGCCTTTAAATTAAATGATTTTTAAAGCCAGGTTAAAACTGAGTTTTAGGTACAAAAGGTATAGAAAAAAATATAGCTTGGGCTACTAGCCAAAACAGGGATGGAAACCTGACTTCTTTTAGGAGAGAGTTTTACCATCTAGGCTGAGAGAGAGTGATCCGGCAAATATCACGCAAGAATTGCAAACTTAGGACACTCCCCCCCCCCCAATGTTAAATCAAATGCTATCACCACTAAACCTCACTGGATTTCAGACCCTTTGTGGCATTGCTGCAATAGCATAGGTTGCAAAACTGATGGTGTATCAGTGTGTCTAACTGGTGTCACAGGCACACAGCCATGCACCACTGAAGTAATTATACAAGTAGTACACAAATATTTAAAACAAGTAATACTGATTAGATCAATAATTTTACCCAAACATCCCCCCTAAATCACCATAGCCAAATAATTATAACCCCAAATCTATTCTAAAGTAAACCTATGTGCATTGGAAAATACTGTTAACTTTTATACTGATATATAGCATGCCAAAGCACTTATAGTTTACACAATGTCTCTTCTCAAATGTTGCAAAATAGCATACTGCTGGTGTGAGTTTGCTGTTTGTAAATGGGTTTTGCCTATTGTTGCTGTGTGCCTTCAAGTTGTTTCTGACTTGCATCAACCCTAAGGTGAACCTATCACAGGGTTTTCTTGGCAAGATTTGTTCAGAGAGGGGTTTGTCTTTGCCCTTCTCTGAGGCTGAGAGAGTGTGACTTGCCCAAGGTTATCTGGCGAGGATACAAACTCTGGTCTCCAGAGTCATGATCCAGTATGCAAACCACTGTGCCATGTTTTGCCTGTAGTTTTATCTTAAAATGATGCTTGATTTAAGGTCAGACAAAATACCTTAATATTCCCTAATAGCTCCTGATGGTCCCTGAAGGGTAAATTCCCATGGAGGAGTGGCTGAGTACATACGAAATCAAAGGGCTGAAGCCAACAGTCATCTCCTGCTTTGTTCCCCAGCAAGTGGTATGTACTGTATTCAGTTTCGCATGGTCTCTGATCCCAGAGGAAGCATACGTCTACCCTGACTTGTAGCCAAGACCCCCATTCAACATAAATCTGTCAGTCTAATGTATTAAAAGTAGATTAATTGATACCATCTCTTTTAACTTAAAAATAATAAATAGAGCCGTGCTCAGTCCCCCCTCAAATATATGCAAGACATGGAACCTGTTGTTAAATCTACTGTATACACAAAAACAATCCTACCATTCATGCAGGTCAATTCCAATATTGTTTGATGTTGGGCAATATACATGATCGAAAATGTTCCTGTCTTCCATGGAGATTCTGTGGTGGACTGTAAGCACATTGCAAGTGGAAACAGAGCAGGGCCTAGTTGTTTGATTTATGGCTCACCTGGCATTCCAACCTTTGGCAGATATATTTTCAAGAGGAATCTAAAGAATGCAATGCTGAATTCATCGTATCTGTTGCACAAGTTGCAGCAACATGGTTAAGTTTAGCTGTTTGAAAGATTGAGCAAAGGAAAAGAGGGAGGGGGAAGAAACAGTAAAGCTATTCCTTGGTTGCTTAAAGACAGAAAGGGATTTCCTGACAGCCTTTAGAAGGCCAAATATAAGAATGGCCTGTAATTTAAGGCGACAACATCTTGAAGAAAGGGGCAAGAAGAAAGGGACAAGAATATTAATTATTTAAAGAATATAGGGCTTTCAGCAGTGCTATGAGATGTGTTGCCCTCCAGATAGTATTGGACTCCCACCCTCCCTCACCATTGGCTATGCTGGCTAGAGATGTTGGGAACTGCCGCCCAACCACATCTAGAGGGCCACACATTGCACACTCCAAGTTTACTGGGAACTAAAATATATTTAAGCAATATTTTATGTTAAACCATGAGATTCCAGTATCTGCTTTAGTAACAAACTGGGGGCATTTCCCCGCAACATGTAGGCAGGTCTACCAGGTTAGAAAATGCTTGCCACCCAATTCACTTGGAAGGCTAAGAAAACAACATACCTATCAATCTAACTCTTTTCTAAGGGGTTGTTTAGAAGATGAAAAAATCCTAAAAGATGCGGGCAGAATACCTTTTCTCCAGATGAGCTTCTGCTGGGATTTGCCATATTCGGAAGGAAGGGGGCTGAAAACTCCAAGTAGTTCACGATTACAGCTTTCACTGTTTCTTGCTATCTTTTTTAAAAAGTATGAGAAAATGCGCATAACAGGCCGTCTGGACAACCAATTTGAATTGAGACACATCCAGGAAGTCAGAATGTGATTGATCGGATGTGCGCTGGGGCGGGCTTGCCAGCAATGAAGCAGCTGGAGCCACCATTGTTGTTTTTTGTGGGACATGATCAAGCTCTATTTTCAAGTGGCAGAGCAAAAAAAAGTTTTTAAGTAGAAGGTCGCTCTTCCACTTCTCTCATTTACTGGCAAAGTAAGGGGGGAATAAATAGAGGGAGCTTTTTCAGGAGATAATAAGGTAGGTAATTCGTGGCCACCATCTTTTCTCACAGGCATGCTCCATGTGAACTACAAATACCAGATAGCTTTCCATGCCAGTGATCTTGTGAATAGATCCTGGGGATAAATGAACACTGCTACAATAGTGAGGTAATGGGCTATTTTCTGCAATTAATTCTCCCCTCTAGCTGACCCCTTTCACATTTGTCAAAAGGAGTAGGAGCAGGGAACTTACTCCTACTATTTCTCCATTAAGGCTCCAGTCCTAAGCAGACATACTAGAGAGTGTGGGACTCCACAGGGGGTCTTAGAACCAAACCCCAGCAGATACTGAGAGCCCACTGTATATATCAGTGGTAAAGTCTGAGACATGTTTTAGGTGCTCATATCTAGTTAAGCAGTGTGTCAGTTAGGAGTAAGTTATTAAAGTCTTAAAACATAACAGCTACTTTGAATAAATTTTGCAAATACAATTTCAGAAGATTTTTGTTTCATAAATACTAACAATCCATCATTTGATTTCAGATTTATTTTAACTGATTAAAAAGGATGGTGCTCAAACTGTTTTGCCCTTCTTCAGGAGGAATAAGGTAAGATTCCAGCCTAAATCCAGTTGCTAGTCTCAGCTAGAGTAAATCTATTGAATCAATGAGTGTTTCTTAAGTACTGATTTACCATTCAGCAATTGATTCAATAGGCTATATTCCATGGGAAGGAACTGGTAAAGCCACCTGTGAGTACAGTGGGCCCTTGGTGTCACCAGGGTTTAGTTCCAGGATCCCCTGTGGATATCAAAATCCATGGATGCTCAAATCCAATTATATACAATGGCGTAGTAAAATTGTGTCCCTATATAAAATGTTAAACAGCAAGGTTTGCTTCTTGGATTCTTTTCCAAATATTTTTGAGCCATGATCGTTTGAATCCATCAGGTTGCCGAACCTGTGGATACAGAGGGCCAAGGTTTCCTTGCCTAAGGAAACCTTATGACATTCATAGAGTCACCATAAGTCAACAGGCGACTTGAATGCACACACACACATACACACATTGTAGTAGGAACAAGCAGTTGGATTTCAGCCTCTCCTGTAGGCTAGGAGTTAAATTTACTGATAGCCTTTCTCTACTAGCTTTCTTATATTCTGATCTGTGACCTAAATAAATATGTCCATTCATCCACTCTTTTTCTCAATATAAACTGGAAATTAACTGGTACAATAGGGTCTGTTATACATTATGATAACAGAATAGGAATAAATGAGCAGTTTTCATAATGGAGGGAAGTGGGGTCCCCCAATGTCTGTACTGTACCTATTTGTAACTTACATGGTAATGGTATGGAATTAAGGGTAAACAGTGAGATGGTAAAATTAATACCAAATGATACACTGTGTTGAAGACCAGAACAGGTTGTGAAAAGTTCTAACGGGATCTCTCCAGATTGAGTGAATCAGCAACTAAATGGTAAACATGGTTCAGTGTAAGTAGGCAAAACATTATGCACAATGGCAGGGAAGTCCTTACTTCATCTGTATGTTAATGCGGCTCAGCCAGGAGGCTACAGCTGACTAAAGGATCTCAGTTTATGGTGGGTAGGTCCCTGGAACATAAGCTCAGCCTGTGAAAAGGGTGAATTTTGTGCTAGGGATCATAAAGAAAGGAGTCAAAATACTTGTATAACTACCAGCCGCAGAGGGGCAGGGTATAAATAAATAAATTATTATTATTATTATTATTATTATTATTACCAACAGTATTGTCAGGGGTGTCACTGGGGATGAGGGGGCTGGCCACACCAGGTGACACCCTTAAGGGATGCTACCGGCACCCTGTGCCCCACACTTACTTGGATGTTACCCCATCTAGGCAGGCACAAACCTCCACAGCGGTTTGTGCCTGCCTAGAGTGGGTGGCACCTGGGTAAGCAGCACAGAGAAGTAAGTACGGAAGGAAGGGTGCCACAGTAGTGGTTCCTGTCTCTCCCCTGGGCCAGGGGAAAGAAAGGACCTACCGCCATGGCACACCCCCACCTACTTCTCTGTGCCACTTACTCAAGTGTCACCCTCTCTAGGTAGGCACAAAGCGTGGTGGGGTCTCTTTGCTTGGAGGTCTTTAAACAGAGGTTGGATGGCAATCTGTCAGGGATGCTTTGATCATGATTCCTGCATGGCAGGGGGTTGGACTGGATGGCCCTTGTGGTCTCTTCCAACTCTACAACTCTATGATTCTATGATCTCCATGGCAGTTCGTGCCCGCCTAGAGCGTGTGACACCCAAGTAAGTGGCACAACAAAGTAGGCACAGTGGGGGGGGGCAAGATGGTGGTAGTTGCTTTTTCTCCTCTGGCCTAGGGGACAGAATCATAGAATCATAGAATTGGAAGACACCATAAGGGCCATCCAGTCCAACCTCCTGCCATGCAAGAATACACAATCAAAGGGGTTTAAACACCTTGAAAGAAGGAGACTCCACCACACTCTGAGGCAGCATATTAAGCTATTGAACAGCTCTGACTGTTAGGAAGTTCTTCCTAATATTTAGGTGGAATCTCTTTTCCTATAGTTTGAACACATTGCTCCATGCCCTAGGACTTTTTCAGATGACTTAAAAGTCGTCCTGAGGAGCCGCTGTCTTGCTGCAGGGGTCCTTTTTCAGACAATGCCATCTTCTTCCGTTTTACCTTCATGTTCCATGGAGGGAAAAGGCACCACTTTTTACTCATGAAAAAGCCAAGGAGGGAGAGAAGAGAATGCTAATCCCTTTCCCCTAC
The DNA here is from genome assembly GCA_030847615.1 of Gambelia wislizenii. Lineage (NCBI taxonomy): Eukaryota > Metazoa > Chordata > Lepidosauria > Squamata > Crotaphytidae > Gambelia > Gambelia wislizenii. The sequence continues at coordinate 164,120,876 of JAUMIR010000002.1, forward strand.
TGCCATCCCCTTTCTTTTTGTATCATGTCTTCATTATATTGTAAGCTTGAGTGCAGGAAACTGTTTTGTTGTTCTTTTTCTTGTAACATGCCATGTACATTGATGGCGCTATAGATATAGAAGATAATAATAATAATGTTCCAGCTCATCAATATCCTGCCAGTCACTGCTCACCCACCCAAATATAACTAAGAAGAAGTCTGCTCAGGTGCAGCTTAAAACTGAACTTTAAAAAGTTTTCCCCCTTTTTTGTACTACAACTCCTAGTGTGCCCCAGCTGGCAGACTGCAACCCCCAGAATCCCTCTTCCACGAGCAATTTCCCAGCTAATGGCCATCTCCACTCTCCCTTCCCCCAGAAGAAGAGGTCTCAGGGGTCAGCACTTGGGAAAGATTCACTTTTGGGAGCTACAATTCCTAAAATCTCCCCATATATTTCTGAGAACAAAAAGTCCCCTTAGAGAGCAAAACCATTTCTCTTCCCATCCCAATCCCCAAAATAAGAAGTTTCTTCAGTGTCCAGAGCATAGGAAACTATCCTGTTTTTGGATAACAACCCCCAAAATCCCCAGCCAGTAGGTGAGAACTTCTAGAACTCCCAGCCAATGACATGCCCCAATCAGTGGTCATTCCCACCTTTTCCTCCTGAAGAAAAAAAGTCTTCTCAGGGCAGAGCTTGGAAAAAAAATTCCTCCTTTTTTGTACTACAACTTCCTAGTATTCCCCAGCCAGCAGCTATGCTTGGTGAAGATTGTAATTCAGTGAGAATTTGAGCTCATGTCTCCTGGGCTTACTCCATCTACTATACAGTTTTGATTCTTGGATGGGATGTGGGGTGCCAGAGTCTGGGAGCAAATCAGAATTTGACTGATATCTTCCATTTATATCCCCCCCCACACACACATCACACACACAAAGTTCAACACAAAAATAATGTACCTAGCTCTGTATGAACATTAGTCACTTCCACATGCAACCAAGAGATATTCTACTAATACTTAGTAGTGAAGCAACTTTTCCCTGAGTATTTAAAGGGCATCCACACCCTTTATCTCAATAATCCTACCAACAGCCCTCCAAGACTGGCACAATCCCCAAATGGCTAACTGTGGTAGAAGAGGCTGAGAATGGGCAAGATGGTGATATTTGCCTGTATTAGTATCTTTGTGATGAGAGCCAACCTGATATAGTGGTTTGAGTGTTGGACTACGACTCTGGAGACCAGGGTTTGAATCCCCACTTGGCCACAGAAACCCACTGGGTGACCTTGAGCAAGTCACACTCCCTTAGCCTCAGAAGAAGGCAAAGGCAAACAAACCCCCTCTGAACAAATCTTGCCAAGAAACCCCCCATGATAGATTTGCCTTAGGGTTACAATAGATCAGAAATTACTTGAAGGCACAGAACAAGAAGTATCTTTATGGCTGAGGTGAGAGTTGAGACCATGTGATGTGGTGATTGTATCATGAAGACGCTTGTAAAATTGAACCTGCTCAGGCATTGTCCATCAGTTAGGTGTACTAAATGATCAAACCCTAAGAAATATTAAGGCAGTGATTGTCGTTGAGCCCTCCAGGGAAAAACATTGATAAATAACAGCACTTTATCAGTTTTTCTAAATTTTGTCACACACAATTAGCAAGGTAGTGGGAAGCTGTTCACCTGCTAAGAGCCTTCATGATACCACTAGCAGGTGTTTTCCATTAGGAGTCATTGATAAACATTATTAGCAAATGATCCATGCAATAGGCTTGCTTCACTCAAGCAGATAAAATGCAGGTAAGATTTCATATAGATATTTAATGTTCACTGGGTTAAAGGGTAAACCAAATTTTGTAGAAAGGTATTAAAATTACAGTCAATAGGGCAAAGGCCACAAATCAACTGTCAACCAGATTATAAATTTATTTGTCAAGGAGGATTAATAATGTCTTGTATACTGAAGTATTTGGTATCTGATAATGAGTTGAGGAAATCCATAGTAATAACATTTTTTTCATTTATGGGTTTAATTTCATTGCCACTATTATTCTGGGGAATAATATTCTATTATTCTGACAAAGAGCGGCAAAGGGCAGGATGGGCTCTCTAGCCTTATGGCAACCGTCCTAGAAGAAGGAAAACTCTAATCCCAAACCCGGGCAGATGGTGCTCATACAACCCTGTAAGGTCAACCATCTAAGAGAAGGAAACTCTAATCAAACCTACAACCCGAGGACCTCATTGCTACCATCCATGCTTGAAAGGCCACAGCAGATGAACCTTTGGTTCAAAGGGTGAGACCAATTCTGTGCACGCTGCGCTCCACCACAAAAATCCATTGCACAGGCTCGAAGGATAAATCCAATTCTGAAAAAGCCCTGTAGCGATAGGAAAGGGACAAAACGGCAGGTGTAAAGATGCACTAGAAGCTGCAGACCCAATCCTGCATGCAGGCGGTTCAGGACTTTGGTTGCTCGAGGCTGACCCGGGAGATGACAGTCTTGTTCGGCAGCATCCTGAACGACCAAGTAGCCTTTTTTAAGGAGAGCACTGCTTGCTCCATATGGAGAGGGGCCTAGAAAAGGTGGCCTAATGAAAGCTCATCCCCATCTACGTGGTTAGCTAGCCACAGCCAACGGGCATCTTCTGATGCGGTCAAACCAAGGCAAAGAAACAAAGGCACACACCGCCTCCAAAGGTGTAAATAAACTGATGCTTGCATGCTGGAACATCAGAACTATGCAAGACTCTACATATAGTGGATGGCATGAGCGTCACTCTGCTCTAATAGCCCATGAACTATCATGACTAAATACTGACATCGCTGCTCTTAGTGAAGTTCATTTACATGAGGAAAGCAGCCTTAAAGAACATGGTGCCGGCTACACACTTTACTGGTCTGGTAAACCCAAAACTGAAAAACATATTTCAGGAGTAGGCTTTATGATTAAAAACTCTATTGCCTCCAAACTCGAAATCTTGCCAACAGGACAGTCTGATTGCATTATTTCCTTACGCCTCCCACATGTTGTTCTCTTCAGTATATATGCCCCAACTATGCAAGCCGACCCTGTAGAGAAAGACAAATTCTACACAGACCTATGCCACCTCATACAAAAAGTCCCTGTAGAAAATAAAATTATTATTCTTGGTGACTTCAATGCCAGAGTCGGAAAGAACTCCAAAGCCTGGAAAGGTGTTTTAGGCAAGCACGCTGTTGGAAATTGCAATGATAATGGATGCCTCTTGCTAGAGTTCTGTGGAGAACAACAGCTGACTATTACAAACACTATCTTTCAGCAGAAAGATAGCTTGAAGACAACCTGGATGCATCCCCGATCTAAACACTGGCACCTCATTGACTATGTTCTAGTTCGCCAGAGAAACATTCGCGATGTCTGTCATACTCGAGTGATGCCCAGTGCAGAATGCCAAACAGATCATCACCTCGTCAGATGTAAAGTAAATCTTCATCTTAAGCTCAAACCTAAGAGGGGTGGCATCTTAAAGAGGAGACTCCAAGTCAACAATCTTCTACAAGCTACCATGAGAGACAACTTCCAGGTAAATCTGCAAACAAAACTTGAAGACTACCCTACAGATCCTTTTCCTACAGTGCTTTGGCAACATATCTAAAACAGTATCCTCCAGTCTGCAGAAGAATCCCTCAGGTTCTCCCACAAGAAAAATCAAGACTGGTTTGATGAAAACAACCAAGAGATCCAGGAGCTGTTGGCAAAGAAGAGAACTGCTCACCAGGCATACCTTGCCCAGCCAACTTGCCATGTATGAAAAGCAGCTTTCCGCCTCACATGTAGTAAACTTTTACAAAAACTCCGAGACATGCAGAACAAGTGGTGGATCAATATAGCAGAAAAGATACAATGCTGTGCAGATCTGGGTGATCTTAGAGATTTTATGAAGCTCTTAAAGCAGTGTTTGGACCTACTTATCAGGTCCAAAGCTCCTTATACACTACAGATGGTCAAATACTAATTACTGATAAAGCCTTCATCCTGAATCAATGGGCAGAACATTTTCAAAGTCTCTTCAGTGCCACCTGAGTAGTCCAAGGCTCAGCTATCCAACATATGATACAAAAACTGATGAAAAATGAACTGGACATAGCTCCCTCTTTGGAAGAGACCCTTAAGGCCATACAGCAGATGAAAAATGGCAAGGCAGCTGGGATTGATGGAATCCCACCTGAAGTTTGGAAACATGGAGGTCATGTACTCCACGGTAAATTCCACGAACTCCTTGTGAATTGCTGGGAAAAGGGGGAACTGCCATCAGATCTCTGAGATGCAGTCATCACCTTATAAAAGAAAAAAGGAGCAAAATCCGATTGCTCAAGCTATCGAGGTATAACACTGCTCTCTATTGCTGGAAAAATCCTTGCAAGGATACTCCTGAACAGATTAGTTCCTGCTACTGCAGAAGAACTTCTTCCTGAAAGCCAATGTGGCTTCAGAGCCAATAGGAGTACTACAGATATGGTATTTGCCCTTACACAACTGCAAGAGAAATGTAGAGAGCAGAACAAGGGTCTCTATGTAACATTTATTGACTTCACAAAGCCTTCGACACTGTGAGTAAAAAAGGTCTGTGGCAGATCCTGGAAAGACTAGGATGCCCCCCCCCAAATTCCTTAAAATTATTATCTTGCTACATGAGGGCCAGCACAGTCAAGTCAGATATGGCAATGCTCTTTCAGAGCCCTTTCTAATAACTAATGGAGTGAAGCAAGGTTGTGTTCTTGCTCCAACTTTATTTACAATCTTCTTCAGTATGATGCTCCAAAGGGCTACGGCAGAGCTCGAAGAAGAAGACGGCATCTATATGCGTTACTGTATTGATGGTAGCTTGTTTAACTTAAGCCGTCTGAGGGCTCGCACTAAGACTCTAAACTATCTAGTTCGTGAGCTGCTCTTCACTGATGATGATGCCCTTGTTGCCCACACAGAAGCAGCTCTGCAGCGCCTAACATCCTGCTTTGCAACAGCTTCAGAGTTGTTTGGGCTGGAAGTCAACCTTAAGAAAACGGAAGTTCTTTACCAGCCTGCACCACAGGACGAACGCCACCATCTCCACATTGCCATTGGCAAATCTGTGCTTAATTCCGTTCAGCAGTTCACCTACCTGGGAAGCATCATCTCCTCAGATGCCAAGATTGACAAAGAGATTGATTACAGATTAGCAAAGGTATATAGCGCATTTGGAAAACTTTACAAAAGAGTCTGGAGTAACAAACACCTGAGGTGAAGCACAAAAATTAGAGCATGTAGAGCTACTGTATTGTCTATTCTCCTTTATGGGTCTGAAACACGGGTGACCTATCGCCATCACTTACGACTCCGTGAACGTTTTCATCAGTGCTGTATACGTACAGTCCTAAATATACACTGGACCTATATGACGAATGTTGCTGTCCTTGAGCAAGCAGGGATCACCAGCATTGAGGCCATGATATTGAGAACACAGCTGTGCTGGGCAGGACATGTTTCTAGGATGGAGGACCATCGCTTCCCAAAAATAGTACTCTACGGTGAACTTGCCACGGGTCAGTGTAAGAGGGGCTCTCCAAAAAATTGATACAAGGATTCCCTAAACAACATCTCAGGCTTGGCCAAATTGATCAGCAACAATGGTCTGCCCTGGCTTCACATTGAGGGGCACGGAGATGCACTATCCACAATGCTGCAGCTTTATTTGAGAACTCATGCCGCATAAGTCTTGAAGAGAAATGACAATGCAGAAAGAATCACAACCCGGAAACATCACCCAAGGAGACCCGCTGCTGTGCTTGTTTATCTCGGATTGGCCTTTTCAGTCATCAGTGCGCTTGCAGAAAGCGCAGGATGAGTCTTTCCTGAATCTTCATTTCCGAAGAAAAGCCAGAGAGATTATTCTGGGGAAAGGTTTTAGGAGTAGTACAGAATGCCATTTTAATACCTTGGGTTGTCTATAGGAGGCAAAAAGAAGCAGATTGCTCCACAGCAAAGGCAACTTGCAGCAGCTGCGATTTGTATTAATTGTTTTTTTTTGGGGGGGGGGTAATTAGATTGCTGGCATCTGAAGCTATCCACATTTACTGTGCAAACAGGCATGCCTGTGAATCAAGATGACAGCCACAAGTGAATTACTTGCATTTTTATTCTCACCAGTTGCTGCTGCCAAACAGTATTTTTTTAAAAAAAGCATCTCTAAGGTGCAAAAGTGCGATATTTTGCCACAACAGAAAAGCAACCAACAAACCAACCCCCATTTTATCACATTAGCACATGCTTGCTAAGGTAAACAAACCCCATGGCACTTCTGGGCACTTGCCTTGTTAGCAAGCCCCACCCCCATGCTTGTCTGGCCAATCAGCTTTTAGCTTCTGCTTCTTTGGGAAAGTGAATCAATTTGCATTGCTTGTCCCAATGGGCAGGAATGCACATTTCCCCTGCTGTCTTTTAAATCTCCGTGGAAAGGTACAAAAGCTTTTCCTGCAGAGTATATGGTGCATTTAGCTCCTCCCTCCTACGTACAGTGATACGATGTGGGATGCCATTAAGACAGGTCGTATTCTCCTCACATTCCATGAGGAATATGTTTGCTGTTTAGTCAACTCCCTTCTTAGTGCTTGATTTTACCAGGTATAAAACAGAATTGTAAAAAAAAATAAATTATGACTTCAATACTGTATGAGGCAAGAGACAGTGATTAGAAAAGGTTATTTTGCAAGAGAAGGATTTGGTTAAAGAAGGTTTCGGTGAAGGTGGCTAAAGGGTCCACAGATCATATGAAGGATGAATAGGACAAGTGCAGTGGGTTGCTCACTATGACCTGCTCCACAAAGTGAAAATCTGGCCTAACGGTAAAGTGGGGAAAGGGCATTGTGGCGTGGCCACAGCATGATTGGCAGAGTGTGTCCATCATTCTGCTCTTCTTGTTAAGTAATTTCTTCTGTTCTTCTTACTTCTTGTTAAGTAAGTTCTTCTGTTCTATTGCCTTTTTGGATGTGTATGTGTGTGACACACAATGAGTTACTGCTCCGGCTGACACCAACCCTAGTGACACCACCGAGTACTGTAATGCCAGAGAGCCTCCATAGAAACACAATATTGGTTGGATACCAAGGTTCGAATCCCCACTAAGCCATGTAAACCTCCTGGGTGACCCTGGGGAAATCACACACTCTCAGCATTAGAAGAAGGCCATATCAACCCACCATGATCAATTCTTGCCAAGGAAATCCCATTATAGGTTTGCCTTAGGGTTGCCATAAGTTGGAAACAACTTGAAGGCACACAACAATTGCAATGCCTTCATACAAATCTGGGTATGGCTATTCTTCAGATACTGTGTATCATTCTGGTTCTGACATCTCAAAGATGTAGAGCTAGAGAAGGTGCAGAACTAGGCAAGCTGAATTAGAAGAGGAGCAACTTTCCTATTCAGAAAGGATTTGTTTAACCTTTCTAGTGTAGTTTTTTTTTTTTTTTAATGTGCATTCAGGGATATGTTTTAGTAGTTTATAATATATGCATGTTGGGAAGAAACTGGATAGTGAGAAACTACTCTTTTAATACTAGACAGCTGTGTGTGTGTGTGGGGGGGGACTATTGTTCTCCAGTCCTGCTTGTGGGCTTCCTAGAGGCATGTGGCTGGCCCCCATGGGAACACCATATTGGACTAAGTAGACCGCAATACCATACCTAAATAGGTCAAAGTCTAGTACTAACTGGGACAAGGTTTCCTCTTAAGGACATAAGCAGGGAGTGGAGTGGAGGAGGAACCTGAGACAAAGATCAGAAACAAGTGCTCCTCCCTTAGCTCAGCTAGGGCCCTTCCCTTCCCAGAACTGCTTCCTGATGTAGCCATACCACTTGTTTGCTATGTATTGACTTTATTGGGTAATATATGAAAGTGCTGGCATTTGAATTTCCTAGTTTCTGTCTTCTCTGTTGTTCTTTTATTTTATTTTGCAACATGACACTTCACCAAGTAAACCAGTATTATAAAAGGCCTAGACTGTTTGGGAGAAACACAGCACATAAATGCAGTAACAGACAGAGCAATCTTAACTCTCTGATTTGGCTGTCCAAAGGAGCAGGATATAGATGTCCTTGTGAACCACCACCCCCATCAGCAAAGACACTTCTCAAAGAAGGGAAGTGGTTGTCTCCCATAAAGACCCTTATTTAAGAGGATAGGGATCTCTTCAATACCAGCCTCAGGGTGGCATACCTAATAATAGGGGGTGGGGGAATCCAAAATTCACAAAGCAATGATACCACACAATACAACAGCACAAAATATATCATGCAAGCTTTCAAAGCTTCACTGACATCTTCATCAGGCAAAGATGCTAAAAATCATACAGAAGAAGAAAGTGACGATGTTACAGTCATAGACCTCCATTTTGTCTCAGGTGATACTTCTGTTGTCAGTTTAAAAATGGTCTGGAGGTGTATCATTGCAGACAGAGGCCACTCCCCTTCTTGACCATATGGGGACCACAGACAAAGAACAGTAAAAGACAGGCAGTAAAATTTCAAACCCATTAGCAGCAGCAAAGTAAATTCCATTGAGATCCAGGCATCTCTGTCCTGTGTGAGGCTAACTGGCTCTTTCTTAGGTATACAATATTGAATTTCTCAAGAAGCCTCTGTAACGTTAGATCTGGAAAAACTTTTACGTGCTGTATACATAAAACTTGCCCGTTGTAGTCCTAGTGAAATTGTTTTACCTAATAATAGAATCACAGAGTTTGAAAGGATGGTAAAGTTCACCTAGTCCAACACCGCTCAGTACAAAAACACACTGCTAAGGCATCCTTGACAGGTGGCCATCCAACCTCTCTTTGAAAATGTCTAATGAGGGAGAATCCACTGCCTTCCAAGGTAGTCCATCCAGCTAATGAACAGTTCTTGCCACCAGGAAATTCTTCCTAATGTTTAAACTTTCCCCATTGGTGGTGGTGGTGGGACAAAAATCTGTCTGTGGGGCTCATCCACATGACCCAGGATACGTCAGCTCCCCATTGGCATATCCTGGCTGCAGATCTGGCCCATTCTTCCCCTGTTGTCTGTACGGACTAGGCTGGAGTCAAAATAGGCATGCCGGCCCATCACTGCAGCCCCCACCATTTTCTTCACTGTCCCAGAAGCCAGAAAGGGGCCCCATAACGTATGACCGAGGCCCCCTGCATGTGACCAGCCTTGCTCACATACTACGGGACTCCTTCCTGGCTTCTGGGAGAGCCAGGGAGATATTGCAATAGCAGTAGCACCAATATTTATATACCACTTATCAGTGCTGAAGCACTCCCTAAGTGGTTTACAATGGTTTTTTTTTTTTAGCTAATTGCCCCCAACAAGCTGGATACTAATTTTTCTGACCTATGGAAGGCTGAGTCAACCTTGGAGCCCGCTGGAATCGAACTCATAACATTGTGGCTTGTAGTACTGGCATTTAACCACTGTACCACCAGGGCTCCCTAATGGTGGTGGCAGCAAGGGCTGGTGTGCCAGATAGGTTCATGTAGACATACAGTGCCTGATCTGTCATTTGGCACCTATAACAGAGCAAACTGGGTAAGTTTTTAAAATGGTTTATTGGTCCCTATCCCATCTTACCCCGTCTGAACTCCATATCTGCCCCAGGGATGTGAGGATGGCCTGGGGGCAGAATGGGGCAAATGCCCTGCGTTGTATGTCCTGCAGGGCTCTGAGATGCAGGCAAGATGGGGTATTTAGCCCATGTAGAGAAGCCTTGGGTCATGGAAGTGGAAAACCCACAGCACATGGCTCTCCCATCTTAGAAAGGCTTGAAAGCTGTGGATGATCTACAACTTTACCCTTCCCCCAAAAAACACTCACTTTGTATTCCTCTGTAAGCAAGCAGGTAAGTAATTAAATAAATAGCATCTTTAAAGCATTTGAAAAGCAAGATGGTGAAGGGGGTATGTACTCATTCTGTGTACTTGTATATTTTAGTCTATAATTAGGGGATAAGACTAGAGTAGAATAACCACTGGGGGGAATTAATGCAGACCCTTTAAACAACTACTATTGCTACTATCATCAAACATGCACACACCAAGGATTCCTTCTGGAAACATGTTTACAACATTCAAAGGGGAATTTCTGCAGACCCCCTTGTTCAGGCAAATATATTCAGATACTGCAGGAATAAAAATGTGCAATCAAGAACTACACTGCACTGTATGAAGTCCCGTGACTGTTGGGAAAATGTCCTGCCAAATATTATGACTGAAGCTTTAATAACAATAGTGAGGGTTTATATTCCACTGAAGAATGCTTGGAAAGCTGCACACATATTATCTTGTTAATCAGCAGAAAATATACCTGACACAACCTCTTCCACATGGAATAATGCCTTAAGAGAGAAGGTTATGGTCCCCTTAGCACCTGTTCCAAGCCTACAGTTGATTATTCCTCCTCAGGAGTACAGTACTTACATCTTCAGTTGTTATGAAATATTAAAAAGTGGCCATAACATAACACATGTCCTTAAAGTGCACTGCTCTTGGGAAATGCAAGCTTGAATGTAGCTGACAGCTAACCTTTGAATCTTACCTTGAATCTTGCTACTTCTTCTCCCAGAAACCTAAAATGGATCCCTCATCTTCACCCAAATTGTTCAGACCAGGGCAAAAAGCATTCTTTTTCTGTAGCTTCACCATCTCCCTTCCAATACTGCACTATGCTGTTCAGACAGAGCTTCCTGACACCACCCATTATTACATACACAGATGTTTGAGAGCCCCTAAATGCACATAACATCCCAGGGCATCCTTATTCATAGACTCCAGCTGCAGAATAGCTGACTCTCTAACAGAGCAGCCCTCTCCCTAGGGAACCTCAGCACATATACAAATTGAACATCCTTTCCTCTCCAAAGAGAACCAGGCCACAACACACATGCAAGCACAGAAGGAAAGAAAACCCCAGGCAGCCTTGCCTTCAGTGGGAGCAAGAATGTCAACTCGCTTCCTTCCAGGAGAAGGTTGGATTCCATTTCTTCCAGTTTCAGTTTCTTCCTCTTGGCCTTCATTTGTTGGGTGACAGGGACAGGTCAACATGGACCCCCTCCAGCCTTCAGATAACCTTCGCCTTGCTTGAAAAAGGAAAAAGTGCATTGTGGATGAGGAATCACTCCCGGCTACTTGGTTTCCCATAGCTGAAGTAGCAGCAACCAAGTAGAGGTTGCTCTGTCCCACCTTCACTCTGGCTTCACCATGTAGCAGCTTTTCCGACTCTTGGACTATTTTCTTTTCCTATGAAGCCTTGCTCGAAATATCCCTATCTTGCATCTTCAACAGTGCTAAGTACCCTTAAATCCATAAATAATTCAGGGTAATCAATGTCTTTTTGATGCAGGTAGAGTGCAGACAACAACCTGCGTGGCTGAACTTTGTGAAGGTGGAACATAAATGACACTGCCAGGGAAATGGTCCGTTTTTTGAGGGTCAGCATGAAATGGAACTTTACACAAATAGTATACTGACTTAAAACATTCCAGTTTATGTAAATATTTGTTGTGTGCCCTTCATAATTTCAAGGCAATTTTGCTGCTTAATGAGAAATAAAGGAAACATAGAAATTCAGTGAATAAAAAAAATCCACCTAGCATTTGTAGTCTCTTCCAGTACATATAGCAGGCTGATACCTGCCTCTTTGATCTGTGGTTCATATGAAAAGAAACTTCATTTCTCAGATAAACAGATATAACAGGGGAACTGACATGGGATGAGGGTTCAAGATACAGATTTGCCCCAGTAGCGAGGGATCAGCAGGATCCCCAAATCAGAAAGAAGGTCAGACTGTCCTGAAAGAAAATGGAATGACTTGCTTCTTGCTTAAGACAAACCAGAGAGAACATAAGATAGCACAGCCCTACACATATTCACCCAAGTCACCTGAACTGAAGATCCTTGGTTGTTGCTTTCCATACTAGCCAGGATTCATAAATAAAGAACAAGTTCTAATTCAGATCTTGGTTTACAAAGAGAGCAACAAGCCAGAATCCTAGGTTCAGGCAGCATATTAACATTTCTGGTTTGTTTAGCCAGTCATGCTAGTGGGAGGACAGAAGCAAGACTGAATGAGTTAGATGCACCGGCACATAGCTCGCTGACATTAAAACAAGGTTCTCCTGTAGGTTATATTGAGAGGAAAGCAATGACAAACGTTCTCTGAATAAATCTTACAAAGAAACATGCCCTCCAACATTTCACAGATGAAAACAGAACATGTATGGCCAAGCAACATCAGTGTGTGTTCAAGATGACAAAAGTTATTAATGAGGAAGAATATACAAGCTACGAGAGGCTGCAGCAGTTTTCTTTTGCCTAAGCCTACTGGGAAGGACAAGATTCCCTCCTCTCCTCTCCCCCTCTTTAGTTAACTGATAACTGAGTACAAATGACTTTTGCACTTTTAACTCAGTTTGCAGCAAATGAAGTAAACAAAGGAGGAGAGTGGGAGGAGAGAGAAACTGGGACAGTTTAAAAGAAGCTGGAAAATGGGATGACAGAGGATTAATCTGGACTGTCCCTGCCAAATCGGGACAGTCAGAGGGTTTGCCAGAAGTTGGAGTCAACTTGAAGGCACGTAACAACAACAACAACAACAACAACAACAACGTGTGTATAATATGTAATGTTCACTGCAGAATCAGTAAAATAATATAAATGCACATTAATGTTTTAAAATAAAACATTCTTCTTACCTGCTGCTGTGTCCTGCATCCAAATATTTGCTGAACAGATAGGGAAGACATCTTGTAGTATCTCCATTGGTCCATGCAATTAACTCAGTTTCACTAAGGAAGGATCTCCATTGTTTTCAAGTTCAAAAAACAAACAACTCTTTAGGGCTATTGATGGTTAGCAGCAGTATGCACAGGATAAAATAAAATTCAGAGAAGCTGTGCAGCAAGCTTGATGCCCTGGTCCCTACCTACCATTTAGAGAGACAAGATAAAAATGGATTCCACTCAGTGGTAAAAGAGGAATTAGTTATCAAAGAGTACATTTCCATGTCTGAGAGCAACAGAATCCATTTGCCACTTCTTACGCTGAGAAGAAGGCACCTCCTCCCTTTAGAAAACCTTCACAGGAATTCTGATAAAGGACACCACACCAAGAAACCCTATTAAAATAACTTAATAAACCTTCATCTCAGTCTCTGTTTTGAATCCATTGGCTGGCAATCAAAAAGCCCATTGTTATACAATATGCAAGATATGTGGGGCCGGGATAGGGAGAAGGCTGACAGAAGAAATTCTGAGGAACTCAGAGGTCACCCTATCAGAAATATTCAACCCGCACTTTGGTTATCTGCAAAGCGAATAAACTTTCAATTTCACTTCTCAGTCCTTGCAAGCACAAACTGCATTTCAAAGAGGGCTTTGGTTAGGTCTGGAACATCATGCTTTTGCTTCCAGCTGAGTATGTGGGGATATTTTTTCCCCTGGAGGTTCTCTTCCCACCCACCACCCACAATATTCACAAAATCTAGAATTAGTCAAAAGCTGGCAAACTGTCAATTTTTGAAAACGGGCTTTAAAAAAATGTGTTATTTGCTTTGCTTCCTCTTTCCTGAGCAGTGGGAAGTTTGTGGCAGCCTTTAGAACACCAGTTTCCTTTGGAGCAAAGATTGCTAGAGATTTATGGTACAGAAGTTAAATCCAGAAGTGGAGGGGGGGGCAGGGAGATTTTATTTTGAAGTGTATAGATTGAGAAGTCATTGTAAGTGCAAATCCAGTCCCAGCAATTACAACATCCAGGTCCAGGGCCCCACAGTCTGTGGATAGTGGGGAGGTCCCAAATGACCAGTCAAAGAGAGCAAAATATAGTGCTGGAAGAGGCAAAAAGTTCCCATGTCTGCAGCTGCTGTTCTAGCATCCTTTTGTCTTATTTTTAAAGGTGTTATTTTAAAACCATTTCATTTTTTATGTACAGGTCAAACCTTGTATACGCAGGGGATATGTTCCAAGACCACCCTGTGGATACCTGAAACTGTGAATAATAGGGAACCCTATTATTTTCAGTGAGAAGAACACTGGAAATTGACCATAGAACCATATTGGAGGACCTAGAAATGCCTAGAGAGAACATATATTTTTGGACATGGATAAGTGAAACCATGGATACTGAATCCATGGATATGGAGGCCAACCTGTATAGCATCGCAGATGCTCAGGATGGTTCTATGGTTTAAGTGAATTTAAGTGAGCTGTTGCTGTTTTTTTTTTTTTTTTTTTTTTTGTTGCTTGCTCTAAAGAGTGAGGAATGTAGAAGCCCTTGGTCATCTGACATGGACCTTCTCTAAGAGCCCTATTAAATCCTAAAGTCTAAGGTTATACAGTTGTCCCTCCACATTCACGGATTTGGCATTCATGGATTTAAGTATTCACGGCTTGAAAATATTCTTTAAAAAAAATCCAAAAAGCAAAGCTTGATTTTGCCATCTTATATAAGGGACACCATTTTGCTATGCCATTGCATATAATTGGACTTGAGTATTCACAGATTTAAGTATTCACGGGGGGTCCTGGAACCAAACCCCTGCGAATGTGAAGGGACAACTGTATAGCTGTAGATCTGTTTTGGAGCAGAAGAATCCAGCCTGCTTCAAAACTCTCCTTTCAATAGACACAGTTTGAAACAAAGCACCTTTTCATCAAGTTTCCTTTTGGAAGATGTCACAATCATGATGCCTTTGTTCTACCTGAACAGTGGCTGCATTTAGGGATAGGTGGCCGAATGGCTACCTGGATCACTGGCCTTGGTCATCCATTATCTACCCAATTCTGCACTCCATAGCTGAATCAAATGTTAGGACAATGTTCATCTTCACTCATAAAATGGACAACACTGACCTGAATGGCCAGCACTGCATTAATGTTGTGGGGGTTTTTATTATTAATTCACGGGAAAATTTACAACATCAATGCCCATTAATAAAGCAGCGTGCATGTGACTAATCAATATATTCTTTAAAAATTATCATTATATGTGACCACTGCTTGTGTTATCCAAAGTTGGAATTTGCATCCTCCGGTGCGGCAAAGCCAATCAAACCCACCAGAGCAGGGAATATCCAAACTAATTTTATTTGCTGCAGCAAAATAGGTGCCTGGTGTTAGTACCTCAAAGCAGACACAAAGGAAAGGGGAAAATGACAAAGCATTTATACATTTCTATATGGAGATTACAATTCACTTAATCTATAAATTACAGCTATGTCACTAATTAGCAGATCGCATTTCTAGAGCATGCCTACAAAGCAAGTCACATACTGGCATCTCATAATAGTCCTTTAATTATTTATTTCTCTTCATTAGCATCCTAAAATCTCCTCAATGGCTGTGAATTTTACGACACTGAGGCAAAAGGTACAAAAGTTCAGAAATTCTCTGGATATATATATATATATATATATACATACATACACACATAATGATACCATCCTCTTATCAATCAGCCTCCTCCTGTGCCTGGAACCATCAGCCCCAGCACATTCCATTCCCTGCTTTCCTGTCAAGTGGATACAAACCATGGATATTCAATGTATGGTATCTACTCTCTAAGACACTGAGGATTCAGACAGGAGAAATGGGGGCATGAGACTCTCTTTTGCTGGCTAGGCAACTTTTTCCTATACTGGAGCACTAGTATCTCCCAGTTTCTATCATCACTTGGAATTTTTCCTCATCACTTGGAAAAATCCATTTACCGGTAATTAATTTACTGGATTGATACTTTTGTTAGATTTTCCCCAACATGGCTGAACTCCATAGACTGCCTGATTAACCTTGCAGTTATTCTTATACTTTAATAAATTGATTGAATTTATTAAAGGGCAGGGTTGTGCTCTCTCTCTCTCTCTCTCTGACATACACAGCAAAACAGGAGAGCCTCAGAGGAAGAAAGATTGGGATAGGAGGATATGTGTTGCATGGCTCTGTGTTGGGTGGTTAAATGTTCATGGATTTTAGAAGCAAGAGAATGGAGAGAAAGAGAGTCAGTGAGCCCCTACCTGAAATGTTCATATGTGAAAGTGTGTTTGCAGGAAGCCATCAGGCAGCCAGAACCATTTCAGGATGACAGGCCATTTACAATGGAAGGCTGGCGTCCCCCTGCATTAGTAGGCTATATGAAAGCTATTCAAGTCTTTCAGGAAGGCAACTGAAGAAGAGGGGTTGTGAGTCACTTCAGTTCTGCATCTCTATTTTTTTTTATTGTATATTCTGGTTATGTGTTTGGGGTGAGTTGCAGTGAACCTCATTATACCAAGTGATGGGCACTTGGATATTACATAAGTAAAACTGTTCTCAGACCAACCTATCATCTTCTCATCCTATCTCTTTCTCTCCATACCCTTCTCATTCTGCTCTCCCTCCTTCAGTGAGTCACAGGCTTTGAGGGTTGCTAGTGAGTGCTTTTGGAGCAAGTAGGGTACAGGAAATGTGAAGGAGGAAAAAGATACTGCTAGCTAAACATGTGCCTTGCCTCTATCCAGCCCATGCCTTTCTCCCTCTTTTTTAAAGTCCTGTATACATATACCTGGGAGTAACCCTTACTTATCTTGATGGGACTTACTTCTGAGTAGATGCTGTTGTTGATTATGATGACAATAATGTCAATTTAGGCATAAGCCTCATAATGTCAATTTAGACATAAGGCTAAGGTAAGTGGGATCATATTGCTGCATCCATTTCTAATAAGATCATTTTTCTTAGGTCATAAGAGCAGAGAGTTAGGAGATTTTAGGGCTTGGCCATAGCAGACCAGGAACTTCCAAAATAGAATGTTGTGGGCTGTTTTATCCATTATGTATCCACTAGTGACTAGTCCTTTGGTACTTTGATTCCTTCCTGAATCTTTGCTGCAAGCATTTCAACATGTGTCACTTCAATCAAAGCATTCAACAAAAGGAGTGAGTACAAACATCACTATTTCATTAGCCTTACATAGTTAAGATATTTAAACAAAGAAGTATTAAGTAGAGGTGGTTTTGAAGACTAGTGGGCTTGTTAGAGACATGATCTTTTAAAAAAGAAATGCCACAGATAAAATTTCGGATCCTTGGCTCCTGCATGCAAAACATGTGCTCTGCCACTGATCTTTACAAACCCTGCTTGATTGTGAGTGGAGAAGCATAGATGATGCAGTGATTCCATTGTGTTCTTTCCCCCAAAAAAAGATTATTCTGCATATAGTCTGATTCAGAATTTTTCACCCTTGATTCACTGACTGATCCTTATGCAGTACCTACCCACTTACTGTTGCACTTGCAGTGGATCAGTGTTTTCTCAATGAAAACTATCACTCCATATTTATCTTTAACAAAGAAAGCATTTGAAGAGTGCATGAAGTGCAAATGTTGTCAGGACTGGATAGGGGTGGAAAGAAAAGAAAAGTACAGATCATAGCTGAACAGACTGTAAGATAAGATCCCATACTTTAAGACAGCATTTCCCAGCCTGCCAGTTTCCTGATGTGATGAACACCCACAATCCCTAGCCATAGAATCATGGAGTTGGAATGGACCTATGGGCCATCAGGTCCAATCCCTACTCAATGCAGGATCTTTAGCTAGGCTAGACCATCTCCAGTAGGTAGCTGTCCAACCTCTTTCTGAAGACATCCAGAGGAGACCCCACCATCTCTAGGCAATTGGTTCCATAGCCAAACTACTCTCACTTAGTAAGAAGTCATGGGGTCTATAGTCCATCTGGGAAACAATCATGGGGTTTGTAGTCCATCTGGGTAAAGTGCTAGGTTGAGGAAAGGAAATTTACAACAAAATAAAGCACTTTTGAAGGAGCCAGTAACAAAACGTGCCCTTCAGGGTCAACAATGACAATCCCCATGCCATTACGTTGTTTGAAAAAAATAATGACTTAGGTAAAAAGCTAACTGCTGGATCAATTAACATAATTCAATGAATTTAACTAGTTCAGTTATCAGCAAAATAGCAATAAGCCTAGACTACAGAGAAAACTGACTTATTGTGAACAAGTTGCCTCCTGGTATACATGGCTTAGTCACTCCCACTCCACTTGTATAGCCAATGGAGGTTGTTAAGCTAACTGTGAACTGAAAGCTTAATGATGTATCAAAGTCAGACCTCCTGGGTTGTCTCTCCCAAATAATCTAGATATCATAAACCAAACATAATAAGTCCTTGTTTGCAACTCTGGCTTCTTAAAGGGACCACAAACCAGAAGTTGTATTTGAACAGAATGCTAAACTTCCAGTTCATGGTTAGCTTAAGTGTCATTCTGCTGGGAGCAATTGGGCTGCATGCATTGGCATTCAACTCATGAACAAGAAGTCTGAAGGTAATTCTAATTCTAGCTTATCTTTATGTGAGACTACAGCAATTGTGTCTTTCATGTCCAAAGGGGTCCAGAGCACAGGTGTACTATAGCCGTTTTCTTGTGAATATTCTTTAAAAGAAATACGGTATTCTTACACTTATTTAAAGGACCAATATTTTTTTTAGAATCTTCCAGTTAAAGCAATAGCTAAATGGTAAGAACATTGAACAACACCATATATTAGAAAGAGGAGCTGCTTTTATAATCATTACATAACACACTTTAATCCTGCTAATAGTATTATATTTGTAAATTATTATAGCATTTGAAGAACTTTCAGTAACTATAAAGATCAACAATAGGTGAACAAATACCCTTTGCCAGACAAAGCTGTGTCTCTGAAGAGTCTACACACTTTTTAAATCACACAAAACTCTTCTTAGACTATTGAAAAAGGAATTCTAGGGAAATTTTGATTTTGCAGCTCCCATTCCATACTTAATGAAATAACAAATCTCTGTGAATGTGGTATTTAAACCTTTGTAAATTACATTCTTGAAGCAGGAATGAATAATTTTATCATTTTTCTCCTTGCTATGAGATAGTCCTTGGAAACGGCACAGTTTTAGAGCACTATTCACAATTTGGAATGTATTCTGTAAGGAAAAACATACATAGTTTTTGCATGCAGAAAATGGTATTTTCTGATCAGAAAACCGTATTTTTTGCATAGGAGGAAACTGCACAGAATAAAATGCTGCTTTCTGCACAAAACTCCCACATGTGTTTTCCAGACAAAATAAATTCCATATTGCAAATATTCCCATCTGTCCAAGATTCTTCTTGTCAGTCTTTCCAGACACTCAAGAAACCCATTTTTGGTCCATTATTTGAATATTTTCAAATATTTTTCCATCCTTACTGTGTGCATCACTGTAAAACTTATAATGCAAAAGCTATCTGTATTATATCTTTTCTTTTGGCCAATAGATGGCAGCAGATACACATGCCAAGTATTTCTGCTCCCGATGACTGCTCTTGCAGCAGCAGATGGTTCCATGTACAGAAGCTGACTGGACTGGCTTTTCAGCTTCACTTTAACACTAGTACATGGCCAGGGTTCCCTCCCACTCCTAAGGCTCTCTCTTTCTCTGGCTTTTCTTCGCAAATGAAGATTCAGGAAGGACTCATCCCGTGCTTTCTGCAAGTGCGCTGAAGACTAAAAAGGACACAAGCTCATTTTAGGGAGTGCAGTTCAGGATTTATGGCACACACAGTACTGCCCTCCAAGAGAGAGGGAAAACCAGGGGCTCAGCAGGGTCCCTTCCCCATTCATACCCATCAGCTGAGGTGGTTGACTCATTCTGCCTAATGGTGGGGCTGGCCCTGCTGAGAGATATAAAATGAGGCTGGTCCACATAAGAAACAGTCTGACTTCAGTGCTTTAACAAGGGAGTTACACACTTCCTGTAATTGGTCCTAGTCAGCATTCTGGCCACAGCATTTTGGACCCACTGAAGTTTCCGAACAGTTTCCAAAGGCAACCCTACATAGAATGCATTACAATAGTCCAAATGGGTTGTAATTTCACCATAGCTAGATGTCCAGCTGCCTATCATTAGAATGTGAAGTATCTAACTCTCAAGACGATGCACAACAAATAAAACCAGTAAATAATAATAATAATAATAATAATTAAAAAAAATTATTTCTATCCTGCCCCTCTGCAACACAATCGGGGCAGCTTTCAATATAAAAACTCCATAATTGCAGTACCCTAGCCCACCCACCCCTTAAAATAATATTAAATTAGAAAAGATTAAAAACATACAATAATTAAAAATATATTACATTAGAAAAAATAAAAAAAACATACAATAATTTTTTTTAAAATTCCAATTGCAGCTCTAAGGAAAAGGACAGCCGAGTCTTTGGGCTGGGATAGTTATTCAGGAAGTACATGGGGAGGGTCATACGGGAGGAGGCGGTCCTGGAGGTAAGTTGGACCCAAGCCATGTAGGGCTTTAAAGGTCATAACCAACACCTTGTACTGTGCCTGGAAACTAATAGGCAGCCAGTGGAGAGCTTTTACCACAGGTGTTATGTGCTCTCTTCTGAAAACACCAGAAATCAACCTGGCTGCCATGTTCTGAACTAGTTGAAGTTTCTGAGTCAAGCACAAGGTTAACCCCATGTAGAGCGCATTACAGAAATCGAGACGGGAGGTTACCAGCGCATGTACCACAGTTTCGAAGTCCCTGGTTTCCAGGAAAGGGCACATCTGGCGTATCAGTCGAAGTTGATAACAGGCACTCTGAGCGTCACATTTACCTGATTAGATATCAGGAGCGATGGGTCCAGGAGCACCCCCAGACTGCGAACACAGTCCTTGGAGGAGAGTGTAGTTCCATCCAGGATTGGAAGTTGTATTCCCAGACCTGGTTTCAGGCCCGTAACTGTTAGTACTTCCGTTTTGTCTGGATTCAGTCTCAATTTGTTTTTCCTCATCCAGTCCATTACCGCCCTAAGACAATCATTGAGAGGAGAGATGCAATCTGAAGTTGAAGCTGACGACCGAGACATGGAGAAATATATCTGGGTGTCATCAGCATACTGATGACACCGTACTCCATGCCTCCAAATGATCTCTGCCAGCGGCTTCATATAGATGTTAAATAGCATTGGGGACAGAATGGCACCCTGAGGAATGCCACAGTTAAGCGCTATTCTAGTAGAGCAACTGTCCCCGAGCCTCACCCTCTGGGATCTGCCTGAGAGGAAGGAACGGAACCATTGCAAAGCAGTGCCTCCAATTCCTAACCCCTCAGGCGATCCAAGAGGATGGAATGATCTATTGTATCGAAGGCTGCTGAGAGGTCCAAAAGCACCAACAGGGTCACACTATTCCTGTCGATACCCAAGCGGAGGTCATCAGCCAGAGCAACCATGGCAGTCTCAACTCCATATCCCGGCCTAAAGCCAGTTTGAAATGGATCTAGATAATCAGTTTCATCCAAGACAGCTTGGAGTTGGGAAGCAACCACCCTCTCAATCACCTTGCTTAAAAAAGGCAGCAAGGAGACAGGCCTATAGTTGTTCCTGTCCAAGGGGTCCAGGGAAGGCTTTTCCAGGAGCGGCTTAACCACCACTTCCTTCAGACAAGATGGAACGGACCCCTCCCTGAAAGACGCATTGATAATGTCCCTAAGGAATACTCTCAATGCATCGCCCCCTTGGGTGGCCAGCCATGATGGACAAGGATCAAGTGGACAGGTTATCTTCCTCACTCTACCAAGGAGCTTGTCCACATCATTGGTACTCACAGATTGAAGCTGATCCAATAAAATTTCATCAATGGAGTTGCTGGACACCTCGTCTATAGATTCTGTCATAACACTGGCATCTAAGTCGGCTCTCATCCAAGAGATTTTATCTGCAAAGTGGATGTTAAACGCGTTACAGCAGGCCATTGTCAGGTTGAGTAAGGGGTTCTGCGCAGGTGGAACCTGCATCAGCTCCCCCACCACCCTAAACAGTTCTGCTGGATGGGACTCTGCAGATGCAATACGTGCAGAGGAGAAAGACTTCTGCGCTGCATGTATCACCTCTCGATAAGAATCAAGGAAATTCCTATGATGAGTCTTGCCGGATAAGAGTTGAGTCTTCCACCAGGTGCGCCCTAGTCATTGTCCAGGCCGCTTCATCTTCCTTAGCTCCTCTGAATACCAGGGCTTACGGTTAGGAGCAAGCTGGAAAGGACATTTGGGAGCGATTGTGTTGATAGCCTTGGTGAGGTCGGTGTTCCAAATATTAACCAAAGCTTCAACAGAATCACCGGCGTTACCAACCATTAAACCCTCCAAGGCTTTCTGGAATCCAATTGGTTCCATTAGCCTTCGAGGGTGGACCATTCTAATAGGTCCGCCCCCCCCCCCCGGTGGGGCAGAGAGTGGCTTTTAGCTCCATCTTGACCAGGAGATGATCCACCCATGACAATGCGGAGGTTTTAATAACCTCCGCCCATGGATATTCCTGTTCCGTACTAAAGGCCACATCGTGGGTATGGCCTGCACAGTGAGTAGGCCCGACAACCAATTGGGATAGGCCCATGTTTGTCATGGATTCCATGAGCTCCTGAGCTACGCCAGTTAGATTTAGCAAGCTGGTCTTGAGTGGGAATTTGAAGTCGCCCAGAACTAAAAGTCTGGGCGACTCCAACAGCAACTCTGAGATCAGCTGTGTTAGCTCGGCTAGGGAGTCTGTTAGACAACGGGGTGGCTGGTATACTAACAGAATCCCTAAGTTATCCCTGGACCTCAGGCTTAAGTACATACACTTGATGTGGACTGTGTTCCAGATAGGCTTCCTGGTCAAGGTTAGATTGTTTTTATGAACCAGAGCCTCTCCACACACCCCCGCCCACTTTTCCTTACCTGCTCACTAACTGAGTACCCGGCCGGGAGTGCCTGTGCCCAAGTCACAGCACTGGCCTCTCCCAGCCAGGTCTCTGTAAAACATGCTAGGTCGGCAGCCTCATCCAATAAAAGGTCATGGATGATATGCGTCTTGTTTTTAACCAACCTGGCATTGCAAAGGAGCAGAGTAAGGGTCTGTGGAATGGTTGGTGTGCTCTCCAATTTATTCTGGGAAACAGAGTGAAACTGAAGGCGGGATAGATATTAAACATCGATCCTGCCTTCTTTTGTAACAATTCTTCTCTCTGTTGCTGCCATACCTTCCCTTTCCCCACACAACCTCAATTCCCGCTCCCAGATCATTCCCAGCCCCTGGTAGGTGTTCTGGGGTGGGGGTGGTGGAGTGACTTTTAAGGCCAGCCACTCCTGGCCACACCCCAACTCCCTGCTCAGCTGCCTCAGCTGCCTTTACCCCGCTGTAATGGGGAAGGAAGGCTTCCTCACAGTCTTCCAGAGTCTTCTGGCTGGCTGGCTGGCTGGTCGATGTTCCTGGGGTGGGGGGGTGGAATGACTTTTAAGGCCAGCCCCTCCTGGCCACACCCCAACTCCCTGCTCAGCATTTCAGCTGCCTGTAATGGGGAAAGAAGGCTTCCTCACAGTCCCCCAGAGTCTTCTGGCTGGTTGGCTGGCTGACTGGTAGGTGTTTAAACACAAATAAAAACAATTCTTTAAAAAAAAAAACACTTTTAGAACACACACAATTATAATAATTCCACAAGCCAGTCCTGATTTTAATAATCAAATGGCATGTGAAACCATGCCGATGCACCATCTGCAGAAAGCTCAGTAGGAATGGAGCCAGCCTGACCTCCCCAGAAGCAAGGCAGGGTGGAGTTCCACAACCAAGATGCTGCTACTGAAGATGGCCTGTCTCATGCACAGGATTCACCAACCTGGCTTCTCAAGGTAGTGGGACAGCCTAACAGGGTCTCCACTGATGATCTCCTATCTGGGTAAGTTCATGTAGGAGCATGTGGCCATTCCAATATCCTGTCCCAAAGCCATAGAAGGCTTTGTGGTCAAAATCAGTATTTCAATTGAGCTTGGAAAGAAATTGGAGTTGCTGTTCATATAAAACCAGTGGTACTTGATCTCTAAAGCGGGCATCAGGCAACAGTCTGGCTACTGCATTTTGCACTAGCTGCCTATACCTTCTGAACACATAGAATACATGGTAGCAGTCTAATCAGGAAATACTTAAAATAGGGACTATTGTGGTCAAATCAAATCAATTTTCCCTAAAAGGGGGAATATCTGGTGTATCATGTGAAGCTAAATAAAGACACTTGTGGCCACATGACATTCCAAGAACCACACTAGATCCAAAAGTATTCCCAAGCCGCAAAACTGGTCCTTCAGAGAAAGTGCAACCCCATCTAGAACAGCTTGTAATCTCAATTCCAGATTGGCTTTCCTGCTGACTAACAGGACTTCTGTCTTTTCTGGCCTGTGACTCAATTTATTCACCCACCTGTATATAATGGGACTTGAGCATCCACAGATTTTGGTATCCATGTGGCAGATCCTGGAACCAAACCCCAGCAGATACTGAAAGCCCATTGTACCTACCTTCTTAGAGGTAAGCCCCATTGATATAAGTGTGTATAAGAATGCAGCCTAACACTCTTCTCTGAGCACCTTGGAGGGAGGATGAGATTTATTTTAACAGGGATGAGGAGAACAATGATAATGCTGATGATTATGAGAAGTGAGGAGGAGGAGATTTTATGAAGCTCCTTTTGAATGCCAGAAGTGCTTCAGCTTCATATGCATTCCATATCTTGGCAAGCTTCACAACAACCATGCATTAGGCAGGGTTTAAAAAGTGATATGTCAGAGGATCAAGTCCTTAACATTCTGAAACAAGATTTACCCCAAATTTAGCAGGAACCACTTTGGGTCTGTTTCCTGGGGAAATAATTCAAGGAACGTAAGGGGGAGGGGGGACAGGGTTTGTGACAAAATCACTCCAGAAATAGTAGAGATAAAAGTTAAAAGTTTGCCCAAACTTGGTTGAGAACTACCTGCTAAACTAAACAACTAAGTAGTGTCCAGAAAATAAAATAAAAACTAAAATGGTGTCACAGTAAATGTCTGGACTAGAATTAGTATGATTTGGTCTTATTTGGGGACTTCCCATGTTTTGGCCATAGCTCAGAATTGTAGATGCCCCAGCAGTGCTTGCCTCTTCATCATGTTCTCTTGAGAATAAGCATCCTCCCTGGAAAAAATTAAATATCCCTTTCTTCCATAACCAGAGAGAAAGTGCCCTTTCTGAGTTTTAAATCAACAGTTTTGCAGAACTGGGGATTTGGATTCACATCTCTGTTCAATATTCTGCCATCTTTCTTTGAGATTGTTTGCACTCCTTACCTATGACAAGAGCTATGGATTCATAGTGCTATTTGTTGTGGACTTAGAACAATGTATCCAATTTTTCAAAGTGTTTTGGACTTCATATGTGTCTGATGTGGCTAGTATTTTTGGCCACAGTGGTCACTGCAAACCTCCTACTGCTGCAATACATTGCATCAGATAAAATTCTTTAAATTAGTCACAGAAGCATATGTTCTCAAACTATAGTATCTGCCTCTATTCTTTTGAGGAACTATTTATAGCAATTTCTTGAATCTGTACGAGAGGTCTTCCAAAGGGTTTTCTTTCCTTTTTTTTTTTTAATGGAAGCATGATTTGCTGAGATTTGGAGATGGTCCTGTGATTTAGAGAGAAAATTTTCTCCTCCTTTCTTTTTAAAAATTCTTAGAATTATAGTGGCATAGTGCAAAAGTGCCATTTCACTGATGCACTGAGGCACTGTTGCTCTAAGGGGAAAATTTTAAGAAAGGAGGAGAGAATAGAAGATTTTCCCCCACCCTTCTGATTGAAAAGAAATTCATTTGAGGGTGGAAATAAAATGTTGCATATTGTCCCAGGAATTGCCAAAAAATAGTTTGGGACAACAGAAATGTTGTTTGAGCATTTTTGTTTAAAAAGCAGCAACAAATAATACAATGTCCTGACACATTCACCCCATCTGGAGAAGCCTTATGTTCCTGTTCTGGTGCTGTTTTCAGATACCTGATAGTTCTTCATATACTAGCTACTGGGCCTCAAATGAGTCTCCTAGTGGAGGGATTGGCAACCTAGTGCCCTCCAGGTATTTTTGATCATATATCCCATCAACCCTGACCATTGGTTGTGCTGACTGGGGTTTAAGGAATCTGTAATCCAAAGTATTTTGAGAGCATTCAGTTGCCCACTGCTACTGCTCTACTAGCTTAACATTTTGCTGCATTTAGCCCAAGGATGAACAAGGTTCTAGTGCTGTACCACTTTCCTTTTCAGAGCACATAGATACATGTGTGGGTTAACATAGTTCTTCCTTTCTCTACAATGCTCCTAAGTCCTCACTGAGGCTTATGAATGCTGATCATTTTATTCATGTGTATGATGTCTGTTGAATCTTTTAGCACTTGATAATCAACTCTGCCAGAAATATCAGAGAACAATCAGTCAGACTCTGTACTCATTTGAACCCTATTCCACCCAGATAAACAGGCTAGACAGAGAAACCTGAACCTTACAGTTCCCTGGCTGGATCTATCAGTTTCACTATTCACTTGATGCAAATTGAGTAACAGGAAAAAAGAAGATGGAATGCAAAGATGGGGCATGCATATAGAGGCAAGAAGTACCTACGTGTGCATCATGTACACATGACAGCTGTGTGTTCATCTAGCGCAGGGGTGGGCAACTATGTCCTTCCAGATGTTGTTAACTCCAACTTCTAGCAGCCCTAACCAGCATAGCCAATATTCAGGGAGGATGGGAATTGTAGTCTGGAAGCCACCATTGCCAATCCTTGCACTTGATCTTTGGGTGCCATTTTCTTCATGGATGTTGTCATTGGGAAAGGGACAAGCTGAATTTAAAACAAAGTAGTAGTGTGTTTCTTTGACAATTGAAACTTCTGTGAAGGTGAAGTTGGGTGCATAGTTCTTCCACAGCTCGTGGATGTCTTTTGGATGTCAATCACAGTTTGTTGGTCAAATGGCAATAGAAAGAGGGTGAAAAAGCCCCTCAGATCATACTTCATGAAATGGCTGGATATCTTAAAGGTTTACAATGTGTGGGATTACCATTTCATATGATCAGTCACTAGGAATGTAAACTTACTTTTTAAGGTGTATTTGAAGCAGTACGAACTAGAAATTTGCACTGTTTGGTCCTTAGTTTTATTTAAATGTTAGCTGTGCACCATGGTTTGTGCACTGGTATGATAACAATTTTTCTCTTTTAAGAATTATCTTAATTATAAATGTGATAGTCTCACATACATTTCCTTAATCTTGCTGTTTATTTGCTATTTAAACATGTATTTAGCAACAGCTAAATATAACTTATTTGGACAATCCCACTGAACAGGGATGGGCAACTGTGAAAGGCTAGGGGGGTCTCATTAGCAACCCCCAAAACACCTTGGTGGGCCACACCCCCTCATTGCACCTGCTCCCACAAACAAAACAAAACATTTCTATTTATTTTTTTTTTGGCTAGGCAAATGCCCACAAATACCCTCTAGAGGACATGGAGGCATTCTCACCATGTTTTTGATCCTTACTTGACCACTAGAGGACATTTTGAGGCAAAAAATGAGGGGGGGGGTTGCAAAAAATTCTTTTGACCCCCAGGAGCCCAAGGGGGGCTCCAAGCATGAATATGCATGTCCTATACCCCCTTAAAGACCATTTGAGGGCATTTTGGAGCAAAAATAATTTTAACCCCTGGGGTCCCAGAGAGCCACACAAATGGCACCTGGAGGTCATATGCAGCCCATCCGCTGCACTTTGCCATCTCTACCTTAGAACCTGGTATGACTTCCTTTTGAGTAAGCATGCAGAGAAGCAGCCTTGCCCATCCTTTAAAGCATTTTGACTCTCAGGTCTCCACACTTCCTCCTAGAAGGGTGTTTCTCCCTTTCATCTGCAGCCTTGCTTATGCCAGGATGTTGGTGTTGTTTTAAGCATCTGTCTCTTTAAAAACTTGTTCCATTGTTTAATTTGTTGACAAGCTCTTTGTTGTTTCCTGCTCTTCCTGGCAAAAAAATAAAAATATAAAAGGAACTAAAAGGGGGGGGGGAATAAAATCTATATTCCCTTTAAAATAATGTTGCTTTGAGAACATATTTTATACATTCTGTGTAATGGAGAGTGGTTATAACTAGCAACATCAAGTCATCATAGACAGTTTCTCTTAAATCTGAGCTCATGCATTGATTACAGCAACTCCAGAAAAACACAGTTGTTATTGGCTGACTGGCTTTACTTTATGCACAAGCAATTTGCAGAACAACAAAATCCTGCTGAGAGTCTGCTTGCCAATAAATGATAATTTCATGATCATTTTAATACTGGCAGCCTGGGGAACATGTTTTTGCCTGATTTCACTCCAGAGATGAGCTGTAATGATCTTGGTTGCACTAGAACAGGATCTAGTCACTGGTCAGATATGTGGGAGAATGGTATAAATAAGAATATGAGATTTGTACTGGATGAAGCATGGAACATTTTACCAATTTTTGCCAATGCTGCCTGATGGCCCAGCTGCCATTCCTTTGTCAACCATTTGTTCAGTTGCTAGTTCTAGCATTATCTCCTGCTAACCCCTTGAAATCACATGTAGAGAAGTAGTCTGAAAATGGCCACTGTGTACATCTTTAAAAATACAGATATGGTCATGCTTAAGTTCTGAGACATGCCTCTGGCAAACACATATCTGTTTCAGGCTTATAGTTCATCAGGAATAGAAAGATGTATGGTTTGTCCTCTTTCTTTCTTCACCACGACTATCATGACCATCATTATTACTATTATCTTTGCTTATTATCATTGTTTTCCCCAAAAAATACACTTCAATGAGGCCAGAATATATTGACACGCTTACACTGTATACTAAGCAAAAGACATGTTTCCTGCCCTAAAGGCCTTACAGTTTGATCTTTCACAGAAAGAGGGTGAGGAGAGAGAGAGAAAGAGGGAGGAGAGGAAGAAGAAAGAAACAAAATGTTAAGTTGACAGAAAAATATCTGCAAATAAAGTAACACGTGAGATTAGTCTGAGTAGAAAATAAGATGTCAGGCAGCCTCCCCCAACCTGGTGTCTTTTGTCAGGTGTTAGCACACACTGAGTACCTAAACAGGTCCAGGCAGCAAAAATACTCAACAGAGTGTTGTTCCTTCAGGCATAAGAATAAAGGCACAGACACAGGCTTGCGTCTAAATAAACTTCTCTTTACTTGGGCATAATGAAGTATATTTACAGATATATATACAGCATTCAGAAGAAAAACATCTTCCCACTGTGAGATCCTAAACAGGACATCTTAACACCATGAGATCCAAAACAGGACTGCTTAGCTCTCAGTCCAGCCCAGGACTGCTCAGCTCTACTCCAGGGCTGTGAGCTAATCAATATTGATACATTTACCCAGCTAGCTTCTGCAAACTGGTGCTAGCTCACTCTGAAGCTCTCTGCAGACTGTGAAGTTGAAGGCTTTCATGGCCAGCATCCATAGTTTTTTTTTGTGGTTTTTTTCCGGGCTGTGAGGCCATGTTCTGGCAGAGTTTATTCCTGACATTTCAAAAGTGACAGACAAGGACCCAGGGCTGGAGAGAATACACAGAAAGCCAAAGTAGTGGGTTCTAGGAAGGTAGCCATCCCACTGCAATCTGAATGGTGAGCAAGGTTTGACAGAGTTCTGGAGGGAGGTTGGGTGACTGAGGTGAGAGGCATGATAGCATTTGTGGCCACTGTGTAGTCAACTGACAGTGAGTGCATTTCAGACTGTAAGAAGAAATGGAATAGGAGGAGCCCTGGTTACCACACCCAGGTTAACAAAACACTGTTGGTAGTTTCTCTGATGGTCAAAACCCTTTCCAAAAATTCCTAGATCAGTCTGTAATAATAAAGCATTAGCAAAGGACATATTAAACAAAGTTGGGAAAAGTAATTTTTCTTGGTTTACGGGTTCCAGAATCCACTAGCCACACTGGCTGGGGATTTCTGGAAGTTGTAATCCAAAGGGTAGCAGCCTCCCAAGCACTGCTTTCAACATGGAGATTCCATTTAGCTTTAGCCACCATTGATAAGTCTGTCTACCATGGAGGGGCACAGCTCCACTCTGGACAGGCAAGGGCAGTACTGCTGGGCTGCAAAGCAGTGATGGATATCATCTGCCCATCCTCAGTCTTTCTATTTTCTGAGAGTGTTGGAGCCATGGAAGGAAGTGCTGCTGAGCTAGACTTGAAGCCAAGCAAGATACAAAAGTGCCACATGGCACTGCTGAGAAACCACTGCTTGCCATCACTTTCCTCCTCCAGAAGATGTTGTATCTCTCCCATACCATGCATTCATTGGGGTTGCCCCAACTTCCTGCTGGATAGGAAGGAGAGGGAACCAATGAAAACCACCCCAGCCTCCTTATTTGTGGTCACTTTCTGGGTGGTTCCCAGAGAGAGCCTGTGGAGCACTGCTGCTGGACCTTGGGCCTTCAGGCACTAAGTTACTCCACTGTG
This sequence comes from Gambelia wislizenii, assembly GCA_030847615.1. Classification (NCBI taxonomy): domain Eukaryota; kingdom Metazoa; phylum Chordata; class Lepidosauria; order Squamata; family Crotaphytidae; genus Gambelia; species Gambelia wislizenii. The sequence goes on from JAUMIR010000002.1 coordinate 164,151,250, forward strand.
TCTCCACAGAGTTTTCTTGTCCTTTTAGAAAGCAATCTAAGTTGGTGGTCATTTCCATAGCTTGTACATAACATGAGAACATTACATTTTGGACTAGAATGCCCAGATTCATCCAGTCAGCCTGGCAAATAGCCACGCTAGCTAGGGGATTCTGAGAGGTGTTGCTCTGAAAAAGTATCTTCCAAAACTCTGGCATTGGAAAGGGTTTACAAAAGATTGAAAGGAACAGAAATGGGAACTGAAACAGCAAATCTGCCATCAGCACACTGACTCCCAGCTTTGGTTCCAGTACCCCAACCCACCCACCCACCCACCTACAGCGAGAGACAGATGACCTAGATGTATCTCATTCCATGCATAACTGAATGCATGCACATGCTTCACATAGCCTCCTACCTGTCTCATCATGTCACCAACACCACCTGTTTCCCCCAAATCAAACAGAGGAGAAGAGGCCCAGGCTGTCACTGGCATAACTATTAGACAGCTCAGCTGAAAGATCTATGACAGTGATGGGGGCGAGGCAGAGTGGTGTGTGTGCTGAGCGTCAAGCTTGTCCTGCAGTACAAAGCCTGTTTCATTCGCTCCAAATCCCATGCCTCTTTAGCTTGAATTTCGGCAAAGAGCCTCAAAGGTTCCCCAGGTGTCACCGGCAAAGCTCAAGTCAGTCTTCAGAGATAAACCTTGACAACAGCCTATGGTCTCTTTCAGTGCATGACAGCCTGTGCTGATATAGACTGGCGGATTGGCACAAAACTTATGTGCTGTCACCAGTTTTTGGGATTGTGTGGGCACCAGCAAAACCATGTACTGTATGTATCTTGTCTACTGCAGGTAGAGCAAGTTCAAGCCACTGAGCCATCAAGTCCAATCATAGTTGAAGTGCAGACTGCCACATTTTGACACAGGTCTGTGCTTGTGTGGATGACTGGTTGTGTTGGCAGGAATGTCTTCAGGGTGCCAAATCAGTCCTCCCACCGGCTCCACTGCATCCTGCCTTTATAGTGTCCCATTTCTGTTCTTGTCTATATCACACAACATGTTTACATAATGTTGGCATGACACGCCTGCTGGTGATGGCTGCTCTGGATAGGATGACCCCAGCTCCCCCTTGGACATCAGCAGTTCATAGGACAAGCACAACAACCGGACTGTGTGTAATGTTATGCAACTTGCTGAATGTTGCGGAAAGTTCTAAATTCTGATTTATTGGCTACAGTCTACATAGAACCAGGCTTTAAAGCCACAGAGAAAGCACAGAATGAATGAGAGTATACTGTGGCAGGAATAAAGCACTGAGAGGTACTTTCTACTAATTTCCAGACACACAAAGGGCAGCCCTGGGGGCCGTATGCAGCTGGGCCCCCAAGACTGCCTTCATGGCCCCTCCAGACTCCATGATCATTTTTTTTTGTCCCTGCCCAGCCCTGCCCCTCTAGGAGTGGCAATTCATCTTTTAACTAGGTAATAGGTCTGTCCTGCACAGATTAACTTTTTTAAAAAAATTGTTTTTCAGAACTCGAACTGGACTTGTTGATACTTCCAGGTTTTTTTTTAAATCTATTTTTGAGTGAGGTGGCGGGGGGGGGGAATTTTCACGTCTGTGTGGCTCCTGGAGGGTCCATGGGTAAGAACATTGTATCACAAGATGGCTGCCTTGGTATAAAGCTGCCTCAGTACTAAGATGTGGGATAGATATTCTTCCCAAAGGGTCACAGCCCTTGTGATACTCATGTTCTTAATAAGTTAGGAGCAGTGCAGTCACTAATGATGCAACCCCTTAAACATACAAACAAAAAAACCCAAATGAACCTCCAAAGTAGGATTCTTATCAATGGCAAAGTAATGTTTATTTGTTTATTATAAGGCCTCTCATAACAAATCACAAAGCAGTTTACAAATAAAAATATAAGGCAGAAGTACAAATAGAACAATATTATTAAGACACTAACAGTGCATCAAGTCAAGAAAAAGGTATCAAGAAGCAACATAGACTAAACTGTAACAACAAAAGCTTGTCCAAAGCCTGGATAAGGAATTTTGCCAGTTATATCTTAGGACCTGGTGGAATGTATTCAAAAAGATGACCATGTTAAGTCTGTTTTAATAGAAAAGGACAGAAAGGAATTGAGTAGCATCTTTGAGATTAACCAAGAGAAAGAAATTTCTAGCATAAGCTTTTCTGGACTGCAGATAGAGTTACAAACTTGGTAGATGAAGGGAATGCTGTGGATGTAGTGTATCTTGATTTCAGTAAGGCTTTTGACAAGGTCCCCCATGATATTCTTGAAAAAAAAGCTAGTAACATGTGGCCTAGACAATGTGACTGTTAGGTGGATTTGTAATTCGTTGACTGACAAAACCCGAAGGGTAGTCATCGATGGCTCCTCTTCATCCTGGAGAGAAGTGACCAGTGGGGTGCCACAGGGTTCTGTCTTGGACCCAGTGCTATTCAACATCTTTATCAATGACTTGGATGAGGGAATAGAGGCCATGCTTATCAACTTTGCAGATGACACCAAATTAGGAGGGGTAGCTAATACCCCAGAGGACAGGATCAGAATTCAAAAGGACCTTAACAGATTAGAAAGCTGAGCCAAAACTAACAAAATGAATTTTAACAGGGAGAAATATAGGATACTACACTTGGGCAGTAAAAATGAAATGCATAGATATAGGATGGGTGAAACCTGGCTTGACATCAGTATATGTGAAAGGGATCTAAAAGTCTTAGTGGACCACAAGCTGAACATGAGTCAACAGTGTGATGTGGCAGCTAAAAAAGTCAAAGCGATTCTAGGCTGCATCAATAGGAGTATAATGTCTAGATCAAGGGAAATAATAATGCCGCTCTATTCTATTTTGGTCAGACCACACCTGGAATACTGTGTCTAGTTCTGGGCACCACAATTCAAGAAGGATATTGAGAAGCTGGAACGTGTCCAGAGGAGGGTGACCAGAATGGTAAAAGCTCTTGAAGCCATGCCCTATTAGGAGTGGTCAAGGGAGCTGGGTATATTTAGCCTGGAGAAGAGAAGGTTAAGAGGTGACATGACAGCCATGTTTAAATATTTGAAGAGAGGTCATAATGAGGATGGAGCAAACTTGTTTTCTGCTGCTCCAGAAACTAGGACACAGAGCAATGGACTCAAGGTACAGGAAAAGAGATTCCACCTAAACATTAGGAAGAACTTCCTGACAGTAGGAGCTGTTCAACACTGGAATACACTGCCTGGGAGTGTGGTGGAGTCTCCTTCTTGGGGGGGGGGGTTAAACAGGGCTGGATGGCCATCTGTCGGGAGTGCTTTGATTGTGTATTCCTGCATGGCAGGGGGTTGGACTAGGTGGCCCTTGTGGTCTCTTCCAACTCTGTGATTCTATGATTCTATGATACAACAGATGGTGAAATGTAATGACTAAAGATGTTTGACATATCACCAAAAGTTGGGAGTTTCCAGTAAGAATGCCATAACTGGGAAGGCCTTTGTTTGTGTTACTGCTCCCCAGACAATCCCCATGAGGATTTCCAGATCTCAGAGCCTGAACCCTTTTCTTCAGTCCTCAGGGTGAGGAGGAGGGATCTCAGAATGACAGCACTGCCTTCAAATGTATGCATATGTTTGAATGCCATACTGTGTGCACTTGTGGTTTATGCTTAATGTTTCATGCTTAATGACACCACCAGGGACTGTCCCTTGTAGTATCACCCTTGTAACATCACCAGAGCCCATCTCTTATGGCATAGTGGTTAAATGCCAGTACTTGAGTTCAATCCTGCAGGGCTCCAGATTGACCCAGCCTTCCATCCTTCCGTAGGTCAGTAAAATGAGTACCCAGCTTGTTGGGAGCAATTAGCAAACACATTGTAAACTGCTTAGGGAGTGCTTAGTACTATAAAGCGATATAGAAATGTAAGTGCTATTGCTATTGCGATCTCACAAGGGGCTCTCTCTACATCTCAGGTTGAATCTTGAAATCTCAGGGGCTGGGATAGTCCTGACTCGGAAAACCTAATGCCCATACATGAAACCATGAGCAGGGCCTCTTCCAAAGAATTCCAAGGTTCTATTGATACATACTGGGAGGTGATCCAAAAAAGCACTTGGAACCCTGTGGGACAAAATTATGAGGCCAACATGAATACCTTGAATTAAGCTAGGAAGTGAATAGGCAGCCAACAGAGATTGTAGGGAATGGGTATAATATTACTGGGATTTTGCATACTGCTCATTTAGCAAGTAGTGCCATTTTGCACCAAGGACTGGCATCTCTGAGCCATCCTCAGGGACCGCTCTCTGTAGAACCCATTATGATATTCCAAACGTGAAATCATTAAAGCACAGAATGCTGTGGCCCGGGGGTCTTCCTGTCCAGGAAGGACTGTAGGTAGTAAAACAGTTAATAGCTGAAAGTAAGCACTTGAGCCTTCAGTGACAAAGCTGAATACAGCACTGTCCCCAAGCTATGCACCTGTTCTATCAGGGGATGATCAAACCCATTGGGAATTATGTACCAAACATCTTCTCAGGACTTACTCTGTTTACTGGCCTTCATCCAACCCATTGCTGCCTCTGGATAGTGGTTCAGACCCTGCAGTGCCTCACTAGAATCAGATGCAATGGAGCTGGGTGTCATCCACCTACTAATGGCATCCAGGCCCCTAATCTGGAAGTTGAAGAGATACGGGTATATTTTCTATTAACATATGGCCATGTTCCTTGAGTTTTGGCCTATTTAGTTGTGACAGAGCAGGTTAAAGTCAAATATGTTTGGGTTAAAGGAAGGTTTGATAGGAAAGTAGATCTCTTTTCTCATCCTATGCCAGTTGTTCTCAACTTTTGGTATCTACTCCCAGTAGGACCAGCCAGTATAGTCAATGGTCAGGGATACTGGGAGTCAAAATATCTGGAAGGTGAAAGGTTGAGAACCACTGTTCTAAATGGAAACAACAGAGTCAGTAGTGACATATTCAAGTCTTTTACTCCAAGTCTTAAGTAAAGTCTCAAGTGCTTGCAAGATACTTTCAAGTAGAATCTCAAGTCTGGGAGCCAAATTTAACAGAAAAAAAGGTGGTGGTGGTGATGGGGTGTATATGTGGGGTGGGTGGGGTTTCGATAACTAGAAAATTAAGAAGACATGCACAAAGTTAGATAAAATATATACCAGCAAATGCATTAGGCAATGGGCTTGAGCTCTTTTTTGGCAATCTGTCTCCACTGCATACCAGAGGAGCCTTCTAAAGCTTTTGAAAAGCCTTTGAAGGATCCTTCCACCTCAAGCCCGTTGCCTAACGCATTTGCTAATACCACTTCCATCACGTGACCAGTAGGCAAAAAACAGTGAGATCATGGAAGCGTTGTTCAAAAGAGGAAAACAATTTTCTGCTTCATAATATTTCTGGATGGATGTGTTATGTTACTGAACCAAGGCCAGCAAGTTGGTTACTGAAAATATGTAAGTCGCAAGTCAAGTCGACTCAGTGCATCATTTACAGTATTGTCAAGCAGAGCCCAAGTCAAGTCACTGACGTGACTTGAGTCCAAGTCGATTGACTCAAGTCTGCATCACTGAGAGTCAGCCTGGCTAGATTATGGGCTCCTACTTCAGCTTACTCACTCTTGCCCCCATTTTCCTTCTGAGAGGATGAGGTGACTGTGAAACTTCCATGGGCTGTATTGAGGATCCCAGCAGATCAGATCTGGCCCATGAATCAAGAAATTGCCTCCTCTACCGCAACTGCTTCTAGCTGACAATATCCTCCTGAAAGCTATCCTCTAGCTAGTAACTAACCAGATCTATGAGTCAACTCTTATGATACCTCAGCATGTGAAAAACAGGACGAGTCCAAACTTGCCATAAAGATTCTTATGGGCCTCCACATCACTGTCAGCTTTTATGCAGTGTTGGTGTCCACCCACAGAACGTATTTGTGTGGGGAAAGCCCACGTTCTCCTTATTTTCCTGCCGAATCACAGAGACAGCATCCAAATAGAAAAAGAATGTCAGGAAATGTAACTGCTGAATACTGTTAACAACATCAGCACAAATATAGGAGAGATATATTATGGAATCCTTGATATTTTACCTTTTGGAAAAAGAAGAATCACAATTATTCACTGGAATGGAAGGAAAGAAAAATACATTTATACTGTGCTAGAAAACGGATTATATCTTTCAGAGGGTTTCCTTTGAATACAGATTGAGTGCCCCTTATCTGGAAAACTGACACCCAAAATGCTCCAAAATTTGAAATATTAAAATATTTAAATAAAAAATAAATTTAAATTTTTAAAAATAAAATATTTTAAATATTGTATAAAATTACCTTCAGGCTATGTGTATAAGGTATATATGAAACATAAATGAATTTTGTGTTTCGACTTGGGTCTCATCTCCAAGATGCATATGCAAATATTCCAAAATCCAAAATAATAATAATAATAATAATTCTGAAATCCCAAACACTTCTGGTCCCAAGCATTTTGGATATGGGATACTCAACCAGTATAGGGGTGGGGTTTTTTTGTTTTTGTTTTTGTTTTTGTTTTGGCCATATGATTATGTATTTAAATTTATCATTTTATGCTGGTATTAAAAGCAAACTAATACAAATATTTTTTCAAACACAGTACAACTGCTACCTTTTTTCTTCATGATCAAGGAAAAGATTCAGGAAAGCAGGCAGCTGCCCTCCCATTCCTTGCATTTTAGAACACATGTGAGAATTCCTCAGAAACATCTCTGTTATGATTTTTTAAAAAAGCTAGCACAACAAATACTCTTTCAGTTTAATCTTGAATAAACCAAAGAGCGGGCCTTTGACCCTTGCACTAAGTATCTGACCCTTCCCAAGAAATTCTCTTTATGCCCCTGCAACCTATAATGTTGGTCCCAGACAACATTTCCCCCATTTTACAGACATGGGACAGGGAACTGCAATTCAGAATCTGCTAACAATCTGGTTTTTTACAAAACCTCTAACTCCTGATATTAGGAATGGAACCAGAATACTGTAAAAAGTGTTATATATAGGTCAACATCCATATCTATGGGAGATATGTTCTAAGAACCCCTGTAAATACCTGAAGCCATGGCTAATAGAGAACCTTATTATTTTCAATGAGAAATGCATAGAATCACACTGGAGGACCTAGAAATGCCTAGAGGGAACGTTTTTTTTTCAGACATGGATAAATGAAACTGTAGATACCAATTCCGTGGATATGGGGTCCACCTGTATATATACACACACACACACACACACACACACACACATATACTTTATATCATGTCCCTCACAAGGCGGGGCTGACAGGCCTCTATCCTGGGGGCCTGGGATTAGGAGAGGGCCCCTGGCATGAGATTATTGTAAGTTTTTATCATGTAAATCCATTTAGGTTTTTTTAAAAAAAATAAATATAAATAATACTGTGTCCAGTTCCGGACACCACAATTCAGGAAGGATATTGAGAAGCTGGAAGGTATCCAGAGGAGTACAACCAGAATGGTGGGTGGTCTGGAAGCCATGCCCTATGAGGAGCAGCTTAGGGAACTGGATATGTTTAGTCTGGAGAAGAGAAGGTTGAGAGATGACATGATAGCCATGTTTAAATATTTGAAGGGATGTCATATTGAGGATGGAGCAAGCTTGTTTTCTGCTGCTCCAGAGACTAGGACACGGAGCAATGGGTTCAAACCCCAGGAAAAGAGATTCCACCTAAACCTTATTAGGAAGAACTTCCTGACAGTAAGAGCTGTTTGGAAGTGGAATACACTGCCTTGTAGTGTGGTGAAGTCTCCTTCTTTGGAGGTTTTTAAACAGAGGGTGGATGGTTATCTGTCAGAATTGCTTTGATTGTGTGTTCCTACATGGCATGGGGTTGGATTGGATGGCCATTGTGGCCTCTTCCAACTCTATGATTCTATGATACTTTGGTGTCATCATTTAAACTGACTTATTTTAATTTGTATCCTAAATCCTATGGAGCATATCACTGCCCTTAACCTTACCGGTAGGTAGGGGGCCCGCCAAAGATCCTGACCTGGGGGCCTGCTTCAGGATGTGGGGGGCATACTTTATATGCATCTGTAGGTGTGTGTGTGTGTGTGTGTGTGTGTGTAAGGCCAGGTGGATCTTGGCATTGGGCACTCTTTCCTTCCAGGCGTCCTTTCCTTTTCGCTTGCTTTCCTCCCTTCTCCTCCTTCCCGGTAAACTTGACGCCTCGCCCGCCGCCAGCGCCGCCCCACATCGACCAGCAGGGGGCAGAAGGCCGCATCCCCTCCCTCCCTCCCTCCCTCCCCAGGCAGGGAAGCGAACCCAGCCCAACGGAGCCGCTCGGCCTCCCTGGCCTTCCCGTCCCAATTGGCAGCCCGGCAGCCGGCCCTGCCTGCGCGGAGGAGGGGGGTCTCCTCCCGCTGCACCTGAAGGCGGCTGCTCTGGAGCCCCTCGGCTGGGAAGGAGGTGAGCGGGAGAGCCGGGCGGGGGGGGGGGCTCTTTGGTGGCGGCGCTCGACTGGCAGGGAGGACGGGGGAGCCGAGCCGAGGAGCAGAGCCCCGGCTGACTGGCTAGATGAGCAAGCCGGGCAGGATTCACACACACACACACGCCGCTTGACAGCCAGCCAGCCAGCCTGGATGCGGGAGTCCTGCCTGGGCTCCGGCGGGAAGGAGGCGTGCGCGCCGGGAGGAGGCGAGGCGAGGCGAGGGGCGGGCGAGGAGGGAAGGCACCTTGCCCGGGGAGACAGCAGAGGCGGCGGAGAAGGCTCCCCCTCTCTGCCCCGCAGCCCTGTCCTCCCCTGTTCTCACCCCACCCTGACCTCCTTATCCTCCCTCCCAAGCTTAAGCGCCCCGAGCCAAGCCCGGAGAGGAGAGACAGCCCCGGATCAAGGAGACACCTGCGGATGAATTGGACTGCTGGCACCCAACGGGAGGAGGCGGAGGCGGAGACCGTCCTCTCGTCTCGAGAAGGCGGCTGCTCCTGCTGCTGCTCCTGCCGCCGCTCCTCTTTTCTCCAAAGGATCTGAGAGCGAGGAGGAGATCCGCTCCAAGAGGAAAGCGACGAGGAAGCACGATCGGGGCCAGCGTTTAAAAGGCAGTCTTGGCTCCCTTTGTTGAATGAGAAGAACAGCGCCGGAGCAACATGAGCAGCGCCAGCGGTAAGTAGGGCTCGTCCTCTGCTTTGGCCACGGGAGGAAAAGCGGCTTCGGAGGCGTCTCACTTTTTTGCTTTGGGTCTTCTCGGGATGGGAATGGCACGGCAGGAGGGACCATTTCTGGGCTTGGGGTTGCTTTTCTCTTTTCAAACAAATATGAGTGCAAACGCAGACATGCACGCATCTGAGGAGTCTCCTTGGATCTTTCCCCTTCCCACTTGTGTGTGTTGGACAGCCCTGTTCAGTTTGCCCTGGCTTAAAACCTCTGAGCAGTCACATGCTGTCACAGTGACACACACACACGCATTCACAGACTTCCCGACTCTAGTGTTTAGTGTACTCACTCTTATTTTCAATTGGTGCCGCTGCCTGTTTGTGTGTTGGCATGATGCCATCAGTGGGTGTCCCAGGGCAGAGTTCAAACAGACGGGCAGAGAAATGATGGAGCATCATCCTGGGAAATCTGTGTGTGTGTATGTGTGTGTGTACACCAGCCAGTTTCCTGTCTCTCATGTATGAGCACTAGAATCTATGCAATCTTTATGTGAAAAATGAGGAAATGTATGTTTAAAACTATACAAGAAATTAAAGAAAGTGATTAACAAAAGTACCTCATGTCTAAACAATTTCTGAACAGGCCAGAAACAGGCGAGGTGAAATATTCTGGTTAAGCTAAATCAGGCACAGGAAAGTACCCTTTTTATGGAACTGGCAGCAAATAAACAACAGATCCGTTTGGGAGACATTGTTGTTGTGTCCCTTCAAGTCATTTTCGACTAGTGGCAACCCGAAGGTGAACCCATCATGGGGTTTCCTTGGCATAATTTGTTCAGAGGGGGGTTGCCTTTGCTTTCCTCTGAGGCTGAGAGAGTGTGACTTGCCCAAGGTCACCCTTGGGTTTCCATGGCCAAGCAGGAAGTCAGACCCTGATCTTCACAGTTGTAGTCCAACACTCAAACCACTACACCATGTGGAATCTCTCCCTCCCTCCCTCCCTCCGTTCTGCCATGATGTTGTTAATATTATGGGCATCTTTTCCTCCCACTCCTCCAGCCTAACTTTGTTTTGGGGTAATGTTTTTTGCTGCTTCCATAAATATGAAACCAACCTGAGCCACCTTTGCAACCTGGCTACCTATTGTTTCAACCTTTGGGAGGACCCAGAGCTCATTGACAGAGAACATGCTTTTTGTACGCAATAAGCTGCAACTCCAGAATCTGGAGGTAGCTCTTTTCCTTGGGACCTCGGATGGTCGATGTCCATTAGGCAAAGAATAGGAAGCTCATGATCTGAGAGTATAACATACTTTTATATGTTCATAAAATCCCCTTAATATTTCTCTTCCATGATATTTGACTTTAAATGACATATTTCCTGTAACAGACAGACAGGGATCCCCAACAGAAGGGCTTCAGCCACATCATGTGGGGGTGTTTCTCTCTTAGGGTCCCTCCCTCTTTTTTTTCTCGCTGCCAGCTCATTGAGTGCCTTGTTGACAAGCAAGTAGTGCTGGTTGCAGCCCTGAGGCCAACTGCTAGGGAAGCATTCCTTGGCAGTACATTGTAACCCAAGGAACAGGTGATTCTAGATTTCTCCAGCTGTGTCATGGGGAAGTAAAGTAAACTTTCCAGGTAGCTGCCACATGAGCCACACCTGGGTGGTTGGAGAGATGTTCAACCTAGATCTTTCCAGACAATAGGCATCACATACTCTTTCATCCAGTAGACACCAGATACCAAAAGGCACAAGCTCAGCTTTATGACCTGCCTAGGTGCTACACTCAAGAACTAGGAGAAAAGTAATGCCATCAAGGGAATCAAGTTGTATTTTCTGCCTCCTCAGACATCTGCAGGGAAGACAAAAGCGGAGGGAGAATAGGACTGGGGTGGGTGGGGGTTTCCTCTTGAGAGAAACAGACACAAATGTGTGACAACTGCTTGGAGGTTGTCTCTTTCTCCAGAGCTTAATAACCAGTTTGGATACTAATAATTACTGTTTGCAGGACCAGCTTTTCATAAATCCATTACTGTGCCACTAAGTGTTGCCCCTTATGAGCACACATTGCATTTGCTTGCCTTGTTTTCAACTAGCCTCAGCTGACACATTTGTCATCTGCAGCAGTAGTGTGATGCTAAGGAGGTGGAGAAAGAGCTGCATGGTCTTTTACCTCCAGTGGGGCCTTTGAAGAGCAAGAGCACCTTTTGTCGTATGCTGGGGTCTGTCCCTAATCTTGCCAGTGTCTGTCTGGCTGAGCCAATGTGGGAACTGGCAAAGAGTGGCTGAGCCAATCTGTCACACCACGTTTCTGTGCCTTTGTCTTCCCCTCTCTACCATGGCATGGAGAGTCTGAATGACACGCTCTCCTCCCTTTGCAAAGCGCTTTGTGCTTCTCTCAGTATTTTACAATGAATAATTTCTTATTAACATTCAGGAATGTCTGGAAGCCAATCACCCTTCCCCTGTTTGGATTCAGATGAATCCAAAGCCCTCAAATTCTGAACTCTTAGACAGGGCAGGAAGGAATAAATGAAATATATGCCCCCCACCTCTCTGATGTTGTGTTATGTCTGCTTTCACACTGTGTAATGATGTACTATCATGTTTCTAGTATGGTGATGCTCATTATGATGGGCTGGATAGCTGTTAAACCTTGCATTGCAACAACCCCCCCCCTTTTTTTAAAAGGAGTGGGGTGGAGAGAATCACACTTAGGGGCTCTATTGTTATATGGATTGCACTTTGCCCACCATTGCTTTAGGGGCATGTCCCTCATGGAAGGGTCTTCTTCAGTGAAGCTGTCCACCTTGTGTGTTCAGCTGCTCTTCCACAGTACAAACGATGAACACTGTGCTTTACTTTTTCCCATTGTAATGAATGGCAACCATTCAGTTATATGAGAGAAATGCTTCACATAGGAGTTGTTAGAAAGTAAATCTCCAGGTTTTGGACTTCATCTCCATTAATCCATCTCCATTGGCCATGAAGACAGGGGATGCTGCCAGTGAAAGTCCAAAGTAACTGGAGATATACCTTTTGCCTACCCCATCCTAGAGTGTGGTGCTAGACTATGGACCCTTGGGATTATTATAGAAATAAATATAAATGACCAGGTTTGGGATTAGGTCATCTCATTAAATATGGCCTTTCCACCAGTTGGGAATGAGAGGTCATTCCCATCAAATACAATGAAAGTGTGGAAAGCTTAAGAGGCATGCTGTCTCGAAGGGGTTGACAACAGTCATTCACAACAAGTATTTGGTTGCTCTAACTAAAGAGCAAACCCACTGACTCTGGGACATGCTTCTAAGTAAAAATACTTAGGAATGGATTGTGCCACATGTCATATACAGTCCTTCTGTGTTGTAGAGTGGAATGCCAAACTAATGCTCTTAGTGACTATCATCCCATCCTACTTTAATTCCCTAGATTGCAAATTCTTCAGCATTTTATTTATTCTGGCTAAGATAATAGAGAAGTCTTCATTGGTGGGTAATCATTTTATCATAGGAAATCTCAATGTCGTGTGACAATTTTGGTTCTCTTCCTCCTCAGAAATAGACCATTCCTTACTGTGATGGAGGCAGCCCTCTTGTCTTATTTATTTTATTTTATTCATTTGTATCCCAGCTTTCTCCCAATAATGGAAAGGTGGCTAACAACATATTTTAAAACAATATAGATTAAAACTATACAGAGTCATTAATAAAAGTATAAATATAAGAGTTATACAATGTAAGTGTGATTTAAAAAGCAAGTCAACAGTTTATAAAGTTAAAACATTAATCTTTAAAATTCATTTAAAAACCACATACTGTACAAACAAAAATAGCACCACACTACCATGGAAAGTCTAAAATAGAACTCTCTCTAATTCTAGCGCTCTTTCTCTGTCTCTCACTCACACACGCACACACATACTACCTCCATATCTCTGTTGACACTAGCATATGCTTCTGTGTATCTGATTTATCCTATGAACAAGTGCTCTCTTACCAGAAACTTGTCATTGAATCCTGACTTTTTCTAAGATCTTCTACCCCAAAATTCATCCAGTACATACTAGACTTGGTGAGATAAAATATGTTGCCTTTGAATCAATTGACAGTAATGTCACCCTACCATATTAATTGAAACTATGCCTTCTATATAATGAGAGCCAGTGTGGTGTAATGGTCTGAGCATTGGACTGTGACTCTGGAGACCAGGGTTCAAATCCCTGCTCAGCCGTGGAAACCCACTGAGTGACCTTCAGCAAGTCACACTCTCTCAGCCTCAGAGCAGGGCAAAAACAAACCCCTTCTAAACAAATCTTGCTAGGAAAACTCCCTAAATTTGCTTTAGAGTCACCATAAGTGGAAATGACTTGAAGACACATAACAATTAGTATATGACAGAGGGGAGATTGCCCATATTTGAAGATCAAACATCTCTATATGATGAAATTAAGAAATGGGTGTGTTTTGGGAAACATTGGTAGGACTTAGTCTTTGGACACCAGTACAGGTTGGCACCCATATCTGTAGAATCAGTAGCCGTGGTTTCAGTTATTCGTGGCTCAAAAAATAGGACACTTACCGTAGTTTCGTGGTGGAAAATGCTTAGAGAGTTCCTCCAACACAACTCTATGGTATGTTTGTATTAGAAGTCCTTTATTTTAACAGAGTTCACTATTATGAGCAGTTTCCAGTATCCACGGTAAGTCCAGGAACTGAACCCTCGCAGATATCGAGTGGGAGGGGGGTGACCTTCATTTAGATTTCTGCTCAGCCATGCATTGTTTTGCAGAAGTTGCAATATTTCAGCCTCAGTTTGCCCATTTTAAAAAGAATTCACTTATGTCCAAGTTTAGTGAGGTAAAGCTCACAAAGCACCTTTGTAAACTAAAATTGCTGTTGATCCAGTGGAACATAAATAATCTTTCATATACTCCCCAGCAACAAGACAAGAGATTCTGGGCAGGAAACACAGTTGATGTAAATCAGCACCACACCCCATTGACTTTCATGGAATTATGCCAGTTTTTAGCAGCTGAGTATCTGCCTCATAGATTCCTTTAAGCCTCTTATTTCTAAGCCATGTGTTATAGTAATATCAGGATTCTGGCACAAGGGGAGGCAAACAGCTGTTTTGTCCTGAACACATCCTATTGTGTTGAGTTATCATCAGAGGTCCCTGCCCATGAAATGGCCATCATATGAATGCTGATTGAACTTGATCTGTGTGATGGCTGCTCAATGAGGTGGTCTGTCTTTGTGCAATGGCACACTATGTGACTCAAACTCTGTCCTGCAGCACTTCCCTTTGGCTTGCTACAAACCAGGCCTAGATGCAGTGGCTGCTTTGCGTCAAACAAGTCAAGGCCAGGCTGGTGAACTAACAACAGGATCTCTCACACTGTTTATGTCTCTGATCTCAATAAGACATATCCCTGCTGAGAGATCTTCCGAAAATGCAAGTGTGATGTTTCATGCCAAGATACATCCTGTATTGAGGGATACTTATTATGTGGATACATGTTGCTACTGACATGTACTTCTGTGAACAGGCCATGGGAAATATATTTGAGCAATGCTACAAAAAAAGCAGGGAATGCAGCCTCTTCTCCATTACGCATGGGGCCATGTCAAACAGAGATACAGGAGCTTGCTGGTGAGAACTACATAATGAGAACAAAGGCTCTTTGTTCTTTCATTAATATTGGATTTAATTTGGCATTTCAGAGGGCGGGACCAGGAGATGTAGCACTGGTCTATTTACATGCATAAAACTATTAATACACCTCCTGTTATAGTTAGCACCACTAATGAGCTACAAATAGATTCATAAGGTTATAAATAGGTACATCAATGCCTGTGAGCATATCTATTGAAGTTGGGTCCCTTGGTACAAGTAGTTACCAGAAAAGACACAGAGAGCAACTTCCCCAAAATCCTGCTCACCAACCAATGCTGTCTCTGCCACACGTACACGTTAGAGTGCAAGGGGATGTCTTGCCAGCCTCACCTTTCCTTCACCCATGGATCACTCTTATGGGTAAAATGTGCTCATTGTGGTGTGCCTCAGAGTCCATATTCTGCTCTTTTGATCTTATCCTTTTCCGTCTTCTTTATTATCAAAGCTTTGTGTATTCTTAACAGATGCCTAACTCCTGTCTGCTCTTTTCTTTGGTCTGGGAAGATTTTTTCATGGTGGGGGGGGAGTGAGAGCCCTGCCTAACTGGCTGCTTTATAAACCCAGAGAAACGCCAGGATTTCCAAGTGAATGGGTACATGAGCAAACAGCTGTAATTGAACATACAGGTTAAATTTCCCTTATCTGAAATGCTTGGAGCCAGAGGTATTTTGAAATTTAGAATATTTCAGATTTTGAATTTCTTGTATATACATAATGAAATATCTTGGAGATAAGACCCAAGTCTAAACTTGAAATTCATTTATCTTTCATATACAAGTTATATACATAGCCTGAAGGTAATTTTATGCACAATATTTTCAATAATTTTGTGCATGAAACAAAGTTTGTGTACAGTGAACCATCAGAAAGTAAAGGTGTCACTATCTCAGCCACCCATCTGGACTATTTTGGATTTTGGAGTATTTTGGATTTCGGAATTCCGGATAAGGGAGACTTAATCTGTATTTGATTTTGTTGGAAAGTGGGGGAGAGGACAAAAAACCTGAAGCTACAACCTGGTGAATGGTGATTGGAATTTTCCAGCAAAATGGACTAGCAGGAGATTCAGGACAGAGAAAATAAAATGCTTATCCACACCATCAACTTATTGAGTTCACTGCCACAGTACCTGGCAATAGGGAATTAGGCAGGCAGAGGCATAGAGGATGACTCTGTGCAGCCAGCCTTCAGGTTCCTGTGGCATTATGGCTCTGAATACCAGATGATATGTTAAGTCAAATGCTTTCACAACCAGCATTCATAGGTTTTCCATGGTTTTTTTCTGGGCTGTGAGGCCATGTTCTGGAAGGGTTTCTTTCTGACGTTTCGCCTGCATCTGTGGCTGGCATCTTCAGAGAATGGTTGGGTAGGAGTGTGTGTGGGGTTTATATACTGTGAGCCCCTGTTGGGAAGGATATATAAATTTGTGTATTTGAATGGCAAGGAGGATTAATGTCTGTTTGGCTAATGGTTGGCTATGGACCATTAGCCAACCATTAGCCAAACAGGCACTAATCCTCCTTGCATATCTCCACCCAGAAACTAGCCATTCAAATGCACAAATTTACATATCCTCCCCAACAGGGGCTCACAGTATATAACCCCCCCACTCCTACCCAACCATTCTCTGAAGATGTCAGCCACAGATGCAGGTGAAACATCAAGAATACACTCTTCCAGAACACGGCCTCACAACCAGGAAAAAAATACGGAATACCAGATGATAGTTAGCTAGCAATTGCAAAAGATGGCAGTTACCTTCATTCTTGGCTTGTGGGCTTTCTAGAAGCATCTGGTCAGGCAATGCAAGAAACAAGATGCTGGAGTGGATAGGCCTCTGGTGTGTGCTTTCCTTCTGATGTTTCATGCCATGGGGGACAATAACAGTAAAAATATGAGCCAAGATATGCTGGTCCCAGCTAAGGATACAGCCTGATCCTTAGATGCAAGAACTACTAGATTCACTATTGTTGCATGCCTTCATGTCATTTCTGACTTATGGCGATCCTAAGGAAAACCTATCATGGGGTTGCTTTGTTCAGACAGGGTTTGAGATTGCCTTCCTCTAAGGCTGACAGATGGGTATGATTTGCCCAAGGTCACCCAGTGGGTTTCCATGGCACAGCAGGGATTTGAACCCTGGTCTCCTAGAGTCCAACACTCAACCACTACACTATGCTGGCTCTCAGATTCATTATAGCTTCCAGTAAATAAGGATTTGCATTTTTCACTGGAACCAAATTTACATCAGAAGCCCATGATGCCGATGATGATTGTACTATCACCATTTTAGAAAATGTCATGAGGAAAATAATTTGAAAAGTTACTAGGCTAAATAAATAAGTAAAGGTAAAAAAGCATTTTGATTCCAAATCTCTAATTCTTGAACTGTACTGATCCAACTCCCAAACCCTGCAGGATTCTGTGACAAATTTCCCAAGCTCCCTCAAGAGCACCCCATAGGTGCAGGGTTATTAACTTGACATGAACTACACCTGTGTAAGTGGTCAATGAGTCACTTCTTGAAAGTCCTCCAAACACTGTACAGTTCTGTGGTTTGCACAGCAGCCTCCTCATGCTAGCATTCAACAGGCTGCTTTCTTAGGAGTGACTGATTCATAATCAAATATCATTGTGTGATTGACTTTCAGCTGAAAGAAAAAATAACTCCAAGAACTTACTTTGGTGAAAAGCTGTCCAAAGGAGATTAAACTGAGCTAACCCTAATGAGTTTCTATTTGGTCCATCCTGACCTGAAAGGCAATAAAGATGCCTGACCTTCAGAAAATCTCTTCAGCCTTCTGCCATGCTGCTATTGCTGCACTATCACATTTACTGTTACTTCAACTACTGCACTTTTCAATTGGGTTGGCTGAGAGAAGGAAAAGTAATGAAGTACTTTCTGTTTTATTCACCCTCCCCTGCCACCACTTGTCTTGGGGCAAGGCTCACATTCCATAGACACAGTAAAGAATGTCCAATGAAGGTTAATGAAGTTCAGTACTTGTCACAAGGATGCCATTGAAAACAACCTCCCTGTGTCAAATTGTCTCTGACCCAGTTGTGGTATTTAGAACTACTCCTTCCTAAGGATGGAAAGAATATTCAAAAATATTTGAAACAGTTAGAAAATATATTTCCTGAATGTTAAGAAACCCTGGCGAAAAGAAACCTGGACCAATGAGAATGTTTGCAGTTCAGGATTTATTTGAGACAAAATTTGCACATCATTATTTTGTGCAGCCAACAGGATTTTCTGTGTAGAAAATAATATTATAATAGTTGTTTGCTCAGAAAGTGCTGTTTCCTCTATAGAAAATGCCATTTTCTGTGCAAAACAATCATGTCTGAATTTTGGACAGAATAAGTCCCAAAATGTGAATAGTCTTCAAAAACTACACAGTTTTTGAAAACCTTCTTTCATTGGCAGTAACTTGCAAAAATTAATGGTTGCTTCATTCAAGAAGAAAAGTAGTGAAGAATTACATCACTGATCTTTTCCATATAGATTGCCAGTGTGAGAATTTTTATGGCTTTGCTTGACATTTCATTCCAGGTGGCCACTGGAGGAGACACACTGTGGTGGTAGAGATCTTCATAACTGAGAGACAGGAACTGGCTTGCCACTGGCTTTTCACTGGAAGCTTGAAAAACATCCCTGGAAGAAGTAAAAAAATGTTTCCGCAAAGCTTCCTCTGTGCACAATGGCTAGTCCACACTGATTCTACTACCCCCCCCCTTGTATATTCATGTGGCTTTCATAGAGGAAGTAATACTTTCTGACATTCACAATGGCAGCTTACTCTGAGGGAAGCACTTAAGATTAGCACAAGGGCAATAAGACGAGTTGTTGTTTAGAAAGCTTGATGCAGTTCCATTCTTTAATGTCTAAGTGTCCAATCTCTGGATGGCATAAGACTGAGGATACGTGTTCTGCATTATTTGTCTGGTAATCACCATGTCATGGCAGGAGAGGTTGTATATTAAGTAACTTATAGGAACAGCTTTCACTGTGCACTCTTGCCATTGTCACAGTGATTACAACCTGCCACTGTGTTGTCTCCTATACTGCCACAGCCATCTACACTGGTGTAATTGCCCTGGTTAGCAGGATTGCAGATATAATGCTTTGCGTATGTCTTTCATAAAGCCTGAACAATGTCTGACCCAGCAAGGCCCAGTGCACATTAGTTGGCAACCTGTGTAGTCTCCAGCAGGCAGCAGAAAACCCAGGTACATTTATTGAGCTCTCAGTGGTGGCTGCTGGCCTGGATCATACAGGCCTGCCTTACAGCAATCCACCCATTTTAAAAGGAGATTTCCCCCTCCTAGCCTAGCAACATACCTTTCTACCCCAGATTGGGGCATATTTGTCATTAGAGGTTTTTCCTTCTTGTGCAAGACAGGCAGCACCCCTCTGTGATAGAAAGGGCATGAAACTGCCTTAATCTCCTTTTAGAGACTGATGAATATCAAACCATAAAGTCAACTGGAGAAATCGAATTATTTTATCTGAGCACTTGGTGTGCTCCGAGAAAAACGGAGAGCAACTTTCCTAAATGATAGCAGCACACTTTACTTAACTGAATAATCATCTTTATGACTGTACCAAGGGGGGACTAATGCATTGTGGTGAGCAGTTGTCTGTGGGGCTGAGACAACCCAATGCCTCCCACTATTTTCTAAAATCCAGCAGGAACACACAGGCAAACTCACTAGCTGGGTGCTGCAGCCTGATGTCCTAGCAAAGCAAGGACTTAATGAAAGCACTTGGAACATCTAATTAGTTGCTTCAAACCTAGATCATTGCCTTCTTCCACAATGCATCTTGGGAGGTAAAGTGATGTTGACAGGGCAGCTGGTGAGAAGAGGAATTAATGAGACACAGACCATTCTACAAAAATGGGGAAGAGTACATTTAATAGGCAAAGGTGGAACTGTGTCAAAAGTCAGCATGTAGGCTCCAGCTGGCATTACAGAAACAGATTCTGCTTGTGCAAAAGGACTTCCCCCTTCCATTCCCCCCCTCCCTGAAGCTCACCTTCCATGTTTCCAGATCTGAAGAGTCCCCTAACCCTGTGAAACAGATTTGGAGGGAGCTTTTTGTGGGGAGAGGAGCACTCTCTGCTGGTATGCCCACACCTCTGGATATAGTTTTGTAATTATGCCCTCTGGTAAATAGAAGAATTTGAAGAACAAATTCTTGGTGAGTCTTTCTCCTTCATTTCCTCAGTGATGTTTAGTCTCTCCATACTTAAAATGAGGAGTGATGAGATATCTCTTAAATCCTTGCTAATTTATTCTATGGATTTCAGTGGAACTTAAGCTCAACTAATTTTATCTGGGTCCAACCCCTAATGATTTTTGTATTTAAAAGGCATTTGTGATGAAAGTCCAGAATATTAACAGAACTGATGTAAAACTCTTCGGTACAAAATCTGGACCTGCTGCTATGGCTCTTCCAAATCAACACTTATGGTGATATTCTCCTAGAGGCAGAATGTCTAGTTGGGGGTTTACCACATTCCAAAGAAAAACGACAGTGCAGCAGGAACGTTCTGTTTTCCATGCTGCCTTACAGCATGATGTTGTCGTTCTTCCAGCATTCTTTCATTCCAGTCCCATGGGGGACTGAGGTAAAACAATGTCTTTTTGCTGATGGGCTTTCCCAGTTAGCAAAGAGACACAGTTTTATCTCAGTCCCCCTACAGGACTGGAACAAAAGAATAACAACATCATATGGTAAGGCAACACAAAGACGGAATGTTCCTGCTGCCTTGCCGCCTTTCTGTGGAGTGTGGTGAGCTCCTTAATCTCAATGAAATTAGATCTACTTCACCTGGGTAGAAGGTAAGACTCTTCCTGGACTTAAGACTCCAGAAAGATCACATGTTGAATTATCCCATCTACTATTAAAAGAAAAGAAAAACATCCCATACACAGAGATATAATGCAAAATGATTCTCCTGATAGGTAGGAGCTCAGAACTTGAGGAATAGGAATATTTTTGCCCTTGAGGAAGCATTCAACTATATAATTCCCAGATCCAATGTGAATTAAGGTGTTCATACATCCTACTTCACAGAAGTCAGTCCTCTGTTTGAAGAAATGTCCAGTCCAGGTCAAAAACCTTCATAAGGGAAAGCAGGAGCTTTGAGGTTGCACCTGGGCACCACACTGAACAAGCCAGCAAATCACCTGCTCACCATTTTCCTTTTTATGATAAGGTATATTTTGTATTTTTCTTTATACTGTACTAGAGAGCCAGCATGCTGTAGTAGTTTTAGTGTTCAAATAGGACTTTGGGAGACAAGGGATTGAATCCCCGTTCAGACATGGGAATGCACTGTGTCACCTTGATCAAATCATACTCTCTCAGCTTAAGAGAAAGGCAATGGCTAACCTCCTCAAAATAAATTTTGTCAAGGGTCACCACAAATTGGAGTCCCATGATGACCACAAATTGTTTCTAAATTTGCTTCTATACATACACCTGTTTGTCTTTTTTCCTTTTTAGTTTTGCTGACGTACAAGTGACCATCCTAATTTAAGGGGTAACACCTTGGGAGAACTTGATTAGTTCATCTGCTGTTTGTATGAATCACCAAGGCATGTGTAAGACAAATGCAAGCTACAGTGGATGCTGGTCTGTAGAGCAGAGATCATGCTTCAGAAACAAGAGCTGGCTGATGAGGGAAGGATACTAATTCTCAGTATTGTTCCACCTGTACAATTTTGTAAATATAGAGATGGAACATGTCTATTTCCCCACATAAATATTTCTCAAAATCTTTCCAATCTTTGATTAGAATCCCCCAAAATCAGTTATTGGAAAACTGTGTATTGTGGTTGGAGTGGTCTTTAGAAATATATGCTGTTCAACAATGAATCATCTATATAATTTTATATTTGGAATCTGTACTTTGGAATCTGATATATTTATTCAAATATTTGGCAGCCGGCACATGGCATGGGTTCTCTTACACTACTTAATATTGAATTATACATTTCCCCTAGTGTACTATATATGTTGTGGTCAAGAATATATGGTATTCTTTACATCATAATTTGCTATTTTTTAAAAATATATATATATTCAGTATTTTGAGTATGCTTTGCACTAGTGTCTTTCTCATCTCCCTCGGAGACACTTGTTGGAACATGTCAAGTGGCACTGCTGGAATTTCCTGACATCTCAGCTGTTGTCAATACCATCAAGGATAGATGACACAGGATGGTTGGGCTGGGGGACATTAATCTCAATGCTACCAGTGGTTAATATTCCAAGCCTGGAAATGTTAGTTTTTTGGACTACTATAATTCCATGCTACCTGGGAGAGTCTGGGAGATGTAGTCCAACAAATCGACATTTCCAAGTTCTGTATAAGCTTATACAGCAGAAGAGTTAATAATGGTGAATGAACTGTGTTGCTTATGCCTGGGCTATCATAAGTAGGGAAGACTCCTAAATCTACAGATGACCATTTAATACCTGGCAGTGAATGATGGCATGGATGAAACTACTAAGAGCCTTACCGCACTCTGAGGAAAAGCGGCAAAGCAGCAGGAATGTTCCATCTTTCCTGTTGCCTTCCCGCATGATGTCATTTTTTTCATTCAGGTCCCATAAGGGACCAAGGTAAAACCATGCCTCTTGGCTAACCAAAAAAACCTGTTTTAACAAAAAGGCACAATTTTAGCTCAGTCTCCTACAGAATGAAAGGATGTCAGAAGGACACCGATGTCATGCGGTAAGGCAGCAGGAAAGACGGAACGTTCCTGTTGTTTTGCCACTTTTCCTCGGAGTGCAGTAAAGCTCTAAAGTGATCACCAAGTAAGCAAAGAGACTTTTACATTACCTCTATGTCTGATTAAACAGGTAGAGAGAAAATAAAAGCCCATCCCCCAAATCCTCCTTCTGGGATATTTAAAAGACAGGCAAAGATATCCTGGGATATGTGTATTATCATCCCAGTTGGTAAGAATAATTTTACCACACAACAGGTGGCTGATGAGTGACCAAATAGATGATAAAATGTGTGTTCAAAGGGTCAGTGGTAGTCACAGGAAGCTGATTTCTACAAAGTCAGACCACTGTCTTTCTAGCCCAGTATTGTAAATTCTGATTGGCAACAGTTCTCCAAGTTTTCAAACATAATTCTTTTCCTAAACCTATCTGGGCAGCCTTGGTATTTCTAGGTGGCATCCCATTGTAGTACTAACCAGGCCCAACACTGCTTAGCTTCCAGAATTACAGGAGCAGGTATTTTTGGGGTGGTATGGTAGTTAGCTGTCTAATAATGTGCTCACTAAGGTATTATGTTGTTGCTAACTGCCCCTGAGTTGGCTTCGACTCAGGGCAACCCCCATGGATGCGACATCTCCAAGACCCCCTGTTCTCAACTGCCCTACTCAGGTCCTACAGGTTTGGGCCTGTGTCCTTGATTGATTCTATCTGCCTAGTGTGTAGTCTGCCTCTTGTTCTTTTTCCCTCCACCTTTCCTAGCATTATTGACTTTTCTAGTGAGCTGTTCCTTCTGATGATGTGTCCGAAGTATGATAGCCTCAGTTTGGTCATCTTAGCTTATAATGAAAGTTCAGGCTTGCTCTGTTCTAAAGACACATTTTTTTGTGTTTTTGGCCATCCACAGGATCCTCAGCACTCTTCTCCAATACCACATCTCAAATGAGTTGATTTTCTTCCTATCAGCTTTCTTCACTGTCCAGCTCTCACATTTGTACACGGCGGTGGGCAATATGATGGTCTGAATGATCCTGACTTTAGTGCTCAGTTTTATATCTTTGAACTTTATGATCTTATCCAGATCTTTCATAGCTGCCCTTCCCCGTCCTAGTCCTCATCTTATTTCCAGGTTGCAGTCTCTGTTCTGGGCTATGATTGGTCTAAGGAATGGGAATGTTTCCCTATTTCAATTTCTTCCTTGTCTATTTTGAATTTGCATAGATTCTCTGTGGTCATTATTTTGGTTTTCTTAATGTTCAGCATTGAGCCTGCTTTTGTGCTTTTTTCTTTGACTTTCCTTAGTAGTTGCTCTAAGTCTTTGGACTTTATCAGACCACCCCACTTTAATGTTCTTTTGCCAACATAAATTGTGTCATTTTTATGCCAACAAAAGAACCCCCTGTACCAGACCTTACCTTAATGGCATCAATGAAGCTTCCCTGGCAGTAACGGAGCCTAAACAGAGCTCATTTACTTCCAGGGTTGAGCTCTCGCAGATTCTTGCGAGAAGACGCTAGTGCGGGAAATTTTAAAAATAAAGCAAAACACACACACACACACAAGTTCACACAAGCAAAAAGACCACACATTTAAAGTTCCAAGTATATGGGGGGTGTCATAAAAAGAGCATCTCCTACCTAACTGTCCCAATTGCACCCAGACGTGTTTGCCCATTGATGCTGTATTCATGTGAGTACAATGGGGCACAGATTCCAATGCTGGCAATGCTGGCACAAAAAGCATTACAAGGGATCAATTGATGGCTTGGGCTGTCAAGAAAAAAGTACAGCTTTTGGACTTTACATGATCGCAAAAGGACAACGTCATATGGTACGCATACCCTTTCACAATCATTAGGCATCCTTATGATGCCATATTTGCATAGTCTGATAAAGTCCTTTGTTGTTTTCTCCTAGTAGCATAGTGTTGTCTACATGTCTTAGATTGTTGATGTTCTTTCCTTCAATCTTCACTTCTCCTTCCTCTGAGTCTAAAGCTGTTCTGTGTACGATATTTCGGCATACAAGTTGAACAAGTACAATGATAGATCGCAGCCATGTCTGACTCCCTTTCCTATTGGGAACCATTCTGTTTCTCCGTATTCTGTTCTTATGGTGGCCTCCTGTCCTAAGTACAAGTTACTCATCAGGATAATAAAGTGTGTTGGTACACCCATTTCTTTAAGAGTGAGCCATAGTTTTTTGTGATCTATGCAGTCAAAGCTCCCTTATCAAGGACAATAAGGAAGAACAGCATGAACAGACTTCAGGGGCAGAGCAGGGGACCCTGAGAATACCACCGCAAGTAAAAAGTGCTGCTAAGCCTTGGTGGAGGTGTATGGTGGTGGTGGGGGGACTCCTTGCTGCGGGGTACAGAAGCAGTGATTTGTGGGCCTGACAAGATGTCTCGGGAGGTGTGTTGTCTCCCTGGGACAAACATCTGTGATGTGACGGAGAGGCTGACAAGACTGGTCAAGCCTACTGATCATTACCCCTTCCTTTTGGTACATGTGGGAACCAATGATACTGCAAGGCACAGCTTTCTGAAGATCAGAAGAGATTATGAGGCTCTGGGGAGGAAGCTGAAAGAAATGGATGCACAGGTTGTCATCTCGTCTCTTCTGCCAGTTGAAGGGCATGGTCCAGGAAGGGAGAGGAAAATAGCCAATGTAAACAACTGGCTCCATAGATGGTGCTGCTGAGAATGATTTTGTTTCTTGGATCATGGGTTGTGGTTCCATGAGGGGGAACTTCTGGCAAGGGATGGGTTGCATCTCACGCCAGTTGGCAGAATTTTTTTGCCAACAATCTCAAGAATTTGATCAGGAAGGCTTTAAACTGAGTCATATGGGGGAGGGAGACATTATTCTGGAAGGCAAAAGAGCTGGAGAAAATAGTCAAACTGTCATAGAGGGAACAAGGCAAACAGCTCAAGGACCCAACAGTGGGAGGCAAAAAACCTTGCACAGGCAGCAAGTAAAGGGAACACACAGTCTTAGATCTCTCTACACTAATGCACAGAGCATGGGAAATAAGCAAGAGGAACTTGAACTCCTAGCACTGCAAAACAAATATGATATAATAGGCATTACTGAAACCTGTTGGAATGAGTCGCATGATTGGAATGTAGGAACAGAGGGGTTTATGAGAGAAACAGGCCAAACAGGAAAGGAGGAGGAATAGCATTATATGTCAGGGATATTTACACCAGTGAAGAGATCCATGACATCAATACTGGAAGCCAGGTGGAGAGCATCTGAATAAAAATTAAAGGGGAGAGAAACAACAGGGATGTTATTGTGGGGCTCTACTACAGATCCCCAAGTCAGATGGATTAATTGGATGATGCCTTTCTAGAACAGATGACCACACACGCAGAAAGGAGATATGTAGTAGTGATGGGTGACTTCAACTATCTTGATATTTGCTGGAAATCTAACTCAACCAAATCTTCAATGTCTACAAATTCCTTACTTATCTGGAAGACAATTTCATTGTCCAAAAAATGGAAGAGGCAACAAGGGGTCAGCTATTTTAGACCTGAGCCTAACCAACAGGGATGACCTGGTTAACGGGGTGCAAGTGGTGGGATCCTTAGGTGATAGTGATCATGTTCTCCTGGAGTTTGTTATACAATGGAAAGGAGAAGCCAGGCATAGTCAGACACACATTCTAGACTTTAGGAGAGCTGATTTCAATAAACGTAGGGAAATACTGGGGGTGATCCCATGGTCAGGAATATTAAAAGAGAAGGGACTTCAAGATGGATGGGACTTTCTCAAAAGGGAGATACTGAAGGCACAATTTCAAACAGTACCAATGAGGAAGAAAAATGGGAGGTGTCTCAAGAAACCAAGATGGATGACTAAAGAACTTTCAACGGAGCTAAGTTTTAAACAGAACATGTATAGGAAATTGGAAAAGGGGGAAATCACCAAAGAAGAATTCAAACAGATACCGAACATGTGTAGGAGTAAAGTCAGAAAAGCTAAAGCGCAGAATGAGCTCAGGCTTGCTAGAAAGGTTAAGAAAAATAAAAGGGGTTTTTTGGGGTATGTCCGCAGCAAAAGGAAGAAGAAGGAAATGGTAGGGCCACTCCGCGGAGAAGATGGCAAAGTGCTAACACAGCACAGAGAAAAGGTAGAATTACTCAACACCTTCTTTGCCTCTGTATTTTCAGAAAAGGAAAAGGGTGATCAACCTGAAGATAATGGAACAGAGAACACAATAGGGGAAATCCCGTACAGAATAAGTAAAGAGGTAGTACAGGAATACCTTCTTAATCTAAATGAATTTAAATCTCCAGGACCAGATGAACTACATCCAACGGTATTAAAAGAGCTGGCAGATGTATTCTCACAGCCATTTGCAATAATCTTTGAAAACTCCTGGAGAACAGGAAAAGTCCCAGCATACTGGAGGAGGGCAAACGTTGTCCTCATCTTCAAAAAGGGAAAAAAAGTGGATCCCAACAATTATCGTCCGGTTAGTCTGACATCGATACCAGGGACGATTCTAGAGCATAGAAGCATAGAATCATAGAATTGTAGAGATGGAAGAGACCACAAGGGCCATCCAGTCCAACGCCCTGCCACGCAGGAATCACGATGAAAGCATCCCTGACAGATGGTCATCCAGCCTCTGTTTAAAGACCTCCAAGGAAGGAGACTCCACCACGCTCCAAGGGAGTGTGTTCCACTGCCGTACAGCTCTTACTGTCAGAAAGTTCCTCCTAATGTTGAGGTGGAATCTCTGTTCCTGGAGCTTGCATCCATTGCTCCGTGTTCCAGTCTCTGGAGCAGCAGAAAACAAGCTTGCTCCATCCTCAATGTGACACCCCTTCAAATACTTAAACAGGGCTATCATATCACCCCTTAACCATCTTTTTTCCAGGCTAAACATACCCAGTTCCCTAAGTCTTTCCTCATAAGGCATGATTTCCAGACCTTTCACCATTTTAGTCACCCTCCTTTGGACATTCCACTTCAACATTAGGAGGAACTTTCTGACAGTAAGAGCTTTTTCGGCAGTGAAACACACTCCTTCGGAGCATGGCGGGGTCTCCTTCCTTGGAGGTCTTTAAACAGAGGCTGGATGGACATCTGTTAGGGATGCTTTGATCATGATTTCCTGTGTGGCATGGGGTTGGACTAGATGGTCCTTGTGGTCTCTTCCAACTCTACAATTCTATGATTCTATGAAATGCTTTGCTGTACGCTAATGAATGTTTCTTATGTGATCCATAGTGCCTCTACCTTTACTGAACCTGGCTTGCACCTCTGGAATTTCTCTCTCCATGTATGGTAAGAGTCTTAGCTGCAGTATTTTGAACATGATTTTGCTTGCATGGAAATTAATGTGATGGTCGTGTAGTTGTTGCAAACTTTTGTGTCTCTTTTTGTGGGAATGGTTATGTATACTGATAGTTTCTAGTCAGTGTTAAATTTTCATTTTGTTGTTATTGTGTGACTTCAAGTACTTTGTGATTTATGGTAACCCCAAGGTGAACCTATCATGGGGTTTTCTTGGCAAGATTTGTTTGGGGCAGTCTGCCTTTGCATTTTTCTGAAGTGGAGAGAGTATGATTTGCCCAAGGTCACTCAATGGTTGGCTAGGCCATTTGATTTATGGGACTTACTCTCCTTCTGCCCATTCATGCATGTTTTCTGGAAATAAATGTCCACCCAAGTTGAGTTACCACAGTAACATTTTAACTGGAGTGGCCCTTTTGCATTACCAAAGGTAGACAAAAAGGAGCATATATCTGCTTAAAATTTGTATATTATAATGTATAAGTGTAAATGCAATGTTAGACATAATAATTATAATTCAAATAGAAATACACTAATCTCATCATAGTGGGGAAGAAGGCTGTGGCCCAGTGCCCTGTGTTCCTGCTCAGTCTGATGTCCAGGTGCTGATTCCTGATAGACAATGTCAGGGCTTCTGCTGTCCCTTCTTATGGTTCTTGATTAAAGATGAAGAGCACAACTCTTGAACTAGACCACTTTGGAAACAGGACACTTTCAACAGAGAACTGTCCTTTGTAAAGCAGGACACTTAGGGCTTATCTACATGAAGGGAAAAAAAATGGGTTGCCCTACAGTAATAGCAGGTCGCAGCAGCTGTGACCTGTCTTAATGGTTTTACAGCCCCCATAAACTTTGCATGCCTGTAGCCAAGATGGTGGCCAAGAGTGAATAACTCACATTTTAAAATCTGCTGCTGCCAAACTTTTTTTTTTAACCACCCTTATTTGTATGGTACAAAAAGAGAGAAAAGGTTAACACAAATCCCTGTTGTATCACCTTAGCGATCACGTGCTAAAGCGAAAATCCAACATGGTGGCAGCAAGCACTTGCCCTGTAACCAAGCTCCCCTCTGCACTCATCCAGCCAATCAGGTTTGCGCTTCCTGTTGTATGGGGAAGCAATTCATGTAGATTTGCTTGTCTTAATGAGCAAGAATGCGCATACCACACTGAGCTTTTTTAAAAAGTCAGGAAAAGTCACAAATGCTTTCTTGCATGGTTTTTTTGGGGGGTTTTGCCCCCATCTTTCACAATACAATGAGACAACATGGGATCCTATTAAGACACCTCGTATTCCCAGCGAATTCTTTGAGGAGTACCGTATATTCTGGTGTATAAGACGACCGGGGGTATAAGGTGACCCCCCAATTTTCAAGCTAAAAAATAGAGTTTGGGATATACTCGCTGTATAAGACAACCCCCCATAACCCACCCTCCACGAAGCTGTGATCAGGCTTCCAGCAAGGCTTTCCCCCACCCCACCCAACCTCGCTGGGCGGGGGGATCTCTTCCGTGACTCAGAGTCACGGAGGAGACCCCCACTGCCCAGCAAGGCTTCCCCCCACCCCACCCAGCCTTGCTGGGCAGGGGGATCTCCTCCGTGACTCAGAGTCACGGAGGAGACACCCCTCCTCCCAGTGAGGCTTTGGGAAGGGAGAGTGGCTTGAGTGGGGGAGGCTTTCCAGCCACCACCCTCCCTTCCCAAAGCTGCAATCTGGGTGCCGATTGATGATTTGGGAAGGGTGGATGGTCGTGACTGGACGGGAGGGTCTGGAGGTAAACTGCAACGTTTGCCCCCCTCCTCTGTCTTTGGTTGCTCCCCAAAGGGGGAGAAGGCAGAGGAGGGGGGCAAATGAACCGGTAAACGCTTTGCCTCACCCCCCCCACCTGATCTCCTGCCTCTTCGCTCCGTTTGCGAAGGGAGCAAAGAGGCAGGAGATCTGACAGCAGGCGAGGCAAACTGTATCCGGCATATAAGATGACCCCCGAATTTTGAGGCTATTTTTTGCGGTTAAAAGGTCATTTTATACGCCGGGATATACGGTACTTTTACCATATTGGCAACACATTAGCCCCCCTCCCCACATCATCTTCCACTATGATTTGACATTGCTTCAAACAGGCCATCTGACTCTTTAAAACATTACTGACCTCTCTGACATAGTCTACCAGCCTCAAACAGATGAATGCCTCATAATTATTCAAATCATTGGTCCTGATAGGCCAGGAACAGCAATCATATACACCTTCCAGAAGCTGTTGGACTGCAACTGCCAGTGTTCCTCACCATTGCTTGTGCTGGCTAGGATGCTGGAACTTGCATACTGGAGGGCTACACAGCTCCCACCCATGATCTAGGCTGTTGAATATTTGACTCAATTGGCAAATCACCTTCCCCATCCAAACTGCCTAAGGCTAGGGATGTCAGCGATTTAATTCAGGTTCTTAAACATACAATGCAGGTGCTCTAACACTGACTTATCAATCCCATGGACAGCTTTAGGATTTTCAGGGTTAATTATATGCACGTTTATTTTGAGTTCTTTGTCCTCAATACTGGCTATGTTTAACTTCACAATTCAGGTGTATTTTTTCTATGTGATTACAGTATTTCAACAGGTCATTATCTATCAGGTCTCCTTGGCAGTGTTGTAGTAAATGCGAAAGCAGTGGGACACTCACGCAAGGACATTTAAGAACATGAATTGGTAGTTGGATGACTGCTTGTGAGTGAAGTAATATTACCTCAGTGAAAGATAACTGCTGCTAAATAACCTCTCTGAACTCTGTTTCATGTCAATGTGTCTAAGGAAGGCGTTTCCCTTTCACATTTCATCACTTTGCTATCTCACAGTCTTATCAGCTTCTGTCCTAGATCAAGATTAAGTCAGTGCAAGGTGAGCTTTGAGGTGTTTTGGGCCTCTTAGGTGCTATAAATATCCATGGTGTTTGGAAAGCTGTTGCTATGTCAGTCTCAGTGATAAGATAGTGCAGCTGAGGTGATACTTTCAGTTGTCCCAGACTGTTGACATCAGCGTGCAGCTACAAAACTAAGACACTCCACAATGTCCTCCTTTGACCAGAATTTCAAAATATTCTCACAATGTCAGTGGATCCTCTTTGAAGCAAGAAATATTGGGAAGAGGTGCTTGTGGGATGTACTGCTTCATGTGCCAGAATGACTTGGCTGGCCTTTGCACTGCAAGTTTGTCTGGAAGGTAGGCACCATTTGCTCCTCTACCTCAGGCAGCAAAATGTCTAGAGCTAGCCAAGACAATAGCCACTTGGTGATAATTACAAAAAGAGAGAGAAAGGCCGTGTTGATTGAGCAGGATAAAACAAAGTCCAAAATCTACAGGTGGGCAATATTTTTATTAGGATGCACAATATCAACAGGTTTTTGATTCTCCAGAATTCCATCAGCTAGTTGGTTAAAAAAAAAAAAAACAACTTAAGAGGCAAAACATGAAATGCATAATATTCTTTTGGCCAGATGTTTTAAGCTTTTGAGCTCTGCATTTAAATTTGGTCCTAAAAAGGAAACTGCAGGCCTGGTGAATCAGAATTCAAAAGTTTGACCATTTGTGAATTTACAATGGTATTTCCTTCGTAGATTACTTCCATGAGCTATGCTTGGACACCCTTGTCTGATGAAAACCATATCTGTGAAGCTGATAATATTTTAAAGAGCTAGATGGCTTGTTCCTTTAATTTCCTTTTAAATTAAATTCATTTGTGCTGCCTCTTGCTTGCTATTTTATGTCTGCTCTGGAATGGAGAACCTTCCATTGTAACCACACCTGTCTTCCCATGATTATTCAGTTGAAAGGAAACAAGAGCAAGAACAAATCTTGACTATCCCCATGTTAGCACAGCAGGGTGCCTATCAGGATATGTAGAATGTATCATCTCTTCAGCAGTGGCTTCCTGCTGCTAGGTTAGTGTGCACACATGTAAATGGCCAAGGGGGCCAGATAGATTGTTAATGGGAACCTTTGCATAGAAGACATTTCAGTGTTCCAGAAACCTTAACCAGTGCAAAGACCAGGCAGCAACCACCCAAAGAAGACCTGATTTGTATAGTATATTGTAAAGACCAGATCCTAAACTTTGCCTTCATTTAGTTTGGTTGTTCCTATTAAATTATGGCAGGAATGGAAGGTTATTCCTCTGGGTCAGGTGCCTTTTGGGAAACTGAAAATTGTCTTTATAATAAAACTGTTTTTCATGTTTACTCAGAAGTCATTCTCACTGAATATAATTGGTGTTGCATCTAAGTAGGTGTGCATAGTATTTGCACTGATGGCCCACCCTAGAATCAAACCTAACCCTATATAGTATGTTGACTTGTTTTAATGGCTACATCAGAAACAATTTCAAAATATAATGGCTGTTGACATTTGTTGCATCCAAACATGGGCAGTGTTTCTTTTTTTCTTTCTGGCCTATGGCCTTTGTCTCCTAGGCTAATTTTTTAAAAAACTTGTTTATCAGCAATGTTAGTATCTTCAGAAATATTCAGAGCCAACTAATTTCTGTTGCTGCTGTTACAATTTTCCAGTAAGATGGGGACATGGTACCTGCATACAATTATCAACACTGTCACACACACACAAACACATATGGGAAAAATATTGGGAGGGGTAGAAATAGGCAGCTCTGAAAACCTCTAGCTGCAGATAAGCAGCTATTTATTCACGGACACAATGGATTCTTATAAGAAAGGGGTACGGTAACTGTTCTGACTTTCCCTCCTGGAGTGATTTAGAGCTAGTGAGAAGGATTATATGGTTGAGCTCTTCCCTAGAAACAATGAGCCTCACCTGTCTGCAAAACCCTGAGAGGCTGACTATCTGTTGAGCCACTGTATTTAGGATGACTTCTGTTCATGGCAAGCTATGGATAAACTCTCTCCTACCCTGAGAGATGTTACCAGTCAAAGGTGTCTGTTCTATGGAATTTTAAAAATAGCCAAGCCATGAGGGGATCATTCCTAAATAAGGGCAGAAGGGAAAACTGAGCTAGTGGAGTAATGGAAACATTTTGTGTTCCAGCTAAGCACATGACTGATTCCCCAAGTGTGATGCTGTCTTAGTTTTCTGCCCTCAGGTAAGTAGGAGCCCGTGAAGACCTTGGGTCTGATAGCACCAACATGCTGTGGTTGGTCTGGAGGCTTGTCACATCACCAGCAAATCTGATATATACTCACCTATACCAGCTGTCATATTAAAAAAAAAATCAAATCCATTTAGAACTGTCTTCATCACCTTGATGTTGTGGTATGCTGATAGAACAAACCCCATATCACTGTAAAACCGATGTTGCAGTTTCACTTAAAATCTAGATGTTTCCCAAAAGATGTGAAGTCCACAGATTTTGGTATCCACGGGAGGGTGTCTATCCTGGAACCAAACCTCAGTGGATAGTGAGGGCCCATTGTAATTACATTCTGAATAAATTGTACTTTTAATATATCAAACATGAGATTTTTCTAACAAACCAAGTTATATATATAGTTATAGATATAGATATAGCTGTAGATAATGCATTGTGGTTCCTAAGGTAATAAAGTGTCTTAATCTTTGAAGGATTCTAATATTGATTTTTTTTATTTTTCAGAAATCTTCCATTTTTCCTGAAAAAAAAATAGGGGGGGGGACCACTTTTCTCCATGGTGTCAAAACTATCAGAAATTTTACATTTCTCTTTTGACCCATTGGGAATGTGTGGTATTTCAGACACTCATGTGACACTTATTTAAAGCAGAACTAGGTAGGGAGTGGAGCTTGCTTGTTTCCATTAGTTTCCCCCCACCAGTGTTCCATTGGCGCACACATTTGTCAATACTGTGTGTCTGAACATTTTAAAAGGAAGTTGGTGAACAAGTGAATCTTGTAGCCATTCAGATGACGTAGTAGATTACCCCTTCATTTGCCCTTCATAGTTGTTTGAATATAGACCTCAGGTTCTTACAACTGTATACAATTTTGGCATTTTCTGAGTGATTGTCTCTTGCTAACCATGGTATGATGTCTTATAGACTTTTAGTTAGACCTTATCTGAAATAACTAACGTAAAACACCCTGGTAAACCATCTTCCTAGGTCTGTACATGAGCTCTGGGGTAACATTTAACATTTCATTCATCATTTTGAAGAAGATCCATGTTGCAATCTATTTTCCCCCTTCTTTTAAGGAATCCCCTTGCATCTTTTGTGCTTTTAACATTCTGAGATCAACAGAAGAAAAATATTTTCCCACTACTCAGTTTTCCTTTTAAAAGTATGTTGTATAATATTAAGTTTAAGGAAAACAATTTTAGTATAATTCTGGATACAGTTAATTGCTTCAGACCAGGTTTAGCCAGCTTTTTATAATTTTTCAAGGGTTTAGAAAATTCAAGTTGATAGTTGCTGCTGATAGGTCTTGGAGTGCATCCTTGAAAAAGTGCCAGTGAGTTGGATATACTTTTCATTACATGAATGGAAACTGGATAGTTTGTTTAGCTGGGGGAGGGGGAAATCACACTCTTTGTACACTTTCCAGGTTAAACCTTTTTTCTGCCCTTCTGGACAAAACAAAAGCCCTTTTCTGTTGCAATCAATGGTTCTGTCTGTCTAAGTCTGATTAAATTCAGGAATGTCCACAAAAAGTTTTGAATAGATCCAAAATATATTTGCTTTCAGAGTCACAGAACAGAAAGGTGTAAATATTGGAGCTGCTACTTGAGCTCTGGTGGGCTATAGAGGGCTCTAGCAATGCATTCCACCATGCAGATTGTGACCCATTCTATTTCAGACTGTTGGGTGCCTTCCCCTGGGTCTGATATATGAGGTGAAGAGGTCAGCAAAACTATGCTGTGAATCTCTGAGCCATATTACACCCTCTGTACTAAACAGCAGTGACAGGTATGGGTGTGTGCGTGTGTAATATGAATTGCCTTGTAAGCTTATGTCAATTGCTGCCAAAATTTTCTGTTGACCTGCATTGCAGCAGGCGCAGGTGCCAGAATGAATGACTGTTAACACGCTCCACCACCATCCTGTGAGAGGGTCATACTTCTGCTCTGGCTTCTTTGGTGCATCAGGTCTACGAACCATGACAGTGAATCTGTTCAAAGAGAGGATAAAATATTCCAGATTGTTCAAATACTCAGTCCCTTGAGGAATTGCTAGGTATTTCGTGGCCTTTGGGAATCTTAAAAGGTCATTATTATGCAGTCCAATATATTGTACATCTTGTTCATCTTAATCACTGATCTCTTATGCATATATCAATTTTCCAAAATCATTTTTTTTTACCAAGCATACATCAGCATCTTATGGTCCAGTTGCCCATGTATTATATAATCAGGGCTTGGAAATGTTACTTACCAGTGTCCATGTGGCAGAGGGATCTGTAGTTGTAGGTCAGAAACAAAGCTTTCCCATGCTCTGATTATTATAATCATCTGTTTGTACATATAATAACATTTTAAGAATTATGGGGCACTTCCATCTCTCTCTGGTCCTACTGCTCAGGCTCTGATCTTGTAAAACAGTTGGCCCTCTGTATCCATGTATTCTGCACCCATAGATTCTACCAATCACGGCTTGAAAATATTGGGGGGGGGGTCCAAAAAGCAAACCTTGCTGTTTGCCATTTATTACACCGCTGTATATAATGGGACTTGAGCATCCATGGATATTGTTATCGACTGGAGGGTCCTGGAACCAAACCTCAGCAGATACCAAGGGCCCACTGTGCTCGTCTAGGAGGCTATGGATGAGAGCAAGAGGCTTTTTGACTGAGGAAGACCTCACTATGAAGCAAAAGCCAAAAGAAAGAAAGAAAGAAAGAAAGAAAGAAAGAATGAATGAATGAATTTAAAGTCCAACTAATTCCTCACTTGCCTTGCAGATAATTTCATTGTCCAGAAGCTGGAAGAGTCAAAAAGGAGATCAGCTATTTTAGATCTGATCCTAACCAATGGGGATGATCTGGTTAATGGAGTGGAAGTGGCAGGATCCTTAGGGGGGGAGTGACCATGTTCTCCTGAAGTTTGTTATCCAGAGGAAAGGAGAAGCCAAGCATAGCCAAACATGCATTCTAGATTTTAAGAAAGCTGATTTCAGAAAATTTAGGGAATTACTGGGGGTGATCTCATGGTCAGGAATACTAAAAAGAGAAGTGAGTTCATGAGGGATGGGAGTTTCTTAAAATTGAGTTATTGAAGGCACAACTTCAAACAGTTCCAATGTGGAGGAAAAAGGAGAGGCATCTAAAAGAAACCAGGATGGCTGTTGAAAGAACTCTCAACCGAGCTAAAACATAAAAAGGACATGTACAAGAAATGGAAAAATGGAGAAAGTCCCCCATGATATTCTTGCAAAAAGGTTAGTAGCATGTGGCCTACACAATGTGACTGTTACGTCTATTTGTAATTGATTGAGTGACCGAACGCAAAGGGTAGTCACCAATGGCTCCTCTTCATCCTGGAGAGAAGTGACCAGTGGGGTGCCACACGGTTCTGTCCTAGGCTCAATGCTATTCAACATCTTTATCAATGACTTGGATGAGGGAATAGAGGCCATGCTTATCAAGTTTGCAGATGACACCAAATTAGGAGGGGTAGTTAATACCCCAGAGGACAGGATCAGAATCCAAAGTGACCTGAACAGATTAGAAAGCTGGGCCAAAACTAACAAATGGAATTTCAACAGGGAGAAATGTAGGATACTACACTTGGGCAGTAAAAATGAAATGCACAGATACAGGATGGGTGATACCTGGCCTGATGCCAGTACATGTAAAAGGGATCTAAGAGTCTTAGTGGACCACAAGCTGAACATGAGTCAGCAGTGTGATGCAGCAGCTAAAAAAGCCAATATGATTCTAGGCTGCATTAATAGGAGTATAATGTCTAGATCAAGGGAAGTAATAGTGCTGCTCTATTCTGCTTTGGTCAGACCTCACCTGGAATACTGTGTCCAGTTCTGGGCACCACAATTCAGGAAGGATATTGAGAAGCTGGAACGTGTCCAGAGGAGGGCAACCAGGATGGTGGGAGGTCTCAAAGCCATGCCCTATGAGGAGTGGCTTAGGGAGCTGGGCATGTTTACTCTGGAGAAGAGAAGGTTAAGAGGTGACATGATAGCCATATTTAAATATTTGAAAGGATGTCATACTGAGGATGGAGCAAACTTGTTTTCTGCTGCTCCAGAGACTAAGATACGGAGCAATGGGTTCAAACTACACGAAAAGAGATTCCATCTAAACATTAGGAAGAACTTCCTGGCAGTAAGAGCTGTTTGGAAGTGGAATACACTGCCTGGGAGTGTGGTGGAGTCTCCTTTTTTGGGGGGGGGGTTAAACAGAGGTTGGATGGCTATGTGTCAGGAATTATTTGATTGTGTATTCCTGCATGACGGGGGTTGGATTGGATGGCCCTTGTGGTCTCTTCCAACTCTATGATTCTATGAAAGAAAGAAAGAAAGAAAGAAAGAAAGAAAGAAAGAAAGTTAGTTTTAAGAAATGCCCAACTATTGTCTAGGCAAGTTGTTGGCTACAATGGGGAATCTGTCTCTTGCCATTATCAGAGTCACAGGCATTATCCAATATATGCCTATGACTATTCCACTTGAAGGCGCGCGCGCGCACACACACACACACTGCTCAAGAGATTACCCACAGCTTTCAACAGCACCCAAGGGTAGAAAGAAGTGTGATGTCATGAGTGGGGGAGATGCACGGGCCCAGTAGCAATACTGTACTACTAGTAGGGCCTGGATCAGCCTTCCTCAATAAGATGCCCTCCAGATGTTTCAGACTGCAACTCTTATCAGCTGAGCCAGCATAACCATTGGTCAGGGATAATATGTATGACACCAGGTTGAAGAAGGCTGGCTGAGATGGGAGGCAGTCTCTGCAGCCATACTTTATTTTTATTTTTATTTTGAAACAAGCAAAATTTACTATTTCATTCATAGCCAGAGATTACTGCAATAAACCTTATGCTGAAAAACATAAGGAACTTGTGAAGTGCATGGCTAGAGGCTGTCCCATTTGTTGATTCAGATGAAGAAAGGTCCTGTATAGGAGGGAACGAGGAGGCTTTTCCCAGAGTGCTGTTCTTGTACAGGGACTGGTCCTAACAGGCCATCACAATAGAGTTGAGTCCTTATCATAGAGTAGCTGCTGTATTGAGTAGTAGTGAGGAAGATCCATAGGACCAAGTCGCCAGGTAACACTGTGGAACAATACATGGAAAGAGTTCACCAGGAGAACCAGAATGTGGTTTAGTTGAAATGTCTATCAAGATACCGTAATAGGCATTGAGAGATTGATATGGGTGAATCTGTCAGTTTTGCTGTCTTCTACATTTTTAAAATCTCTGTTTATGAAGAAATTTAAAAATTATTATGTTTTTTTTTTTAAAACTGAACCAGTTTTTTAAAATTCTCAGCCTTCTTTATTGGCCAAACTATTCCCAGCAAACTATTCCCAAATTAAATTCTCAGCCTCCTTTACTGGCCAAACTATTCCCAGGCATGTGCTGCACTTGTCTACCATGTAGACTTAAAATTGAAGAGTCTGTCAGGAGGAAAAGAGGAAGACATGGCCACACTAAATCAGCATTGTCAAGCAGATGGATAAATACACAGGAATTCATACTTAGACATTTGAGGGCCAAGTGCCTAGAGCCCTCCAGCTAGATGGACAAACCTGTCAATTTGCTTTCTCCCACATTCAGATGTTTTAAGTCATAAGTTCCTTCCTTCCCACTTACAAAGACATTTGCAAACACAGTCAGGTTCTTATCTAAAAACAAACCAAATGAAATTCTCACCCATCCCTAGTGAGAGATGATCCTGTTGGTGGGGGCAATGAGAATAGGAATGATGGAGGACAGATATTTGAGGAGGGGGAAGCTCAGAGCATGCACAGCTTGTTAGGTCATGTCTAGGCTCAGTGAACAGCTGGCTGAGGAAGATCTTCCCCTGTGGCATAGCTGAGCGCAAGGACAGGAACCAGTGGCCAGAGACTTAGGAAGGAGAGAAATTGCTGGTGAGAAAGTCTTATTTTCTCACCTCTCCTGATCTAAGGTAATAATATTAACTTCTGTCAAAACAATTCCCAAGAGATTTTTGACTGCATACCACAAGACCTGTTAGTGATATAACTATATGCTTTAATAAACAGCTGAACCAGAGTAATAGGGAGTTAAACTCTTGATTAGTTGAGAAATGAGGCAGTTGTGCCCAGCCTGGGAGGCATGCAGGGCAGACCCAAGACATTACACTGCCTGAGGTAGGGCAACAAATGGTACTTCATTTGCTGTCCCTCCCCACATCCAAATCAAGGTGCGTAATGCTGAACATCAACCCAGTAACAACAGATTAAATCTGTAATAATCTACTGCCCTCTTGTGATACTCAAAACCTGCCTCACTTTGCCCAGTGGGAAGACTGGCCCAGTAAGGGGGAGGAGTGTTATCTAATAATGCTAATATAGGAGAGCTAGGAGCCCAAGGGATGTGCCATCAGTTGATATGCATATCAGTGGCAGACCATGGCCTTCTCCTCATGAATAATATTAGATTCTACGCTCTTTCAGCTAAAACAGTTTTGTTACCATATTCACAATCAATTTTTCTAATATCATA
The DNA here is from genome assembly GCA_030847615.1 of Gambelia wislizenii. Taxonomy (NCBI): domain Eukaryota; kingdom Metazoa; phylum Chordata; class Lepidosauria; order Squamata; family Crotaphytidae; genus Gambelia; species Gambelia wislizenii. The sequence continues at coordinate 164,190,771 of JAUMIR010000002.1, forward strand.
CAATACAATACATGGTTTTTAGAGATTTTAACATAATATCCGTTACCAATCCCTTTGTCCATATTTCCCCTTAATCCATCTGCATACTGTAACCAAAATGTTTAATCTATTCTTTATAACACACAAACACACACACACACACACACTAACACCATACATTCATTTTAAAGAGATTCTCTTTAAGATCTTAACATATTATAACTTTCAATTCTTTTAGCCATATTTTCCAAAATTAATCACTCTGTGTGTGGAAGCCAAAATTCTTAAACCCTTTTATACTACCTCCCCTAACTTTTTCTCTCACTTTATGCCATTGCTTGTATGGCATTTCTTTTACCAAAGCCAGGGTTTGTCTGAAACAAAACAAAACAAAACAAAAACCATATTAAACACAATGCCTCTTTGTCACAGAGGTTTGCCAACAATAACAAGTTCCCCTCTCCATCACTTTGGAACAACATAAAATTCATCTTCATCCCAACAGCACCCCAGCATTCACCTTTCTTCTCAATTCAAAGCCCATTTTCTCCATCAGCTCAGCTTGTTCCTGCATAATTATATTTTTGTTAACACAGATCATGGCAACAGTTCTGAATTTTTGTATTAATGCCCAGTTGGCCAAGTTTCCCCCCATCTCTTCATCTGTAAATTGGATTTTGTTCCTCACCAGTTCCACTGAGTCATCACTTTGGCTGCTGACACACTGCAGAAATAAAGTAGTTTGACATTGTTTTAACTAGTATGGCTCCATCCTATGGAATCCTGGGATTTTTAGTTTGTTGTGGCACTAGAGCTCTCTGACAGAGAAGATTAAATAATATCTCACAAAACTACAAATCCCAAAATTCCATAGTGTTGAGTCATGACAATTAAAGCAGTGCCAAACTGGATTATTTCTGCAATGTCAGCCGCCTTTGTTTCACATTGCCCATTGATTCTTCTTCATTCAGCTCCTTCTTTCATTTTAAAAGCTCTTCCTTCACCTCCTTCATATCCCATTTTGAGATCCAATCTCCTCCAGCAACACCTGTAAAAGTACTAGTCCTTTTGTAGTATTTGCCATTGTTCTAATAGTTGTGTTCCTCAATCCACATCACAAAAACAGCAACTACAGGCATAAAAGTAAAGACCATCACACAGACTCCACAGTTTCAGCAAAACCATCTAGAGTTATTTTTTTTTAAGAAAACCTTCCCATGGAGGATTGATCTTTTAACTCTTTGTTTACCACACTTTCAAGTACCCAAAATACATTCAGATAGGAAATCCTCAATCTTATTTTGAAGTCACTGTTCCCTTTACCTGTTGAAATATTTGCTAAATCATTTCCTGTTCAGGTTTTTGCTTTTAAATGAAACTGTTGTAAATAAGCTTTGTTTCCCCCCACCCCAGTTCTTAGTGAAAGAAGCACACTCACAGAGGTTTCACTATCACTTCCAAAATGGAAGATCTCTCTTCAAGTGTAAATTGAGTGGTTAGAAAGATACATGATTAAGAAAGGGGGGGGGGTAACAGGGCCAATGTCCTTTAAAAGGCTCACCAGAAATGGTGTGAACTTGGTGGTATGCCCAAGACTGCCCCCTCCCACCACTCACACTTCCTTACGCTGCCAATTCAGCAGTTTTCTAGTGAGGATCAGTGTTTCTGGGGCACATGTGGGCAATCTCATGCCATTCTCCTTATCCTGAGATAGATTTGCTTGCTGGAGCTTGTCTTTAGTTGGAATTCTGGCTGTTTCAGCTTTCTTTGTCTGTGGAGTTCACAGCAAAGATGTCAGGCTGCCATTTCCCCCCACCTATCCACCCAGAGGTCCCACTATCAGAGGCTTTGTTAACTGAGGTTTGCCTGCACAACTGAGGTATGCCGTGGGATAGTTCTTCTAGAGCCAATTCGAGTGCCCATTAGGGATTTTTGGTCCTGGTTTATTATCCAGTATAATTTTGGGATCTTCCCATATACAATTAAAACAACAAAAAGAATGGAAAATCATGCACTCCACATGCCCATGATACCTGCTTTTAAATTAGTGTCTTTTGAATTGTCTGTCATTTCCTATCAATCAGACTATTGATCATCATCATGGAGTTAATTTTCCAGACTGAATGAATGATCAGTCAATATGTAAACTAAGGCAAAAGGAAAAGAGGATCAAGCATCTTTTGAGCTAGTGGGGAAAAGAAGACAAAGCAAAAGAAAGCAGGGGAGGTCATAAGCCCCAACAAGGTCCACTTAACAGGCCCTAGTTGCGATGTCTGCTTCATGACATCTCTGTGCACACAGTGCTTTCATTTGTGGCAAATTGAAGGAGGGATGCTTCCTTTTCTCAGACAGGTATTTTGTTCATCATGGTGAGACTGTGACTGCAGCAATTCCCTGGTGTTTTCACATAGGCAATAACATGTCAGTAACATGTTGGGGGTCTCTATATTTGTAATCTCTTGCTCCTTTTAACATCTCTTTAATCTTTTCTCATTTGAGTAGCTCACATAGCCTATGAAACAAAAAAAAATAATCAGGGACTGGAAGGAGCAAGTGCAAGAGAAACAGTTGGTTGCCAACTGGCTAATAAGAGAGAGTGTTACATGTCCTCTTGTCATCTTATTCAATGGCCAAATTAGACGTGATATTAATTGTGTATAAATAGTTGTTTCATTTTAAAACAGTCAACAGCTGCTGTAAAAATTGAGGTAGAGGACAGTGTATATGTGTTTCTTTCGCCATTACCTGTGCTGTCTAAGGCTGTTGAAATTTGCCTTCAGCACAGGTTGAGGGCCCAATGGTTTCCACACGACCTATAAACATTTGTTGTTAGGTGCTTTCAAGCCACCGCTCACTTATAATGACCATAATACTGGGTTTTCTTGGCAAGATTTAGTCAGAGGAAGTTTATCATTGCCTTCTTCTAAGGCTTAGAGCCTGTGACTTGCTCAAGGTCACCCTCTGGGTTTCCATGGCTGAGCTATTGTTGTTATGTGCCTTCAATTCACTTCCAGTTTATGGCAACCCTAGCCTAAGGTTTTCTCAGAAAGATTTATTCAGCAGAGGTTTGTCATTGCCTTCCTCTTAGCAATGCAACTTTCCCAAGGTCCGTGGTTGATCAGGGAATCGAACCCTGGTTTCCTGGATTCCTAGTTCAACATTCAAATTGCTACACCACACTGTTTCCCTATATGTACCAGTAATATTATTTATGGCGCAATCCTATGCATACTTACTTGGAAGTAAGTTCCACTGTGTTCAGTGTGGCTTTCTTCTAGATAAGCATATTTAAGGTAGTAGTTTCATCTCTTAGATAATTGTATACTGCCCTTCCTCAAAATCCAACCTGTGATATTCCAGGCAAGGATTTGTTGACCTCGGAGGAAATGAACAACTGAAATGAATATATACTGAAATTATTGTTTACTGTTCTAAGGATCCAGGTTAAACAAAACTAACTTCTAGACATTTGTCTCCTTTGTCCTCTCTGTTGTAAAAGAGGGACTGGTCTGGAAAATGCCAGCTTGGCCAGGCTTGTTGCTGACTGCATTCTAATTGTTGCTAATGAGTAGGAAATGGAGGACTTGGCTCTCAGAGGCCATTGGAGATGGAATGTCACTTCATCTGGAGAAGAATGCTCTTCAGTAGCTTGTTTTCAGTGGTGGTTTGACGGGGTGGGGGAGGTAGCACTGACCTCAGAGCGGACTACTTTAACCGCATGAATGGATTTGTTATCAGAGAATGCCTCTATTCTTATACCTAGCATACTCTCTGAGCCCATGCTTAATGCTGATTGTGCTGCAGAGAGCACAGAGCGTTAAGAGGATCTCCTGTGCTTACTGTACACAGATGGATTTATTTATGCCTATATGGTGGAGGCCAGGATGGTGGGGTGGGGAATGGGTGAGAAGGTAGACCCATTCTACAAAGGAGATGAAATCCCTGGAACATACGTTTCTCCTCTCCCCCACTCTGAATAGCTGGCTGTCCTGTGTAGGGAGAACCCTGCGTCAATTCCTGCACGACAGCACAGCTTGGCCACTTTGCTTGGCATTGCGCAGAAGGACCCTTTAGTTAGCATTACTCTGTGATGGCAGTGAAAGCCATTTGCTCCTGCCACCACTGCCTCCTTGCATGCTGGCAGCCTTTTTTTTTTTCCTTTTGAAGTCTGACTCTGCGGGGGGTTTGCAAAAAAGGAGGAGAAGCAGAATGGGTTGAATGGGGTGAATGCAGAGAAGAAGAAAGGGGGTTGTGCATGACATCTTTGCTTAAACTTTTCTTCCAGCATGCTGCAATCTATTGTACCTGGCATGTTCTGCCATTTGGTCAGCTGTTTTGTATCACAGCACTAGCATTATCTAAGAAGGCTTTCTTTTTCTTTTCTTTTTGTTTTGCATTTATATATGGGTTCTCCAGCAAATTCCACCTGCAAAGAGGGAACATTTATAGCCTATCCCTTTGTGAACTGTGCTTATGGAGCACTGTATTAGAGGGTCTTTGCCTCTGAAAAAACTCAGTCTGTCTTCCACCATCTGCATGTGGTACATGTCTCTTTCATGCTGACAATTCCTAGGCTATTAATCTGGAATGCAAACTGATTTCTACTTTTCTCTGTTTTTGTTGTCCTCATTTCTGTTCATTAAAATGGCTCAGATAGTTCACTCCACAGCAATTATTGAGCAATAACACTTTTCCTCAGGAGTTTTTCCAGAGCTCATGCTTTGCTATCTGAGTGCTCTCTTGGGCCTCCTCCCAGGCAACCAACCATTCTGCCACTTCGTTTGCCTCCTCCTCCTCCTCCTCCTCCTCCTCCTCCGTTATTCTGCAAGAGTCATGCATCATACCCAGAGGCTGAACTACACAGGCAATTGCTGTCTCAGTGTAAGTGGCTGCTCCCATGCTTGGTATTTAGCTTTTACAAGGGCAAATTAGTATGAGGGCAACATCCCTGTTGGATGCTGGATATTTTTGTTTGTGATCAACAGCCCAAGCAGGGTGGTACTTTCCATTCCGGCTGATAGGTTTCAACCATCGCTTACCAACCCTAACCTGAGTGTGTTTGTGTGTGTGTGTGTGTGTGTGAGAGAGAGAGAGAGAGAGAGAGGTCCTCTAACTCCGTTTATTGCTTTTAGGACAAATGACAGAACTTGCCTGAAGAGGAAGAAGCTGTTTTGCTTCATTAGTTTATAGCAAACTGTAATTTAAATTCCACCCTTTTCACTTTCTTAGGTGGGGTTCTCTCATGCTATGGACCCTAAACCTTGGACTGGGGAGCGGATGTCAGTTGCCTATTGTCTGTGGCATTGTGCATGTGGTCAAGAGAAAGCAGTTGGTAGAAACTTAAAACTAACGCTGTCATTGAAGACTAATGTGTTGTCTGGGTTACACAATCAAATGGCCTGTGGGATCCAATCACACAATTGTCCTCCTGACATCTACTTTCTAGATCTCTTTGGATTTCCATACTGATCAACCAAGAGACTCGGCTTGCAGAGACCCCTTTCTATAGATATAGGTCATCCACGTCATCTTTTCCTATACCTGTCTAGACACATTCTTCGTTTTGCCTTGCTCCCCTTTCTTTTACTAGCCTCCATTTCATAAGGAATGAAATTTCATGACTTTCTTGCATTTCCATCGTGAACATTACAAAAATATGCACAGTATTTCTCAAACCATCTACTAAATTCAAACATTTTTTCCCTGAGAAATCGATGAGTTAGTCTGTTTCAGCATAAAAAGAAGGGGAAAGAGAAAAAGTGGTGTTGTGTCACTTTTAAGAATAGTCAATTTTGTTTTAATATAAATGTTTGTATATTGCAATCCACTGACTCAAATGCACTGATGGGATTCTTAAATCATAGAATTGTAGAGTTGGAAGAGACCACAAGGGCCATCTAGTCCAACCCCCCTACCCTGCAGGAATATACAACCAAAACACTCTTGACAGATGGCCATCCAGCCTCTGTTTAAAGGAGATGCCACCATGCTCTGAGGGAGTGTGTTCCACTGCCAAACAGCTCTTACTGTCAGAAAGTTCCTCCTAATGTTGAGGTGGAATCTCTGTTCCTGGAGCTTGCATCCATTGCTCCGTGTTCCAGTCTCTGGAGCAGCAGAAAACAAGCTTGCTCCATCCTCAGTATGTACCAGAAGAATCCTCCTCTTCCTCCTGCTCTCCTTCTTCCTTTTCTTCTTCCTCCTTCAGGAAGAAGTGGTTCAAATATATTCCAAAGTGACAATGGGATATTTGGGCTGAAGTTTTAATTCTCAAGAGTTTCCACTTTACCGAAATACCTTCTCTGATTTTGGTAAACATTTCCTTTTCTGACTTCAGGATATTGGCTGATTGTCTATCTTTCTCCTCCTGCAGAAGAGGCCAAAGTTAAAAAAGGGGTAGATTGATCCTGGTTTAAGAGTCTTTGATTGCAACTGAAATATCTTCTGTTAGCCTTGCTCAGTCAGGCAGTCCCTGTGGCAGGGACATACTTTCTCAAAGAACTGTTCTCCCCACTTCAAATTCAAGGAGGTGAGAGTACTCTCCAGCCCTCACTTATAGGGGTAATAAGGACAAAGGTTTAGATTTACGGAAGGCTCCAAATATCAATATTTTACCTGGGATTCCTTCTCAAGATGACAACATCACTTCCCCTCCATTGACATTCGGTCAAAAAAAACTTCGCATGTGTGTAATAGACAGCAGGGAGTGAATGTACTTCCTCCAATCTCTCTCTTATTTCTAATAGCTTTGTTCACCTCAGCTGCAATCCGGTTGCCATGGTGATCGATTCTGCCTGGCATCCACATTGTTTGTTTTTATGAAGCAGTGCCCAGGACTTGCCATTTCTTCAGCATGGGTTTGTCAAGGGTTTATTGAGGGCAGGAGCAGGAAACTATAATGAGCGATGGTATCAGTGAAAATCGGACAGCAGGGGGCAAGGGAGAGGTTGTCTGTCTGTGTCTGGCATTGCTCCTTAATAGAGTGCGTAGTAATTTCTCAAGTCATTCTCAATGAACTGCATTATAGATTCGCTCGGATATTTATGAGTCTACCCTGCTCAGATTCTAGTGCCTTTTACCTTTAATAGCCAAATGATAGCCTCTTTACTTTGGGGTTATATGCAGCTCCTTCATTCTTTGCCTATGAAATGAACGTATGCCCCAAAAGAATAAGACATGCATTTGAAAAGTGATACATACCTAATTCTATAGTTAAGCCTGGGGTTCTTGTTCAAGTTCAGACAGGTCACTTTATTTTCCAATTCATGAATCATATCTGCATTGTTGGAATATTTTAATATATAGTAGAGCTCGTGATCTTGGTGCTTGGGAACATGAATTGCTGGATAAAGAGAACTGGGGAAGGGATTTTGTTTCAGCTTTCAGTGTAACAGACCAAGAGATTATCAGATGAGCCTCTAAAAATGTTCTTGTCCCACTATATTTTAAAGGGTAAGTGTCCCGGAACAATAACCCTTTTTATCACACGTCGCTGTAATAATGAGAAAGAGCAGCCCCAGCATTATTGGTGCATGGCCACTAGTACTGTTTACTTATGCATTTGCCGGAGCATGCGATCTCAGTGGTTCTTGTGAGAAGGCGCAAGAGCACATAAAAGTCTAAAAACAGCTAAATTAACAAAGAAAAAGTAAACACAAGAACTAAAACACACTTAAACATTTGCCAGTAAAACAGGGAAGTTCATAAAAAGAGCGTCCCATACGTAGCTTTCACATTCTCACCTGGAAGTGTTCTGGCATGGACCACCCATTGATGCTGTATTCACAAGAGCATAATGGGACATGGTTTCAGACACTCACAGTACTGTGACAAAAATGCCATGGGAGATCAACTGACGGCTTGGCCCATTAATAAAAAAGAACGCCTTATTCACAACAGCATAACGCAAGGAGCACAACATAGTGCGATGGGGAGCCCTTTCATGTTATCCTATCATCGTAATCTCCCTAGTTTATCATGAGCTTGTGTAGATTACAATCCACATCCTCAGATGTACTGTTCAAGGGCAACATTCAAATCTCATGTATATATGCACAATTTCATAATTGTGAGGGGTGGGGTCAGAGTGAAGTGGGATTCAGAAAATGATAACTGTATTATTAACACTGGTTATAAACCTTCAAAGTATTCAGCATAAACTTCCTGGCAATCTGTAAACTAATATACAAGTCTGTTAGGGCTACCCATCAATAACAATATGGTCCCAGGACATGTAATAAAAACAAACAATTTTTGAAATATCAGGAACTATTTAAAAGGCTAGAATCACACTTCTCTCTCATACTAATAATTGTCAAAAGTATGACTTTCAGATCAAAGATGAGAGTTATGATAATACAGTAGTTCCACAATTGGAAAAATCCCAGTATTTGACACATTTTCCTTAATATTCCTGCTCAGTCCTATGCATAGTATTCAAAAGTAAGTCCTGCTGACTTCATCTAGATTTACTGCCAGGGACATGGTAAGTATAGGATTGCAGATGCATTGTATGAACAAAATGTGTGGTCAGAGTATGTCAAGTGGAAACAAATCATTATTAAGTGGCTTTGGCTGCAAATCTGGCAAACATTTACATGCCCTTGGGGTCCACTCAAATGAATGGAATTTTATTGAGTATGATCTTATTAAGAGCTTCTAGCACTTTGTACCATTTTTGTTTGGCAAAAACTCTTATGAACTTGGATAGCAAAAATGCGAGAAGGTCTCTGTTCAGATTATAGCCAATCATATCTTTTGGAATTTGATAGATTTCATCACTGTAGACATTTTGTTCAGCTCCCAAGAAATTTCTAATTACAATATTACTGCATCAACAGTGTTTATTCAGAGCATGGTGTGGACTGCATAGGAGTGGCTGTCACTGAATTCCACTTCAATGAAAATTCAATGGAAAATTTGCGAGGAAGAGAAAATAAAATGCAGCACTTCAGAGGACAGGCAAATCTCTCCCAAAGAAGAAAGACAGGTGAACTGAAAAGCTACCTGCCTTCTCAGACCCAGTTTCAGGGAGAAGGATGCAGGATCCCCCCCCCACCTTCAGACACACACACACACACACACTCCTTCCCCCTCCAGGGAAACAAAGCAAAACAGTTTTAAACAACAGGCTTTACAAGACCCCCTGAAGCCAACAGGGCTCAGAGAAATCTTCTAAAAACCACTACTGAAGAAACAACCACTCCCCCCACTCAAGAGAGAGGGAAAAACAGCATGTGAATCCCACACAGGTCCCACTTGAGCAAGTGAAAGCCACAGACTCTCTTGAGCCAGTGAAAGCTACTGACAGAGTCAGAAAGATCTGTTTCATTCAGTTTTCCTGCCCACTTTGGTTCAAAAACCTGCTGCCACCATGTCACACGGGCGCTCCCTCTTTTCTCTGTGTATTTCAGACCACAAAGTTGGGAGGAAAGCCCATGGGTTTGTACAATCTGAGTCCTACTCTTAGGGATTCTTCTAGCCTTGAAATACCTTAGGTCTCCCTTTGGTATCTGCCACCACCCGCTGAGTTTCTCTCCTTCCACACAGCGCAGCGGGAAGCTGTGCAGGTTCTCTGATTAATCAGTGGAACTACTTGATGGGGCATAGAAAGATGTGCTGTGTCCACCACGACCACCTGCAGAGTTGTTCCACGTCAACAGCACGCCAAGGAGAAGGTTTCAGGAGAGACTTCTGCAAAATACTTCAGGCCGAGAAGGAAAAATTCCTTCACCCCAGCACACTGCCTTGAGCTCTGGCTTGCCAAAAACAAACAGCAACAAGGCCAGCCTTCACTCAACTTGAGGGCTTTAATCTTTGTTTGCAGTGTATTTACAATAAATATACAGAGTATAGGACAGTCTTTCTTAAACCAATAAACTGCTTCGCCAACCACCATCCACAACAAACCCACACTGGAGATAATTCCCTTCTCCTTTTTATAGGTAGTTAAACAATGCCTGTTACATCAGGCATCTCAAGTGTGTATACTCTCAAATGCTGACTCTCTCACACACACTGGAGCTTAACTATTTACATTACTAAGCTTACAGCTCCATCTTTTGGTCACATCCATGTCATTTCCTGACACTACTTGCTCTGTTAAAGTATCACCACCACCCCCTTCTCTATCCCAGAGAAGAATCAAGGTAGCTCGCCCAAGCAGGGTGCATATACATAGGCTTAGTAGGAAAAACAGAAAATGCTTTATTTTCTAAGTTCAAGCAACTAAAACGTTACAGAAATAGAATAATGGAGAAAAGGCATTTCTCTCCAGGTCCCAATTTAAGAGTTACATAGAATAGCATTCAGAGTTAGCATACATTCAGTCAGAGAATTAAAATAAATTTTAGTCTAATCCAATTCTACCTACATACATTTTCCTAACTCTAATTAAAATTTCACATTTATGAAGTCCATTGGAATCAAGATGTGTCACATTGTGATAGGCTAGGCCAGCTTATCAAAAGCTGGCCTGCTAGTCTCTGATGATAGAATTTCAGAGCGATACAAAGCCTGCTCTTTCAGGCTTTATTATCATGTGTTTCTGTCCTCTTCAGACCCCCATGTGTCTGGAAACAAAAACCGCAGTTTCTCAAAACTCCATTGGCCAAATCTGATTGGCTCTGCATTGCCCAGTCTGATTGGCTCTCCAGTCAGGTGATGTGATGCTTAGCAAATGAAAGATCCACCCCCTCACCTCCAGAGTCTCTGTATTACCTGTTGTCTGATGAGTAGGGAATGGAAATTTACAGATGATGGGAAATGTAGTTCTGGCAGATGTGTTCTGGCTCTATGATGGAGTTGCAGTCACTCCATCATGACAGGATCAGTAAAAGTTCTGTAGCTTGAAAAGATTATTTTCTCTCTCACTGTAGCTCCCATAACACCTTCCAGCCAGTATGGCCAATGGGATTCTGGGAGTTGTAGTTCAAAACAAGTAAATCCCCCCCCCAACCTCTGAGAGTTTTTGCTATGTGTCTGGAAGGTATCTCCTGATTCTCTAGCAGGCATGAGACAAGTGAAGACATATCCTGCTGGAAGACACAATTAGTTTATTGTATCTTACTGTTACAGTAAGTTTGTCTGCATATGCCAGGCATAGTCTGTAAAGTGTCCGGCAGTGGCAGAGTGGCCAGGGTGTCAGCTTGCCCAATGGCAAGTGGACTCTATGGGCCCCTGATGCATCCATCCTCTCTGGGATGGGCTGGTGGACTGGACCCTTGGGCAGACTTTGTCTTTTTCATGCAGAGTCCAGTGGATAGACCAGAACCCCCATGGTGTGGAGGGAAGCAAGGGGTCGTGATCTCCAACACTGTCAGCCCCCCCATAGCAGGCCAGTGTCCCCTCCCTTCCTGTAGGGGTTGGGGAGGCCCAGTAGACTGGCCTTCCCCCCAGTGGGCCCCCTTGGTCTCCTGACAACCAATATTTTTAGATCCAGTCCACTGCTGGTGTCTAGGTTATGACATTTGACCACATTGTGTAGGATGCCCTTCTATCTGTATCTAGACTGGCCCACCATGTCAGAGTAATCTCTAGAAAACATTGTAGGTACTTGGCTGCATGACTGGTGTATGGGCCTTCACAAAATGCCCAGTATAACTCAATATAAGGATATGATCTAGAGATCCCAGAACCTACCAGATCATGGTAAGTTCTGTCAGTCTAAGGTCCTCAGTGATCTCAGTCAGGTTCCAGAGGCAGGGTAAAAGGCTTTGTGGATTTCAGGATGAAAATTCCTCATCTTCCAAGGTTCTTCAGCTCTGTGGAGAATCCAGAATTTAGCAGAGCTTCTGTTATAGTGCAGCAATATCCATTCTGAAATTGTAACATAAGTCCTTCTTGGTTTGCTGTTCAGATTGTATAGATTGGTTGCAAATCAGATGTCGGATTGATCCAAGACACAGCCCAAGTCATGCAAGCTTAACCATGCATCTGAGGTGAAACAGATCATTGGATATGAGTGGACACTACTCTTCATTCATTGTATAAAACATCTGGATGTAGTAGGATCTGGGAAGGTGGCGTTATTAGTAAGGCAAGGCTAATTATATAGCAAGATCTCACCAATCTCTCCCCACTGTAGCTGTTAATCTTCTGTAAATATCTTTTTAATGAGATACTTGTAGTTGGAACATACAGTTACTGTAGCAGCAAGGGCTGTCTCCTTAGATTTAGCAGTTTACCAGCACATACTGGCAAACATTAATTTAAAGCTATATAATACCTTATCAAAACCCCATTAAACAACCATGTGGTTTACTTGCTCTTCTTCACTATGCTTGCCAGCCCTTCAAGAAATCCACGAGAATAGTTACAAAGTCTGAGGAGTTAAGCTAGGGTAGCCAGGAAAAGAAAGTGAAATGAATGAAAAATGGAAATACAGTAGTCCCTCAACCTACTTTTAAAGAGCAATTGTTATTTAAGCTAGTGGCCATAACATCTGAAATTCATTTTGCTACTTAATTTTCTGATTTAGTCCCATATTGGTTTTACTGCAAAAAAAAGTTTAAACAAACAAAAATGCAGTTTAAACAAACAAACAAACAAACAAAACACCCAACAACAATGGGTTTTGGGGTTTATTTTTAAAATCCCCCCCCCCCGCCCACAAGCCCTGCTCTCCTCCTTTTCATATCACAACAGTTACAAAGCTTGGCAACCTTCCTCTTTTAGACTATGATTCCCAGAGTACCCGGGGTTGTCTAGACGGTGAAAAAAACCCTCATAGAATGTGAGAATACCATTCATCCCAATGCGACCCCACAGCAATTCAACGTATTGTGAAGGAGGGGACAAAAACTCCAAATATTCTGCAGCTTTCCCCGTTTTTTGTAAATGCTCTGAAGGGAATGCGTATTCTTGCTCGTTGGAACACCAATGCAATTTGTTGTGCATTCCTGAGAGGTGGAACTCTTCATCTGATTGGTCAGATGTGTGCAGGCACGGGCTTGCTGTCAAGTGCCCAAAAATGCTACCCATTTTTGTATTTTTAAAAACTTTTGTTTTAATTTTTTTTTAAGGGAACCACAGTGCCCAGAAATGACAAGGAGGGCAAGCCGAGGACAGGCATGAAAGAAAGAGCAGCCCAGCCCCAGAGTGGCAAACAGCCACCCTCTTTGCTGCTCTAGTTTCATCTTGCCTTCCTGGGCTGGGCTGCTCTTTCTCACATGCCTGTCTGCCGAGGACAGGCACGAGAGATGGAGCAGCCCAGCCCTGGAGCAGCAAAGAGCCTCCCTCCTCTTCGTTCTCCCACCAGCTAGCCAGGTGGCTCCTCCTTGTCCCTTTGCAGGTAGAATTGGAGGCCACCACCACCACTGGGATGGGTGAAGGGCGGGCGGCTCTCCTCCTCTTCCACATGGTGGCTGTCCTCCCCATTGTCTCTGAGCATGATCGTGTGAACATCACAGTGGAGAGCTTCGCATACTATCATTTTTGCCAAAACACCATGGAGACCAAAAAAAAAAAAAAAACAATGCCGGGAATTGCCTATAATGTGCAGGTATGTGCATTATTTCTTCTCGTATAGACAAGCCCCCCAATTCTATAATCCAAAAAAGAGAGGAACTTTTCAAAGCTCTGAACAGCCTTTTGAGGGAAACTAGCCTGAAAAAATACCCAAGGACATCCTGCGAGTTTTGCAGCTGAGTAGGGATCTGAACCCACTTCTGTGTAGTTGTAGTATAACTATTAGAAGTAGGGAGAATGCATTTGGTGTGTCTGCATTTCCTATTAAAATCAGCAACTAAGAAAAGTAGTACATCATTATCATCATCATCATCATCATCATCTTTTATTTCTATAACACCATCAATGTACATGGTGCTTTATAAAAAAAGAACAACAAAATAGTTCCCTACCCTCAAGCTAACAATCTAATGAAGGCATGATACAAAAGGAAAGGGGATGGCAGTAGGGGAAGGGGTTAAGTCTAGCATTCTCTTCTCTCCCTCCTTGGCCAAGGCAATGGCTGTTGGGATGGAGGGAGGGCTGTTCTGCCTCTGGGCCAAGGCAAGATGGAGTTGTGCCTGCCTTTCCTTCTCTCCCTCTGCAGCCAGGGCAATGGCAGTTGGGATGGAGGGAGGGCCATTTTGCTTCTGACTGTGTATCCTTGTGGTAGGGGAAATCCATGAACATCACTTATGGAAGAATGGGAGTGGGGTGCGTCTATCTCTCCACACTGAATCGTTTCCAGTAACAATTGGTTATTCCTTAGGGAAAAGTAAATATGTGCCAAATCAGTGATTATTACAATTAAAATTGACTTGTACAGTGTGAATATGCACAGACCACATAATTCAGTTTGTTCCCTGATTCAGTAGTTTGGAAAACAGGCGAAGCCAGATAGATTCATATGCCCAAATCTGAATCTTGACTGGAAATTCAAATCTTTAGACTTTCCACTGACTATCATTGGAAATCAGCAATAGCTAAATGTCTTTCCTCTTGTAAGGCAAAGTAGACCTGTAGTATTGGACAAATAGGTGCATAGGATTTTTCTGCGTTAGAAGGCACTTTTTTGTGGAGGGGGGGAGTCTATCATTTAAAAAGAAAATTACATAAGGGTCACCCCTCCATATCTGCAGAACCAATATCCATGGTTGAAAAATAGGGAGATATATCATGGAGTCACACTGGAAAACGCTTAGAGAGGTGTCCTCTGTAGGAATTGCTAGGTCCACCAATGCAACTATATGGTATATTTGTACTGGCAGTCCTTTATTTGAATACGGTTTGCCATTATCTGTAGTTTCACTTATAAATGGCAAGTCTGGGAACATATCCCCTGTGGATAGGGTGGTGACCTGTACATCATAGAGGTATCCATAAGGTGCTTTCACACCACACCATTACAGCACTATGGTTTCACTTTAACCACCATGACAAAATCCTATGGAATCTTGGGGTTTGCAATTGAGGAGGAGCTTTTAGAATCCTTGTCCAGGGAGCTCCTCTGCTGCCTCTGACCAAACTACAAACCCCAGGATTCCATAAGATGTAGCCATGGAAATTAAAGTAGAATCATAGCACTATGATTGTGTAGTGTCAAAAGCGTCCTAGTCAAGAAATCTACAAGATTTCCAGATAGGTGCAGCTTTTCTATGGAAGAAGAGAATTCAGATTAAGGGAAGGAGGAAGAGATTCACTTCTCCTTAGCTTCCCCCCAATTGTTCTTTGGTAATTTGTATGAAACTGGTGTATGGCCTAGAGGTGTCCCTATGATAGGGAGTTATGATGGATGAAACAGTTTAAGATATACTTATTTTCTGTTCAGTTGGTGGCAAAGTCACAGACAGTGCAATGGAACAGGGGTGGGGTGGGTGATAGATGTAGAGCATGCAGTGGTAAAAGCTGAAAGATATGAGTGTCCAGCATTCCCAAGTATGCACTCAGCACTACAACTTTCCAGTTCTCACAAAATACACATACAAGATCAGGGCCAGTTTAAGGAATCTGGGGGGGGCCTGAAAGGCTTTGATGGGGCCTCCATGGCTGTGGGTGCTGCGGGGCTCTTAAACCAGCCCTGGGCAGGGGCAGTGGTGAAGGTGCCTGCCCGCCCTGCTGTGCCCCTCCCACAGCAGCTTCCCCCTTCTGCGACCGGTCGGTGCCCAATGAGGCGAGGTTCAGAAGCCTTCCTACTAATAATGTTTTTGCAGGAGGAGGGTTATGACAGGCCCCCCCACAACGATGGGCTCCCCTGCGGCTGCAGGTGCTGCAGGGCCCTTAAACCATAGAATCATAGAATTGTAGAGTTGGAAGAGACCTCAAGGACCATCCAGTCCGGCCCTGAACAGCCTTTTAATATTCTTGCTTCTGGGAGAACTATTCAAGAGTACTCATAACCACATTTGCAGGACTGGTTTAAGGAATTTTGGGGGGGCCTGCAATGCTTTATTTTGGGGGGCCCATCTGTTTATCTCAGGTCAGTGTAACCTAACTCAATCTAAGCTATTCACAGTACAGGATATTCAGATTATTAATAATAATGCTTTTGCAGGAGGAGGGTTATTACGGGGCCCCCACAATGATGGGGCCCCCTGCGGATACTGACGCCGCTGGTGCCTTAAACTGGCCCTGAACATTTGTCCTGTGATATACGACTGCAACATCTCCCCCAACACACTTTGGATGGAAAGCCCTAGTAAAACTTTCACTATGAATAGAAGCTATTAATTGTCAATCACAAAACTGCAATCCTTTCTCTTTTCTCTTTCTCTGCATCCTGTGTTTTCTTTAAGTGGAGAACTTAAGGAGAAATATATTAAGTTTTGGAGACTCACCATTGGTGTATGTATATCTTCCAAATCCAAATTGCTAATGAACATTCTGGAATGTAAAGTCAGATTTGAGCAGCTTTGGGGGAGCATCACTTAGATGAAGACATCCCTGAATCTGTCCAAATCAATCTAATTCAGGATTTGTCCAAACCTGAAGCAACTCCCTACTATGTACTAACTATGCATGCCAAATGCAAAAATAACTTTGTTTCAAAAATAGGCATGAATGTTTGATCTACATTAATAACACTTTTGTGGGTATGAGATATAATAAAAGCCATTGCAAGTGCTTCTAAAATGCAGTGCTTTTAAAAAATGTAATTGTAAATTATTGAAAAGCTGACCAGCCTTATTTGGATTCTTGCCTCCTCCCACCCGTTGCTCACTCCTTACTGCAATCAAAAATGACCCCCTTGGCTAAGCCCAACCCCAAAATGCAAAGATCAGCAGAATTATTGTGGAAGCAGCAAACAACCTATGGGGTGTAAGCAGGGGACAATGTGAAAAGTCCATTAAGCATGCTGCATGGAGACGGTGAGGAACAACAACAACAACAAAAGATTTGGCAGAGATGTGACAGAGCTGGCACAATCCTAATCATGTGAACTTTTACAGCAGATGGTTAATATATCTACTTTTTGTATACTCTGTTCGCCATCTCTCGGCTACAAACACCAGCTGTAACAATATAAAAGAGATATAAGTTCTATTTAGGCTTTCTTATTCTGGGGATACTAAACACACAAGGAAAGGAAGCGCTCTAGTTCCTACACACACACCTTTGCCCAGTTCTGCTATCTTCTACTAATGGAGGGCAATTGAAGAAATTCTCCTTGATGAGTGGAGGTTCCACACACAGTCCTAGAAGCTTGAAAATCTGTAGATACAGGAGGCTCTTTTTTGTGCAACAAAAGTAGCAATAGACGTGGCAGGGCTAGTCCACTGCACTCCTCTGATTGTCTGCATAAGGCTATAGTCTGGTGGTGGCGGTGGTGATGGTACTGGTAGCAGTTATTATTATGTTGTTGTTTTATATCCTCTCTTACACCCAATACTGGGACTCAAGGTGGCTTACAGAGTATTAAAACCTGTACTGATTAATGGTTATGCTGTTCATTAGGGCATCTACTCACACATAACCAAAAAAGAAGAAGGATAACTGAAAGAGAAAGCACAGATCTGTGTACAACTTGCAAAATCTGATTCATCAGCTTAGGTGCAAATTTAGAAATAATTACTATAATCTCTCTGGCTTTTCTTTGCAAATGAAGATTCAGGAAGGACTCATCCCGCGCTTTCTGCAAGTACGCTGATTACTAAAAAGGCCAATCCGAGATAAACAAGTCCGGTTCCAGAAAGCACAGCAGAAGGTCTCTGTGGGTGATGTTTCCGTGTTGTGATTCTTTCTGTGTTGTCGTTTCTCTTCAAGACTTGTTCGGTGTGAGTTCTCAAATAAGGCTGCAGCATTGTGGATAGTGCATCTCCATGCCTCCCGATGTGAGGCCAGGGCGGACCATTGTTGGTGATCAATTTGGCCGAGCCTGAGATGTTGTTTCAGGGAGTCCTTGTTTCGCTTTTTTGGAGTGCCCCTCTTACGCTGACCCGTGGCGAGTTCACCATAGAGTACTATTTTGGGGAGGCGATGGTCCTCCATCCTAGAAACGTGCCCTGGCCAGTGCAGCTGTGTTCTCAGTATCATGGCCTCAATGCTAGTGATCCCTGCTTGCTCAAGGACAGCAACATTCGTCACATAGTCAGTCCAGTGTATATTCAGGATTGTGCATAGACAGCATTGATGAAAGCGTTCGAGGAGTCGTAAGTGGTGGCAATAGATGACCCCTGTTTCAGACCCATAAAGGAGAATACACAGTACAATGGGTCTATACACATTGATTTTTGTGCTTCGCCTCAGGTGTTTATTATTCCAGACTCTTTTGTAAAGTCTTCCAAATGCACTATATGCCTTTGCTAATCTGTGATCGATCTCTTTGTCAATCTTGGCATCTGAGGAGATGATGCTTCCCAGGTAGGTGAACTGCTGAACAGACTTAAGCACACAATGGCAATGTGGGGATGGTGGTGTTCGTCCTGTGGTGCAGGTTGGTAAAGAACTTCCATTTTCTTAAGGTTGACTTCCAGCCCAAACAGCTCTGCAGCTGTTGTGAAGCAGGATGTTAGGCGCTGCAGAGCTGCTTCTGTGTGGGCAACAAGGGCATCATCATCAGTGAAGAGCAGCTCATGAACTAGATAGTTTAGAGTCTTAGTGCGAGCCCTCAGACAGCTTAAGTTAAACAAGCTACCATCAATACAGTAACACATATAGATGCCGTCTTCTTCTTCGAGCTCTGCCGTAGCCCTTTGGAGCATCATACTGAAGAAGATTGTAAATAAAGTTGGAGCAAGAACACAACCTTGCTTCATTCCATTAGTTATTAGAAAGGGCTCTGAAAGAGCATCGCCATATCTGACTTGACCGTGCTGGCCCTCGTGTAGCAAGATAATCATTTTAAGGAATTTGGGGGGACATCCTAGTCTTTCCAGGATCTGCCACAGACCTTTTCTACTCACAGTGTCGAAGGCTTTGGTGAGGTTGACAAATGTGACATAGAGACCCTTGTTCTATAATAATAATAATAATATTTATTTATACCCCACCCCTCTGTTAAAACAATCGGGGCGGCTTACAAAAATTAAAATACAATACAGATAAAATCCCCAAACACCCCCACCCCCACCCTCCGCCATAAAAAAATATTAAACAATTATAAATTAAAACCAACTGATCTAAAATCACATTTAAAAACAATAAATACAATAAAATACAATAAATGGCCAGCAAACTAAAAGAAGCCAGGATCCCCTGAGGCCGGGATCTAATTAGGAAAGGCCTGCCGAAAGAGATCCGTCTTTAGTGCTTTTTTAAAGCTACTCAGGCTTGTTATCTGACGGATCTCGTTCGGCAGGTCATTCCACAATTTGGGGGCGATTACCGAAAAGGCCCTCTGGGAGGTTGCAGACAGCCTAGATTTTTGTGGCTGAAGCAAATTCCTCCCAGAGGACCGGAGTGCGCGGGGAGGATTGTATGGGAGGAGTCGGTTCCAGAGATAAATTGGACCCAAGCCATTTAGGGCTTCAAAGGTAATAACCAACACCTTATACTGGGCCCGGAAACTGATAGGCAGCCAGTGGAGAGATCTTAACACTGGAGTAATATGGTCTCTCCGAGATGTTCCCGAGACCACTCTGGCTGCCATATTTTGTACCAACTGATGTTTCCGGACCAAGCATGAAGGCAGCCCCATGTAGAGCGCATTGCAGAAATCTAGACGAGAGGTTACCAGCACGTGCACCACAGTCTCAAGGTCCTTTACTTCCAGGAAATGGCGCAGCTGGCGTATCAGCCGAAGCTGATAACAGGCACTCCTGACTGTCACATTCACCTGACGCGTCATCTGAAGCGATGAATCAAGGAGCACCCCCAGACTGCGAACACAGTCCTTAATGGAGAGCGTGACCCCGTCCAGGACTGGAGGTTGCAACCCAACTCCTGGTTTCGGGGCCGCTACCGTGAGCACCTCCGTTTTGTCTGGATTTAATCTCAATCTGTTTTTCCTCATCCAGCCCATTACTGCTTTAAGACAGTTATTAAGAGGAGAGACGCCATTGGAATTCGAGGCTGACGATCGGGACAAGGAGAAATAGATCTGGGTGTCATCAGCGTACTGATAACACCCAGCCCCATAACTCCGAATAATCTCACCCAGCGGCTTCATATAGATGTTAAACAGCATCGGGGACAGGATGGCGCCCTGTGGAACACCACAAGTAAACTCCTTTCTGCTGGAGCAATTGTCCCCGAGCAACACCCTCTGGGACCTGCCCAAGAGGAAGGACCGGAACCACTGGAGCGCAGTGCCTCCGATTCCTAACCCTCTCAGGCGATCCAAGAGGATGCTATGATCTATTTGTATTGAAAGCCGCTGAGATGTCCAAAAGCACCAACAGGGTCACACTACCCCTATCGATGCTTAGACACAGGTCGTCGGTTAAGGCAACCATGGCAGTCTCAGCTCCAAATCCCGCCCTAAAGCCAGTTTGAAATGGGTCTAGATAATCGGTTTCATTCAAGACCACTTGGAGTTGAAGCGCAACTGCCCTCTCAATCACTTTGCTCAAGAATGGTAACATAGAAACTGGCCTATAGTTGTTCATGTCCAGGGGGTCAAGGGAAGATTTTTTCAGGAGTGGCCTAACGGCTGCTTCCTTTAAACAAGATGGAACACACCCTTCTCTGAGGGATGCATTGATGATGTCCTTCTGCTCTCTACATTTCTCTTGCAGTTGTCTAAGGGCAAATACCATATCTGTAGTACTCCTATTGGCTCTGAAGCCACATTGGCTTTCAGGAAGAAGTTCTTCTGTAATAGCAGGAACTAATCTGTTCAGGAGTATCCTTGTAAGGATTTTTCCAGCAATAGAGAGCAGTGTTATGCCTCGATCGTTTGAGCAATCGGATTTTGCTCCTTTTTTTCTTGTACAGGGTGATGATGACTGCATCTCGGAGATCTGATGGCAGTTCCCCTTTTTCCCAGCAATTCACAAGGAGTTCGTGGATTTTATCGTGGAGTACATTACCTCCGTGTCTATATTATATTACTATAATATAAATACAAATACAATACCTCTCACCAGCTGTATTCTGCTCACTCTTTTGTTCATGTGCAACTTCTGGGTCCCTGCTTTCCCTTCTTATAGTTCTTTATCTTTAAAGTTGGACTTCGTCTTTCAAAAAGACCTTGAAACTGAGGATGCTGATAGCCCTTCAAATAGAACCCTGCCTATTTTAAAGTGGAATACATGGCCAGTCTAGTATATCTTGGTAGGCAGCCCAAATGAGTTAAAAGCAGCCAAATAGACTAAGATGAAATGGGTTATAGACCAAAGAGGATCTGTACAATCTTTCCATAGTAAAACTTAGTTGGTTTAGATAGCATATTATCTGTCTGTTATGATGATAAATCTTTTAGGGAGATTATCATGCGAGGCTGGTATTTCAGAATTACAACAAAATATTAATGTATTTGGCCAATACATATTCCACTACATTGGACTTTTTCGGACGCGTCAAAAATAACGCAAGCAGCCTCGTCGTGTTGCAAGGCTGCTGCGCTGTAGAGCATCGGTTTCGGATGACGCTCTCCCCTGCCGGTACTGTTGCGGTACCACGGGGAGATTTGAGCATCATATTTCGTTGGTTTTTAATCACGATCAACTTTCGTGCTTAAAAATCGACGAAATATGATGTTCAAATCTCCCCGCGGTACCGCAACAGTACCGGCAGGGGAGAGCGTCATCTGAAACGACGCTTTGCAGCACAGCAGCCTTGCAACGTGATGAGGCTGCTTGTGTTATGTTTGACGCGTCCGAAAAAGTCCTAACTCTCTGTCCCACTGCTTTGCACTGCATTCTTTTCACAGCATACCTTACAATTGACAGGGAAAACCCGTCAATGGCTCTCAATATTGCTGCTATGCCAGTATACCCCCTGGTGTGATAGGTCTCAACAGTGACAGAAATCATGTGGCATGAGGAGGCGTGATTCTCCTCCCCTCCCCCTTGCTATTCCCAAGCGGACCAAGGCTGTTGTTTTTCTCTGTGCCTTTTTAAAAAATGATTTTTGCTGTGATTGCATAATTATGGCAAAATGATAAAATAAAATATAGCAAAAATAAAATTTTAAAAGGGCATGCATGTGCTGAGTAGGATAGGAGGGCAGGGTTACAGGGCCAGTGCAGAAGGTTGGGAAATTGTCAAACCAGCACATTTGCATCACACTTGCACCATTGCACAGAGAGTGTGATAGTGATTGTTTTCAAACTGGTATGTTCCCCTTTGCTTCACTACCACAATTGCTACAAGAAAACAGGCTGGTGTGATAATCTCCCTAGTCTTCAAGTAATGGTGGAATGACCAGAAGGTCAAATCCTTTCCTTTTTAGTGAAACTAGGCATAAACATGTGTCTCCAGTAACAATGCAAAGAAGAGATGTTGATCAGATAGGTATAGACACTTGCAGAGACCATTTCTGTTCTGTAAAAAGACCTAGATGTATAAATCTGGCTTCCATCTGAGTGAGTTGATTTCATCCATAACCCCATGGACTTTAACAGCAAATTACTCCAGCTTAAGTTCTTGGAGCATTGTAGGTATTTCATTTATTCTTGGACATGGCCTGAATGATTAATAGATTTTTTAAAATTGAATAAATGAAGGTGTATATCAGAAATGCTTTTGAATGCTTCTGTTTTCCTTTAATGGGATAATAAGGATACCATGACAATAGCATATTCCTCAGGAAAAAACTGAACATATTTACTAAGGATTAAACTCTGTAAGTGACATTAATCTCCTGTATCATTGCTAAACCTCTGGTTATCACCGTTAGGCCTTTTTGGGGGGGAGTGGGGAATAATCAATTGATATTGGGAAAAGAGCCTTCATAAATTAAATTAAATGCTCATTTCATTCACTTAAAGTATTACCAGATTTTCTTGCACATTTCATCCTTGCCTCAAGCAAATGTCTCTGTGTATGCTAACTTAACTCTGTTTATCAGACAACTCAAAACCAACGATGTCTCTTGCCAAGAAAGAATAGCAGCATAACAGAAACATTTTCAGAACCCAGTAATGCGATTGCTATTTGTTCTTCAGCCAAGGGTGTTAATCATTATTCTATATTTAGAATAATGTTTAATATCCCTGTTAGGAAGTATATTAGTTTCATCATATTGGCAAAAGTTTAAAAGAGTCAGGCAGACATCCTGTGCACATTTTTAAGGGGAACAACCATTATAGAGTAACTGTTTTTCTTCTTGTGGCTATCATTATTATTACTACAATGGAAAGAAGGAATCAAATGCCATTAAAGATGAATGTATCATTTGGATGAGCTGCATTTGCAGACAAGTTTTACCAGATTCTTTTCATACCTGGGGATTTGAAAAGGAGAGGTGTGGCCATGTTGTTTTTACAAGCACTTTAAAACAGACACACACAAAAATATATAGTTGCCCCTTCATATTCGCTGGGGTTTGGTTCCAGGACCCCCCTGGATACCAAAATCCGTGAATACTCAAGTCCCATTATATGCAAAGGCATAGCAAAATGGTGTCCCTTATATAAGATGGTAAAATCAAAGTTTGCTTTTTGGATTATTATTTTTAAATAATATTTTCAAGCCGTGAATACTGAAGTCCGTGGATACCAAATCCATGGATACGGAGGGACAACCGTATAGTTCAATGGGATTACCAGTGTCTTTACAAGAGTTTAATTCATGTTAAAAGGTTTAAAGGGAAAAGAAGAAAAATTATATTGGGAAATTATATTGTATATGACAACTTCTGCAAGATTGATGGTAGCTAAGAAATGGAAAACAAAGGAAGCTCCAACAATTGAGGAATGGAAAGATAAGCTCTTAGACATGTTATGAACAGAGGACACAATAGGGGAAATCCAGCACAGAATAAGCAAAGAGGTAGTACAGGAATACCTTTTTAATCTAAATGAATTTAAATCTCCAGGACCAGATGAACTACATCCAAGAGTATTAAAAGAGCTGGCAAATATAATCTCAGAACCATTGGCAATAATCTTTGAGAACTCCTGGAGAACAGGAGAAGTCCCAGCAGACTGGAGGAGGGCAAACGTTGTCCCCATCTTCAAAAAGGGGAAAAAAGAAGATCCCAACAATTATTGTCCAGTTAGTCTGACATCAATACCAGGGAAGATTCTAGAGCAGATCATTAAACAGAGAGTCTGTGAACATTTAGAAGGCAATGCCATAATCACAAAAAGTCAACATGGGTTTCAGAGTAACAAGTCATGCCAGACTAATCTGATCTCTTTTTTTGATAAAATTACCAGCTTCGTAGATCAAGGGAACGCTGTGGACATCGCATACCTTGATTTCAGTAAGGCCTTTGACAAGGTTCCCCATGACATTCTTGCAAACAAGCTTGTAAAATGTGGGCTAGACAAGGTAACAGTTCAATGGATTTGTAACTGGTTGACTGGCTGAACCCAAAGGGTGCTCAGCAGTGGCTCCTCTTCGTCTTGGAAAGATGTGACCAGTGGGGTGCCACAGGGTTCTGTCCTGGGCCCAGTGCTATTCAACATCTTTATCAATGACTTGGATGAGGGAATTAGGGGCATACTTATCAAATTTGCAGATGACACCAAATTAGGAGGAGTAGCTAATACCCTGGAGGACAGGATCAAAATTCAGAATGACCTGGATAAACTGGAGAGCTGGGCCAAAGCTAACAAAATGAAATTCAATACGGAGAAATGTAAGGTACTGCACTTAGGGCGAAAAAATGAAATGCATAGATATAGGATGGGGGAGACCTGGCTGAATGAGACTACGTGCGAAAGGGATCTAGGAGTCCTAGTAGACCACAAGTTGAACATGAGTCAACAGTGTGATGCGGCAGCTAAAAAGGCCAATGCAATTTTGGGCTGCATCAATAGAAGTATAGTGTCTAGATCAAGGGAAGTAATAGTGCCGCTCTATTCTGCCTTGGTCAGACCTCACCTAGAATACTGTGTCCAGTTCTGGGCACCACAGTTCAAAAAGGATATTGACAAATTGGAGTGTGTCCAGAGAAGGGCAACTAAAATGGTGAAAGGTCTGGAAACCATGCCTTATAAGGAGAGACTTAGGGAGCTGGGTATGTTTAGCCTGGAAAAAAGATGGTTAAGAGGCAATATGATAGCCCTGTTTAAGTATTTGAAGGGGTGTCACATTGAGGATGGAGCAGGCTTGTTTTCTGCTGCTCCAGAGATTAGAACACGGAGCAATGGATGCAAGCTCCAGGAACAGAGATTCCACCTCAACATTAGGAGTAACTTTTTGACAGTAAGAGCTTTTTCGGCAGTGGAACACCCTCCCTCGGAGCGTGGTGGGGTCTCCTTCCTTGGAGGTCTTTAAACAGAGGCTGGATGGCCATCTGTCGGGGATGCTTTGACCGTGATTTCCTGCATGGCAGGGGGTTGGACTGGATGGCCCTCGTGGTCTCTTCCAACTCTGCAGTTCTATGATTCTATGAGAATTAGATGAGCTAACATATAGGTTGAGACATAAAGAAATTAGCCAAACAAGGAAGGAATGATCGGTGTTAATAAAATACTGGGCTGGAACAGAGGATATATATAAAGATATAGGAATTGAATAAACTGCATAAAGGTAACAGAAACCAATTCAGATAAGCTTGGCAAATTGGTATGTTACATATGATGTGCTATACGATGCATTAATAGTTACATCAAAATGGTAATAGTAAAAACAAAATGGTAATAGTAAAAACAGGAATGATAAGGTAGATATGCATAAGCAAAAAGAGGTTACAATGAATCCTCCAATAAGAGAAGACTGTAAACAGAGGAGCTGAGGAGCAAATGGTATAAAAATGGAGTACAGGAAAATAAGAAAATAAGAAAATTGAAGAAAATGCACAAATTAAGTAATTAAAATGTAATATAGAAATGGTTAGCAAGAAACAATGAAGAAGGCAATATGAGGAAAAACTGAGAAAGTCTTTTCAATAAGTATAGAAGATGGAAGAAAAATCATGTTATATGATGTGTAATGCTGGTTGTTGCATTATGTGAGAGATATTATATGCTCTTTTACATTATGATTTCTCGAGTAATCAGGGGCGCTCCAAAAAAGCGATACAAAGACTCCCTGAAACAACATCTCAGGCTTGGCCAAATTGATCACCAACAGTGGTCCGCCCTGGCCTCACATCGGGAGGCATGGAGACGCACTATCCACAATGCTGCAGCCTTATTTGAGAACTCACGACGAACAAGTCTTGAAGAGAAACGACAACGCAGAAAGAATCACAACCCAAAAACATCACCCAAGGAGACCTTCTGCTGTGCTTTTTGCAACCGGACTTGTTTATCTCGGATTGGCCTTTTTAGTCATCAGCGCGCTTGCAGAAAGCGCGGGATGAGTCCTTCCTGAATCTTCGTTTGCGAAGAAAAGCCAGAGGGATGGTGTATTAAGTAATGTAAGATGATGATAATAATAATAATAATAATAATAATAATAATAATAATAACCCAAGAGTTTAATTGACATTTTCACAGTATTACTTTTCTGTTCCACCTAATATATACAAAACAGGGCAAAGACTGTGCAGATATTAAGATAGAACTGTGTAGAAAATTTCAATGAGAAATGTTACCAATCATATCCAAAAAAATTTGTTTCTCATAGAATTGCTCATTCCAAAAAGAATCTGCTCTAAATTTTCATTTGAGGTAAAACCCAGTTACAACCAAGGGGTATGTGGAAACACCCTGATAATTTTTTTTAATCTTAACAAATTCATTTTATTTTCCTTGGGAGATAATTGGGTGTTTTGCCTGAAAAGAAACTCTGAAATTCAGTCCATATATATTTGAAGGTAAATTGTCTCTAGCATCTCTGTGTTGGGACTTATAATAAAGCACAATATAAAAAGAGAGCTGAAATCTAGATTACTACATGTTCAAACTTGCAAGACTTTTCTTGTTTGACACACACTTCCATCTTTAATCTGCCTCTACCCTGAAATTTGTCAGGCAGACCATTTAATTGGCTGCCTTGTCATGGGGACATAATGGCTGGTTTTGCACAACACACTAAACTGTGGTTTAGTTTGCCTACCAAGCTAATGGGATCGCCATTCCCTTCTTCATCTTTCGCTTAACCATGAGTGGGAATCAGACCTGTTTTGATGTACTGTATAGCAGGAATTTATTTAAAGCAGATTTTCCAGCTGCCACCCAATCAACTCTGACTTATGGCAACCCTGACATAGGGTTTCTTTGGAAGATTTGTTCAGAGGAGATTTGTCATTGTCTTCCTTGTAATCTGAGAGAGTGTGATTTGATCAAGGTCAGTAGGCTTCTGTGACATGAATGTGATTGTTATTATGTGCCTTCAAGTCAATCCCAATTTATAATGGCTCTATCCTAGGTTTTCTTGGCAAGATTTCTTCAGAGAGGGTTTGTGCATATCTTGGCAAGATTTCTTCAAAGAGGGTTTGCCATTGCCTTCCTCTTAGGCTGAGAGAGTGTGACTTGTCCAAGGTCACCCAGTGGGTTTCCATGGCTCAGTGGAGATTTGAATTCTGATCTCCCACAATCATAGTCCCACACTCAAACCACTACACCACATTAGTTCTCTCTTTAGGGTGGGGATGCCTCGTGAAACACCTCACACTAAAAAAAAAACTTGAAGACAAAATACACTTTGTAAGAGTGGCTTTTTATCCAGGAAAACCAGTAGTTTTCATGTACTAATTTATGAGTCTGCCTCATTTCAGTAAGGTGTCTGTTTCAATTCCCTCATTAACTTGGTCTTTTATGGCTGCTGCCACCATTAAAACAAAAACAAAAACCAGGTATTACAAAAGGACAAGCAGCACAGCGCCAGCAGAGGCACCACATTGACCCAGCTGTAAGTTGACCTAGGATTTGGGAATTTATTTATTGATTGCATAATTTTTTATTTGTGTTTTTTTCACTCTCGTGGGGGTTTGCACTCCTAACACCCACAAATGTGGAGGGCCGACTGTGCTATTACATTCAGTGATATACATGAATTTCTGTATTACTGTACAAGTAACATTAGTATGAAAAACATTGCTAAGGATTCTGTATGGTCTGATACAAGAGGATGTCTATGGGGATGACACCATGAGTTACCATACTGGGTAACACCAACCCTAGTGATGCCACTGCCAGTGAAGTGGCTTCTTTCTGACTTTTTACGTTAGTTACGAAATGTAGCCTCATTATGCCCTGGCATGTTAATCTTGTTAAAGGTAACTGTATTGCTTGTAACATGTGACCTTTGAACTCTGCATAAAGGACCCAGGAAACAAGTGTACACCTTTATTCAGGGCCGGTTTAAGGCACCGGTGGTGTCTGCATCCGCAGGGGGCCCCATCATTGTGTGTGGGGGGCATAGTAACCCTCCTCCTGCAAAAACAATATTAGTAATAATCTGAATAGCCTGTACTGTGAATAGCTTAGGTGGAGCTAGGTTACATTGACCTGAGGTAAACATATGGGCCCCCCAAAAATAAAGCACTGCAGGGGGCCCCAAAATGCCTTACACTGGTCCTGCCTTTATTCTTCTGTCAGCTTCTTAGGAGGTTTTCACACTACACTGTTACAGTGTTACTATTCCACTTTATTTGCTGTGGCTGCCTCCTGTTGAATCCTGGGATTTGCAGTTTAGGGAGGGGCATCTAGAACTCTCAGCCAGGGAGCTCTTAGGCCTCACTAAACTACAAATCCCAGAGTTCCACAAGAGGAAGCCAGAGCAGTTAAAGTGGAATAGTAACACTACAACAGTGTAGTGTGAACATCTCCTTAGTCACTTGGCAGGCTGGAAATCTGAGATGTGGTAGGAAGTACTGCTCAAGGAGAATAGAAAGGGTTGGATAGCAAATACAAATGAACATTTCCCTCCCTGGGGCACCAGATCCTGCCTGATCTGGGAAGCTAAGCTAACCCAGTCCTAGTTAGTAGTTGGATGGGAGACCGCCAACGAATATCAAGTGCTGTAGGTGATATTTCAGAGGAAGGAACTGGTAAAACCATCTCTGACTATTCCTTACCTTAAAAAAACCCCTTTGAAATTAATGGGGTCACCATACATCAATAGGCAACTTGAAGGTGTATGTATATCCACAGCCTTGCTACAATGAACAAGCGAACTAAATAATTCAAAGAGGTTGCCAATACTACAAGGTAAACACGACTTCTGAAATGCTGCCTAGAGTCATAGAACTGGCAGTAACAGATTTGCCACATGCCTCATAATTGAGCATATATCAAAGGAGCAATCAAGAAATTATGAAGCAGCACACATGCTGAGAGGGGCTAAGGGGGAAATGACTTCCCATGTAACTGTCTTCCTTGCATTTGGTTGGGGCCAGGGCTATTTTTCTTATTATGGTAAAAGAAAAGATGCAAACATACAAGATGGGCATGGAGGGCAATTGCTCCTGTCACATCTCATCCTAAAAGAGAGAGCCCTGTTTTCCAGTCAATAGAAATGGATGCACTGTTGAAGAGCAATGGGCAGATCTTCTTCTGAACTGTCACTTATTGTTTCCTAGATCTGCATGCCAAAATGCAAGAGACTGTGCCAAGACTATAACCAGCCTGTGTAAATGCCAGGTACTCAGCTGCTCACGAATCAAGTCTAAATCATGCCTGCTGCTAACACAAAGTCACCAGATAGACATCTATAGCTTTGCAGAATGGCTTTTATTATGCAGAAGGCGGCAGGTGCCATGTTGGCTAGGGCCATTGTGTCACAGCCCTATCATTGTGTAGAATGAGGTGGCCAGTTCAGGAGCCAGATGTTAGGAGGTGTAGACCAGCAGCAAGGTGTCGAAGGACAGAACTATATATGTTGTGCATGTCTCACCCCCAATGCCCCCCAAGCTATCCTGTTCCTCCTAGGTGTATTGGAGGACATTGTTAATATTGAATTTAAATGCCATTTTTTGAAGATAAAATGGAGGGGCATTCACATGAAACTATGACTGCACTGAGATCACATTAAATTGCTCATATAACAGCTTCTTCACACAACAAGATAGCCATGTCAAGTCTGTTTCAGCATAACAAAAAGGGGTGGGGGAGGAGAAGCATTGTGCCCTGTTCAAGACAAACAGTTTTATTTTAAGGTGAACTTTTGTGGATTAGACTCCACTTCCTCAGATGCACAAAATACAATGTTTTCTTTGTGGGTTTTTTCCGGGCTATTAGGCCGTGTTCTGGAAGAGTTTATTCCTGACATTTCGCCTGTATCTATGGCTAGCATCTTCAGAGAATAGTTGGGTAGGAGTGTGTGTGGGGGGGTGGTTTATATACTGTGAATCCCTGTTGGAGAGGATATGTAAATTTGTGTATTTGAATGGCTAGTTCCTGGGGGAAATATGCAAGGAGGATTAGTGTCTGTTTGGCTAATGGTCCATTGTCTGCTGGAAATCACCCTGTCCCTGGGTGAAGTTCATTTGCATGTGTTCAGTTGTGATTTTGGTGTTTTTCAGGACTGGTAGCCAAATTTTGTTTACTTTTAGGGTTTCTTCTTTCCTGTTGAAGTTGTCCAGGTGTTTTTGGATTTTGATAGCTTTTCTGTGCATTCTGACATGATAGTTGTTGGCCTGGTCCAGAATGTCGGTGTTTTTAAATAACATTTTGTGTCCAGGTTGGTTTATAACATGTTCTGCTACTGCTGATTTTTCTGGCTGGCCCAGTCTGCAGTGCCTTATGTTCCTTGATTCATGTTTGCACACTGCATTTAGTGCTCCTTATGTAAACTTGTCCACAACTGCATGGTATACAGTAAACTTCTGCGGTTGTGAGAGGGTCTCTTTTGTCCTTTGCTGAGTGTAGCATTTCTTGGATTTTCTTGGTTGGTCTGTAGATTGTTTGGAGGTTGTGTTTCCTCATTAGTTTCCCTATTCTGTCTGTGAAAATCTTCAACTTCACATACAATATGTTCATTTATGCAGGATCTTCCATCTTGGAATTGGGGACCTGGAGTGGTCTTGCTGCTTGTCTTTTCATGCCATCAAAGATGTTGAAGGCAACTTTGTGGTGTGCACGTTGAGGTAGAGTGGATAAATTCCCTGGCCTCTGTTTGAGTGTCTCCTGTTTGTACAATTTCTCCACTCCTTGTTGTGGTAGAGGCCCTGGGTCACATGTAACATCTATGTACATTAGTGGCAGGAATGCTCTCGAAGGGCAGTGTTTGTTCTGCCATTCCATATATAGAAGCAGTATGCAGAGAAAAGGTAGCCAGCATGGTGTAGTGGTTTGAGTATTGGACCAGGACATGGGAGACCAGGGTTCGAACCCCTGCTTGGCCATGAAAATGTACTAGGCGACCTTGATCAAGTCACACTCTCTCAGCCTCAGAGGACAACCATGGAAAACCTCCTCTGAACAAATTCTGCCAAGAAAACCCCATGATAGGTTCATCCTACAGCCACCATACATCAGATGTGACTTGAAGACACCCATCAACAACAATACAGAGGGGAACAGTGTGATTTGGTCCATAGAATTAATGGTCAATGCAGTTAATAAGATGTTAGAAGCTGGCTTTTGACTTTTTCTAACTTACACAAAACATGATTCTAAATAAGACGGGGAAATAGGCGAACAGTGTACCCTTCTTCTACAGAATACACTAAGTGGAAAGCACATACCTTTTCAGTGTCTGGATGGTTAACAATTAGTGCATGCCATGGGAAATGGTTCCGTGACATAAGCATTTTGAATGAACACTAGATAGAGATTAATCATTAAAATCTACAGTGTTCCCTACACTCTGTTGTCCAGACCTTGAATCCTTCTGAAGTTGTATACATGGCATTTAATGCATAGATAACAACATGTAAAAGCAGTTCCTGGGCCACTCTGTCTTTATTAGCTCAATAGCAACCATTCAGACTGCAGACTGTTCAAGGATGTGTTGACGTGGAAAGAAGCAATAACAATCCATCCCCATAGCAGTGGGTTTGGGATTTGAACCTTGCATAATTGTACAATATGGAGGAAAAGTACATAAATAAAACAGGTTTAGTTAATTAAATAATGGAGGGGGGGGGTTGTACTCAATATGCATAGTTTTGTTGAATCCAGCGGCCATGTAGAAAAGAAGTCATGCAGCCTTAATTTCAAGCCAATGTGATATGAATGTCTTCTGCCTTTGATTTTTGGTCTTGTGGTTATACCATAGGCACTAACCCCATCATATAATGTTATGGCCTATTTGTGCAGAACGATACCCACACACAGACACACCACTCCAAAACACATTGACTAGTTTCTGTTGGCTACTATTGACCTCAGAGGTATGTTATTACATTCTTAGATAATGCTACTTTATAGTTTTCTCTGGAATCAAATGAGTGAAAATTTTTAAAGCCTTGGTTCCGTGTTCTCATGTAGGTGACCAAACTGGAATCTGATAGCCTTTCCCCATCTGGTTCCTGAATAAATTTAGACCCTAAAACATATGCTAAATTTCAGATACATTCTGAAATATGAAACAAAATTCAAGAAAAGATGGCATTTCAAATTCAAAATTCAGCCAGTGATGACCATTTCTCTCGCCATGGTTGTCTCATTTCAACCTTGCC
Organism: Gambelia wislizenii; assembly: GCA_030847615.1. Lineage (NCBI taxonomy): Eukaryota > Metazoa > Chordata > Lepidosauria > Squamata > Crotaphytidae > Gambelia > Gambelia wislizenii. The sequence goes on from JAUMIR010000002.1 coordinate 164,223,255, forward strand.
TTGGAGTGTTGGCCTGCCTGACAAACTTTCTTGATTTTTCTGAGGTCTTCAAGCTTTCCAGGTTGGGAGTGGTAATTTGGCCCCGATGGTCTCGTTTCCAGCTCATAGCCATTCATGTACTTCACAGCTATTTGGAAAGGAAGGAAGGAAGGAAGGAAGGATAGCTGAGTTCAGTATTAAGATCTAAGGAGGAAGTGTCTAAGGATCAAAGAGTAACTGCTGATTGCTAAGCAATGCTGAGACGTTGCCTTTGGTTTAGATTTCAAGACACACTTGGAGATGCAGAATAGAACACGCCACTGGAAAATTATTTGTAAAATCATTTTTAACCCAACTTTCAACACCAGAGGAAGCCCCTAAAGACAATTCAAATGGGAAATCTTATCCCGAGCAAAGGTGGTCAAGAACCTCAGTACTTACAGTATGACACTGAAGATTATTGGAGGGAAGTTAGAAGCTGAAACCTTGATTCATGGGAAGAACCTATGTATAAACAGGATTAATTAAAGTGTTTGTGTAAATGAAGGAGGGAAGGAATATGGGAGAGCCAGAAAAACTATAGATATTTTGTGAATATGTGCTCTGAAAGCTATGCAATAAGATTTATTATATTTATGAGCAATGGACAATGGATTTTGTATGTAATTATAGTAATAAAAATATTTTTTAAAAGGACTTACAGTGTAATTTATATAGCACCTTTCATTTTCAGTATTTACAATCCTAAGTGTATAATTTCTTCAAGAAAACTCTTTTCATTCACATAATTTCCCCTTATTTTAAAATGATGTTATTAATAGAAGTAAAGTGTCCAGATCAAGGGAACTAATAGTATTACTCTATTCTGCTTTGATCATGACTTACCTGGAGTATGGTTTGCTGTTTTGGCCACCACCATTTAAAAAATATATTGACAAGGTGGAACATATCCAGAGGAGAGCCACCAAGATAATTAAGGGTCTAAAAAGCAAGCCTTCTGTGGAACAGTTGAGGGAGCTGGGTATGTTTTGCCCAGAGAAGAGGAAAGAGAAAAATGATATGATATTAATCTTTAATATCTAAAGGGCTGTCATTTAGAAGATGGAATGAGCTTGATTTCTGCTTTTCCAGGGAGTAGGACCCAAATCAAATGGATTCAAATTGTAAGGAGATGCAGACTAAACAAAGTCAGTGTGTTGTAGTGGTTTGAGCATTGAACTACAACTCTGGAGACTAGGGTTCAAATCCCCATTCGGCCATGGAAACCCACCGGGTGATCTTGGGCAAGTCACACTCTCTCAGCCTCAGAGGAAGGCAAAGTCAAACCCCCTCTGAACAAATCTTGTCAAGAAAACCCCATGATCAGTTCACCTAAGGGTTGCCATAAGTCGGAAATGACTTGAGGACACATGAAAACACCTTACTAAACATTAGGAAGAACTCCCTAACATTCAAGCCAATCTGCAGTGGAATAGATTATGTTAGTAAATTGTGGACTTTGCTTCATTTGAGGTTTTTAAATTGAGGTTGAATGGCCATCTGCCTTGGATGCTTTGTTGTGGATTCATGCATTCTGATTCTATAATTTTGGACTTTATCACACTACACTGTTATAGTGCTTTTATTCTACTTTAACTGCTATGGCTTCCTCCTGTGGAATTCTGGGGTTTGTAGTGTAGTGAGGCCTAAGACCTCTCTGGCTGAGAGTTGTAAATGCCCCTCCCTAAACGACAAATCCCAGGATTCCACAGGAGGCAGCCATAGCAAATAAAGTGGAATAGTAACACTATAATAATGTAGTGTGATAATCTCCTTAAGAAGTGAAACTGAAAGCCTGTGAATTGCCAGGATCCTAAAATGAGGCAAAGATATCACTTGAACTCAGGTTTTTCAGAAACTGTTTGTCTCCTTACTAGAACTTTTAGCATGATCGATGATCCTAGAAAGTTCTAAATCTGTATTTTCATGTACAATGAATTATGGTTGATTACTTATTTCTGTACCTTACTTTGAGCTTCCATGGGATATATCTGTTCTTGTACAGGAGTGATTTAAAGCCATTCTTTCTTCTCCCTTTTTTTTTTCTCAGCTAATCAGTTTAAAGTTCAGTCTACTATTCTATATACAATAGCATTCTATATTTATCACTGTTCCAAGAAGTCTATACATGGAGATCTTCCCGGTGCATTATCATGACACAACCATCATATGTTTCAGCAAACATAACAGGGCTGCAAGATGAATAGGGGAAAGGATGGAAACTGCAGCTCATGCCAAGATGACGAAACTATAGACAGACATATTTTGAAAGTATCCAAGCAGAACAGTCACAATTAAGATGATTTCTCCCCTCATTGGTTTTAGCATTGTGACATACACGCAAAGGACTTTTCTTGAACAAGTTTGCATTCTGTCCTTACTTATCCAGAACGATCTGACTCACCATGTCCCCCTTTTTGCGCATCTGCAGATGTGGCTGTGGACTTGTCTATATGGGCTGTTCACCCCATTTTGCCCTCATCTTGGAACCCTGTATCCAAACAACGCAGGACTTTTGCCCTGCCCACCCACCCCCGGCAGTCCTAACAACACCTAGGGCAAAGACAGGGGGAAAACAGGGCAAAGCCAGTAAAGCCATTTTATTAAAACACCCAGGAAAACCTGTGCCACTTTGAAAAACCCAGACTGGGCCCCATGGGAACACAGCAGTCCATACCTGCATGCAGACCTGTATCTGCAGATGCCACAGCCACTGGTGTCTTTCTGAAACCAGGAAGGAGGCCCTCAGCATATGATTAAGGCCCTCTGAATGTGACCTGCCTTGATCACATGCTGAGGGCCTCTTTCCTGGCTTCAGAGAGACACCAGTGGCAGCAGCAGTGGCTGCAGATACGGGCTGTCATGCAGATAGGGACTCCTGCCCATTTTGTGTAGGTAACATGGGGGAAGCAGGCCAGATCCAGGACAAGAATACTCTGTCAGGACGTCGGCATATTCTGGCAGGTCTAGGCAACCTCTGTGTCAGAATGAGACTGTTGTCCACTGTGTCTGTGTTCCCCTTGCCACTTCCCCATTATTTCCTTCCCTGTTCTTAGTTTTTTGAACAAATACCAGCAGAGATGTTGCGATAATTTATCCTTGGCTGATCTTCATTCTGGTAACCCAACTAACCCATTTTATCAGTTGATTTGTTCATTTGTATATTGCCCTTTTCCAGAGGAGCATTTCAGACTTTTCAATAACCTTGTGATAAAGGTTATACTCAAGTTTGGCAAATTACATTTTTTAAAAGGTCCATTCCTATGACTCCTTATACTGTTTGAGAAAGTGATCAATTGGTATTACTCCTGACCAGCTTTAAAAAGCACCTTGTTGTGCTGCTTCTTACTTTAATATGGCTTTTTGTTACTTTAAGAAAACACAAACCTTAAGTTTGCTGAGAGAATGGCACAAAATCTGAAAAATCCTGTCATTGAAAAATGCCTAAGTGCTCAACAGTGACCTTTAAAAGTATCCAGAAAAACAGTAACTACTCCTGGGGTGCAATTAATTAATTAATTAACAGGGATTAATTAATTAATCAAGAAAGCAGTAATTATTCCTACAGTAGAGCCAGTGTGGTGTGGTGGTTTGAGTGTTGGACTAGGACTCTGGAGACCAGAGTTCAAATCCCCCCCTCAGCCATGGAAGCCCACTGGGTGACCTTGGGCAAGTCACAGTCTCTCAGCCTCAGAGAAAGGCAAGGGGAAGCCTCCTCTGAACAAATCTTGCCAAGAAAACCCAGCGATAGGTTCATCTTAGGGTCTGAAATGACTTGAAGGCACACAATAACAACTTCTGGGGTGGTAATTGTGCAGCCCTCCAGATGCTTGAAGCATCCCTCACCATTGCCTATACTGGTTAGGACTGTTGAGACTTGCAGTCCAATAACATCTTGAAGGCTGCATGATTCCCACCCTTACATTACTCCAGTAAAATAACTTTCTTCTCACTCATTACATTATGTTTACATTATGATTGTTAAACCTTTGTTAATCCTCTGCCATTTGTAACTTGTTAAAGGTGATTGTATGGGACTGAATTGACCTATTGCTAATCCCAATGAGAGCGAGTCAGCACTTATGGAGATCCCACTGATTCAATGGGGCCACTCTTGTTGGGACTAGTGATAGGCTTCAGGCCACCGCTTCTTATTCTTTGCTTCCAGATTATGCTGAACTCCAGCCTTTGTGTAGACTAGGTTTGGATGAAGAAACAAAGGACTTTTTCAGACGTCGATTTACCGCGGAAGAAGGCTCGTAACACTCGCGAGGCTGCTGCGCGGCAGGGGGCCCATTTTGTACGACGCCATCCCCCTGCCGTGAGAGATCGGAGGCAGCCACGCCATATTTGGCCATGTTTTACTCACGGAAGTTGCCTGTGAATAAAAAATGGCCAAATATGGCGCGGCTGCCTCCAATCTCTCCCAGAACAGAAACAGCTGATTTCAGCAGGGGGACAGCATCGTACGAAACGGGTCCCCTGCCGCACAGCAGCCTCGCAAGTGTTACAAGCCTTCTTCCGCAGTAAATCAACATCTGAAAAAGTCCAAACATATGGAGGTCTGGGGAAAACTGGCTGCTGTGGTGCTCTCCATCTTGCCTACATGTTATTGGCTCCAAATACTTTTAATGACTGTAAAGGGCAAAAGTGGATCAAGAGAAGAGATATAAAATGAAGTACACCAATATATAAAGCAGCCCTCAAGTTGCTTATTTCTACCATTATATTATGGGTTATCTCACCTTACCTCCAGACAGTATGGCTCTCTGTTCCCCCATTTTACCTTCACAACAAAACACTGAATTATGGTAGGTTGAAAGATAACTGGCCCAAGGTCACTCAACTGGCCCATGTTCAGTCAATGAGCTTCACAAACCCATACCTCCCTGGTCTTAGTCCAACAGTTTAACCATTAACACAACACTGGCTCTCTGTATTCTTATAGTCTTTCTTTTTAGAGCATGGCTTCAGACTGTTTCCCTTTGCAAGTGCTACCCATTTGTTATTCACTTCTTGGTTTCTATGAATTAATGACAGTTTTGATTAGGCAGACAGGACAGAGTGGATACATCCATAACTATAGTTTGCTGTTGAATGACAATTAGGATATGCAATGGCTTGTATGCCCATTTGTTGTCTAGCTTTTTCTAGCATCTTGTATAAACTATTGAAATGTCAAATCCTGCTTTGCTAGGTGACTCTCTCATCACTCACTTATTAAACATTCTGACATGCACTTTGCACTCTTTCCCACGGTGTTGCTCATGCATGGACAAACCAACCTTTACCCATCTTCAGGGTCAGTTTGTCATCTTCCCTCAAATTCATCTTCAGAGCTCTCATTTGTAGTGTTCTCTAATGCCTGCAAAAAAGTGAGCAGCCACAATGGTGAAGTGGCAGATGTGCTTGTGCCTAGCGTGTCTGATTGTCTAAATCCACAGTCTTCCATTTTGAAGACTTATTGTCTTGAATAGCTGCCTAGTGCATTGACTTCAAAGTGGATTCAGGTGTCACAGTAGGTCAAAATCCTTGATAATTTTGGTCCATTATAAATGGGATGATGTGCTTGCAGTAGAAGATGCAAAACTAATCAGGGGCCTTCTGTGCAACTTTGCTTATCATGATATCCATGCCCATCATTCTTGTCTCTCCACAGAACAAGCCAGAGAAAAACCACAGTTTCTTGCTGGTATATTGCTCTGGCTTGTCACAGGACAGACAAGCCAGAGTGCTTGCCCTGGATGTAATAATACACAAACTACAATCGAAAAGTATGTGGTTTGTTAAGCCTCTCCCTCTTGCACAGAGAACAACTAGATAAAATGTACTGTACCAGTATGCAGTTCATGAATGCTGAGCCCATTTCCCCCAGGAGCTCTGTCTTATTGTGACACGTGAACCCACCTGTACTATTCAAAAGGGCTCAGACTCATTGGTGAAGTATGTACTGTAAGCCATAGAAACTGGCATTCTCCTTAATCATGAAAAACTTGTAGGAGGTATGAGTCTAAAAATAAAAATGTATTAAAAATTCCAGGAATCTAGCCCTTTTAAAAAGAAATAAAAATATCTTCTTTAAAAAAGTTAAAATCACTTCACTTTCAAAGTCATGCAGAGTGACGCTTAAGAATGCTGAGACAGACAGCTAAATTAACATTTAAAAGTGTATTCTGAGGTCTGTGGTCTGATCACCCAGTTAGATTAGACTCATTACAAAAACAAAGAAGTCAGTTTAAAAATGCATATCAAAAGTTTACTGAAGGTATATGAATCTTAATCTACATACTAAAACAAACTTTTTTTAAAAAAGGGTTCCTAACTAATTAGGAGGATTTAGGGTAGAATGACTCACCCAGCCTTTAGTGGTAGAGGCTGTATGGTGAACATCATGGCATGGCTTCATAGCAGCAGCATGGTTACAAAAAAAAAGATGAAGATAAGATGGCTAAGACAAAAATGGCTACAGCCACATGGAGACTCTAACTTAAAGGAGTCTCCCAAAGAGCAATAAAATTTAAATTAGGTAATGTGTTGAATGACCCAGCACCCCAGTTGGCTGGAAGTGCCCAGTGAAATAAGAGAAAGGGAGTTTGAGAGAACAGAAGCAGGCAGGGAAAATTCCTAGACTTATCTTAGTATGTGAATGGGGTACACAAGATTGTTTTACATTACAATAATTATTTCCCCACATACTGCAAAACTCAACTTGTAAAATTTGAATTCACTGTAGCTGTTGGATGTGGGCAGAAAGATGAGTGGTTCAGGCACTTGACTACATTCCTGAAGCTTGTGTGTTCAAACTTTATTCACCAGTGCCTGAATGAATGCCTGCAGTTCTTCTAGAACTGTCAATAAAGTCATGATTGCATTGCTGAAGTAGTAAAAACCATTTGGTAGTAGACAAGTGAGGGCTCCAAGACTCATAAACTGGCATGGTGCCTTTCCATGTGAACTCAGTTTCAGATATGAACAACTTTCCTCTCCAAGAAAAAGCAGAAGGGACTGGAAGCACATGTATGTTGTGGTTCCTTTATGTTGTTCCTTTTTTCATAGTCTTCTACATGATTTAGAACACAGATCTCTGGATTGTCCATGCATTGGCAACTTCTGCTTTTCTTTGGAGAAAATGCAAACATTCTCTCTGGAATGAAATGGGAAAGTACAAAGATAGTACGAGCAAGACTCCACTTCACAGTCTCCTTCCATCAGCATCATGTCTGAAGCTCTCAGTGACCTCATAAATGGCTTGAGACAGGCATCAACTAAATTTGATGTATCTCCATTACGACAAAAAGGAACTGGAAATCTCTTTCTGTACAGTATTTCTGAATGTTATGTTTAAAACTCAAGGAATAGAAATGAAAGTAATTGAATTAAAATAATTACTTTGATTACTGGCTATCATGTATACTGATATGTAGGAAGACGTCAGACAATATTTCAGCTGACTTGAGGGTTCTCTCATGTTGACTGATGACCCATGTGCTGTTCAATGCCCCAGAAAATGTATAGAAGAAACTACTGAATTTCTGGTTGTTTATCAGAGACTGTGAGTTTTCTAAAACCCGGGGTCCATCTAAATTGTGAAAATACCTCTCATGGAACTCGTTGGGAATCCTACCTGTCTAAATGGGATCCAACACCAATCCACACTATTCAGAAGTAGGGGGGCCCAAAATGGCAAAAACAATGCAGTAAAAGCCTTTGCAGATTTTCCCATACTTTTTCAAAAACTGTGAGGGGACTGTGCACATTCCTACTCATTTAGACTATTGAACAACAGGAAATCTGAAGGGAAGCACAAAGCTGATTGGCCAGGTGAGAGCAGGGGCAGGGTTTGCTAGCAGGACAAGTGCCCGCTGCTGCCATGTTGGATTTTTGACTTAGCAAAAGTAGAGCCAGCCTGGGTTTTAGAAAATGCACAGTTTTCTCCGGAGTTTGCTCGAAACTCTGGAGGAAACTGCCATGTGAACAATCCATCTGCACTGGATTTGGGGGGATGGGGGAAGAGAGGAAGGATAAGCACTCCCTGAGACACTGCCATTTCCCCCCCTCCTTGACACCATTTCTCATTCCAAAGACAGAGCCCCAGTGATAATCTCTCTTTCTGAGGTCAGAATGCCTGGCAAGCCCTGCCATCGTGAGCCTAGCTGCCTGTTCTGACTTCAGAGAGAGCAGCTACCATTGGTGATTTGCTTTTCCCAGAGAAGCTCCAGAAAACCAAAGCTCCATCAGTAGTCACTGGGGCTAACCACCCATTCTGGCTTCAGAGAGAGTGACTACCAATGGGGCTTTGCTTCCAGAGCTCAGCAAAGCCCCAACGGTAGCTGCTCTCTCTGAAGTCAGAAGGCCTGGCAAGCCCAACCATTGCAAGCCTAGCTGCCTGTTCTGACTTCAGAGAGAGCCACTATCCCAGGGCTTTGCTTTTCCCAGCACTCAGAGCAGGTGATTGTGCACCAGAAAAGCAAAGACCCAGTGGTAGTCACTCTCTGTGAAATCAGAACAGGCAGCTTGGCTCACAATGGTGGGGCTCGCCGGGCGTTCTGACCTCAGAGAAAGCAGTTACTACTGTGGCTTTGCTTTCACAGAGTTCAGAGTCAAGTGTGAGTAACTTTGAATGGAAGCCAAGTAAAAATCTGAATGCAGATCTGGGCTTTGGCGGGTGTGCTGCTTCAATCCAGGCCAGAGTAATCCAAATTTCATGTGCCACAGCACCAGGCCAAAGTAAAAAAAAATTAAAAATAATAATAAAAAATACCCTGCTCTTCAGCCACAAGGTTATCAGAGCGGTTTACAAATTGTTTTAAGTAATAGCAATTTACACATCTATACTGCATTAAGCAGTTTCCAATGTGTGTTAGCTAATTGCTCCCACAAGCCGGGTACTTATTTTACTGACCTATTAAAGGATGAAAGGCTGAGTGAACCTTGGTGCCCTCTGGAATCAAACATGCAATATTGTGACTTGCAGTACTGCCATTTAACCACTGTGCCACCAGGGCTCCTGGTGTATGAAGTAGTATGAATTTCATCTAAATTTTTAGCTCCCATGTAGTCAAGCCCATACAAGCACATACCTGCCATGCTCTCCTTTGAAGCTGATATTTGTTTAGGTTTTCAAGTCTACGAATGTCTCTACATTACACAGTTAATAGCAATCTTTAATCCACTTTAACTGTCATGGCTCCATGCTATTAATACTGGGATTTGTAGTTTGGCAGCATTCTTGGAATTCTCTGCTAGAGCGCTTAGTCTACTCACTCCCCTGAACTACAGCAGTAGAGCTCCCCTACAGAGAATTGTGGGCCCATCACCAAACTACAAATCCCAGGATTCTGGAGGATGAAGCCATGAGGGTTAAGTGATATCGAACTGCTATAACTGTGTAGTGTTTTACAGTCGTGTGTAGTGTTTGACATCCTTAGAGTCAAAGAGATATCATGCCACAATTTCCCAGTAAAAATTAAATCATTAGAGCCAATTCAAATCAGAGGAATGTTCATGTAGTGCCAGAGCACAATAAACAGTCCTTTAAAGCATTAAAAGCCTTGTTCATATCAACAGTAGTCTTTACCAACTTGTGTGAAGTGGATGTGACAGTGCACATTTAATTGCCTTGGGAAACCACCCATACCTGTCAGATTTGAGTTATCACAAACAAGAAAGTAGGTGGGAATGAAACTGAAGAGTATGACAAGGTTCCTACTTTGGTACCTTTGATTAGCTGCCAGGGCCTCACTTCCCAAGTTGGAGCCATTAGAGGCTGGACAAGTTACTTTTTGGAGTACATCTCCTATAATCCCCCAACCAACATGACCATGGCCATGCTGACTGGAGGATTCTGGCAGTTGTAGTCCCAAAAGTAACTTTTTAAAAACTCATAATGCTGGGTTGGGATTTTGGCACTTGCAGTCCAAGGGTAACTTTTAAAAGCTGGCTGTGCTTATTGAAGATTTTGGAAGCTGTAATCCAAAGAAACCTAACATTTCTAACATCTAGGTCTACAAGCTGCTATTTTAATTTCCTCTAATGCTGTTAGTCAACGGCATTGTGCAGAACATAAATGGACGTCCACTATTCTCAATGCCACTTCCAGGTAAACCCACTAATGTAGGAATGATATCTGGAGCCAGCCCTGAATATCCAGTTGCCTCCCTAGACATGAGAGATTCATCCCCAACTTGTGTGCATGCTGGCCAAAACATTATTCTTTGCATCTGCCAGCAATTCTTTGGGAGCTTGCAGTACTGAAGTAGCAGCTGCATTTCTTGGTCTGTACTGTATGATTCTCTATATGGATTTATTTTGGGCTTTTGGCTCAGTATTGTAAAGCTTCACTTCCCTTTTTGGCTAATTAATCCATATTACCAGCTAATACAAATTTGGGTGGAAAATGCTGGCTTGGTCTTTCTGAATGAATCTTGCAGAGTATTTTGCTTTAATAAGAAGGGCTTGCAACCACTCGCATTGAGTTTTGGAAGCAAAGGACAGTATTAAGAGGGAGTCATCTGTTTGTCCGACAATTATTTTAGCCCCCCCCCCAAAAAAAGTCAATAGCAGTTTGTGCAAGAAGTGTGGCAAAGGGGTTGATCCCCCTTCTTTTTACTGTTGTTACAACCAAGGATTGTGCTGTTCAAAAGTTCACAGCTCTCCAAGAGAAAATGTATTTTTTAAAAGATACAGTTCTCTACCCCACATGCTGTCTTAGCATAATGCACTGTTTATTTGTACTTTTAACAGCTTAGGCAATAGTTCTAAGTGGAAACAGATGTAACAATGAAATTCCATCTTCAGCTGCTCAGTGGGATTCTGTTTCCAACTTCATCAAACAAACCCTTCCCCATTCCCAGTATGATGATCTTGGAACATAGTGCACATCTGGCCAGTGTATGGGGGAGAGAATTGGCAGAATTTGGGAAAAGGGAAATTGATGAACTGTATAATCACAGTCCAATCCATAATGATCACAGAAGGGCCATACGAGTGACTTCATTTGCATCCTACAATAGCTTTCCACTTAAGCCAAGTCATCCTATTGTCTTTGGTAGTGGTAGTGCTCACCCAGTAAACTGTTTTGCAAGATCAGAAGGAGAAAGTAATTTTATTAGCTGATCAAAACTGCTCTAAGAGCTGAAAACAATTTCCAGTGAAATTCTAAGGTGTACTGTAGTTTTTTCAAACATTTAAATTTTCTATTTTCTTATTTTTGTGATCCTACCAACATCATCCCTAGTTAAGGGGTATGTACAGTTAAGATGTTTAGGGTTATTTATTTTTTAAAAAAAGAATGAGGTTAAAAAAAAAGAATCTATTTGCCAAACTAACATTTAAAGATTACTGATGTGGTAGCCCAATCCTATTCCACACGGGTGGGTTTCATACATACCATTGTGGAATAATGAGAACAGATGCTCATATGGAACTATTTGGTTCAAATGGGCTGATTCACAGAATAGTCCGGAGGCCAAAAAGTAAAGTATATAATTGTGTATTGACCCTGATAAGAATACCTGCAGATTCTCAAGGAGATCCTAGTTTAGAAGACATTTAGAGCAGATCTTATAAGCACAGTGTGGTGGTTACCTCAGCCAGTGGATACTGGGAAGTGGCAACACAGTGTTGGAGGAGAGAGCTGTGTGCCATTCAGTCTGTCCTGCATCCCCAAAGCTAGCCTGCCATCATCAAGTGCTGCTGAAGATGCTGCCTTGGTGTCAGTGTTCCAGAATGGTTCGACTGCCAGTCCAGTCAGCTTTTGAATGTTTAGTGGGAGGGGGTCCCTTTTCATTCCTTGGCTGAAGCAGCAAAATGCCACAGGCAGGCCCTGTAAAATGCAATTCATGTGGTTTCTTGTTCAAAACATCACTATGGCACATTCTCCTCCTATGTTAAATTTACATGTCAGGGGCCAGATTGGCAGCCTAGCTATTAAGCCTAATTTAAAAACTCAGAGCAGATGTTACAGGTGCTGTGTGGAGGCCACTTTCAATTCCTCCATCTTATACCTCTTTCCCTCCGTGCAAGGAGCTGTTGAAGTGCAGTAGCCCAACACCTGAAACTTACAAAAGCTCTGTAAACACATACTCCCCCATTTTTGTAATGGTGGCATGGAGAATACTACCTTATAGGTCGTTGAGGCATGTGAATACCTGTCTACAATAAAGCAGTGGCTTTGAATGATCTCCATGTGAGAGTGGCCATATGTATTGAATCAAATGGGCATAGGCTAAGTTATGAGCTCTCACAAGATAGGATACCTAACTTTTCACAAAAGGAGTCCCTTATTCAAAAACCTGCCACAAGAAAGTCATGCTAGTCTTCATTCTGAAGTAGGGGACTTTTGCACTATGGGAAACAGTTCTGCATGAGGTGTGTGTGACACTTTTCAACATTGCCTGTAGGGGAGCACTTTCTTTCTCTAAGAGGTGACACAGTAGTATGAGAAGATGCTGTGTAAATTGGCCTTTACAAATGCCTTTTGTTACTCTGCTTATTCTAGTTTATACATTTATTTACTCATTCAATTAAACTTAGCATCCTTCCTATTCCTACGATACTGTACACCTTTCACAAGGATTTACTAGAGTTTAGAAAAGTTAATTTTTGGATTATAATAAGGGGTTCTGGGTGCTGTAATTAAAAAAAAACCTACCCTTTTCCATCCTCTGATGTAACATTATCTGAGACATGAACATTACATCTCTGTGTTGCTCTCTTGAGCAGTTGTCTCAGTGACTCTCATTTCCATGTCTCACAGCATACTACATAGTAACACAATTATTTCTTCCACCCCACCTCCACTTTTGGCCTTCTTCCTATGGATCAGGCGAAAGAGCTAAAACCACGTAAGACCATGTAAGACCTAAAAGCCAAGCTTAGGATGTTTGCTGTTGGCAGGTCACCCAACTAAAATACAGGGATTGTCTTAATCCCAGAGTTTCCCACACAGAAGCAGGAAGCCTTTCTGGATTGATGGGAGAGTGGCCCACATACAGCACAAATTCATGTAGTCAGCTCAAGGCATTGGTGATCCCACATAGCTGTAGCTCCCTTGGTGAAAGTGTCTTGTGAATAATGTGAATAATTTACTAAATCAGCCAGAGAGAAGACAAAAGGAGGCACAGATTTGTATAAAATTTGGCTATTGTAATAGACACTTATTTTGAAATAAATGTAATTTAAAAAGAAATACACTGCATCTAGCCATAGTGGGGGAAGTCTTTAGCCAGGTGAGCTGGTTGCCTACCCAGTTTGCTGTGCCAAGACTTCACAAGACTTTGCCAAAGTGAAGGACACAAAGTGTCATCCTGAAGTGTCATTGTAAGACTTGTGTGATGTTATTAAGGGTGCGGCTATACGATCATAAAAAAATCCGTATGGGGGCAAAAAATACGAACAGCCTGTCATTCGTATGCATACGAACCGGCTATACGATTTTTTAAACCCCCTAAACTCTGTATGACTCCCTCTTCCCGAAGCTGGCTGGAGCGAGCAAGCCAAGTGGCAGTTTTAAATCTCCCGCTGCTTTTTTTTTTTTAAAGGTTCCTGGTTTGCGGACAGTCGGTTTTCCGTATTTACAATATAACATAAAAATAAATAAACATATAAATTCACGGACTTACTGGACGCTCGCTAGCCGGGAAACCAACATGGCAGCCACTCGCAATTCCCCTCCGTGCTAGCCCCGCCCCCTCTACTTGGCCAGCCAATCAGATTACACAGCCTGTTCATATGTGTGTGAACGGACCGTACAGACCCGTCAGCCATCCGAACGGCGTACGGATTTCTCTTTGCGATCCGCTTTCCCTCCCGAACGCTGCGTGTGCGTATTTCAGGGTGGAAAACCACCCCCCCTCTTTTGCATTCGTGTGCATCCGAACGGCCGTTTGTACCGAAGTGCGAACTTTCGCATGCCGTACGTATTATTTAAATCGTGTAGACGGGACCTAAGTCTCAGGAGGTTAGACAGTTTGTCATGCTACTTAGCCAAGTCTTATGAAACTGCAGCATCTTGCAGTAACTCAGGAGGGGGCACACAATGCCTCTCCCCGCATGGTGAATGAGCCACATCCAGGGGCCGTTTACACGATGAAAATGTCCTGGGAAGAATTCGTGTCTGTCCCTGGCAGTTTACACGTACATCGGGTCGGGTACGTGATTTTCAGAAGGGGGGCCACCTTTTATCCCTCAACCTGTGGGACTTCCAGTCCCGCAGGTTGTGCCGGTTTTTAAAAAAGTCACTGGAGGATTCGGAAAATCGGAAATGTAAACAGCGTGGGACAAAAAGTCTCGGTACTGGGATGACCGGAAATGGTGACTGGGGGCGGGCTTAGAGCTCAGAGACCAGAAAAGGAGGGGCCAGTCACCCGTTCAACAGATCCAGCCTCACCAGCTGAAAACAAAGGCATCCCTTCCAGCTGCATGAAGGTTGATGTGTGTGTGTGCGCGCGCGCAAATGTACTCAATCACCTTTTTAAATGGATTTCTACACTGCATGCTACAGAGAGATCGTGGTGGGCAGATCCTCCCTGGTTCTGAACAGAGAGATCGTGGTGGACGGGCACAGTAAAATATTCCAGCCTCTGAGTGAATGAAAATCCCTTAAATTTCCCCTCTATGTCTGTGTGTTTCAAAACAGCCTGTTTGTAGCTGGTTTGAAGCATGAACTCTGCAGCTAATCTGTGTTGTAAGGGTTAACATTTTACAGAGGCAAGGGGAATACTATGCCTCCCCTCCCCCTCACTCGCTTGATTTCAAATGGAAAGCACTCTTTCCGTTCCTGCGTCTGAGCAAAAGATCTCAGTCTGGATCTTTAAAAATGCTTTCTGCCTCTTCTGAAGGGGTTAAAATGTTCAAGAAGCAAAGGGGGAATAACAAACCTCTGCCCCCCTCTCTCCCCCACCACCCCAGCCAGCCAATAGCATCGCTCGTGGCGCGGAACTCTAAAGGAAGTGCGTCACCGAGGTTGTGAAAACACGAGTAATCGCATCTTTGATTGACAGCCAAAAAAAAAAAAAAATTAAAACCTAAACAAAACCGGAACTATGGACGTGTAAATATCAGTCACGGGACCACACGAGATATCCATATCAGAGACATAAATCGTATAAACAGCGAGGGACGGATTCGTTATCACTTTGTCCCGGTAGGCAACGCGACAATTTCTGTCGTGTGACTGGCACCCTAGATTCCTGATCTTGTGGTTCTTCATCTTGAAACTTGATTTAAACTGTGACCTGTCCTTCAAGAAAAGGATACCTTCAAAGAGAGAACAGTCCAAAGAGAGGACTGTCTTCTGTCAGCCCATGGGACTATCCTTTGTAAAACAGGACACATGGTTCTCTTAGAGTAGTGTCTAAGAGCTGGGCATGCAAAGTCAGCCTGAACTGATGATGTGCATGACTCCTTGATAAACCAATGCAAACTATGAGCCACTGGGGTAAGTATACGATTAACACATCATGATTCCAGTCAGCACAGCTCTCCATTAAGTGTTGCTTCTCTTACTCTAGGACACTGCACAGTCTATTGCTGGCTACTGGCTGGGGCTGAATTTGAACATTCCTGAAACTGAGAAGAAGGAGAGGAATTTTTCAAACAAACAAATGAACAAACATTTTTGACACTGCTATGTCTCAGGATAGCAAAAGTCTTGCATCCTTTCACCACCTTTCAGATGTCAGTTGCCTCTTAGACTGATAGACAGGGCAGCTCCCTTTTTTTAATGGTTGTTATTTTGGGATCCCTTCATCAGTCATATTTCATGCTGGAATTGGGTGTGTGGTTCAGAGCAACTAAGTAAGCAATACTCTTAGCTCTGCTTTGAAGAAAGGAACTGTGGAAAACCCTTGGCTGAAGTCCCAAGGCTGTTACTGGTGCGGTGAGTCTAAAGAAACACATGTTGAAATGTTATCTAGGGAATCCTTGGATACCACATAAAGATCTACTAAGTAACAAACATAGTCAAAAAATAAAAGCAGTACAAAAATATGATGCCTGCACGGGAACACAGCAAATTTTCCATGTCTATAGTGTTTATGGACAAAGGAAATACAGTGCATGTTTTAAGCATGTACACTTAATAAATGATGACTGACCATCAATTAATCAACAGAAAATAGTCTGGGCCTTTGGTAACTAGGAGATAGGCTATATGATTTCATATGCCTCTCCATTTTGTTGCATGGAAGAACATTTATGAGGCAACCTTCATCCATAGATAGGAGGTATTGCCTACATTTTTGCACACAGATGGTCTCTATGACTCAGAACAGCTGTGCCCTTCTCTCTGAATCTGGAATCCCCCTCAAATCCAGTTGTCCATGTATGAGTACAATTTTGTAAGTGTCCACAGAGCCCACCACTGCTGTTGCTGCCTCTGCACAGCCAGTAGCAGCTACTTTCCAGACGCCAAAAGAAGGCAACCCCAAGTTATCACAAGATTTCACCAAAGTGAAGGATGCAAAGTGTCATCCTGAAGTGTCATTATAAGCCTTTGTTCATTTCTTGTGAGATGTTATTAAGTCTCATGAGGCTGTGAGGTTTGTCATGCAACTTAGCCAAGTCTTATGAAACCATGGCATAACTCGCAGTTGTGATAACTCGCAGAGGGGGGTATGCATCAGGCCTCTCCCCGCATGGTCTGGCCTTAGTCTATGGATGAATGTTGGTGTTCATAGAGCACCTAGTTAGGTAGCTGCTGTTGCTTGTATTCTCTTTTATCTGATGTATGGCAGCTGCTGTACTTCAAACAGATGAAAAGCCAACCCACCAGGGCTGTTCTGTTGCCTGGCAGGATGCCAACCTGGCTGTAGAATACCCAACCAGGTACAGCTGCTCAGGCGACAGGGGTGTAAATGGAGTAGCACCAGCTGGCAGGGGTTGGGTAGGCTTATACCAGCAGTAATACATCAGGGACTCAGGCAGATGGCAGGAGGAATATTCATTGTCCTGCCCCTCTCAATCCCGTGACTGAGAAGAAAGGCCCAGTATACCTCATGGTAGAGCCAGCCCTTGTCTGCTTTCCCTGAAGTATTTGCCAACAGGGGAAATGTTGAGACTCTGGGTAACTTGTTCAACATTTTGCACTTTCCTCATCACAAACAGCTAATGAAACTAGGCCTATGAAAATTTGGTTGTTGTTTTTTTTTTAAGAGGTACCTTTGTATCTCTCAAGTAGAATTTGTATGAACAGTTATTTATAAGATAATGTCCTATGACCATATGGCTTCGTTGACCCAAATAATTAGGGTTAATCTGAAAACTGTGTATGTGTGTATACACACATGTGCATATACACACACTGGAGGAAGGATTATTAGTAAGTCGAAATTAGGGAAAATATGTTTGCCACATCTGTTCAAAGTGAAGGCAATGCTTTTTGAATTTGCTTCTTCAACAATGTCAGCCCAGAACTACATCTGATTGGTTATGTATTTTTACAATGTCATTTTGCTTACTTTCTGATTCCTACTTGACTGAGTTCACCTTTATGATTGATACAGGAGGCATTCCCCTCACTCTCAACTTGCTTTACATGCCCCCACAGATTACAGCATATAGCAAATTCCAGTTTGCTATATGGCATTGTGACAGCATGCCGTTTGTAGACTATGAGATTAAGCAAAGAAGGCTACACAATAATTTCTTTAAAAGGTGCCAAAACAGTAACAGAAAGAGGGAACAACAGAAGAATAGAGAAGAATAGAACTGTAAACATTAAGAGGGTTGTAACATACATTTTGTACTTCATACATTCTCACTGGTCCTTCTACAGGTGTAACTTCCTCTCCCAAAACAGAAACAAGTGAAGAGTCATACCATCTTATATGTAATAGTAGTTACGGTAAATTAGACTTCAATTATCCTTTTTCTTTCTCTAATGATTGAAGACCCTAAACCCAGCTTGAGGATATTAGCTCTGAAACTAAAGACCATTCTGGAAAATTCCACCCTAACATGTTTCAATGTATATTCTTTGGAAGTGAGAAATTTTCATTGTCTAATATACAGTCAGCCCTCCACATTTGCAGGGGTTAGGGGTGAAGGACCTCCCCCCCCCCCACAACAAAAATGGGAAAACTGCAAATAAAGCCCAAAGCCCGAGGCTGTTGTATGAATATGCACAGAACAGCCTCAGATATGGGGTGGGGGGAGAGCACTAGCGCTCGCTGCCAACCCCCTCCTTAAGCCAGAGGCTACTGTGTGAATGTGCACAGAACAGCCTCAGACATTGGGAGGGAAAAGCATCAGTGATTGCTGCTGCTGCTGCCAACCATCTCCCAAAGCCCAAGGCTACTATGTGAATGTGCACAGAACAGCCTCTGCCATCAGGAGGGGGGAGCACCTGGCAGAGGGGGCACCAAGCCGTCCCCAAGCACACTCATTTGAAAATCTGGCTACACTACCCCCAAACCCTCCATTCTGGGCTGCCTTCCTTGTCCTTCTTACATCCTTCCATTTTTTCCTTTTCTCCACTGCTCTCCAGTGCCCACTGGTGTCAAATCAGCAAATGTGGAGGGCTGACTGTAAAAGCTACAGCTTTTGGTTTCTAAAAACCCTTCAGCCAGGGGTGGGAAACTCATGGCCCTCCAGATAGACTCCAAATTCCATCAGACCTGACTAGCATAGCTAAAGGTAAGGGGGGTTGCAGTTTGACAATCCATTCCCCATCCCTGTTTTAGACTGGAGAAGCAGGCCTTTGATCATTGAAGGATTTTTTTAAAGTTTGTACTTATGTTATTTTCCATAGCAATCAAGAGTCCTTTAGTCTTAGGAAGTTGGGGTTAGTCTAGCATATGACGCTGACTGTCTCTAAGCAGAATTCCTGCAGCTCCTTTCTACAGTCATATGAATGGGATTTTCCTGCAAATGTCAGTAATGTTGCAGAGTTTTTTGTTGATCTTTATGCTAAAGGTGAGTCCCACCTAGTTTGCATCCCACTCAAGAAGCAGCCTGGCCTGGGGACAGCCACAACCATTTCCTGCAAAAATTGCAAAAAGCTGTTTGTCTTCCTTCCTGTCACCCACCCATCCCAGCCCCATACATTGTTTTCACCCAATTCTGAAGTTCCTGTGTGTTACTGGATGTTGGGGCTGGTTCTTAATGTTCTACATTTCTGCTGAAATGTACATGGCCACAGTTGCCACAGCTGTATGTGGCTGCATGAATCCAGATGCACTTGCTGGTACTGTTGCATGCAGTTACATGTGTATATGCACAAAAGGTTTTCAAGAGTTTGTGTGAAAGTGGTTCCTGTTCAGAAAGGAATAACTTAGTGGGCAGGACAAGCAGTACAGTACAACTTACTCCAAGGGTGATTACGTATTTTTTAAAGGCAGTTTTACTCCATTTGTTCCACAAGCATATCTATGATATACTAAAGTAAGGATAACAGTCCTGCAGCTCTCCAGTAGCTCTCCAGATATTGTTTGATTGTAGCTCCCAGCAGTCTTCACAATTTGCTAGCTAGCTAGGCCTGATGGGAGTTGCAATCCAACAATATCTGAACAGCTACGTGAGTCCCACCCTTATACTATACAGTAGATAATAATCTGTGGATTTTTTAAGTGATTTTGTTCTATTGTTATGTGTACACTTTTCTTACTGTGGTTGCCTTGTTTTTGACTCTATTTAAAATTAAATCTCAGAACAAAACCAGAAGAACAATAAAATAAAAGAGCAAAATGCTTCAGGCAACTGAAGTAATTAAGAACCATTTATTGATGGTTATCCATCAGTCTGTTGCTATCTGTTGCTGTGGATACAAGCAGAGCTGGGAAACTTTTTTTTTTTACTACAACTTTCTAAATGCTTCAGCCAGTAGGGCTAGTGGCCATTATAGTTAGGGGAGTCTGGATGTTATGGTCCAAAAAGGTAGGTTTTCCACACTTTGCATACAACTGTACATCATTTTGACACAGAGACTAAGCAGACTTTCTCCAATTCTCTCTTGAGGCATATCTTAAAATAGGGACAAAATAGTACAGGTGTTCACTAAAAGGTACTGAATTGGCATACACTGCGCCATCAAGTGCAAGCACAATAAGAGTTTCAAACCCAAATGCCTGTGACAAATGGATCTTGTACCAGGATGTGGCAAAGTGTTCCTGGCAGGACCCTTCTGCTGGAAAGCAAAGGCATTAGCAGCATCTCCCAAGAGAGGGAGGGAGGGGGATTGAGAGAGGGATCAAGATTCTGGAAGCTAGTTCTAAAATGCAGAGCTTGCCAGGTGGTAGGGAGCCTCAAGCCACCACTACACTCTCTAGCCCATTTGCTTCTTCATTTATTTAGTTGTTTTAGTGAGCAATGGCAAGGCTCTTTGATTAAAGACGAAAGTGTACCACACTGAGAAGTCAAGCACTACTGTCAAAGCAGCCTTCTTTCAGCTCCTTAGCTAGCTGATGGCTCCGCTGTTGTTTGCAGTGGACCTAAACCTGAGGTCCACTGCATATTTCTCTTATGGGCACAGAACAATAGATGCTTAAAAGCTACCCAGACTAGAGATCAGGAAAGTGACTTTTGGGAGATTACAACTCTCTGAATTCCCCAGCAAGCACAACCAATAGCCATGTTAGCTGGTAGCAGGGAAGGGTTTGGGAATTGTCCAAAAAAGTATCATAGAATCATAGAGTTGGAAGAGACCACAAGGGCCATCCAGTCCAACCCCCTGCCATGCAGGAATACACAATCAAATCATTCCTGACAGATGGCCATCCAGCCTCTGCTTAAAAACCTCCAAAGAAGGGGACTCCACCACACTCCAAGGCAGCGTATTCCACTTCCAAAGAGCTCTTACTGTAACTTTCCCAAGCTCTGCTCCTGATACAGAGAGCAGCCCTGGGGAATGTGTGGCCCTCCAGGTGTTGCTAGATGGACTACAACTTCCATCAGCCCTAGCTAACCTAGCCATTGTTGAAGGATGATGGGCACCATCTGGAAGGCCACACATTCTCTCCTTCAGCTGCAGAGAAAGGTGCGGGTGTGATTTCATTCTCTTTTGGGTTTTCCTCTTACAGCTGTGTCCTGTGATACAAATGGTGACTGGCACAGGAGCAATACCAAGAAAAACCCAGCCCTAAACCTGGCAGAAGTAACAATCTTGAGCCTCCTGTCTTAAGGAAGTGGGGAGATGATTGGGCTCTGTGAGTGGCAGGACACAAAGGATTTCATTTATTCTCATTGTATTTGTCACAGCAGGCCCAGAACTGTGTTGAAGGCTCAAAAGAACTAAGTGTGAAAATCTGAGTCCACTCTGTAAGTTGGATGGGGAGCAATTTCTGCCAGTGAAGGCTTTATTCCTTTGGCAGCAGTGTTTCAGGGGTCATGGACTGAGAGTGGGAAGTGCTAAATTTACCCCATGCGTTCTCTCTTAACACCCCACATTTGTTGTCTCTCTCTTTCATGCACACACACATAGTCCCCTCCCCCATTCCCAGTATAAATATTAACTCTAGTACAAGACAGTTTTTGCTGGGAAGAGGCCTAGATCCCAATCCAGCCGAATGCCTCACTCTCTCCAGCTACCAGCTGCCATTGCTGAGGTCATCAGAAGCTGAGGAGGCTGCATCTTCCCACTAGTCCATAACCTGCTGAATCGTTATCACTGAACTTTGTAACTTGCAACCAGTGCCTGTGTTTTTTCCCTCCTCCCTCCCAATCCCTTTCACTTTTGTGTCATTAGATCATAATCCTGATCTTTGTAAATTGCTCTGGCAACCCTTTCCAGGTAAAGAATGGGATGAAAATGCTCCTAAACAAGGAAAGAAAGAAGGCTTACAAAGAAAAAGCTGTCATTTAGTAGGAAGAGTTTTCTTTGTAATGTCAATTGCTGTGCAAGGGTCTTTGTTGTTGTTTTTGCTGAGAGCATAATGAGTCAAGGTTTAACCCTTCCCTCCCCATGCACTCTAATTGTTCCTGTTTGCATTGTGGAATCTGGAAGGATGGGCATGCAGAACCCAAGAGTCAGTGAGGCTACCCCCCCCCCCACAAAAAAAACAACAACAAACCAGGATAGGACCTCAGAGGAGACTAGGGATTTGCCTACACTGGCCAAATACCCCAGCTTCTCCCCACTCCAGAGCCCTGTAGTCCAAATGACACAGGGCATTTACCCTGACCTTTCCCCAGGGCAATCCAAATGGCCCCCAGTGCAGATGTAGGGCTGGAGTAAGGGCAAGCTGGGATAGGGCCCTTTACCACAATATAAGATAATACCCAGTTTGTTCTATTTCCAGTAGATCAGGCTCCACATGTCTGTGGGAGTCCGTTCCAGAACAGCACTCCCCACTGGCAGAGGTCCTGCAGCATGTGATTGAAGCTGGTCACATGCAGGGGGTCTGCAGTCACATGTTGCAGGATCCCTGCCTGGCTTCAGCATTAGCAACAAAATGGCAGCAGCGGTGGCTTCAGCAATGGGCCAGCATCCTGTTTGGTAATGGGGGGGAGGGGACAGTCCATCTCCGCAGCAAGGATATGCCAGAAGGGAACCTGTATATCCTGGCTAGTCTAGATTAGCCCTATGACAGGTTGGATAGAAAGACCCAAGAGCCAGTGGCAAATATACCCTTGTAAATTATGAGTTAAATATTTGCGACAACCCCTTTGTAAATCTGAGCTGATGACCACCCCTGCTGTAGCAAAAATTGTTCAAATTAAATGAGGCCTTCTAAACAATTCTGCATTGATGAAATTGGAATTCAGCAGTACCAGAACTTGTTCACATGCAGTCCTGAGCATTTCTGTTGTATTGGGTGTGGGTCACAGGAGTTGTCCTCCTTTCTTCATTTGCAGTTCAGGAAAATATCACTAGGGACTTGTTCACTTTTATTTATTTATTTTAGAGGCTGACTTAATGAAAAGGGGGTTTGAGGCCTCTTTGCTTTGATGTTTCTGAATTGTCTGGGCCTTGGGCCATTTCCACTGCCTCTTAGCACAGCCGATAAATTAATCCCGCTCTTGTTTTGCACCAGAAGCTGTCCACAGGGCAGGCGTGAGACACACTTTTTGACAACCTAACCTTTTAATGCAGTGGCTGAAAATATGCTGTAATGCTATGATATCTTATAAGGAGAGAAGGCAATGAAACACTGACTGGGCCAGTGGAATAAAAAGTGTGCCTGCACACAAGCATTGTGCCATCGTACTGTAGTTGGCTTCTTTTGAACTAAATTGTAGTTCCAGAGCCTTTGAGAAATGGTGGCACACAGTGGCACAGAGGTTTCTGCGGAAATTCTCCAACTACATGCCCAGATGTACTTTTGGTAGGATGTGAGAGTGACAATGCCAAGCCATTCAGTAGGTATCATTTTTTAAAAAAAATGTCTGACAGGGTTCCCATGCCTTTAACAAGTGCACAACAAACAGTGCTGTGTTCAAGAAATAAAAGCTTTTCCAACCTTACAGATAAGGTACTAATTAGACCCTGAATCCTGAGGATGTGGTTGCTAAGCAGATTTGCTTCCTACCTTGAAACAGATTAATCTAACAGGCCAGTAAATTTTTAGCTAACCAATCATAAAGCCGTATTTCTTCAGGCTAAGATTTTTAGTATTATTATTATTTTTTAGTGAATTTTCTGAACAAAGCAAAGCAACCTGTCATATGTTGAGGCTGGCTGCAAAGGTGTTACTACTCAGAGGAGGGCAGAATGAGTGCATTGCCTCTCCCCCACCCAAAATAAGCATTCTCTAGCACTGCAGACATTGAAAATCATTCACACCTAGAACTCTTAAATTTACTATGTTTGCTTTTCCTTAGTAACTCTGTCTGGCCCTTTTCTTAGGATACCTAAAAGGTATTTTCTAAATAGTCAGCTGATTTTTTAATTATGGCAGTGTTATAAATTTGGGGCCCCAAAGGAAAATTCTTAGGGAGAGAGGAGAATTCTTATTTGGTGTGGCAATGCGATGTTGTCCCCCCACCCCATAGCTATGCCCCGGCTCTGTTCTTCAGGGAATGTTTGCTTGTCTATCCAGCCCATAACCCTTGAGCTCTGCTTTGTCATGGTCCCACTCCCACCGCTGCCATGTTACTTCTGATGTATGCTAGTCATGTGTTAGGAAGGATGTCACTGTTACTTAGCAACAACACTGACTGTGGAGAGAATCACCTTGTAATGGGATATCTACATTTCTTTCTTGAATTACTGCATAGGCCAGGACTGGATACATGTTCTCATCTGAGTTATAACAGCCTGGGTTAAAAAAAATTGAGTATGCCTGGTGCACTGGGAGATCCACTGAGGCAACATGAGCTGCAAAAGCACTATTGTGACACAGAGGCAAGTGTAATGTGCTGCAGAACATGATAAACATCATGAATTGCCCTGTAAACAATGTAGGGTCAGCCTGGTGCCTAGTCAGGAAGTTGCTGTTGGATTGTTAGTTCCTACCTACCTCCTACTGGGTCACCTTATGGCTTTGCAGCCTGCCAAATGTCAGCGAAGTAAACATCCTACAGGCAACAGACCAGCTACACTGCCAGGTAAGAGAGTTATTTAGTACAATACACACAATAGCAGGCTTCCTTCAGTGCAAGCTTCCTTCAGCATTTGAGCTCTTTCAGAGAACAGTTTCCATGAGCCCAGCCAGGAAAAAAAATAAATGACTATTTCTTTCCTCCGGTTTTTCTCTCTTGTTTTCTCTTCCCCTGTACTCTTCTGCCAACTTTGTCATATGTATTAACTTTTTTTTTATTTCCTCTTTTGTTTTCTTTCTCTCTCTCTCTTGTTGTAGATTCTCCTTGCTCTCTTCTCCTTGCCTTTCCCCCTTTTCCTTCCTAACAAAATACTGCTATGGTTGCTGTCTTCTGGGACCTCATCTCCCAGTAAAAAAGCCCTTCTTTTGCTACCACAGGCCTTATAGGTAATGTCAGCCTTCTGTTGGCCCATATGTATCTCCCCAAGTTGTTTTCCAGCAATTGAATGACCAGTTGATAGAGGCCTCTTGTGCAGCAGTAACTGTGCACCTTCCTTTTAAAACAAGATCTCCCTGTTTCCTCAGGCTACTCTATTTTAGGCTTATGCTTGCCTTTCTGGACTCATAAAGTAGCACTCAGCTATGATATTATATCATACCCATCCAGGACTGAACCAGGATGATAAAGCACCTTTCCTTTGGCTTAATAGAAAAGTGTCATTTAGTGCAGGCAATAGCCTGGCCAAGATCAGTATTACAGTACTTAGGAAAGTCCAGCTCTAAGATCACCAGAGTGGGAAGTGAAGAAGACTGAGAAAGGCAGGGTCAAGCTGGGCAGGAGACAAGTGAAGTAAGAAACATTAAGGCTTTGCAGGAGTAAGAAATGAGGTCATGTCATGTCCCATGCTGACTATGAATCAATGAGCCCAGTTTGATCCCTCTGCTATACAGGTCACCCCTCCCCCATATCTGCGGAACCAATAAACACAGTTTCAGTCATGTGAGGGACACAAAATAGGGGACATATACCATAGAGTTGTGCTAGAAAATGCCTACAGAGGCGTCCTCTCTAGGAATCACTAGGTCTTCCAACACAACTCTATGGTATATTTGTACAGGAAATCCTTTATTTTAATAGGCTTTGCTATTATCCATAGTTTAACTTATAAATGGTAAGTCCAGGAACGTATCGCCCGTAGATACAAGGGGGCAACCTGTATATAATACACCTGGGTTTTGGGTTGCCTCCAGGTTTGAGGTGCCCTGGGCAAGTGACTTCTGGTCAAAATTCAGAAGTATTTTCCCCCTAATTGCATTTCCCAGAAACTTCCAGCCAACATCTTTAGTGACCATGCTGGCTGGAGAATTTCTGAGAGCTATAGTTCAGAAAAGTAACTTCTCCAACCTCTGCTTTTGGTGGATCTCTCTGTCATTGGGACTTCTTGGGCTTTCCTGGTAGAAGTAGACTCTAGAACTCTCAGCAGCAGGGCTAGTAGCTAAATCTAGCTACTGTTTTGATTTCCCAGAATGCCCCATATTAAAACTACATCAGGGGCATTGTGAGAAATTAATACCTCATCTAGAACCAGCCACCCAGTGCTGCTAGGAGCATAAAACCATTTATTTTAACGAAGAAGACAGGCAGGTGTCACAATTGGCCTGACAGAGTTTTGTGGTCATGACATCTGCCCAAAGGATGCCAACTGCTAATAAGAGTCCTGCATTATAAGCATGTGGGAATTCAAACCAGTATGTTGCCACTGCAAATAAAATTGTACCAACAAATTTATCTTATGTCAACAAAATGGTATCATGAAGATGTGTTAGGTGTGATCTCCCTTGGCTAAACTATGGAGTTATATGTGTTCTATGTGTATTTGTTTGAGGAGATGAAAATACAACTTTTGTGAGAAATTGAAAAAACAGATGACAAATAAGCAGCTCTTGTGTACACAGCCTAAGAGTCTGGTTTTTCCCTATAAAAACCCATCCAGTTTAAACAGGAAAAAGAAAGTATACATTGTACAAAAGAACACAGGAAGAAACAGCTGTCGCAAGTCAGTAGTTTATAAGTAATAAGTAACAAAAACACCTGAACTGTAACTGGATTTTTCTGCAGCAAGATGAGCTGAGGCATGCACCCAATTCTACACAGGGTGGCCCCCTGTTTGAAGAGCTGTCAGAGTCCTCTGATTGAAGGTGTCCTGCTTTGGAGGGCTGTCTTCTCCCGATCTGATAAAGAACCACAAGAAGGGAGAGAGGAGCTTTTAGGTTGTCAATTAACAGCAGAACAGGCAAAAACACAGGTCTCCTAACCTGGCCACAGCTTTGGCTGGTCACTCCATCATGACACCTCTATTTACATTATAATATTTTTTCTTCTGAATTGGTATCTGTACAAATAAATTAGCACATGCAGATTTTAATCCAATCAGCAACATATTTTGCCGTCTTCCTTGGTTATTAATTTCTTTTTTGTGTGTGTGCACACACACACACATGCGCACATGTGTGAGAAAAAGAGGGAGGGAGAGAGAGTAACATATAAATGGCCACCCCAGACTATGAGAAACTCAGCAACACTTCCATCCTCCCCACTGGGATATGTGAGATGCAAGGCCAAAGTGTTTCATTATGGATTATGATGCACAAATTAGCAAAATGGAACCCTTTTTCCCACTTAGCTTCAGTGGCCAAGTTGCTTATTCAAGCTTTTGAGGGGCACAGAAAGCTTTGACAGATAAAATGGACATGACACAATTGGAAAACATGAGCATTGTAGCAAAGGAGCTGTTTGCATTTTCTCATCACCATATGGACCCCCATAAGACACAGCTTCCTCTAAATGTCATCTGTGGACCAAGAGTCTGATGAAGCACAAAAAGCTCACATATGCTCATAACAACCTGAGGATTGCAAATCATGTGTTCTGTTAAATGCACAGCAAGGAGCTATCTTTTTTGCATCACAAGTAAGCACATGAGGGATTGGTCTAGATGATTATATTGCAGGAGAATCCAAATTTCATGGAGAAAGACATACACTTTTGAGCTGACTTTAAAAAAACTGGTGTGGAGGTGGAGCCGAGTAGCATGACAATCTTTGCTTGAAAAAAGATATTAACAATGTGGATAATAAAACAGACTGAGTCATCCAACACACACACACACACACACACACACACATGGTATGTGTTCCTGGAGCAGCATGGATATTTCCTTCCTACTCTTATCTGTCCTGAGAAGGAAAATGCAGCAGAATAAGCCAATCACTACACTGCAGACATAACAGAAGGTTCAGGGCATAGTGATCAAGGAGGTGCTCATCCCGAACTGGTCCCAGCTACCACACACACTCCAGAGAGAGTCCTTAAAAATGCAGGCAGCTTCCCTGAGTTACATTAACAGACCAGAGGTGGCAGCTTTCAGCTCTATCAGGAGTGGATCGTTTGTGGTGGGAATGGCATGTAATTGCCCATTCAGAACCAAGCCACCCCCTTCCCCCACCAAAATACTTGGCAGCACAACAGTGGTAGCACACAGCACTATATTATTTGGGGGAGAATCAGTTTCCCCTACCTACTGGGAGGAATGCTGTAAAGCTGAGAGTGAACAGGGAAGATTGAAAAGAGCAGAAGATGATGAGTCCTGTGAACCCTGGATCCATTACACCCTTGGAGAGATTGTCCCTTGCTATGCAGTTTGTGTGGAGTATGTATGTATGTACACTGGGACATTGTGTATGTGTATTCACATATATGCTTCTGGTTACAGTGGTGACAAATGTGCTAGCAAAACAGGAAAACGGGGGTCTGTGCTGGGCCTTGGGTAGTATAGGAACACACCTTGCCCAAGTATTACGATCTTCAAGGGAGGGCTTTTCCTCTACCCCACCACCTTCAGAGGCTCATCTGGTGAGGACACAGGAGCGAGCTTTCTCTGATTGCTCCAAGGCTCAGGAACTCTCTCCCAACAGAGGCTTGATTGGCCCCCTCTGTGCTCTGTTTCTAGTGGCAGGGAAAGACTTTGTTTTCAAACTGGCCTTCAGTTGTTTCCTGACTGGAGTAGAAGGATGTGCTGTAGATTTGCTGGTTTTTTTTCTTTTTTTACAAAATATATAATATGGGCTTAATGTGTTATTAAATGTTTTAAATTAATGTACAGTATTAATGTTTTGAGAGCCAACACGGTGTAGTGATTTGAGTGTTGGAGTATGATTCTGGAGACCATGGTTCAAATCCCCACTCAACCATGGAAACCCACTGGGGACTTTATCAGACAAGCCTCTCCAAGCGTTCTTTTGTTGGCATATTTTAAAGCGTTTTTCTGCTGGCAAAATAACCCTTTCTACCAGACCTACCTTAATCAGCATTAATAAGCACCCCCTCAGTGTGAACGGAGCACAAATGGAGCTCCATTCACTTCCACGCTTGTGATCTCACCAATTCTCGCAAGAAGACACAAGCACAGTAAATTTTAAAAAGACCAAAAAAAGACACAAAACATACACACAAGCACAAAAACACAATTTACAACTTAAAAGTGAACCGGAGAGGTTCATAAAAAGAGCGTCCCCTACCTGGTTTTCGTGATCTCACCTGGAAGTATTCTGCCCGTTGACGACATGATCATGAGGGGACAATGGTGCAAAGTTTCAAATGCCGGCAATACCCCCACAAAAACACAATGGGAGATCTATTGATGGCTTGGCCCATCAATAAAATAGAATGGCTTATGTACAATACATGATCGCAAAAGGACAACGTCATCTGATATGCGTGCCCTTTTGTGTTCATTAGGCGTTGTTATGACGCCATATTTGTCGCATCTGATAAAGTCCTGGTTGACCTTGGGAAAGTCATACTCTCTCAGCTTCAGAGGAGGGCAAAGTCAAACCCCCTCTGAACAAGTCTTCCCAAGAAAGCCCTATGATAGGTTTATCTCAGGGCTGTTATAAATGCGAAATAACTTGAAGGCACACAGCAACAACAACAATCCGTATCTTTCATCATGTCTCCAAATGCCCTGTCTGTGAAATTAGGGAATGAAGCCCTTTTGGTAAAAGCATTTAGGAGCAAGAATAAGAGGTACCAGTAGAAGCCAGTGACCCCAATGTAAATGAGGCAGTGAATCAACTCTGGGTTTTAGTCTGAACTGTAAAGGAACTGTCCATGTTGCTGGACCCTATCCCCAATAGGTTTGGCAACATGGACAGTTCCTTTAAAGTTCAGTTTAAAACCTGCAGTGGATTCACATCCCTATTGCCATCAACTGATATGTACCATTCTCTGTCTGAATACAGATAACCTCTTGTAAATGGGATGAGGAGGAGTGGACACCGCCATCCCTCTTCCAGGACCATTCGTGGCATGTCCATGAAGCTTTGGAAGCGGCCATGATTGAAATATGGCGTGGCCGCTTCCAAAGCTTCACGGATGTGCCACAAATGGTCCCGGAAGAGGGACGGCAGCATCCGAAAAGGACCCCCTGTCACGCAGCAGCCTCGTTACTGCTCTGGAGGCTGCTTGCATGGTAAGGGGCATCTGAAAATGTCCAGACTCCAAAGAACAGCAACTTGTCGTGAAGAAAATCATCCTCTTTGCAAGAATAATGACCTGAGGGATACCTCAAGGTACTGGGTTCAAATGAGGAGAATATCCTCACGATCAGGGACATTTAGGGAAACAGGATGCCTGTCTCATCTTCACTCATATTAAAATTTACCAGCCTTCTCTTGCTATCCCTCAGGATAAGCAGTCCTTAGTCATACCATAGCAGTTTCATGCCTCATGTTGGCTAGCTTCTCAGAGGGGCTGTTTACACAGCAAAAAAAAAAAAAAAAAAAAGTGCAAAGAATTCGCCCCTATGGCTTATGGTTCACACAAAGTTTGGGTCAAAGTTGCCATATTCAGAAGGAGGAGGGCCAAAATACCCGCGAGAAGCACAATATAAGATTTCACTATTTTTTTTGCAACTTTTTTGAAAAGTTCCCTAAAGTTGCGCACTATTGTCAGTGTGAATTACCAGCAACAATCACAAAGCAGGGGCTCACAGCAGAGCTGAGATGCCATTGGTCAGTGCTCAGAGGGGGGGGGGGGCTTGCAAGGGATGCCTTGCAATATTTGATCCACCATTTTTTAAAGAACAAACTGGGTAACCCCAACGCTCTCCCCTTCCCCGTTTGTTGGATGTGGGGGGCAGATAGATGAGCCTACCAGACTGACAGTCTGGCAGGCCTGTCTGTGCACGGCTGCTGCATGTTCCTCCCTGCACACACCCTGGTCACCAGCTGCTGGGCAAACGGGGAAGGGGGGCGCAGCAAGAAAGAGGCTTCAGCGGCTGACAGACAGGCCAATGGGACTAACAAGTTCCGTAGACCTGTCTGTGCGCTGCTGCTGCTGCCTTTTCCTCCCAGCGCCTCACCTCCCCCATTCACCAAATGCTGGGGCAAATGGGGAAGGGGTGCAGCAAGAAAGAAGTTTCAGCAGCGGACAGACGGACCAATGGAACTAACAAGCAGCGGACAGACGGGCCAACGGAACTGACAAGTCCCGTAGGCCTGTCTGTGTGCCACTACTGCCTCTTTCTCCCTGTGCCCCACCTCCCCTCTTCTCTGGCTGAAGGGGTTCCCAGACCTCTCCACTGCTGCCACCCCATGTGAGAGATAGGCCTCCATGACTGCCAGTCACAAAGACCACAGACACCCCTGTGAACTGGAAATTTGCAAATTTTTTGGAGTTTATCAGAAAAACGACTTTAGGAGAAAATTGTGTAAACTGCTCAGCACTGGTTCAAAAGGGAGGTAAGCCAGCATTTTTCAAATTAAAAATGGTTGTTTAAACGACCCCAGACAAAGGACTTTATCAGACAGGCCCCTTAAAAACTTTTTTTGCTGGCATAAAAAAAATCAATTTCTATGCCGACAAAAGAATGCTCCCCCCTGCACTTATCTCCTCTCCCAGCAAAGGCTGCTCCATCAATCTCTCTCTCTGGCTTTTCTTCGCAAACAAAGATTCAGGAAGGACTCATCCTGCGCTTTCTGCAAGTGCGCTGATGACTGAAAAGGCCAATCCAAGATAAACAAGTCCGGTTGCAGAAAGCACAGCAGAGGATCTCCTTGGGTGATGTTTCTGGGTTGTGATTCTTTCTGCGTTGTCGTTTCTCTTCAGGACTTGTTCGGCGTGAGTTCTCAAATAAAGCTGCAGCATTGTGGATAGTGCGTCTCCATGCCTCCCGATGTGAAGCCAGAGCAGACCATTGTTGGTGATCAATTTGGCCAAGCCTGAGATGTTGTTTCAGGGAGTCCTTGTATCGCTTTTTTTGGAGCGCCCCTCTTACGCTGACCCATGACAAGTTCACCGTAGAGGTGATGGTCCTCCATCCTAGAAACGTGCCCTGCCCAGCGCAGCTGTGTTCTCAATATCATGGCCTCAATGCTGGTGATCCCTGCTTGCTCAAAGATAGCAACATTCATCACATAGTCAGTCCAGTGTATATTTAGGATTGTACGTATAGAGTGCTGATGAAAACGTTCGTGGAGTCGTAAGTGGTGGCGATAGGTGACCCATGTTTCAGACCCGTAAAGGAGAATAGACAGTACAATGGCTCTATACACACTGATTTTTGTGCTTCGCCTCAGGTGTTTATTACTCCAGATTCTTCCATCAATAAAGAGGAAGTAAATGGAACCCCATTCACTTCCTCTTTCAAACTCCCACGCAATTTCATCACATGGGAAGTTCAAAAGTGAAAAAAGAAATAAACATCTAAAGGTTACACCAAGCACCTAAACACACTAAAAAACTTCCAAGTAACCAGGGAGGGTCATAAAAAAATGTCACTTACCTGGATGTTGCGAGCACGGTGATCTATTGATTGCTTAAGTCGTCAATTAAAAAGTTCATAATTTTGACAGAACATGAATGCAAAAGGGGGATCTGCACATCCTTTTGCATTTATGTGATGTCATTATGACACCATATTTAGTCTGTCTGATACAGTCCAAAAGAGTTGTAAAGCACTAAAACATCTTGGATGAAAGGGCGAGGGAGTGACCTTTACATGCAAGTAGGAAGTGAAAGCTTATAGTACACAGATTAATGAAGCACAGAGCTAAATCAAAAGGATAGGCATGCAACTCTAGACTTTCCCTCTGTCCCCAACTACCCTAAACAAGCATTGATGCTTCTTCACTTCCAACACTCAAGCACCCCATCTTGTTCATTTTCCTTTGTCAAGGCTATATATACAAAGTGCTGGTGATGGCTATGGTGGATGACAGGGAAGGCAGGTGCAAGGAGTTGCTGCTTATGATCTAATAAGGGGGATGCCAAAGGCCAGAGGAGGAGCAGTGGCACAGGAGTGCCGCTGCTCATGTGGGAGGGATTGGAGAAGAAAACAAGCTTTGCTTTGCTTAAGGTTTGTGCACACTTTCTTCCAGAGCTGTTTGTAAATTCATCCAGATGTGCAACACAAAAGGTGTAAACAACCTTGTTGGGTCCATTAGAAATTCCTTCCCCTGCATTTTAGAAGCTTTTATAATTACTCTGCCCCTTTGGTCTTCACCAGTCTATCAGTTCAACTCCTGTTGATCTTGTCTCAAAAAGGCTATTTGCTGTCACATCTCTGAGCTCCAGCAGAGCAATCCTGCCAGTTCACCTATCCTGCCTTCAAACCTTCCTATATTTATCACTGTGGCTATATCCAAAGTAGAATCCAGATATGACCCTTTAATAATAACTGGAAAACAGCAACAACAAAAAGAGTAAGGGAAAGCCACCATAAAAGCAACCTAGCAGGAACTGTGCTCACAGAAATGAAAGAACAAGCTCTGACACCCAGCTGCCCTTTATGGGACACCCTCCTCCCCATCATAGTATGAAGGTCTTTCCTGAGGAAAGGGTGAAATTCCTATTTCCCAGGCCAGTATCAGAGAGAGCTGAAAGCGGGTTGAGAAATGAATCCCTTCCCACATTTGCACAGACGTGCATTGGTTTTTGCCCCACTGTCAATTCTGGTGCAAGTTTTTAAAGTTTTTGAAACAATTCAAAACCTGCAAAACCTGTTTATCAGAGAGTGTGGGATGATTTAGGAACAGCAAACCCAGTTTCAACTCTTTGAAAACATATCTCTCTGTACTTTCTGCTCAGTTTGGCAACCTGCAGCATTTGACATGCCAATATCATTGACTTTAGAGGAATGATTGTGGTAAGATGAAGCTCTAGATTACCAAGTTCAGGGTGTAGCTTTTCTTTAAATTAAAACTAAGCATGGATGATCCTGATCTGGGAACTACAATGCACAGAAGAGTTAGGTTTAACTCTCTCTGTCCTGCCACAATCCTAAACCACCACCACTTGGTCATGTGAATACCAATAGAAAAGACATTGCTATTGCTGTCAATGGGAGCTTTTTTGCATCACTTTTTTAAAAGTGGAGGATGGTCATCTTTCTGAGGATGACAGCAGGACCCCTTCCTTTCTTTTGCACTGTGGCCCTGCTCTTGATTAGGTCCTCCTTGTTTGATTTTAATTAAAACAATAACACAGCATTACAAAAAAAACCCCACCTATTTTAATATCACATGGAGTTAGGCTCTCAGTCTCCATCCTGATGGTGAACAGTGGGAGCTGTAATCCCCCAAAGTAATATTCCCATGTCCTCTCTGTATGTTTCTTTCTGTTTGGGTGGTTAAGAGAGCCTGAGCAGCTTTGAACAGGGATGGGGTGCCAGAAATAAATCCCTATAGCTCTTAGCATGGCACTACGTAGAGCCTGGCATCAGTCAGTGTGGGTCCTGGCTGCACTGGACTGATGGCAGCTTTTATCTGCTGGCTGTGAATTAGCACTTTTCTGTACACATGCACTCACCCCTCAGGGCTAGATTCTCAGCTGGTTAGGCCAGCAATGTGCCAGCTGCTGATGCCCTTTCCAGCCTTTCTGTTCTTGGCAGCAGGCTGGTGTGTGTATAACATCCACCTTTATCTGGCGTTTGTTCATTCCCACACATGGATGCAGACAAATTGGCCAGAGACTGCCTGCTCTAGAGACCATATGCCACATGGTACAGCAAGGCTGATAAGTGGGAGTCTTCTGCTGTCAGCTTATTGATGGATAAAAGGGGGATGGCTTTGCATTAAATGGCTCTCTTCAATAGCACATGAGTTCTTTCTCACCTCTCAGCCTTGCTGTCTCAAAAATCTGTATTCATCCTTGGCTTCTGTACTAATCTCTTCATACACATATCTGAGTATGTTTGGACTCATCATTTCTGAACAAGTCCAGCAATCTGGATACAGATCTCAAGGGTAGATCTGATTGTTTATCTCAGGATGCTCCTTTCTAGTAAATCTTTAAAGATCCTGTTTTTGCACTGCTCAGGCACAGGGCCAATCCTACTTTTAGACAAAGTGAGGCAGCTGTGTCACCCCAAAATCAGCAAATGGTTTTTAAAGCTATGTTTTTACTGATGAGGCGAGTCACTTGTGGCACTTTCTGCCCCAAATGCCAAAAGAATTTGGGTGGCCTCAGGTACTATGCATGTAGAATTAAGTGAAGGAGGTGTTGTTTGCTGCTGTGCCTCAGACAGCAAAATGTATTTGAATAATCCTGTTCAGATTAAATTCTTTTTGTGGTCACAGAGCTCAGGTTCATGATATAATTGAAGCTAATGCAACAGGAAAGCAGTTGGGCATAGTATGAAACATGATTGTCCAAGACACTTAAGAGAGCATGCAGATCATGCGAAAGGGATCTAGGAGTCCTAGTAGACCACAAGTTGAACATGAGTCAACAGCGTGATGCAGCAGCTAAAAAGGCCAATGTGATTTTGGGCTGCATCAATAGAAGTATAGTGTCTAGATCAAGGGAAGTAATAGTGCCATTGTATTCTGCCTCGGTCAGGCCTCACCTACAATACTGTGTCCAGTTCTGGGCACCACAATTCAAAAAGGATATTGACAAATTGGAGCGTGTCCAGAGGAGGACGACCAAAATGGTGAAAGGTCTGGAAACCATGCCTTATGAGGAAAGACTTAGGGAGCTGGGTATGTTTAGCATGGAAAAAAGACAGTTAAGGGGCGATATGATAGCCCTGTTTAAGTATTTGAAGAGGTGTCACATTGAGGATGGAGCAAGCTTGTTTTCTGCTGCTCCAGAGACTAGAACACGGAGCAATGGATGCAATGGAACTGAGATTCCATCTCAACATTAGGAGGAACTTTCTGACAGTAAGAGCTGTTCGGCAGTGGAACACACTCCCTCGGAGCGTGGTGGGGTCTCCTTCCTTGGAGGTCTTTAAACAGAGGCTGGATGGCCATCTGTCGGGGATGCTTTGATCGTGATTTCCTGCGTGGCAGGGGGTTGGACTGGATGGCCCTTGTGATCTCTTTCAACTCTACAATTCTATGATTCTATGTGGGGAATATGAATGAATACAACTGTCTTGGGTGAATGAATGCAAAGGGGGTTTTGGATCACACATGTTGCTGGTCCAGTCCCTACCCATGAATACCTGAATTTGTTCACAAAGTCTGTGTGCAAGTGAAACGTCCATGTATAAGCTCTGTTTGTTTGAAATGGTAGCCTGAAATATCTACTGCATAACCAGATTGACATCTGTAGACATACAGTTGGTATGCAATGTGCAGAGGTTCTAATAGCTCATGTATTCAGAACTAGATGATTTTCATTCATTCATTCATTCATTTGTTATACCAGCCATGATTACTAGCTCACTTGTAGACAATCTGAGCTAAGCAGCTGCTTGCTTACTTTTGCCTTGTATGTAGGAATGTATTTTTTTCTAATTTCATTCTTGAAGAAAGCAATTAGTAATTTTAGCAATGTTCTTCCCTCTGTGAAGTTTTTAAAGACTATTTGCAGTTCAAGACTTATTCTGTGCAAAACTTGTATGTGTTTTTTGTGTGTGCAGAAAACTGCAGTACAGAAAATGTGTACCGTACTTGTGCAAAAAAGAAAAAAGAAAAAGAAAACTAGCACAAATTTTGCACAAAATACGTCCTGAACAGCAAATATTCTTATCAGTCCAGGATTCTTCTCAATAGGGCTTCCCACTCCTTTAGAAACACTTTTTCGACCATTTTCCAGATATTGTTGAATATTCTTTCCATCCGTTCTCTCTGACCCATTTCTGACTCTTACTCTGCCTCCACTGGCTTTCTCTTGAAACATGATCTTCTAGATCAGTGGTTCTTAACCCTTTTTTTACCAGGGACCCTCTTTAAATATCTTTTGTTGCCACAGACCCCCAAGACTTAACTCAAGATTTAAAACCCCAGTCATCATCATCACCATCCATTAAAAATTAAACCTTCCTTCAGCAGCCAGAGGGAGAGGGAAGACTTTTCTCCTGTTTCTTCCTGCCAGTTTGTAGCTGAACTGGATTGAACAGCAATGTGGAAGCCCAGCCAGTCAGCCAGCCTTTGCCTTGGCTGCTGTCATGTGGCCATTCAATATCATGGCCCCCTGGGGGTCTGCAGACCACAGGTTAAGAACCACTGGTCTAGTTCACCCAGTGCTTTTTCCTCAGAAAATCCTAGTGTACCCTTGTTGCTGTCCTTGGGGTTGTAAAATAATTCACCCTTATGAATATGTTGGCCAACAAACCAGCATATTCCTAAGACTAACAATGAGGGCTTCTCAAAGCCCTAGCTACTATGGTTTGAGGATAAGTATTATCATTTTTTAAAATTAGCATCATCATCATCATCATCATCATTATTATTATCATCATCATCGGATGCAAACAGCTTTAGAAATACACTTCCTAAATTCAATGTTGTTTTGAAACACATACTGTACTTGGCAAAATCACATCCCAGTTGTATTCACTTGGATACTTGTGGTTAATAGGCCGAACGATAGCACATCACTGAAAAAAGGAATAATGTATCTCTTCATCAGTCACCATGGAGATACATGGAAAGAAGGAGATCTTCACAATCAGCCTCCCCCTTGTTCAGAGTAGAGGCCATGTAATCAGCATTTATTAGCAATCTCTAGCTCAATAGCATTTCTAATGTGCTTATTATTAGGACATTAAGATGCTAGACTTATGATCCACATCCACCATCTAGACTGTGCTGCCAATACGTTCTCTATGAATGAGGTCTGACAATCTCACCTGTGCACAGAGCCTTCCAGTCCCCTTAACAGAGAAAGCTTAACGTCTGATGAGATCACACAAAAAGAACACTGCAAGTTTTGTCTCTCTTGGTAGTAATGAACCCTTAATATTGACTTGTTCTGTGGGGCTTGCACATGGCAGGCCAGATGGCTAACAAGATCAAAGACTTTGCTGCGGTAGAATGGAAAGATATTGCATTGTGGATCCTGGCAGGACATGTCTCCATTAAGAGATCTTGGTAGGACTGGAGTGAAGAAGGGTGGTAAGAGTAGAGTTTTGCAGCTAGTAAGCAATGGCCTAAACTAGTTTTCCTCCTTTGTCATTCCCTTTCTACAACTCTCAGAATGCCTAGCCAGTTCTGGTGTTTAATCTTTCACTTTATTCTCCTTTAGATCTTTTGGTCTTTCAGAATTTGATCTGACCTAATTAGCCAGAAAATGTACATCTCTTGTTAGCAGTTTGTTGTGAAGTGCCTGTAGGCTGTCCTGCTACCCTCTCGCCTTTAAGTCCCCATTATAGGATCAGAGTAGCTGGTCATACTGGCAGCTGTTGTAATTTCCTAATCCCTCCTAAGCAGGCACAACAACACTATCTTTTATGCACTTTCCAAGTCAATCAAAGTTTGTTAATATCTAATCATGGGCCATTTCACAAAGGACTCTTGAACAATAAAAGACAAGAACAGCCTCCTACAGTACAACAAAATAGACTCAAGCTCAACTTAGTCCATTGACAATACATAGACTTTAGTTAGATCTTTAAAGTAGTGATAATTTTATTGTGTGCATGTCTATGTTGGGGTGAAGGGAGAGAAAATTTTTACAAACGGTTTTTTCCTTTTGATTTTCTTTTTGCCACTAATGAATATTGCTACGTAAGCAAACAAGTAACAGAGAAGAAGACACTAGATGAATGGGGAGGCATCAAATGAGGCTGGATTAGTAACATAAATGATGTAGTAGGGGTGTCTCTTATTGCTCTGAGACTCAGGCTGCTAAATGAGGAGCACTGACATAGTTAAATCCTCTGCTCCTGGGAGGGTGGCAGCTAATTATAGCCTTGTGAGCAAGTTCCTCAGCTTACATACCTACATTCCTGGGGAGCCTCTTATGGTGTGATGGGGAAAGCACTGTGCAGATACCTCAACAATGTGTGGTTAAATTAAACAACCTTCAGACTTGGGTGGTGGTACGATGGTTTAAGAAAAGGAATGGGGTCTGCATCTATCAGAGGCAGCAAAAGGTCTTGGGCTAGATTCCAGACGGTAAGGAAGGGGTAATTTAAGGAAGTTATTGTTTGGTTAAAGAAGGTATTCAGCGTAAGAGGGTGACAGCTCCTAACTTAAAAAAAAAAATACTGTCATTGTTTGAGTTACAGTTCTGATTATAACAATTTCTAGACACAGTCTGGGTTAGAGGATTGTAGAAGGTTTTTGCAAGTTATGAGAAAACTGTTGATTTCCCCCATATTGATTCCTCTAAAGGTCCAGCTAGTGAGGGCAAGTGCCAGTACCCCCCTCCAGCCTCCCTATGCTGCCTGCCCCCAGGGTGAAACTCTACCACCCTGTCTGAGATGTTCCTCTGTAAAACCCATGTTGCAATTTATTCCCTGGCCTTGGCAACTGCCACACAATGTGGATTTTTTTTTTTTTGAGAGGATGATTTACAGGCCAATTACTGCAGGAAATGTGCTGAGTTTAATGTGATTAATCATTCGTTTGCTCCCATCATCACATGAAAGAAGTAGAAGGGGCAGTCAGGGAGGTGGGGGGAATGAGTGAGGAGGGGATGTTTGTCCAACTAGCAGATAGGAAGGAGAGACTGTCAAATCATGTCCCACTTTACAGTTGCTGGTCTTTTGGTCATTTCTTTACTGTTATATTGCCAACCCATTGTTGGTATACCAGTTTCATGCATTTGGACTAAAATGCATTGCTGTGCATGCTCTAGCCCATACATACTGCAACTGCACTCCATAGCAGCTGGTGGCTCCCACGTCAGTGAGACAGTGACTCTGCCCTGGGTTTTTAGTTAGAACCTCAAAGGGGCTATCCAAAGTGATGACTGCATTCTGTGGATATGGTTCAGCACCTTGGATAGCACTTTTAATGTGTGGACGAAAACCTGGAAGTGGATCCACTGACCCACTAGCATGGAAAGTGCCTGTCACCACTGACTAAACCTGCTGTACTTATACCTAAAAACTTGCATTGGCATCCTCATTAGAATTCCAGATGACTAGTTATTTGTAATTGGTTCCTTTCCTGAATGATGGCATTATTGCTAAATTGCATTATGCTTGAAACTTAACAGCTTGTCCACCTTTTGCTACATGCCTCTAACCTTCAGTAACTTTTAAAGGTATGGGAATGTGGCCTCACCAAATGGTGGAGGAGAAATATCACATGGTCCAAGTGCTGGCTTATTATGTGGTGTTGCACTTTGTTGTGGGTGCTCAGGCAATGATAAGGTGGATGGAGAGAGTGTGTGTCTTTTTCACAGGCCAGAAATGTGTCCCATTCAGATTATTTTCAATATATAAAAGTAAACATACCAGTTAGTTTTGAGAAAAGATAAAACAGTCACTTTTTTAAAAATGTAATTATAATGACAATTAATGACTCTGGGAGGCCTTAAAGCTATGATTATGGCATTGCTTTTAAACAGTACCTTGACCAGCTCCAATCTGCATTTCTTCTGTAAATGATTGCATCTCATCCACTGAAGCAAACCCACTTCTTTTGGCCTTCAACCAGATTGTGAGGCAAACTGGCATGCACTGCCAATGGTACAGAAGCGCTGCCACTATACAGGGATTGTTTTGCATTCCTCTCGCATCATTCACCTGTGCCTCCTCAAAGCACTTCAGAAAAATTAATTACAGGTATTTAATTAGATCAAGCTGTTCTATACCCCTGTGAAAGCAGATAACTCAAGGATGCTAAACACATCATCTGGGGATGGGATTATAAAATGGGGTGCCTGTGGGAGTGGCATACAATTATGTGTTGCTAATTGAGGAAGGAGGCGTGAAAATTGGGGGAAGGAACATCATCAATTTGAGATATGCAGATGACACCACCATACTACTAGCAGAAAATAACAAAGACTTAGAACAATTACTGAAGGAAGTTAAGGAAGAAAGTTCAAAGGAAGGTTTACAGGTAAGCATTAAGAAAACAAAAATAATAACCTCAAATTATTTACATCACTTTGAAACAAAGGATGAAGACATTGAAATAGTTCAAGATTTCCCATACTTTGGGTCAGTCATTAATCAGAATAGAGACTGCAGTCAAGAAATCAGAAGATGACTAGGACTTGGAAGGCAGCTATGAAAGTACTCCACAACATCCTGAAGTGTCAAAATATATAATTGAATACTAAAGTTAGGATTGTCCATGCCATCATGTTTCCAATTTCTATGTATGGTTGTGAAAACTGAACAGTGGAGAGAGCTGCAGGAAGAAAGTCAACTCATTTGCAATGTGGTTTTGGAGAAGAATTCTACTGATACAGTGGACTGCTAAAAAGACAAATCAATAGGTCCTCGAGCAAATGAAGCCTGAATTCTCCCTGGAGGCCAAGATGACTAAACTGAGACTGTCATATTTTGGACATATCATGAGAAGAAATGACTCACCAGAAAAGACAATAGGTCTTGGTTAGGCAGAAGGCAGTAGGAAAAGAGGAAGACCACATTTCAGATGTATAGACTTAATCAAGGAAGCCCCAGCCCTGAGTCTGTGAGAACTGGGTACAGCTGTTGATGATAGGGTGACTTGGAAGTCTCTCATCCATGGGGCCACCATAAATTAAAGTTGACTTGAAGGCAGTTAACAACAACAATTGTGATCAGTAGCTTCTCAGTTGCTCCACTCTCAAGTGCTGCAGTGGCCATTTACTCAGAGGTTCTGGGATGTGGTCCAACAAATAACTTGTCCAAGCCCTGAAGCCAGGGTCACCCCTGTTATTAGACAGAGTAAGGCTGCCACTTCAGGTAGCAAATGTTGGGGAGGGGAGGAAGAGCAACAGTTGTAGTCTCACAGCTGTCCTTTTGAGACCCTAGGGCATTTCCTCTTGGAAAACAGACTTATGTGTGTCAGGCAACTCATTCTTCACCTGCTA
Source organism: Gambelia wislizenii (assembly GCA_030847615.1). Taxonomy (NCBI): domain Eukaryota; kingdom Metazoa; phylum Chordata; class Lepidosauria; order Squamata; family Crotaphytidae; genus Gambelia; species Gambelia wislizenii. The sequence goes on from JAUMIR010000002.1 coordinate 164,264,961, forward strand.
AATTGACCTATGGCCTGCAGGTGTGGTGGAAGGTCATATCCCATTGCCACTGTTGAAGTAAGGTTTGACTGGCTATCTGGTCACCCTCTGTATGTGGGATGAAAAGAGACACCATTTTGTCCTTTGTCTTAGGCAGACAAATATCTTGACCTGGCCTTGCATGAGGATGGTCAAAAGAAAGAACGCAATGGTCAGATATCAAATAGGGCTGACATATTGATTTTATTTAATGAGTTATCAGAGCTTAAAGGCAGGGAAAGGTGGTCATCATGGTATGTGATCGTTTCCTCCAGTTCTCCAGTTACATATGTTACACATGGATGGTCTTCAACAGGGCTTGGCATACTGTAATTTACTCCCACTTGTTGGAATGACACCCTTTTCGGAACACATAGTCAAAAGAAAGAGTCTGGCTGAATACTGCAATTCCCATCCACTATCCTGTATGCTAATTGTTATCTCTCTGTGTTTGGCCTATTCTGATTCCCATTTTAAACTACAGTTGGTTTGCACTCTTTCTCCTTCCTTAAATCACAGTTTTACACAAATGGATTCATTGATTAAGGTATTCAGGGTCTGGTTTCATCACACTCATAAGCATGTTTATAGATTTCAGACTAGTGCTGAAGTGGTTTGTAAATGTTTTACAGCAAGCTTTTAGGAAATGTTCATGTGCTGCATTTGTCTTATGCTTAGCAAATTAAAGCAGTTATCCTGCCTCTAGGTCAGTAAATATGCAAAACTGTATCAGATACTTCCTCCATTTCAGAATGCAAGTCTGATGCTCTAGCACTCTGGGTACTGTCCCACACATGATATTGGATGATTTTGTACCTGATGGTTCATCTTTCTTGGTTGCTTCTGGAAATGCTGGAGTTATACCAAGGCTTTCTGCAGCAAGCACATTATGTGTAGTTGTCACACATGTTGTCTGTTGTAGTAAAAACAATTCAGATTTATCATTGTATAGACAGAGGTATCTCAAGATATTTTGTGCCTGAAGCAAAGAACAAGATGGTGCTTCTTCCCATTCCATGTGCAAAAGCCAACTGGCTGATGGTTCACTTTCTTCAAACCTGATTTTAAGACAGCAACTTGGAGGGCACAGGGTAGGCCATATGGAACTCTGCTTCCTGAGTGCTCCTCTGCCACTGATCCATTATACCCAAAGTGAGGGCTGGCCCTGCATATTAAGCTCCCATAAATGTTACATATCATTTCATGTAAGGAATAGTACTCTTAAATGCAACCATTTGCTGTCAGTGGCCACATGGACTCCATCAGCCACAGGTTAAGGAGCATTGTGAAATGCAGAACCACAAGCCATTGCATTGTAACATTTGAACAAGTGCCAAACCCCTCCATGCCCAGGTATCTGTACTACCAGGGGTGGCCTGTCAATCCATGGCTACAGGGCCAGCAAATGTACTCTTGCTTCTGCCACTGCTCCTCCTACACCTGCACCTGCTTCCTCCCCGCCTCCTCCAGTATCTGCTGTCTGAAGAAGTGGCCTCACCCTACCTAATGGTAAGGCTGGCCTTGTATCATAGAATCACAGAATCTTGTATTAGTGTGAACACTGATGGGCTTGGAAATGCATCAAATGCTATCCCCTGTTGCCATGAGTTGACAAGGCTGGTGGAGAGCCAAATATCTGCCCTGACACCCTCAGGGTGCACGTAGGTTATAAACTTGTTGGTGACTTCTGATGGAGGAAGGCTCACTTTTGTTGACATTGGTCCTTTTTTGACCAAAGCTTGGAGGCGGGGCAGCAAAACCCATCCCTGTCAGGAGAAGTAGCTGTCTCACCTACTCACAAGCAGCTCAGGAGCTGACAAATCCATTTTCTCTCCTGACAGGGACAGCTTTTGCTGCTGTCCCCCTGCCATCACAGTGCACATGGTCCCTTTTCCTCTACCACCATGCCTCCTCCTCCACCACTTCCTTCTCTTCTTCTGTTAGTGTAATTATGCTGTCCAATGCAATGTTGCCATTACAACCTGGCCAAGAATACCTAAAACCAATAAATTTCTGGTTTTGAAAAACTAATATTTTGTTAATATTCAGCAGTGCAAGGGACCCCTGCAGTCTTGGAGACCTCCAGGTGTGGGTGTTTGGGTGGGATTAAGGCTACTGAAACAGACTGGACCACTCTTATTGCCTCCCTCCTTGCCCTATATCACAGAGTCCCTGGAATTACATGTGGGAGAACTGTAGCCTGCCTGGCTCTTTGCATTGTTATAGAACACACACTAATGCATTAACTATGATGAGATGAACTTGGCTTTAATTTCTTGCTAAGTAAGCACCGTCTGTTTCAGGCAGGAGTGAACCAGTGTGAGATTAAGGCATTCCACTCAGTTTTTCCTCCTCTGTGCCCCCTCCCACCCACCTCTTTTCCTTTCCTGATTGCTGCATCTCAGCCTATAAGTTTCCTAATGCTACTTACATTATTACTGGATTATTCAGGCATAATGAGCTTTGCTCTGATCAGCTGTCCCTCTGTAAAGGGGTAATGTGATGTGTAATGCTCCCATGCAGGGGCAAGAGGGAATAGTAAGCTTTCTGGAAAACAATTGCAGACAGAAGAGGACAATGCAAGCCTGGTATAGAGAGGGAAATTCCATCAGGAGCTTAGCATTCATCCTGAACTTGAGAAAGAAAATTTAATGCTGAGCAGACAGACAGAACAGGAAAGTCCATCTTTTTAGTTCTTATCTAATTTCTTGAAAAGGACATGACAACAAGAGATAGAGGGGATAGAAGGAAGAGACAAATGTATTTTAAAATACCACTGTCAGGTGGCACTTTTTAAGGAAGTCATTAAGGAAGAGGACAGGAGGAAGGTGTATGGGTGAGGAGATGGGTAGATCTAGGACTGGATAAAATGTGAAAAGAATGACAGAAAGTCAAGATAGAATGTGCAGAATTTAAGGTGTGTGCATTATAAATAGTGTTATGTAGATTACTTAGAAATACATATTCTGTATAGATTTGTTATGTATTAAGATACTGTCAACAATAAAAATTATATGGTAAAAAAAATAAAAAGAAAAAGAAACAAAAAAAAAAAGAACAGGAAAGTCCAATTCATTGGGCAGAACCTGAGCTTACTGGGTTTCTTCTAAAAGAACAGCTGCTTCTGTTCTGAGATAAGAATCACAGCCACGCTGTCCTCCATCATACCATTTCATTTAAGTCTCCAACCCATGGTATTCATGCGCACCCCCCCCCCCCTCCACACCTTTCCTTATCCTGCTCATTTTCTCCTCTTATCAGACTCTGAGCTCACAAGCTTTGTGGCAGGTTGCTATGGACACCAGGAAGTTTCCCCTAGAGACCAGGAGCCCATAATAATTGATGGATAAATAATCCAACCTAGACTTTATTTATTTATTTATTTATTTTGGTATGAATGTTTGATTAATTCCTTGGCTCAACCCCTCATCCTTGTTCACAAAAGGCTCTGATGCAGCCTGCATCTGGCTGATTCTTTGTTCTCAGTGCAGAAAGCAGGCATGGGAGAGGAAGTTTACTGCTGCACTTCAGTCATCCTGAAATTCTATCCAAAATGCAGCTATGTTTGGTATCTCATTTTAATACAGCATACCTTGTATAGACTTGTATAATCCTAAGTGATGGAAAGAGATTTCATTGAACTCCCCAGACTTTACCAAAAGCAACATTTTTGCACCTCCTGAGACTTATTCTAAGAAAATAGATTTGAGTATTTGTAAATTTTCAAAGCTTAAATGATATTTCCAGGAAATGACACATGCACAGAACAACGCTTATACCATATTTTAAAATGCAAACAGCTACAGTGAGCATAACTGGAGGGGGGGGGGAATATGTAGACACACACTTTAGTCAATGGGGAGTTGCATGCAAGGCAAAGAATGTGCAAGTAATTGCGCAGAGAAGGAAAGATTTGTTAAAAGATTGCACAAAGTTCAGTGTGTAAAGAAAACACAAAGGTTGCATCCAGACTGATCAAAAAGTCCCAGATTTTCTTCTAATGTTTTCCAATTTTATACTGGCTTAAAATAAACCGACCAGGGGAGCTGGTATAAAAAGTCTCTGACCCTTCTGGGAGCTGACAGAAAATACTGTGGGATAAACAAAATGTGTATGCTTCTCCAAAGTAAAATTGGAAAGAGCAGAAACAAAATCTGGGACTCTTTGGTCTGTTTCCTCAGGCTGAATGCACCCAAAGTCTCACAAGTGAAGATGAAACATGGACAGGAAGACAATGATAATGAAATTCAGAAAATTTAGACAAATTTGGGACTGCAAGATTTTCTTATCTCTTATCCATCTGTCTGTCATCCATGTTGCAGTACCATCAGTGGACAGAGGGTATAGAACTTTATAGATTCCTGACCCAAGAAGTTCACAGTCCACATTTCAACCTTATAGAGACAACAGGGAGATAAGAAGGTATTCAGTATCTTTATAAATGACTTGGATGAATAAATGGAGAGGGGCTGGAATCCTGCTGGACAATTGCGAATATGCAACCTGCAGTTATGCATTCTCAACTGCTATATATTGCATAGGGAATGTTAAACTCCCCTAAACCCAACTTACCAGTAAGCAGCCACTGAGATCAACAAGGGTCAGTTCCCCTGTTGATTAGGAAGCAGCTTCCTGATGTCCCTATGCACCCTCTCTCAAGCAGTCTCGGTGTGAGGGGGGTTTGCGACAGGGGTCCTTTTTCTGCCTGCCACACCAGAGATCATGCACAGAAGGGGGTGGGAATATCAGGCTGCTTCTTGATAGACATGGGAATGGACCCCTGTCAATCCCAGTGGCTGCTTATTGATAAGTGGGATTTGGTGGGGGAGGGGTCATGCTGGAATTCACTATGTAGCAGCATCCTTATGGTGCTAAGTAGTACACAATGGTCACATAAAGTTCCAGTGGGTATTTCTCCAATTTACAGATGACATCAAACTGGGAGAGGTAGCTAACGTATCAGAAGATAGAATTTGGATTCAAAATGACCTTAGCAAATAGAACTGGGCCAGAACCATCAAAATGATTTTCAACAGAAATGAATACAAGATTCTACTTTCAAGTAGGAAAGTTCAGGTGAACAAATATAGGATGGATGACACCTATCTTGATGACAGTACATGTGGTGGTGGTGGTGGTGGTAGTGATATATTTATTTGCATCCTGCCTTCTCAGAATTGAGACTCAAGGCAGCTTACAGTTTAAAAGACCAATATCATTAAAAACATACAAAAAGTGAACATTAAAATCTATATACTGTATATAATTCTCTTGGGTATGTTGTTGTTTCCAGTGTGCTGATTGGCTGCTTAAGGAACTGACCAACCAATCACAGGTCTGTTGGTCAGCCAATCAGCACACTGGAGGCGGGACCATGTAGATTCCAAACATGGCCGCCAGAGAGGGAGAGAGAGTAGCATGGGGTAGATCTGGTGTGTGCTGGAGTGCAGGGAGTGGGGCCAAGGGGCAGAATGAGTGGAGGGGGGGCAGAACGAGCAGAGGGGAGATGACAGGGGGGCAGAACAAGCAGAGGGAGAGCAGAAAGAGTGGAGGGGGTAGCAGTGGGGCAGAACAAGTGGAGGGGGGAAGAAAGAGTGGAGGGGATGGCAGGGGGAAGAATGAGCAGAAAGGGCAGAAAGAGCGGAGGGGGAGGCAGGTAGGCAGAACAAGCAGAGGGCGCAGAACAAATGGAGGGGGGAAGCATGGGGAAGAACAAGCAGAGGGGACAGAAAGAGCAGAGGGGATGGCAGGGGGAGGCAGAATGAGCAGAGGGGGCAGAAAGAGCAGAGGGGGCGGCAGGAGGGCAGAACAAGCAGAGGGGGCAGAACAAGTGGAGGGGGAATGCAGGGGGCAGAAGAAGCGGAGGGGGCAGAAAGAGCGGAGGGGGTGGCAGGGGGCAGAACAAGCAGAGGGGGTGGCAGGAGGGCAGAACAAGCAGAGGGGGGAAGAACAAATGGAGGGGGAAAGCAGGGGGCAAAAGAAGCAGAGGGGTGGCAGGGGGCAGAACAAGCGGAGGGGGCAGCAGGGGCAGAACAAGTGGAGGGGAAGAAGAAAGAGTGGAGGGGTGGCAGGGGGGCAGAACAAGCAGAGGGGGGCAGAAAGAGTGGCGGCAAGTTAAACCCACCAGCCTACCTCAAAGGGTTCTCATGAGGTCTCCTGGGCATTTTGGGGAGAGTTTTTTAATGGCGTATGGTACGCTGGATCCAGCTAGTAGAATTAAACTACCCACAATATTAAAGCATTTAAAATCTCTAGTTAAAAGGGGAAAAAATGCAATGAAAATGATTAAAAAGCTATTAAAACTAGTACAGTTTAAAACAATACAGCACTCCCTAGCCAATTCTTTAAAAATGTTCTGTTTTTAAAGCCTATCAGAATAAAAATTAGCAGTTTTTTCCTGCCAATAATCAAACAGCAAGGAGGGTGCCATTCTGGCCTCCCTGGGGAGGAAGTTCTATAGTCTAAGAGGAAGCCACTGAGACGGCCCCAACCAACTGTGCTTGTGAAGATGCTGGAACTGAGAGAAGGGACTCTCCTGATGATCTCGAGGACCAGGCAGGTTTATACAGGGACACGCAGTCTGCCGGATAGCCTGGACCTGAGCTGTATAGGGCTTTATAGGTCATAACCAGCACTTTGAATTGTACCCAGAAACAAACGGAGCTAGTGAAGCTGTTTTAACAGGGGAATCATATGGTCAATTTCCTTTTTTAAAAAAATATTTTTTATTGGATAGATATACCGTATATACAGTTCAAATAAAATATCATATTATTCAAATTTAAAATGGTACATTATTCTAAATATAATTAAATCTGATTTCTTTAAATATAACATCTCTCCCTTTTTACATATTATAAATATACAGTTCTTACATTGGATCATTATCTCATTTCAAAAATAACCATTATTATATTTTGATTTCTTATTATTATAATGCACCAATTCTACTGCATTATTATTATCTGACTTCCTTTCTGACTTATCCTAAATATATTCTTATCTTACTGTACATCCTTTATATTTCCTTTTTCATCATGGTTTCTTTAACCTTGTTTAATATTTCCACATTGAAATCCAATTATATTGCTACTAGTTTGTATCTTGCTCAAAACCTTCTTGTTAATCTTATAAATTTTCACTTTAGATTTGAACATCCTTGTTTCATCCAAAAGATACTTGATCAACCTCTCTCTTTTTTTTCTTTACACATTTTTTTATAAGTTATTGATTGCTGCAACTTTTCCCCATCTATTTTCCAAATATTTAGATATATCAGCCCAGGCACTTATATACTTTTCTGTAGTCTTCCCTTTTATTAGCATTGTTAATTGGTCCATTTGCATTGTCTCATAGAATTTCTCCAACCACTGGCCAAACGTCGGACATTCCTTACTTTTCCACATCTTAACAAAAATTATTCTGGCTATCACCAACATATAAAAGATTATTTTGCCATGCTCCTTTTCTATCTTCTCTTCAACCATTCCTAGTAAATATACTTCTGGTTTATACAATAATTTGATGTTTAAAATTTCTTCAATTGTCTGTTGAATTTGTTTCCAATATTTAATCGATTTTTTGCAGTTCCACCATAAATGTTAGAAAGTTCCATTTTTATCTCCACATTTCCAGCATGTGCTTTGTGTTCCTTTATACATCAATGATAATTTATGGGGTGGCAAATACCACATTTTGTATACATTTTCTCGAATATTTTGACACAGCGTTCTTTTTATTTGTATAGTCCACATCTTTTCCCAACTGGTCAGTTCTATTGTAAGGCCAATGTTCTGTGCCCAGGCTATTATGTTAGTTTTGATTATTTCCTCTTCTATATCCCATTTTAAAAGTAAATTGTAAAATCTCGATATCATGTGTTTATTCCCAAGTTGGATGATAGTTTCCCAATCTGTTTTATTTGCTGTGATTCCTGTTAATTTAGAATCCATTCTATATCTTTCTTTCATTTACTTGCATGTAGTCAATTTCTGTTGGTAGATCTACAGGTTTTGTAAAGGTAATTATTTTATATGAACTTAATACAACTGGTATTTAAAAAGAAATTTGCAGTTTAACAAAATTAAATTGCTCACCTTGAATATTAACTATTTGGGGAACCCTCAAGAGATACTACAAGAGATATTGTGGACTAAAACTCCCATAATCCTTTATCATTTTTCACACTGTCTGAAGCTTCTGAAAGTTGAAGTACAAAACATCTAGAAGGCCAAAGGTTTCCCACTCTGGCTTACCATAGGATCTAGATGACGTTACATATGAATCAATAGTGTCATGTGATGGCAAAAACCCCCAATGTATTTCTAGCTCACATCAACAGAACTATTGTGTGCAGAGCAGGGGAAATAACAGTACCATTTTGTTTTGCTTTGATCAGACCTCACCTGGAGTACTCTGTCCAGTTCTGGACACCATTTAAGAAAGATAGTGACAAGCTGGATCCTGTCTAGAGGAGAGTGATCAACATAGTTACAGGCCTGGAAACCAAGCCCTCTGAGGAAGGGTTGAGGTAGTTACGCATTTTTGATCTGGAGAAAAGAAGTGGTCTGATAGCCATCATAAAAACTCTGAGGGGCTATCAGATGAGTTTGTTTTGTGCTGTTCCAGTGGCAGGGGTGGTTCAACTATTGAACAGATGACCTTGGAAGGTGGTGGACTCCATTGGAGGTTTTTAAATGAAATTTGTATGGCTACCTGTCAGGGATGGTGGATTCTACACTGGCAGGTACTTATATTATAGTAACTGACCCTTGGCAACCCTTCGAAGTCTACAGTTCTGTGATTCTAGGGAAGAAGCAAGGGTAATAAGCATTGTACAGTATGCAAAAAGTGCACTGATCTGTATTTGGTTCATTTAAAGGTGAAGAGGAAGGAGTTGAGATGATTTCATGGGAAAACGGCATCAGGGAGGCATATGAAGGAAGAGAGAAGGGAGCGTGGTGGGGTCTCCTTCCTTGGAGGTCTTTAAACAGAGACTGGATGGCCATCTGTCACGGATGCTTTGATTGTGATTTCCTGTGTGACAGGGGGTTGGACTGGATGGCCCTCGTGGTCTCTTCCAACTCTACAATTCTATAATTCTATGATAAAACTGCAAAGCATAAGGAAAAGACAGAGAGAACGACCAGCAGGGTCATTAAGCAAAGCAGGAGACCATTGATTAGCTGTGATTGGTGAAAGCTGGGAAATGGAGGTTAGAGGTAGAAAAATTGGGAGATATGTGAGGGTGAGACAATTCCATGAAGGGCTTTGGGCCAAGTGCAAGAAGTTTGTGATTGTGATGGGGGTAGAAGGGGATGCAAATAAAATAAAATAAAATAAAATAAAATAAAATAAAATAAAATAAAATAAAATAAAAATCACCAGAATGATCTAAGGACATTCCTGAGTCTGTGCTCAACATCTGTTATAAGAGATCCATATTTTTTTTTTCTGGTGTGCATATTGCATTATCCAGCAATATGCACAAGGTTTTGTTACTGGGAAAAAAAAAACAGTATTTTTTCCCCAAGAAAACATTTCTATTGGAATTGCTAATAAGTGTGTAGAGTATGCTGTCAACAGTTTCTATTGGCTAATGCCTATAATGTTAGTGATGCTGCACAGCACAAGACAATTCTCCCAGGCACAATTGTTCTTTTGTTTTGTTTTGTTAGTAGAGATTTGAAATTGCACACTTCCTCTTTGTAGGGATGCACATCTGAGGGGCAACATGACATTGTAGAAGCAACCCAGAGGATGTTATTTTCCTTTTGTAACCCTCCCATATTTCCCCAGTGTTTATTCCATCTTTGCTCTTAACATGCGAAGGCAAAGAGGGAATAACTGCACAATCCTTTTTTGATTGGTAGCACTAAGGAGCTGCCCATCTGGAATCACCTATATTGTGCATATGCAATTTCTAAAGCTGCAAGCCTGCTATCTGTCCACAGCAGAGCAATCCCCCAGCAACAAGATTACTCTCCCCTTCCATTACATGACAACAGTGCTATTGGCACTGTATAGTCTCTGATATGAGCACAGCATGAAGGCATGCCTTTGCAGGGGGGCAGGGGTCATCTTGACAGGTTCTCAGTGGTCTGCAGAATAGATAGTTTTGCTGAACAAGCATCAAGGAAATAGGAAAAAAAGATGTTTCCATTGCAAACATGCTCAAAGGGCTCAGAAGGGTTAGAAAGCCCTTATCTCTCTCAAGGAATTCTCAGAGGGCTCTCTGTAATCTACTACATCCTTTGAAAGAGCTCATACATCCAGTGCTTCCCTGGGGAATTCTCAGTCTAGTCAAACTAACCCTGACAAATATGACCTTCAGTTCTGATGTGAAAATGCCCTGGAGACCTCCGGATCTCTTTGGAAAGGCAAGCCTTACCATGAATGGCTCCATCTTATGTTTTTGTTTTTCTTCCCCAAGCAGGAGTGTCTTTGTGTGTTTGGGGTGGGGGGATGGAGGAGGAGGAGGAGGAGGAGGAGGAGAGAGGGAGGGAGGGAGAGAGAGAGAGAGAGAGAGAGATATGGAAGTACCTTAAGTAGCTCATTCAGATGATTGCAAGAGTTTTACATGTGTCTGTTCATGAACAAGTGGATGTGGGAGTTGAGAGGGAAGGAATGGCTGAGAAGGTAACTCCCTTCAGTATCTTTATATTGAATGCTTGAATTCTGGACTAATGGAAATACAGAAGGGAAGTTCTTATTTTGTAAACGATGTATGTATCACACCTCTGTGGCATTTAAAGGCTGAGGATTAAGAGGATAAGTGTTGTTAAAAGAAGCTACCTTATACTGAATTAGATGGTTGGGCCTTCTAGCTAGATTCTAGCCTATTTGTGTGTGTTTTGGGGTGGTGAACCTTTGTCCCTCTAGATGTTGATGATACTCATTCCATCATGGATTGCTCACCTTTGCTCATGGTAGCTAGGTGTGATGGTAATTAGAGTTCAGCATCATCTGAGGGCAATATTTTTGCACAGCTCTGGTTTACTTCATTTGAAATCAGTTTCCCATTGCCTCAGAAACAGACCTTTCCCTGTCAAGATTTTTGCTGGAGGTGACAGTTGGAGACCTGCTACTCATAGGTTTTATCACAGCCTGGGAATGTAACTTTTCCAGACTATAGCTTCCAGAATCCCCTAGCCAGTACAGTCATTGATCATTCTGATTAGGGGATTCTGAGAGATATAATTTTAAAAAGTACCCTTTTCAAACTCTGAATGTTATACAAACACATTTTATACAGTATAAGGATACATAAGAAGGTAAGTCAGGTCATTGCTATTATTACTTTTTTTAAAAAATTATATAAGTTTCATCACCCACAATGGTGGATTCCAGGGTGCACAAAGGTAATATATTAATATAAAATCCAGTAAAACATCACTCCCAGAATCAAAGGGATTAAAAACAGGAGCTAATTAACTGGCTAAAACCGTATTTCATGCATCACCGACGGCATTGTCAGCCAGGGATCCTGGGTTGTAGTCCAACACATATGGAGGGTGCCAGGTTGGGTGGGGGAGCTGCTTTGCCCAAAAGGAAATTAGCTAATGGATGTTGCTCAGCTGGCTGTTAGAACACTCCTCCTCTGCCATGGTAACAAGCTATACCTTTCCTTTTCACCAGCAGTTCCTTTTCAACAAAACCCATACAACTCAGGGGGTCGTCCCACCATAATCCAGTGTTATCGCTGTGGAGATACATGTAAAGGGGAGGTGGTGCGTGTCCAGAGCAATCACTTCCACATTAGATGCTTCACTTGCCAAGGTAAGTTCTTTGTGTGTGGGGGGGTGTATTTGTAGCTGCCTTGCTTAAGAAGGGCACAAAAGTTGGTTGCATATTCTTTCTATTCCCCTGAGGCATACCATTGGTCATGTTGGCTAGTAAATTCTGCAAACTGTAGTCTTCAAAAGTAACTCATCCAAGCTCTAGTTATTTGCAAGCCTATCATGGCTTCCTCAACAAAAAGTAAATAAAGACCATGAGTGTGAACTGTAGTTCTGTTAAGTAACTGAGGAATCTTTAACAAAATGATCAGCATTCTCACCAAACTACAGTTCCCAGGATTCTTAGGAGAGAAACTATGGTTCTTAAACTCATGTAAAACTATAATAAACATGTGGGGCATAAGCACTCTAGTAAGTAGGAACACAATTTCTTGTATCTGTGTGCTTGCATGAACATATAGCATTTAAATTGCAGGCCTGTCATGCAAGCATGTGGCACACAGTGATGTGCCACACAGAATAAGGAAAGCTAGCTTGCTCACTTACTTCTTAGTGAAAAGCAGCTGGAGTGGCAATGAATAGGAAGCAGTACCAAGCTCTAGTGATTTACACTATACAATTTATAGATCTGGTTACTACCCCTTCATAGGAGCAGCTGTTTCCATAAGTATATTAAGGAGTCTTTTCACATCTGTTCTGGGCCATTTGCTTTTACAGCATCTCAGCTTTGCTCCTCCCTACCCACCCTTCCACCACCAGCAGGGCAGGGACAAGCTTAAGTAATTCATGACATTTGATTCTCAGGAAAATGCCTAACACAGTCTCAGGACATGCTCATCAGTGCATGTGACAATGAAGGAACCAGAGGAATGAGATGAAAGCCAAAGAAACAGAAGAGAAAGTTGGCAAATTCTCTTGTATGCTATGGGTCATATGTGGTTCCTGTAAGTCAACAGCCAGTGAGAAGAGCAATAGCAGTCATTTCAAACCAACAGAAACTTGAGAACATTATAATTCTTATTAAGGATAAAATAGACAATCTGTTGGGACTATGTGGAACTAATAAATGCTGGTGTATAGAAAAAGTTTAAAAATGGATAGAAAAGGATGTAAGCACCTGTGTATTGGTCTTAACAAGTCTTCATGACTAGGTACAAGAAAATTATTGTCCCAAATTAAGGAAGGCAGAGGAGTACATAATGTAGCGGTGGCCAGACCGCAGCTCACAAGCCACATGTGGCTCTTTGACATATATTGTGTGGCTTGCAGAAATATATTGGCTGAGCTTCTTTTTGCAATTCATTAAAAAGGGTAAATTAAAAAAAAACCAAGCTTTATAATTATTTACTAGTGTGGAAGAGTAGGACTCACCAGAAGCACCACCTCAGCTGTTCCCAGCTCCCTGGTCTCAGGAGGAAAGAGGAACCAGCTGTTGGCCCCAGTTTAAAGCATCAGCAGTGTGTGTGTGGCCAGGAGGCCAATACAAGAACACTGGTAGACTTTGAGGGGAGAGCTAGAAGGCAGAAGCTACATGAAAACAGAAGGGTTGCAAGTAGTTCCTTTGGATCTGAGCTCTAGGGGAGTGAAGAGCCATGGGAAAACACTGGAGTAACAGTTGGACTGAGGGTTTGGGTTTTTGTTTGTTTGCCTGGCTGGGGAGGACACCCAAGTGAGTTGGGAGCCTAGAGAGACATGGAGAAAGCTAAGGACAAGCTCTTCTCCATATGGGAATGTTAGACAAGGAAGCCAGCTAAATAGTGGACTTGTGTACCTAATATGAAGCACCCTTTTTGTAGATATTTTCTTGTTATTGATCTGCTGGTGGTTTTGCCTGCTCCTTGAGACTAACCCACCCCTAGCTTGGGCTCCACATCCCGCAACCACTTACCCAGATCTTACCAAGGTCCATATCTTAAAGCAACTCACTGGAGCTTTTACTGTAGCCATTTTCCCTAGCGGAGGACTCATTGAGCTTAAATAAAGCCCTTTCTTCCTACCTGAGATGCTCTAGGTGTGTTTGAGAGGTCATGCAAGCAGGGGTGTTTGATGCAACACTTCCCATAGAGGATACAGCCTCCACAACAGTGGTGGAGAATACGGGCAATACCCAAGGAGAACCTTCCTCTCAGGAAGCTCTCTTCAATTGGTTTGCTGAGCAGCAGCAGCAGCAGCAGATATTGAGGCAATTGGCTGCCCAACTGTCACAAATACTAGAATAGATGTATACATTGCAACAACAAACCCAAGCAGACTTACTCAGGCAAGTGGTTGGCATTATGCAAGGCTGTCTGGGGAACCCAGACCCCCCCCCCATGTTCCAAGAAACACCCGGTTGATGGTTCCTGATTACAACCCAGAGGCTTTCCTAAACACATTTGAGCTAATTTCTCTGGCTGCCATGTGGCCAAAAGGGCAGTGGTACCCTGCTTGACAGACCATCCCAGACGGTAGATACCCTGATGCCAGCTGAGGCAGGAGACTATAAGAAGGTGAAAACTTTGAATTTGAGGTATTTTGAATTTGTCAGAGGACACATACAGGTGACGGTTTCAAGAGGTACAATACAAGTCCAGCCTGCATCCCCGGGCCATAGCACAAAAACTGAGGGCCAACTGTTTACATTGGTTAAAGCCTGCCATCTGAACAGCTGAACAGGAAGTGGAACAGGTTCTGCTCAAACAGTACATAGAAATTTTGCCACCTGCAGCAAGGAACTGGATTCACTGTAATATACCTGTTTGGAGGCCACTGTTGCACTCATGGAAACCTATGCAGTACCAGAGGAAGTAGAGGTAAAATCAAGATGGGAGGCAGAGGTAAAACATAAGAGAGTTGAATCTGGGGAGAGGGGGAAAGCAATTGGATAGGAAGTGGAGACCCAAGACAATGGGCAAACAGTAGCTTGCCAGCTGGACAACTCCATCTTGGGGGCCAGAGTTCCAGACCTCAGAATTCCAACAAAGCCTTCCCACCTCCATCAATACCTATAGAAAAACCAGAACCTCCTAAGAAACCTCTCATCTGCTACTCATGTGGGCAAGAAAGCCATATTCAAAGAGATTGTCTTGTCACGGAGTGTGCAAGGACTGAGACCTGGTTAGTAGTACCAGGTTTGGCACAAGGTATGGTAATTAGGAGAGACTGACCAAAAATTTCAACAATTGTCACTCAGGCTGAAGTAGGGAGAGGGGTAGATCCCAACCCGGGGGAAAGGATACTTTAGGTATCCTGAAGCCAGTTAGTAGGCAACAGGATCACATCACCCTTGGCCCAGCCAGATCCCAGGTACAACCAACCAAACAGACCACCGGC
Source organism: Gambelia wislizenii (assembly GCA_030847615.1). Taxonomy (NCBI): domain Eukaryota; kingdom Metazoa; phylum Chordata; class Lepidosauria; order Squamata; family Crotaphytidae; genus Gambelia; species Gambelia wislizenii. The sequence continues at coordinate 164,280,029 of JAUMIR010000002.1, forward strand.
CCTTACTTCTGGTTTGTGTCAGGAGGAGATTTGCTATGCCGAGTAAGGGGTACACCCGAATCTGGACAGGAAAAGAAACAGTTGATGATTCCTCAAGGCCTCAGGAAGGAAATTCTACACCTAACCCATGATATTCCTGGAGCAGGTCATCTAGCAAAAGAAAAGACACTGGAGAGGAATTTGCAACTTTTATTGGCCAGGGTGTGTGCCCAAGTTATGAGGTACTGTGAGTCTTGTCCTGAGTGCCAAAAAAAAAGGCCGGGGAACCCAGTGGGTCCTTTGATACCTTTACCTTTGGTAGCTATACCTTACGAATGCATTGCTCTTTATTTGTTGGGACCTCTAGAGAAATCAGCAAGGGGGGACACCCATATTCTAGTCATAATTGACTATGCTACACTACCTGGAAGTTATTCCTCTCCAGTTTATCACAGCCATAACCATTGCCCAAGAGCTGTTACACCTTTTCTCATGGGTATGGTTCCCCAAGGAAGTCCTAACATACCATATGCACTTCAGTATATTACCCACAGACAAATGGTCTAGTCAAACACTTCAGTCCATTTGTAGTAGATCAATCTAGACCAATGGATCTTAACCTGTGGTCCACAGACCCCCAGGGGTCCTCACATGAGGTCCACAAAGGCTTGAAGGCTGCTTGGCCTACCTCCTCCCTCAGCATAGCAGCCATATGATAGGAACCAAGGCAAAGGCTGGCTAGCTGGCTTGGCCTGTACATTGCTGTTCAATCTGCTCTAGCCACAAACTTACAGGAAGAAGCAGGAGAAAAGTCTTCTCTCCCTCTTCAGTGCCTCTGAGGGAAGGTGGAATGAATGGTGTAATTATATTGTTGTTGTTTTAAATCTTGAGTTAAGTCTTTGGGGTCCATGGGAAAAAAAAGATATTCAAAGGGGGTCCCTGGTAAAGAAAAGTTTAAGAGCCACTGACCTAAACAGTGGCATAAGCTGCTGGCATCCCCATTGTTTGCTGTCAAGGAGTTCAAACAAGCCTCCATGAGCTACCCGCTTTTTGAGTTGTTGTATGGCCAGCAACCACAAGGAGTGTTAGACTTGGTGAAGGAGGGCTGGGAAGAAGAACCATCAGGTACCTGCTCAGGCTTACAGTATGTGTTAGAGATGAGAGAACATCTTAAGACAGTGGCCAAATCAGCCCATGAGAATCTAGAGGTAGCTCAAGCTGCCCAAAAGATCCAGTATGACAAAAGAACGAGGCCCAGAGTTTTTTAACTAGGATAACAGATATTGTTGTTGCCCCCAGTGGGGGCCAAGTTGTTTGCTAGCTGGCAAGGTCCCTATGAGGTGGTGTGACAGGTAATCTCCACAGACCATGAGGTCCAGTTATCTGATCACTGATGCTCAATTCAAGTGTTTCATGTTAATTTGTTAAAGGAATGGCAGGAAAGGGAGGCCCTTTCTGGAGACACGTAAGAGGCTGAAGAGGATCTTGGGCTAGAAGCACAGCCTTACCCCAGTATCTAAGTATGAGATCTTAAATGAGACTACCCAGATGTTTTTTCAATATATCCAGGGCGAACCACAGTCATATCTCATCACATCCAAACAACAACCAGAACTGTGCTTAGAGTCCAAAATCAGTTTTGGGCTCCAGAATAAAAACAATTACAGAGGAGGAGTTTGAAGCCATGCTGAAAGCAGGGATGATACACAAATCTCCTGGAGGAGTCAACCAGTACTACTGCCCAAGCCAGATAGAAAGTAGGGTTTTGTATAGATTTCTGTTGGGTTAGTGAGGTGTTGAAGTTTGCCTACCTCATGCCCAAAGTAGAAGCACTTTTGGAGAGGTTAAGGTCTGACCAATACTTTACCTCGCTATGGCAAATTCCACTCTCTCCAGCCCTGGGAAAAGACTGTTTTCTCTATGCCCTGAGGACTGTACCATTTTATCTATATGGACTTTGGCCTACATGGGGCTGCAGCTAAGTTTCAACAACTGATGGACACTGTCCTATGGCCAATTGTGCTGCTGCCTAAATATCAATATTATTATTTACTTGGGACACACAACTAGACCATCTTAGATGATTTCTAGAGGTTCTAAGGAAAGCAGGTTTAATTGCTAACCCAATGAAATGTAAGATGGGGTAAACCCAGCTACAGTATTTGGGGTATATAGTTGCGAATGTTCAGGTGCAGCCTGTCCCTGCTAACATAGACCAGGTTGCATAGTGGCCATGACCTCAAACCAAAAGATATTCAGTGTTTCTTAGGGCTTGCAGGAAGCTACCAGAAGTTTATACACCACTTTGCCACCCCTTTAACTGATCTAATAAAGAGGGCCCCAAAGAGACCCAAAGAGACAGCTCAAGAGGAGGCTGCCATTAAGCCCTTAAAAACCCATTAAAAGCCTGTTCTAACAGCTCTGGATTTCACTCATTAATTCATAGTACAAACTGATGCCTCCAAGCCTTGGGGCAGTATTATCACAGTGGAATGAGAATGGGGAACATCCCCTTCTATACTTAAGTAAGATGTGATCCCACAAGAACAACAGTATTCCACAACTGAATGAGAAGCCCTTGCTGTTCATTGGGCGATACATACCATAGGGCATTATTTATGGTGGGTGGGTGTGCGCTCAGCTGTTTAGTTACTGATCATGCCCCATTACAATGGCTGAATTATACAAAGGATACACATCCTCGTTTGATTCACTGGTATCATGCATTGCAACCACAGGCCTTTACTGTGACTTGCTAACATGGCTGAGAAGATGCCAATGCTGATTATTTTTCCTGCCAGATACTGGAAGAGGATGCTGGAGAGTGTGATGGTGCCCTCTTGGTGGGGGTGGGGTGGTATGTGAAAGGATAGGACTCATCAGAAGCACTGCCCTGGCTGTTTCCAGCTCCCTGGGCTTAGGAGGAAAGGAAGGAGAACCAGCTACTGGCCTCAATTAAAGTGTTAGCGTTATTGTGATAATTAAAGGAAGAGGAGAGGAAAGAGTTATCCAAATGGGTCCAAAACATTTGATGTCTATAATATATACCCATCATCTTACAATCCTGATAAACTCTCTAGATGGCTTTAATGATTTTCACTAGACAGTGTGACTGATAAAACTTGCCCCTGCTCTAACTCTTAATGTTCTTTTCCAACATCAATTAATGAGTGTTTCTGGATTGCTGAGGAGCATGAGATGAAAACTGATCCATAAGAAGTCCTAGACTAGGATTGCAGAGTATGTTTCTAGAAAGGCAGCTGGAATGATCATCAAAATACCAAAGGATGAATTGATGGATTTGATTCCTGGGGACTGTGAAAGCTGAGTGTGTCCCATTGCCCACGCCAAAATTTGGAGCATACGCTCAAGTGGAGGCAAGGGGATCTTGAATTCCTTTCACACTATGTGTCCAGGTTGCTTCAAAACATTAACCTGGGGAGGGATCATATAATGGAAGAGGAAGTACAGGTTGACCCCTGTATCCACAGATTCAGTGTCCACGGTTTCACTTATCCACATCCAAAAAATATGTTCTCTCTAGGATTTCTAGGTCCTCCAATGTGATTCCATGGTCAGCTTCCAGCATTTGTCATTGAAAATAATAGTATTCCCTTTTATCCACAGTTTTAGGTATTCCATTGGGGGGGGGGGAGGTCTCGGTACATATTCCCTGTGGATATGAGAGTCGACCTGTACTTAATGGAAGGAGGACTTAGTCATGGAGAGAGTGAGTCAGTGCCACTATCCTGACATTGTGGCAGCATGGTTGTAATGCTCATTCTGAGTGACCTGCTAGTCTATCCTAATCAGCACAGAGATCAATGGTCTAGATATATTGATTATGAGGCACCATTTAGAGACATCTAGGGTTGCCAGGTCACACAACCCGGATGTTTAGACTTTATCTTTACAACTCTCATCTCTTCTTTTCCCATTTTCCCCACTTTCCCTCCTCCCTTGCTTGTTATGGGCCAAAATTAAAGTCCAGTTTGCAGAACTGTCTGTCAGGAGTTAGAGACTGAACTCCATTATAAAATGACCGAACAAACTACACTGTCATGCTGAGTCAAAATGGCTGACTCCATGAACATCCTAGTCTCCCTTAGCTACAGAAGGAGGCTTCTTATTGGTTTGTAGGATCATGTGATTGAGTAAGCCAATGCCCTTTAACTGTGTATATAAGGGAGCTCAAAACAGAGCTCACTCTTCTTCCTGTGAGTGCTGAGGCCTGTGAAGCAGTTTCTCCTTGGATTGTAAATATTTGTATATATTGCAACTGAGTTTGAAGATAAAAGTGCCTCCCGCTTATTTGGACATCAAACGCTCTGTGTGTGAGTATTCTTGGGAGCAAGTTTCCTGCCAGTTTCCTGCCAGGGAGAAGAAGGAAGCAACTTCTGGACAGCCATTCTGACTGGGGAGATTGAATTTTTTTTAAAACTGTTGGGAGAGGCTGCTTGTTGCTGAGGGGCTTGAACTTCTGACCTTGCCCTTTTACCCTCAAGAGCCTTCCTGTGAGTCACACCTGTGAGTCACACCTGTGAGTCATTAGGGAGTGGAGCTGGGAGCCTAGCTCTATATAAGTCCTTGCAGAGGCTTTCCAGGCCAGTTTCCTGCCAGAGAGAAGGAGAGCAGCTTCTGGACAGCAAGTTTCCTGCCAGTTTCCTGCCAGGGAGAAGAAGGAAGCAACTTCTGGACAGCCATTCTGACTGGGGAGATTGAATTTTTTTTTAAACTGTTGGGAGAGGCTGCTTGTTGCTGAGGGGCTTGAACTTCTGACCTTGCCCTTTTACCCTCAGGAGCCTTCCTGTGAGTCACACCTGTGAGTCACACCTGTGAGTCATTAGGGGGTGGAGCAGGGAGCCTAGCTCTATATAAGTCCTTGCAGAGGCTTTCCAGGCCAATTTCCTGCCAGAGAGAAGGAGAGCAGCTTCTGGACAGCAAGTTTCCTGCCAGTTTCCTGCCAGGGAGAAGAAGGAAGCAACTTCTGGACAGCCATTCTGACTGGGGAGATTGAATTTTTTTTTAAACTGTTGGGAGAGGCTGCTTGTTGCTGAGGGGCTTGAACTTCTGACCTTGCCCTTTTACCCTCAGGAGCCTTCCTGTGAGTCACACCTGTGAGTCACACCAGTGAGTCATTAGGGGGTGGAGCTGGGAGCCTAGCTCTATATAAGTCCTTGCAGAGGCTTTCCAGGCCAATTTCCTGCCAGAGAGAAGGAGAGCAGCTTCTGGACAGCAAGTTTCCTGCCAGTTTCCTGCCAGGGAGAAGAAGGAAGCAACTTCTGGACAGCCATTCTGACTGGGGAGATTGAATTTTTTTTAAACTGTTGGGAGAGGCTGCTTGTTGCTGAGGGGCTTGAACTTCTGACCTTGCCCTTTTACCCTCAAGAGCCAGAGGCGCAAGCCTAACGGCGCGCGAATTTCAGTAACCAAACAAAAATACAGCAGACCTGAAAGTACAGCTTAGCATTCTCAGCGTTAACTAAGAGTTCTTAGATTACCTAAAAGCTCTCATCATGGACACTGAGGGGACTGCAGCAGTCACTTGCAACACTTGTGCGATGTTTGTATTCTTGTCTACAGACGTGGAGAACTTCACATGCACCAAATGCAAGCTGGTAGCCCTCTTGGAGGAGAAAGTACAGCAGCTGGAGACACGGGTAGCTACACTTCAACAGATTCGTGAGCAAGAGGTTTTCCTGGACAGAACAGAACGAACAGTCTTGGATGGGGACCGCACAGAGGAAGTGGCTGTGGAGGAGAGGGTCACTTCACGGACACAGGAAGTAGACAGCTGGAGGAATGTCACACACAGAACAAGAAAATCCAGGGATTCTTCCAGCAGCTTGCAGCTACAGAATCGATTCGAAGCCCTTTCCCTTATCAAGGACAACGAGGAAGAACAGCATGGACAGACTTCAGGGGTAGAGCAGGGGACCTTGAGAGGACCACCGCAAGGAACAGCAGCTGCGAAGCCTCAGCAGAGGCGTGTGGTGGTGGTGGGGGACTCCTTGCTGAGGGGTACAGAAGCAGTGGTATGTGGGCCTGACAAGATGACTCGGGAGGTGTGTTGTCTCCCTGGGGCAAAGATCTGTGATGTGACCGAGAGGCTGACAAGACTCATCAAGCCTACGGATCATTACCCCTTCCTTTTGGTCCATGTGGGAACCAATGATACTGCAAGGCACAGCTTTCCCAAGATCAGAAGAGATTATGAGGCCCTGGGGAGGAAGCTGAAAGAAATGAACGCACAGGTGGTCATCTCGTCTCTTCTGCCAGTTGAAGGGCATGGTCCAAGAAGGGAGAGGAAAATAGCCGACGTAAACAACTGGCTCCGTAGATGGTGTCGCCGAGAACAAATTGGATTCTTGGATCATGGACTGCGCTTCCATGCGGGGGGGGGGCTTCTGGCAAGAGATGGGGTGCATCTTACAACAGTTGGAAGAAACATTTTTGCCAACAGTCTCAAGAATTTGATCAGGAGGGCTTTAAACTGAGTCAAATGGGGGAGGGAGACAGTATTCTGGAAGGCAAAAGGGCTGGAGAAAATAGTCAAACTGTCATAGAGGGAACAAGGCAAACAGCGCAAGGACCCAACAGTGGGAGGCAAAAAAACTTGCACAGGGAGCAAGTAAAGGGAACACATGGCCTCAGATGTCTCTACACTAATGCACAGAGCATGGGAAATAAGCAGGATGAACTTGAACTCCTTGCACTACAAAACAAATATGATATAATAGGCATTACTGAAACCTGGTGGGACGAGTCTCATGATTGGAATGTAGGAATAGAGGGGTATAACCTTTATAGGAGAAACAGGCCAAACAGGAAAGGAGGAGGAATAGCATTATATGTCAGGAATATTTACACCAGTGAAGTGATCCACGACATCAATACTGGAAGCCAGGTGGAGAGCATCTGGATAAAAATTAAAGGGGAGGGAAACAACAGGGATGTTATTGTGGGACTCTACTACAGACCCCCAAATCAGACGGAGGAATTGGATGTTGCCTTTCTAGAACAGATGAACATACATGCAGAAAGGAGAGATGTAGTAGTGATGGGGGACTTCAACTACCCTGATATTTGCTGGCAATCTAACTCAGCCAAAACTACAAGGTCTAGCAAATTCCTTACATGCCTGGAAGACAATTTCATGGTCCAAAAGGTGGAAGAGGCAACAAGGGGGTCAGCTATTTTAGATCTGATCCTAACCAACAGAGACGACCTGGTTAATGGGGTGCAAGTGGTGGGATCCTTAGGTGAGAGTGATCATGTTCTCCTGGAGTTTGTTATACAATGGAAAGGAGAAGCCAGGCATAGTCAGACACGTATTCTTGACTTTAGGAGAGCTGATTTCAGTAAACTCAGGGAAATACTTGGGATGATCCCATGGTCAGGAATACTAAAAGAGAAGAGACCTCAAGACGGATGGGACTTTCTCAAAAGGGAGATACTGAAGGCACAATTTCAAACAGTACCATTGAGGAAGAAAAATGGGAGGTGTCTCAAGAAACCAGGATGGATGACTAAAGAAATTTCAACAGAGCTAAGTTTTAAACGGAACATGTATAGGAAATGGAAAAGGGGGGAAATCACCAAAGAAAAATTCAAACAGATAGCGAACACGTGTAGGAGTAAAGTCAGAAAAGCTAAAGCGCAGAATGAGCTCAGGCTTGCTAGGGAGGTTAAGAACAATAAAAAGGGTTTTTTTGGGTATGTCCGCAGCAAAAGGAGGAAGAAGGAAATGATAGGGCCGCTATGTGGAGAAGATGGCAAAATGCTAACAGGGGACAGAGAAAAGGCAGAATTACTCAACACCTTCTTTGCCTCAGTGTTTTCAGAAAAGGAAAAGGGGGACCAACCTGAGGATAAAGGAACAGGACACAATAGGGGAAATCCAGCTCAGAATAAGCAAAGAGGTAGTACAGGAATACCTTCTTAATCTAAATGAATTTAAATCTCCAGGACCAGATGAACTACATCCAAGAGTATTAAAAGAGCTGGCAAATATAATCTCAGAGCCATTGGCAATAATATTTGAGAACTCCTGGAGAACAGGAGAAGTCCCAGCAGACTGGAGGAGGGCAAACGTTGTTCCCATCTTCAAAAAGGGGAAAAAAGAGGATCCCAACAATTATCGTCCAGTTAGTCTGACATCAATACCAGGGAAGATTCTAGAGCAGATCATTAAACAGAGAGTCTGTGAACATTTAGAAGGCAATGCCATAATCACAAAAAGTCAACATGGGTTTCAGAGTAACAAGTCATGCCAGACTAATCTGATCTCTTTTTTTGATAAAGTTACCAGCTTGGTAGATGAAGGGAATGCTGTGGACATTGCATACCTTGATTTCAGTAAGGCCTTTGACAAGGTTCCCCATGACATTCTTGCAAACAAGCTTGTAGAATGTGGGCTAGACAAGTTAACTGTTCAATGGATTTGTAATTGGTTGACCGGCCGAACCCAAAGGGTACTCAGCAGTGGCTCCTCTTCGTCTTGGAAAGATGTGACCAGTGGGGTGCCACAGGGTTCTGTCCTGGGCCCAGTGCTATTCAACATCTTTATCAATGACTTAGATGAGGGAATTAGGGGCATACTTATCAAATTTGCAGATGACACCAAATTGGGAGGAGTAGCTAATACCCTAGAGGACAGGATCAAAATTCAGAATGACCTGGATAGACTGGAGAGCTGGGCCAAAGCTAACAAAATGAAATTCAATACGGAGAAATGTAAAGTACTGCATTTAGGGTGGAAAAATGAAATGCATAAATATAGGATGGGAGAGACCTGGCTGAATGAGACTACGTGCGAAAGGGATCTAGGAGTCCTAGTAGACCACAAGTTGAACATGAGCCAACAGTGTGATGCGGCAGCTAAAAAGGCCAATGCAATTTTGGGCTGTATCAATAGAAGTATAGTGTCTAGATCAAGGGAAGTAATAGTGCCACTCTATTCTGCCTTGGTCAGACCTCACTTAGAATACTGTGTCCAGTTCTGGGCACCACAATTCAGAAAGGATATTGACAAATTGGAGCGTGTCCAGAGAAGGGCAACTAAAATGGTGAAAGGTCTGGAAACGATGCCTTATGAGGAGAGACTTAGGGAGCTTGGTATGTTTAGCCTGGAAAAAAGACGGTTAAGAGGTGATATGATAGCCCTGTTTAAGTATTTGAAGGGATGTCATGCTGAGGATGGAGCAGGCTTGTTTTCTGCTGCTCCAGAGACTGGAACACAGAGCAATGGGTGCAAGCTCCAGGAACAGAGATTCCACCTCAACATGAGGAGGAACTTTTTGACAGTAAGAGCTGTTCGGCAGTGGAACACACTCCCTCGGAGCGTGGTGGGGTCTCCTTCCTTGGAGGTCTTTAAACAGAGGCTGGATGGCCATCTGTCGGGGATGCTTTGATCAAGATTTCCTGCGTGGCAGGGGGGTTGGACTGGATGGCCCTCGTGGTCTCTTCCAACTCTGCAATTCTATGATTCTATGATTCTATGATTCTAGGTTGCTACTGAGTCTACTGAGACAGTTTTTGGGCTTCTGTTGGGGATTGAGTGGCCTATCATCCCCTGACACTGGCAAGGAAATAAGACAAGCTGAGGGTCATGGAAACAATGGGCAGAGTGTCAGCATTTATGTGATTTTCTGTACAGTAACACCATTCATGCTAAAGGCAATGCCTAGACTGGATCATGAGGTTTTCATCTGGCAACCCAATGCAAGACTCTGTATCTAAGTATGAACATAGTTCTTCCAAATAATAACAATGATAATAATAATGGGGTCCCACATGCTTTCATGTTCACCTGTCAGTCTTCAGCCCCCTGGTGTTTTGTGTAGACTGTTCTGCCAGACAAAAAGCACAGTCTGTCTCCAGCTTCTAAAAGAGTGCAGAACCACCAAGGGAGAACTTGGCACCTATTTTACATTTGCTTTCAAAAGAAAATGGAAGTCCATGTTCCCAGTCTTTCCTTCATAGCCCCTCACCCCTTTCCAGACCCATCTTCTCTCTGTTCTGTATATGTTTACATGCCCAATTTGATTTCCATCCCTCTTTCACTCTCTTTTGTGTAGGCTTTGGCACACCTAACTTCTATCAAATTCTTAAGATTGAGGTGCACCTAACTGCATAGCATCCCACCTTAAGTCTCATGTGGCTCTTGTGGTCCTGCCTTCTTTTCCTCCCACAGATCTAGTCTGACAGTTATATTACCAAAGAGGTCTGCAGTCTCTTTGCAACCTGGACTAAAACACTGGGGGGCCGGTTCCACGGCTATTTTTGTTGCAGTATTTATCGCATTAGCGCAGTTTCAATTTAGTGTCGCAAAGTTCCCATGATATTATTTCGGATCCTACTTAGTTCCGCGATGTAGTTCAGATGTGATTATAATGTGCATTTAAATAAGATGTGAGGTTCTTTACCTCAAACTATTCTAGTTCCCACAACATCGATATTCTGCATATTTTAATGATCTTACCTGTCAATCAACGAAGTACATCATTCCTTTCCAACATACTTCCTTCAGGAATTCCCACCACTCGTTCTCCCATTGGTGAGCTGTTTCCCCCCCTCATTGAGTTCTGATTGGGCTTCTCGTCATCATTTATGGTCTTTGTTCTTTCAATAGTGGTAACTCAACTTTGTAGCAGCCATGGAGGTGTTAGCTACACTAGATTCCTGTGGCAGTTTTTTCAAACACATCAATATTCCGGTGACATAAACGTAACTGCTCTTGTACTTTCTCTTCCCCCCAAAGATCCAGTAAATCAAGAGTCTCGGCATGGCTCGAAGCTATTCCCCTGCCACCCTTCTTTGTTCTCTGAACTTCCTCCATTAGGAAAACGAAAGATGTTTTAAGAGGATGCTTCAAAGCAGATGTTTACCGGAAAGGTACGACGGATGTGTGGGCGGGTTTCTGTGGCGTCACGTTACCGAACCGCCCACTTCTGTGGATGGTGGATCTTCTGAACTTCAAAGTGTTGGATAGTTCACAAATGCGTTAATGTGCAAATATGCGGCATTTTTTAAAAAAAGTCGGAAAATCAGTGGTGTCATTAAATGCGCCACTTAGGGGTTTGTCAGACCCTCTCCTTCTGAAAAGGTCGCTGGAGATGCGGAACATGTGGGAACTATAAGGCTTCTTGACGAATTCTTTGAGGATTATTTTTGCTGTGTAAACGACCCCTGGGACTCTCTGTCCCTGAGACCTTTCTCCTCCCTGAAAAGCCCTCCCTTGGCAGCTGTGCAAAAAAAGACCTCAGCATTAAAATCCAGTTAACTCACTGCTCCCTTCGCTTGTCACATTATCCAAAGCTATAGCCAGCAACCAGAGTTTTAACTTCTTTTCTTCTGTGATTCAAACATCCAGAGGCCTGAACTGGGTAAAGGAGATAAGGGGATTTTTTTTAAAAAAACGTTTACTGAGATAATCTTAGCACTGTCCTAGCCTTTGATCTCTTTTATCCAGCCTTGCCCCCAGACTATACCCAAAGCCGGCCCACATGATGATTCAAAATGTCAGCTGATCAGGGCACCATTCACACTACAGAATTATAGTGCTATGCTATGATTCCACTTTAACTGCCATGATTCCATCTAATGAAATCCTGAGGTTTGCAGTTTAGGGAAAGAGGCCTGTAATGTAACTAAGGAGATTTTCACACGCCTAAAATACCCCCCGAAGAAATCGGGACAGAAATATTTCTGTCCCGGAAGCAGCGCCGCGGTTCGCACGCCCAGTCCCCTCTCCCGATATGCTGTCGTTGTCACGCTGGGTTATTTCTTCCCCCTTCCGGCATATTTTACTAACGGGAGTTCGCCATTAATTAAATATTCTGGAAGAGGGAAGAAATAACCCAGCGTGATGACGACGGCATATCGGGAGAGGGGACTGGGCGTGCGAACCACGGCGCTGCTTCCGGGACAGAAATATTTCTGTCCCGATTTCTTCGGGGGGGTATTTTAGGCGTGTGAAAATCTCCTAAGACTGGTGTCATTCCCCCCCCCGCCCCACGGTGTCACCTTGTACAGTCCGGCCTCTCAAAGAGGCCTTTAGAATTCTCAGCCAGAAAGCTCCTCTACTGCCTTTGACCAAACTACAAATCCCAGGATTCCATAAGACATTGCTATGGCATAAAAGTGGAATAATAGTTCTATAATTAGGTTTGCCAGCGTGAAAACTGGAGACAGCTCCTGTACCTTTAATAGTTATATAGATGAGGGAATTTCACCAGGTGTTGCTTGTTACCTGGTTGTGCAACTATTAAAGGTACAGGAGTTATCTCCAGTTTTCACTCTGGCAACCCTAGCTATTATTTTATAGTGTGAATGGGCCCCAGATCACATGAGGCTCTTGTAGGTCTCTGACCACCTGGCACAGTCACATTATAAGCTGGTAGGCAGGTCTCCAAAGTGGAAGCCAATTCAAAAGCTTCAGTTCAAACCTCTTTTACCAGGCCTGGATGTGTGAGTCTGGTAAGTAAGCCATTTGTCTGCCCCATTACCAGTTGCTGTCAGTTGCCTCACCAGGGCATTTTAGGCACAGGCACTTTGGAAGAAAGGGAACCTACTGCATGTAGTTTTCATTCTCTTTCATGGCTGATACGTTGCACCAGCATCATCCTGGGAAGCAGGCATTGGCATAATTCAGTGGTTGCTTGAATGGAGGCCAGAACTTCCTCTCCCAGGCTGCTTTGCCTATGTAGCTTCTCTTCCTACTAATACTCAGTCAAAGAGGACACCGTCTGTTACTGTCATTCACTGAGGCTCACAGAAAATTCCCACAAGCAGTGACCAAGCTTTCTCTCAGCAGGCTCCAAACCTTCCCAAAATTGCACCTGCCTTATTTTTGCATCTTCCCCACAAGCCAACAGTGACATCTTGTGGGGTTGAAAGAAGGGCTCTCCCCTCTCTAGGTTTCTGTCTTCTTTTTTTTAAAAAAAATGGGTGGGCCTGGTAGGTATCATGAAAAAGAAGAAAAACGTATTTACTTACTGACGGGGTGGGGGGGATACATTGTTAAGGGGCCAAGTGCAGAGACTTGGAGTCAGACAATCATGACAGAAAGAACCAAGGATGGTTCAGGGACATCTATGCCCTGGCAACTTGGGGCTTCCATATGAGTGGAGCAGGAAATCTGCCCTGGGATTTTGTTTGAACTTTAAAAGAATGTTCAAGGCTACTGACATACTGCAGAAGTAATGCAGTTTGTCACCACTTTAACTATCATAGCTTTAACTATATTTAACTATCAAATCCTGTAGAATCCTGTGATTTGTAGTTTGTTGTGGCGCCTGAACTCTCTGACAGAGAAGGCTAAATATATCACAAAACTATAAATCCCCGAATTCCATGTCAAACTGCATTATTTCTGCAGTGTGTCAGCAACCTAAAAGTGCTGAACTGAATCTTCCAAATATAGGCTTAGTACCTTGGCTAGCTCCTTTAAGGTTTGGACTAAAACCCAGCCACCACTGCCTGTTGTTTACCAATATCTAGCGATGACTTGTGCATGTGAATGGGCCAACACACTTCTAACAGCAGGTACATAATTACTTCACCATAACCAGAGTGGTGTTCAGTAGAGGCAGTTGACATGGTCAGATGCTGCTTACCCTTTGCTGAGGAATTAGGCTTATAGAATGAGTGTACAGATACCATTTATCACCAAAAAATCAAACAAATGGGTCCAAGATCAAATCAAGCTTGAACTCTCCCTAGAAACCAAATGACTAAACTGATGCCACTGTACTTTTAGACATAACCTGAGACCATGTGAAATGTGGAAAAGACAATAATGTTGGCAAAAGTGGAAGGCAGTCAGAAAAGAGAGAGGCCACATTATAGGTGGATAGAGCTAATCAAGGAAGCCATAGCCCTGAGTCTGCAAGACCTAAGCTAGGCTGTTTATAATAAGATGTCTTGGAGGTCTCTTATTCATAGGGTCACCATGAGTTGAAGCTTGACAGCAGTTAACAGTAATAACAACATTAATGCTCAGTATGAATTCCTTTGGGACCTGCCCTCTGATGGCTAGCTCACAAAGGACTTCCCCCCTATCTATAAAGAATTCTTAGGCACACCTGTGAATAATGCAAAAATACACAAACACCATCAGAAGCTATACCTGGGAGTGAATTCACAATATGAGGAGAGCCGAAATCTTGGTATAATATACAATCTAAATTTTAGATTCTAAAAACTGGAAAACCAGACAAGGTATCAGGTGATATAATTCAAATAGCAGTGTGGAAGCATACCAAAAAAAGGCTGAAGGCACACAAGAGGCGGGGGGGGGGAAGGTGCAAGTCTTGATTAAAATGTTGTTGGGTAGGAGACAAATGGATTTCCCAAGGCAGGGAAGGGCAAAGCCTAGATATTGCAACAGAAAAGAACTTATGTCATAGAACCCTGCCCTTTCTGCCTTGATTATTCCTAAGATACTGTATGCAGGGCATCTTCAGATGACTTCAGAGAGCAAGCAAGGCTGATGTATTAGGAGGCAGTCCTTTAGGTACCCTGGTTTCTAAGCCTTTTAAGGTTAATGCCCAGAACTTTAAATTGAGCCTAGAAAAAAACTGGAAGCCATCAAAGATGATACAACTGTAGCTTCACACTGTATAATGGTAGGCATGCATTCCAAAACATGCAGTGTGACACAGGTCAGGTAGCCACAGCCAGCCAGGCCTCTCCCGTACCTACATGTATGGATGCACAGCTGCTGTCCATAATCTGTGTCACCCTTGGGGAAAAGCAATGCAGCTGTGGCAAGCATGAGGACTGCGTAAAGTACAAAACAGTGTGAGGTAATGCTGATAACTATTGGCCAAATGTAATGTCTCAATGTATTCTCTTTGACAAAAAAACTTTCTTCCCATTACTGCCTCCCTCCATCTCCATTGTGGCACTTTGAGGAAGTTCTCTAAAATAATATTGCTGGTTTGTAAAGATAACTGGAAGATTTACTCTTCTATTTCTTATGTGCTTTCCCCTCTGTAGTGTGTGGCTGTGACCTAGCCCAGTCTGGCTTCTTCTTTAAAAATGGGGAATATATCTGCACCCATGACTATCAGCAGCTCTATGGCACCCGCTGTGACAGCTGCCAGGATTTCATCACTGGAGAGGTTATTTCTGCCTTGGGCCGGACCTACCACCCCAAGTGTTTTGTGTGCAGCATGTGCAGGTGAGTTGAATGTGTGACAATAATGTGTTCACACATTAGTTGTTCAGGATTACAAACAAAATGCCTAAGGTGCTTGAATATCTGACAATAATGCAATCCAGCATGGTATAGTGATTTGAGTGTTGGAGTACAACTCTGGAGGCCAGGGTTCAAATTTCCTCTCGGCCATGGAAACCAACTGGGTGATCTTGGGGGACCCACTTGGGTGACCTCTGAGACTCTTTCAGCCTCAGACTAATGCAAAGGCAAACCTCCTCTGAACAAATCTTGCCAAGAAAACCTCATGACAGGATTGCCTTAGGGTTGCCTTAAGAGGAAATGACTTGAAGCCAAACAACAACAAATGTGTTCTCCCATTAGTAGTTGAAGGTCACAAACAAAATGCTTGAGGTGCTTGGGGAAGGTGCAGTGTTAGCATGCTAGAAACCAGGACAGCCAGCATTCAGGCCTGGCACTTAGAATGGACTCTGTCCTTTTGAAGGTGCCATGTAGACTAGAGTATTAGTATCAGCTAACATCAAGGACCAATCCCAACCCACCAGTCTTGGCCTAAGTCAGACCTTGATCCTTAGTCCAAGCAGTTCTCAATTCTTGAGAGTGGAAACTAACGTCATGTCTTCTTTCTGTCTTTAGTTGCTTCTCTGGAATTCAGCTTGTGACTGATTTTTTTTCCTTTAAAAAAAGCCCAAAATATTTAATACATTTTCCTCAAATATAGAAACCTCACCTATCAAGTTGCATAACATTAATTATATGTAGAAATCTGATATGAATTAGAACACAACTCAGCTTGGTTTCCATCACATACCTGAAGCTGTTCCCTCTGGTCTGTGTTTGGTGCTCTGGATTTTGATTCTTGGCTGTTCTGCATCATAAACAGCTCATGACCAGAGCAAAGAAGGAAAGGACCATCATTAGCCAGCAGTTCCAAATTATAGTCTGAGGCTCTTTGGGAAAAAAAAAAGAGTAATGTGTGCCATTTATTTCTCTAAAATAAAATAAATTAAAAGGTCTGTAGAAGTTCTTGGAATGATGGGCATCTAATGATATACATTTATGCTTTTTTCATTCCAGTCTCAAGTTTTTCCCCCCACTAGGAGAGATAATGAGAGTTTCTGTTCATTTCTTCAAAGTGTTTTTCACATTTAGAAGACTCTTTGCATGAAAGTATGTTTGCAAAAATTGTCATATTTTTTGTACCAGCCACTATTGCTGCTTCCTTTTTGCATGGATTTTTGAAAAGTAAAAGCAATGGATGGGTTGTTTGAGTCTTTCTGACTAAAACTCATGTCCTTCTGTGATTTCTGTATGTGTGTGCTTCACGCTACACTATTATAGCACTTATTCCACTATAACTGCTATGGCTGCCTCCTGTGCAATCCTGGGATTTGCAGTTTAGGGAGGGCCATTTACAACTCTCAGCCAGAGTTTGTCATGGACTCCATAGACTCCCGAGCCGCACCTGATAGATTTGACAAACTGGTCTCAAGTGGGATGTTGAAGTCGCCAAGAACTAACAGTCTGGGCGACTCCAACAGCAACTCTGAGACCAGTTGTGTCAGCTCGGTTAGGGAGTCTGTTAGACAACGGGATGGACAGTATACTAACAGAATCCATAGACTTTCCCTGGTCTTCAGGCTCAGGTACATACACTTGAAGTGGACCGTTTTCTGGACAGGTATCCTGGTCAAGGTCAGGTTATTTTTATGAACCAGAACCACTCCACCCCCTCACCCACTTCCCCTTACCTGCTCACTAACAGAGTACCCAGCTGGGACTTCAGATGGTATCTCTTCTCTTAATGATTGTCTTGGGGCAGTAATGGACTGGATGAGGGAAAACAAATTGAAGCTGAATCCAGAAAAAAAACGGAAGTACTCACGGTAGCAGCCCCAAACCCAGGCATTGGGATACAATCTCCAGTCCTGGATGGGGTCAAGCTCTCCTCCAATGACTATGTTCTCAGTCTGGGGGTGCTCCTGGACTCCAGATGACGAATCAGGTAAATGCGACGGTCAGGAGTGCCTGTTATCAGCTTCGGCTGATACTCCACTTTCACCCTTTCCTGGAACTCAGGGATCTTGAGACCAGGGTACATGCTCTGGTAACCTCCTGTCCTGATTTCTGTAATGCACTCTACATGCTACCCTTGTGCTTGGTCTGGAAACTTCAACTAGTACAGAATATGGCAGCCAGATTGGTCTCGGGTACATCCAGAAGAGACCATATAACACTGATCTTAAGATCACTCCACTGGCTGTCCAATAGTTTCCGGGCCCAGTACAAGGTGTTGGTTATCACCTTTAAAGCCCTAAATGGCTTGGGTCCAACCTATCTTCGGGATCACCTCTTTCCATATAATCCTCCTCGTGCGCTCAGGTCCTCTGGGAGGAATTTACTACAACCTTTAAAAACTAGGCTGTCCTCGACCTCCCAGAGGACCTTTTTGGCTATTGCTCCCAGATTATGGAACGGCCTGCCAGATGAGATCCGTCATATCACCAACCTAAATAGCTTTTTAAAAGCTCTTAAAATGGATCTCTTCTGGCGGGCCTTTCATGAATAGATACCCGGCCATTAAAAAAAGAAAAGAAAATCTAGCTTGTCCCAACCTCACTACGGCCACTGTCCGTTGTTTATTTTTAATTTTTGTATTTTGTTTTAAAGTATGTTTTAATTCCTGTATTATTTAATTGTATTTTAGGCGGGGGGGAATGAGGGTCCGGGATGCATATTTTAATTGTTGTAAGGTGGCCCGATTGCATTTCATAGAGGTGGGGGGATATAAATAAATTTCATTATTATTATTATTATTATTATTATTAAACTACAAACCCCAGAATTCCACAAGAGATAGCCACAGCAGTTAAAATGGAATAATAGCACTATAACAGTGTAGTTTGATAAAGTCCTTTAAGGGTGAAGACTAATCCTTCACAGTAGTGTCTTGCACTGATACTTTGAAGAAACCATTATTGTGTTTTTGTTCTCTCATAGTGGGTAAAAAAATCTCACTAATTTTTCAATGGAGTGTCTCTTTTCCTTTCTCATTAAGGATGAGAAAATTTGCAAATAATCTCCATTGTACCTTCAAAAGTACATAAATCTGGAAGAAATAATTTGAATATTAGCATGTACAGTCCTCCCTCCACGTTCACGGCCTCCACACTCGCGGTTCCGCATATTTGTGGTTTGCTGCGAGGGGAGGCCATGGAAAGTGGCGACGGGGCCTCTGAGGCCCCGTTGCCACTCTCGAAAGGGAGGGGTGAGGTGGGGGAAGCGATGATAGGGCCTCTGGAGGCCCCTTGGTCACTTTGGGAGGGAGAGGTGAGGTGAAGGGAAGCGACGACGGGGCCTCTGGAGGCCCCATGGTCCCTTCGGGAGGGAGGGGTGATGTGAAGGGAAGTGATGACAGGGCCTCCAGAGGCCCCATGTTCACTTCGGGAGGGCAGGGGAGTGCTGTCATTATTCATGGATTTTTCACACTCGCTGGGGTCTGCGGAACCTAACCCCCCCGAATGTGAAGGGATGACTGTAGGAACTGACCCATTGATTTATTTGTATGTCACATTAGCAGGATTAAAAGTGTGTCAAACAAAGACGGGGTTAATTTTGGTTATATTGGTGTCACATTGTGTGACAATCTGATTATTAGCTGAGTGTGGATAGCTGTTCCTAAAAATGCAGTGGGGGGATTAGTAATATCTCAAGGGAGCAGTGAAGCTATTGTGAAGTATGAGTTATTCTTGGTCTCAGAAATATTCTGGTAGGACAGGTCTATTATTTTGTCAGTCAGAGCCTTGGGAGTGAATTAGGGGAACATTATAATGAAAGATGGGTGTAGATGAGTGACAGGAAAGTCTAGTCTTAAATTAGCCCCACTGGCTTTATAGCAGACATACACATGCTTCCACACACCACAGATACAATGGACTGCTGGAACCATTTAGCTCTATTATGGCATTGGTTCCACCTATTGGGCAGCAACTCTGGCTCCCTTCTGGTTCCTACAAGGGTGTCATTTGTCACCAGGCTCCAAGGTGGGGTGATATTGGCTTAAAACTAACCATGGCATTGGCCCCACCCAGACAATCCATTTCCTCCAAGGATTATCAGGAAAGGTGTGCAAGCTGCTAAGATACTTCTGGTAATATGTGAGTCAGCCATTGGTTGTCCCAGGTTGGGAGGCAATAACTGAGCAAGCCATGATGAGCTATCAGCGTGGGTCAAGATGCATGCTTGGTGAGATGGAGGCATAGGAGCAGGTTGCACAAGATGAAGTTGTTGATCAGGTTAGAGGAGATCAAGGAAATCCATACCACTTGGAGACATCTTTCACTGAGGACAGTGGGTCACTTCCCAGTTTGGACTAAAATATCTGTTTCCACTGATAGTCACGCTGGCATAAAATGATGGAATTGGTGCTACTTATGCAGAACATCAGACATGGGCTTCTTGGCATCTAGTCAATGGCCATACCTCTTTCTATATACAGCCTTGATTCAGGCTTGGTGAGATGGGCATCATTGGGCTTCTCTAGATGGGCTATTTATCCTAGCTTCCCCTCATCTTGGAGCCCTGCAGTCCAAATGATGCAGGGCTCTTGCCCTGTTTTGCTTCTGGACAGTCCTGATGACACCTGAGGCAAAGCTGAGGAAAGCCAGAGTAAAATCCATTAAAACATTTTAATTGAAAACCCAGGAAAACCTGGTTCATATGGGAAAATCTGGCTCAGGCTGGTGCGGGAACGCAGGATCTGTAGCTGCATACCCACCCATATAACCTGCTACCACCGCTGCCGGAGTTTTTCTGCAGCTGGGAAGGAGGCCCCTAGCACATGATGAAGGTCTCCTGCATGTGACTAGCCTTGATCGCATGCTGAGGGCCTCCTTCCTGGCTTCAGAGAGAATGACATGCAACAGTGGGGAAGGCACCTACCAATGCTGGCCGTCATGCAGACTTCATCCCATCTTATCTAGGTAATGAGGGAGAAAAAGGCCACATGTGTGCCAGAAGCCAGCATATTCTGACAGGTCTAGACAAGCCCGTTGTCTCTGCCTGAGTGTGAGGATGTAAATTTTTGCTTATTCAGTTCCTGCATGCAACAGCAAATAGTGGGACAAGATAATAAGAGTTTCTCTGCATTTTTTTTCTATTTTGGCACTTTTCTTCTGAAAATTTTATGAGGGGTTTTGTGGGGAAAAAATTACTCATTTTTTCCACATAAAATCCAATGTTTTGCACAAAATATGGTTTTTTTGTACAGAATATATTTTTGAGGGAGATACTGCTTCTGCTAACCAAATCCTCTTTCTACTGTCCCACAGGACTAAAAAAAAAATCTTACAACTGTTGACATGTTTGTAAACAGAGCATTGTATCTGGGAATACGCTTTACATCTTTATGCAGCAGCAATAGATCACTAGGGATGGAAAGAATATTCAAAAATATTTGAAAAATTGTCAGAAGAAATATTTTTCAAGTGTCAAGAAACCCTGATAACAAGACAACTGGTCTGACCAGAATCTTTGTAATATGAGACTTAACTCGGGGTGGGTGTGGGTGTTTTGTTTTTGTTTGTACAGGACACAGCATTCTATTCAGAAGGGAAAAAAAAAACCTTTCTATGCAGAAATATTATTTCCTACACACAATATACTGTTTCCTGCACAGAAAATGCTGTAAGTGGGGACTTATTCTGCACAAAATTCACGAGTGGTTGATTTGCACAGAAAACAGCATTTTCAGTATAGGAAGCAGCTTTCTCTGTACCAGTGGCAACACTGGAGGCGGGGGGGGGCAGAGAGGCCAAACTGCACTAAACCATCAGAAGGGGTGACACCAGCCTTAGTGATGCCACAGCTCTGTGCAAAAGTTATTATTTTCTCTGAAGAAAATGCTGTTTCATGTCCAGAAAATGCTGTGTTTTGTGCAGAACAACCATGTGTGAATTTTACATAGAATCAGTCTGAATTGCAAATAGTCTTTGAAAAAAATGCATGGTTGTTAAAGACTTTTTCACAGCCAGAAGAAAATAGTTAAAAATCACTCACTGATTCCTTCAGAAAGCAACTTAGTAAAGAATTACATCCCTACAGATCTCCTGTTTTCATTCCCTATTACAAGCCTGAGCTTTGGTACTAGTTTTAGGATGTCTAATACATTAGTACTGCAGCATGGTGTGCTATTAAATTGAACTGAAATCCATTAGTGCTAGCTTCACAAAATATCCTTTATCCTCCAAGCATGTCTGTTCAAGGTATGTTCATACGCGCATACCCCTTCATTGTATCTGAGGTACACAGGTCTTTCTGTCCTCCTTGATGTCATCTCCTTTGCTGCAAGCTCTATATTTGCCTCTTCCTCCTGTTATTTTTTTCCTAAATACTCCCAATTAACATTTCTAATTGTCTGTTGTTATGAACAACAGAAATTGCTTTGTGTCAGGGTGGCCAATGGTTTGAGCAGGGGTGGGCAGCTTACCCCAAAATGTCAGGATGAGGTGCCACCCCTCTCATATCACAGTGTACCAGTGCTTTGCATTCCTTAGCAATTCTACAAGAGCATCAGAGTAATGAATTTGGAACTATTGCTTTACTGCATCTTTGCTTTCACAAACCCAGATCAGAATCTTCAATTTACCCATGCATCTGGGTTAGTGCGTGAGAGAACTATCACTTTGCTAGTCTTTAACCAGTTTGATTGAAGGGGTAGTCAAAAGTGTATTAAAGAGTGCTAAAAGATCCTTACAAGAATACCTCTTGTAGTGCAGTCTTGACACAGTTTATCATTAAGTGCTCCACATTTTTACATTCTCTTCCTTACATGATCAGATGTGGGTGGGGAGTAGAGCTGTAATTGAGAATATCAGATCTTATCATGAGAATCCAACCTCCCATGGTTGGCTTCCCACAGGAATGAAACTGATTATATAAGCATGCACCAAGACCATGTATCCACAGGCAGATAGCAGCACTCTGTGTGGTTTGTTGTCCGTGTGTGTGTGTGTGTGTGAAGCAGGCTGCACTTACCCACATATTTAGTCATTAAAACTTGCAACTTGGCAGCTACTGCTGAAGTTATAGAGATCCTCCTGCACTAGTCCTTGTCCTTCCCATTTTTCTTTTATTTGTAGATATTAGCAGACTGGAGCCAAAGCAAAATCTCAGTGTTTTCCTTTCCAGTTGTATCTCCCAACAGTCCTTTGCAATAACAAACCTGGCACTCTAGAAGTACAAGGCAAGACATGTTTTCCCATGCCTTGGTTCTAGAATGGGAGATGGTCTTCAGTCATGTTGATGTCTCAGGGTATGTCTCAGGGTATGTCCCATTTGTTTGCTCTCCTTTGTCTAGTTTTGTGCACATATAGATCAATATTGCACACAAGCAAACAATAGTGTTGATAACTCTTGCAATACTAGGCAATTGTCTATCTTAAAAAAAGAGAGACTTCATTATTAGAAAGCAGACATTGATCAAATGTGATCATCAACATGATCAAATGTGATAAAGAACCACTTACATCTTTGACCATAATATTTGATGCTGAGCAATCAGTTCTGAAGATTTGTTCAGTTGCAAAAAATGAACAAAAAAACCCACCTATGAGTACATAAGCTGTACTGCCTTCTTATTTGGCTCTGGACTTCTTCTTTTTAGAAAAAAATGGGAGTCGGGTTATAAAGAAAATAGTGAAATCACAGAGATGATGAAAGTGAACAAAGGACAGTGAGGGAAAACTAGGCAGAGAGTTAGAAATCAGTAAAGGAAGGTCTGCACTTTGCATTGCAGCCAGGTTCCAAACTGATTTCTAGGAAACTTGTTTCAGCACATATCATTAGGGAACTTAGTAGAACTATAATTCTTCACATCACTTTTTGTTGGGAGCTTTGACAATACAATAGGTTTGAAACTGGTTGTGTGTAAAATAGGGATGGAATGAGGATTTGACAATTTCCTGAGTATGGTCAAAATTTGGTGTTCCTGACCACTCAGGAAAAAACTGATGGGAATTAAAACAGTGCTTGGAAAGTTCCCACAAGTTGCAGGAACTTTTTGTTGCTGTTGTTCTCAGCACAGCAAAACAGCACAATTTTGTCATGTCTGCACAGCCTTAAAAGCTACACGGGTGGAATACAGGCTGACTCCAGGGACTGGTGAGAGCTGTAACCGAAGTCAGCCAGTATAGCTGAATCATGATTCTACAAACACGTCAGAGGATCCTTATGTTGTTTGAACATAATGGTGGCTTGAATCTATACACTACTGATTTCCCCCTGGTTTCTCCTCTCTTTCAGGAAGCCATTCCCCATTGGAGACAAAGTTACATTCAGTGGGAAGGACTGCGTTTGCCAAACGTGTTCCCATTCCCTAATCAGCAACAAACCCATCAAGATTCATGGACCAAGCCGTAAGTCAAGCACATCTGACTTCTTAATGTAGTATCCCCAGAGAGTTGAGTTACAGAATGTGAAGGTACTGGGGAGAAACCTGTTGGTGCCAGAGATCTTCTAGCAACTTAGAAAGGGAGAGGGAGCCCATGGGAGGAATATCTCTGGAGTGCAGAAATCTGTTAGGATTCTTGCCTTCTTCTTTCTGAAATAATTAAGACTGCCATTCTAAAGGAGAGGGTATGCAGGAGAGAATGCTGTGATAGTGGACACCAATATGACCAAAATTCTTTTGGGCTTTTGCTGGGATTCTTCTGTGATGTGTGCAATTCTTTTTTCTACCTGGGTTTTGGCTTTTTTTCCATTGTGGGCAAAAAGCCCTCAGCCAGTAAGCCTTAAGAGGTAATTAGCTTAAGCACACTCTGAGACACATCCAAATTTCTCATTATATCATGAAATATCAATGCAAGTTAAGATAGGGTTGGCTGTAGTGGATTTGAATCCTCTTCATCCACTCCCACCTCCAGTCTCCTGCTACTCTCATTCCCCAGGTTGGGAGAAACCAGGAGAGGGGATCCAGTGTTGGACCTTTTCATCTAAGATTGGAGCTTTGTTGAACATCATCAAAGAGGTGGAGATCTTCTCCTTTCAATGACTCCTAGGATGCATTTCAGCTGGAACCATAGGACTGCAGACTAAATAGCAGATTCTATGCTCATATCTTCCAAAATTACAAGAAACTTCTCAAAATAATAGAAGTGCTTCTGAAATTCTAAATCCTGAGACCAGTTATTAATTCCAACTACAGAAGGCCCACTGTATCTATGGAAACTTGTAAATCAACACTTGTGTGAGTTCCACTGATTCATTTCAGTTCTAACTGAGACTTAGGTTTAGGTGTAAGTGGGTTCCCCCACTTTAAGTCTTCCTCTTGGCACACACACTTCAAATCTTCCTCTCCACCTTCATTTTCTTCTGGGTCAGTCTGTTTCCCTTCAGATCTCCATAGAATCCTTGAATAAAAATAAAATAAAATAAAATAAAGTCAAATACTTCATAAGGTAAAGAGAACCAGCATGGTGTAGTGGTTTGATTATTTAACTAGGTAGAACTCCAGGATACCAGGTTCGAATCCCTGCTTTGCCATGGAGACCCACCAGGTAAACCTTGAGCATGTCACTCTGTCTCAGCCTGCCCCTGCATGGCAGGGGGTTGGACTGGGTGGCTGGCCCTTGTGGTCTCTTCTCACTCTACAGTTCTATGATTCTATGATTCTAGGTGTACACCTGTGGGGAAGGGAGAAAAAACAAGAATGTTGCTCCCCAAATAAGAATTCTCCTCCTTTAGTCCCTACATTTCTAACATGCAGTAAATTAAAATGTTTCTAATCTTCATTTAGAAAGGAGATTATCAAACAGAAACGAAAAAAGTATTGCTGCCCCACAATCTCTACTCCTGTCCCTGACCCACCGCAATCACTTTCCCCACCACACTTACCTTTTCTCCCGTCATTCCAGCAGCACAGGAGTGAATGGAGCTCTAATGGAAGAAGATGCAAGCGTGAAAATTCAGAAATAAAAATAACACAGTAAAAGTGACACCAAACACCAAAACACACTTTAAAGGGTAGAAATAACCTGGGGAGGGTCATAAAAAGTGTGTCACTTATTTGGATGTCCCAATCTCACCCAGAAGTGTCTGGCAGGGACTTCCTATTGACTCTGGGATCTTGCCAGCATAACATGGCACCTTTTCACTCACAGGAACATCCGTGACAGAAACTGAACGGCAATAAAAAGCAGCACTGGCAGAACAGCAGCAGAACGGGTGCATTATGAGGGGGAACAACGTCGTCTGAAAAGGGAGCGCTTTTGAGATCTCCCGGCGTTCGTGTAACAGCACTTAAAAAAAAAATTATTAAATTCACTTTTAAAATACACAAAACAAACAAACATATATAATGACACACAATGAAAAAGAGAAAAAACAAATAAGAGAAAAGAAGAAAAATTAACAAAAACAATAACAATAATTACCAGACAATACAACATGATATTTTTAGTCCCCTTCCCTCCCTCCCTCCCCACATAAGATTGACTTCCCACCTCACTTTACTTGCTTTATAACTACTATGACACTTCACCTCCCTTTCTATATCTTTATTCCTTATATCCCTTTTTACATATTGAGCATTTACTTATTCATTATTTATGACTCATTCCACACTAACATTTATTTTATCAAAAAAAAATTTTTTTCTCACATCTCTCTCAAATCACTTTTAACATTACTTTGTGGTTTGTAATCTACAACAATTACTAATAATAATACTAACTATTAATATTCATATTTACCTATTAATTAGCTTATAGTTAATAAATACCTAAATGATTCAAACCTCATCACAGTAATTTCCCCATTTTCTTTTTTAATATGCTTCATAAATGGTTTCCATGTTCTTTTATGATTTTCAATTGACTTATTTCTCACTAAATTTGAAAGTTTGTCCATTGATGCAAACTTTTTCAATCCAATCCTGGTATGTCGGAATTTCATTTGTTTTCCATTTCCTAGCATAGATCAACCGTGCTGCAGTGATTAAATATAGAAGTAAGTTCTTATGTTTCTTCTCCATATTATCCTTCATATTTACCATATTTAATAAATATAATTCGGGTCTCATCTTCAATTTCTTTCACTAGATTTTTTCTATCCATTTATTAATTTTAAACCAATACTTTTTAACCATTTTACATTTCCACCATAAGTGGAAGAAGGTCCCTACTTGCTTTTGGCATTTCCAGCACCTATCATCTACACCCTTATACATTTTAGGTAGTTTTAAAGGAGAAAAATACCATTTAACATCATTTTATAAAAATTTTCTTTAAGATAATATGAGCATGTAAATTTCAACCCCTGATTCCACACTCCCTCCCATTGATCTAAATATAATTGATATCCAAAATTTTGTTCCCATTCTGTCATGCATTGTTTTATTTGTTCTTGTTCCAAATTAAATCTTAATAGTAATCCATAAATTTTACTAATCTCATGAGAACTATCTGAACATAACAGTACTTCAAATTCTGACTTTTCGCTTTCATATTGATAACATTTCAGGTCTTCTTTAGCTTCATGCCAACCCATCCTCAGTTCATGATCTTCCAAATCCAAATTTCTTTTATCATCTAATTCTATCCATTGTTTAACCATGTTAGGCATGCTGCTTCATAGTATAATTTTAAATCAGGTAATCCTAATCCACCTCTTGACCCTATATCCGTTAATAACTTCAGTTTTATCCTCATTTTTTCCCCATTCCAAATAAATTTGGATAACTCCTTTTGCCATTTAGTAAATGTATCATTTGATATACTTATTGGTATAATTTGAAATAAATATAGTAATCTTGGCAAAACATTCATTTTAATTACTGAGATTTTTCCCATTAATGTTAAACTAATACTTCTCCATCTATATAGATCTCTACTAATTTCTTTCCTTTATGATTAAAAACTCCATTGCCTCCAAACTCGAAACCTTGCCAACACTCTGATTGCATTATTTCTTTTGCCTCCCACATGTTGTTCCTTTAGTACATATGCCCCAACTATGCAAGCCGACCCTGTAGAGAAAAACAAATTCTACACAGACTTACGCCACCTCATACAAAAAGTCCCAGTAGAAGATAACATTATTATCCTTGGTGACTTCAATGCCAGAGTAGGAAAGAACTCCGAAGCCTGGAAAGGTGTCTTAGGCAAACATGGTGTTGGAAATTGCAATGTTAACGGACACCGCTTGCTAGAGTTCTGTGCAGAACAATAGCTGACTATTACAAACACTATCTTTCAACAGAAAGATAGCTTGAAAACAACCTAGATGCATCCCCGATCCAAACATTTACTATGTTCTAGTCCATCAGAGGAACATTCGTGATGTCCGTCATACTCGAGTGATGCCCAGTGCAGAATGCCAAACAGATCATCGCCTCGTCAGATGTAAACTAAATTTTCATCTTAAGTTCAAACCTAAGAGGGGTGGCATCTTAAAGAAGAGACTCCAAGTCAACAATCTTCAACAAGTTACCATGAGAGACAACTTCCAGGCAAATCTGCAAACAAAACTTGAAGACCATCCTACAGATCCTTCTCCTACAGTGCTCTGGCAACATATCAAAAACAGTATCCTCCAGTCTGCGGAAGAATCCCTCGGGTTCTCCCACAAGAAAAATCAAGACTGGTTTGATGAAAACAACCAAGAGAGCCAGGAGCTGTTGGCAAGGAAGAGAGCTGCTCACCAGGCATACCTCGCCCAGCCAACCTGTCATGTAAGAAAAGCAGCTTTCCACCTCACATGTAGCAAACTACAACAAAAACTCCAAGACATGCAGAACAAGTGGTGGATCAATATAGCAGAAAAGACACAACGCTGTGCAGATCTGGGTGATCACAGTGGATTTTATGAAGCTCTTAAAGCAGTGTTTGGACCTACTTATCAGGTCCAAAGCTCCTTATACAGTACAGATGGTCAAACATTAATTACTGATAAAGCCTCCATCCTGAATCGTTGGGCTGAACATTTTCAAAGTCTCTTTAGCGCCAACCGAGTAGTCCAAGCCTCAGCTATCCAACATATGATACAAAAACCAATGAAAAATGAATTGGACATAGCTCCCACTTTGGAAGAGACCCTTAAGGCCATACAGCAGATGAAAAATGGCAAGGCAGCTGGGATTGATGGAATCCCACCTGAAGTTTGGAAACACGGAGGTCATGCACTCCACGAAAAATTCCACGAATTCCTTGTGAATTGCTGGGAAAAAGGGGAACTGCCATCAGACCTCCGAAATGCAGTCATCATCACCCTGTACAAGAAAAAAAGGAGCAAAATCCGATTGCTCAAACTATCGAGGCATAACACTGCTCTCTATTGCTGGAAAAACCCTTGCAAGGATACTCCTGAGCAGATTAGTTCCTGCTATTGCAGAAGAACTTCTCCCTGAAAGCCAATGTGGCTTCAGAGCCAATAGGAGTACTACAGACATGGTATTTGCCCTTAGGCAACTGCAAGAAAAATGTAGGGAGCAGAACAAGGGTCTCTATGTAACATTTGTCGACCTCACCAAAGCCTTTGACACTGTAAGTAGAAAAGGTCTGTGGCAGATCCTGGAAAGACTAGGATGTCCCCCCAAATTCCTTAAAATGATTATCTTGCTACACGAGGGCCAGCGTGGTCAAGTCAGATATGGCGATGCTCTTTCAGAGCCCTTTCTAATAACTAATGGAGTGAAGCAAGGTTGTGTTCTTGCTCCAACTTTATTTACAATCTTCTTCAGGATGATGCTCCAAAGGGCTACGGCAGAGCTCGAAGAAGAAGAAGGCATCTATATACGTTACCGTACTGATGGTAGCTTGTTTAACTTAAGCCATCTGAGGGCTCGCACTAAGACTCTAAACTATCTAGTTCGCGAGCTGCTCTTCGCTGATGCTGCTGCCCTTGTTGCCCACACAGAAGCATCTCTGCAGCGCCAAACATCTTGCTTCGCAACAGCTGCAGAGCTGTTTGGGCTGGAAGTCAGCCTTAAGAAAATTGAAGTTCTTTACCAGCCTGCACCACAGGATGAACACCACCATCCCCACATTGCCATAGGCAAATCTGTGCTTAAGTCCGTTCAGCAGTTCACCTACCTGGGAAGCATCATCTCCTCAGATGCCAAGATTGACAAAGAGATTGATCACAGATTAGCAAAGGCATATGGCACGTTTGGAAGACTTTACAAAAGAGTCTGGAGTAATAAACACCTGAGGCGAAATACAAAAATCAGTGTGTATAGAGCCATTGTACTGTCTATTTTCCTTTATGGGTCTGAAACATGGGTTACCTATCGCCACCACTTATGACTCCTCGAATGCTTTCATCAGTGCTGTATAAGCACAATCCTAAATATACACTGGACTGACTATGCGATGAACGTTGCTGTCCTTGAGCAACCAGGGATCACCAGCATTGAGGCCATGATATTGAAAACACAGCTGCGCTGGGCAGGGCACGTTTCTAGGATGGAGGACCATGGCTTCCCAAAAATACTACTCTATGGTGAACTCGCCACAGATCAGTGTAAGAGGGGCACTCCAAAAAAAGCGATACAAGGACTCCCTGAAGCAACATTTCAGGCTCGGCCAAATTGATCACCAACAATGGTCCGCCCTGGCCTCACATCGGGACGCATGGAGATGCACTATCCACAATGCTGCAGCCTTATTTGAAAACTCACACCGAACAAGTCTTGAAGAGAAATGACAAAGCAGAAAGAATCACAACCCAGAAACATCACCCAAGGAGACCTTCTGCTGTGCTTTCTGCAACTGAACTTGTTTATCTCGGATTGGCCTTTTTAGTAATCAGCGCACTTGCAGAAAGCGCAGGATAAATCCTTCCTGAATCTTCGTTTGCGAAGAAAAGCCAGAGAGAGAATTTCTTTCCACACCTTTTCATAATTGTTTTTAAATAAATCTAAATTAATTTTTGTTATATTAACTCCCAGATATTTAACCATCTTTGTTATTTCAAACCCTGACTTTTTTTAGTTCTTCTTTCTTTTTTATCCAGATTTATTGCCAAAATTTTTGTTTTGTCTCTGTTTATTTTGAAGCCTGCATATTTTCCGAATTCCTCGATTTTTTGTAACACTGGTTCTATACTTTTTATAGGATTTTCTCCTGTTATAACCAAATCATCAGCAAATGTCTTTAATTTATATTCTTCTTTCCCAATTTTAATTCAACTAATCTTCTCTTCTTTTCTTATTTCAAAATTTAAAACCTCTAACATCAAAATAAATAATAA
Organism: Gambelia wislizenii; assembly: GCA_030847615.1. Classification (NCBI taxonomy): domain Eukaryota; kingdom Metazoa; phylum Chordata; class Lepidosauria; order Squamata; family Crotaphytidae; genus Gambelia; species Gambelia wislizenii. The sequence goes on from JAUMIR010000002.1 coordinate 164,310,438, forward strand.
GGGAGATAGAGGACATCCTTGTCTCGTCCCTTTCTTTATTTTTATTGTTTCTGATGATTGGCCATTAATTATTAATTTTGCACATTGATTAGAATATACTGCTTGAATCCACTCCCTAAATTTTTCTCCTGCTTCTAATTCCCTTATCGTTTCCAATAAAAATCACCAATTTAATTTATCAAAGGCTTTCTCAGCATCTGAAAAAATAAGTACCCCTTTGATTTCATTGTGATAGTTCAAGTAGTCTATTATATTTATAACCAATCTGGTATTGTCTCTAATTTGTCTTTTTGGGAGAAAGCTGTTTTGATCTTTATGTATATAGGTTTGTAAAACTAATTTTAATCTGTTTGATAATATTAGTGCAAATATTTTATAATCTTCATTCAAAAGTGAGATTGGTCTATAATTTTCTATTAAGTTTGGATCTTTATTTTCTTTTGGTAATAACACTATTTTTGCCTCTTTCCAGCTGTTCGGTATCTGCTTCCTTTGTATATCATTCATAGTTCTTTGTAGGGGGTTTACAAATTCTCCCATAAATTTTTTATAGTATATAGTTGTCAGGCCATCAGGACCTGGAGATTTCTCCCTTTTCAAATTTTTAATTGCCTCCATTATTTCTTCTTCAGAAATGTCTTTATTCAATTTCTTTGGATTTCCGTAAATTTTCCTATTTTACATTTTTAATATATTCTTTCAATAGCTCTTGAGGTAGCTTTTGCTTTTGATATATTAACTCAAAATAGTTTTTTAAAAAAATTCTGATTTCTTTTTCATTTGTTATATCTTTATTTCCCACTTTCAGCTTTAGTATCATCCTTTTTGCTCTTTCTTTTCTTAGTCTATATGCTAACCATCTTCCAGGCTTGTTTGCATATTCAAAAAAATTTTGTTTCATGTAATCTGATTTTCTTTTCATCTCATCTACCATTATCATTTCTAATTGTTTCTGTAGTGATTTAATTTCATTCCTATTTTTTTTACATTTACATTTGGGGGAACCTATTAATTCTTTCTCTTTCTGTTTAATTTCCTCCATAAGTTTTTCCATCTTTTCTGTTCTTTTTCTTTTCCAGGTTTTATTCATTTTAATAAACATTCCCCTAATCACCGCCTTACTGGAAGCCCATATCATATGGTTGTTAACTTCCCCATTAGAATTTATCTCAAAATATTCTTGTAACTTTTTTCTCCTTCTTTTATTACTTCTTCTCTCTCTAATAAGAATTCATTTAATCTCCACGTTCTCTCATAACTCATATTATCCATCGTTACTAATATTGGATTGTGGTCCGAAGTGGGGTTCGTTAAAATTTCTATTTTCCTAACATATTTTATCATACTGTTTGAAATCCAAATCATGTCTATTCTTGACATTGAGTTGTGTGTATCAGAGAAGAAGGTATATTCTCTCTTTTTTCCTTCTTTATATCTCCATGTATCCATTAATTGTAATTCCTCTGTGCTTACCAAAAATTCCTTAGCCAATTTACCCTGATTTTTCTTGATTTTCTTATCCCTGAATATCTCTCTCTGCTTGGTTCAACCACGCCATTAAAATCTCCCAGTATACACCAGTTATCATAATTCAAATGGATTATGGTATCTTTTAATTCTTTATAAAATGTATATTTTTCATTAACTGGTACGTACATACCTATTATTACTAGTTTTCTATTATTTTATTCAATTTCCACTATTACAAACCTTCCCTTTTCATCTGCCAAAATTAAGTTTGGTTTTAAATCTTCTTTAATGTATAACACCACTCCATTCTTTTTCTTCTGGCCTATAGCTGCAAATTCTTTTCCTATATTTTTTTTGCGTTATCAAATGTGCTTGACTTTTTTTTTTATTTGAGTTTACTGTAGACATATCACATCTGGGTTGATCTTTTTAAGGATCTTAACACCATTTTTAATGTGTCTGATAATCTCCAAAGAGTTTAGGTGTCCAAAGAAATGGGGAAGGGAAAGTTGCCCAAGGAATGTGAGCACAGCAAATATAAGAGTTCTAGGTGTAAACGATTTTCAGTGTCTCACTCTTTCCAATGATAGCAATTTGGGGACTGAGGAAAAATTCATGGGGAGGGGGAAATTCATACTTGGAGGGGAAATACCCTCACCCCCTCCCATAGCTATACCTCTGCTCTCAGCTGAAGAGGAAGGCAATGGCAAACCTCCTCTGAATAAACATTTCCAAGAAAACCCTGTGATAGGGTTGCCAAAAGTCAGAGTCAGCTTGAAGATACAGAACAAAAACTTTATAAGGCAATAAAAAAAAACTACTGATAGGACAAAAGGTGATCATATATGTTAATGCCAGCATGGTGCTTAAATTTTCATTATGGTGAACTTCTGATGGGAATGCATATGCATACCCTGGAATACCCACAAGTGCCTGGGAGATGGTGGACTCACACTGTCCCTTTGTAACAATTCCTTAGACAGCCCTCTTGCATTGCAAGAACTGGCTGCATGGGGAAGGATCATCCTTGCCTACTTCCTGAGAGTAGACCAAGAAGGAAAACCAAATTCTCCCAGGTAATACAGCTGCATGGTGGACTATGGGACAAGCTCTTTTCTTTCCTGTTGGCCAGTCCCTAACCTGACATAGAGAGGAGCAGATGTTCATGGTCCACAAGATCAGTGAGCGTTCAGGAGCAGCCTGGCCTTGTGTGGATCACTGCACCTGCTACGATTTCTGGCATTGGCCACAGAAGCTCCGTGCCTGTTCCAGGGCTGGTGGTTAAATGAAAGGCTTCAGGGTGGGTATGTGGAGGCAAGTGTATTTTGCATTCTCTGTGTCTTGCATCCATTCATTTCAACCATGCTGCCCCTGTACAACATGTCTTCTGCTAAAAGGGTACAACAAGGAGTGGGATGGTGGGTGGGTGGGAAGAGAAATGCCCTGCCTGCAGCCAGGTCCGATATTGGACTGAAGTTGATTGCTGGCAAGGAAATCTGGAGGAGAAAGGACCCTGGATGCCATCCACCTTGGGTCACCTGATGTCACCCCCACTCCTCAGTTCTTTGTTACTCAGTTTAGAAATAATGAACTGCTTTTAAAAAGGCCTTGTTGGGAGCAATTGACACTGTGAAGCGAACCAGCCGGATGCAATTGCAATGCAGGCTGTGTGATCTGAGAGCGGAGGCAACAGATGTTGCTGTTCCCTGGTGTTTACTTAGACACATTGATTGCTGGGAAGAGAACTGTACAGTTTTTCCTCACTATGATTACAAAACAGTGTTTTCCTGTGACAGCCTGCTCCTGGCCAGGCTGTTGGGAGATGCCAAACAAGACTAGCTTTGTGGCCACAATTCAACAGAGAGTGAAGAGCTCTTAAGCCTATTGATTTGGCTTAGGCTTGTAGAAACATAGTACTGCGTTGGATTGTGGCCTGCCTTCTGTCAGGGCAGTAAAAGGAAGCTCAGCTTCTGTCTGCATTTCCACAGAATCCCATTTCTATTGTAGAAAACTTGAGTTTGTGGAGAGATTTCCTTTCTGCTCTTTTGTGCCATTCTCAAATATATACCATTTTGCCAGTACTGCCAGAAAGGTCAGTGCTGTAAGAAATGCAACAGCACTGAATTTTTCCAGGAAAAATAAAGTGGAGTGTGGTAGAGAGGCTGTGACCATTTTCTCATTTGAGAATATCTAAAACTAAACTTTGTTTTAATGTCCACATCAGCTGAAAATCAGGACATGCTCTCCCCTCCACTTGTTTATTACATCTGCCAATTACATCTCAGTTCCAGGCAGGCCAGGTAGACAGCTGCATCCAACTGATAATCTCCAGACTGGCCAGCACACATGTTCTTTAAAGGAAAGGATTGTGGAGGTCAGCAAGAGAAAAGTGTGATGAGATTATGCTTTGTCAGAGCCTAGAAAAGTCACTTTTTTGGACTACAGCTCCTAGAGTTCTAAGGAATTGTAGTCCAAACAATAACTTTCCCCATCTCTGTGCTCTATGCAGGGAGATAAGAGAGGAGATGGGGATTCATTATGCCTTCTCCATGATTTGTTTGCCTTCCTGTGACAAAGAATGGTGGAAAACACCTTGAGATATGTGGCGTGATGGAACTTAGGATAAGACTTCTTTGCTTTTTGTATTTGCCTGGAAGGGACAAACTTGGCAGGTGACATTTCTCCTATCAGCATGGAAGGAAGAACTACACCTGATGATCTTCTTCATGGTATTAGAGAAACAGGATGTCTCTTTTGGCTTGAAATCTTACTAAGCTAGCAGGAAGTAGTACAAATGTGTACTTGGTGATGGCATGCCCTTCCTCTTTATTAGCTCTGGATTCATACCACACCTAGTCTAGGAAGTCCTTGGACCAGCATCCCAATGCCTAGCCCTCCTTGTTATGAGATTCCATATTGGATCATATGATGTCTCAGAATATGACAGAATCTTTCATGACATTCCATCAAAATTTTTGGTTAAAATGTGTTCTTTTGAGTATTTGACAACATAGATTTCATATTCAAATATTCAAACATTTCAGTGTTTCCACCTTGGAGTGAGGTGAAATGGCCTCTTGAATAGGATTCTACTTGTCATGTTAGACAGATCTGAGTGTAGTCTGTAGGGAAACTCCAAAACCGTGTAAAATAAATGGGAGTTGTGTGAAAGCATAGTAGTTCTTTCATTTGAGCATGTGGTGGAGGGCTTCCCCATGGACTGCGTCCCATATTAATTAGCAAAGAGGAGGGGAATCCCAATTGTATTTTCTGCCCCAGGCATCAAAGTCTCTTAGGCTAATAGACTTCCATCATCATCATCCTTTATTTCTATAGTCCCATCAATGTACATGGCACTTTACAAGAAAAAGAACAACAAAACAGTTCCCTGTGCTCAAGCTTACAGTCTAATGAAGACATGATACAAAAGGAAAGGGATGGCAGTAGGGAAAGGGGTTAAGTCTAGCATTCTCTTCTGTCCTTCCTTGGCCAAGGCAATGGCTGTTGGGATGGAGGGAGGGCTGTTCTGCCTCTGGGCCTAGGCAAGATGGAGTTGTGCCTGCCTTTCCTTCTCTCCCTCAGCATCCAGGGCAATGGCAGTTGGGATGGATGGAGGGCCATTCTGCTTCTGGGCCAAGGCAAGATGGAGCTCTGCTTGACTTTCCTTTTCTCCTTCCTTGGCCAGGGCAATGGAAGTTGGGATGGAGGGAGGGCTTATTATACACTGGTGTTGTATAGTAAAATGTAATGCTCCACACAGCATTTAAAGCAAACTCATAGCTCTGTTATGATATTTCCTGTATGTAAGGATTCTGAATTTTATCACCCTTAAAGGGGTTAGATTAATAACATGCAGTTCTCAAATGGGAATGACTTCTCAGAATTAGAACTCTTAGCCAACTGTTCCTGCTACTGGAAACTCAGGAATCAGGTGCAGTGAATTGGGCACATAACGCCACACCTGTTGAATCAGAACAAAGGTGCTCCTCTATTCCCACCCTAATCAATTTCCAGAAAGCTATTTAGACTCTTTGGGGAGGGTGGACAATGCACAGACCACTATATGGTTTTTGCCCCCTGTTTCCACCCCATGTGCTCCACCAGTTAGTATCACCTAGAGACCACATCCTCCCTAGAAATTCACTCCTAAATATATTCCTCTCTTTGGCTGCACAGCTCAGGTTACTCCAGAGCACCATGGATTATTCATAACCAGCTGCAAACAGCATTCAGGATGTGTATAGCTGAAGGACAGCATCTTTCTGCATGCTATCCGCACATTTCTAAGTCACAGCCTTAAAAGTATCTGCTCCTAAATTAGCATTAGATGAAATTTAGCAGTGATTTCAGAAAAAGGCAGGAAGAATATTTTGTAAGTGTAGAAAAGAGCTGAGGATTAGAGTGTGCCGGTCTCTCTTTCTCTCTAGATATACAGTTGTCCCTCCATATCCACTGATTGAAGTATTCATGGCTTGAAAATATTCTTAAAAAAATAATAATCCAAAAAGCAATCCTTGATTTTGCCATCTTATGTAAGGGACACCATTTTGCTATGCCATTACATATAATGGGACTTGAGTATTCATGGATTTTGGTATCCACGGGGAGGGTGGGGGTCCTGGAACCAAACCCCAGTGAATATGGACAATTGTAACTATTTCTCTGTATCTCTCGCTCTCTGAATCTTTGAATTTTTATATCTATGTCTATACAGAAGGTTGGAGGTCTCCCTAAGCCACCCTAGCAGTGGAATGTACTAAAAGGATGAACAACAGACCTGGGATAATGTTGAAAGATGGGTGACAGGGAAGAACATTAGTCAGACCGAAAGACTTATTGCAGACTTGATTTGTATTTTCAGTCAACCCCTCCAGCACATCTAGGTGTGTCATACTAAAATGCATTGTCAGTGAATACTTCCAGATTGCGAACTTTCACCAGCTGCAAAATGTTTTCTTTCTTTGCATTTTCTGGTGTTACTGTCAGAGGGAAGGCCTGGAATAACTCCCCAAAGCAATTGGATGGTGCTGTCTTCTGTCCTTCTCTCAAAGGGACTCCTTGAAAATCTGGGGGATTCACAACACTCAAGGAAAGAGCCAGAGTCAGGCTTCCAGGCCAATGTGCTTCCTTCCACTGGTCTCAACAGGCAGCAGGGGAAATGGGAAAGAAGACCAGTATATACTCCCCCCCCCCACATACACACTAGACATAGCCAAGTGAGAGACCAAGTTCAGACGGAGGCTGCCAGCACCATCCTGTGGTCCCTAACCATAATCAAAGTAGTTCAACATAGCACAGACATTAGACAGAGTGGCCCCAAGACACCCCTACCCAAACTCTGGTGGTATATAGAAGTTCCACAAACACATTCCACACTTGTTTGTTTCCTTACCATTGCATCTGTGCCCAGATCTCCTTGAGACTTGCTTAGGTTTTTCAGAGTGAATGTGCTACTGCTACAGTATCATCCCAGATCTGTTCAAACAACTGGATTAAGGGTTAAATTGGCAATATACAGTTCAGTAAGAGGAGGAGATGATAGTAGACAGGCAGGTGGATTGTTATAGCTCTTTGCACAGATGCATCCCTAAGCGGACTACAGTACTTCTCAACAGTAAAATATACAAAACCATCTCAAATTCAACAAATGTTTCCTATAAGAAGGAAGTCACTTTCCATTCTGGGCTCTCAATTCAGTATATGGCTAGGAATAATGTTCAGAATGTTTTTAATGAGTTGGATGGAGGGATAAGGGAGGGGGAGTGAATATCTTTCAGTCACTCAAAATATCACTGAGAAATGTTTTGCGCCATCTTTCATGACAACATCTATTGTTAACCTAAGCAGTGGCTTACTTCAGATAAGATCTGATCATAAATCTACACATCCAGCTAGAGTCACAATAGTGATGGTGGCCTGTCATGTGCACTTACTAGTGAGTATCTAAATGTGCCCTTAGGCCTCAGCACTCCACAGGTATTCATAGACAGAAAAACTGCTTACACTGGCGTCTAAGACCATTTAGGATGTTGTTGTTGTTGCTGCTGCTGCTGCTATGTTAATTCTCTCTCTCTTTCTCTTTTCTCTTTTCTTAGAATGTGCAGGTTGCAAGGAGGAGATCAAGCAAGGCCAGTCCCTCCTGGCTTTAGAGAAACAGTGGCATGTCAGCTGCTTCAAGTGCCAAACCTGTGGAGTCATCCTGACTGGAGAATACATTAGCAAGTGTGTAACTTCTCCTCCTTCTATCCCCATATCCCTCATATATCTGCTGGACAAGGACAGGTGTTTACTTCAATGATATGTATTCAAACTGTGCCCTTGGAAAAATTTCAGGTGAAACCATCTAGCTCCCCTAATGCAACTTTGCACGTTAAAAACCAGCAGGAAAAGGGGAAAAGTGACTCATACCCTTTCTTTTGTACATCTTGGATAATGTGCAAAGTGGGAAATTGTGTATCGTGTGCTGTGATCTGTGGGTTCCCATTCATCTGGAACTCATGCATTTCAAAGCAGGGGAATAACATAGTGACCAATTTCACATATCACAAAAAAAGCATGAGTCACAGACACTTTCTCTCATCCTGTCTGTGTAGAGCTGCTGTAAGTGATTATATAGATCAAAAGTAGGCAAAGTGTAGCCCTGAGGCCAAATGCATTCTCCAAAGCTTTTTTTTGGGGGGGGGGGACTCTTAACTCCTCCCAACACACATACACCCCAGCTGGATTTTTTTTCCTGGCAAAAAAGAGGGTGAATTACCTTTCCTGGAAGGCTCCAGGAGCATTGGTTCATGTTTTAAATAGATTTCAGGAAACCATGGCATTGTTTAACTTAAGAAATGCTGGGTTTTGTTTCCAAAACCAGGAATAGAATTCTGACTATTTCTGGTCTTCCTCTTCCCCATCCCCCATTTTCAATCAATTTTAGTGGTCCATCTGGTTCCTCAAGGTTCCCCCTGGACCTGCTAAAGTTGTGTATCCCTGCTGTAGATGAAATATATAAGTTGGATTTGGGAGGAAAGCATGGCCCTCCAGATGTTGCTGGACTGCAGCATTGCCTATACTGATTAGGGCTTGTGGGAGTTTCAGTCCAACAACATCTGGAGATCTACACTTTGCCTGCCCATGTTGTAATCCTTTGGAGGACCATGCCTCCAAGGGAACATTCCATATTCCTTATGTTCATGGGGTGGGGTGGGGGCTGTTTTCTTCCGTTATTTGTCTTAGAGAGAAGTAAGCCATCAGTATTCTTCCATCTACTCAGAAATAAGAGTAGCTGTCTTCAGGTTCCAGTGTCCTGACCAATGTGTGCAATAGGACTGGAATGGCTGCAAGGACTTACACACCTAGAATCATAGACTGTGTACAAAACACACATATTGGGAAAAGAACATAAACACATGTCTACATTACAGAAAAGGTGGATGAAAACCTGAAAACCTGGTTTAATTTCCATGTGGGGAACTCTCATAACTTGGGATAGTAATATAGGTAGGATCCAGAGAAACCCTAGGAAATGGAGACTGAGAGTTTGTTATGATCATAGTAAAAACTAGTAACATCACAATTCATAGCCTCATAGAGTTGGAAGGGCCCCTGTGGTCTATCGAGTCCAACACCTTGTTCAATGCAGATCTCCAGCTAGAGCATCCCCAGCAGGTAGGTGTCCAGCCTCTTTTTGAAGACAGGAAGAGAAGGAGACCCTGCCACCTCTCTAGGCAATTGGTTCCATTGCTGAACTGCTCACTGTCAAGAAGTTCCTTCTAATGTTCAATCAAAATCTACCTTCCTATAACTTAAAACCATTAGACCTAATTTTACACTCTGGGGCAGCAGAGAACAAGCCAGCACCCTGCACCCTCCCCTTTTATGGCAGCCCTTGAGGTATTTAAAGAGTGTGATCATGCCATCCCTCAATCTTCTCTTCACCAAGCTGAACGTGCCCAGCTCCTTCAACCTCTCCTCATATGTTTTATTCTTCATACCTCTCATCATCCTTGTTGCCCTTCTCTGAACTCACTCCAGTTTGTCTATATCCTTTTTAAAATAAGGCATCCAGAACTGAACATAGTACTCCAGATGAGGTCTGACCAGCACAGAATATAGTGGGATCATTACTTCCCTCGACTTGGAAGTTATGCTTCTATTAATGCAGGATAATATAGCATTTGCCTTCTTTGCTGCAGCATCATGTTCAACTTATTATCAACATTAATCCCAATGTCCTTTTCACATGTAGTACTGCTGAGCCAAGGATCCCCCATATTATACCTGTGCATTTGGGTTTTGTGGCCCAAATGTAGAATTTTGCATTTGTCACTGTTGAACTTCGTTTTATTAATTTCAGCTCAGTTTAGTAATTTATGAAAATCCTTTTAGATTTTGTTCCCATCTTCCAATGTGTTAGCTGCCCCTCCCAGTTTTGTATCAACTGCAAATTTGATAAGGATTCCTTCCAACCCATCATCTAAATCATTGATAAAAATATTGAAGAGCCTTGGCTCCAGGACAGAACACTGTGGCACTCCACTTAGGACATCCTTCCAATTCGAAGCACAGCCACAGATGACAACACTTTGAGCACAGTTTCCCAACCAATTATGAATCCATCTGATGGTGTTTCCATCTATTCCATATTTGGTCAGTTTGCTAATCAAAATATCATGGGGAACCTTATCAAATGCTTTTCTGAAAGCTAGACAAATGACATCTCCAGCATTCCCACCATCTACTAAACTAGTGACCTGATCAAAAAAAATATGTTAGTTTGGCAGGATTTGTTCTTGACAAACCCATTCTAGTTCCTACTAGTCACTACATTATCATCAAGATGCTTGAAGAAGGACTCCTGTGCATTCTGTTCTAATATTTTTGCTGGTATTGAGATCAGAAGTATCTTGTATCCTGACTGGCCTGTATTTCCTGGATCTTCGGGTTTTTTCCCCTTTTTTTGAAGAGAGGGACAATGTTTGCTTGTCTCTAATCCTTTGGCACCTCACCCATTCTCCATGATTTTTTTCAAAATGATGGCAAGTGGTTCTGCAACTATGTCAGCCAGTTCCTTTAATACTCTGAGCTTGTCTTAACAGTGAAAATATTCCTCATGGAATGTGAGAAGAATCCTACCTGACCCAATGGCAACCCATGTTATCCCACAGTCTTATGAAGGAGGAGGGCCCAAAATGTTAAAAACTCTGCAGAAAAAGCCTTTGCAGCATTCCCTGGAGTTTTTGAAAAACAGGGGTATGCATATTATGCATATTCCCCCTGGTTAGACAGTGATTCAGTATGAAATGCTATCCCATAGTACAAGAAGCACGATCCTGATTGGCTGGACAAGCAAAGGGGGCAGGGCTTGCTAACTGGGCAAGTGCCTGGAGCCACCATGTAGTGTTTTTTTTTTCCACCTTAGCAAGTGATCGCTAAAGTGATGAAATAGGGTTGTTTTTCTTCTTCTTCTTCTTCTTCTTCTTTTTTTTTGTGATGACAAAATATCAAAATATCGATCCAGCGGACATGTGGAACAGTTTTTTTTTTTAAGTTCAGCGGTGGCAAAAAAGGTAGGTAAAAAGGGCAACGGGGGAATCACTCCCAGCTGCCATTTTGACCAGTGGCCATATGAAGCTTTGAAGGGCCAAAAAACCCCATTAAGATAAATCACAGCTGCTGAGATTTGCTACTGCTATGGAGCCATCTATTTGGGGGGGCAAGCCCTGTGATGCAGTTCATCTGGCCCTGCCCATTTAAACTAGTTTAGGTTAACTAGGTGGTCCCTGACTAAGTCCTTACCAATATTGATTTGGAACCCAGATTCCTTACCAAGGTCTGTGTGCTGATGCATGGAAGTACATAGTCCTCTCTTTGTGGAAAAACTGAAGCAACATAGGTATTGAGCAGTTCTTCCTTTTCATTGTGATCTGCTAGCATTTTACCATCCTTGCTGAGCCGCAGTTGCACCATTTGAAGCATTCAAACATTTACTCTTTTGTCCCCCTCAGTTATCAATGTATATTAATGAATATGAAGCAGTTTAGACTTGCCACTGATCAAAAAGCATAGAGACTACTTAATGCATGCATGCTTCTTTTCATGTTCTTTGTCAATTCAAATCCCTCATGCTTCTTCCTCAGGATAAAACGTCAGTCCTTACTCAAGGCTGCGTCAGAGGCCTACCTTCCATTGAGCTAAACTGGGTCATAGTTTTGTCCTGCCCTTGGATGGTCACAGCTCTGAGTCTTAATTCTTCTTCATCATGTCATCATAATGTATTCATTCTGTTCATTTCTCTAATTCACTTGAACCTGACCAAGAGCAAGTGAAAGAAAGAGCCAGGAAAGGCTTTCTCAAAGATCTCACTCATTGTTCTGTCCCTAACACAGCCCCTGGCCCATGAAGGGCTGCCACTCTCAGCCAGCTGTACTCTGCTCTGAAAGGGTCCAAGCAGACTGTGAGCAGATTCACATTAGCAGGCAATAGTAGCTCCATTGTATCCCTTACGTAATGATACTCTGTTTCAAAACTGAATTGTTTCTCCTGACATCCAACAACTAAAATATCTATCATCAGTAGTGACCAACATCTTGGAACCATCAATGCAGTTGTAGCAAGAGATGCTGAGAACACAGAGGCTCAGCCTAAATACCCAGGCATGTGATGAAAGCAATGAAAGAATTACAGTAGACTAGTGTGCCTGTTCACAGGAGGCATCTTTGTTGCCTCAGGACATCCTCCTGTTCTGGAAACCTCCTTCTGGCTGGAGGTACTGGGAGCAAAAAGGTGAAATCTATCAAATAATCTCCACTTTCCTTCCTGTGCAGAGCAAATAATGATGAGAAGTGAGGACTGTAGAGGTGAAAATACATACTCCAGCATGGGGAGATTGGGAGGACAAGGAATGGGAAGGCTGAGGTGGGTGGAATAGTGTGAATGCAGCCCTCATGTTGCTCCTTGGACCTTAAGGAGAATCTACTTACTTGCTCTGTTTTCTCAACCCCAGGAGAAGCACCTTGAAGGCAGCATTCCCCCTGCTGCCCTTCTCTTTGGCACAGGTGACTTTATCAACCTCACACAGTGAAAAACAACATGGGCATGGGGAAAGGGGTGAAGATGCTGTGCTGCCCTGTTCCTTCTTCTAAGCTTCTTGGCCTGATCTTCCCCCTCCACAGGGATGGCATTCCATACTGTGAATCTGACTATCATGCCCAATTTGGCATTAAATGCGAGACCTGCAACCGATATATCAGCGGCCGAGTTCTGGAGGTGAGTCCGGTGCAGAAAGACACCTTTAAGCTACATCCAATTGAATTGTTCTCATGATGTCAAGCCAGTGCCTTCTATTCAGAAGAGACACCCAGAGCACTGTTGTTTCTCTGTAATTGAACAAATGCTACACAGTGCCCACTAGAACATGTGGCATGTCTCATTACAAAGGACTGCAGGATAACTATGGGATGATCTAACAAAAGGGCTGTTTGAACCAGAGGTCTGTGGAGAGGGGTTGATTCTGACTTTTTCAAGGCTGTTTCCACATCACAAGGTAACAGCAGAGCTTGTTATAGTAATGCCAATGTGAAGGACTGGCTCCTACGAAAGAAGTACATTGGGCTTGAGAAGCTGAGTGACAAGAGGAGACTAAGCAGCTGTACATTGCAAATATATAGGCTAGCCTGGCGGGTGCTAAATATAGCTGGCTATATATAGTTGGAGTGAGGGAGTGCTAAAAATTGGCATGGCTGTGTCTACATTACAGTGTGGAATGTGCATTTGAATATATAATTCCAGGACCCGCAGAGAAATCGTGTATGCAAGCACCATTGTATTTGACAGGATGTTTCCAGACTTCAAGGTGGCAGAGAAGAGAGAACTGAAGCATCTGTTAAATATTGGGGGACATCTGTTAATCTCATAGCAGAGACCTAGCCAGTAGAAGTTTTGCTCCTTTCCACTGGCTCGTAGCCTCTGCACACCTATTGTTCTGCCAGTGGATCCAAACCGTTCATTCTCAGTCTGTAACAAAGAATAACACAAACATTTCCAGTTTTGGGAGTAGAGAACTGGCCAAGTTTAAGTATGCAAATAAAGCTGTTTCAGATGAATGCCTCTGATTAACCCAGCACAGTTTGGATTATAAAACCAGATTTCCTCAGCCTGATATGGCATCAGGATCATATAAGAAAATGAGTAGAGTGACCTGTTTAGTTCACAACCTGTCTTCCACAGTGGCCAACCTAATGCCTTTGGGAAGCCTAGACCCAGGACATTAGGAAATATAGCCTTCTCCTACTTTGTCTCTCAGTAAGTGGTATTCCACGGCATGCTGCATCTCATCCTGGAGGCATTATGCAGCCATCATAGCTACTACTAGTCTTATCCTTCATGAATGTTTCTAATACTCTTTTAAAGCCATCCAAGGTGGTGCCATCACCATGAAATGAGTTCTGTATTTAACTATGCACCGTGTGAAGGAGTTCTTCCTTTTGTTTGTCCTGAATCTTCCACGGTTGGATGAGCCTGGGAGATCTGATATGAGGGGAGAAAAAATTCTATGTAGCCACTCTCTAGCCTTGTCTAGACGGGCCAGATGAAATGGCCTCCCCCGTTCCTGTGCCCAGCAGTTCTAGATGATGCAGGGGTTTTGCTCTGTTTCTAGTCCAAACTGTCCAGACAATGTCCAAGGAGTTCTGAAGAGAATCCAGGGCAAATACCCCCTAAAACAGAACAGACAGGTGTTTAAAAAAACCCTCAATGTTTGCTGTAGTTTTTCTGGAGAAAATGGTGAGTTCCATTACTGCAATGAGGAGAGTGTCTACACGTGTGGCCTGTGCAGTGCCCAGCACAGCCACTTCCTGGTTGGGTCATGCACATTGCATCTGCTGAGGTTAGAGTGAGGCACCTAGCCATGTGACCAGGTGTTTCATTCCTAGCCTCAGAAGATGCGACTGTATGGGGAAGAGAAGTGCCACTTCGCATGCAGGCCACAGGTGTGTAGACACCCCTCCGTTGCTGCAACGGAAGGACAGGTAAGAAGGGGGGGAATGTCATGGGCCCCGGGCCTGGAATACTCCAACCAGAATGTGGAGTATTCTGGTCAGTGTAGACAAGCCCTCTGTCCTCTTTGATAAACCTGAACCTTATCCTTTTTTATTCACCATTTTTTCTGAAGTGAAAAAGCTCCAGACGGTTGTCATTTTTTGTCAGAGGGGGAATCGCTCTAGCCCTCTGACCATTTTGCTTGCCACTTTTTCTGCGTCTTTTCCAGTTCTGTGATATCCTTTTTGAGTTGCAGCAACCTCAGCTGTACACAAAATTCAGAGTGTAGTTTCAGCACTATAGATTTTTACAAGGCCTTTTTGGTATTTTCTCGAACTGCATGGGAAAGTTAAGCAAAACATAGCTGTGCATTTTGCCCATGAAGTACCTCTGTTCCTAAACTACAGCTGGAGGTCCCCTCCCCAAAAAGTCATGCTCTCTTCTTCCTGAGCACCTCCAAATGCACTGGAGACAAGGTACTTTCCTGGCATCCTCTTTTCTGGTCCAAGGCGTTTCCGGAGTACTAGTCGACTGTGTCCCTATTTTCAATACCCCTCAGTGATCCTACCTATCCAGTTGACAATGAACACATATTTCAGTCTGCTTCCCTCATATCCATCCACCTGAAAGACTGCTCTGTAGTCAGGTTCCACCCTGCTTTTCTCTGTTGCTGTGGCAACAAATCCAGCATTGCTGCTAGCCATGCAGCAGGATGCTTTCAAATAATGAAAGGAGGCCTGGTGGTAGAAGGCTGTGGCTGCAAAGGGAAACTTGGGAGCCCAGGGCAAGCATTCCAGGAGTCAGCTCATGGAGCTTGTAGAATGAGAATGTTAAATCAGAGACACTCCAGGCTGTTGGGCTTTAAATGAATGTTTTATGTTAAAGGCAACGGCAAGTCAAGTGGATTAAAATGGTGTTAAATTTTCCTTTAGCAGGTATCAGTGAAGGTTACTTTGTCATCCCTTCACATCTTCTATTCCTCTAGAGGGAATTAATTTCCCCATTGCTATTGCATGCTGCCACTAAGTTTGAATAGGGCTTCACTTGTGCTGGGGCTCAGGTTCAGCTCCAGAAATTGTTTTCAGTACCACATGGGTTTATTAGAATCCGTGAAGTAATTTTAAAAAAGCAAAGTGTCTCTGAGTATGTAGAGAATGTGTTCTTCCAGGCCTATCTGGCTGATTTTAAATTATGAATTTTAAATTGTTATTTTAAGTTTAAGAATGATTTTAATGTTTGTTTTAATCCTATATGTTTTTATCAGTGTTTTGAAATGGTTTTATCTCATATATTGTATTTTAATTTATGTTGTATCCTGCCTCGAGCCTTGGGGAGGGGCGGGTAAGAAAGAAAGAAAGAAATTATTATTAGTAGTAGTAGTAGTAAGTAGTATTCCTTAACCTCTAAGCAGTTTTAGGTCCTTCCAGTCTATTTATGAGGGGTTTGTCTAGATGAGATGCAATTAACGCCAATTTATTTATTTATTTATTAGATTTATACCCCACCTTTCTCGCAAGATGGGACTCAAGGCGGCTTACAACAATTAAAAAATACAGCTAAAATATCACAATTTACAAAAATTTAAAAACATTAAATTAATTTCTACATAATTAAAAACACAACATAAATTGAAAACATAACATCAATAAAAATACAACATTAAAATGTTAAAAGCAGCACACCGATTAAATTCCACTTCTCAGATGCCTGCCTAAATAAAAACATCTTCAACTGCTGACAAAAAGAGAGCAGGGAGGGTGGAGCCAGACCTGCTGTGGTAGGGAGGAGCCATGGAGAAGCGTTCATTTGTCTCCAGTTTGTTTGTTTGTTTTTGCAGGGTCGCTGATATGTGAAGCTATCCATGTTTGATGTTCACATGGAAGCATGCCTGCAAATCAAGATGTTGGCCATGAATGAATTACTTGCGGTTTTATTCTCCACAAGTTGCCAGCACCAAACAGCATTTTTTTTAAACAGTAAATCTAAGGTGTGGAAGTGTAACCTTCCACTTAAATAAGTTTTAAAAACCTGTTTTATCACCTCAGTGCTGCAAAAACTACACAATCGCTACCGCTAAAATCCAATGTGGCAGTTCCAGCCACTTCATTGCTGGCAAGCTCCACCCCTGCACACGTCTGACCAATCAACTGTCCACTTCTGCATTTATCCGGGAATGTACTGCAGTCTGAATCAGTTCCCCCAACGAACAGGAATGTGCATTTCCCTCGCATTATGTTTTTTAAATAGGAAAAAACTGCAAAAGCTTTTCTCATGCAGTACATGGTGTTTTTGGCCCCTCTCTTTCCAAATATGGCAAATCACTGCATTTGGATGAAAGGTATTCTTGAGTTCTATGAGGAATATTTTCACCATTTAGGCAAGCCCAAGGATTCAGGATCAGGACATATGGCATGAATTTCAGGCAGGCTTGTAGCTGAAGTTCTAGCTTGGTACCTCTTCCTTCAGAAATTAAGCACTAGCTGGGAGGAAAGGCAGTATTCCAGTCCTGCCACAAATAACCCTTTCTGTAGATTTATGAAAGAACCATGGCACTGGAATGGTTGCATCATGGTTAGTCGCTTGTCAGTTTCATGTCAGGGTGTTCAGGGCGTGTGTTTTTCTCTCTCTCTCTCCCAGACCTACATTGACCATCTGTTCCTAAACTGTCATAAAGGCCTGTCTCTAGAGTGAAATTGACATGAACCTGCCATGCATCCAGCCATCTGACTATTCAAAAGCCATGCTGAAAGGATCTTAAGACCCATAGCATGCAAAGCAGCCCCCAAAGGGAAGGAGCGTGGGCTTCAACTCAGCTTGTGCTTGCTGTACTCACTCATCCTTCCATTTTCCATCTGTTTGCCCCCAGACCGTTGAGCCAAGACATGTGGAGTGGTACCGTGTTGTTGTTTTTCAAATCGGGCTGCTTGGCATAATGTAGGTAGTATTCTGCACTTCTCGTTATATGCAATTGGCCAGTTGAATTACATAGGGATGCAATTGCAAGGTCCCAGTGGTAGAGGTGATCTGATTGGAAACTTCAGAACATGGAGGAAGTTGATTAGGAGACATATGGAAGAATAGGATAGTCCATGGACCTTGAATTTGCATTTAAGAGCAAAGTTCCTCATCCAGGCCCATTGGCTAAGGACTCTTTCGCATTATTATAACACTGTGATTCCACTTGAACTGCCATGGCAACATCCTGTGGAATCCTGGGGTTTCATGTTTGGTCAGAGGCACCATAGCAGTTCTCTGGCTGAGAGTTCTAAATACCGTTCCCTAAATTGCAAATTTAGGACTCCATTGAATGGAACCATGGGCCCATTCATACTATACAGTTACAGCACTATATTCCATTTTAACTGCCATGACAATATTCCATAGAATTCCGGGAACTGCTGTTACCCAAATTGTGTGGAGTCCACAAGGACCCCATTAGCATCTGAGTCTTAATATGGGAAAATTTTTATTAGCTCAAAATGGCAGCCAGGGGTGGGGTAATGGCAGGATCTTTTGACCTATGTATACCAGTAGTAACTGAGGAGACTGCAAGCCAGATTGTACAATTAAATTTTTTTTATTGAAAAATAACCAAGGGAATACACACATGCTTACATTCAGGCAGTTGCACAAGGCTAACAAAGAAAGTAGGAAGTATTTGGATAGAGGAATAGAGTAAGGAGATTGTGGGTTATACTATACCGATCCTGGAGGGGCAGAGATTCATGCAGCAGAAATTCAGAGTTGCGTTCTGAGGTTCACACAGCAAATTGGCAGCATGGAGGGGTGAAGAGGAACTGAAGACATTTTGGTGGTGTTTTAGGGTGATATTTATATTGGATAATTTCCCCCGAAAGAATGAGATAGACTGGAATACAGTGTCTCTCAGAGTTTCCCAGGAGTGGACAAAGGGTTTTCCGGATGTGTTAATGATCACTGATGGGCAATACATTTGGAATTGAATAGGAGCAGGCAGTGACTATTGTTGAGGAGAGGAGAAGAGGAAAAACCCATTTTTCAACCATTCAGGACTCTGCTGTCTTTGAGTGGATTAGTGGATGACTCATCTCCAGGTGTTCTTCAGGCAGAACTCTGACCTGGGTGTGACCTGTTTGAAGAATTTAGAAGGCCCTTCCCTAGGTTATGCATAACTCAAGCTTGATATCTGGGGGTCCCTGGTTTACTTGCCAACCATGTGGAAGGCTACAGCAAGCCAAATTATTAAATATTGCCAATTATGCAGTATTCCAAGATGGGGGCTAACAGGGTAGGTAACACTGCAGTTGAGGGAATGGTTTTTAGAACTGTCAGAGAACTCCAGTGCCTCACCAAAGTACAAACCCTGGGATTCCATTGGATGTTGCCAAGGCAGTTAAACTGGAATATAGCTGTATAATAGTGTGGTGTGAATGGGCCCCAAGGCAGTTCCAGCAGAATCATAGTGCTATAATTGTGTAGTGTGAAAGGGCTCTAAGAGCTTTTTCACTTGTTTTTAAAAAGGTCAAATCCTTATGCTTTTATAGCGAACGCTGGAGAGGACCTGCATATCTGAAATCACATAGCAAACAAGCTCACACAGCAAATAACATAACAAATGAGCAAACAGTAGTCTCTCCATCAAAATGATTTTTAGATCCACACCTCCCTTATACAGATCAGAATGGAGGGACAGGAAGATTTTTTAAAAAGCAGGCATTGCTATTTCTCATACAGCACCTCACTTATCATTATTTGTGACATGACCAGAGCATGTTCAAGGGAAGCTCCTCATGATCCTCAGGATGGGATTGGCTGGAAATAAGTTAACTGGGCTCTGGGATGATTCCATGTCTAACCCTGGAGCTTGTGTAAAAAGCAAAGCCATGTGCAATGTGTTGTATAATGAAGGCTGCAAAGTCCACCAGGCAATTCAGAAAGCCTGTGGTCATGGAATGACCCATCTTCTGAGAAATCTGGAACACAGTCACTCTGCAACCCCTTACAGTCATTTCTCAGCATGCATACTCAAATTCTCAGGGTTTTTGTGGTGGTTGTTCATGCTGGGCAGAGAAAGTGGTATCTTTTAGACACTAAGTCAGCTTGCCACAACAATCCCAAAGCAGACAGGAGAATGAGCAGCTCCAGGAGTCTGATAGCCAGCGGGAATGCCCTGGAATTCTGTTGCCTTCAAGGCAGTAGGCTCCCATTGTCCTTCATGGCAAAGTGTGGTATAAGAGCGTCTTGAACCATCCACCATAATCAGCCTTCATATGTTTAAGCCTCTGGCTGTCCCAGATGACTTTAAGATGTGCAGCCAGCCGTGGAAGATTAATGAGTCTTAAAGAACCGACATTCCCCTCCCAATTTGAATTATAATAAGCATTCTCTCTTCATTGTAGGTAGCATTAGGCTCTCGCAATGACTGTAATTTTAATCAGTATAAAATAATTTTGTTTTAAAAGCCAGCTGCAGTTTGTTCTATTGGGCAATTGCATCTCCTCTATGAAAAACATCCATTAGGGATAAAGGGGAAGGTTTCAGGTTTTGCTGCACTGAGGGGGTGGGGGTCCAGCAAGATAGAAATCCTACAGGATGCTTTGCCAGGTAGCCAAGAAGATCAACCTGCAAGCAGAATGGACTGTTGGCCAAATGCTACCATTGAGTAAGAAGGCAAGCTGAATTCTATGACCTTGACAGACCATTGGAGGGCTGAGTGTCTTCCTACCCTGGCCACAATGAATGGCATGATACCTCTTTGGTAGCACAAAACAAGGGCAGGGGTAAAGATGCTAGTACTGGCAGATGTTACTGTGCCAATAGGGTCAGCACAGGGGCACAGTCTTGCTCTCAAAAGGGCACTGGAAGCTCAGCACTTGATCTTCTGAGCTCCTGCCTCAATCAAGTGGCTCATAAGATTGTGTGGTAAATCCCACATAACCTTTTTCATTCACCCCTGAGGATGGCTTCTTGGGCTTAAGTGGCCGGCTTTCTTGACACCACTGCATTAGGCAGCATCAGCCTTTCACTTTATTTTATACCCACATCACTTTAGAGATGGCCAAATCCAGCAGTGGCTCAGCTAAGACATTCTCATAAATCTCAGTGGAATTCTAGAGAATACATGAATTAGCCCAAAAATTCTCTTCTTGAAGGAACAGGATATTTATGAAAAAGTGTGGAGAGAGACATTTGTTGCTTTCGGCTGCAAGTATCTCAATGGTTCATTTACTTCATTTGCATGATCATCATCGATTTCCAAATTTCCGCTCTTGAAAGCTATGGAAGTGTGAGGTAAAAGAATCAGATAATGCAGCATCATAAGAGTCTGCTGAAGTACTATGCTTGGTTGATTTTTAAACAGCTCAGCCTTTTCTTTCTTTTTCTTTCTATAATATGTTGAAGAATCCTGCACTATGGACAAATTGACTCCTGAAAAATATGCAGTTGGAATAAAACAGGAAGCCAGCCTTTCTGAATAATGGGATATGAAAGATCAGAGAAAACTAGTTTGGGTTTTTGTAAGGAGAAGTGTGTGAGAATATTTGGTATCTGTGGAGATTATCAGACAGGGACAAAAATAGCATCCCCATCTCGCTATCTCCTCTCCTGCCCCCCTCCCTTCCCTGTAACACTATAAAAATAAATGCTTTCAGACCTACCTTTGCTGCTTCTTTCCCTCCCTGCAGCAGCCCAGGAGTGAATGCAGTTCTCATGGAGCTGTGTTCACTTCCTGGAATGGAAATCCCGGCTGTTCTCCCGAGAGGACTATCACACGGGAAATTCAAAAAGAAAAAGAAACATCAAAAAGTAAAACCAAGCACAAAAACACACTTAAAAAAATACAAGTAACCCAGGGAGGGTACAAAAAAGTGTGTCACTTACCTCCTTGTCCCGATCGCACCCGGAAGTGTTCAACACAGACCTCCCAGTGATGCTGGCATCATGCCAGCATAATGGGGCACCTTCTCACTCACCAGTTGTTCCGTTACAGAAACAGAATGACAGATGAATTCATGGCTTAGCCCATGAATAAAAAGGAGTGCCGGGGGAACGGAAGGGGCACAGGAGCATGATGACCTGTGAACGATATCGTCTGAAAGGGAAGCCCTTTCACAATCTCCTGGCGTCCCTGTCATGCTATATTTAGGTCATCTGATAATCTCCTACGCCAAGCAGAGTGTAGCGTAGCTAGCACAATATGAACTTGTGGTAGGCAATAGGAGAAAATACTCAGGATGCTCTTATAAGGCAAATAAAAAGGAAAGTTTACGTTTATC
Source organism: Gambelia wislizenii (assembly GCA_030847615.1). Taxonomy (NCBI): domain Eukaryota; kingdom Metazoa; phylum Chordata; class Lepidosauria; order Squamata; family Crotaphytidae; genus Gambelia; species Gambelia wislizenii. Next base: position 164,332,190 of record JAUMIR010000002.1, read on the forward strand.
ATTTCAGGAAATCCATCTGGGAGAGGAAAGGAGATAGACAAAAGAATATTACTGTACCTAAATTTCAGTAGAAGAGCCCCTAAAAGCCCCTGGCTCTCAATGTGTGGATGTACGTTGTGATGAGGCAGGAGACTCATAGTTACTCCTTTCCCAGACAAAAGGAGCCAAAAGACTAACTAACTTTTGGAAGAAGGGGGAAGTGACCTCTGCAGGCAGGAAAGGAGCAAAAGGGCTTGAATACCTAGATCAAAGAAAGAAGCAGAGAGGTGAAACAAAAGGGCAGGCGTGCTCTCTAGAATTCCCTCTCACTGCTCACTTCATACAAGTGCTGATGCCTCTTTGCAAAGTGCTGTTGCAGCATTGCAGTATGTCTGGGGAAACAGTGGTCAAAGAACAGGAGCAGGTGCAAAGTGGGTGAAGGTGTGGCCTTTCCATCTTCATTGTAAGGCCCTTTGGGAAACTTAACAAATTTAGTAGCAGAGCATATGCTTTGCAAAAGTCTTAAGGTAAAGTTGGGAAAGAATCCTCTTTGAAACCCTGTCAGGCAGCAGTATTGTCAACAATACTGAGCTAAATGGGCCAATTGCCTAATTTAGCATAAGCTTCCAATAGTCCTGTATCTCCTGTATAACTCTCCCTACAAGTATTTAATCAAAGAAAAGGGATTATTGCATTCAGCAGTAATTCCCCATCCCTGCTGCAGTTCACCAGCTACCTGTCTCAAAGAGTGGGAAAATATGGCGTGTGATCATGTCCATACATTTCTATTAATAGACAATATTAGGGAGATGTGTCGGTGAGATACAGACGAGCAATTGCATACCCTTATTCTTCATTATAAGGTTTAGATTAGAGCCATGTGGGTGAGTTGTTTTCTCTGCTGGTACACCAATGCAGGATTGTGTTAAGCAGTTAGTTTCCTAGATACACTGTTCAACATGGTGTTTGAGTCTACTGCCATTTAGATTCCTGGCACAAATCCCAGATTATTGGGTTTGTCTTCCAGACACCACTTATCCAGACATCTGGAGTAGTGATAATACTACCAAGGCAGAATGGGGAAAGTGATACCTTCAGTCACAATGATACCTAGAAGTAGTACAGGTTGACATGACCTTTGCTCCCTCCCCCATAACATGTGGATGTTGCCTCATCTGCTAATGCTAGTCATCTGAAGTAGCAACGATTAGCACAAGAATTATCACTGCCCCCATGTGGCTTGGGACTCCATACTTCCAAATGCTCTCAAGTGTTCTAGAATGTATCAGGGAGAAGCAGTTGGTGATTGTTGCCCATTCTACTACCAGTCTCATTTCGTGCTGAGTAAAATAGATACCCCCCCATATCCTCGCCCTCCCTTCCCTTAGAAAAGAAGACCGACATGAATACATGCACAAAGTATATATTGATACAGATATAAAGATATTGGATACAGGTGTAAAGATATTGGCGTAAAATGGCCACAATTTTCTATTTGGCGATAGTTGCATTGGTTGGTGCCTGGGCATGGGTTGACTTCCCTCCATCGGCCAAACCCTCCTGCTTGGCTGATGACGTAGCTGTTAGCCCCACCCGCTAACAGAGCACGTGACCCGGTCACGTGCCAAGATCACGTGATCCGATCATGTGACCAGGCCATGTGATCCGAACCCAGAGAGGTGGGGTCTCCGCAATCATGAACTTGAACTTGACCTAACATGACCTGTAGTTGGACATATCAGACCCCTACCCCCGAGTTCAGATCAGAACCCATGCCCCACCGTCAACCCTGAAAGTTGTGACAAGTGATAAAGCATGATGATACAATATGCCTGGCAGTGTAGCAATTACTAACTAATACAAATGCTTCCTAAGTGAGGGAGGGTGAGCGGGTCTTCGGCTCCAGCGAGCCAACTGCCTGGGTCCAGCCGGGAACCAGGTTTTTATCCCCGGCTGCCGAACCCTGAGGAAGCCTATCCCTGCCCCTCAACCAATCAGAGGCTCCCAAATCGCTGAACGTCTGATTGGTTGGGGGCCGTGTAAGCCAGCCAATCAGGGTAGAGCCCCTTCAACCTGATTGGCTGACTTACGATCCTCTTTCCAGCCTGCCCAAAGCAGGCTGGGAAGAGGACCTCCGGCAGATATGGCGGCACCCATGTCTGCCATGTGGTGGGCGAGGCCCGGGGGCTTCACCAGCCGAAATCGGGCCGCCCGGTAAGTCCTGGGCAGTGTTATTAGATTCAATGTTCTCTTTGTCCCTATGTACAACTTGATGATATTCCATTTGGGATGGTCTCTATTTCTGTCAGCTTTTGCTTCTCACTTGTCCTTAACCAGCTGAAGAGTTTCAAAAGTCATCCAAACAGGCTTTTTTTCCCCTTTCTCTTTTTTTCTCCCCCCCCCTTTTTTTGTTGTTGTTGTTGTTGTTGTTGTTATTGGTAGTGTCTTTTTTCATTCTTCCTTGATAATGGCCTTGGTTTTACTCCAGAATCTAAGGTTGCACATTGATTAGGCTTAGTAGTGCAAATCAGTTCTTTATGTAATTTTTAAAATTTACAGGGATGTTCTTTAGATTACATTTGCATTATGATTGATTTTTAAAAGTACCTCTTTAGCTTTATTCTTATTTTTGATAGTAGTAGTTCACGATCTGTGCCACAATCTGTCCCTGTCCTGTTTTTGCAAAGTGAATGGGCTTCTCTGTTTTCTGCTCCCAATTGTGTAGTGCGTTTGATTTCTATATTGGCCATCCAGTAACATCCACATATACAGTCATCTATTCAATTGCTTGAAAAATGTGTTTGCAACAAACAAACTATTGACCTCACAACTTTCAGTAAGTGATTCTTCTGCTTTATTTCTTGGTCTTAGGCCTAATTCGGACAGTGTTTGGTTCTGCTGTTTTCTACTTTTGAATTCCAATCACCTATGATTATCAACATGTCCTGTTTTGGTGTTTGATCAGTTTCCTTTTGGATGCAGTATAGAATGTTTCCATTTCTTCCTGTTCTGCTTCTGTAACTAGAGCATAAATTTGGATTATGGGGTTTTGGATAGGTTTGCTGTGGTGTTGTATTAATAATATTTGGTCAGATTTGGCATTATATGCCCTGACTGTCCTTGCTGCATCTTGCCTCACTATTAATGCCACCCAGTCTTTCTTCTAAGATTGTCAAAATACTATGTAATTATCTGTTTGAAAATGTCCCATTCCTGTCCACTTTAGCTTGCTCATCCCAAGCCTCACTATTAATGCCACCCAGTCTTTCTTCTAAGATTGTCAAAATACTATGTAATTATCTGTTTGAAAATGTCCCATTCCTGTCCATTTTAGCTTGCTCATCCCAAGTATTGCTATGCCTGTATTTTCATCTCTTGTTTTACAATTTCTAGCTTCCCTTCGTTCATGCTTCTCACACTCGATGTTCATTCTATATATGTTGTTCAACTTTAGTTTCCTTTCACACCTGAACATATAAGTAGGCAAATATCCTTTTACAAGTTCAGTTGCATCATTAGACACAGCACTATTTCCACTCTGCTCTTCCCCAGTGGCTGGTTGAGTGCCTTCTGACTTGAGCATTTCATTTTCCAGCACTATCTCTTGCTTATTTTGAATTGTCTCATCATAGGATTTTCATGGTGAATGACATTCAGAAATGATTTACTGTTGCCTCCTTCTGCACTGTACTAATAAGCGTTACTTAATTGTCACTGACATCGTCTTTGAAAGATTCTCTGTCAGTGTTGTCCCCCACGCTACTGCTGCCGCCTAGTGCCTTCCCCTCACCATGATAAGGTGTTTGGCACATTTAGTCTGGCTCCTCTACAAAAGCTTGTCTCACCATGGAGATCCTACTAATAGCATTGCTATCATCAGCGTAGCCTTTTACCTCATGGGAGTACACAATCTCACCACCATGGAAAGGCGCAGCCAAGGTGAGAAGGGCACTTACTTCAAAGGAAATCAGCTCATTGCATATATCCCAATCTGCCACTCCAAGCAGCAAGCAGAGAATTTGCAGTCTAGTCAAATCAAATTAAATCAAATTTTCTATGCATCAAACAAGTAGCCATTGCAATTTTAACCAGTACAGTACATACCAGCAGATATGACCAACATAAAAGCTTGCTGGTACTAATACTAAAACCATCTTATCTCTAGTGATCTACCCAGTTCCATACATAAGCTAGACCATGAGGACTGTCAAGTTGTAAATATTTACTTCTGTCTCTGGCTTAATGAAACTGGTGGTTTAATAGGCAACAACAGCAACAATCTGGTTCAAGCAGCATGCTTGCTCAGGATAATGTTCTCCTGCAATATTTATCCAGGCAAGGAATATTGTGGGAAAGTGTCCCCAGATACTCTATTTCTTTCTACTACCAATCCACCTGCTCAGAACTGGAGCTCTAACCAGAGACACTAACAGTGTAAGATATGGATTACACTATGACATACCTCAGGAAATATATCTGGTCCAGGTTACAATCCAAAATACATGTCGCTCTGTTTTGTTTTGGGAGGACTGCATTCTGTAATCTTATTTCTGTATCTCATTTCTGAGATACAATGCTGGTTTTGTGGCTGAGGCCAACAGCTCATTTTGATAGATAAACAGCAGAAGAATAAATTTGGACCAATTTTTAGAGCCAAGAGTATTATGTCCATAAATAAGGCTGACACACCATGTCATGATACTTTGCTGATGAGCTAGTTGGTGACTGTTCTTGTGAGATTCAAGTGGCTTCTTCCTAGGAAAACCTTGCTACCCTCAGTACTGACGTTAAGTGTTCCTTCTCTAATGAAAGGCCTTCACAATCCTTCCTTTACTCATACCCTTTAATAATCCCTCATTCTCTCTTCTGTTATCATCATCACCATCATTATTATTATTATTGCTGCAAATTGCCCCTTTGGGAGCAATGTTTTGCACACAGGAGAGTGGACTGTACCAAGGTAAGCCCATGCCTGCATCTCAGCTTTGAAACCCTGAAAGTAAATCTGTAATTGAAATCCTAACAGACACTTCTGAGTGGAAACAAGCTACCAATTAAACCTATTACCCTTGTTAAAGGGCAGAGAGAACAGCTCTGCTGCTCAGCAAGTGGATGAAATAGTAGGTTTCCATTTCTAATCTCAGAGTATCATAGTCACTGAAGGCATCTGAAAAAGCTGCCTTCTGATCAGAACATCAGAATAGAAATCAGGGCTGCACATTTCAAGAATATTTTTGCCTCTAAAGGTTTTTGTAACTCATGTTCCATGATGGATGTCTTCACCATCACCAAACAGTGATAGTTTACTTAAGGGCTATGTAAATTGCACAGCTATATCAGTCTGATACTGCTTTAACTGTCATGGCTCAGTCCTAAGAAATCCTGACATTTATACAGCCGGCCCTCTGTATCCATGGATTTGACATCCACAGATTCCACTATCGGTGGCTTGATAATATTTTTTAAAAATCTAAGAAGCAGGCCTCTATTTTGTCATTTTATATAAGCAACACCATTTTATTATGCCATTATATATAATAGGACTTGAGCATCTATGGATTTTGGTATCCATGGGGCAAGGAGGGGTGTCCTGGAACCAAACCCCAGAAGATACCAAGGGCCCACTGTAGGTTTTTTGTGGTGTTTTGAATTGTATACTAGAGAGCTCTATGCACCACAGTTCTCAAAGTACTCCAGTTTAATCTTCAGTACCTCTTCTCAGGGTACCTTAGGAACTGTAGTTCAGGGGAGTACACTAGAGCTCTCTAGCAGAGAATTCTAAGTCCCCCATTAAACTGCAAATCCCCAGAATTTTTTTAATGACAGATCTATAGCCATTAAAGCAGCATCAAAGTGCTTTAATTATGTTGTATAGATGCAGTTATCATGGCTACTTGCAAAACAGGTCTTTCACACTATTTCAGTGGCAGTTTACAGTTCTGACAACTGCTGGGTTTGCCTGTGCTGTGACTTGTCACCCTGCCCAGTTCTAGCAAAGTCATACAACTGACAAAAGCTGGTGTGGTAGACTGTGTGGTCCTTTTAATCAGTGTGACAGCTCTGTGCACCTCTTGGCCTCTTCTTGTCACAAAGCTAACATGAAGGTTGATCCCACAAGCTTTCACTCACTGGAAGCCTTGAATGACCCCCATTCATTCCAAACACTACCACTATATTTGGAGCTGGCAAAGCAAACTTTTTGTTCCATTCCAATGTTGTATTTTATACACAGTTGGCATCCAGTTTACCAGGTTTAAGCATGGTAATAGCACCTGGTTGCAAAGCCATTGTCTGCAGCTCAGTTTCACTCTTATTAGAAGGAGGTGCAGCTGAATGACATGGGCTGGAGCAGTTTTGTGTACGGTAGTTGTTTGAGAATTTGAGGCATTTACTGAATCTGTAATTGAATGTCAACTTTAGTGTTGAACATATTCCTTAGATAACTAGGATGAAAGAGCCCAAATATGCCTTCTCTGCCTGACATCAGTAGTTGGTCATCTTTAGAAGAGTCTGTTACTGATTCTTCCCACCCACCCCCAGCAGAACATGGAGGTAACAGCTTACAAATAAAGGTACTTGTAAACAGTTCCTTTTCTGGCAACAGTCTTACGACTAAGATACATAACAGTTGTAAACTGGTGAGAGAGAAAATCACTCTTTTTGCTGTGTAACAAAGAAGGCACCCTAATTTATCTATAGAAGGCTGAAAGGCTGTGGCAGAATTAATGGGCCCAGTTTAACTTTAAATTGATTTAAACGCTTAGAAACAACAATATTGGAACTAGCTAGGGATAAAATAGCAGATGCACCCTAAATAGATGAAGCCATGTAAACAAAAATTAAGTACCAGGCAGGGATATGATAACTTAAAAATCAAAGCTGGGGCTCAAGTCTGGTGTGGAAAAGGCAGAAAACCATAAAAAGTATCCTAATATTAGAGTTGGAGGGATCCCAAGAATCACTAAAAGATTCAAACATAAAGCTGTTCTTCTCAAATTCATGTGTAAAATATATTTTCATAGATGCATATTAATAGAATTTATTTTAATTTAATAAAAATAAAGTGGTATCTCTCCTTTTCAGTTTTTCTGTCAAGAAAAAATCCATCGGTTAAAGAAAATACTATATGATGATGATATTGATGATGATGCGTGTGTGTCCCTGTCCACTACAGCTCTAGACCATAACATCTAGACAGCTGTAATTTGAAATGGATACTAAAGAAATCCTGCAGGGGTGGTAATCAGGCTTATTTGGTTTTTAAAGTGCATTAATTAATTTTAATCCATTTCCACCCATCTGTAGCCTGAAGCACCATCTCCAGTCACTACATGGCAAATGAATCCATTTAAATATATTTATAGCCTTCAGTCACCAAGACATTTTTCAGACACGATTTTCGGCAGCAAACATCCCAAAACAGCTCCGTTGCTGCCGTATAGCAGGGGAGCGGTTTCGGATGTCGCCGTCCCTCTGCCAAAACCCTCCGTGTCACTTCCGTGACAGAATGGAGGAAGCCACGTCATATTTCATTCAATACCTCAATATTGGCAAGAAGAGAAGAGAAAAAATACTGGCGTATATTATTATATTTATGCACGGCGGCACGTATGATTATTGCGGCACAATGGAGAAATAAAGAAGAACCTATGATTGAAAATTGGCTGAACAAGATACTGATAATGAGAGAAAATGATAAATTAACCCGAATATTGAACCAAGGCGTGGTAGAGAAAACAGAAATAGAATGGCAACCAGTAATTACTTACAGTAGGCAAATATGGAATATAGATAGAGTCATTGAGATATAAGGTAGAAGAATATACAAGTATGGCTATATGAATATACATATAAATATATAAAGAAATAGGATATGCAAGTTAAGTGATAGGTAAGGAAGGGAAGAGAAATATGGAACGAAAAGATAAATATAGAAAGGGATGAGAGGAGATTAACATAAACGAATGAATAGAAAAATTAGAAATAGAAAGACAACATTTTTTGTATAGAAAGGAAGAAGAAAAATCATACAGAAATAACAAATCCTTTGAGTTAATTTTACGAGGGAAGTCATTTTTTTTAAAAAAAATTAAAATAACCAAATTAAACTATGTATATGTAATGGACAAAGAAAGCAATGATAAAAACTTGTTTATGTTCTCTGGTTTTTAAAAATTGGCAATGTATATGCAATAATAATAAAAAGTTATATACAAATATATATATATATATATATATATCCTTCAGTCACCAAGACATTTTTCAGACACAATTTTCGGCAGCAAATATCCCAAAACAGCTCCGTTGCTGCCGCATAGCAGGGGAGTGGTTTCGGATGACGCCGTCCCTCTGACAAAACCCTCCGTGCCACTTCCGTGACAGAATGGAAGAAGCCGTGTCATATTTCATTCACGAATGTTGCCCGTGAGTGAAATACGATGCGGCTTCCTCCATTCTGTCACGGAAGTGACACGGAAGGTTTTGGCAGACGGACGGCATCATCTGAAACCGCTCCCCTGCTGCGCAGCAGCAACGGAGCTGTTTTGGGATATTTGCTGCCGAAAATTGCATCTGAAAATGTCTTAAATCGCAGACTTCCATAACCATGTGTTTGTGTTTATGTACCTTTCAAGTAGCCTGTGGACTTATGGCGATCCCATGAATTTCATAGGGTTTTATTGCGCAAGCAATAATCAGGGGTGGTTTTGCCAGTTCATTCCTCTGAAATTTAGTCTACATCACCTGGTATTCATTAGTAGTCTCCCATCCAAGTACTAGCCAGCACCAACTCTGCTTCGCTTCCAAGATCACCCCCTAGTGCCACCACTGCCTCATAACCAAAAAACAAAACCTAAGAAAATTTAATTTTAAGCCATAAGATTAATTGAATAAAACTAAAGACACAATAGACTAAAATGTACAGTATTTTATGTGACAGTTGTTATAAAATGGCCACCATAAAAATAGATATGCCATCAAACATGTTTTTATTGCAGATATTACAAATCCACATACCAACAAAAACACCAAAACAATTCACAAAAAGAGCAGGTTATGGAAATAATAAACATTAACAAAGGAAAAAATGTCTACAGGCACAGACAGACAACACCAAAGATATAATGGAAATAAGATCAGGCATACTTTTTTATACGTAAGTTAAACTGGGGGAAATGATCAAGAACCATGTTAGCAACTTGTATTATTACTTTAAAAGAGATTCTACACAAAACAACCTCTCTTGATCTTGGCACTCATCCCATTCTTAAATCATGCACTATTCACCAACCCAGTACAAGAAACTGAATTTAAAATCTCTATTGAGATTAAACGGTGTGTTTTGGGGGACAAACTACAAGAAAGAAGAACAAATAAAGGAACAATTGCAAGATATTAAGGCAAACTAGATACCAACTATTACATTTCAGCACAAATCTAGTTATTGTTTGCATCAAACTAGTTATTTCTTTGAGGAACTGAAACAAAGGATATAGTTTTGAATATGTTACCAAAAAAATAGTATCAGAATTCATGAGAATTTCAGTTTGGTTGAAAGGTGTGGGAATAGGATACTAGGATCAAAGAGATTTCACCCAATGCAATGCAATATGGGCATTTAAATCTATATAATTCAAAATAAGAGAAAATAATTTAAAATTAAATGTATATAGGATACTCTGTACTTTAATTCTAAGGGGCATATATAGCAGTGTTACACCACTTTGCTGGTAAGGATGTTGGAAAGGGGAAATATATTCCTGGATGCAGTGAGAATATGAGGTTAATAAAGGCTGGGAGAGGAAATCTTGGAGAAATACAGCAAAATAAAGATGTAAAATGTGACCCAAATCTTTTAATACCGCTGACTTGCAATCGGCCCAGCAAGACTGTACCACACAAAGAAGTATTGGCTTTTTATTAGTGACAGCAAGATGGGTCATAGTCCTTTCAAATTGTGTAACCATTCTCTGAAGATGCCAGCCACAGATGCAGGCGAAACATCAGACGTAAACTCTTCCAGAACATGGCCTCACAGCCCAGAAAAAAAACAAGGAAAATCTATGGATGCGGGCCATGAAAGCCTTTGATTTCTATAGACCATTGGCATAATATCACATGGACTACTTCATTAGCAAGAAAATGAATCAAGCACGTAGACCAGTGAGAAGAAACAGGCAGATGGACAACTCTGCAGAAATGTGGCCCTTCTGTTACATATGGAAATGCTAGTGGCAGCAATGTGTGAAACCACCAAGCTACATGGATCACTGTGGAAAGATCTCATTACAGGGCCAGCAAAGTGGAATGGCCACATCATGCAGCAGACTTTGGGTCTGTCTCTCTTTCTAACTGGCTGCTTGAGTTGGGTATAGCGTTTTGATTGTATACATTATATTGGTTCTATTTGTTGTTTTATTCTGATGGTAAACTGCATTTTGATATGGTCTTGGTGAGAGTTTATTGACTAAAAGAAATGCTTAAGAAACAAATTATCAGGGGAATTCACCAATTCTGTCTGTCTGAGAGCTGTCTTTTCTCATTGATTCTTTTAGGCAGGAGGGAAGCATTACCACCCCACTTGTGCCAGATGTGTGCGTTGCCACCAGATGTTCACTGAAGGAGAAGAGATGTACCTCACAGGTAGGAACAGCAGCCTCCTGGGAAAAAGATCACACTTTGGACTAGACTGTCTACATCTGTTCAAACTGGAGACATTTCTGATATTCAGAATTTGTACTTCTAGTATTCCTCAAGGCCCCTGTGAACATGGCAGGAGAGGTGTGCACTACATCTCTGAAGGTCACTGAGTCCTTTGTCATGGTACAGTCTAGATTTCCTTCAAGATAACCTTATTAATCTTCAGTGCACATTGCATGAAATATAGATAAATATTATCAATCTCATTTTCAAGAAGTGTGTTGAGATTTGCAAACAGAGGCCCTGTGTTAAGCCCCAAGGCAAACTTCTTGAAATGTTCTGATTGCAAGATGTTCAGCTCACTGGTGAGGATATGGAATGAAGAAGGAAGAAATTACTGGGTATGAATTACTCAGGGTGTTTTGCTGCTCCATGTTTATTTTCAGCCTAGTGGGAAACATTGTCCCTTATTCAACCTTTAGGTGCTTGTCACCCTGAGTCACTAATTACCCTGTCTGTCTGCATTAATTGCAGGGTTGCTTCCTTCCCACCCTCATGCTGCATGAACTGTTGGGCTAGGGATGGGCTGCTTTCTGTGTGGGGTGGCAATTGACAGATCACTGTGGGGGTGTGGGGGTGCCATTAGTGTCAGCCAGTGTGGCATTAAGAGAAACCCTGCCACTGTCATCGGTGTGTGGAGAAAGGTTAAACTCCCTCTCGAACTATTGCACCTGGCCATCATGTCTAAGCTCTGTTGCAAGTGCCACCTGTTGCTATGGTGATCCAAATGGCCTTGAAGTGTGGCATCAAAAAGTGGCAATGTATGTGTGGGTAGAAGGAGGGCAAGGGGGGTGGGATGATGGGTTTTCTGGCTATGGAAATTCATTATTAATTTTGTGATTGGGAGGTGACTGGCTGAATAGTCTGTGAAGGTCAGAATTAGCCTTTCAACATCTCAGTTTTGTCTGAATGCACCTGACATTGTCACTAGTATGTTCCCATAATAGGACAAAACTTGTTGGGATTCCTTTGCTCTTTTTCCTACATTCTTCCTGTTTTGACTCTGTATTTTATCCTTACATTTCTCCCCTTTTTTTGCCTTCCCTCTCTGTAACTTCTTAGGTTGTGTTCATTAACTTGCCTGATTTACTTCACTGTTGAATCTACTGGTTTGGGTACATAGAGCCACATCATAAGATTCCTTTCAGTGATAATCTAGGATAAGTACCCAATGTCTGTTTCTCTCAGAAGATGGCTGCTGAGAGAGCAAGTTCAAAGGCTAACTTATAGAAGACAAATCTGAGAAGTTCATGTATGCATGGTCTTTCCCGGAGTTCATGTTTGCATATACATTTGCAGACATATGCTTGCATTTGTGTCTTCAAAAAAAAAATAGTATCATAAAAACAGAAGCAATATATATATATATATATATATATATATATATACACTTTACTTATTCAGGTTAATATCGAGAACTTTTGTATGACAGATTGGATGTTTTCTTTGGAAAAAGCTAGCTGATCACAACCTACCTGTTGGATGCACCTTTATACCCAATGCAGCTAACCTCACCATTCCTTAATGCACTTGTGCTCAGCAAATGCTGATCCCTGCCCTGTTGGCATTATAGACAGTGGTGATGGGCCAGGTCAACTTGATGATGCAGTTGGCATGCCACCTCAGGACCTGTCACACAAAGGGACTGCTATGGCCTTTGTAGGCACCATTTCTAGTGAAGAACATCTAAAACTTTAGTTTTGTATTTGATTCCCCAGTACCCCAGCCAGCATGGCCAATGGGAATATTGGCTGAGAAACTGTTGAAGTTGTTGCCCAAGAAGTTACTTATCTAATCACTGTTCTAGAGGTTTTTCTTCTCCTACTCCCTGGTGCAATGAAATGAACTCAGATGGTTATATAGCAAAATTAATGCTCATCTCTTGCAGTCCTGCACACAAATCTTAGCAGGCTGGAGTCTTCTGCTAGGGTCTTGTTAAATGTGATGAGTTTGTTGACTGCAACAAAAAAAAAACTCTTTCATTGATATGTTAGAGACGATGAGAACTTTATGCTTGACTTGTTAGAGACAATGAGGACTTTATGCTGTTTCCAATCATCTACTTGGCAGTCTTGATGATGTCTTTGTAAAGCCGGGTAGACAGAAGCATATTCAAACCACACAAAGCACTTTATAATTGAAATTGAAAAGTGTGTGATGTTACTTTGACCTTTATCAGCAGCCTGGAGTAGCTAGTTTTGAGACCCAAAGCAATAACCATGATCCTGTTAGGATCATACAGCCCCAGAAGTGAAGCATGTGGAATCATATTACACAGTTAGTGTTGTTTCTGTTCCTAGCATCCTTCTTTTTATTTCCAGCTGAAGGTATGTTCCCTTGACCACACCATTAAGATGGAAGGATCTTAGGAAAATCAATAAACCCAAGAAATCAATGGCATGCAGTATCATCACTAAGTCTGAAAGCATGTGTCTCTTTTCTCTCTTTCCTTCCTTCGTTCCATCAGACAACCACTAAAGGAGAGACAAGGGTGGGAAGGGCAATTTGAACTTACCTTTAAAAATCAACAGCCAAATCTGAACAATGACTGACATTTTATGAATATATGTGTACACACACACAACCTTTCTGCCCAAGTACATAATGCGGTTTTATTGTCTGCACAGGTTTTTATTCAAAGCTGGTCCCAGAGTATTAGGAGACCCTGGAGAGCATCATAGATCTACTTCTCCATTTGATGCCTTTAATTCATCCCTTTATCCTTTAGCATCCCATTATCACTCTCTATTTCTGCAGCCTTTCGTTACCACCCGCCACAGGCAATGCTGCCAGCTATGCTACTTATCTGTAAGAAAGGAGTGGGACATGTATTCGATGTAATTGATTAGAACACTCATGAATTCATGCCACCACCTTGTTCCAGCAGTCGGCAACCAGTCAGACATGGGAGAACAGAAACTGGAAGTGTAAGGGAGTGCCAATAGCATGGTATGGTGGCATTGGATGGGAGCCACCTGCTCTGCATTCTGTTTTGCACAGGTATTCAGAACCGATGTCCCATTTGTCCAGCAGGTGGCCAACCATTAATCTTACACATAGGCATCATAACTTGATAAGGGCTAGTGCTCAATTAACAGGGATCCAGGGTTGGAATCACTTACTTGAGTTAGGCAACTGCACTGCTCCTGAGACATTTTAGTGCTGGGTTCCCATTTTTCTGACTTGCATCCGTTGCAGGATTGGGTACAGGGAATACTACTTGTTAGTAGGATGTTAAACTTAATAGCCTTCTTGAGTGGTTCCAGATGAGGCTTTCGTCACAGCATTACCATGCATCGTTCACTGAATTTTAGGGGGGCTTCCGGTGACTGCATTTTCTACTGGTGGCGTAGTAGTTAAATGCCAATACTGAAAGCCACAAGGTTATGAGTTCGATCCCAGAGAGCTCCAAGGTTGACTCAGCCTTCCATCCTTCTGTAGGTTGGTAAAATGAGTATCTAGCTTGTTGGGGGCAATTAGCTAAAAATCATTGTAAACCGCTTAGGGAGTGCTTTGGCACTTATAAATGATATATAAATATCAATGCTATTGCTACTTGTGAAGCAACTGCCCCCTCCATTCTACTGCTTATCTGTTGTCTGTAGCAGCATAATGTCTTATTATTGCTGTGAGGAGCCCTCCATCTGGAAATGCTCTTAGTTTCTTTCCACTCTCTAATACTTTTCTAATGTGCCACAAGCACAGTGATGTTGTATTGTTTTTCTGTACCTGCATGCTGTATGTAAATTACCTTCTCAGTTGGACAGCCTGTCATTGTGATACATTCTGTTCTCTTCCAGGGTCAGAAGTGTGGCATCCCATATGTAAACAAGCAGCAAGAGCAGAAAAAAAATTAAAGGTAAAATGGAACTGGGGTTGGGTGGGAAGGAGAACTTCAGCCACTATTGTAATACCCAAAGTAGGAGTATATGTCACACAGGAAGCGAGTCAGAAGGCTTATTTACTTGTTCTGAAAGGCATAGCAATTGTGGGAGAAGAGGAAGTTTGAAATTTAGCATCTGATGTCTTTGATCTTGCAGGACTTGGATTAAGATTACAGGATCCAGCATCTTTTAAGCTATAACCAAGGAGGTTGTACCATAACAATGGATTAAAGTCCTTTGTTTTGAGCCTTCATATCCTACACAGCTGTTGTGTTTGTTGCATTGCCATCAGTTTTCATAGTAAATATGCAAAATGCCAAAGGGCGGTCTGCAAATCCAAACACTTTTAGGGCATACAAAATGTATGTTTGCTACGGAACTGCGCTTAGCCTTGGCTCTCTGGCATATATCTGTTAGATGTTGGGGAATGCACAAGTGCACACTGTAATCCTAGTGTATCCACAGCAAACCCATTAGGTGCATAAACTGTGAAATGGCTTTCAGCATCCACTTTACGGTCTGCAGCTGCCATCTTTCTGGCCAGTGTAGGTAGAATTGCTGGATAAACATTCTTGATCACACCTTCCTGCAGAATGGGCTGCTGTTTGTCTCTTGTCAGGCTGTTGGTAGTCAGTTCTACCCGCTTACTACCTAAACCTTTGCTGTTGCATTCTGGATTCTGAGGACTGTGGCTAGAACAGGGTAGGTTTTCCAGTTGGGACACTTATCACCTGCATTCCAAGAAACTAGAGGTTTGTGCCAGTGGTATCACTGTCAATGTTATCACTAGAGTGTGTGAGACTCTATTTTTGGATTCAACATGGTTTTATTGGCACTGCTGAAATATCATTGCTCAAGGTGACTGTTGGGTTAATTGTTAACTCAGCCATGTGCACTATTAACATTGATTGGCTCATGGATTGCAAGACTACTACCTACTTGGTTTACAAAGATCAGGTGCCAGCAATAGAACCCTTGTGTAACATGTCTTTAGAGCAGCTTGCCCAGCCTGAATCTTTCCAGATACTTCAGTCAGAGCTCCCATCAGACCCAGCTGGTATGGCCAATTGTCAATGATGATGAGAGTTGTTATTTAACAACAACTGCAGGGATCTAGCCTGGAGAAAGCTGCTTTGGGTTCTTCGGGCACAGCTATACATTATGGAATAGTCATGGTGCCTGCTGCCAGCCCATTCCCTTCCCCTAACATGTCCACAGTAATGTCTAGTAAAGGATGTCTCAGCATTGCTTCCCCCCCACACACCCCAAAAGTGGCCAAAAAAAACTAGTGGGAGATGTACACTGAATGGGTGACATCACATCACATTAACAAACATGGCCTGAGGAAACCATTGTGTGTGGGTGGGTGAGGAGAGTGGAATGAGCCATGTAGTCTCTGAAAGGTCTCATTAGGCCTTCAAGTATTCAGATAGTGTTGACTGCAAGTAACTGATGAAGGTATAAAGTACAACATCTGATAACATTTTTAGAATGATTTAATTAATACAAAATGGTTGCGTTGAGTCAGGACTGTGCAGATAAATCATATATAAGAAGTGATGAGGGTGAAAATGGTAAAGTATGATAAGAAGTGGCAAAATTCAGAAACACATCCAGATATTAAGGTGCTTAAAAAGAAGAAAGGTATATGAGATTTTTGCAGGGCTTATAAAACATTTTTAACAGTTTGTTTCATTTTGTTTTCTAATGGCAACTCCCAGAAATACTCAGTCAGGTTGGCTGAGAAATCCTAGAACTTGTAGAAAAGCAACTTTTTCAAGCTCTGTATCATTACCATTACTAAAGACATGCTCCCTGCTCAGGTCAGAGCCAGTTGTAATGTTACCTTCAGTGATGCAGATTTGGTAGAGGGCAAGACCGTTTAGTTTGTAACCCATTCTATCCTTTTCTGTGTACACAGCACAGGAGAACTTCAGAAACTTCCATCTCCCCACCTGGCTCCAGCATTGGCTCCCCTAACCGAGTCATTTGTGTAAGTACACTTCCCTGGCATGTGGCACCTGTGACTACTAAGCCTTGCAGCTTCTGTGGGTGCACATGGAAAGGTGTGCCCTGTGGGTTCTAAGAGAGTTGAGAAGATATCATCCAAGACTCCTATGTATCTCTTGCAGACTGGATTCTTATGGTCTGGGAACACTCTTCCCAGATCCATGGGTGTGCAAAGGCAAACACATGAGTTCTATATTACAAATTCAGCCTGAAATGCCTGTACCTTTTGCTGAGTGCCTGACAGCCAAAGTTCTGATACTAACATGACTTCTTTGAGTGTCATCTGACTGATGAACTCAGATGCCTACTGCCTAGGCAACCCTTGATGTTGATTTCAGTCCTGATCCTAGTGCTCCCTTTCCACTGTTGTCTCATCTACATTAGGAGAGCTCTGTCACCTCCTCTAAAGTTTGATCTTCCCTTTTTTCACCTCTGTGGTAACAATCCATTTCAGTTTGCTCTGATGATGATGCTCTCTACTTTTGTATT
The DNA here is from genome assembly GCA_030847615.1 of Gambelia wislizenii. NCBI lineage: Eukaryota > Metazoa > Chordata > Lepidosauria > Squamata > Crotaphytidae > Gambelia > Gambelia wislizenii. Next base: position 164,349,250 of record JAUMIR010000002.1, read on the forward strand.
CCAACTTGCCCCTTTCTCCTCACCATCCCCAGCTCCCATTTCTTTTCTTTCTGTGTTTGCCTATCTGTGTCTTTCCCTTTCCTTAGGCTAAAGTGGATAATGAGATCCTTAATTACAAAGACCTGGCTGCTCTTCCCAAGATTAAAGCCATCTACGAGGTGCAGCGCCCTGACCTCATTTCCTATGAGCCCTATCACAGATATACGTCGGATGAGACACTGGAGAGATATAGCTATGGGGAGGTACAGCTTCTCAGCCATTTCACTATGGACACAGGGGCCCAATAAGAGCTGTAATGGAAACAGAGCCCTATCCATGTCTTATAGCTATAAGTCCCATTGGTTTTGGTGGGATGATTTGAGATCCATGATACATCCCCCACACTCTGTAACAAGAAACAGCCAAGTGAGTTATTGTTGTGCAACTATCTTGTCTATAGGTTGAAAATGTCCTGGAGAGAGACATGAGGATGCTGGTTCCAGTTTCTGTTATTGGGTTACATGTGGAAAAGGCACAATGCTTTCCAATCATATGCTGCATATTGTGTGCTCAGGGATGTGAGGATCTAGTTGTTATTAAAATACAGCATAAGTGGTGCAAAAAGGAGGGCTTTCTTGGAACTCTCTCAAAAAATGACCTCTCAGTGTCTAATATGTTGGAGGAGTTCTCTTTGGCCATGCTCCAACATGTCCTAACATCTTTGATGAGCAAGAAGATGAGCAGGTATCTTGGTAGCCCTGAAACAGTAAATGTGGCAGATCTGCTATGCATGTGCCTGACTCATTTAGTGATATAGTTGAAGTTATGGCCTTTGGCTGAATCTGGTTGTCCTACATTCCATTCTTAGTAGCAGCCTTTGCTTTAGTTTGTGGAGTAGAGGGCAAGGGGGAAAGAACAGGGCTGGTCTAAACTGGGCCAGCCTGCAAGTTTCTGCTGAGGAAGTGAATGATTAGTGAAATGGCAATGAAGTGAAAGGAGTGTGTTTGAGCCAGAAGGAAGCCAGGTCTTTAGCCATTTAAAACATTCAGCATTCAACCTGTCTATCAAAAGCTGAAGGCAGCATATGAGTCCTTTCAAAGGGCGAGGCAGCAATCTCTGGCAAGTGCCAACTTCAGCCCATCAGTCTTATGGGAGGAGGATTCTGAGGGTCAAGTAGTCTCCACTTGCAGATTAACACAGGTTGGCTTTGTCTGGTTTGCATTAAACTGAATTGTGCTGTGCTTGATCCTATTTTGATTGCACTTCAACCAGGTGAAGAGTAGTCTTTTGGATTTTCCTTGGTTGTTTTTTTTTGGGGGGGGGGCTGTGAAGTTGTGTTCCAGAAGAGTTTACTTCTGATGTTTTGCCTGCATCTGTGGCTGGCATCTTCAGCCACAGATGCAGGTGAAACGTCAGAAGTAAACTCTTTCAGAACACAGCCTCACAGCCCAGAAAAAAACCAAGGAAAATCTATGGATACCGGCTGTGAAAGCATTCGACTTCACAGTAGTCTTTTGGCTTTCCAAAAAGGAGATGCCACCTTATATTTTCACATTCATTTTTTTCCATTGAGACATTCCTCTTTTCATCCAGCTGATGGCCTGCTTGGTGTTTCATGGAGGAGAAGCAGCAGCCCAAGAAGAAACACATATCTGAGTCAGGACAGTTTTTCCTATTCACATCTTAGAAGCATGGCTAGGCAGAAAGGTGGAAATGGCTAAATACCTACATCTTTTTCATGTCTGAATAGACAGTTGTTATTGATACACTGAATTTGTGCTGCTCATGCTAATTTACCAAATTCATGTTCGGACACCTGCCTGGCCAGAGATATTTTGCTGTCTGTGGCAAAGGACAAGATGGTATGCCCCAGTGCTTCATATACACGAACTACCTAGACTGACAGTTAAATTTTTCTTCAACTCTGGCAATAGGATAGGATCTTACATCACACCCTGCAAAGTACATATTTATAGAACTGTGATTCCTCTTCAATTGCCATGACAACATCCTATGGAATTCTGGGTGTTTGCAGTTTGATGACGTACCAGAGCTCTCTGGCTGAGAATTCTAAATGCCTCTTCTGAAACTACAAATCCCAGGATTCCATAGGATGATGCTGTTGCAGTTAAAGTAGAATTAGAGCACTATAACTGTGGAGTGTGAAAAGACCCCACCCCCGAAAACAGTAGGCTAGTTCAGGGGGTGCAAGGTTGTATGGTAAACACAGCTCTGTCTTCCAAGAAGAAACCAATAAAGTCTCAGGAAATACAAACTGGGAGTGATGATTGCTGTCTACCAGTCACAGCTGCCCAAAGTGTTTGCCTCTCTGCCTAATACTAGTGTTCACCCTGCCTAACCTCCTACCTTAACTGGCTGATCCCCAGTAGCAATAAAAGGAGGGATCTCCTTGAGCTGAATACTGTACAATATGCTCTGAAAAGCTGCCTACGTTTTTGCACAAATGGGGGTGCCATCTTAAGTTCTCTACTAGGGTTATTATTACATGTAGGGGACATTTCACACTACTGTAAAGAAAATTGCTAAATGCAGTGGCTGTGGAAAGGGAAAGAGGAGAGACTAGAACTCAGTACATGCTTTCTGAAGTTGAAGATCAAGATTTTCTGATCAGGAACAGTGTAGGCTCTGTTATTTCTTCGTTTTTCTCACAGTGCTATGAGAGGAACTTGTAGTCTGCCTCTTTTTTGCGGTAATTTTGCCCTTTCTCTCCCAGGCTTGCTGAGTGCCCTGACAGCTTTAATAAGGTTTTTGTTTTACTAAGTGGACAGGAACTTGGGGGAAGATGAACTATTCTTTTGGACAGGAACTAAATGGACAGGAACTTGGGGGAAGATGAACTATTGTTGCCCTGAGCAGTCATGTCAACTTGTAATCATTTTCCCTCTCTTTCTTTTCCTCACTCTTCATTCCCTCGTGGCTTGTCTCTGGCCTTCTGTCGCTCCTAGTCTCTGGGAACTTTGTCACCATATTCTCAGGTAATCATACAGCATGCCAGGCCAGTATGAGGGCTTGTGTGGCCAGGACTGGTAAAATCAGAGCTGAAAAAGCATCCAGTGAGGGCTGGGCCAAGAAGGTCCCTTTGCAGAGTGCTGAAGAGACTGAAAATTATTGCTGCAAAACCACTATAGATCATGATATTAAATTATCAGTGCTTGTGATCATGCCATTAAAAGTACTTGGGCTTGTCTAGATGAGAAGATATAATGCGGATTGCTGCACATTGGTGCAAATTTGCAGCAGCATTCATTTGTCTGCACTTTTTTTTTTTTTTTTTTTGGCAAAATCACTGATATGCAAAGCTATTTGTGTTTGAAACCCACATGAAGCCATGGCTGCAAATCAAGATGGTGGCCAGGTATGAATTACTCACATTATTATTCTCCACAAGTTGCCTCTGCTATACAGTGGGGCTTTTTTTTTTAACTATAAATCTAAGGTGGACAAGTGTGACCTTCCACTGGTCACCTCAGTGCAGCAAAAAAGTGCAGGATCGGTACTGTGAAACTCCAAAATGGCACTTCCGGCCACTTTGTGACTGGCAAGCATGCCACCCGCATACATCTGACTAATCAAGTTTCCACTCCACTCTTATCCAGAAATATGTTGTAATGCAATTTGGTTGTCCTAATAAACAGGAATACTCATTTCCCACATATTTTTTTAAAAAACACTGGGAGAAGCCACAAAAGCTTTTCCCACATAGTTTTTGTTGGTTTTTTTTTTTTTTTGCGGGGGGGGGGACTTCCAAATATGGTGAATCACCACAGGATCTCGTTGGGACAAAAGGTATTCTTGAATTCTATCAGGAGTATTTTCACCGTCTAGACTCACAGCCATTAAAGGTACTGGAGTCCTCTCCATTTTCAGTCTGGGCACTCCTACACACCACACATGGAAAGAGAAGAGGCTACCCAAAATGAAATAAAAAGAAAAGGGCTAGGATTTTGTGACACAGACCTAAAATGCATGAATGCCCATCCCTCACAGTGCCACAAGCAGAGTGTCTGATTGTCAGTACTCTTTTACTTTTCCAGGACATTTATGAAAGCATGGACATCCGGCAGAGGCGAGCCTCCAGCCCAGGCTACATTGACTCCCCCACATACAGCCGCCAAGGCATGTCCCCCACCATCCCACGTTCTCCACATCATTATTACCGCTCAGGTAAGGACAGCTCTTTTCAGCAGGATTCAGCTGATGAGTATCCATCAGAAACAGAAAACAGCACTGCAGCGTCATCACCAGGATGTACATATTTCTCCCCAAGGGGCATTCAGCGCCAGAACATCTTTCTCTACCCAGAAGAGTTTGTGCTGTGAAACCTTATCTCTGGAGGGTGGTTGAGAGGGAAGGAGGGCAAAAATGACAAACACAGTCACATGCATCCCAAATCATTTTCTGTGTTGTTGGACCATTTCTTAACAGAGTGTTAGACAATCAGCCAGCTACATTGTGGTCCATTCTCAGGATAGAGATGAGTGTTCATTACTGGGACTTCACTCCACTGTGCATATACCATCCTCCTTTTCTCTGTGGCAAGTTCAAAATGATGACTCCATGCTAGAGCTGACTTGGAAAGGAGCGGATGATGCGGGAAGCAATGGATGCCACAGGATTCATATGCATACACAGAAGGAGGTGCTAGGGGATTTTTCTTTAGCATGAATACAACCAGCACTGGGTTTTGACGTGTTGCACTAAGAAGACGGCAGAGCAGGGAAGAAAAACACACAGATAAAAGCATGTCCAGCAAAATGGTCTTCTGAGTCTTCCTTGAACAGATTTGCTCATCAGGACCACACCCTCTGCCAAAATGAAGTACCTGGTGCAGTTGTCACTGGATTCTGTGCCACCGGGTGCCAGTTAACAGTGGAAATATATCCTGGCACCAAGTATGTCTTGGCACCAAGCTTCTGGTTTTCCTAGAATGGGTTTAGAACTGCGACTGGTGACATGCACTGTGGAATTTTTCCTCTGGCTCCTGTTCATCTGTAAACCCAACGTTGCTCCCTCATCATGGTGTGTAGGAGTCACCATCACCATCATCGTCACCACCACCACCCCCTCCATCCATGCATCCCCATCACTGATTCACAGGTGGTTTGCTACTCTTCTAACATGGCTGCTTTTTTTAACACCAATTTCCCTCTGCCTCTCTCTTTCTTTCTCTGCTGCTCCCTCCAATCTGCTCTTTCAAGGAACAGAGAGCGGACGCAGCTCCCCCTACTATAGCCAGTTAGATGTGAGGTCTTCTACACCAACCTCATACCAAGCTCCTAAGCATTTCCACATTCCAGGTAGGCTCTGGAGGCCTCTGGCCAGCCTGTGAAGGAGCGCTGTGTCCTTTTTTTTGGCATGCATGCATGTGCCAAATGTGTATATTGCATGAGTAGAGCTATTGCCAGCCTAGAGTATGCTAGCAACAGCAAGATACATCTGCATGATCAAGGCCATCCATAAACAAGACCTGCAGCCTTTACCCTGCCTCCTCTGACACCTGTTTTCACCCACCCCTGCAGCTTCTCTCTCCTGTAGAAAGAAAAGATTCTTCTGTTCCTTTCCTTCCTTTCTCTTCCCTCAAGGGCCACAGGGCAAAGCTTGTCTGTCAGCTAAGAGCTCTTCTACACCCATCCTTGACAGATAATTTATCTTATACTCCTCCTGCTCCCTTCAGGGCCCGCCGCACCCTTCTCCCAGATTTCTCTGGGCTTGCCAGATGGTTGCTCCCCTCCAGCAGAGACTCCAGGGGCCATCAGGTAAGGGCCACCGCCCCCCCTCTCCTACAGGGACGGAGGTAGTCAGCTCCCATCCCTTGTGAGCACACAAGTGGATACATGTATGCTGTCCCCATCTGCCTGCCTGCATAGTCTGCAGTCTTCTTTGTTCACAAGGTAAATCTAGACTCATTTCTTCACTCAAAGCACCTGAGGTGCATGCCTGAGGCCCAAATACCTGGCAGAACTCAGAAAACCACATCTGGGATCCTTCCAAAGCCTTTTGACATAAACAATCAGAATGTCCACTCACCTCCAGGATGTTGGTGTCAGTTGATCAAGCAGGCCAGAAAGAGAACTACAGGTCCTTAGGAATCAAGCAAGGGAACATGTTGTTCATAATGGATGAACCCAGGTGATAGACCCTACGTTTGAGGTTTGCATTTTGTCCTTGCATCAAAGACCAGATTTGATTCAGCTCTTGGCCCTCTTAATAGTGGTCCAAGTTAGTGCTCAGTAGTTCCAGACTTTTACTGGGGGCTCTCAATCTCAGTATTTTCTCTGGAGCAGTGCAGGGGCATGAAGTGGACTTGGGAGTCATGCAGAGTCATTTAGTCCTCTGTGTAACCCACCCAGGGTTGAAATCAGGGAAGGCCCTCTTTCATGGAAGGTGACCTAGAAGTGACCTGAAAATTTCCTTGCCACTTTCCCCTTCTATCATTGTCACTACCATAAACGGTGTTCCAATGATGGGTGGCCCATTAGCTTTTGCTGACGTCTTTTATGGATGGCCTTTTGCCTGCCCCACCAGTCCAGCCCATAACTAAGCCTCTGTGCTGGTAGGGTAGCTCCCCTTCCCAGCTTGCTTTGCTTCTCTCTCATTTGAAGAGATTTTGGCTGTTTTGCTCTTGGGTAAGGTTGGGGAGGGGTTTACATCCCTGTTACCTCTATGGAGCCAACCTGATACCAGTGGTAGACAACAAGATGGCAGCCATTACCGCCACCCAAATTAATTCTTCCCCTCTCCTGAACTGAGGCAAGCCACCAACTGTGCCAGAAGGAGAAATGTCTGCCTGAACCTGCATGCTGTTAATAGTGAGCATGCTCACAGCATGACCTCTTATGCCAAGCACATCCTCTGTCTTACAGCTGCCTGTAGCACACATCACTTCAAATAGGATTGATTCCTTCTTCCCCCATCAAACCAGCTCCCAACCTGCCTCTGCTCTGCAGATATGTAGAATAATAAGGCTGCCTCACATTTTGCCACAATACTTTGGAAAGGGACAGCGGGAGGAAGGGGAGACTGAAATAACCAAGCAATTTGATCGTGGGTGGGTAAATCTACCCACACATGCGGTGGCTCCTGTGACTTTTTAACATGCACCCTCTGGCTCCTACTCCCTTTTTCTTTCTCCTACTTTCCTTCATTATCTTTCTTTTTACCTCTAGCTGCTGCAGAGAGTAACATCTACCGGAAACCTCCCATCTATAAAAGACACGGTACAGTTCGAGCGTGGCTTTGGCAAATATATGGACACATATAACAAAGTCTGGTTCGTCTTTAGATACAGTGCTGTGAATTGAATGTGGAGTGACTCCATGAGTTTTACAAAAAAGAAAGTTATGCAAAGAGACCAGAACTGGATACGGTGCACTTTGGAAAGGAGGGAAATGTACTTTGGGGGTATCTCTGGCCTCTGAGGTAGGGATGAGCAAGACATTGTGGAAAAATCTGGATGTGTTAGGCCTGTCCTTATAGCTCATTTGAGGGCAGGGACCTTCAAGCTTCAGCCTAGGGTATCTTCATACATTAATAACAGCCAAGGCCACATTGGCCTCCCAAAGTTTGGACGAGCTGTTTTTTGGACTGTGGCCCACAGAATTGCTCAGTCATCAGTTGAAGTCCAAAAAAAATAACTTCCCTAAATTCTGAGACCTCCTTTTTGAAGTTGCATAGTAGCAGTGGGCTGTCTGGCTAACAATCTTTACTGTTTCATCAACTTACAAAAACGAATGGACATGCAATGTATGGAATTATAGGGCCATATATATGCATGAAGATGCCCTTTAGATGTTGTTGTTGTTGTTGTTGTTGCCATCTACTTTCTGTGGAACTTTACAGAGGAACAAGAAGACAGATCTCTTCCCTCAAAGGTCTTAAAGTCTAAAGTTTGACACAGGTAGACAATAAAGGAAGGATGAGAAATGGTAGAAGGTTTTTAGAGGGGGAAGAACATTTGATTGCTGCAGTTGCATATAGTGTACTTGGGCTTAAATGTTTTAGTTATCTAACTGTTTAATTAGTGATTTTAAAGTATAGTAGGATATGGGGACCTGCATGGTGTGTGAAAGGCGTTACAGAGAAGATGGCACTGAGGACAAAGTAAGAGAAGTGGCAACAACTCCAATGTGTTGCCTTTGCTGCTCATGTGCCCAAAGGCAACACACTGGAGTTTTTTGAGAGCTGGGAAAGAGACATCCAGACAGCTGAGAGTGATAGAACTCCATGAGTGAAGATCGTGGACTGGGTTGTATCAGGATGTATGAGTGAAGAGATGGGACAAAGAGAAACCATGAATATCTTAAGACTTAAAGATTAAGAGTTTGTACTAGATCCAGAGTCAGAGCTTGGAAAGTTCTTTTTTAAGATGAAGGGCTAAATCCATAAATGGGTGGTGGTAGAATGATGCTCAGTTATGGAAATAAGGAGTGCTACAGCCTGCTATTATATCTACACATATATTCATGGAAGTAAGTGTCCAGGCTCAGCCGGGGGTATGCAGGGATTTAAGGAGGTGTGTCATATATTCAAAGCAAGGAGATTAAAGTGAATGCTATCAGTAGTAGAATGTTGGATTGATGTGAATGGACAAAGGTGAGACAACTACCAGAGAAGAGAAGACTGCAGTAGTCAAAATGAAAGATGACCAGGCCAGGGACCTCGTGGTCTCTTCCAACTCTGCAATTCTATGATTCTATGAGGGACCAGAGTTTGTGCCATGGGGAAAGAAGCATATTTTTGTTATATCTTACTAAGGGAGAAGCAACATGATTAGACAAAATAAGGGAGCAAAGGAGTGAGGAAAGAGTCACAGATGAAACCAAGGCTTCATGCTTGTTCAACAGGATAATGGGCAATAGTTTCAGTGGATAAGGAAAATGTATGAAGAGAAGAGAGCTTAAGAAGACAAGGTGGGAAGTTTGCCCTTGTTAATGACAATGAAGCAACCAACTGAGTATATCAGACACATCCTCAGTGATGTGGGACTGAACGGTCCCCGTCATTGACAAGGGAAGTGCTTTTCTGTTGTTCACCTCACAGTACTAATTTCTTTAAAAGTCTGCAAACACATGCCATTGAATATTACTACAACACCAGGGGAGGAACACATGGGAAAGTGGCTCCCATAAAACATGTAAAAGGAATTATTTTCAAAAAAATAACCCAGGGAAGTAAAAGATCAGTAAAAACTGGGGGTTATTCCACTGGTAGTATCAATCAATATGATGAGAGAAGGTAAACAGCCAGCTACTCGGTGTCCATCCCCAAGGGTGAATCAGGATGCTTTGGGGTTTGTGTTTGTTAGTTCTTTTTTCAAAAATAAAAATAAAAACTCAGTTGCTTATACAGCCTCAGGAAACCTTCTGCAATTCTAAGAGGCATCATTCTAAAAGAAGAAGGTATGTTTCAGGAGCAAAACATAACCAAGGTATTATTGCTGGCAAAAAAACATAGGAGAAGATGGAATAAGAGTTGTGTTACTCATGTTCTAACTGGTCACCTGATGTAAACAGGCTCCAACCTTAGTCACATCAGGCAGATTATTATAGGTGGAAGAAGCCAGAAGAACAATTGATCTGAACATGGAATGAAGGAAGAGGCACTGTAGGAGGTTCAGGGCTGGTCTTGCTTTAATAGAGGACATTCTTGTCTACAGAAAACTACAGAAACAGTTTCTCTTATTGGAAACAATGCTCTGAGGTCACAGGAGAAGGAGAAGTGCCCTGTGCTAGCAGGTCCTAGCAAGAAGTGAGGGCTTGTCTTTGCTCACCAATCTGCTTTTTTGCTTTAGAGATCTTGCTGCTTTCCCTTTATTGTGGTAACCTTTATTGTCTCCTCCTCTTTTCTCCTTCCCCCTTCCATATTTTGCTGTCTGCCTAATACCCTGCCCTGCTGGCTGGCTGCATCCCCACTGCATTGTAAGTAACTGCCATTGCCTCTTTTCCTTGTAGTGGTGATCCCACCATGCATGTTCCCAAGAGAATCCTTCTGCATTTCCCAGCCAGCCTTTTGAGTTTGAAAACTAATAATGCTGCTCTTTGCTAGGGACACAAAATAGCTGTGTTGCTTTGGTTTAAAAAAAAAAAACACCTTATCCTTGTGGAACTACTTATAACGATCATGTAATGCAGATTACTGATTTCTAAGTGCTCTATAAATATCCTTTTTTATACACAATCTGGAGTTTTGCCTGATGTTTTAATGTACATTTAAGGGCAAATATTCAAAACTCAAATCAGTTATCCCTTAACCCCACTTTATCCATTCCCAAGTCTTGAGAGAGACATGATAAATTATTCCAAGTTAATTAAACTGCAATGAAAATGTATGCGTGTGTCTCTCTGTGTGTGTTTGCTGGGTAATCTAATCTTTGTGAGTAGAGGTGAGCCCAGAACCAAAAAGTGATTGCTGTACTGGATCAATTTGGAAAAAAGAAAGATTTTGTGTGTACACTGGTCATGTTTGCTGCTGTTTGGTCCTAAAAGTTTATTGAAAATAGCATTTTAGGGGACAAATAGTGGCCAACCACATTTTCTTCAAAATAAAAATAGCCAGTTTAAGCTTGCTTTTTAAAAACACATAGGGGTTGTCTAAACAGCGAAAATACTCCTCATAGAATGCAAAGAGAATACCGTGTGTTTTAATAGGATTCCACATCACTCCACCATATTTGGAAGGAAGGGAGCCAAAAACACCAAAAAGTACACTGGAAAGGCCTTCGTGGCTTTTCCTGAATTTTTTTAAAAAACAAAAAAACAGCAGGGGAATTGTGTGTTCCTGCTCTTTGGGATAAGTGACCAAATTGATTCACTTTCCTTATGCGAGCAGAAGTCAAAAGCTGATTGGTCAGACATGTGCGAGGCTAGAGCTTGCTAACAAGACAAGCGCTTGGAGCTGCCAGGTTGGATTTTTGCCTTAGTGAGCAAGCACTAAGGTGATAAAACATCTTTTTTTTTTGTTTTCTTTTTTGTTAAAATGAAAAGTCACTCTTTTGCAACTTGGATAGGTTTTTTTAAAAAAAAAAATACTGTCCAGCAGCAGCAAATTGAGGTAAGTTACAATGTGAGTAATTCACTTGCGGCCACCTTCTTGATTAGCAAGCATGCTCATTTGCACAGCAAACATGGATAACTTCACATGCCTGCTATTTCCCCCCATTAAGGCAAATAGCAGCTGCTGCAAATTGCCATTACTGCAGAGTAATCCACATTTTTTGCCTCATATAGACAAGCCCATATTGTGCTTCTGTACAAGGCTGTTAAAGTGCAACCATGCAGCCTCATTAACCAAATTTTACAGGTAGTCCACAAAGTAGCATCTTCTATTGCAACACTTCCATGTTTTCCCACCACTTCTTTCCTCTTCTTTCTACCTACAAAAATATCTATTAAGGAAGAAAAGATGTAGTAGCTTCTGTGCCCTGTGTCTGAAAGCACCCAAGTGGTTTGGCCAATATGCTAAATCCATCATTGCTTCATAACCATATTCTCTGTCTTCCAGCCTTAGGGCCAAACCTGATACAATACTATTAAATATGTGGATGCATTTAAAATAGTTCTTCTTTACCAATAGCTGCCATTTTTATGACTGAGAGGGGACAGCAGGACTGGACCACAGCATGTTAAGAGCAGGTTACATGTTTCTTCTTTACTAACAGCTGCCACTTTAGTTGGAGGAGGGTGTGTGCTGGCAGAACTGGACCACAGCATATTACAAGTGGGTTACAGGCCTCCTGATCACAGTGTGGTTCTGGTAGATGCCCCCCACACACACACCAGTTGTTTAGTCACTGAGGAGGAAGCTTCTTTTGAAATGTATGAAAGCTTCCTACCCAATGTTAAAAGTAGCTGGGGGAGATGCATTTTTTATCAGCAATGGATGAAGGTGGTCTGATTCTGCCCTTAGCCTTTCCTCTCTTTGCAGCGGTAGTTGCTAAAAATATGATGATGATGATGATGATGATAATAATAATTCCCACCCCTCTACAAAACACAATCAGGGCAGCTTACAACATTTAAAAGTACATTTAAGACCCTCCATCCCACCCCCTTAAAATACAATTAAATAATCCAAAAAATTAAAACATACTTAATAAATACAAAAAATAACAATAAACAATAAACAGTGGCTGTATCGGGATCGGGACAAATTAGATTTTTCTTTCTGATGGCCGGGTATCTATTCAGGAAAGGCCCACCAGAAGAGATCCATCTTAAGAGCTTTTTAAACGCTATTTAAGGTGGTAATATGACGGATCTCATCCGGCAGGCCGTTCCATAATCTGGGAGCAATAGCCAAAAAGGTCCTCTGGGAGGTCAAAGAAAGCCTAGTTTTTAAAGGTTGTAGCAAATTCCTCCCAGAGGACCTGAGTGCACGGCGAGGAATATATGGAAGGAGGCGTACCTGAAGATAGGTTGGACCCAAGCCATTTAGGGCTTTAAAGGTGATAACCAACACCTTGTACTGGGCCCGTAAACTAATGGGCAGCCAGTGAAGTGGTCTTAAGATTGGTGTTATATGGTCTCTTCTAGATGTACCCGAGACCAATCTGGCTGCCATATTCTGTACTAGTTGAAGTTTCCGGACCAAGCACGAGGGTAGCCCCATGTAGAGTACCATGTAGCATTACAGAAATCAAGACAGGAAGTTACCAGAGCAAGTACCCTGGTCTCAAGATCCCTGAGTTCCAGGAAAGGGTGCAAGTGGAGTATCAGCCAAAGCTGATAACAGGCACTCCTGACCGTCGCATTTACCTGATTCGTCATCAGCACGAGGGTAGCCCCATGTAAAGGTGGGGGGACCTAAACATTTAATGGCCATTCATGCATTTAACATCAGATGTAGTTTGGTCCTTAGGTACAATTTTCTGAAGACCAGTATTTGAGAGGAATTGATGCTGGCACTTGCTTTGCATTTTCTACAGAGAGAGGATATGTAATGACCCTGCTCTGTGTAATATCTCCATCAACCCATGCCAAGCCATAATATAATTCTGCTCCTCTTGTTGCCTCTTTTGCAAAGGCCAGAGTGGGTAAGACACTATTCAAGCAAATACATGAATGGCTTGTAAAAAAGTAAATAGCTCTAGTCTGCACTACGACCCTAGCAGGGAAGGTCTTATACCCCCTTTTCTCCACCCCCATGGTCCCAATCCTTATCAGGCCTCTGCTCCTGCTATCTGTATTGGAAGCATTATTTGCTGTGCCACCCTAGCTGTGAATCCCTCCTCTTAGAGTCCTTATACGGCACCGACAGTGGCTTCACCCTGACCCCAAGTTAAAACATGGCTTTTTATTCAAGCCTTTGGCACCTAATTGATTTATTCCAAAGTGTAGACAGACATGGTTTTAGCCAGTTTTAACCTTTTCAACCTATTTTAATTGGTTAAATTGTCTAATATGCTTTTAGTCTCTTTCAATTGTTTTTATTTCAAATTTTAAATTGTTTTAACCAGCTTTAACCTGATTTTATTTGTACACTGCCTTGAGATCCCATGATAAGGGGCAGGATATAAATATTTAAATAAAGTCATATCAGGACTACAGTAGCAGGGGTTGTAATTACAGTCATTGTTTGTTCGTCAGGGATAAATGCTCTTGTATAAGTTATTCTGCCTAAGCTTTACGGAGAGGCTGCCACTTTATCATGACACCAGTTTGCCTCTGTGATAAACACTGTTGAAGGATGAATGGTGCCACTTGACAATTTGGAACAAAGGGCGATTCCACAGGAAGGGGCTCTTCAATTCATGCAAGCCTTTAAAGATGTGGCCTATTCTGTCATTTTCTCTCTAATGGATTTTTCCAGTAAGGAAAAAATATGGAAGGAGCAGTGGCGAAACAGGGGGGTGCTACTGGGGGATGGCAAGAACATCTGGATGCCCCTGGATCCCCCAGAAAATTCAGTAAATGAGACAAGGCAAGTAGCATAATAAAAACCCTATCTTGGATGAGCCATCAGTTCAAAGTAAATGCAGCAGCTCCAGAGCCATTTGTTTAAACCTAGTTCTGGGCTGTTCATGCACAAATCGGAAAGGGCAATTTGTAGTGTATAGGAGCATAGGTGGATGGGAGGCATCCATAGGTGGATGCCACTTCCCTGCCCTGCCCTGCCTGCCACTCCCCCCGCCCCCTGCAAAGCCACTCTCTCACTGGGGCCAGAGAAAGTGCCAATGTGGGCTTTGATCCCATGGAGTGGCTATAGCGAAGGAAGCAGTGGGTTCAGAGCAGAGCCTTTTGGAAACATTACTTTTTTAATCCAGCACCCACGCTCTCCCAGCCAGCATGGCCTGTGCCCATTCTGACTGGGGATTCTGGAAGCTGTAGTCCAAAAATGTAACTTTTCTGAAATCTAAGTTCAATGTGTGTTTGTCTCCCGTGACTGTTGCTTCTCCTTTGCATTACATACTGACTCTCCAGCCCTTCCTTTATACAGGATTAGGATTATCCTGGATGTACACAAACAAGACTCAAGGCACCCTCTGTTGTTTGAGCTGCAGCCTCTTAAAGAGCTCGGTTTGCCTTTCTGTCTTTCACTCTTGTTATCTGTTGCTTTTGCAGATACCCAATCTGCAGCTACAAAAAGCAAAACCAGTGAGGATATTGCCCAGACCTCCAAGTATAGCCCAGCCTATTCTCCAGACCCATATTACCACTCTGAGACTGAGTACTGGACTTTCCAAGGGTCACCTAAAGGTAATATGTTCCATGCCATGGCACTAAAACCTCCAAAGCCAAGATTTTCAGCAATGCACTGGGAATGTCAAATATGCATTTTGCATAACTATGGAGAAGTATTTCTGGGGTGTTCAGCTGCACTGAAGGACCTGGTTCTTATACCTATGATCTATCATCACTGAGCTCTTGCCTAAAATGTAGTCTGAAAAAGAAACCCCTGCAAAGCTGTGCCAGCTGAAATTTTCTCTTTGCCATCATTCTTAAATGTGTAGCAGCCCTGTCCTCTTTTGCAAGTGGCTACTTTCTGTGCATTGCATGTTGAGCTTCCCAGCTTGAAAGGGCTGAAAGGAAAAAGCTGCTGTGTGCTCAAAGCCCCATGTTACAAGAAGTCCCAGTCCCATGGGATTCCAGAAACCCATGTCCAAACTTGGCCATATCTCTAAAATCCACCCCCCCCGCCTAATTTCTGACTTTTGTCATAAGCAGATAATTCCTTTCTTTTTCTTTTTCTTTTTCTTTTTTAATAAAATAAACTACTGGTGGCGCAGTGGTTAAATGCCAGTACTGCAAGTCACCATGTTGCAAGTTCGATTCCAGAGGGCTCCAAGGTTCACTCAGCCTTCCATCCTTTCGTAGGTGTACTTGGCTTGTGGGGGCAATTAGCTAATACACATTGGAAACTGCTTAATGCAATGTAAATGTGTAAATTGCTGTTGCTTAAAAACAATTTGTAAGCTGCTCTGATAGCCTTGTGGCTGAAGAGTGGGGTATAAATAACTAATAAATAAATAAATTCCTTTCTCAGTCCTAACTGCCCTGCCTTCATTTCCTTGTAGCACCACGAGTACGGAGATTCTCGTCAGGAGGAGAAGAAGATGGGTTTGATCGAGGAATGCATAAAGTGAGTGCTTACCTTCATTGATTCACCTTCACCCATTTTATGCTGAGGTTGGAAGTGTTGTTCCAGCCCAGCTTCCAAAGGACTTTTTCTCTCCTTGGGGTGGTGTACCTTCAAGGTCTTCACGTATTGTGTCAGCTTCTGCTACTATACATGAGTAGGAACCTTAGAAAAGGAGACAGAAAGGACACTGGCTGTTTGCTCTTTATCTTTGGGTGACTCTTTCTTCTACAGTGTCTGTTCTCCATTATTTCCTTGGGAGAAATATGAAATCACCAGGGGCAAGCAATAGCTCAACAACAGGGGAGTATATCTTGGAGTGGCTGTGGGTGAAATAGTGGTAAAATCAGGAGTGAGTTTGCTGACCCCACTGGATTGGATTCACTCAATTTTGTAGGTCAGATCCCTGGACATCATGTCAACAGTAATGCTATCTCAGTTCTTGTGTGATTATGTTATACTGTATTTTTACTTTTTTGTACCATATTTTTGCTAGACCTGAGTGTTTATGGAAACATGGGATACAAATTATTTAACTACATACTAACCTCACTGCCACTGAAATTACACAAGGAAAGCTGAGTTTGTCCCAAAATGAGAAACTGCTTTCATGAATCTGGAGCTTGGGAAATTGCTTTTTAAAAAAGTTGTTACAGTAGTTTCAATTACTGTATATCTCCAAGGCCCCCCAAAGTAGTTAGTTACTGTTATCTTTATGATGTTTTAAAGTATCCATTTTCCTTGTCCTCTTCTTCCATCTGCCTTGCCATCACCTCCACACACATAACAGTGCACAAGGGTGTCTACCCAACACAGAACATGAGCCAATACTTGAACTGTGTGATATTCCTTCTCCACCATTTAGTGAGTGTGTTCCCTGCTAAAGTGTAAAATTAAATTTAAAAAAGTTACAGCTGTTCCACAGAGTGAGGTTGTCCCTGCATTACAGTTATAATGTAATGTACTTGGACCTTAGTTACTGGAGAAAATAATTAATTACAAGAAAGTAGCCATTTGTAACGTGTTATTTCCAAGCACTGCATATATCATATTCCTTTTCTTCACCCTTGGTGATGCATAGATCCACACTGGAATTGGCAGATTGATATTGAAGGAAGAAATGAAAGCCCGATCCAGCTCCTATGCTGACCCTTGGACACCACCACGCAGTTCAGCCGGCAGTCGAGAAGCTCTTCATACAGCTGGCTATGAAAGCTCCTTAAATGGTTGTAAGTAACAGCAGAGAGGGGGGACCCCATCTCCCAAGCCTACCAGCAGAGGGCCAGCTGCTACGAACTTATGGCACAGACAGGTTGTCTTTTTACGAGCTAGTGTGGCAGAGTTAAAGATGATTGCTTGTGGAGAGAGTCACAGGCAAGGCAGACTAATGGTGACACTAAATTCTTCTCCAATGCTGCACCCATAGCACTGGAAAACGCTGCCCCTCAATAGCTGCCAGGATGACTATCATCCTGGAAGAACTGGATTAAATCAGAACCTTTTCCTTCACCTGTGGTTGTGTTGGTTCCAGCTATATTTTTATTTTCTTTATATAGCATTCATAGGCAGGGACTGTGAGACTGCGGAAAAGAGAACTGCAGTGGAAATAAAGACGTCAAGAAAGGCTGGTCAGGTTTCTGTAGGGAGTGATTCTCTGTGATTCAGAGGTTTCTCATTCAAAGTAATGGTAAAATTACATCCCTATCTCTAGCTCTTTGCCTACTCACCAACATTCCCTTGCCTAGGAACCACTCCCCAGCCCTTTACAGAGCAGGGGAGCAAAAAGGAAGCAGCATCATTCAGTCAGGTTTGAGTGTTAAGTTGGCTAAGGCAGAAGTAAAGAGATATATCAACAGAGTACAGGACGGTTTGAGGTAGATCCTTCCCCATGGTGCAAAGGGTGGCCAGCAGGAAATAAGCCTTCTCTATAATGGCTCCCCACATGTGAAATTCCCTCTCTAGGTAAATCCACTTGGCACTGAGATCTTCCTTGATTGGCAGCAGGCATTTCATCTCTCCTCACCCCCACACACATACTTTCATTATAAGCTTTATTGCTGGCTTTCAGAAACTTCGGTTCTTCTTAATACTTTGAAATTAGAATGGGCTATCTTTTTTGCTGCTGTTGTTTTGGTGTTGTTGTTTTAATAGATTGTTTTGTGGTTTTATGGTTATAAAAGACCCGTGAGGACATTTGCCAGTTAGGTGGCTTATAAATTTTATAAAATAAACAAACTTTTTTCTGAGCCACTCTTGTCTTTATACATACTCTGGTGAGGATCTTAGTTCAGCCAGTAGGTGAGTAGGTAGATGTTAGGAGATACTATTTGTTGGAGAGATTCCCCATTTGTTGTGGATCAGATATATTGTACAAACCAAGGATGTGCTGTGTTTTCCTGGGTTTTTACACAGCAGGAGTTAAGTGGATATTCAGTTGTGCTGCCATCTAGTGTTTGCTCTTGTAAATGAATCTGGAAATAAAATGATGCTCACCAGAATCATACATTTTAAAATACTGAAATCTATTTGATTGCCTATATAATCCTCTCTGCATGTGTGCTTGCATGCTTGTGTATCTCTGTTTATCTGCATATGAATCCCAGGCTTAACATGTACACCTTCTTACACACGTACGCACTCACGCTATAGCATTCCCTGGGGCATCCTACCAGCCAGACTCTGAAGGAGTCTTTCATTAATCTTTGATGAACTGCCACATTATCCCACCTTCATTTTTTTCCCCTCATGCAAAGGGAGTGTGGATGAGGGGCAAGCTGGAGAAGTGCAGGTGGGATCCTGCAAGGGTAGGAGCTGGCCCATAGGTGGCACTATCAACAGCTGTACAGCAGCCTTTTTTCATCATTAAAGCCTGAGCCTCACATGGCAAGCAATCACATACCGTACCTTGTCTGTGTCTCTTTGGGGGGAAAAGTAGCCTTGGGAGGATACAACTTTGAACAGAGAAATGAAAGAGGAGCTAGTTAATCCCAGCTGTTTTTCTGTTCATATTTGGTTCTTATGCAGCTGTTTTACTCTCCATGGTGGAAAAAGTGTAGAGGGATTTTGAGTGTGAAAATGGTTAGAGGAAATAGACTTAAGCATCTGCAAACACACACACATACATAGAGGGGGTAGGGAGGGAGAACAGTTATAGCATCACTTATTTGTCTACAGAAATGTGACCGCTTGCAAAAAAATAAAATCATAGTGTAACCATACAATACTGACAAGACACACCAGTCAGAAAGCTAGACAAGAACATTATTGCTTTTCTCAAGAACACAAGAGCATCTGAAAAGTCCGAACTAGAGATGGAAAAAAATAGTTGGCATTATTTGTTTCCTGGCCAAAAATGGGTTTCCTGATACTTAGGAAACCTGGTTGGGAAGAATAACATAGTGGCAATTAATTTTATCCAGTTTTTATCTGTTATTCATGCTTCCTGAAGATTTTTGAGAAATTATTCCATGAAGAACTACATGTGGGCTTTGTGGAAAAAACAAACAAACAATATTTTGTACAAAAGCACCAAAACTGTATGTGGGGGTTTTGTGTACAAGATTGCTGAGTTTTGTATAAAAACAGCAATTTTGCTCATAAAAGCGCTGTCTTTTGGCAAAATAACAGCAATCTTACATGTAAAAACAATTATTCCTTTTTTTGAAAAAGATTGCTGAATTTTGTGCCAAAAAACCCAGAAATTTTGTGCAAAAAGCACACATCCCTATCTAGAAATGATATTTTCTTGTGCAAAAGAATAATTCACATGCAAAAAACCCATGTGTATTTTTTGTGCAGAATAATTTTGTGAAACACTTCAGGATGTACAAATACTGGGCAAGAACTATGCAGAAATACTCATTTTTTGTGGAGTGGGGAGAAATAAATTACCCTCATTTGCAAGTTTAAAAGAGCTAAATATTTAGACCTCTGCTCCTGATCCCTAGATATAACTAAGGTCAATGCCATCTAGTAGCTAAATTATGTAATGAAATTATCCACACAGGGTAAACTGAGAGTGAACAACAGAGCTCGGATAGCCATCTATCAGAAATGCTTTCACTGTGGATTTCCTGCATCAACAGGGAGCTGAACTAGATGACCGTTGTATGAATTCTATCAATACAGTTCTGTGATTCTATGTGGTCCACCTGTCCATTTTTGTGGGCCTTCAAGGGTTCCCTGAAACTACCACAGATTTTTTTAGCCCCCAAATTCGGCAGCAAAAAAGCAGCATTTTCATTTTAAAAGCACATTTGTTTTCATTGAAAACATTTAAAAACACATTTGTTTTCATTGATTTGTTTTCATTGAAAACAAAATATGCATTCCCCACACATTTTGTTTACAGGTAGATTCACACTCACACAAGTGTGAATTAGAGCTGGAAATCCAACAGTACTAGTGGTGAAAAATGTACCACCCCCACCCTCCACAGGTATGATGGGGGTGATCCTTGAATCTGTGGAGATTGCCTGTTCCTGTTGAAATCAAGCATGGTTCCACAATTACAATAGTACCTCCATAGCTGTGTCAAAGTATCCCCATATTTATACCAACCTTCTTTCACAGGTTTATGTGCATATGCCTTGAATATGTCAGCCAGTTCTAAGTCTACACCCAGAACAACAGTACAGTGAAAAAGTATGTCCCATGTCATGCCTGACTTGTTGTTTTGTCTCCCCTACAGCACCAAGGACACACTACCTGGCGGACAGCGGTATGTGTACCTCTATCTCCAGCCTCTCTTATCTTGTCCTTCTTCATCCAGTTTAGACAAAGAGCCCTGGATGTATTGGGAGTTTGTGGGGCTGGAGCCACTTACTCTGTGCAAGAGTATAGAATCTAGGGGCTTGTCTACATGGGCAAAAAACCAAACCCGTACTCAGCCTGTGTTCATGGCACAGTTGACACGCAACATTTTTGACAATTCCATCTTCACCAGGGGGTTTGCAGGAAACTCAGAATCTGGAAACGTTGCGGTTTGCTCCACATTTGTGGGGGAACCCAGTTTTTTGGCTGTCTGGCAGCCATGGATTGGCTTCGCTGCAAAGCCAGGAGTGGGATTTCCAGTCAACAGGACTCCTTTCTTTTTATTTTATTTTATTATTTTTTTTATTATGTGCATATCTGGATAAGCATATCTCTGCTTATCCAGTATTACAGTACTCTTGGACAGTGTCTATTCACATATTTGCACGCACAAGCAAACAGGGGAAAAAACTGAGCAGCTGTTTGGCCAGAAATAGTATGACACATAGGTCATGTGATCAGTGTAGGACCACCCTTTTACTCCAACACTGATTATATTGATTAAAAGGCCCAGTGAGTGTGGTGTTTATTGGGCCAATGTGCATCAAAAGTATCCACTGTGTCTATGAAGTAGGTATGGGGTTTCCCGCAAGGGGTACACAAGCCCCTAAAAATCCTGCAGATGAGGCTTTAGTTAAGTGATTTGTTCCTGCATTGATGTGAAGTTTATCATAAGTATGTCCACATGTACATCAAGGGGAGGGGCTTTACTATACCTTCAGTGAAGTATTTTGACAACTCAGGGAAAGCCAGCTGTGCTGTGTAGTGGTTGAGATATTGGTGGGGCCAGGGAGGCCTAGGCTAAAATCCTCACTCAGCCAGAAAGTTCATGGGGCAACTTTGGTGCCTGTCATTCTTTCTCAGCCTAAATCTATCTCACAGAATACTGTGAGGCTAAAAGAAACAGAGTGCTGTCCACACTGTCATGAGCTCTGCAGAAAAGGCACAAGATGGAAAAATACCAGTAAACAGTATTAATTACTAACGTAAAGAAATCAAATTCTTTCTTTTCTTCCTCCTTGCAATGCATTTTCTCCTGTGCCTGTGTAGGACAAACCCTTCTCATTCACGCTTTTCCTAGCCAAGCAAGCCAGATCTCTTCTGATTTCCAGGTTCTAAAGCTTCCTTTTTCTTTCTTTCTTTCTCAGATCCCCTCATTTCAAAATCTGCCTCTCTTCCTGCTTATAGACGGAATGGGCTGCACAGGGTAAGAAGCCACCAGGCACCAGGCACTGCAACATCTGATCATTCCTTCTTGAGTGATGTTTCCTATCTTGACCTCCAGATAGCATGTCTGTTTGCTGTCCCTTTGGAAAATAAAAGAAGTCCAAGAAATTAACCTTTATTGTTACGCTCTGGCAATCCTCAGCACCAGCAGCAAAATGTGCAGAGTGTGTCCTCCCTCCTTGTATTCACGTCATGTCAAGGGGGTCTAGGGCTGGGAGGCAGTTGCTGTGAAACAGCGGTGGAGATGCTCTGAGAAGGTATGAGCAGATTAGATTCCCTGGAATGAGGGACCTAGAAAGTCACAGCAAGGTTCCTGAATCCAAATGGAGTAGAAGAATCTGTGCCTCTATTTAACATTTCTGCTGTACAGGAATAGGGAAAAGGTGGGGAGGGGGGCAAAGGTCAGGCCTAAGGTTCCCAAGACAAGCAGTTGTTAAATGAGACTTAGGACTTTATCAGATGCAGCAAATATAGCATCATAAGGACACCTAATGATCGCAAAAGGGCATGCATTTCATGATCGAATATTGTTAAAAAGCTGTCCTATTTTATTGACAGCCCAAGCCGGCAATAGATTGGCTGTGGCGCTTTGTGGCCAGCATTGCCAGCGTTTGAAACTTCATGTCATTGTACTCATGTGAATACAGTGTCAATGGGCAAACGCTTCCGGTTGAAATTGGGACAGCCAGATAGGGGACACTCTTTTTATGATACCCCCTCCCCATGTAGTTGGGACTTTTACAATGTGTTTTTGTGCTTTGCTGTACTTTTGTGTGGTTGTTGTGGCTTTTTTTTTTAATTTCTCATGCTAGCATCATCTGCTCGTGAGAATCAGTGAGATAGCAACCCCAGAAGTAAACAGAGCTCCATTTGTGCTCTGTTACTGCTGGGGAAGCCTCACTGATGCTTGCAAAGGTAGGTCTGGAGGGTGTGTGTGTCTGGTGTCACTGCTGGAGTGGCTTGAACTGATGGCAAGGGGTTGGAAGAAATTTCTGTTTGCACCAAGTGATCTGCTTTTTTCTCTCCCAGCACCCCCCCCCACAACTAGTCTGCATTCTTAAAGTAGAATAGAGGAGGTTGTTCCATTGCCAGCAGTTAGATTCACTTGGCAGCCCATTCAACTTCTGCAACATGGAATATGCACCGGGGGGGGGAATAATCTTGCCCATCTCAGTTAGTAAAATGTCTTGGGCTAGTCCTGAAGAAACACCTCATCAGGCTGGCAGTATCCATAGAATATGTTAGTGCATGATCCTGGAGACATGATGCAGTGACTCTCAGCCTAACCTACCTCACATAATTGTTCTGAAGATGAAATGGGTTGTTTTATTTATGCCACCCGGTACTCTGAGGGAACAAGATGATATGTAAATCTAGTGAGTAAGGAAACTTGTTCCCTGAAAATGACTTGACTGGACTGTGACATCTCTGCCTTACAGAGAAAAGGTGTAGTGCTTAGCGTGTTGCACTTTCACTTGGCAGGTTCAACTTCTAGTCATTTGTTAGGTGACCTTTGGCCAATCACTCTCAGCTTGACTTGTGGGGAGAAAGCCAGGTATGATGGGTTGAGCTCTTTGGGAAAAAAGTGAGATATACGAGTAGATGCGATAGATAGATAGATAGATAGATAGATAGATAGATAGATAGATAGTGTGGCCAACATTATTCTCAAAGAGTAGTTAAGGAGCCTGACTTCTTGGCCTTTATAATACTTCTCTGGCCCCTCGCCATCACTAACTGTTTCCCTGATTAATCTCTACTGTTGCCACACGCATTTACTGGCAAGCCTTTAATGGAAGCCACTCTAGGAGAGCAGAGGGACCATTAATGGAATTTCCCCCTATTTTGACTGCTCTTTTCTTTCTACCGTTATTTCCTCTGCAGCCTCCCAGCGCTGAGCTTTTCCACTATGACAGCACAAATGCTGTCAACTGGGGGATGCGAGGTGAGTGGAAGAACTTGGGAACAAAATGTGGGGGGGGGGATGATAGGACCCATGAAATGGGCACCTAAAGACTGTACCAGTGTTCTTGTTCAACAGATTTGCTCTTAGAAGAATTCTAAGGTGTTAGTATATTAGGCAAACAAGGTTTTCTAGAAAGAGGTTTTCCAGAACATTTTTTATTATTATTTAATGGAGCAATACAACAGTATTGGTTACTGCTTACTGGAATTCAGGTCCTGGTGAAATCAGTTTTAAGGGCAAAGCTAACACAACAATCATTTATGGTTTTAGCTTTGCCAGGAATGTGTGAATGCAAGACTCTGTGCTATAAGCACAGGATAACCACAGATTTTGATACTGGGCACAGAGGACTTCATTGGGAGATTTTTGTTTTAAGTGAAAGTTGAACCCAGCCATAAATATACAAAAGCCTTTTTTAAAATACATGCTTAGGTCCCTCCCACTGAAATTAATGGGCTTTATATGTGCTTTTAACTAAATTCTCCTTCCAATTTCAACTCTTCATGGTTGGGTGACTATAGGCTTGAAAGTGTACAGTCACTGCCTGGTGAAATCTCAGAAGCAAGCAGGAGGCTCAGTAATATTTCTAGTGAGGAGAGGATGACCTTTGTAGCTCAGTGACCCTCCCAAAAACCAACAGGATACTTCCAGACAGATGGCTCAAAAGACATTTATGTGCTGCCAATCAGTAGGCATAGAGCCAGTAGGGTGTAGTGATTTGACTGTTGGTCCAATTTTTTTATTGTTTAACTTTTGTATTTTGTGGATTTTTAACGATTTTTTAAAAAAAAATTCTGTAAGCCGCTTTGAGTCCCAAACTGGGGAAAAGGCAGGATAGAAATAAATATACAGTAACAACAACAACACTGACAAACCTTCTCTGAAGAAATCTTGCCAGGAAAATCTTCAGTTAGGGTCGCCATAAGTCAGCATCAGCTTGAAGCACATAACAGCAACAAATGAAAAGGCATATTAGCTCTTCCATTTTTGCCTCCTTAATGGTTTTTTTGTGTGTGTGGTGTGGAAAAACATAAACGAAAGAGTGAGAAAACATGGAAGACAATATTGCTTCCCCACCACACCTAAAATTCTATGAATGAGGAAAAGTGGTTCCATGATAAAAGCCTGACTGGAAAGCCTCCTCAGAAGAAGGAAGTATATAATGCAAACTCAGGAAATACAGTACATGTTAGAATCTGCCTGTATGAACCCCTGAAGTTAGCTTTTCATGGCCAAAAACCAAGGTAACTGTGAGGCAGCTTTATATTTTATTAAGAGCAGTGTGTGGATTGTCCTGTGTACAGAGTATCATGCATCACAAGCCTACAAATGTCTAATATTACAAATACCACCACATCAGACTGCTTCTTACTTTTCAGCATTAGATCTAATAATCCCAGTGTTTGCAAATTCTGAAGCTATTATGATAGCAAAATATTTTTTTAAAAAAATGATTAGAGAATGACCTATCTGTCTGTCTCTTTTTCTCTTTTTTCTCATCTCCTACAGAATACAAGGTAATACTTTCCCAGGAATCCTGTAGCATTCTAGAGCTTTGGGTCCTTTCTCTTTGGAAAGTGAGGAGCAGCCACCTAAGATGTCCCGGAATACTGAATACCGATCCATAGAAGCCATATAGAACATGGGCTGCAAAAAGAAAACATCATCTTTCCCTCCATGCTATCTATAGTACTTCTGAGAGCTCCTATTTGGATAGAGAGTTTCTCAGTGGTCCTAGCCTCTTCCTCTATGTATGTACAATATATGCCTAGGTATAACCTGGTAGCTCTTGTATTTAGAGTTTCTAAAGTTGTGCAACCAGAAATAACATTTTATGAGCTGTACAGTGCAGTTGGCATGTGAAATTTGTCACTTTTGGGGAAATGAATGGACAGCAGTGGAGTAGCCTTTGAGGAACTCATAGACAAAAGGAGAATAGCAGGGAAGGAGAGAGGGAAGGACAAATGTGTCTGTTGCCACTTGCTGCTTCTAGCTTTCTGCCTCATCTTTTGCTGGAGGTTGCTCTGCTGCCATTCCTGGGACTTCTTCCTCCTACTCTGAAGATAGGCAGGGACAAATACAGAGGAACATGCATCCTCTCCTGTTGATGTGAAACATTTGTCTCACCTGGATTCTAAGGCCAATATTCTTCTGGTCTGTCCTGGGAAGGGCAATTGGCCCCTGGTGCTTTCAGTCAATTATTGAGATTGCTATAATCACAAAACTGTATTAACTAAAGTTCTGATTCCTGTTTAGATGTTGCAGAGTGGCACTCAGCATCCAGGGGGCATCCATGTCAGTTTCACTCTGGGGTAGTGGCAGCTGCATAGGAAACTCACTTAACAACAACCCAGACTATTGGTTTGTCTAGCTCCTTGTTTGCATTGACTGCCCATGAATCTCAGGGGGCTTCATATGGGTTTTTTCCAGTAGTACTTGGAAGGCTGGACATCAGACCTTTCTACCATTGAGCTAAAGCCCTTCCCAGAAGATCTACAGAGAAAGAGTTTACCTAGGGCTCATCATCATATACCAGACAAGATACACTGGCTCTCTGCCAGCATCTCCTGCCTCTGGAGCTGGCCAGTCTCTCCCCCACCCACCCACACACACTGTTACCTACATAAAATGGGCCGGAGTACAAACTGGACGTCAGCCCGTTGCTGAAGCCGCCATTGCTACCATTTTCTCACTAACACGGAAGCAACCAGGAGTCCAGCAACAAGTGACTGAGGCCCCCTGCAGGTGACCAGCCTCAAGTCGCATGGTGCAGGACCCCTGCCTGGCTTCCTGGAGAGCCAGGGAACTGGTGGTGGCAGTGAGGAACAGCGTTCTGGGATAGGCACCCACAGACATGTGGGGCCTGATCCAGCAATAACTGATTAAACCAGGTATTTTCTTAAAATGCAGTAAAAGGCCCTAACCTGGCTTGGCCCTGTTCCAACCTGGTATCTGCCCCACGGGTCCTTTGGACTGCTCAGAGGCAGATTGTGGTAAATACCCTATGTCATTTGTACTACAGGGCTCTGGAACAGGGCAAGCTAGGGTATTTGGCCAGTGTAGACAAGCCTCTAGATAACTTGTTATTTAATACCATGAAATAGCTAAAACTGTTTTTTAATCCACGGGCAATCCAGTCCTTTGGCAGGCTGTAGCTACAGCAACACTTGTGCTGGGATTCAGTTTGGGCCACAGTTTTGCTGTGCAAATGCTAATTACAACTTGCCAAGAATGAGGATCACATAGACCAGTGGTTCCCAAATGTTTGTCCTCTAGATGTTTTAGACTTCAGTTCCCAGAATTCCAGACTGTTGGCTAAGTCAGCTAGGGCTTCTGGAATTTGAGGTCCAAAACACCTGGAGGACCAACGTTTGGGAATCACTAACATAGGTAATGCTCAGTGGGTAGTATGTGCATTATAGTCACATAAAACATCAAAATGTGTAAGGCAAAAAAGAAAAAAATGCAAAAGCATTTGTACCTCTCTTAGATGTTACAAGTTTTCTCAAAATAGCGTTCACCTGTTTCATTTTTTCATGCTTATGGATCAAAAACCTCTGATCAATTAATCTATTTTTCCTCCCTCATTCTCCAGATATACCCTTATGAGCTGCTTCTGGTGACAACAAGGGGGAGGAATCGTTTGCCCAAAGATGTGGACAGAACTCGTTTAGAGGTAAGTAAAATTTGCCAGCACTCCTCCCAGTGCCTGGGTCTGGTCTGATCAATTCTTCCCCAGTGCTATCAGGTTTTTTTCTATGCTAATTTTGTTTTTGGGGACCAAAGGAAGAGCAAGATCTGCTGTCCATTAAGTGTCATTACACTCTGTGCAGACACTTTCATGTTTCATAATCTAATACTGTCTATCTCAGGGGTGGAGATATTTTGGGCTATAGATTTTCCAATCCCTTTACCATTGGCCATGCTGGCTGGGGCTTGGGGGAGTTGAAATCCAGAGAGCCAAATGTACCTAAAACACTAATTTATAGAGCATTTTTCAGCTTTCAGAGAACTTTACATTCACTATTTTAGCATTTGTAACAGCAGCAATATATGATGGGCTGGAATTAACATCCCCACATTACAGAAAGTGGGACTGAGATTAACAGATGGCAGCTTGCCCTAAGGGCACCTAGGGGTTGCCTACATGGACAATATACCCCATCTTACCCCCATCTTAGAGCCCTGTAGTCCTGATTACACAGGGCTTTTGCCCCATTCTACCCCCAGGCAGTCCTCAGCACCCCTGGGGCAAAGACAGGGGGAAGACAGGGTAGGGCCCTTTACCACATTTTTTTTTTTTAAAAAAACCCTGCTCTAATCCATTCCTGCTGGGAAGGAACTGATCAGGCCTTGTGTGACCACAGGAATCTGTCCTGGCTGGTTGGCCCATCGCTGCAACTGCTGGTCTCCCTGGCTCTCCTAGAAAGTAGGAAGGAATCCCACAGCATGTGACTACGGCTGGTCACATGCAGAGGGCTTGGTCACATGCTGTGGGATTCCTTCCTACCTTCTAGGAGAGCCAGGGAGATGTCGGTGGTGGCTGCAGCAATGGACCAGCATGCCTATCTGGACTTCCTCCCATCCCGTGGAGGGAAAGGGGGAGGAACAGGCCTGATCCACAGCCAGGAGACACTGGTGGGGAGGCAGCGTATCCTGACTCATGTAGATGAGCCCCTAGTCATTGTACTTATAGGCAGAGACAAGCTTTGAACAAGGGACTTCCAGCTTCACAACTCACTCCTGTAGCCACTACATTACAGCTCATACTTTTTGTATGCAAGCTCAGTGGAATACCAGCAGTTAGGGATGGTACCACCTAAATACCCTAAAGGCACCAGGTCCTGTCTGATCTTGGAAGCTAAGCAGAGTCAGCCCTGATTAGTACATGGATGGGAGAACTCCAACAAATGCCAGGTGCTGTAGGCTATATTTCAAAGGAAGGAACTGGCAAAACCACCTCTGAGTATTTCTTGCCTGAGAAAACCCTATGAAATTCATGGGGTTGCCATAAGTCAACAAGTGACTTGAAGGTGCACACACACACAGAGAGAGAGAGAGAGATGGTACAGGTTGTGCCTCATGAGATATTCTGCATATGCACACATACATTCCTACAATAAACAATGCTCCCATTTCAAGTATAGCTATGTAATGCACTATATCAGTTTAGATTAGGGGATCTCCTTCTTTGGGTATGTTTAAAGTTCAGTGGGTGTCTGTTAGAACACAGTAAGTGTAAATGGTTTATTGAAATCTAGGGAGTGTGTCCAAATAAACATTTATCAAGTTGTAACAGATCACAAAAACTATATGGTCAAACGGAAGAGAAGCTGGGTATTGCTGGCATCCTGTCTCTACTAATGGGATACACAGGTCTGTACCTCTCCTCTCAACTGGAGATCCAGAGTAGGGGGATTTATAATGGTAAAGATAATTAAATGCAAAGCCATAATAATAATAATAATAATAATAATAATAATAATAATAATGCAAATTGTAAGATTACATAATAAAACTTATGCCACAATATGCAATTTTTAATTTTATGCTTTGATTTTATTACATATCTCTCTCACCTTTCTTTTATCATGAAATCCAAAGTGGCATGGTTAGGGGTGCCACACCAATACCCACCCACCACATCATAGCTGCCTTTCCTGGTAAATAGTCAAATGAAACCAGTTTGGATCCTTTTCTCTCTTCCATGTGAACATAACAGAGGTACCCAACAACCATCTGTTCTGGCAATATGTTCATGCTACA
Organism: Gambelia wislizenii; assembly: GCA_030847615.1. Taxonomy (NCBI): domain Eukaryota; kingdom Metazoa; phylum Chordata; class Lepidosauria; order Squamata; family Crotaphytidae; genus Gambelia; species Gambelia wislizenii. Next base: position 164,378,594 of record JAUMIR010000002.1, read on the forward strand.
AATAGAAGAGCCAGCAAGAAAACACAAGGATGTGGTGGTATAAATTACAGTTGTCCCTTCATATTTGCTGGGGTTTGGTTCCAGGACCTCCTGTGGATACCAAAATCCATGAATACTCAAGTCCCATTAAATGTAATGGCATACCAAAATGGTGTCCCCTATATAAGATGGCAAAATCAAGGTTTGCTTTTTGGATTATTATTTTTTAAAGAATATTTTCAAGCCATGAATACTTAAATCTGTGGATACCAAATCCGTGGCTATGGAGGAACAACTGTAGATGCAGCTTCAGACGCTTCCAGTTCCTCTCATGCTTTTCCACAAGGATGGGCGTAGAATCATACTTGTGCATTAGCCTCACCAGTGCAACTTAACACCTCTCTTCTCTCTCCAGCGCCACCTGTCACCCGAGGAATTTTACCAGGTGTTTGGCATGACCATTGCTGAATTTGATCGCCTGGCCTTGTGGAAGAGGAACGAGCTGAAGAAGCAGGCGCGGCTATTTTAGAAGCAGTGCTTTATAAATAAAGATATATATATATATATATATATATATATATATGTATGTATACATACCTATAAATATATACATATATATAGTTATATATATATATAATATATATATATATATATATATAGAAAGATCTCTATATTGAAACTCTGTATAACTTTTTGTTGTACAGTAGAACCTGTGGCTGTTTTCTTCGAAAGCCTGTAGAGTGAACTGAAGTCTTCACAAATATTTTTATGCCCTTTGTTTCTCTTATTCATTTTTTAAAATGTAACTGTTATTCGGGGAAGTTTTCAAGCTGGGGGAGGAGGTGGGATCCTGTTTTTATATGGAACTATCTTTTTTTTTACATGAATGTCAGGTAACCTTGGGCATTATTGTATCTCCTCCATGAGTTTCCTAAATCCAAGTCCACGCCATGGGAGGTAAGATAGTGGTGATAGTGGGGCACATTACTTGCAAGGAGCTAACTTCATTTCCGATGCCCAAAATGTGGTGTAAGGCTGCCAGAAGCACCCTGCTGGATCAGGCTGGGTGTTTATCTCATCCATCCTCATCCAATGTGTGGCCAGATATTTTGATGTTCCTTCACTGCTTGATTCCCATTATTCTGCCTTAGCCATATCCATGGTTATGTACACACCGTGCTGCTTCATTCTACATCAAGAATGCAATATATTCTACACCTAGAAGAAGAAAAAGAATTTTAAGACTTGTACACATTAAACATGTTTGCATATAGGAACAGAAGAAGAATCCCTCTGGGCTTCCTACAGCAATCATCTAGATGCCTCTGGAAGTTCATGAACTAACTCTGGAGATGTTGGTCATCCCCATGGTTTGTCTCCAATATATAGTAATCAGGCAAGATTCCCTCTTCCCTCCATGTACATGGAGGCCATGTTTAGTACCATTTCCAATGTCTACAGTACTTGATAGACCTTTCCTCCATGAGCACAGACTATATGAATTGGCTTACCTTCTTCTGGTCATGGATGTATATACTTTGCTCCCCGCCCTCTGTCTTCAGAGATCCCTCCAGCTTTCATAATGTATGAAAGCTGGGTACTGAATTCTGTGTTCTCATAGGTACCAAATCCTGCATGGCTTCTGTACTTGCACTGGTTCGTGGAATGTACACAACCTGGCTATGGCCTAGGAGAACTATCCATGAATGTGCCTACTTTTAAAATGGGCCTTCTTTCCACTCCTCTAGCATCACCCTCCCATCAGCAAACTAATGGGAGGTCTAACTAGCAGTCAGTTAAACCAGTCAGCACTGCCATGGGAGACCTTAATCTTGCAAACTGAAGATAAACAGTATTTTGTTTTTTATGTTTAGGTTTAGCTAGAAATAGCCGACATCACCATCCCATTTCCAAAGGAAACAGACATAACTCTCTGTCTCTCTCTCTCTTTCTCTGCTGTGTCTTTTAAATAAACATTGTCTCTTGTTGTTAAGAAGAGATAAAGCTATACACAGGCAAAAGTGATATTGGAGGCATTGCACCTGAGCTATGAAGTTTATATGTCACCTAAGTCTGTTCTAAAGAAGAAGTGTAACTACCTGAGGAATCAAACCCTGACATTTCAAATGGATATAGGAAGTGCTGGGTTGTAAGGGAAAGGAGGTGAGCTTGGACAAGCCTTGTCACCTGCTGGAACATCTTATTCTTGTTCACTTGCTATGGATTTTATTGGCCTTTTGTGGTCATCAGCAATGCCTCCAATATAAGATAAAATCAATATGATAGCATTCTAAATGAAGAAATGTATATGGAATGTCTTTATCTCTGTGGGAAATTGTAGGTTTGTTTGGCTTTCTTAAAAAAAGTTTTCTTATCTAATACATTGTTTGAACAAAGTTGTATATTGCCTCAACTCCTTCTCTTGTTTGACATGTTTTCTTCTTTGGAATAGATTGGTAAGATCATGACCAGAAAACTCAAAACTGTGGTTTCTCTGCTAGATGAACAGGACAGGTGCTGAATGCAGCAAAGCAGTTGCTGATACCCCAAAGTTATAATACCCATGTTTTTATCCACTTTTGATTGCCTAGAGCCTTATGAAATGGTGGTTGGCTCTCCCTTGTTGGAAGTCTTCAAGCGGAAGCTGGTCAGCCAGCTGCTGGAGAGGCTCTTGCTCTGGATTTCCTTCAGTGAGCAGGACACTAGACTAGCTAGAGATGGGGAACATGTGATCCTACAGATGTAGGTCTACAGTTCCCATGATTCTTCACTTGTGGCTTTGCTGGCTAGAGTTGATGGAGCTGCAGTGCATAAATAACTGGAGAGCCACATGCTCCCCAGCCTTGGACTAGATCAGGGTGGTGGAAATATAGCTCTCCAAATGTTGTTGGACTGCAAGTCTTAGTAGCCCCAGACAGCATCAGCAATAGTGAGGAATGCCGGGAACACATGATTCCAACCCCAGCTTAGATGCCACACGAAGCCCTAACCAACTCTATCGTTTTAGGATTCCAAATTACCATTCTGATTTCTGGCACTGTAGCCAGTTTAAGATAACAGGGACACATGATTTTTCTTGGTGGAGGGAGCGTGTGTATTATTGGCAATGGGTTATTTCCCCCCCCAGCATTAGTTCAGTAGGGATCAAATTTCTTGCATGATGAATCAAAACCAGACTCTAATGTAAGCAAACAATTATATATATATATATATATATATATATATATATATAATCACTGGGCTTATGTACCATTAATCATGTCTCTGATACTTGCTACTTAAAAGTGTGCCTTTAGCACAGGGATGGGAAATACCCATCTGATGCTGTTGGATTGCAGTTTCCATTGGCTATCCTGATTAGTGCTGGAGGTCTTAATACTAGAAAGATAGACATTGCCCATGCCTATTTTAGCAGATAACAAAAGACAACAAGAACAAGAAAGAAAAAAGTCGGGAAGGGGAAAGATCTTGTGCCAGAAGATAATCACAGGTCCATACCTTTAGGGTTGTCATAAGTCTAAAATGACTTGAAGGCACACAACAACAAAAATAACTACAGTACTTATTTGAAGGCATACCACTCCCTATATATGCCTGCCCAAAGACTGAGATCAGCTTGAGGGGGCCTTCCTGTTTGTTTGACCAGTGGAAGCAATACTTTGTGTAAGGCCATGAGAGAGGGCTTTCTCCATTGTGGCACCCTGGTTGTAGAGTGCCCTCTCTTGGGAGAACCAATTGGCTGCACCCTCCAACTGCCCCAGTTTGGCAAGGATGGTCTGGATTAATCCTCTATTTCAGCTGCTTTTAAAATGTCTCAGCTTCTCTCTCTCCTCTTCTCACTTTGCCCCTTTGTCCTCAGCTTACTTCAGTTGCTGCAAACTGGATTCCAAGTGCAAAAGTAATTTGCACTTAATTAATTCACTGGAAAGAGAGGGAACAAAGTCTTGCTCTTCCCAGTAGGCTCAGGCAAAAGCAAAACACAGCAGCCTCTCCTCAATTGTCTGTCCTTCCTCATTAATACTTTTTTTCATCTTGACCACACTCTGTAATATCCAAATCAAAATAATAAAAGGGGCAATTTTATCATTCTGCTATACCACCTCCCAGAGCAGAGGTTGGAAAATGCAAGGGGTTTGGGGCCTACATTGGCTTCCCAACACACCTCAGGGGGCCACACACACACACCTACCCTCCCCCCAAATAATGTTATCCCCAAACACTCTCTATAGGGTGGGGTGCAATTTCAGGAGGTTATTCCCTTCCTTCAGGCCATTTTAGGCCCAAGAGAAGTCTCTTTTATAACAGCAAGTTACCCCATAGTCAACTTCTGGTTTACTTCCTGTTGGGGAGAGAAAGACTTCCCTGGGTCTAAAACACTAGGGGGCAAAAACATGGCAAAATTTCCCCCACACCTCCTAGAAGGCATTGGAGGCAGAAAATAATTTAAGAAATGGACCCTGGGAGTCCAAAGATGGCCCTGGGGGTGCACTTTCGCCACTTAGAGCCCTCTCTGGAGTAACAGACACATGATTCCCTGTTGTGTGAGGAGGGTGGACAATCGCTGCAGAAAACAAAAGCTGGTGTATCAAAACACTCCCACAACAGCTACAGAAATACAAGTCAGTGTGTCAGCACCATCAAGCACACCCACAATAGCCTACACTTTCCATGCACAGAATGCATCACCCAACTCACAATGAAGCTAAACAGCCCTCTGACTCGGGGCCAGTCAAGTAGATTCACCATTGCATGAGAGCAGTTGCTTCTTTATTTTATTGCTGCTCTTCCTGCAGCTGTTCCCAGTTGAACAGAAGCCCTCCCCCTGCTGGACCCTATCACTGCAGAGCTTCAGCCCCAGCAGAACTCCCATACAGGTTGAGGCAGCTGGGAGAGGAGTGGGAGTAAAAATACAGAGTGGATTTGATGCTCCCACTGCAGCAGATCCACTGGCCACTAGTGGGTGGGTGTGAGAGAGGGAGAGTGTGAGAAAAAGAGTGCAAATGAACAGATAGATGAATGAACAGAGCTATAACATAAATTCCATGCTCTGCAGAGCAACTCCTTAGCTGTGCAGCTAAATCAGCCAGCAGAAGACAGGCTCATTCTAAGTCTTTTCCATTCCACAGACATCCAGCCCACATTCCTCCCATCTCCAGCCCCAAATCTGGTACCAAAAAACCACAGACATAGAGACTAGGGATAAAGGGGGACTCTAAGGGCTGTTACCTCTCAGTACAATAGCACATCCTCCATATGCAAGAAGCTTTCAATGTCATCCCTGTCCACAATCTGACATGGGATAGGGCTGGGCATACAAAGCACACTGAGGCAGTACAGTGAGATATCTAAGGAAATAATGAATCACTGTTACATTTTCAAGTAATGTCAATTAACCTCTGTTATCCTAATAAGAAGGTTGAAAGTAACACAATGGTGCCGTTTACACGATGAAAATGTAGTGGGAAGAATTTGTGTTGAACCCTGGTTGTTTACACGTACATCAGGTCGGACATGTGTTTTTCGGAAGGGGGGGCACCTTTTATCCCGCAATCCATTTTTTAAAAAAGTGCTGTTTTTTAAAAAAGTCACGGGAGGATTCGGAAAATCGGAAATGTAAACAGCCCAGGACCAAAAATCTCGGTACCAGGTAATGACCGGAAATTGTGGTGGCCATGGGCAGGCACTGGCCAGTAAGGGGGTGGTCTACCTGCCCCTTTCTTTTTTAAACATCCCAAATTTTAGAGTCAAACCTCCATAGTTCTTCCCTTTATCTGTGCGATCACAGAGATGGATGCCGAAACCACTCCTCGCCCCAGGAAAGGCGGCCGTGGTATCTCCTGGTCATACCCGGAGACTGGAGACCTTTTGGCGATATGGGATGAGCAGAAGGTGCAGAAGCAGCTGAAGGGGTCCCATAGAAATATCAACCTATTAGAAAAAATGAGAAGCAAAGGGCATGATAGGACCGCTGAGGAGTGCAGGACAAAGACGAAACTGATGCATAAGAATTATCGCCAGGTCAACGACCACAACAAAAGTGGCAATGATGCAGCCACGATGCCCTTCTATAAAGAACTCCACGCAAAATGCTCGGAAGCGATGCCAACTACTACCCAAAGCAGCTGGGGAGCCCCACCAACATTGTTCGTGTTCTGCGAGGGTCAGTGACTTCCCATCATGCTCCCCTCCTCGATGAAGAAGTGGAATTGCCCCCGCCATCCCAGGAGATCATGCAGGGATACTCTGAGGAACTATTCTCAAGTCCTCCAGGTAAGGGAATTTTTTTTTTAAAAAAAAAATACAGTTCATGTTATGTGAAAACTCGATTAAATAATTGATCAGTTTTCAAGCTTAGAGCAATGGAAATCGGGTTTAGCTTTTTTAATTTTCTCAGGGCAATATACAGCATTGTATGTACGGTAGTTATCTTGTGACCATAAATAACATACTATTATTCCTGTATCATTTCATTTAAGCAAGCAAGGATTACTTATTTGTTATGTGAAAACTTGAATTTTTAATGATCCGTTTCTCTAAAGCATACTGGATTTTTTAGAATTTGTTTCTAAAGTGTTATTCCCTTCCGCATGCTTTTACCCACTGGTGATATGTGGCAAGGAACTGTTTACTTGCTTAGCCTCAATGCCTAGGGACTGTTTATGTGTGTAGCCTCCATGCTCCTTTGGTATGCAAATGATGCCAGTTGGCCCAAGCTATCTCAGGGACCGCCTTCTCCCTTATAATCCTCCCCGCGCTCTCCGGTCCTCTGGGAGGAATTTGTTGCTGCCACAAAGATCTAGGCTTGTGATCACCTCCCAGAGGGCTTTCTCAGCTGTTGCCCCCAAATTGTGGAACAGCCTGCCGGATGAGATCCGCCTATTGACATCATTAGATAGCTTTAAAAAGGCTGTCAAGACGGATCTCTTCAGGCAGGCTTTTCCGGAATAGCTAATCCTGGCCTCAGGAACCCCCTTTGGAAATTGATTCTGGAGCTCCTAACTGTTGCTGCTCGCCAGGAAGGGTTTTTTAATAACAATTGTATTATATGTTGATTTTAATTTGTATTGATTTAATAATGTTTTAAGGGGGGAAGGGATTTTGAGTTGTTTTATATTATGTATTATTTTACTGTTGTAAGTCGCCCCGGTTGTTCGCAGAGGGGCGGGATATAAATAATTTATTATTATTATTATTATTATTATTAAAGCCAATTGGCTCTTTTCTCTGTTTGTGTTCAGCGGTTATAAAAGTGGATGTGTCTCTTGGCACCTTAAGGATGGTGGCTCCACCCACAGCCATAACCAGCTGGTACTTTCCTCCAAACCCCACCGCCAACAGCGTTGGGTTCTGTTCTGGGAGTAACTCAAATGGCTTCTTATTTCACATCTCAGTGTTACCATCAATAGTTATATGTTTATGTAATTTTCTTTTTCCCCAGATAAAACAGGGACCCAGGGTTCTGATAAAACAGCAGTTACTTTGACCTTAACCGAGGAACCTGGTGGAAGCTTGGCACTCACCGATGCTGAAGAAAACACATCAGTTATTGTCACAGGAATTGATACTGTCTGGGCAACAACTCCAGCTCACAATGCTATTGATTCCGGCCGGTTGCAAAAAGCACAGCAGAAGGTCTCCTTGGGTGATGTTTTTGGGTTGTGATTCTTTCTGCGTTGTCGTTTCTCTTCAAGACTTGTTCGTCGTGAGTTCTCAAATAAGGCTGCAGCATTGTGGATAGTGCGTCTCCATGCCTCCCGATGTGAGGCCAGGGCGGACCACTGTTGGTGATCAATTTGGCCAAGCCTGAGATGTTGTTTCAGGGAGTCTTTGTATCGCTTTTTTGGAGCGCCCCTCTTACGCTGACCCGTGGTGAGTTCACCGTAGAGTAGTATTTTTGGGAGGCGATGGTCCTCCATCCTAGAAACGTGCCCTGCCCAGCGCAGCTGTGTTCTCAATATCATGGCCTCAATGCTGGTGATCCCTGCTTGCTCAAGGACAGCAACATTCGTCACATAGTCAGTCCAGTGTATATTTAGGATTGTGCGTAGACAGCGCTGATGAAAGCGCTCGAGGAGTCGTAGGTGGTGGCGATAGGTGACCCATGTTTCAGATCCATAAAGGAGGATAGACAGTACGATGGCTCTATACACACTGATTTTTGTGCTTTGCCTCAGGTGTTTATTGCTCCAGACTCTTTTGTGAAGTCTTCCAAATGCACTATATGCCTTTGCTAATCTGTGATCGATCTCTTTGTCAATCTTGGCATCTGAGGAGATGATGCTTCCCAGGTAGGTGAACTGCTGAACGGACTTGAGCACTGATTTGCCGACGGCAATGTGGGGATGGTGGTGTTCGTCCTGTGGTGCAGGCTGGTAAAGAACTTCTGTTTTCTTCAGGTTGACTTCTAGCCCAAACAGCTCTGCAGCTGTTGCAAAGCAGGATGTTAGGCGCTGCAGAGTTGCTTCTGTGTGGGCAACAAGGGCAGCATCATCGGCGAAGAGCAGCTCACGGACTAGATAGTTTAGAGTCTTAGTGTGAGCCCTTAGACAGCTTAAGTTAAACAAGCTACCATCAGTACGGTAGCGTATATAGATGCCGTCGTCTTCTTCAAGCTCTGCCATAGCCCTTTGGAGCATCGTGCTAAAGAAGATTGTAAATAAAGTTGGTGCAAGAACACAACCTTGCTTCACTCCATTAGTTATTAGAAAGGGCTCTGAAAGAGCATCGCCATATCTGACTTGACCACGCTGGCCCTCGTGTAGCAAGATAATCATTTTAAGGAATTTGGGGGGACATCCTAGTCTTTCCAGGATCTGCCACAGACCTTTTCTACTTACAGTGTCAAAGGCTTTGGTGAGGTCGACAAATGTTACATAGAGACCCTTGTTCTGCTCCCTACATTTTTCTTGCAGTTGCCTAAGGGCAAATACCATGTCTGTAGTGCTCCTATTGGCTCTGAAGCCACATTGGCTTTCAGGGAGAAGTTCTTCTGCAATAGCAGGAACTAACCTGTTCAGGAGTATCCTTGCAAGGATTTTTCCAGCAATAGAGAGCAGTGTTATGCCTCGATAGTTTGAGCAATCGGATTTTGCTCCTTTTTTCTTGTACAGGGTGATGATGACTGCATCTCGGAGGTCTGATGGCAGTTCCCCTTTTTCCCAGCAATTCACAAGGAATTCGTGGAATTTTTCGTGGAGTGCATGACCTCCGTGTTTCCAAACTTCAGGTGGGATTCCATCAATCCCAGCTGCCTTGCCGTTTTTCATCTGCTGTATGGCCTTAAGGGTCTCTTCCAAAGTGGGAGCTATGTCCAATTCATTTTTCATTGGTTTTTGTATCATATATTGGATAGCTGAGGCTTGGACTACTCGGTTGGCGCTAAAGAGACTTTGAAAATGTTCAGCCCAACGATTTAGGATGGAGGCTTTATCAGTAATTAATGTTTGACCATCTGTACTGTATAAGGAGCTTTGGACCTGATAAGTAGGTCCAAACACTGCTTTAAGAGCTTCATAAAATCCTCTATGATCACCCAGATCTGCACAGCATTGTGTCTTTTCTGCTATATTGATCCACCACTTGTTCTGCATGTCTCGGAGTTTTTGTTGTAGTTTGCTACATGTGAGGCGGAAAGCTGCTTTTCTTACATGACAGGTTGGCTGGGCGAGGTATGCCTGGTGAGCAGCTCTCTTCCTTGCCAACAGCTCCTGGATCTCTTGGTTGTTTTCATCAAACCAGTCTTGATTTTTCTTGTGGGAGAAGCCAAGGGATTCTTCTGCAGACTGGAGGATACTGTTTTTGATATGTTGCCAAAGCACTGTAGGAGAAGGATCTGTAGGATGGTCTTCAAGTTTCATTTGTAGATTTGCCTGGAAGTTGTCTCTCATGGTAGCTTGTTGAAGATGGTTGACTTGGAGTCTCTTCTTTAAGATGCCACCCCTCTTAGGTTTGAACTTAAGATGAAGATTTAGTTTACATCTGACAAGGCGATAAAGCCAGAGAGAGACATGCTTCCCTTTAAAATTACTGAATATCATAACACAATGTTCCTTTATTTCCTTTTCAGTGGCTGCCCTGAGCAATCCAACAGCTACTCTATCTCCTGTGGAGAGATTGGCCATTTTTAGAAGAAAAAAAGTTCATCTGAAGTTGTTGAACTTATGGCTAACTCTAGATCCATTGCAGAACTGTTTGTTTCAAATATGACTAACATTTCAGGCAGGATCAAAGGGCAATTGCTTTACAGGGATATCTTGAAAAATTCTATGAACATAAAGTAGAAGAATCTCAGGAAATACTCAAAGAAATAAAAAGGCAAAATGATTTATTTGCAGACCTTGTAACACACATCAAGTCTTTGGATAATATTAAAAAACGTGTTGTGGTAAAGAGAGTGGCCAAGCCAAGCAATTCTGGGGAAGCAGATAAAGAAAACTCACAGGAATCACAACAGTGTGTACCATCCACTAGTTCTGGTGCTGTTAATGTTGGTTTCAGTAGGCCAACAAGAACGGTTAAAAAACGTGTGCCTCTAACATTATAGGAAATTTTAAAAGCATGCAAACTATGCTTTCATATTTTTAAAAATGTTAAGTGTACTATATACTGCTATTACATGAAGGGCATCTTATATACGTACAAATAAACAGACAAATATTTCTACTAGAAAGAAAATTTGCTGTAAGAATGCAGACATCGTAATGAACAAAAAGTATTAAGCAAGGACTCTTTCTTTTTAAAATAAAGCATATTTGTTTATTCACAAAATATTTCTGTTACATTATATATTTATATATATACAAGTTTACAAAATAAAATTCAATAACAAATGCAGTGAAACACATAGATAACAAATACAGCGAAACACATACACATACATAGGTCAGAATACATTCAAAAAACATCTTACAGAAATAATTCAATTTATGGTACATATAATAAATAATAAAAGATCTGGCACATTTATGTGTACATACATAAATCAATGAATTCATCATCATAAATAAAACATAAGTACATAATGGCAACAAATAATAATAAAATATAAAAAATTAAAATAAAGTATATTACATGCCCAGCCTTTGTTCTATGGCACCCACCCTCCTAGCCAAAGCTTCTATCAAGGCTTGTAACGTCCTCCCTGAAATGAAAAAAATTAAATGTTAACAATACAGCTCCTGACTGGTAAAGCTTATAAATGAGTAAAATATTAATTTACCAAGCTTCTCAGTTTTTGCTATTATATTCAGCCCTGCAAGCTGTGCTGCAGCCTCCTGGGCAGCTGCTGGGCCTTTTAAAACATTAATGCAGAGGGAAAACTACAATAAATAAATTAATCCTAACTATTACTCTGTCAATTAGGATTAGGGCAGTAAGTTACACACAAAAAAAGAAAAGCACTGTACCTGGCTGCGGTGCTGCTGGAACCAGGCCAGGCTCATTTCCTCCCTCTTCATTGGAGGACTCAGAGATGGGCTAGCCTGCCTCCCGTCTCTGGATCCGGACCGCTGTAACAATAACAACAAAATAGTTAAGATCAGGTACCACCATGTGTGCACACACACACACACACACAGATTCTCTGGCCAGGAGCCGTACAAAGCAGCGGCATAACTTACCTCTACGCAGCCGGTCTCTCCAGCTTGGCCACCCCGCACGGGCTCACAGGTCGTGCAGGACAGCATAAAAAGGTGGCCGCCTTCAGGGGGGGACTGCCATTACTGGCCTCCAATGCCGTGAAGAACTTGCCTTTGAGATTCTTACATTTTGAGTGGCATTGGAGGCCAGTCTGCATGAAGCCTCAATACAGAAGTTGCGGTTCCTCCGGTTGGAGGATCGCATCAGCCAGTCTGGCACACCTTCCTGGTGGGCCAGGGATTCCAACATAAGGTTGGTCTCCCTGGCGCCCCAGTAGGCAATGCACCAACCCACCCTGACATGTCCTCTCCCCCCTTCGGCCATTGTAATACCATGTGGTGGGATGCAGAAACTCGAGTTTATAAGTTTTCGAGTTGACTGCTTGGTTTTAAAACAAGCCTATGAAGTTTTGAAGAAGCTTTATTTTCAAACTTTTAAAGTGATTTGGTTAATCTATTGGTTAACTAGCGGAGGCACCTATTTTTGGGAATTCAGCAGTGTCTGGAACCTTTTCCAAAAAGCATAATCCCTGTGAAAAGACTGCCAATTCCAGCAACTGCCAAAACCGAAACATTGTATCGGTTATTGCACAGTGTTTTCAACTAGAATTGTAACTATTTCAACCTACTTTGGAGCACACAGAAAGGGGTTCTATTGACTAATTGATACATTGATTTCATTATGGGCAAGTGGAAAGGGGAAATGCAGCTTTTAAAGTGAGTGTTAGGATAAAAATGGACACAGGTACTGCATTAAGAAAAGAAAACATCCGTGGATTTTATTGTACAAACAAGGTTCAATATAAGGAAATTATTCAAACAGTATAGCAGTTAAATTTATCCCTCCCCCAGGTGATGTATCCACCAGAAATATTCTTTTAAAGTGTTGCACACAGCCTCCCCCCGAGCTTTCTCTGAAGCATCGTTATTAACCATTGGAGCTCCCAGCATGTCAAGAACAAATCTCTGAACACACCGGTTTGGATCATCAACTACCGTATATTCCGGCGTATAAGACGACTTTTGAGCATTCAAAAGTGCCCTCCAAAATTGGCAGTCGTCTTATACGCCGGATATACTTTGCTTCACCTGCCTGCCTATCTCCTGCTTCTTCGCAAACGGAGCGAAGAGGCAGGAGACGGGGCAGGGAGTGAGGCAAAGTGCTCCCCCCAGCCACCCGCCCACCCCCCCACGCATCCACGCCCCCTCCCGAAAGCTGCAGAACCGTGGCTTTCGGGAGGGGGGTTGGCTGAGAAGCCCCCTCCTCCCTGCCCCCGCCCACCCCCCTCACATCCACCCCCCCTCCTCCCTTCCCCCACCCATCCCCCGCACATCCACGCCCCCTCCCGAAACCGTGGAACCGTGGATTTTGGGAGGGGGGTGGCTGAGAAGCACCCTCCGCCCTGCCCCCTGCCCACCCCTGTGCATCCACCCCCCTCCTCCCTTTCCCCTGCCCAACCCCCGCGCATCCATGCCCCTCCTCCCTTCCCCCCACCCACCCCCCGCACATCCACGCACCCTCCCGAAACCACAGAACCGCGGTTTTTGGGAGGGGGGTGGCTGAGAAGCACCCTCCTCCCTTCCCCCGCCCACCCCTGTGCATCCACCCCCCTCCTCCCTTCCCCCGCCCACCCCCCACGTAACCGCGGTTTTCGGGAGGGGGGTGGCACCCTCCGCCCAGCCACCCCCTTCCCCAAAGCCTCGCTTTGGAGAGGGGGGTGGCTGCAAAGCCCCCTCCCCCAGCCACCCGCCCACCCTCCGCCCAGCCACCCCCCTTCCCCAAAGCCTCGCTTTGGAGAGGGGGGGTGGCTGCGAAGCCCCCTCCCCCCAGCCACCCGCCCACCCTCTGCCCAGCCACCCCCTTCCTCAAAGCCACGCTTTGGAGAGGGGGTGGCTGCAAAGCCCCCTCCCCCCAGCCACTCGCCCACCCTCCGCCCAGCCACCCCCCTTCCCCAAAGCCTCGCTTTGGAGAGGGGGGTGGCTGCAAAGCCCCCTCCCCCCAGCCACCCACCCACCCTCCGCCCAGCCACCCCCTTCCTCAAAGCTGCGCTTTGGAGAGGGGGGTGGCTGTGAAGCCCCCTCCACCCATCAACCCATTCACCCTCCGCCTACCCATCCCCCTTCCCCAAAGCTGTGCTTTGGAGAGGGGGTGGCTGCGAAGCCCCCTCCCTCCACCCCCCCAGCCAGCTGGCCATCCCGCATTCCCCAACCCACCAGGAGACTGGGCAGCCTCCTGTGGGTTGGGGAATCATGGGAGGAGGGAGCCCAGAAGGAGGGATGGGGCTGTGGAGTTAAATCCCTAGATTCGCTCCCTCTCCCTTGACAGTGGGGAGAGGGGGTGAATCCCAGGGTTTGGCTCCACAGCCCCGCATCCTCCTTATGGAGCCAAACGGGGCATGTTTGCCCCTTCTCCCCACCTTCCTTGAAGGTGGGGAGAGGGGGCGAATCTAGGGGTTTGCCACGGCCGCCCCCGCTTCCCCCGCCTTGGTCCCCTTTGGAAGAGCCAAGACGGAGGGAAGGGGGCTGCTGAGGCAAACTGGGCATTTTCACCCCTTTCCTCCACCTTCGAGTCCAGTTTGACTGGAAGGTTGAAGAGAGGGGCGAATGTTGCCCTGCCAGCTGATCCTGTTCACTTTCCCAACTCATGAGGAGATCCTCATGAGTTGGGAAACAAAGAGGATCAGCTGGCAAGGCTCCCCCAGCCAGCCAAATTGGGGGGGGGTGGTCTTATCTGGCGAATATATGCCTAGGCCTAGATTTTTGGCTGGAAATTGGGGGGGTGGTCTTATACGCCCAGTCGTCTTATACGCCGGAATATACGGTATATTACCTTTGGTTTCACATATATTATGGAGAATAACACATGTACATATCACAGAACATGCATTTTCCTCTGCCACTTCTATACAATATCTTAATGCCCTCCAACATGATTTCAGACGACCAAAGCACCTCTCCACCATTGAACAAATCCTGTTATGGTACCTATTGTACAGTTGAGTATTTGTTGTCCCTCTATAAGGTGTCAGTAGCCAATTCCTGAGTGTGAGTGGAACAATTTGCTGACCCATGATCGTTATGGTGGGATTTCCTGACACGAGCCTTCATAGTCTCGGAAAAAACCAGAATTCCTTAGCATCCGAGCATCGTGATTCTTGCCACTCCAACTGATCTCCGTGTCAATAAAAAACCCCTGTGATCACAAGTACCTTTAAGAACACTGTACCTATTCTTCCTGTTAATAAATTCATCTCCTTGATGAACGGGGGAATAATGTTAACATGACACCCATCTAGGCAAGCGATCACTTATGGATAACCAAAGGCTGCAAATCCATACATCACCTGTAGATAAAAAAGGAAATAAAATCACAAATGCTTGATTTCAGATCATGCAAATACAAGTATTCGATTACACACATCACTATGTGAAGAGCCATTCAAATGCAGGGAACACATGCTTTCACTTTTCGATTGCATACCACGTTTCAGGCCATATTTTATAAAATGGTAATTGCAACCAAGGTCTTGCACAGGAAACACTGATAAACAGATGCGAGTACACGTATTTTCACACAAAAAATTGTCAAAAAAATTACCTTTCTATGGTCCTCCAGGAAAACTGTCCGCTTCAGAAGTAACTTTCCCATCGTGAGGACGACCTCCACAAAAATCTTACACGCCGTGGCTCTTCCGACACCAAATAGCTGAGATACAGCCCCATAGGAGCACCGGTGGGCAAGAAGGAAAATGGCTATTGCAAACCTCTTCTCCACAGGAATGGCTTTCCTCATGTTGGTGTCTGACTTTGCAATCTCTGGACGGAGGATTTCCACAAGACGCATGAAAAGGTACTGCGGCATCCTGAAGTACGGTATCCATCGCTCGTCAGACCAGATATTCATTACAAATTTCTCCCACCACTCCTCCGTTGTCGGGTACACCCACCACCGCCACAGCCGGGGATATGGGTGAAGATGCATCCGTACCTCGGGGGACTCAATGGCTGAGAAGTGCATACACTTAGGATGAAAGTCAGTTGAGGAAATCAATTCTGAATGAAAAAGGATCTAAAAAAGAAGCATCATCCTTCTTCTGTGTCTGATGCGAAGCCATCTTTTCAAAGCGGCAAGAGATCTCCTCAAGTGGGCAGCGGAAGCCAAAACGGTAGCAGAGGCCACCTCCATGTTTCCAGAAATGGCGTAATGGGGAGTCAAAGTATTAAACAATCCTATGATGATGTCCTTCTTTGTCCAAAAAGTAGCCAATCGCTGTGTCTGTGGCAGGAAGCTCCACCACAAACACATAGTTCGAAATGTGAAAAAATCAAGTAATCACATCCTTGATTGACAGCAAAAAATATATATATCCCGGTATGCAAAACATGTGTAAGCAGTAAAAACACGGGATAGTAGATTGTGGGATAGAAGAAAAAATACGGGACTTGATGCCGTGTAAATATGAATCCCGGGATCTTCCAGAATTTCCTTAAAAGGGACAAATATCGTTTAAACAGCGCAGGACGAATACGGGATCAAGAAGTCCCGGGACAAAAACTACTGCCTAACTGGGACCAATGATTTCTAACCCCTTACTTCCAAGCTCTGCCCAAAGTCTGTGTTGGGAAGTAAAGAGATTATCACGCTAGGCTTTACCAGCAGTGCTAGAGCAGGATAATAGCATATGCGGCTATTCCTTATCACACGACGTTGTGTCTATGCTGCTGTCAATCTGCATTCAAACCATTGCTCAAGGCACCTTTTCATTGGTGAGGGAAACCCATCAACAGGCCCTTGATAACACTGCATTTCCATTATTCCCTCTGTGCAATAAGTATTCTTCCACTTCACTTCCAATAGTGGCAGTCACGTGAGGTGAGTAGGCATGTTCTTCTCTCCCTCTGGCTTCCCCTGGCTTCCCTGCCTTCCCACCCACCCAATCTGCCTATTTCTCCCACCCCCTCACCTGCCTGATCTATTCCCCCTCCCACCCCTCATCTGTCTCCTCTTCCTTAGATTAACCATGTGGAATAAGATGCCTTGTAACAGTGGTGTTGGTGTCTGGAGTCCTGGGCCAGGAAACTTGTAAGCAAGGATAAGGCAACTTTTTCAGCCTGCTAGCCAAAATCCAGGTTACAGGGATCATACTTATCATACTGTTAAACTGCTCCATTGGCTGCCAGTTTGTCTCTGGGCACAATTCAAAGGGCTGGTTATGACCTATAAAGCTCTATGTGGCTGAGGTCCAGGCTATCTGGCAGACCATACCTCCCTATATGAGCTTGTCTGGGCCCTGAGATCATCAGGAAAGGCCCTTCTCTTACTCCCACCACCATCACAAGCACAGGTGGTGGGAACACGAGAGCCTCCTCAGTGGCCACCCCTAGACTATGGTGCTCCCTTCCCAGGGAGGCCAGAATCGCCCCCTCCCTGCTATCCTTCTATTGGTAGGCAAAACCCTTTTTCTTCAAACAGGATGTTAAAACAGAAAGTGTTTAAAGAAGAAGCTGGGGGTGCTGTATTGTTTTATACTAAAATGTTTCCAAAGGCTTTTTATCTTGTTAATTGCATTTTATTCTTTTAACTAGAGGTTTGACTTGTTTTAATACCATGAACAGTTTAATTCTATTTTGATGTTCCCTTTTTCTATATATTTTTTTAATGTAAGCTGCCATGAGTCCCATTTTTGGGAGGCAGGTGGGATACAAATAAATAGGAGGAGGAGAGTCTCAGGGGCCACATTCCAGCCAATGGTGGGATAAAAGCACAGAGGGTTAAATGATGGACCAAATAGTCAAGGCCAGGGATAGATTTAAATCTTACCCATTTGGATATTTTCCCCTCCAGTCATAGTGCTTAGTTCTGTGCATGTTTGCTTAGGAAGAAACCCCACTGTGACACCTTTCCGGCATCTGAAGCACAGTTCAGTTCTCTGTGTGTTTACTCAGAAGGTATTTAAAGTTTCAATAGTTTATAATTCAAATACCTTTAAAAATTAAAGTGTTAGGGAATCGTGGAGGAAAGGGAACCTATCTTTCTAGGGAGCTTTTGTACATTTGTACTTCTTTCTGAAGTTCACTGTGTAATCAAGAATGTAGGCAGCCATCGAAGTATGGACAGGCTTAAGACACTGGGCTTAAGTCCCCAGAACTGAAACTGTTTCACTTTGTAGTCTTGCCAGATTCTATTACACCAAGCCAGCAGTACAGGCAAATATAATTTGGTCAGCACAATGCTAGGGACTCCAGGCTGATCAGATAATTTTGGCTGAATGCAGTTGCTCTTTACACCACAGACCAGATGTGGAGTGGTAAATTCTGAAGTGTGGGTCAGGGACCCATGCTCACTATACAATGCAGCTGCCGTGGCTATATCTTATGGCATCCTGGGATTTGTAGTTTTGTCAGAGGCACCAGAGGTGTTTTCTGGCTGAGAATTATAAGTACCCTCCCTAAACTGCAAATCCCCGGATTCCATAGGATGCAGCCATGATAGTTAAAGTGGAATCATAGTGCTGTGTGGTGAGGAAGGATCCCAGCACATTGGCAGTAACATCTTGCGAGTAGCACAGCATTACCTACTTGGCAGGTGTGAGGGGTAACAAAGTCACAGTGACAGTATTTTCACAAAACAAAATGGAGATATACTTCATTTAACTAAGCTGATGTATTCCTGGGTGTTACTTCTTCGACAGAAAATTTGATGCCAGAGGCAGAAATAACATGGAAAGAATAGATATATTTCCTACACCAGAAAAAAGAAGAGGAGTTCAACATGTTTCAGCAAACATTTTGTCCAAAGCTAAGCAAAATGCACACGTGAAGTGAAACAACCAGGTCAGGTAAGCCTTGCATAAGTAAACAAACAAAAACCATTTGAACCTTCCAGAGAGGCCTTGAACCTTCTTTCAAAATGTATCCAGGATGACTTTTATTTCACCAAGCCTCCACTTTTCTTATGATTTCCATATTGATGCCCAAACTTATAGATCAATGCTCTTTTGTAACATGTTGGAGGGATATGGTGAGGCAGGCATCTCTGCTCTCCCCTTTTCTCTTTGTTTTGCTGCTCTTGCATTCAGTCAGGGATTCTGGATGCAGCTGCTTTTTACCTCGCCTGTTGTAGGCAGGCACAGATAGCTACAGTAGGACTGGCTAGAGTAGAATCCCATTTACTCCAAGTTCAAGCTTTATTGCATTGTTTATTGCAGACACACAGGGCTGCAACCTGACACTGAAAGTCTGTGTTTCTCCAGCCCTCCTTCAGCATCCTTCTAGTACTGATGCTACTATAAAAAATGGTTGGAGGAAAAGGGGGTCTCAGTGGGCATAACAAGATTTTGTAGAAAAGAAACTTCACCATCAGTCTTTATTAATGGAAGTATGCCTATGATTAGGAAACATTTGCTAACTGGACAGTTCATTAACCGTGTGTTGTTGTTGTTGTTGTTGTTGTTATTGTTATTCAGGGTGCCTGTTGACTTATAGTGAACCCATGAATTTTCATAGGGTTTTCTTAGGCAAGGAATACTCAGAGGTAGTTTTGCCAGTTACTTACTTGGGAATTAAGCCTCCCAGAACTCAATGGGACTTAAAGCTGAGTGTGTATGCACACTTTCTTTCCCTCTAATGGTTGCCATTCTGAACTGAAGGTTATGGCTAACAAGTACGTATACTGCACATAAAACACAAAGAAGACCCAGCCTAAAGTCCCTATCCAACTGATCTGAGTGGACCTAGGGCCTTGTGATGGGCATAGTGCATCCCTGGGGCCACATGTGGCCCCAACACTGTTTTTGTAATCCTTGGTGCATGCATGTGCGTGCACACACACAAAGTGTTTCTGGACCATCATTTTCTTGCCAAAAAAAAGTGACTTAGCTTTTGGAAGTTTTCAGAAAGCCTTCATGAGAGGCAATTCACCATTTAAATAGATTGCAACACCTCCCGTGTTAAAAAAAAAAAAATCCCAATCCTTCTCAAAACCAGAAGTGGACTTCTGGACACTTCTGATTTTTGTTTCCTCCACTACTATTTTTGGGGATAGTGTAATCCATGCAGCCCGAAGAGGATCTCTGGGCAGGAAAAGAGCTTCTGGCCAAGCCACTGTTGTTCATTCCTGCTGTAGAATCATTAGTATCAATTGGAAATGATTCTATGAGGTGTTGCTTCTATAAGATGTAGACTGAAGGCTGAACAGATATGACTCTCATTTTTTTGACTGCTCATTAAAAATTGTGAGAATTTCTCCTTTGAGTCTTATCTTCTAAGTACTCGTGGAAGCTGTTGCCCTGATGGTTCCTGGAATACTGCAGAGTGTGTGAATATAGGATTTCTAATGACTATCTCACCAGGAAGCACAGCTATAGATTGCAAAAGTAAAAGGGGCAGAGGTTGAATTATGGATGAAAGCTTCCCTCTTATGATCCCCCAATGAATACACTCATATAACATTTGCTCTACTGTGGTGGTGCATGTCTGTTGTAGGTACCGTCTTCTTCCTGTCCTATTACCTTTGCCTTTAACTCAGAGCAGAAAGGTTCCTGTCAATCAATACAGGCTGGCAGTTGCCTGCACTCAGACCAAGCCAGAAAATGATTAACAACAGGAATGCTGAAGAAGCAATTTGATCTCTTCTTACTCATTGATTACTAGATAAAATAACAAAAAATGGGTTTATTAATCCATGGTAAATGGAATAAACCAAAATTAGATAACTAATGAAGACAGTATTTCCCTATACACACCTGCCCATGTCTTAAAATCCTCAGGGGAAGTCTTTCCCAAAGTTCCGCCATTGTCACAGGCCTGTCTGGTGAGGACATGTGAGAGGGCCTTCTTGGTGGCTGTTCCCAGAGGGTGGAATTCCCTCCCAGAGGAGGCTAGACTGGCCCATTGTCTGCTCTCCTTTCAGTGGCAAATAAAGACCTTTTCATTTAAATAGGCATTTGATGATTAATGGGTTAGGCAGAAGGGTTTCTTTTTAATGATGTGTGTGCTACGTTATCTTTATTATTATGCCTTTTAAATAATTTTATACTACACTATTTTAAATTATGTGTGCTTTTACATGAAAGCTAATTTAATTGTTTGGGTTTTTAAAAAAAATATCATCTGGTTTTTAGTTGTATC
Source organism: Gambelia wislizenii (assembly GCA_030847615.1). Taxonomy (NCBI): domain Eukaryota; kingdom Metazoa; phylum Chordata; class Lepidosauria; order Squamata; family Crotaphytidae; genus Gambelia; species Gambelia wislizenii. The sequence goes on from JAUMIR010000002.1 coordinate 164,399,338, forward strand.
TTGTTTTAAACTTGTAGCCATCTTGAGTCACTGTCCTCAAAAGGAAGGCAGGGTATAAATTAAACAGATAAATAAACAACAGCCTCCTATGTTCCTCACTGTGGAAAGCAGCAAGATAGGTCCTGATCCCCTCTCATCTCTAAAAAGCCTAAAGTAACATAAGCAATGTCTGGTCATCTTAAGAGGTACAAAGAGGTAAATACCTTTTTAAAAGTTGTGTGTGAGCGAGCAATATGCCTCAACTCACATGGTTGCATTGCAACAGATGCATATACCTCAGCTAACAAGCCTAGGACAAAGATGCTCCTTTTTACAGACTGTTGTTATGGGAGTTCAACCCAGCCCAGCCCAGCCCAGCCCAGCCCCTATCCTTTTCTCCCTTGTCTTCTGTCTAGATGAATTTCCCCCCCAGATCATTGGCATGGGAAGGATGGTGAAGGAGGGCTGGAGAAAGACATATTTTCAGTGCCGGATTGCAGTAGCTTGTCTGCAGTCAACCATGCAAGAAAGCCCAACCTGGAAAAGAATGAGATTCTACTCTAGGGCTGCTCACACACTGCAGAAATAATGCAGTTTGACACCGCTTTAACTATCATGGCTCCATCCTATGGAATCCTGGGATATATAGTTTGTTGTGGCATCAGAGTTCTCTGACAGAGAAGGCTAAATATTTCATAAAACTTCAAATCCATAGCACTGAGCCATGGCAGTTAAAGCAGTGTCAAACTGCATTATTTCTGCAGTGTGTCAGCAGCCTTGGTGATCCTATGATAGCTGTGTTTGATTATGTACAATAGACAAGGTAAGCAGCTGCCTCTAAAATCACATGCTGGGCATGTGCAAAGAGCAAAACAGAAAGAAAAGGGGAGAGCAGATCAGCCTGCCTCATCAGCTATCCTGGCATGTTGAAAAAAGCCCAGATCTACAAGTTTTGCCACCAAAATTTTCATAACAAAAATGGAGGTTGTTGAAAAAAAAAACTTGGAATGCATTTTTAGAAGTTTTCAAGTGGTCTTTAGAAGATTTAGAAGTGGTCTTTAGAAGATTTGTTTACTTACGCAAGACTTGCCTGACTTGGTTGTTTCATTTCACATGTATATAATGATAGTTTGGAATGAAAATATTGCTGAAATGTGTTGAACTGCTCTTATTTTGCAGTGTAGGAAACTATCCCTGTCTTTTCATGTTATTTCTTCCTCCAGTACCAAAGTTTCCATTAAAGAAATCATGCCCAGGAAGACATCAAGTTTGTTAAGTGAGATATACCTGTAATAATAAACCACGTGCTCTGCAAGGACTATCAGTTTTAAAGTATGGTCACATCAGTCTTTCTGTTCCAGGTTTTAGTTTGAACTTTCAGAGGGCTTTCCAAGGTGCTAAACTCTATCTGCATAATAGATCCAGCACATTGGATAGCTCCTTTAAAGTGCAGGCTGAAACCCAGAATTTATTTATTACCCCATTGTCACGGAAGCTAGCAGCCACCATTCTTTCTAACACAGCAACAACTGTGTGTGCATGTCTAAACGTTTTAGCTACAATCCTTAGCTCTGTCTTATGCCGTGGCCAACACACTGTTAAAGTCAGCTGTAGGAGTATGGTAAAGATTCTAACAATCATATATCCATGTTTTGTTGTTATGTGCCTTCAAGTCATTTCTGAAGTCCTAAGCCAGCTCCAAATTCATTGCCTCAATAAACTCTAGGGATTTTGAAGGGGATAAAAACAAAATGTTAGGTGAATGTAGCTCTCCATGCTTCTTTTAAAAAGGGAAGACAGGTTGAGTCTCCATTATCCAGAATTCCGAAATATTCCAAAATCATCCAAATGGGTGGCTGAGATGTGCTTTCGGATGGTTCAGTATACACAAACTTTGTTCCATGCACAAAATTATTAAACTTCCTTTACTCACTTCTTAATGAGGTGAGAAAAACTCATTTCAAGCTGCCTTCATAAGATTACCTCCCCATTCTGTTTGAGGACCTCCTTTCTAGGCTTGTGGTTGGGAATAGGTGGCATTCCTACATGTGTCAGTTAGCATGACAGAACGCACTTGTGAATAGTCCTCCATAGGACCAGTTGTACAGTGACACAGAAATGGAGGCATTTGCTTCAGTTTATTTTAGAGAAGGCTAGCTTTTGGAGAAGTTCATTTTTTGTTCAGTCCTTGAGAATCCAGTTCTGCAGAGTAATATTCCATCCTTGGTAACAGCTGCCAGGGATGGATGGGGAGAGATTCCTTCTGGTAGTGTGGATTGCCAATATGCAGAGTACATTTACAATGCAATCCCATGCACATCTGCTCAGAGGCCAGTGCCGCAGAGTTCAGTAGGACTAACTCCTAGGTAAATGTGTACAGGAATGTAGCCTAAGAGATGCATCTTAAAGTCCTCTGGAATGCCTTTGTTCCTGTAAGGCAATCATGTTTTCTCTAGCTACAGCTAACAAAATTAATTTCAACAGGGTGAAATGTAGGATACTGCACTTGGGCAGTAAAAATGAAATGCACAGATATAGGATGGGTGACACCTGGCTTGAGGGCAGTACATGCAAAAAGGGATCTACGAGTCTTAGTGGACCACAAGCTGAACATGAGTCAGCAGTGTGATGCAGCAGCTAAAAAAGCCAATGAGATTCTAGGCTGCATCAATAGTATAGTGTCTAGATCGAGGGAAGTACGTAATAGTGCCACTCTATTCTGCTTTGGTTGAATACTGTGTCCAGTTCTGGGCACTGCAATTCAGAAATGATATTGACAAGCTGGAATGTGTCCAGAGGAGGGCGACCAAAATGGTGGGAGGTGTAGAAGCCAGGCCTTATGAGGAACAGCTTAGGGAGCTGGGTATGTTTAGCTTGCAGAAGAGAAGGTTAAGAGGGGACATGATAGCCATGTTTAAATATTTGAAGGGATGTCATATCGAAGATGGAGCAATCTTGTTTTCTGCTGCTCTAGAGACTAGGACATGGAGCAATGGGTTCAAACTACAGGAAAAGAGATTCCACCTAAACCTTAGGAGGAACTTCCTGACAGTAAAAGCTGATTGGCTGTGTAATGCGCTGCCTGGGAGTGTGGTGGAGTCTCCTTTTTTGGAGGTTTTTAAACAGAGGCTGGATGGCCATCTGTCAGGAATGCTTTGGTTGTTTATTCCTGCATGGCAAAGGGTTGGACTGGATGGCCCTTGTGGCTCTTCCAACTCTATGATTCTATGATTCTATCTTAATTATTGATTACATTTTGGAGCAAACGAGACTGCACATGCTTACTTTCCTATTGAAAAACACACATTTTTATCCCTCCAATAATCACGAGAGGAAGGTTAGGCTGAAAGGCTATGATTGGCTTACCGTAACTCCTTGAGCTTTATGGGGTAGTTGGGATCTGAATCCGATACCTTGTGTGTACTGGGCAGGAGCCATGCATGGAATGAGATGCAGATTTTGTGCAGTGAGCCTTGGTCGAAGAGAAAGCTGTATCACTTTTGGCTGGCTCTGGTAAAGCCAAATTAAATTTTGGATTCCAAAATGTATATTACTGTAATACTGTTGTTAGGTGAAACCTAGGGCAAGAGAAAGAGAGACAGAGAGAGCGTAAGCTTTCAAGATCTCTAGGTCACTTCATCAGGCAAGATGCAAAGTAATCCAGGGCGAAAAGCTGTATAATTTCTGGCAGGGCAGTTTTTGGTGTGTTAATTTTTGAAAGAACAGCAGAAGACGGAATCTCATAATTAGCTGCTCTTCTGATAGAGTGCATGTGAATCTCAGCTGGATAGTCCAAAAATAATTTTTATGTATTTGCTCATATTGAAAGTAGGAAATCTTTCTAAATGGCATTTGAGTTGAGCAGTCAAATAGTATGGAACTGGATACTCATACATATTCAAACTAAATTGGGAAGGGGAGCCTAGAATGTATTTTGCACAAGGGCCCACAAGAAACTGAGTATAATGACCCAACCAGAACAGCACAGATGATTTTTCTGACCAATGAGTCAGAAATGAGTTTTTTCCTTCTCAGTGTTTAGCCTTCTTTCCCCTGCCCCTCCCAGCACAAGACATAGCCACCACAGCATGTTATAGCCATTTATTCAGGAGTAAATCTCATTGAATGCTGTATTTACTTCTGAGTAGACATTCCTAGGACTTTATTGTTAAGTGACTTTAAAAAAAAAATAAAGTGAGAGGAGGGAAGCCTTCTGCATATGTCCAGAGAAAATTAGTCCTTAGGTCAATTTTTGAAGACTGCTTTCCCAGAGGATAGATTGTCTCAAGAGGCATATTGATTCCTATTATTATTACTACAGCAGGAACCCAGTATCCACTGATTCATTATCCACTGATTCAATTATCCATGGGACACAAAAAAAGCACACTTACCATAGAGTCTTACTAGAAAATACATCCTCTCTAGCCATTTTCTAGATCCTCCAAGGAAACTATATGGTATTTTAAACCAGAAGTCCCATCATTTTCAATGGTGTTCACTATTATCCATGATTTTCAGTATCCACAGGGCCCCCCAGAACCAATCCCCAGTGGATATGGGGATCCTACTATACTACACTTAACCATTTTAGAAGCATTTTTAGCATACAAAACACTTTTCCTACTTTGGCCGGCAGGGCAGGGATATAACTGACTATAGCTATAAAGACAGTAGTGACTGAAAGTGCCTGCAAACCTTCATGAAAGACCTAGGTTACAGGTGAGAAAAGTGTGGGCTACATGGGGGCCCCAGCCAGGCCTCCCTCCCCCAATTTTTAATTTCCCCCATTTTTTGCCCCAAATGTGCCCTGGGGAAATGCGGGGAGGGATTTTTGCCACATGTTTGCCTTCTTTTTCACCAAGAAGTACCCCCCAAACTGGCCAAAACCCACCCAAATCACCTGCAAATGTGGCCATTTGCTTCCTTCAATCCCCCAGACCCCATCAAGGCCCTCCCACAAACCCAGAAAAAAAAATCAACCAAAATAGTGGCAAGGAATGCCATTTTTGCACTGGTGGCAAAAATGGGCCTCAACCCCAGTGCAGTTGACCGCCCTTGATTTGAATCTTAAGTTGTAATTGTTATTAAATTATCTGAAAATGTTCTGCATTATGTAGTCTTTTTAGGATGATACCGTAAGCCAGTTTGAAGAGAGAAAAGCATCATACAAATAAACATGCTGCTGCTGACGTCCACCCTAGGTGCAGCTGGCTATTTTTACATGCCTGAAGCAGGGTCTCAAACTATGTGGAATCCCCATTTGGCAGGGGGGGGGGACTATGCTCTATTGAAAACCTGCATCTCCTATGCTTTTTAAAGGCACGGGGGGGGGGGTTGAGGAGAAAAAGTAGTAACGACAAGGGCTCACAGGGTACACAAATCACCTTGGACTGTAGGTTCTGCCCAATGTGTTACAAGCAAAGCAACTCCTTGGCTTGTAATGAAGGGGACACAACCTCAAATCTGAGGTATTTTATGTACCATTGTGACCATTGCTTCACCTAAAGCAATATATTGTGGTTATTGTTTCACATTAAAATTAAAAAAAAATTACAGTTGAACTTCTCCCCTCCAGTTCTGATTCATATATGAGCAGGATGCCTTGACCACCACCTCTCCAGGGGCTGAGGCAATATGAGTGAACACAAAAGTAAAAAGCCTTGCTGCACTAAGTCTATTTTGCTAGTCTGACAAGCCATCAAACAACTCATGAGACATGATTACAGTAGGACGATCGTGCCAAGCTGAGTGGTCTGTGAATCATATCCCAAAGATATGGTTTTGTGTGCTTTCTGAAGACCCTTGAAGTGCTTCCCTTCAGCATTTGAAGAGAAATTGAGCCAATGCTTCTTCCTCTCAAAGGAAAGCTAAGAGTAGGGATGATCTGTCCACAAGGCCTTACCTTAATACACATTTTCTGTACTGATCTCTTGGACACGGGGATCCTATTTCAACCCAGAACATGAATATTTCTCAGCTACTCCACACACTTCTTGCATTTACTATCAACTCTTCTGGTTTTTCTTTACGATCCAGGAGGATTAGAAATGGAATGGGATAAGCATCCAAGCCAAGCTGCCTCTCATGTTGGGCAGTCAGGTGGCTGACTTGATCAGCAGATGCTGGAAGGCAGGGAACAGTGAGGACAGAAATGTGTGCAGTGGAGGGTCTTGTTATATGCCCAGTATTGAAGTAAACAGTCCAGCCAATTGGTATGGGTAGGCAGGTGTTTGTGTGCCATTTTGCCCATAGCCTCAGGTAGCAGTACAACTTGGATTCACCCACCCACTCTGAATCTCATTCACATTCAACAAGATAGCTGGCTAGAGAAGACTGGTTTTGTGTGTGGTTTTGCCCCCATTATCAGTCACTGGATATGTTTAGTAAGCCCATTGGTTTCAGTTGGCTTAGGTACACCCAACTCTGCTGCATCCCTCTTGGATATAGGAAGGAATTGAAAAGATTACGCTTCTGATATTGTGAGAGCCACTTCACACCTCAGGATTTTCCTTTATGAAGATCCAGGTGAGAAAATGAGTATACATCAACCTGCTGGCAAGATCAAATGTGGCAAAAATAGACACAAGGGCATTTGGCAATCATGTACTGGTTGGAATGATCTCTCATAAGTCCAGAGATTCCTCCATATGTAGAAGCAAAAAGGAAAGTATGGTATGTGAAGCTATAGAAGAAAGAAGATTCCCATGGTTACCAGAGAAGCAAGAAAGAATCTTGTGGCACTTTAAAAAATACATGTCCTCATTATGGCATCAGCTCTGTGCAAGAGGGGCTGAAGCGAACACCCATGGGGCAAGGGAGGCAAAGGGGCATGCTGAGGCCAAGTCAAGGGATCTTTCACACTACCCACTTATAGTGCTATGATTTTACTTTGCTGTGGCTGCATCCTAGGGAATCCTGGCGTTTGTAAATTGGCCAGAGGCACTTGAAGAGCTCTCTGGCACAGAATTCTAAATACCCCTCCCAAACTGGCATACTCCAGGATTCTATAGGATGAAGCCATGATAGTTAAAGTGGAATCGTAGCACTATAAGTGGGTAGTGTGAAAGGGCCACAGGACAAGAGAATCAGAGCAGGACAGCAGAGATTTCATCCTCTCTCCAGTCAAGGTGCAACCCCCCAGGTTGGTCGTGTTATCTGGGCACCTATGGCAGAAGCACCTCCTCTCCCACCCCACCCCACGCCTTATAAAAATACAGTGGACATAATTCAATTGATAATCCCAACCAGAGTTAACAAATTGAATCAACTGCTAAACAGTAAATCTCAACAGGTGAGAGCCAGCCTGGTGTAAGTGGTTTGAGCATTGGATGGGAACTGCTGACACACTGCAAAATTAATGCAGTTTGATGCTGCTTGCCATGGCTTCAATGCTATGGGTTATTCTGGGATTTCTAGTTTTGTGAGACATTTATCCTCCTCTATCAGAGCACTCTGGTTCCACAGAAAACTACAAATCCCAGGATTCCATAGGATGGAGCCATGACGGTTAAAGTGGTGTCAAACGGCATTAATCCTGCAGTGTGGCCGTAGCCTACGACTCTAGAGGCCATGGAAACCCGTCGCTTGTCCTTGGGCAAGTCACACTCTCTCAGCCTCAGAAGGAGACAAAGGCGTCCTCCTTCAACAAACCTTGGGAAGAAAACCTTGTGACAGGGTCGCCATAAGTTGGAAACCACTTGAATGCACACAACAACAAACGTACGCAGATGTAAACCTTGGGCAAGTCACACTCTCTCGGCTTCAGGAGACAAAGTCGATCCCTTCGAACAACTCTGGTGAAGAAAACCTTGCGATACGGCCGCCTTAGGGTCGCCATACAGCCTCAGAAAGAGACAAAGGCGACCACCACCACCCCGAACAAATCTTGTGGTGGTGGGAAAACCTACTGAGAGGGTCGCAATATTTAAACAGCTTAACAACTGGCTGGCCTTTGGAGCCAGCCGCCTCCCTGTGCCTAAGGCCAGCGGGCGGGCGGGCCAAACTCTGAGGGGAAATCCCAGCGGGAGCGCCAGGCGGGGCTAAGCGGCCGCACCTGATCCGGAAGGGCGGGCCGAGCGAGGGCCCTCGGAGGTGGGCTCGGCGAAGGGCGAGGAGGGGGCGCATCCCGACGGCGGGGCGCTAAGACCCGGGACAGCCTGAGGCGGAGGAAGCGGCAGGGAGGGATTTAAAGCCTTGACGGGGCGCCTCTCCATCTATCTATCTATCTATCCAGTGGCGCTCTTGGACGAGACTCCCTGAGGGAGCCCAGCCGCAGCCCCCTACCATGGACAGACTCAGTGGTAAGCCCTCTCCCCAAAAAGGGCGGCAGCGCTCGCGGAACCGGCGCTCTTCCCCCTTCCCTTTGAAGTCGAAGGCTGCTAAAGTGGGGTGTGTGTGTGTATGTGGTGGTGGGAGTCTTACTCTCCAAGCGGCGGGCGAAGAGGGCGCGGGGCGGCCAGGCTGGGCTGAGGCGAACACGGGCGCGCTTGTCTGGCGGGTGGGAAGAGGCGGAAAACAAGGGCGCTCGAAGAAAAACCCGCTCTTTGGGGGGGGGGAAGAGCAGCTGAGGCGATAAGGGAGCAAGGGAAGGATTTCCACACACACACACACACACACACACACACAATAGTTGCGGCGCTTTTGTGTTGAGGGGACTCGCTCGGTGGCGGCGGGGAGGACCTGTCCGCAGACGCTCCTGAGGCTCGGCGCAACAGACGGAGCGTCTGCGGACAGGTCCTCCCCGCCGCATCCACGGCACGTTTCGCGTGGGGCTGTACCGCTTCTATGGCTGAAGGTGGGGAGCAGCGGCAGCGAAGAAAGGGGACTGAAAAAAAACCTCCTGGCCCGGGGGAGGAGGTTTACGATGAACCTTCTGGATCGTAGTCATCATAATCCTGATGGTTGTTTCTCAGTTATTTGGAGCATTGGGATTGAAAGAACACGCCTGATCCCGGCCTTGCGTCTGCTTTCGGTAGCTCTTTTTTTTTTCCTCCCAACAGAACAAAACAGGCCCACCCGAAACGTCATTGGTCCTAATGGGGCTTTGTGTAACCTGCGTGGAGGGTGGGCCCTGTTGTCAGATTGCATTGACGGAGCCGCCTTGGCTCCCTCCCATCTTTATTATTCCTTCGCTGTACCAGGCAGGCAGCCGCCACCCGAGAAAGGGCTGCCTCTTTCCCTGCTTCTTTCTTAGTGATTCTCAGGGTCCAATCCTGTCGCTTTCCTGGGCATTAACAAGGCCCACTGAAAGCAAGGGGGATCAGAGCCTCTTCTGGAGAGAAACAAAGAAAGCTGGCGCAATTCCTCTAATAAGGACAACAGTAACAATTTTATTCATGGCAACCATATACAGGTTATAGCCATCACATGACAATCTTACAAAAAATTATTAAAACCTTTTAAAACTTGTAAAATCACAGTTGACTCTGTACTATGTAAAACAGTACACGTTTAAAAACAAGTTACAGAAATGTTTGATATTAAGCATGGCACAATGTTACATAATTAGCTAACACGCACTGGAAACTGCTTAATGCATTGTAGATGTGTAAATTGCTGTTGCTTAAAAACAATTTGTAAGCTGCTCTGATAGCCTTGTAGCTGAAGAGCGGGGTATAAATAACTATTTTTAAAAAATAATCCATTCAAATTAATATAAATATGTTTACCACAAGTTCCCACCCTGGCCATTATTCTTGAAATCTAATCTAAGTCTGGCTGCTTTTGCCACAAATCTGGCAGTATTAAACATGACAAATTTAGCTGTATTAGATAGTAAATAGGTGATTTTCTCCAGATCATTTTGGTTAGCTGCTAGGTCTAAACTTCTCTTCAAAAACTTACCTCTTAGGGTTTTATATATCCTACAATGTAGCATACAATGTATAGTCCTCGAATGTAACAGAAGCAGGGGGAAAGTGTGTGTGTATTTGGCAGGGGAACAACCCTTGAGTTGGAGGGACAGGATGAAAATGTAAAGGATAAGGTGCCCAATGTACACTCTGGGAATGAAGTGTTCAGTTGGCATCCGCTAGCCCATGGTGCATTGTTCATGGGCCAGGCAGGACTTCTGGCATGTCTGTGTGATAAGATCCCTTGTAAGAAACAGAGTCGGTCCATGTTCCTCTCCCATTTCTTCAATACCACCTTTGTGGTGCCTGAATAAGGGAGGACGTTCCAGCTGTCAAAGACACTTGGGTGAAAGCCAGCCTGGGCAAAACTCTGCCAGCAGTGAGCCTGGATTTCTAGAGCATTGCTTGGGGTTTGAAGTGGCTTCTTGAAAGCTCGCTCACCATGCTTTGCTAGAAGCTGGTGCCTTGTGTATGCTTATGTCTCCTATCCCATGCATGTTTCTGTGCGTGTGACAGTGGTAGCTGGCAGAAGCAGGGACTCTGCCTTGTCTCTCTCCTAAAATGCCACAGAACAACCCACACTTCAGTTTACATTTGTTTCTCTGGCTTGGGAGGAACAAAGCCAGAACATAAATTCTGGCCACATTCAAACATCATGATAAACAAATCACAGATGAGAAACGTTTGGGATTTGTTTAACTCCTCCTTGTGTAAGTGGGAGCAGTCAGGCAGCCTGCAGCAAAATTGTCTACAAAATTTGTAGACAGCAAAGCAGGGTTCCAGTGGCTTCTTGTTGACATTCAAACTAGACCACTGTGAAGACAAGTGTGCCTGTACAAATGGCTTTGGACTCCCATCACATCACCTCACTGCAGAGGAAGGTCAAGAGGCCTCCTTTCTCCTCAATGAAAAAATGATAGGTGATGTTTCCTCAGTGGAAATGAAAAGGTTGTCCTAGCCACACCTGCATCTACCCAGTTGTAACCTATTGAGTAGTCAGGGACTTCCACACCCACTACTCAGCCTGACGTGCTTACTCATGAGGAATCTCTCCTGCAGATGGGAGCCTTTTCCATTGTTTCACAGTTGCTCAAAGGTGGCCTGCTGAGCAGAGACCATTTCACAAGCGGTTGGGGCTGTGACCTTTGAAAGATATTAGTATCCATAGTTATGGGAATGATATGAACAGTAACTTTTGGCACATATATTTTTTGGTAAAGAATCCAAGGATTCAGTGAGAATAGACAAGAAATGATATACTTTGGTCATGTCACAAGCAGCTGCAGCAATGCTCCCCACCCTTCTTTTCACCTCTCCCAGAATGAAGTGAAACAGTGGTGCAGAGTGGACTCATAACTGTTCATGTCTGGAAACTGTATGTATATGTCCTCTATATACAATGTGTGCATTCCAGCAAGAGTCTGGGCAGCTGCTGGGTCTGTCGAGATAAGTTTCTTGCTATGATATGTGACTATAAATAAACTCTTTTCTGCACTTGACCACCATTGGCTTTTGCTGGTGGTTGCAAACTGGGGGGGGGGGGAGATTGGAATGGCAGCCAAAGAGGTGTGCCTAGTAAACTGAAGAGAGAGAATGGCTGTAATGCAACCTCAGTGTGATGCCTTCAGGGCAGAGGCACAGAATTCATGGAGAAACAGGAAGGAAAGGGAACTTTCCTGTTCTGCCCTACAAAAAGGATGGTGATAGTATGATCTTTGGACCCTTGAAGTTTGAAACAGCTGCACACACAGGACGTCAAGAAGTCTCCTTTTTCCCCTCCATATAAAAATGATGGGTGATGCTTCCTCAGGGGAAACTCTGGGACTGTCCCACCCACACTTGCCTCTACCCAGTTGTAAGCTATTGAGCATTCAAGGACTGACCCATGCACTCCTGAGTCTTTGCATCCAGTTAGTCACCCACCTATTTAATACTTGGCTTCCATCCTCTCCTGGCCACTGGCCCTGTTGGGTGTGGTTGGTGGGAGGTGCAATCCAACAATGTTCCCCACCCCTGCCTTAAGGTTCTTACAAAAGGTTAGTCCCTCTTCATTCTTATAACCCTTCCAAAATAGGATGTAATATCCTAAAATAAGAAGTACAATTAAGATACTCTTCCTAGAAAGGTCTTGCTTGGGGATTCTGAGTGTTGTATTCCCCAGCGGGGGAACCTGTTGAAGAGTGAAACCACTTCTGAAATATCATAAGCCAAGTCTGCAGGTAATCATGTGTAGACTTTGCTTGCAGGCAATTGAAATACAATTTGCATCTGTTCATTAAGTGCCTGTTATTGAAGTGCACTTAACAGATATGTTACACTGAAGTGCCCATGTGTAGCAATTTCCCCTCAGGCATGAAGAAACCAGAGACTGGCCCTAGAGACAATTTTAATTTTCATAAATTTATGTACCTGTTTAAACTACAAACTCTGAAGAACAGCTTTCCCCAGCTCTATGCCTTCCAAATGTGTTAAGATTACAGCTCCCATCATCTCTAGCCAGCATGTTATCCCACCCACCAGATTGGGGAAAGGCTGCTGAAGGCCAAAAAGGTGACCAAGAATTGATGCTTCCATTTGCAAAACAATTATTCATCCCATGTTTTCTCCAGTGAGCTGAAAGTGGTATGCATGGCTCTCTCTTTTTTTTCTACTTTATTTTCACAACAATCCTGTGAGGAAAGTCAGGCTAAGAGAGAGGGACAGGCTAAATGTCACCCAATGAGTTTCATGGGCTGGAGCCTACATCTCCCAAATTCCAGTCTAGCAGTCTAACAACAGCAATCTAATTCCACCCTGGCTCTCACTGGTGATGCAGCATCACTGAAGTTACCTGGTGAAAAAACACTTGCTTTCTTATTTCCTCTGAAACTCTCAGGCTGTCATATTCTGTGTGGGATTAGAGGAGTAATGATAGTGGACAGTTATGGGAACTTCTGGCATGTGAGCAGAGCCTTGGTACAACTGTGGCAGCACCACTGGAATCAACTTTTCCCTCCCTCCCTCTCTTCCTTTGTCTTTTTCATTTCCTCAGCCTCATTCAAGCAGAAAATTGAAAATGCAGGAAGGAAAATAAATTTGAGAGAGAAGAAAGTAGGAGAGGAGAGAACAGGAAGCAGAATGTGAAAAATTTACTTTCTTTAGTCTACAGCTCAGGAAGTGGCCAGGGAATTATGGGAGTTACTGTCCAGAATTATAACTATAACATGTACAGCTCTGGTAGGAAATTCTACACCAGCAGCTGAAATGGTATGCCCATGGGAGAACACTCTAAAGAGCATGATTTGGTTTTTTGTTCCCGCCCCAGCCCCCATGACAAGTGTAAAATAGGGAGATGTTATTACTTGGGCAGCCTCTTGTTTAAGGACTCCTGTCCTAACAAAATCTTATCTAAACACTGTAGAAATGCATGTATGTGGAACAGTTTTGGTATTTCAGGGCTTTCTTTGATGGCTTCAATGGAGTACACTATATATATATATATATATACACACACACACACACACACACACACACACACTCTGTTTATAATAAATTGCTCTTGGCACCTGGACTGCTCTAGCCTAACATAAAGTCTTGGTGCTCTTTGAAAGTCTATGATGTGTATCTATGTGTGAAAGAGATACACACACACGATCTTTAGCAAACAGAGGAGGCTCAGCTGTATATCTGACTCAAAGAGAGTGGTAGTTTGAGCAAAAAGACAGGCAAGCTCTTTCCCTGCAGTTTCATCACGCTTCTTACTCATACTCTGAAACACCCAGTTAGTAGTGTCTGTAGATGGGAACAAGTAAGTTTGACCCTGGTACCTCAGGTGTTCCTTAAGGCTGGTTTTGCATTCCCTGACTGCTCAGAGCCACCCTTTTCTTGCAACAAAAGGGTGAATAGCCTCTCTTAGAAGCCTCCAGTAGTGGTGATCAATCTTTCAATCAGGTTGATGCCCTCCCCCGTATTGTTTAACATTATAAAATACAACCCCCCCCCCCACATCAAAAAAAACACAGAAGTGGACTTCTGGCTACCTCTGACTGAATTAGCCTGTGTATTTGCTTGCCTGTACGTAAGGCATTCCGTGTAGACTCCAGAGGCAAAAAAGGTGCCCCCCAGACCTGCCAAAGTTGCCCATCCCACAGTGGATGGGGTGAATTGAGAAATTCAATCCAATTGAGAATTATGGTTGACTTTGAGGTTAACCCAAACAGGATAATCTCAACTCAAATTTTCTGTATTTCCTACTTAGCTAGGTAGCACAACACCAAGAGTCTATATACATTAGACAGTTTTGTCACACTGAGACCACTTTGACTGTCATAGCTGCATCCTATGGAATTCTGGGATTTTAAATTTGGTGAGCATTATTTTCTTGAAAGTTCTAGTGTTGTAGGTTAGTGGGGTGTACTACAGGTCACTAGCAGAGGATTACAAGTGCTTCACCAAACTATAAATCCTAAGATTCCATAGGCTGGACCTATGGCTGTTGAAATGGTATCAAAGTGATATAACTGTGTAGATACCTAACAAAGTAGAGATCAACTTCACTTTCCCTCACTCCTTGAGCCTGGAACTCAGGAGAAAGGTAGTGTATCCTCTGTGAGTCGTAAAGCCTCTGAGGCACAATAAGAAAGCAGAGGACCCTCCCCCATGCCCTCTGTGCATGTCAGAGGACTCAGGAGAGAGTCCCTTGCACATTGTACAACTACAGCCCTATCACAGCTGCATCCCATGGAATCCTTAGGTTTGTAGGGAGGAGCATTTCGAATTCTCAGCCAGGGAGCTCTATTGCCTCCCCAGGTTACATATTCCAGGATTCCATAGGATAGACCTATGGGAGTTAAAGTGGAATCACAGTACTCTAATTGTGTAGTGCAAAAGAGACCTTAGTCTCTTTCATGGTCCAGACATCTAGTCTGGAATGTAGGTTCAACCACTTAAGATCCACTGTATTGATCTCTCTGCCGAGCCATTCTGTCTGATAGCTATATAGATATTCAGGAAGAAGGAAGGTCTCTTGTCCATCCCCCTCCAGCTTATCTGAATCCCTATAAGCTATTGTTCAGAATTTAGCCCTGAAGTGAAGGGGACAGTTGGTTCAAAGTCACATGGCTATTTATTGGTCATTATTCCCCTCACTTTGAAGAGTCACTGCCCTTCAATAAAATGTTGCAATGCCTTGTGTCTGGGTGTTCAATTGTGCTGGGTTTAATTCCTATTTCTATGGGAGTATGTCTGCATTGCTGTGGCTAAATAAGCTAGCCTATAGCAAAAGAAGCATTTTAAGACATGTACAGAAGAGAACAATCTGTGGCATCTCCCATACATCTTGGCCCTAATCTCCAGTCTTTTAGAAGTACTGTACATCTTAATGACCACTCAACTCTATCTGTGTTTGTGTGCATATGTATTTCCCCCCCCCCAAAAGCTAACTATGCTGCTAGCCCATGAGAAAATAAAACAAAACCCATAGTTGAGTTTTATTGTTGTTGTGTGCCTTCAAGTTGTTTCCTACTTAAGACTTTTAAGTGAACATGTTAATGGGGTTTTCTTAGCAAGATTTGTTGTGGGGGGGGCAGTTGCCATTGCCTTCCTCTGAGGCAGAAGGCGTGTGACTTGCCCAGAGTCACTCATTGGATTTCCATGCTTGAGTGGGGGCTCAAACCCTGGTCTCCTGGATTCCTAGTCCAACACTCAAATCACTGCACCATGCTGGGTCTTTATTAAGACCAACCAAAATACCACAAAAGTGTGCAAGCATTTGAATTCTCTGCAATGCTCTGTCAGGCTAGATAATACAATCATGTTGGGGATGACTTGGGAGAAGAAATGGGAAAAGCCCAACATGTCCTGATTGTGGCCATAACATCTGTGTATCTATATTGACTGTGATTTTCTTTGTATCTTATGTTCCTTAATGTATGTCCCATTGTTCTTAATTAACTTTATGTGCCATTAAGTTATTAAGAGATCTACTCCCCAGCAAAGCTCCATATCTCTTGCTGATCAAGTTAATCACTTGTTGATTTTAGTGTTTACAAAGGTATGGGGCTGCACAAGTTTGGCTGGCCCTGGTATCCAGTTGTCCTTTGTGGCAATTACTGACCTTGTCCACCCCCCAAGTTCTGTACTTTGTACAAGCAAGGGCAAAATTTGGAGCTCCAAGGATCAGGTGAGAGTTCTCTGGGGAATTACAGTGGGAAAGGAGAGTTATCTTAATGTCTTGCTTGTGGGTTTTCCAGAGGCATCTTGTTGGGAAGCAGGATGCTGGATCAGCCATTCTAACCCAGCTTGGTTTCTCTAACAACAACTATTTCGAATTGAGGTGGGGAACAACAGATTTATACAAAACAGCTAATATCAATTAAGATACATATCGGTTAAAAATACATAAACCCATTAAAACACATAATATCAATTAAAAGAATAAAACCAGTACGTATTAAAACACTTTAAAATTAACAGCTTAAAAATCATCTGGATAGGCCCGCTTATGAGTTTTACCTGTGACTGCACATTTCACTTGAATAATTTGGAGTGCCTTCAATGGGTGACAGAATCAGAGGCAACAGAGTGGATACTTCCCAAAGGGGGAAGGACGTAGTGACTATAGTGCAGGACCATCTGTAGATCCTTGCAGAGAATTAAACA
Organism: Gambelia wislizenii; assembly: GCA_030847615.1. Lineage (NCBI taxonomy): Eukaryota > Metazoa > Chordata > Lepidosauria > Squamata > Crotaphytidae > Gambelia > Gambelia wislizenii. The sequence continues at coordinate 164,415,810 of JAUMIR010000002.1, forward strand.
CTGATACTGATTTATGTATTACAGTCCTGTTTCTGGTAGCCAGGGGTGTATCTACACTACAAAATTCTAGCACTCTGATGCCAGTTTAACTGCCTTGCTTCCATCCAGTGGAAACTTGAGGTTTATAGTTTGGTAACATATTTAGAGTTCTCTGCAAGAGGGCTCTAATGTTTTTAGTTCAGGGGAATAGCGTGGCATTCTCCAGCTCAAAATTCTATGTGCATCACCAAACTACTATATCAATTCCAAGATTCTTTAGGATGGAGCGAAGGCAGTTTAAAAGCTATCAAATTACTATAGTTATTGTTGGTAAAATTCAAAGATATAGCTGTGTTAGGCTGCAATATCAGTACACAGCGGGATCTTGTAGCACCTTTGAGACTAACTGGGAGAAAGAAGTTGCTAGCATACGTTTTTGTAGATTTAGGTCGGCTTCATCAGATGCAAGTAGACTTAAGTCTATGAAACCTTATGCTACCAACTTTTTTCTCTCAGTTAGGAGCTTACTGCACTCTGAAGAAAAGCAGCAAAGCAGCAGGAACGTTCCATCTTCCCTGCTGCCTTACCACATGACATTGATATCCTTCCAGTGTTCTTTTTTTCCAGTCCTGTGGGGTACTGAGGTAAAACTGCCTCTTTTTGCTAACAGATTTTTTCTGGTTAGCAAAAAGACATGGTTTTACTTCAGTCCCCCACAGGACCAGAACGAAAGAACACTGACGTCATGTGGTAAGGCAGCATGGAGCACGAAACATCCCGCTGCTTTGCCACTTTTCATCGGAATGCGGTGAGGTCCTTAGTCTCAAAGGTGCTGCAATTTGTGTTGTTGTAGTTTGTTATAGTTTGGTTTTTTGTTTGTTTATATAGTACCACTGATGTACATGAAGCTGTATAACAATGAAATAGACATTTCTGCCAAAGCCATATGATCTCTCTTTTTTTTAAAGGGATATAAGGGAAGGAAGGGAATAATACAAATGGTGCAGTATAGATACACTCCAAGTATCATTGCCTAGTGACAGGGACCCCAAAACTGTTTTGGAGGGATCAGCATTGGTAAGCAGATTGCTATTAATTTTGCCTCCTTGCAGTTACTCCTTGCAGTTAGGGGGAGGACTAAGTACTTTCCCCACCCATTATCATTCAAATATCCTTAAATATGAAGATTCTTACAAGCACAATATATATGTAGAAGTCCTCCATATGTTCAATGTAAATTACTCCCAAGTAAGTGTGGATAGGATAGATGGCAGGTAGCCTATATTATTCCTTGGAGAGATGAATGATAACAGCTGAATTGATATTATAGTGCTTGATCATGTAGTGCACTTCTGACTGATAATTCCTAAGGAGACTCGGAGATCCATTTTGCCAGATCACTGGGGAAGGGGTCAATCCTCCAGCCTAGCCTCAAGTGGGGATCAAATCCACCCTTCCCACCCTGTTCTGGGGTCCATGGCTTCCGCCACTATCTCTGCTCATGGTTATACTAGTGGAAAAATCAACACAGAGCACCTCTATGACTGAGAAGGCCAAAGTTCACCCAGAATCTTCTATAATACCAAGACAGTAGTACAGCTGGAGTTCTGCCCTTTGTGAGTTGTAGCCTCCTACGACTGTATTCCATGACAGTAGGAAAGAGTGTGAGATGTTTTAATATCTTAAACATGAATACTGTAGAATTGGAGAAATCTTTGGCCAGCACTTTTCCCAAAACCCTTGCAGATGTACTCATGCTGATTCTAAGGCTCAGCTACATGTTGCTGTAGAACTAGTACACACCCCTTACGTGAGAGATGCCTAATGGCCAAAAAGATGAGACATGGCAGATCCATGATGAGATGTTCTGATGTTTTCATTTTAGTTCTTGATGTGTGTCTGCTGCAGTGATGCTAGAAGAGGGGGGATAGTGCTTTCTCCTTAGCTATTTCTTCACCCAGAGTGATGATTAATCCCATAGGAAAACACTACACTATGTTTTTCACAATACAGTTGCTCATTTCCACCTATGAAGATGGAACCAGTGGTGTGATCAAGTGTTGTACAACAGTTGACTTCAAGCAGTGATATAATCCTGTATGTTGTATTCTCTCAGCTTTCTCTCAATTCCTTAGTATCTTGATCTACACATGTTGTTTGATTTGTAAAAAAGTATTAATTGCTCACAGATTTCCCTCTTTTGTTGCAAAGCTATGGGTTTGTTTGTTTGTTTGTCTGAAGAGCCAAGTGATGTAACATAGGGGACCCTTTAATTACTTGTTTGTGCTTTCTTGGGTTCTGGTCAGCAGCGTGTGGGTTTGCCTTGCCATACAGAAAGGGTGACATTAGATTGGGTGGGAGGAATCCTGAATCATTCTTGATCTGCTGCCTAAAATCCACTTTGGGAATTCCACCCTCTCCTAAAATGCAGCCAGATTTAAGGGTGTGTGTAGTGAAAGAGGAAGGGGCAGGGATGGACTCGCCCCCCAGCTGTTACTGAGCACAGCATATTGCTCTCCCCCACATTACTGCAATTCTTTACCCGGAAAACTGAGCCACTACAACAGGCAGAGAATTAATGCTGTGGTAGCTCTTTAGAAGCCCATTATAGAGAAGCTGAGGGAACAGAGTCTACCTTCTTCCCTATACTTGCTTTGTGCTTTCTGAGTTTGGAGGCCTGTGTCAAGGTGCTAAGATGGGCTCTGTGGAAGGAGGTGTGTGTTAAGTGGAGCCCAGATTTGTGCCTGTTGGCTTGCATTCTCTTGGGTAGGGCTGTTCCTTGTACAACACTACTTTGGTTTTGTAAGTATCCATACCATCAGTGATTGGTGGCTTTGATGTCAGTTGGGCGGTTAAACCACTCTGGGTTTCAGTCTGGACTTTAAAGGATCTGTCCAAGATGCTAAAGCCAACCTCTAACTAGGTTCCGTGTCTTGGATAACTCTTTTAAAGTTCAGAAACTAACACCAGGAGCCAATTCATCACCCCACTAAAATTTGAATCATCAGCTGCCATTGATCCATACTTGCCTCTGTGTTATGCAGGTTGCACTGGACCTTTTTAATCTTCACAGTCTCCCCTCACCTCAACATTGCCTGTTTGCTTTCTTCCAGTGATGCTTGAACTGTGGAGCAGAGTCTGCAAAGCATATATGGTGTAACTACCCTGTGTTTACAAGTGAGATTTTTTTAAAAAAATCAACTCTGCTGAACTGGGGAAAAAATGATGTTTAGAAATAAACCCAGACAAAATCCACATCTTTGACAAAGATTCAAAATATGCACAAGGCTGGGGAGAACTTGTGGGCAACTGCAGCATTACTTTCTAATGATGGTTGTAGCAGTTTTCATTATCAAAGAGGCAAGCTGCTGCTTAAAACTACTGGTGGTTTGTCTCTTCAGTAACAGAAACCACTGAAGTAAAACAAGAAAGCAAAGTTCCACTGCATCTTACTTTTCTGTATAAAGGTGCTGCTATTAAGAAACTTCCTGGTGCTCCAGAGTGCTGTGTAATGCATTATGGAAAGTCTGTTCACTGCCCAGAGCTTGTGTAACTAGAAGTAACAGTTTCTAGAGTGAATATGTAGACTGATGTAGATGCAGTAGGCAAGATTTCTTGTTCATTTCTGGTAGATAAAACTTCAGTGAGATGAACTGCTACAACAGTCCCTTCAGGCAAGTAAAAACATCTAGTGAATGGGATCTGTATATATTGTATCCAGTGATGAGTGCAAGCACAGAACCTAAAGGAAATGATTGAGTGAACAATGTGCCAGTAATATCTATATTTCTGAAGCTAAAGGTCCAGAAACATTTTGTCCTTCAGCTTGAGACTGTTTATGTAAATGGTTGTTCATATGGGACAGAAGGGATGTGCAGCTATTAGAAAGCATACCAATGCTCTGGCACTAAGGTCCTACTGAATCAGGTGGTGCATTGGTGTAATGGCAAATTCTGGAGTGCAGCTGCCTGTTGTGTGACAGTCCCCATAGGCAGGACCTCAAGGAGGGCTGAAAAATGCCAGCAGCTATGTTGATCCATATCGTCAAGCCAGTCCCAACAGCTTTTAACTTGACTGGGAACAGGTGTTCTGTAAAGCTTATGGGGCTTAACTGACCATTCAAGACAAAGTCATCCAAAACATTCTGCATTGCAACAGGAAACTCACAAAAGTATATTGCAGCTATGAAAACCCACCCCTATTACTATGTAGATTGTGGTTAAACTTAAGGTGAATGGGGAAACTTGGGGGAAGATACCAGATGAAATGGTCAGCCTTGCTACTCAAAAAGTACCAGTGTTTTAGTCTTATGAGCCCAGATTCCATGACACCAATGTTGGGCTCCCACTGTAAAAGAAAGGAGATGGTCCACCATGGGATATGCAGGATAGCTGCTTGATTGGGATCCAAACTTATAATACTTTATCTCATAGAATCATAGAGTTGGAAGAGACCACAAAGGCCATCCAGCCCAACCCCCTGCCATGCAGGAACACACGATCAAAGCATGCCCAACAGATAGCCATCCAGCCTCTGTTTAAAAACCTCCAAAGATGGAGACTCCATCACACTCTGAGGTAGCATGGTCTACTGTTGAACAGCTCTTAGTGTCAGGAAGTTCTTGAGAAAATGCTTATAGCCTTATTTGCAAATCTACATGTGCTTTTTTCTGGTGAAGAAGCAGTTAGTACAGGAAGGACTGGTAGGAAGGGCCGTCACGAACTGTGGCCTTGGTTCCACACCTGATTCTTCAGCAGCATTCGTCAGTGGGTGGAAGTGGAAGGGCTGGACTCATCTAAAAATAATAATATGATAAAGTTAACTCTCATCCTGTTCTCAGCTGAGAGAACTCCTGGAGTACATTCATGTATTTCAGTGCTGCTACTCATCTTACCATCCTCCACCACACATATGGTGAGACAGTGGAAAGTCTTTGGTTACCACACAGCTGTTGTGGCCTTACAGGTTTCCAGGCTGAGCACCTCTCCTGCAGATCACATTACACACAGCAGAGTGCTGCCCAGGAATAAGCACAGTAGCAGCCTACATACATATTCCAAGTTGCCATGACAAAAATATTATGTGGGAGGCTTGTCATCTCTGTGGGGTATTCTGCAGTTACTTATAACTAAGTGGAAAGCAAGGGTGTGTAAGCATGGAAAGCTACCCCCCCCCAACTTTCAGAAAGCACTTATTCTAGAAAGCTGACAAATCGTTTTAAAATTATCCCTCTTCAGCTTTTGTGACCTGGGGCTTTTGTTGTGTAGCACTGTGGAAGATGCTCTGAAGTTTCTGCTTCCTCAGAAAAGTGTTTAAATAAAGGCTAGTGGAAAGACAAAGGGTATTATTTTTTCAGTCAGTAGGCTTCCTAAAAGCTGCTGAAGAAAAGAAAGGATTTTCAACAGAGGTCTGTAAAATCCAGTTGGCCTCGATAGCAAGATATTCAGTGGTCACCACTTAGGGCTCTATCACACTACCTTGTTATAGAGTTATAGTCCACTGTAATCGCCATGATAACATTCTGTGGAATTCTGGGATTTGTAGTTTAGCGAGGCTGAAGAGCTCTCTGGCTGAGAATTCTAACTGCCCCTCCCTAAACTGCAAAATCACAGGATTCCATGCAATGTTGCCATGGCAGTTAAAGTGGAATAATAGTGTTATAACTGTGTAGCATGAAAGGGTTCTTATTCTTTCCCCTCTCTTTCACAATTACAGCACTTCAGTGTCATTTTAACTGCCATGGCACCATCCTATGGAATCCTGGGATTTGTAGTTTTGTGTTTATAATTCTTTTCCACAGAGCTTTAGTGTCTTCCCAGGTGACAAACCCCAGGATTTCATAGGCTACATCCCTAGCAGCTAAAATGACATCACATAGGTCCATCCTATAGCATCCTAGGGTTTATAGTTTGGTGAAGCACCTGGAATTCTCTGCTAGTGACCTGTAGTACATCCCACTTAACTACAGCTCTACAGCTTTCAAGCAGAGAATTCCCATCAAATTAAAAATCCCAGAACTCCACAGGATGCAGCCACAAGAGTTATAGTGGTATCAATCTGACATAACTGTCTAATGCATATAGATATAGACCCTCGGTGTTGTGGTATCTAGCTAAATAGGACAATCTAGCTAAGTAGAAAATACAGAAAATTTGAATCAAAATGTTTGGGTTAACTTCAAAGTCAACCATAATTCTCAATCAGATTGATTTTCTCAATTCACCCCATCTATTGTGGGATGGGCAACTTTGGCAGGTCTGGGGGGCACCGTTTTTGCCTCTGGAATCTACACAGAATGCTTTACATGCAAGCAAGCAAATAAACAGCCTAACTCAAGCAGAGGTTTTGGGGGGTGGTATTTTATAACGTTAATAATACTGTACTAATAATACTAATAATATTTATTTATATCCCGCCCCTCTACAAAATTCAATCAGGGCAGCTTACAACATTTAAAATATATACATATAAAACCCTCCATCCCACCCACCCCCTTAAAATACAATTAAATAATTAAATATTTAAAATACTTAATAAATACTAAAACACACCCACACCCAATAAAATAAAATAACTGGAATAGGGATCGGACCAATAAGATTAAACAATGCAAGGGGGCCCAGCAACCTGATTGAAAGACTGATCACCACTGCTGGAGGCTCCTAAGAGAGGCTATTCACCCTTTTGTTGCAAGAAAAGGGTGGCTCTGAGCAGTCAGGGAATGCAAAACCAGCCTTAAGGAACACCTGAGGTACCAGGGTCAAACTTACTTGTTCCCATCTACAGACACTACTAACTGGGCATTTCAATGTACAAGTAAGAAGCATGATGCAGCTGTAGGGAAAGAGCTTGCCTGTCTTCTTGCTCAAACTACCACTCTCTTTGAGTCAGGTGTACAGCTGAGCCTCCTCTGTTTGCTAAAGATCGTGTGTGTGTCTCTTTTTCACACATAGATACACAGGTCATAGACTTTCAAAGGGCAGGGGAGATACCTCGATCAAAGTGACATAACTGTCTAATGCATTTAGACCCTTGGTGTTTTGCTATAGAGACTCTGAAGATCTCTGGGTTGAAGTATGAGGGCAAAGGTAGGTTCAGAGGAGACGCAATATACCACAGTGATTGCTGTAATGGCATTTTAGGTGCACAAGGTTTTGAAAGTACAGTACTCTCTGCCACCAGCAACCCATCTGTGCTGCACACAGGCAGCTGTAAACCAGCTGTCCCCAACTTGCAGTCCAGCACATCTGGAGGATGTAATCTCTTCTTGTCCCTGGACAGCGGGAACATTAAAGGTAATTGGAGTTGTAGTTGTAGTCCAACATATCTGAAGAAGCCTCAGGTTGGGGAGGCTGCTATTAGCATTATATTTGCTCAGGATATTTATGCTGTATTTGCACTGGGATTCTCCTGCCCAGCTCCTCCAGTAATTTTTTCCCCCTGTTTTAGGTGGATGATAAAATTTCTCTTTTTACATTTTAATTTTCTGGGAAGACTTTTATTCCTCCTGTCAGAACAGAGTTGGGACTCATACATCTCTCCAGATGTTATTGGACTGCAGGTCCCTGGATCCCACCCTCACCAGTGGTGGCAATGAATGCTGGGAATAGCTCTTCAACAACATCTGGAGGTCCACATCATTCCCACCCCTGCCCTACCCTCTACACAGTACCTCCTATAAAGCAATATTCCATTACTTCCCAGTGTATGGGAATGTGGATTTATGATTGTTGATGGTGCCATTTATTTGCTTTTGTTGTGTTTCTAGTTTATGATGTAAGCTGGATTTTTTAAACTATATGCAGTTCATACATTTTTAATCAGTTGGATTGTAAACTGCTTTGGGGGCCGTGGTTTGGCTGGGAAGCAGGATGCAAAGAGTAAAGAAAACTTCCTCCAGAGATTAAGGGAAGGACTCTGTCCAACAAAAACTAGATTTGGTGACTAATTAAGTTATATCTACAGATATTGCCTCAGTTTGCATAATGAATTCTGTATCTAGGAGGGAGAGAGGCAACAAGCTGTATGGGGCATTGGTGCCTTTCTTCGCCAATAGAAATTATCTCCCCTCCCCAGACAGACACACACATGCAAAGCCCAACTCTGAAGATTTCACTAGACATTGTCCAAATGCTTTCACACTCGTCTGTTGAGTTTTCAGGATTAGAAGTTACTTTTTTGTTACTTAAACAGAAGCTGATGAGATGGTATATATTCATTTATCCAAGACATATGCATGAGTGTGTGTTCCTAAGGTGCTGCAACCCGTTGGTGTCTTAGATGCCACTGAGTTTGTTCGAGCTGACTGCTTCATTAAGATGTGTTCTGCTATCCCACTTTCATCTGGTCTTCCTCTTAGCCATCGTTGCCACCATAGGCTTCTGTCTTCTGTAACCTTTGAAGGCAAAGCAATATCCCCATTTTCCTTGAACTTCATCTCCCTGCTAAAAATGTTTTTGTAGATATGGGTTAACTTTACACACAGAGAGAGAAAGAGAGAGAGAGAGGGAGGGAGAGAGACCTTTGATAATGGACTCTTACTGCATTGTATTAATCACTGTACTAAAGACTGATGCTCACATTCAGGTTTTCAAACTGCTTCAGGGTTGGAAACACATTAAGGTTTTAACATACCTTTTTAGCCGCCTGCATCAAATATGTTTAAAAACTTGGAAGACATGTTCAGTCATTCTCAGAAGTAGGCTCTAGGCTGTAATCCTATACTCAATTATCTGGAAGCAGTCGGATTTACTTGCAGGCAGAACTTGGAAAAGACTAGTCAAAAATAACAAGTTTTACTTGTAATTAACTATTCTTTTTGGCAAGAATGAAGGCATAATCAAGTTACATTGCAATTGCAATATAATGAAGGCTAATAGCATTCCTCCTGCAGAGCAGATGGTAATTGTAATAATAGCTAACTACTCTCTGGGGAAAGGGGCTTGGGATAGTAACAGTGACAAAATACTTTCAAAAGTAACTTTCTGGGCTTTTCCAAGGAATTAAGTACAGTACAGTACAATTTGCAGCCTGAGTTAGACGGTGCCAAAGAGCCATGGGATGTGAGTGCTAGAACTCAGCAAGTCAGTACAAGTAGCTGAAAGCTACCTGAGTCTTCCGAGTTCTTTTGTTCTTATTGTGGCATCTAAGACACCAACTATGCAACAACTTTTCTAGAAGAAGAAGAAAATACAGACTGAACTGAAGTAATGAGTTGGGCTGGAACCTTTGCTTAGTTGCTCTGAGGAAACATGAGCGGAAGCAGGATTTCCTGGTATTACATCCAGGTTTTTTCAGTTCCTGTAGAGGAAAGATGTGCCTTGGGAGCTATTGTCATACTTTTTTTCAGCACTCTCTAATTCTAATTCAGTGATTGTTAAGCTTTTGCCCTCCATGCATTTTGGACTGCACTTCCCAGAATCCCTGACTATCGGCCATGCTCCCTGGGGCTCCAGAAAGTTGGAACTTGGAGCACCTTGGCTGTCCAACACTGGGCATATCTAGACAAGATGATATAATGTGGATTGCTGTGCATTAACACAAATTCGCAGTGGCGTTCATTTGTCTCCATGGTCCTTTGGCAAACTTGCTGGTATGTGAAGCTATCTGGGTTTGAAGTTCACACACAGCCATGCCTGTGAATCAAGATGCTGGCTGGGAGTGAATTACTCATGTTATTATTCTCCACAAGCTGTCTCTGCTGCATAGTATTTTTTTTTTTAAAAAAAAACTATAAATCTAAGGTGCGCAAGTGTGACCTTCCACTTAAAAAAGCTGTTTGGTCGCCTCAGTACAGTGAAAAAGTGCACAGTGAACAACACAACATACTAAAATGGCACTTCCGGGCACTTCATTGCCAGCAAGCCCACCCCTGTGCACATTCGATCAATCAGCTTTCAAATTCAGCAGTTATCTGGGAATGCGAATCAGTTGTCCAAGCAAGCAGCAATGCACAGTTCTACATATTTTTTTAAAAAAAAAAAAACTCGGGGAAAGTCACGAAGGCTTTTCCCCTGCAGTTTTTGGAGTCCCCCGCCTCCTTCTGAATATGGAGAATCACCGCAGGATCTCATTAGGACAAAAGGTATTCTCTTTGAATTCTATGAGGAGGTTTTTTTTACTGTCTAGACAACCCCTGAAACAAACCCACCCAAAGTCTCCTATCCAAGTTCCAAACATTTGGAACTGGAGAAAGGAGCAGGGGATGGTCCCTGACCTCCTGTGAAGCTGTGTGACATGGATAGTATACTACAATTGCAATCCTATATATATGCTTTACCTGGGAGTAAGGCCCCTTGCATAAAGTGTTCCTTAGGGTCTAAGTAGACATGTGTATGATTGTACTGAAGTGGAGAGGGCTGGTGTCCTGATGACCAAGGCCAACAAAAATAGGTGAGTTTCTGCTTTTGGGATTCTTCAGTGCCTGTGGACAGATACAATGGCTTTCTCAGCTGTGCAGCCTTCTGAAGAGCATGCAAAAGAAGATCTTTCCAGGCCAAATGGGTTTTCGGGGACAGAATATGCTTCCCAACTTCAAGTCTCTCTTTAGGACCAGGGAATTGTGATACTGACCTGGACGTTCCCCCACCTCACAGTATGATCTTCCAGTTGTGGTTGTCGTCTTCTTCTTCTTCCTCCTCCTCCTCCTCTTTTTGTTTCTTTTTTCCTTTCCTTTCCTTCCTTCCTTCCTTCCTTCCTTCCTTCCTTCCTTTTTTTTTTTTTTTTTTTTTGTAGACAGCAACCTCTTCTTCCAATTGCACTGTTGTTTCTGTTTTGCTTGTCTGTCAACATAAATGCCTCTCCTGTTTGCTGGCCACAGTTTCCCAGAGGCTCTTTGAAGCCCCTTCTTGTCTGTGGGTTTTATTCATAAGCTATTTACACTGTACCATTTCCCAAAACTAGCACCAATCCGGGAAAGAGAGAGCATCCTAGAGTAGGAAATTGTCATTCCCTTGGGCTTGGAGGAGCTGGAGAACAATACCAAGGAGGGGAAGGCATTTCTCCCCCACCAGGGGTCTGTCCCTCCACCTTGGCTTCCCTTTCAGCTCTGTGCCAGGAGCTTTTCTGGGCTTCAGCCTCTATACTCCCATAGGCGTTTGTATCTTTGTGTCTGTCTCCTCTCTGTTGGTAGGGCATGACTCCAAGGCCATGCAAACCTGCTGCTTTCTCCACTCTGCAGCAGTGATTGTTTTGAAGAGGCCCACACCAGAGAGCTGCGTTAAAAAAAAGTAAGTTTATTTTGGGTGGGTGAGTAATATTAACAATCTCTCCTTTGGTCTTCCAAGTTTGTTTTTATACATTGCTTAGCAGGTCTGGCTGTTTTGCTTGAAAAGGACATGATGGCTCTTCTTTTACTGCAAGGCCCTTGATGCTATGTTCATTGTGCAGAAGGCAATACACGTGGTAGGACAGCGTCTGCTATAACATACACAGAGAGGCCTATCTTAATTGCACTGATTATAGGCTCCCTTGGCATCAGGCATGCAGAACTCCAAGCAACTGGTGTTCAGAGGCCGGCTGGACATGTAACCATAGTAATTAGCTGCCACTGATAGCTTATCCTCCACAAGGATTTGTCTAATCCCCTTTCAAAGCCATCCAAGATGTTGTCCACTGCAACATCATGTGGGAATGAATTCCACAGTTTAACCATATATTGTCTGAGGAAGACTTGTGTCACTCCTAACATTCAGCTTGATAACTCCAGATTCTGATACTATGAAACACAGGGGGGGGGGGAATCTACCTATTGACATTCTCCCTTCACACTTCTGTTATAAACCCCCAAATATGTGTGTTTTTCTAAGGTAATGAGCCCCAAACCTCATAACTTTATTGACAGGGGGAGTTACTCCAGTCACTTAGTCATTTTGGTTGCAGTTTTCTATATCTGTCAGGTATTAGCATTCCCAAACTCATAGAGGACAAGCTTCAGAAAGCTTTATTTCCAAAATCCAGGAAGCATACAATACAAACTTGTTGCTGAGACTGAGAACCTAACAGATACAGGTTAAAAGCATTTTATAATCAACGAAATCCAGTGGGCTGCATAACTGTTGGTTGTCCATCATTCACTGACCTTGGCATTCCTTAAACTGAAAGTTACCATTTTCAGCATCTGTAGCCTTGAAACTAAAGTGGTTAATTGCAGATGCCTTGTTATCACCTTTCCCAAGCAAAGCCCAAACAGATACATTATTTCACCCCTACACAAAATTATATGCTCAGGCTATACCAAGGCCACAGGGAAACTAATGAATATGGCAGAAGCAGGAGCAAAGGGGACTCATCCTAACAATATCCTTTCTGGTTCTTGCATATCCTTTTTAAGGTGAAGTGTCCAGAAACACACCTATCTTATAAACTGTGAAGGCTAGTGGCTTCCATGTCCATAGGGCAGTGGGTCAACTCTAGGGTTTCGTATGAACTTTAATGGAACTCTCCAGGGTATTGTACCCTATGCCCCAAACCAGGACCAGCACTTTGGACCACTCCTTTACAGTTTGGACTGAAAACCTGGAGAAGATTCACCTCTCTACTGACATGGAAGCCACCATGTATGAATGAATGCCTGTGAAAAATTGTCATGGAGAACTACTGAAGGCAGGGGAGAGGGAAAGAGTGATAGGCATGCCAGTTCCCTGGATTTGTTTCTGACAAAATGTTGTAGTAACAAGCTCTCTCCTTTGTTCTCCTCTTCCTGCATGATGTGTCTAGGTAGAGGGAGAGAGAAGAAAAATTGTGTGTGTGTACACTAGTACAAGCATCTTGTGTCCTCCTGAAATTATAGCCAGATGCTAAAAACTCCCACCCACCACCATTCTGAGGACGGTTGAAGTGTGTGAAAGAAAAAAAAAGTCACATTAATTTGTGCCATGTTCCATTTTCAGGCCCATGTTCCTGGCTGCCACAGCAAATCCAACAGCCCACCCAACATTTAAGTCATTTATTAAAAGTATCCATATGTATACATCATATGCATCTGCCTACCAGGGCCCTCAGAGTATTATGCAGGAGGGAAAAATCACAGCAGCATAAAGGCCAAAAACTAAAATGGAACATGCTTTAAAAAAACCAAACCAAAACTAATTTCAAAAGCCAAAGTCCTAGTGAAACAATAGAGTTTTTACTGCCTGTCTAAAGATCCAGGGGTGGGGGTGGGGGTGGAAGGCTTGGAACCAGCCTGACCTCTCTTGGAATGCAATTGTACAGTTGGAGCTCTTGTGGAAAAAATTATCTAGTGTACACCCCCAAATCTTATATCTTTGACTGATGGACAGGACTTCTGATGAAAATAACAAATTAAGGGCAAATTCCTATGAAAGGCAGCACTCATGGAGATAATTCTGACCCCAAGCTGTTCCCATACTTCTGTCTCTCAACAAGCTCTACTCTTGAAGAGGAATTAAATATGGCCATTTTTAATATAACTTTGGGAGAGGGAGTGAGGAATTGCATCTCTACTGAAAATTATCTACCCTTGCCTTGCCAGTGGGAAGCCAACTGTGTGGGAAATGCACAGAATAGTACCCAATAACCAGCCTGTTTTCTACAAGAATTATATGGGCCAATTATATGGCAGGGGCAGCCCTACTATTAGACAGATTGATGCAAACACTTGCAAACATACAATAATTACTTAATGTTAGCATTTATGCCACTTGGAATACCAGAGTGCCCAGGTCCCCATTGGACGGTTTACAACTAAGGGAGAAGTGGAGAGGTAACATATCAAAGTTTTAACAAACATGGAGGGAAATGGGGGTCCAGGCAAGAAGACTTGGTGAGCTTTGAGAAAAGGGTGAGAGATGGAAGTTGCATTGGTTTTAGGGGAAACACTGTTCAGATGGAACACAGAAAGCAAATGAACTGAAAAAGAAGGGAAATAACTGAGGAGGAGCTTCTGGGGCTCCAAATGGTAGGTGCTTATTTTGCCAAATTGAACAGTAAAATCAATAACTTGGGCACATAGCCAGTTATCAGCACAGCCACCTCACTGGGTATCTTACGGTACAGTATATTTAAATTCCTCCCTCCCAAGTACCTAGTTGAAAAATGTCCAGGAGGTTAGTGTGTCTAACAGCTGGAAATATTTCAATTTGATTTTACTCCATTTTTCTGGTTAACAGACTACAAAACTGTTTCAGAGATTCTTTTAAGCAACCCAATAATATTTTCTTTCCCTGTTGCTTCCTCCTTACTACAGTTCAAATCCCCTTTCATAGAAGTCAGCACTGAAGTAACAATTTAAACCATGAAGCAGTCTGTGCCATTATGTAGCTCCTGCTGCTCCCTAGCTATATGACTTGATGGTGTGGGTCAGACCTACCTTTTATATGCTCTTCTTCGTTACTGGAAGGAGTTTTTGTGTTTAAATGTTTTGTTCAGGCACCAGATGAATACCTTGTGTCTGGGATTTTTGTGCAGCCTCTTTCATGTAGTGTTCACTGCACATTAGAATAATTATATGTGAAAGATTTCAGACCCCTGATGGTGAGGAAATGGACCATGTTACCTAGTGGCTCTTTTCCAGGTATGTTCAGCATTTGTACAGACTTGTTTTTAAAGTGCTTTTTTAAAAAAAAACACCTCTATTTGAACTTGCCTATAAAAGGCAAAATGTTAATGATTTCTTGTGAATGTAGCTGCTTCTCATTTTTGTTTCCATCATCAAAACCTGGGTTGCATTTTGCATATGTTAGTCAGTGAAGCACTGTTGAAGATGAGGGTCACTGGACTGGACTGGACTGGCCACAGCGGAGGTGGAAACTGTATGGCCATGGGAGAAGTCTGGTACAGCCCTTGGGACAGCCACTGACCCCCTCCAGTACCACCACCTCAAATATTTTGGCCCAAATCCAGACATTTCTGCTGCCTAGACATTTTCTAAAATGTTGTTTAAGGATGATCCCTAGCCCCAAACAGCTAGCACCAAAAGATAACCAGGAGCAATGTGACATCACTTCTGATTGCCTGTCATGGTGGTTGTGATGGCATGTTTCAATTCTCTGGAGCACCAGAGGGACTGAAAATGGGATGGTGTGGCCCTCTGTGCTCCAGAGGATACCCACATTTGGGCTAGAGTGTCAGGATTGAACCCACTCAGCCACAAAGTTGAATCAGTGACTGGCCCATAGTCACCATCTCTCTGCATACTGCAGAGTGTTCTGCTGAGAATAAAAGGATGGAGGGGGAAACCACATGGCTGGCCTTGGATAGTGTTGCTTCAGGTGAAACCCAAAATGACATCCTTCCCCCATGTCTCTTAGCCTAATGGAAAGGCTAACCCTGCCATGTCTACTGCTCTGAGCAATGTAAAGGATAGGTGGGATAATAAATAAATAAATAAAGGAAGGAAGGAAGAAAAAGAATCTATTTCAGCGGGGGGGAAAGGAGGGGCATTCAGTAAATATGAAGCCAAGACAATATGACTGACTCCACATCTTAATATAGTTCTGTTACTGGTATTGTGGAAATATCAAGCTTGTTTATATTGTAACTAACATGCTAAATATTTCTATATCCTGTACTTAGTTCCAGTTCAGATGAATCCAATGTGAGTTTTAATAGAGAGCTAGCTTGGTGTAGTGGTTTGAATTTGAAGTAGGACTCTGGGAGAGCAGCATACAAATCCCCACTTATCCATGGAAACCCCCTGGGTGATCTTGGGCAAGCCACACTTTCTCAGCCTCAGAGAAGGGCAATGGCAAACCCCTTCCGAACAAATATTGCAGAGAAGACCCTGTGTTAGGGTTGCCTTGTGGTCATGATAAGTCAGAAATTACTTGAAGGCACATAACATAAAAGTAAGACTTTAAATAATGCTGGGTAGTATAGTTGATGATACTTCTGCATAAATGTAATGAAGGCATCAGATCCCATCTGATCTCAAAAGCTCAGCAAGGTCAGGAGAACACCAAATAATGCCTGTAACCTACCGTATATTTCAGAGGAAGGCAATGGCAAACCACGTCTGAATATTCCTTGCCTAAGAAAACCCTATCAAATTTATGGGGTTGCCTTAAAGTGACAGTTGACTTGAAGGTACATTATTTTACCTTTTATAGTTGGTAATGGGTCGTTTTTAGTGCTGACTTAATGAGCTCTCATGGGGTGGGGGAGAAAAGAAAAATAACAAATAGCATCTAATCAAATGTGTCAAATACGTTTTATTTCAACCCCTACCCTTAAAGAGTATTATTTTTCATTATTTCTAAATTGCAAAATTATATAGCAATTAGTTTTTCTCTTGACATAGCCCATGGTTTCTCAACAATATACATGGATTGAAACAAGCTTTAGTTGTTTGGACTTTAAATCTGTGCTCTGTAGTTGATTTCTGATGTATGCCTCTTGGATCTCAATCCAGTTGGTACACCTGATTGAAGCTGACCCTTTGAATTAATTGATGAATGGTGAGTCACCACTTATATAAATCCATTGATTCAGTCCATCTTCTCCAGTTGGGATTAGCAATTGGATCTAGATCACACATACTACCCAACTGTCTCTGGCCCTTTTTTGTTTGTTGTTATGTGCCTTCAAGTTGTTTCCAACTTATGGCAAACCTATCACAGGGTTTTCTTGGCAAGATTTATTCAGAGGCAGGTGTTACCCTTCGCTTTCCCACTGGTCCTGTTCTGGCTTCTGCTGAGAATTTTGTAGTGCCTTTAAAAATGTATCTTGCTAACCTGTAGCCCTGCTAACAGCACATGAAGAGGGTATCAAGAGTGACATGTGGTGGGCTTATACTTGGGCAACCTTCCAGCCGCTACCACCCTTGAGGACTACATTCAGAAGTACCCACTCTTTGTCTGTCTGACTCTTTTTCTTAAGATTATCACCACCCACACACTGTGTATTGCTTGAAGAGAGAAAGGGACATGGTGAGATCCTAAAAATATAACAGCTCCCCACCCTGGTCAGTCAGGGTTCCCACCTCTGTCAGGGGAGCTCTGCTTAATTTTAGAAAGCCTCCTTCAGATTGATGCTGACCATGTGTCTGTTAGAGGTGTGGCCACATCTTGAAAGCCCCCCTCAAATATTACGTAATGCCTGAATAGGGCTTGCACCTGACAGTTCTCCAGGTTTGAGTGCCACATTCTCTCGTATATAGCTGGGGTTTCCGGAAATTAAATTTCTGAGTTGACGGGGAGGGCTGCAGCCTCCTCTTCTGTGTGTGTGTAATGAGCTACGTGGACTCACAAAATGCCAGTGCCTTCTTCCCCTGCTGTCCTCCCACCCGCAACTATTTATCCATGTTTCCATGTTATAAAATATGGCTGAATGTGTTGGAGGTGCAGCCGTCACCTAATTAATGCAACAGAATTCACTAGCAGGCTAAAAAGTCTTAAGGTTTGTATGTTCAAAGAAACAGTTACAGTCAGTTTACTAACACACCCCTCTCTGGAATCCAGTGCAGGACAGGCTATTATAGAGTAAGTGAATACAGTAGGCAGGGTTCAGAAATGGGTTATTATGTCCAAAGTAGTGGTGATGTGGAGCAGAATGGCAAAACCTGGACAATAGTAAAAGTGTCCAGGTTTTATCTGGGAAATGTCAGAAGCTAGCTTAATGTTGAATGAAAAATGGAACAACAAAGGATCAAACCAGAAATGCTTGCATTTATTGTGTGTTAAGGCAGTAGGAATAGAGGGAGGCCACATTACAGGTGGATTGGTTTAGTTAAGGAATCCACAGCCCTGAGTTTTCAAGACCTGAGCAGGGCAGCTGGTGACCAGGGTTGTTGGAGGACTCACATTCATAGAGCAATCCTAACCCAAAGTTGAGTTGACAACAAATAACAATACAATTGTGTTACTGGCTTGGGGGGCTTGGCTAAGAAACTGCTTGGCTTGTTGTAAACCTGCCCAAATGTTGAGATCTTCGGGAGAGGCCCTCTGAAGGATACCATCACTTGTGGAGGGATACTTGATGGGAAAGCAGAATCACTCCTTCATCTGCATTGCACCCAGATTGTGGAGGCACCCCCACACCTGTTTCCAATCACCTTCCTTAGGAAGGGTGTGAGACACATCTTTTCAAACTGACCTTTGAAATTGTTTTGATCTTTCTTGGTGATTGATTTATGGGGGTTATTGTTGTGTTTGTAATTGTGATTTAATGCTTTTATTGTTTAATCTGTTTTTAGCGAGGTTGTTAGTGGTCCAGAGTACTATTTTTCTCCCTGTCAAAAGGTGGGTGTGAAGAGGTGTGCTTGAGAGACTGGATGAGAAGCAGCCAATCCAAGTACAGGATGCCATGATGGGAGGGGCCTCTGCAAGGGTGAGTCTGAGAGAACAACAGTTGAGAGTTGAGTTGAAAGTGAACTGTGATGAGAGAAGGGTGTATGAGTCAGATCAGAGAGACTAGAGAGAAAGTGGATGATTTGAGTAGAAGAATGTCTGTCACTAAATGAAAGAACATTGTTTATACCTTATTATTATATAGTCTTAGAAGTTATTGCCACATGGTTAAAATAAGTCAATTAAGTTCTTTTGTTAATTATTGCTCTGACTCATGTTGGATTTATTGCCCTTACAATAAAAGGGTGGTCACACTAACCAAAAGAATACATGGTATTAGACAAACCTATCTTCTAAAAGAGTAACCTGGAGATTCAGGCCCCAGCCCATAAAGGGATACCAGAAGGGGACCTAGGGTGTGGCTATACGATCATAAAAAAATCTGTATGGGGGGCAAAAAATACGAACAGCCTATCGTTCGTATGCATACGAACTGGCTATACGATTTTTAAGCCCCCTAAGCTCCATATGACTCCCTCTTCCTGAAGCTGGCTGCAGCGAGCAAGCCAAGTGGCAGTTTTAAATCTCCCACCACTTTTTTTTTTTTAAAGGTTCCTGGTTTGCGGACAGTCGGTTTTCCGTATTTACAATATAAAATAAAAATAAATAAACATATAAATTCACGGACTTACCGGACGCTCGCTAGCCAGGAAACCAACATGGCGGCCGCTCCCAATTCCCCTCCGTGCTAGCCCCTCCCCCTCTACTCGGCCAGCCAATCAGATTACCCTGCCTGTTCGTATGTGTGCGAACGGACCGTACAGACCCGTCAGCCATCCGAACGGCGTACGGATTTCTCTTCACGATCCCCTTTCCCTCCCGAATGCCGCTTGTGTGTATTTCAGGGTGGAAAACCGCCCCCCCTTTTGCATTCGTGTGCATCTGAACGGCCGTTTGTACCGAAGTGCGAACTTCCGCACGCCGTATGTATTATTTAAATCGTGTAGACGGGACCATAGAGTAGGGTGGCAGTGACAGGCAGCCAGAGCTGAGAACTGTGGGGCCAGCCTGGTGAAGCCAACGTCATAGTGGGCTTAAAAGGTAATATAAACTTTAAAAGTAATTTGGGGGAGATGCCTTAAGGCAGCAAAGTGTAGGGAGGCAATGTGAGGAGTGGGTGGGTTTCATGTTCTTTCCCCCTCCCATTGCATGCTCCTTGAGTGTAAAAAAGTTTCACTCCCTGCTTTAGAGCTGAACCAGTGAGTGCTTATCTGAATAGATCTGCACAGCCTGGTCTTCTGGCCCCAGAACACATGGATGTTGATTCTGAACTTGTTAACATGAGAGAAGTTCCACTGAGTTAAATTGGGGCTTACTTCATCACAAGTAAATTCAGGACTGCAACAGTAATGGTTGTTTTTTCATGCTTGCTGAGAGGCCCTTCACTGTTATCCTAACCACATGGGAACTGCTTTTCCAAGAGCAGCTCCTGTGCAGCTGTGATAACACTTAAATGACCCAGCCACGGGGACTGATCACTCCAGTCCTCAGCATGGGCTTAGCAATAGTTGGGTATCCTGTCCAACTACAGAAGTGTTTTAAAGCCCCATTCTCCCCAGTTCTATGCAGAGGTTGAGAAGGTTACTCATTTTTGGAACACAACCCCCAGATTCTCCTATTCACTATGCTGGCTGGGGGATTCTGGGATTCATAGAATCATAGAATTGTAGAGTTGGAAGAGACCACAAGGGCCATCCAGTCCAACCCCCTGCCATGCAGGAATCATGATCAAAGCATCCCTGACAGATGGCCATCCAGCCTCTGTTTAAAGACCTCCAAAGAAGGAGACCCCACCACGCTCCGAGGGAGTGTGTTCCACTGCTGAACAGCTCTTACTGTCAAAAAGTTCCTCCTAATGTTGAGGTGGAATCTCTGTTCCTCTGATTCATGGGCCAAAAAAAGTAACATTTTTTTTCAGAGACTGAGCTTAAATGGCAAACTAAACATTTGTTTGTTGATGTTTCCTATATAAAATGGCTGGCAATGAAAGGCCACTTTTTATCTAGCAATCGCAGTTCTGACATGCCTCCCTACAAGACTTCAGCTTCTTTCCAAGCCAATTTAGCTAATACTTTCAAAATCCAGTAGACCAAATCAAAGCTCTTTGCACCTTTGCCAGTTAAGAAATTTGTAGAATGGAATTTACCAACAGAGCAGAATAACAAAGACTTAAAATGAGCTCAAACCTTACCGCAGGACATTTGGAAATATGATATCCAAGAATGCAAATATAAGCACATCTAGCCTGGTTTTCTTGGCTTTACTTTTGTCATTATTGTGGGTCAAGTATGGGGACTTCACAGGGATGAGCCTCAATTCATATTTCCTCTTAAATTTGTCCAAAGTTGGCAGGTATGACATTTACATTTTCTTTGCTGAGTGTGAAGTAAATGTGTGTGGGACATGAACCTCCTATGGAGCTTTTATGTTCCAGTGGATAAATAGCACAATTTTAGATAACTTCAAACAAACTTGCTTCCCATAACTGATGTGTAGAAGGGGTGAAAAGAATTTCTTTAAAGATGTGAAAATAGTTGGTGCAAAGGACAGATGGTATCATTTGACCTCACAGACAGTCCACTGGACCTTTTGGGGTTCATATGTATTTCCCTTTCTCTGCAGTATGATGTACATTCATTGGAGTTGATGCCATTGGGGTCTCTCCCCCTCTTGAGAAACAACAATTGGACACTTTTTTTCTTTGAGGTCTTTCCTCTTGAGACTTTTCAGGTCTCCTTTCCTCCCAAAACACACTATTTTCCTATTTCCCAATTAACTGGAATTAATACAAGTAGATTTTAAATGTATCAATCAAAACTACTGAAAGCAGATTAAAAATATACCACACAAACTCTGACAGGCACACTTGCTACTTTATCAGTCTAGGGAATTTTTCGGACGTCTCAAATACACCGCAAGCAGCCTCCTTGTGTTGTGAGGCTGCTGCGCTGCAGGGCGTCACTTTCGGATGACGCTCTCCCCTGCCGGTACTGTTGCGGTACCACTGGGACATTTGAGCATTATATTTTGCCGGTTTTTAATCACAATCAACTTTCGTGCTTAAAAACCTCAGCTCTTTACTCAAAATGAGGTGACCCCACCTTGAGGCAGAGATTTTGAGTGTCTGAGAATATAAACAAAATGGTATGTAATTTGCTGTATTTTTACTGCCAGAAGCAAGGAGCAATACTTAAGAGGTTTTCTGCTCATGTGCCAAAATAATTTGCCTTGTTTCTGGTAGGTTTTTCTGTGCCTTGACTTGGCTGCTAGGAGTCACCTCTTGCCGCTCCACTTCACACAGTAAAATGTCTTCTACCAGTTCTGGTAAAAGAGCCTACCAGGGGGGAAAAGTGAGTCTATTTGTATGTATTACCATACATACAAATCGGGGGTGGGGGTGGACTGCAGGCTGTATGCAGCCTTTGAGGATCCTTCGTACCCTCCAAACACCCACCGCTTTTTGAATGGGTGGGCCAAGAAACTCCTACCACTCACTGGAGCAAATTAAACTGTTATAAGTTTTTTCAGGTGGCCCCTTACCCAAACCAGTCTTAAATAACATCTTAATGCTGGCCAAATGTGATAAAATGTCACTTCTAGTCTGCAAAAATAGCGGTTGCAATAGGGTGATGTGGCCCTCCAGCAAAGCCCAGAAAGTCAGTGTGTTGGCCTCTGTGTTCCATCCTGGTTTAAATAATGTTTTGCAATCCAAGAGGGGCTATGTCTTCTTCTGAAATCATTGGCATGGGCTTCTTTGTGATACATTGAGTAATATCCCTGAATTGATGTCTTCCTTATATACTTACTGGTGTGTTCATTCAGAGGCTTAATTGTAGTGGCAAATGCTAGTCTTGCTGTTCTTTCTCCCCCATGCAATGCATACTTCTCAAATAACTGGTTATTGTATCCACAAAATAAGTGACTCTATGCACAGATTGAAAAATACCAAATTAGGCACATCTACAAAGTGGTTAGAG
Source organism: Gambelia wislizenii (assembly GCA_030847615.1). Taxonomy (NCBI): domain Eukaryota; kingdom Metazoa; phylum Chordata; class Lepidosauria; order Squamata; family Crotaphytidae; genus Gambelia; species Gambelia wislizenii. The sequence goes on from JAUMIR010000002.1 coordinate 164,438,071, forward strand.
AGTAAGCAAACAAAGATCAGAAATAGCAATGTCTGTAGAAACACCCTGTCTCTGTTTATATGAGTTGCAGCCCTGTCATTGTACAAAAGTAGGCAGTCATCAGTTGACCACCACCACCACCCCCGCTTGTAACCATCAGCTGTGAGAGAGACGAAAAAATGAGAGAGATATTTTCTTTGTTTCCCACCCTTGCATTGTTGCAAAGAGCAAGGCTTTTTCATCTATAGGACTACTTTCATTCCAGGACCACTCTTGGCATGAAGCAGAAACCTGAAGTTCAGGTGTGATCATACACTATTATTCCCTGTACTATCTCTTTAGCAGGAATGTCCATTCCATATAGGGTGAATTCCTTTGCCATAGGAAGGGCATCCCTGCACAGCTCTGAAGATACTTCAGTAACATGTACAGAGGATGCTGACATTTGTCCAAGAGGCTTTTAACAGCTGTGCTTTCTATAATCCTGCATTTCAAGTGTAGGAGTTAAATCACCTATAGTCAGCATGTGTCACCAATATTAGTGGAATGGTGGCTCCACTCTGAGTTTCAGTCAGACTTTAAATTAACTTCCCAAGGTGCTTAATCTATTTTGGGAATAAGGTTCAGCACCTTGGATAGCTCTTTCAAGATTGGAACAAAAACCCAGAGCATAAATGCACATGAGGCATCATTCCACTGCATGTGGTGAACTATGGAAGTTTCTGGAGAGGTCATTCTGGCTAGGTGGGCCAGATACTGGCTTGAATATTTGTTGTTTGGCTGTAAGTGGAACAGATTGTTTGCAGGATATGCATTTGGCCCGCTCCTCTCCAGTTTCTTCTGTAGAAGTTGAAAAAAGTTCTGAACATAAGACAGCCACACCAGCACAAACCATGTAAACAAGGAAGATCAGAGAGGCTTTATGATCCAAAAATGTTCTGAGGGTGTGCTCAAAAGAAAACACCATTTTATAGGCAGAGCAAACTGAAACAACTGTTGGAGTTTCATTATTTTTCTTTTCATTTCATTTTTGCTCCCTCTTTTAAGTAAAAATGTTTCTACAGGGGGTGGGAGGGATGTCTGACCAATAACAGAATCAGAATAATAACCTGGGATCAAACAGTTTCTACTGCATTCCACTTTCAAAAGGGATGTTTACTTTCTTTGTGATACTAAAACTATTCCTGATCTATTCTTGGTCTTTTAAATTCCTGAAGGTACTTCAGGTGTTTATTTTTACTAAGCATATACTCTGCCTCTGTATTCTTAGCTTTTTTTCCCCTGCAGGTAATTACCACCATCACCCTCCTCCCTGTTTCTCCTGCATCAGAGTTTCATCTAGTTCCTTTCATCAGACTGCCCTGTTAGCCACTGTTGATGGGCTAGGGGAACCATGAGTATAGTGGTAAGGGGCGTGGCTTGGGAAAGTGACTTTTGGGGACTTCAATCCCTGAATCTCCCAGCCAACATGGCCTCTGGCTTTGCTGGCAGGAGAATTCTGATGGCTGTGGTTCAAAAGGGTCACTTTCCCAAGCTTTAATAGAAAGGGGGAGGATTCTGAGTTTTTGTGTTTAGTCTAAGGAGGAGGTGGGCACAGTGGCTCTCCAGGTGATTTGGAATGGCAGCTGCCATATATCCTCACCATTTGCTGTGGTGGCTAGGGCTAATGAGAGTTGTAGGCTAACAATATCTGAAGGCCACTGTTGCCCGTGTCTAGGGGTTATCCAAGTTACTGTGTTTTTTTTCAAACTGCAAATGAAATATGATAATGGAAACCTGAGAATGCCTTTGTCCCCCAGTATTTTAATTCCCTTCTTTGAAATTACTGTGTTTTATGCTCATCATTCAAAGCTGATTTTCCAGGCAAATCAGAAAAGAACATTAATTATCCCAAATTTACAGTGATAAAAGCCCCGGGAGACATAAATCTTTCCTTAGAATGAGGCCTGCTGTCCTTTGATTTCTGAGATTGATGCATGGATAGAGTAGGTTAATTCTTCCTTGTGGTAATACTGTGGGGTCAGCAGGTCTAGTTAATTTGTTATGAACTCTTACTACTGTGAGATGGCTTTGGTTCTCCCACCCGATCTTTCTAGTAGAACAAAACTGTAATATAGTTTGAACAAGTCTGTAGGTCAAGGCAAAGGATTTTAAAACTCATTGTGAGTAATTTACCCCAATCTTTTGGATTTACTCTTGTGGCAAGCTTTGATCCATATAACTGTTCCCCACACTCTCTGTCTGTCTGTCTGTCTGTCTGTAGGGTAGCTCAAGACCTCTGCCATGTCTGAGGTAGAGCAGCAGATGGCAACCTCCCCCCTCCTCCACAACCTAAGTCAAAGCACATAGTACCCAATGCCAGCCAAATAATTTCCACACATGAGACAGAAATTCCTGCAAGTTTCTCTCCCCATCCCTGCAAGTTACAATAATGGGGAGGGGAGAAGAGTAACAGAGCATACTCTATGGCCTCATCCTGCTATGGAGGTAACAATGGCATATCCTCCAACGTTTCACAGATGAAAATTGGGACACATGTGGCCAAACAACCTCAGAGTATGGTCAAGATGGAAAAAGTTATTAATGAGAAAGAACACACAAGGTAGGAGAGGCTGCAGCAGTTTGCTTTTACTTGAGCCTACTGGGAAGGGCAAGATTCCACCCTCTCCTCAGCCCTCCACCCGGTAAGTGATTACAAACTACTTTTGCTCTTTGAACTTGATTTGCAGCAATTTCAGTACAGTGAGGACATAAGGGGAAAGTAGGAAGAGGAGAAAGAAACTGGAACATTTTAAAAGCAGCTAAAAAAGTGGGATGGTAAAGGATTAATAATAGAATCATAGAGTTGGCAGAGACCACAAGGGCCATCCAGTCCAACCCCCTGCCATGCAGGAATACACAATCAGATCATTCCCAACAGATGGCCATCCAGCCTCTGATTAAAAACCTCGAAAGAAGGAGACTCCACCACACTCCAAGGCAGTGTATTCCACTTCCGAACAGCTCTTACTGTCAGGAAGTTCTTCCTAATGTTTAGGTGGAATCTCTTTTCCTGTAGCTTGAATCCATTGCTCTGTGTCCTAGTCTCTGGAGCAGCAAAAAACAAGCTTGCTCCACCCTCAGTATGACATCTCTTCAAATATTTAAACATAGCTGTCATGTCCCCTCTCAACCTTCTGTTCTCCAGACTAAACATGCCCAGCACCCTAAGCAGCTCCTCATAGGGCATGGCTTCCAGGCCTCCCACCATTTTGGTCGCCCTCCTCTGAACATGTTCCTGCTTCTCAATAACCTTCCTGAATTCCCTGCTAGTTTTGGACAATTGGAGGGTATGTGATGGGATCTTGAAGTTTATGCCAGTAGAGCACAGGTTCTAGCAGGTTCAAACCAAGCTGGTAAGCAGATTTGACCAAACTTGGACTGTGTATCAGCCATCCAAGGACTAGTCTATCTAAGTACAGTAAGCTAGCTGCCTTACTCTGCCTTATGGTAAGGTTAGTTCTGTGTCTGGATTTGCTTGTCTAACATGCATCTCCTAGTAGGCATGTGGTATATGAAGAAAATATACATGTTTTTATGCACGGTGGATATATGCTAGAAAGCAATTGCCAGTTGTGTCAGTCTCATGGTTGAGTGTTTTAGGGATGTCAATCAATGAAACACTGTTTTGTTGGTGCATCACCTGCCTTAATTGTTTTTATTATCGGATGAAAACTACTGTATTGAGGCTTAAAAAACAACTTCACAGTTTATTAAAGAAGGGTTACTATTTGCCATTGTGAAATGAAGACTCCATTTTACTATCCTTTAATTTTCCTGTTGCAATAAAACCCCAGAATTATGATTGCCTCAGAAAAGTGCCATTCTCTCACAGCATCTGTAATTAAAATTTATATTTGCTACAGACTGGCTACTAGCAATTTAATCAGCAAAAGATTTAAAAGATCACCAGTATACAACTAACACAAACGGATGCAGAAGACCAGTCAAGCACTTAATAAACTATATAGCACTTTCAAGGTTTGTTACTAGACAATGGACTAATAGAAAGGGAGGTAAACATGTTTTATTCCACTAGCTGGAATTCCAGACAACCTTGGAAACTAACAGCACAAAGGAACAATTCTGAGAGACCTATATTTCCCTCCTGTGAAGGACTTCCTGAGCCTGTGGCTCAGACTCCCATTTTCCTATTGAAAATAAGTGAATGAATGGAGCTGGTCTGTGAGGCCTGATAGCAACAGGCAATGCCTAATCCCTTCATCACATGGTGTGTGATGAAGGGAAGGCACCTCACCCCTGCCACTTGAGGATGAGGCACACACAAACACCCCTCACTCAGGGCTTGTTTACACTGGGGGTAAAAAAATCTGACTGAAATTTAGACTATTGTGGCCCAAATTTAAGTACCCTCAGTGCAACCATTCGCTCTGACCTCAGAATGAGCAGTCATATGCGTGGCTTTGCCTTCCCGGTATGTGGCTGCTCATTCTAAGGGCAGAAGGAGTGGCTACACCAGAGCAGTCATTCACTCATGCCTCAAAATGAGTGGCCACATATAAGGTTCAGCCTTCCCAGCATCCTGAGGTCAGAACAAGTGGCTACACACTGGGAGGGCAGAGCCAGCAGTGGTGGCATCAAGGAGGGGGGAAATGCCAGTGCTTTTCAGTCAGTAATTATCCTGCCTCCCCACCCCACCCCCAAATCCAGTGCAGATCCTTTGTTCACACTGCAGTTTTCTCTGGAGTGTTTGGAGAAAACTGTGAGTTTTCTAAAATCCAGTTTTAACTGGTGTGATAATGGGAAGGCTCCATTTCTCTCATTGTCTGTCAGCTCAGTGATCAGATAACAAAGGGTTAACTAGGGTCTTGAGAAAGGTAACACCTTTAGAGTTTAGCATCATCACAGATGTCACAGTCACAAGAGACACTGACCAATCAAATATTCCAGAGTGTCAAACCTTTGAGATACTTTGATGAAGAGGTAATAAATACTGCCTCAGGACCATGAGGCAGAGAGACGAATAGAGATGAACAAATATAACAAAGACAAAGGGACACTGGAGGAAGGCTGTGGGAGCTGGGCTGGATAGCCCTGGCTCACAGCCTCCTCTGAATTCAACAGACTGAACTCCATGGTCAGTGAGTAGATCAGGAAATGTATTAGATAGATTGCATTAGGGATTTATGTTTATTTTCCCACTTGGCTGAATGTTAACTATATCTGTAACTTCTATGAATATACCTGGGAGGAAGGAGCCTTCCATGGAATTATCTGCATGTTATGAACTCTACTTGGAATAAATAAGCTTTTTCTAATCTTTCTTCAGCTGATGTGTACATGTGCCTTTTTTGCTTGGTCATTTCTCTCCCCTTCGGGATAGTGGGGAGGGGGAGCTAAATCTCTGCAAGTGGCAGAAAGTAGAGAAGGAAACCCCACAGTCTCCATTTGGACTGTGTTGTAGGGGGGGGCGGTTTAGAATTCAAAGGGTGGTGGGAGCTAGATCAGAGGAGGCACAATTAAAGGAATTCCCAGGCAGAGGAACCCCAAGATTGCGTCTCACAAAGGCAGCAGAGCCTCAGAGGCAGGTGCATGAGTGCACACTGGAGGAAAAGCTGTATCACAACTGGTATACCCAAGTTTGAAGCTGTATCACAACTGGTAGACCCAAGTTTGATGCACATAGGACCATATGTCATGTGGCATTATTGCACCAGATTTGGGGATAAGGCCACACATCATGTGGCATTATCAGGGCAGATTCAGGGGGGATTCGGGGTTTTCCACTAGTGTAGACAAGGCCTCAGGCTACAGGTTGCTTTGACCTCCTAATGTGATTGTACTGCAGAAAACAGCACTCCATATCTAGAGGTGGTATCAAGCCTGAAGCACAAGATGGCCAAGAAAATAGGTGAGAGCCTCTTGGAGATGTCCTTATGGCTTAATTTAAGCTAAGCTGCTGCAGATAGAGAAAAGAGGAGTAGGACAATAGTGCAGAGTTAAAATGGGAATCATTTCAAATTTTGGAAGGCATAGAACTTTTTCTGTCTTCCATCCCATGTCTAGACTGCTAACACAACACACCTTGAAAATTAGGGCATGTGGCCTAACTGATGTGGCAGGAGTTCACAGGGAAATCAAAAGGCCACATTCTTTTTGAAGGGCTTGATAGTACAATCACAACAATTGTATAGTCATCAACTGATTCTACTTGGCTCAGATGGAAGGCTTAGCCACCTATTTCCTCAGAGATAATTTGTTTGGGAATCCACTTGTCATAGCTACAGGCTGAGGGACCACACATCACTGGCAGAGCACATGCTTTGCATTGAGAAGGTGACCAGTTCAACCCCTGATATTTCCAGGGGGGAAAGATCTGATTACAAAAGATGGGAAAGACATTTGTCTGAGAATTGTATACCCTCCAACTGTGCCAATTGGGCAGAGAAAGTCCCAATTCATCCTCTGTCATCTCACAGCTGCTGTGAAAATGTTTCAATTTTCCTCTTCATTGGTCCTCACTTACTACAATTGCTGCAAACTGAGTTCAAAGTGCAAAAGTAGCTTGCACTCAATTAATTCAGCAGGAGTTAACTGAGGGCGAACTACATTTGCATTTTGAAGGGAAGGAGAAGGGAGAGGAGAGGAGTGGATGGAATCTTGTCCTTCTCAGTAGGTTCAGGCAAAAGCAAACTGCTGCAGCCTCTCCTAGCTTTTGTGTGTTTTTCCTCACTTAGAATGTTTGCTATCTTGACCCCAGTCTGATGTTGCTTGGCCACACCTGTCCTGGCTTTCATCTGTGAAAGGCTGGAAGGTATGGAGTTGCTGTCAGTCAGCTGACACAGTAATGGGCTAAAATGTAGCCACTAAGTGGAACAGTATTCCACTGTTTTTCTCTGCCTATCTGGCCAGTGTCGTCACCTTGAAAGGTTCTATCTCTTCCCATCTGCCAGGAGAATAGCAAGTACTGCACTGGTTAATTTGTGGCCAAGTCATCCAAATCTTCCCAAATGCATCTGAAACGTCAGTGTCCATCCCTCCTATAAATTGCACCAAAGATTTGTTTTCTATTCTGTTTTTGGATGCTTCCATCTATGTATGAAATTGCCCAGGGTGGGGTGGGGGTGGGGGCGGAAATGCTTTCCCTCAAGGTTTGTTTTGTTTCTGTCCTCAGTGGGCCTCCATTTTAGGGTAGCTAATTGTCTTGAGGCCTGAGCAACAGGAAGCATTTTGTATTCAATTGCAAACAATGGTTGTTCCCTGCCCCCACCGTTTGGCCTTCACCTGGAACTGGAAGGAAATGCTTGTTGTAACAAGGAAGGAAGCAAGGAGCGGGAGGATGAGAGTTTGTATAGTTGTAAGATTCTGTCCACAAGAATGCACACAGGGAGGCAGGGTGAGGTCTCTCTGGATCCATTGAGGGGAATGATGATTATATAAACTGCCCCAGTCCGATCAACTGTACTTCTTTGGTCCAATTTGCTCCTCCTCATTTCAGGAATTTCAGCTGCAGTCCTATGATACTCACTTCCCTGAGAGAAAGCCCATGACTTGAATGGGATTTACTTCTGGAGAGTTGCTCAGACGTTCTTCCTGTCATGTCATGTAGAGTGAAAGGGCTTCAGTATTCAATATAAAAACACTGAATATGTACAAATCTGGAGATATTTGGAGCCACTGGGAAGCTCAGGCATTGAGAAAATACATGGCTAACAGGTTATTGAAATGCATTGGAGGGTGAATGTTTAACCCTAAGGTCCACATAGCAACCCTAGCAGCTAAGGAACTGTTTATTAACACTACATGAAGGAGAGAAATCTCAGTATGGCCACTTCATCTGAATACTGTTTAATAGACTAAGAAGCCAAGAGGGAGTCCTTTTCTTGACTACATTCACCTGCTTGGAGCCCCCACCCATCCACCCACTTTGATGTGGATTCCAGTTCCTCTAAAGGATGCAAAAGATGTCCTTTGATGTTTCTGCTTGTTTGGGTTTCCTTTTTCCTTTTGAGGGCTCTGTGGCTTCACAGCCATAGCTCATTGTACTGCTATGGCTAATGCTGTTTATTGACATACACACTCTGTGCATCCCTGAGGGAGAACTCAAGCTGGCTGGATTCTCAAAATGTTTATACATGCACACACATACCAGGCCATTTGGTGATCCCTTTAATACTACTTTTCCATCACTGGAAAGGCAACAGTGCCTCTGGTCTACATTTTAATTTCCTAACCAAAATTAAAAAAGAAAAAGAAAAAAAATAGAGAAGCATAGTTATTGGGAAAGTATGGTCTTAAAACCTTTCACAATATTGGTGTGTGTGTGTGTGTGTGTAATGTATATAATATGTATAAATGAACTCAAAGGGTGCACACGCATGCACACACACACACACACATATATATATATAGAGAGAGAGAGAATAGCATCTGTGTAAAAAAAGACATGCACTGCATTATTGGTTAGATGCAAAAGTGCCTTTGTTCATGGGAAAGCTGTTCTACATCTCATGCTGGTGTGTTTTAGGAGTAACCTAAACTTGAATTGTGGGAGGAGGTGGCATCAATAGCTGGTGTCCTTGGGCAGCTGCCAGGGTCCCAGCAATTTGGCATGGCCTACTGCTGAGACATGTCCTGATCCCTCTCCTTAAAAATTTTTTAAAATTCTGGCCTGGCACTCCAAGCAGTGTCAGATGGCTGGATGTTACACCCACAATGCCTGTGCCCCAGTGCCAAGGCACAGGAATTGACTACAAGATTACACTTTTAATGATGTGCTGTTTTGCAGATTTTTGTAATCTTTTGTTGTTTAATGGATTTATATGAAATGGTCTTAATTTTATGGATGGTTTAATTGCTCTTTAACAATAGCATTTTATATGTTTTTACTTATGCCTTTGTAAGTACTTTTAACTGTACAGTATTTGTTTTAATTTTTTTTTTGAAGCTGCCTTAAGTCCCAGTATTTGTAGGAAAGAGAAAATAAAAATGTGATCACAATTAGGAGCTTCCAGTTACTGTTATCACTCTGGGGGAAGTCTGAAGCAAAAGATAGTGGGCAGATCAGTTATATAATCAGTTTAATCAAAATGGAGAAGATGCACGGAGGAGATGGCAAAGTGCTAACAGGGGTTAGAGAAAAAGCAGAACTACCGTATATTCCGGTGTATAAGACGACTGGGCGCAAAAGACGACCCCCCAATTTTTGAGTTAAAATATAGAGTTTGCCCCCCCCCCAGCCAGCCACCTGGCTGGAAAGCCTGTCCCCCACCAGCCAGCCAGCTCAGTGGCTATAGATGATGGAATAGTCTGTGAAATTAAAGGACTGAGAACAGCTAAAAAAGCATGGGATACTTTGAAAAATCTCTGTGGTGTTCAATTTTTGGAAAGTAAGGTTGCATTAATACTGTAAGTTGGTTAATATGAAGCTATCAAATCCCAAATTTTTGAATGAGCACATTAATGATTTTAGAGCCACAGTGGTAGACAAGAGAATTTCACCATAGACAAAACTTGATGCAGAATGATAAATCTGAATCCAGAAATTCTAATTTTAGGCTAACTTGTCCTGAAAAGAAACATTATTTTGACTCTCCTGAGCTAAATGGAGGGCCATTTAACTCTTCAAAGGCAAAGCAGTCATTCTCACAGCAGGAGGAAGGATCTGCTGGGAAAACTGCCCAGGCCATTTTACACTTCAATCATTCTCACAGCAGGGGAGTATGATTACTGGGGTATAAGACCACCACCCCACTTTTGAGGAGATTTTCAAGTGTTAAAAAGTAGTCTTGTATGCAGCAATATACGGTACTCAACACCTTCTTTCCCTCACTCTTCTCCCAAAAGGAAAACAGTGTTCAACCTGGGGAAAATGGAGCAGATGATACAGTAGGGGAAATGCAGCACAGAATAGGTAAAGAGGTAGTACAGCAATACCTGTCTACTTTAAATGAATGCAAGTCCCCAGGGCCAGTTGAACTACATCCAAGGGTATTAATAGAATTAGCAGAAGCTTTGAGAATTCATGGAAAGCAGAAGTCCAAGCAGACTGGAGGAGTGCAGATGTCACCATTTTCAAAAAGGGGAAAAAGAGGAATGAAATAACTACTGCCCAGTCAGCCTGACATCAACACCAGAAAAGATTCTAGAGCAGATATTTAAACAGATATTCTGTAAGAACATAGAAAAGTATGCTGTGCTCACTGAAAGCCAACATGGTTCTCTCAAAAGCAAGTCATACCAGACTAATTTTCTCTCTCGTTTTTTTAAACAGAGTTACAAGCTTGGTAGATGAAAGGAATACTATGGATATAGAGTATCTTGATCTCAGTAAGGCCTTTAACAAGGGCCTCCATAGTATTCTTGCAAACAAGCTAGTAAAATTTGGGGTAGACAATGCTAGTTAGGTGGATTTGTAATTGCTTGATGGGCCGAACCCACAGGGTGCTCACCAATGGCTCCTCATCATCTCAGAGAGAAATGACTAGAGGGGTGCCACAGAGTTCTGTCCTGGGCCCAGTGCTATTCAACATCTTTATCAATGACTTGTATGATGGAATAGAGGGCATGCTTATCAAATTTGCAGATGACACCCAATTAGGAGGGGTAGCTAATATCCCAAAGGATAGGATCCGAATTCAAAATGACCTTAACAGATTAGAAAGCTGGGCCAGAACTAACAAAATGAATTTCAGCAGAGAGAAATGCAAGGAACTCCACTTAGGCAGAAAAAAATGAAATGCACAGATATAGGATGGGTGGCATCTGGCTTGAAAACAGTACATGTTAAAGAGATCTAGGAGTCTTATTAGTAGACCACAAGCTGAACATGTGTTAATAGTGTGATACAGCAGCTAAAAAAGCCAATGCGATTCTAGGCAGCATCAATAGGAGTATAGTATCTAGATCAAGGGAAGTAGCAGTACCACTCTAATCTGCTTTGGTCACCTAGAATACTATGTCCTATTCTGGGCACCACAATTCAAGAAAGATCTTGACAAACTGGAACGTGTCCAGAAGAGGGCAACCAAAATAGTGAAAGGTCTGGAAGCCATGCCCTATGAGGAGTGGCTTAGGGAACTGGGTATGTTTAGCCTGGAGAAGAGAAGGTTAAGAGATGACATCATAGCCATGTTTAAATATTTAAAAGAATGCCATACTGAAGAAGGAGCAAGCTTGTCTTCTGCTGCTCCAGAGACTAGGACACAGGGCAATGGGTTCAAACTACAGGAAAAGAGATTCCACCTAAATATTAGGAAGAATGTCCTGACAGTAAGATCTATTCGGCAGTGGAATATGCTGCCTTGGAGTGTGATGGAGTCTCCTTCTTTGGAGGTTTTTAAATAGAGGCTGGATAACCATCTGTCTGGAATAATTTGATTGTGTATTCCTGCTTATCAGTAGGTTGAACTGGATAGCCCTTGTGGTCTCTTCTAACTCTATGATTCTATGAGAAGATCCTAGTTGCCTGACTATCTGAATATCTAAAAATTGGTGACTAGAGCTTATCAACTGGAAATATTTTCCCATTTTTATGAAAATTGTAAAGTATGGAGCTCTGTTTAAAAAAAACACTTCAATCTGATGCCTGGAGACTATGAATCCCTCCTTGAAGAACGAACTGGCAAAACTACCTCTGAGTATTCCTTGACTACGAAAACCCTATGAAATTCATGGGGTTGCTATAAGTCGACAGGCAGCTTGAAGGCACATACACACATACACTTGAGCATAGTGGCTAAGAAAACACTGGCATGTGAACGACATCACTGGCTCAAATGTCATCCTAGCCATGAACTCCAAGTGGCCATTGTTCCATTAAACTTTGTACCTATGTGCTCCCATTTGCAGTGTGGGAATAATAGTACTCACATGCCTTACAAAGTTAATTCAGAAGTAATGCTAAACCACAGCTTAAGATCACAGGACAGAGACCTCTTTATCTTCATGCACAAAAACACTTCCCTGCTCCTCCTCAAGCACAGCTGCAAGAAGGAGAGTGGAAGCATAAACTTCCTGGGGCCCTTTCACACCACACAGTTATAGTGCTATGATACCACTTTAACTGATGCAGTTGCATCCTATATAATCCTAGGATTTGCAGTTTAGGCAGGGATATTTAGAATTCTAAGAGGCCTAAAATACCCTGAAAGCAACAGATTGCATCTGTTCTTGGAAAGTAAGCAAGGTCAACTCTGGTTCATACTTGGATGGGGGACCCACCAAGGAGTGCCAGCTGCTGTATGCTATATTTCAGAGGAAGGCAATGGCATTCCTTGCCTGGGGTAACCGAGTAAGATTCATGGGGTCTCCATAATTAGACAGGCTACATGATGGCATATACACACACATTTCAAACTCTCAGCCAAAGAACTCCTCTGGTTCCTGTGACCAAACTACAAACCCCATGATACTATAGGGTATTGCGATGGTGATTAAAATGGGATACAGAAGGACCCCTGTATCTGCTGGGGATTGGTTCTGGGAGGCCTGTGGATACTGAAAACCATGGTTAATAGCAAGCACCATTGAAAATAATGGGACTCCTGGTTTAAAATACCATAGAGTTGCCTTGGAGGACCTAGAAAATGGCTAGAAAGGACACATTTTCTAGGAAAACTCTATAGTAGGTGTGCTGTTTTGTGCCCTGTGGATAACTGAATCAGTGGATAATGAATCAGTGGATACAGGGGTCCTACTGTATAATACTATAATTATGTCATGCAAAAGGACTCTGTTTTAAATTAATCATAGCTTCCTGCTATATTCGATCGAGGCCAAAGTGCTTTTATTTTGAAATACAGTATATTGAAACAAACCAGGGTCATATTGTGATTTCTCATCTTAGCTTTTTCAGTAAACCATACTTTAATCAAGAGATAGGATTTACACAGACCTCCAGATGTTGTTGATTGGTCAACCAACAGACATGCTGCCATTATAAAAGCCAAAACTGTAGATTAGTTTTGCATTTTTTTAAAAAAAAATATTAATAAGAGACAAATGAGCAGATAATTGTACATTCATCTGGTAAGGAAATGGACAGGCAATGTGATAGAAGCAGAAGGAGAGGAACAAATTAATAGTTAAACCATTGTTTGATTGGCTGGCACGTACAGCTGTCATTTCCAGTTATGAAGCTGGGAGGCTGAGATCGTGTTGTTACCAAACGTTCTGCTAGAAGACCCCTCTTTATATTCCAGCCAACTTTCTGCGAGACAAAACTTTCTGAATTCAAACATTCAAACAGTTTAATATAAATGCTAAATATTATTGCAATTAATATTCTTAAATATATTTTTTTCTGGCCCAGGTCAGCTTGTGTTACTTCCAATTATATGGTTGGAAGAGATAAGTAAAAGGATTTAGAAGAGTATTACCTCTTTCATGGTTTTTACATGTTATAAAATACATATAGATATAGACATATGCCAGTATACAAGTGGCCCCCATATCCATGGCACCAATATCTGCCATTTCAGTTATTCATGGGACACAAAATAGGGACACATACCATAGAGTTGGAAAATGCCTAGAGAGGCATTCTCTCTAGGCATCCTCTGGGTCTTCCAATGCAACTCTATGATATGTTTATACAGGAAGTCCTTTACTGTAATACGGTTTGCTATTATCTGTGGTTTCACTTATGCACAGTAAGTCCAGGAACATATCCCCTGCAGATACGGGGGGCGGGCAACCTGTATGTGCATGAGTATAGGGAAAGAATATGGTGCGAAGAACATGTTGAAGAAATCTCAGGACAAGACTGCTGCCTTTAAAAGTGTTGTGTATATATAGATAGATTTTTCTCATTTTTTTAAGACTTGGATTGTTTTGTTTTATTCGAATGGCATAGCATGTGCACCTGTGATTGATGCATAATGTACCATGCTTAAAGGCCTTGGCAGGAGCTGCTCCTCATAATATCACCAGGGCCACTTTTTATAATATCACAAGGGAATCATCCCTAGATTTTGACCCTGAAAGCTCAGTGCCAGAATAGTCCTGACTTGGCAACCCTATTTCTTACAGACTTCAGGAGTACAGGTTTTCTTGAAAGTAGCATACATGTGTATATACTGTATAGGTTATCTTAGCATACAACTTGTAGGATACATTAGGTGATACTAGACTGTGTTGTGTATGTCTTTGTGGGGTTCCATCCCTTACTTGGATGGATTGCTTGGCAGTGCTGGATTAGTATGTGCGATACATAGCCATGCACTTTAGGTACACAGAACACTTTTGCTGACAACTCTACTTCCTGGCCTGCCAGATTCAGATGGGCTCCATCTCATCACCCCACCCACCCTCCTTTTCATGGCATGGTCTTAAAATGAAAAGAAGGCAACTCCTAGGTGTAACCCCCTCATTGGAGGTGTCAGATCCCTTTCCTGGGGTCTGCTTTCTTTATAATCCCCCCTTAAGCTGACAATCTCCTATTTAGCTTGGCCCTAGTGAAGGAGGAGGAAACAGAAGGGTGGTGAAGATAAAAGTGCATCAGTGGAGAGAGCAGGAAAAGCCTTATGATGGTTACATCCTGAATATGCTGTGAACTGAGTTTTTAAAACCTGTTCCCAGCAACAGGAGACTAGAAACCCTTGGCTCCCAATTGTGAGGAGGGCGTTAAGACATAATGAACAGGGAGAAGCTGGATATGTATTTAGTCTTCCTGTGAATATTAGCTCAGGTTTTGAGCTTCAGTGCTATGTTCTTAAAGTCTCTCTCTCTCTCTCTCTCTCTCTTTCACACACACATACGCACACAGCTGATTCCACTGGGTGCAATCTCATGCTGGGGGAAGCAATGTCTGGACCATGTGAATAGCCTCAACTCTAGTGGGAAAAGCCATGCAGAAGTAAATCTCAGAGGGAAATCTCAGGTGAGGGGTGGGGCTTACTTGTAGCCTGTCCTAAGGATAGAATCATAGAATCATAGAATTGTAGAGTTGGAAGAGACCACAAGGGCCATCCAGTCCAACCCCCTGCCATGCAGGAATACATAATCAAAGCATCCCTGACAGATGGCCTCTGTTTAAAGACCTCCAAGGAAAGAGACCCCACCATGCTCCAAGGGTGTGTGTTCCACTGCCGAACATCTCTTACTATCAGAAAGTTCCTCCTAATGTTGAGGTGGAATCTCTGTTCCTGGAGCTTGCATCCATTGCTCCGTGTTCCAATCTCTGGAGCAGCAGAAAACAAGCTTGCTCCATTCTCAATGTGACACCCCTTCAAATACTTAAACAAGCCTATCATATCACCCCTTAATTGTCTTTTTTTTTCAGGATAAACATACCAAGCTCCCTAAGTTTTTCCTCATAAGGCATGGTTTCCAGACTTTTCACTATTTTAATAATAATAATAATAATAATAATAATAAAATTTATTTCTATCTCGCCCCTCTGCAATGCAGTCGGGGCGGGTTACAATATAAAAACTCCATACCCTAGCCCGCCCACCCCTTAAAATAATATTAAATTAGAAAAGATTAAAAACATACAATAATTTTTTAAAAAATATTAAATTAGAAAAGATTAAAAACATGCAAAAAAAATTTTAAAATTCCAATGGCAGCTCAAAGGGAAAGGACAGCCGAGTCTTCGGGCCGGGATAGTTATTTAGGAAAAGTCTGCCAGCAAAGATCCATCTTGACAGCTTTTTAAAAGTTGTCTAAGGTGGTAATAAGACGGATCTTCTCTGGCAGGCCATTCCATAATAATTTTAGTTGCTCTCCTCTGGACATGCTCCAATTTGTCAATATCCTTTTTGAATTGTGGTGCCCAGAACTGGACACAGTATTCTAGGTGAGGCCTGACCAAGACAGAATAGAGTGGCACTATTACTTCCTTTGATCTAGACACTATACTTCTATTGATGCAGCCCAAAATTGCATTGGCCTTTTTAGCTGCCGCATCACACTGTTGACTCATGTTCAACTTGTGGTCTACTAGGACTCCTAGATCCCTTTCGCACATAGTCTCGTTCAGCCAGGTCTCCCCCATCCTGTATCTATGCATTACGTTTTTCTGCGCTAAGTGCAGTACCTTACATTTCTCTAGGGTATTAGCTGCTTCTCCTAATTTGGTGTCATCAGCAAATTTGATAAGTATACCCCTAATTCCATCATCCAAGTCATTGATAAAGATGTTGAATAGCATTGGGCCCAGGACAGAACCCTGAGGCACCCCACTGGTCACATCTTTCCAAGACAAAGAGGAGCCACTGAGGAGCACCCTTTTGGTTCGGCTGGTCAACCAGTTACAAATCCATTTAACAGTTAACTTGTCTAACCCACATTTTACAAGCTTGTTTGCAAAAATCTCATGGGGAACCTTGTCAAAGGATATCAAAGAAAAATCTATAGTGTGATAATTGACTGCTTTGTTGTTGTTGTTGTTAATTGCAGTCAAGTCAATGTCAACTTGTAGAAACCCTGTGAAGGAGATACTTCCAAGTCACCCTGTTATCAGCATCTCTGTTCAGGTCCTGCAGATTCAGGGCCACAGTTTCCTTGATAGAGTCTATCAACCTGTAATACAATCTTCCTCTTTTCCTACTGCCTTCTTCCTTACCTAGCATGAATGGCTTTTCTTATGAGTTGTGTCTTTTCATGGATCTAATTTAGCATAGATTTTTGTGTAATCTCAAACACCTACAAGGCCTTCTGTTAGGCTGTGTGTGTTTGTCTTCAAGTCGTGTACTGATTTACTGTGATCTCATGAATTTCATAGAGTTTTCTTAGGCAACGAATACTCAGAGGTGGTTTGCCACTGCCTTCCTTTGAAATATAGCCTACAGCACCTGGTATTCCTTGGCGGTCTCCCATCCAAGTACTAACTGGGGCTAACCCTGCTTAGCTTCCAAAATCAGATGGGATCAGGATATTTAGACCCTTCTGTTATTCTTTGTCCACATTTGCTCAGGAATGAGATAGAATGATGCTACTATGAACCTTTGTGCTTTATGTTCCTCTTCTCTCCTTATGAGGGTGAACATATAGGTTGCCCTCCAACAAAGCAGGTACGCCTGTTATATAGAGATTGCTCCATCCCTTTAATGCCTGCAGTGGTCTGTTTTAGATCCCAAGAGAGGCCAGACTCTGGGAGAGACACGTGGACATCGCTGTATCTCATGAAGCAACATGGATTCATAGAATCCTAGAATTGTTGAGTGGGAAGAGACCACGAGGGCCATCCAGTCCAATCCCCTGCCATACAGGAATACACAATCAAAGCATCCCTGACAGATGGCCATCCAGCCTCTGTTTAAAGACCTCCAAGGAAGGAGACCCCACCGCGCTCTGAGGGAGTGTGTTCCACTGCTGAACAGCTCTTACTGTCAAAAAGTTCCTCCCAATGTGGAGGTGGAAGAATAACTTTGTAGGATGTTGGTTCACGTACCCTCACAAAACATATATTCAGAGAAGGACTGATATTCTTTTGTTCTCTGGGTGCTTGTGTTGGAATGTGCAGTTGTAGTCCAAGCAGCCCTCTCTGTCTCCATAAGTCAGTGCTTTGGAATTCTCATTGCGGTCAGCTCTGCTGAGAGCTGTAGTGAGCTTTCTCCTTATTAAAACCCAGACCTTGGTAGGGGACACACTTTATTAGTCAGGTTGTGACTCACAGCGAAAGATTACCAGGTTAATGTTTGATTCTGGTTTGAGATCAGTGATGGGATTAAGCAGAGTTTTGAAGTTACCTTTTGGGGAGGGGGACAGCATGGCCTGCACAGTTACTGGCTGGGGAATTCTAGTAAAAAAAAAAGTAACTTTTCCAGAGCTGTAACAAAGAGAGCCAGCATTGAACTACAACTCTAGAGACCAGGGTTTGAATCCCTGCACAGCCAAGGAAACTCACTGGGTGACTTTGGGCAAGTCACACACTCTCAGCCTGAAGGGAAGGGAAGGGCAAACCCCCTCTAAATAAATCTTGCCAAGAAAACCCCATGATAGGTTCACCTGAGGGTCACCATAAGTCAGAAATGACTCAGAGGTACACAACAGCAACAACAGGGATGTCTTTGGATCCAAACAGATCAGCTCTTTCAAAGTACTGTAGTCTGAAGGATCTGTTCTTGTTTCTGCCTTGAGACGTGGTGGCCAGAGACGTTTTGGTTCAACCTGTGTTTAACAATCAGCTAAAACTGTGACGCATTTAAACTGACTAATCCAGAACGTCTCTTTTGGAATATTTCCTTGTGAGTCTTTTTAAATATTTTTAATATGTAGTAGTGGGGTTGAAGAGAGATCCATGCAGAACATTGCATCCTGCTCTTAGTGAGCATAACTGGAAGGATTGTAGCACAGAAGGTTGTAAGACTTAGGGCTTGTCTATAATATGGATTGCTGCACATTAACACAATGCATAGCAGTGTTCATTTGTCTCCACGGTCCTTTGGCAAAATTGCTGGTATGCAAAGCTATCCTTGTTTGAAGTGCACACACAGCCATGCCTGCAAATCAAGATGGTGGCCAAGAGTTAATTACTTATGTTATTATTCTCTACTAGTTGTTGCCACGGCACAGTATTTTTTTTTCAGTCTGGAAATCAAAGGTGCCCAAGTGTGACTTTCTGCTTTAAAAAGCTGTTTGGTCACCACAGCAGAGCAAAAAAGTACATGACTGATAACACAAAACTTCAAAATGGTGCTTCTGCCCACTTCATTGCCAGCAAGCCCACCCCTGCACATGTCTGACCAATAGGCTTTCCACTTCTGCCCTCGCTGAAAATGCACTACAAATCTGATATCCAAACAAGCGGTAATGTGCATTTCCAAACATTATTTTTTTTAAACTCAGGAAAAGCCACAAAGGCTTTTCCCATGTAGTAAATGACATTTTTGGACCCCCTCCTTCTGAAAACAGTGAATCTCATTCGGATTTCGTTGGGACAAAAGGTACTCTCTGTGAATTCTATAAGGATTATTTTCACCATCTAGACAACCCTTAGGGCTTCAGTGCAGGTTTTTCTTGTTCTCCTTATCTTGGCATTAGTGTGGTGGTTGCTTGCATCATTTTTTAAAAGTTTGTTACCCTTCCTTTAAAAGCTAAAAGTCTTCCTCCTTTTATCCCTTGAGAGTTCCTAAGTGTACAGTGGACCCTTGGTATCTGCAGAGGTTTGATTCCTGGACCCCCGTGGATACCAACATTCATGGATGCTCAAATCCCATTATATACAATGGTGCATTATAATGATGTCCCTTATATATAAAATGGCAAAATCAAGGTTTGCTTTTTGGAATTTTTGGTGGTGGTGGGATATTTTCAAGCTGTGGATGGTTGAATCCATGGATGCAGAATCCATGGATATGGAGGGCCGACTGTATAATTTAACTTCTGTATGTGTAACATTAACAGTACAGTCCTGTTAAGTTGCCAATCACACATTCAGTGAATGGAAAGAGGTCTGCCTGATTTAGCTTCTAGTCTTCACGTGTTCCACCAAAGGTCTAAACAGAGCCTCTGTATTTGTGATGTGTAGATCATTTTCACCAACCTGGGGGCCTCCAGGTGTGTCAAGCAGGCTGAAGAAGATGGAGATTGTAGTCCAACATATATGGAGGGCCCCGGGTTGGCAAAAGCTGGTATAGATGTAGGCTCTCTGTGCATAAACAAAGATATACAGTATAGGCTCCCGCTTCTGTGGGGAGCCTTCGTCTGTGCATGCATACACTCTTTTTGGGTTTGTAGATGAATGCAAATTCAGAAGAAATGCCCCATCTCATTCATCTGAATGAGTTCATTCATCTGAAGGTGCAAACAGAATTCAGATGTTTGGAACTATTTGAGGTGCAGTGCTGTTGTAACTAGAATGAGAACAATGTGGATAGAATCGTATTTCCTGAAACTTTGAATCAGTAGTGTATGGCTTAGGCATAAAGGAGCAGATGGCATGCCCTCCAACTGTCCTGAATTGGCAGAGAATTTAATTATCTGTCATCCCATCTTTTCTACTGCTTTTAAAATGTCCCAGTTTCTCTGTCCTCCTCCAACTTTTCCCCTTTACCCTCGGCTTATTTCAGTTGCTACAAACCAAATACAAAGTGCAAAAGTACTTTGCACTCAACTAACTCATCAAGAGGGAGTGGAACATGTCATGAGACAAAGGCAGAATCTTGACCTTTCCACAAGGTTCATGCAAAGGCACCCTCTCCTATCTTGCTTGTTCTTCCTCATTAATAAATTTTGCCATCTTGACCACCCTCTGATGTTGCTTGGCCACATGTGTCCCATCTTTGAAATGTTGGTGGGTATGAAATGGCCAAATGTGGGTAGAAGAAAGGGCCACTGTAGTTCCAAGTCTTGCCATTGGAAACAAGGGCTGGTTTGGGTTGTATATGACAAGCACATTTTGCCCAAGATGCTGGCTTTCGTAACAAACCTCAAATGTAAAACAGGAAATCATGTCATGAGATGTTGAACACAGAGCTTCAAGAAGCTATGTTTTGTATTAGAATCATAGAATCACAGATTTGGAAGAGACCACAAGGGCATCTCCCAGAATCTACTTGACAGTATGGGAAGTAGCATTGCCTTGGTGTGGTTGGATGGCAAGTGCCAGGGAGTTCTTGGTGTATCCCTGAGTACTCAGGGATGCTTTCTATTACATATTGCTAATCCTGATTTCCCCACCCACCCACCACACCATAGACCAAAGACAACTTCTCGGTGCTCACACTCTCAAGCCCCCTGACAGTGCTACCACCACAAGTAGTGGTTTCAGGTCACATATTGACCTAGAATACTGTGTCCAGTTCTGGGCACCACAATTCAAAAAGGATATTGACAAATTGGACCATGTCCAGAGAAGGATGACTAAAATGGTGAAAGGTCTGGAAATCATGCCTTATGAGGAGAGACTTAGGGAGCTGGGTATGTTTAGCCTGGAAAAAAGACGGTTAAGAGGCAATATGATAGCCCTGTTTAAGTATTTGAAGGAGTGTCACATTGAGGATGAAGCAAGCTTGTTTTCTGCTGCTCCAGAGATTGGAACACGGAGCAATGGATGCAAGCTCCAGGAACAGAGATTCCACCTCAACATTAGGAGGAACTTTTTGACAGTAAGAGCTGTTCGGCAGTGGAACACACTCCCTCGGAGCATGGTGGGATCTCCTTCCTTGGAGATCTTTAAACAGAGGCTGGATGGCCATCTGTCAGGGATGCTTTGATCGTGATTTCCTGCATGGCAGGGGGTTGGACTGGATGGCCCTCGTGGTCTCTTCCAACTCTGCAATTCTATGATTCTATGATTCTATCTATGATTTGTGGCGGTCAGTAGTTATTAGAAGTGCAACACATCCTCTTTATCATAAGCTTGTGTTATAAATTATGATGAACACTGGCTTCCTAAGTGTTAGGGCTGGGCACTTAAAACAGAAATATCCCCAGAACCACATGAAAAAGGAGATGTAGAGCAGTGCTATTCAAAGTGATGGTCCATGGACTGGTGGTTGTTTGTGAGTCATTGGCTGCTGGTCTGCAAGTTGGCAGGAATCTACACTAATATAATACTAATAGGGCACAGATATCATATCCTTTACACATTTTTTGTGGGGGGCAGTTGCCATCCCACTTCATCACCTCACAAAGTACTACTTTAGAATATTAGGATGTAAGTGACTCCATAGGAGAAAACCTAATGCCGTGTGCATTATAAGTATGCCTCAAGGGTGCAGGAACGTGAGTGAATGATCTTGCTTATCTGCTTATTGTAGTGCCCTTGTGTTCTAAGCTTCCACTGACTATTTGAAATTAAAATTAAGGTTTTTTGTGCTGTTTCAGAAATGAAGGAAGGCTGGATAGAATGGTCCATAGATGAAGAAACTGATTATTGGAAGAAAGTGTGATATACTGTGCCGCAGACATTAAAGATGTCATCAGTGACATATTCATTTCAGTTCTTAATCAAAGTTAAGCAATACTACCAAGCTTGCACTTGGCTCTCTCCTGTTTAAATCAGTGAGATCTGAAATGCTTTGTTTTGTTGAATAACCCCCTAATTTCATAATGATTCTTGTTGTAAGTTCCATTTCAAAAATGCATGTAGCAATCCTGTTAGAAGGGTTGCCTTCTATTTCACAAGAAAGACACATCCCCCTTCTGTTTTCCAGACAGTTAACAATTTGCCTGCATTCACATCTGTGGTATGAAATAGTGTCTGATACTGTTATGGCTCCATCTGTTTTAAGAGTCCTGAACATGTCACTGCTTAAGGCTGAATAAGAACAAAAGATAGCAATACACAGAAAACAAGGCACTTCTAGTTGGAGATAAATCTATAGGTGAATATGTGAACGAACAGATTTTTTTAAAATGACATTTTAAAAGTCTCCTTAAATAGATAATATGGAGGAGGACCATTCCAGTAGCCACAAGTTGTAGTCAGCTATTTTAATGACAATTCCTGACACACACACACACACAAAATGTCATAGTAAAACTGGCATCTATTTCTTTTTCGATGCAACCATTTCCACACTAAGAAAACAGAAGCAGAGTGTGTCTTAGGGCAGGACATGGTATCAGGGTGGAATATACAGGCAGGAAAAGTCTCATATAACATTACAAAAATTTCATGAAAACTAGCCAGTGCTGTATGTTTCAAGATTTCAGAATTAGGGTAACATAATGAGTGCCTCAGAATCCCATATCCCTGATAATTTGAGCCTTCTATCCTGGCTCCTGCATAGCTTCTCCTTTGTTTTCATTTCACTAATTCACTGAGTGCTTTTCTTCAGAAAGTTTAGTAAGATCTATTTGGCTAATCTCTGTTTTAAAAAAAAGTGATATAAAGAGTATCTTGACAATGCTGTCATTCAAAAAACTCAAAGAAACAGATTACTATCTTGCTGTTGAGCTATTCTGAAGTGGGTGGCCTATAATGTCTCAAGAACGGATTAGGTAAAGAGCCAATTGTTAATGAAGTTATATTGGAGCAGATAATGTATGTAATACCATCCACCTAAATAGTGTTGGAGCAAAATGATGAGACAAAGATAACTAAGAACTGAGACCAGATGACAAGAGAGTTCATATTGTACTCTGGAGAAATCCCTGATTCTTTCTCAGTGAAGTCATCCCTCCACATTTGTGGGTTTAACTTTTGTGGATTTGATTATTCACGGATTATTTGTTACCGCCTCCTCTGCTGCCCTATGCTATCTTTAATAGGGACTTGTAAGTCTCATCTTGCATTCCCAGTTGCTCTGCAAGCCTTGTGAGACTGAGAGAAATTGTGAATATGCAGCAAGGCTTGTAAGACTCTATTAAAAATTGTGTAGGATAGCAGCAGAGGCAACGACAAGCTCACCTACTTCTTCCTTGCGAAGGAACCCCATCACTTTGAAGGCAGAAGTGGGCAGCTGGCGTGCTCCCCACCATGGATTCAAATGTATTGTGTACTGTACATTTAAATCCACAGTGGGTTGAATCCACAGGTTGTACTTTTTTGTGTGTGTTAAATATGATTTAGAGGGGAGCCTAGAGATATTCAGTTTTTCCAGTTTTGTGGGTGTCATGCACCCCTAACCTCTGCAAAAGTGGAGGGATGACTGTATCTTCTTTTAGGGCCATAATCCAAGCAAGTAACTTTTACACACTCAGTGAATAGATACCTGTAGGGGTGTATGAGCATCAATACCAGTAAAAATAAAACATGGGAGTAGACTAGGGAGGGGAAAAGAAGCTGAATTGGAAATGGGGAAAAGGTATTTAATGATAGGAGAGACCAGTTTTGAGCATGAAGTCTCCTCTTGTGTGCAACAGGGTGTTAAGTTAAAATGGGCTGAGCTGGGAAATTCTCTTCTCCATTTACAGTTTGCCAGAAATGACTTATCTCCCTCACCTGCCACCACAGAACATTTAAAAAAAGTGTCACTTATTTTTGGATAGAAGGATTGTGTTTTAGCCTGCACACTTGCAGTTTATTTATTTATTTTATTTATTTATACCCCACTCTTCAGCCACAAGGCTATCAGAGCGGCTTACAAATTGTTTTAAGCAATAGCAGTTTACACATCTACACTGCAATAAGCAGCTTCCAATGTGTATTAGCTAATTCCCATGGGATGTGCAAAAGAGTAAGCAAACCCTGCCCAGTACTTGCTGTGACCTCTGTCTTTTCCAACTATTCATTCATAGACTTCTGTCCATGCTGAAATTTGGAACAATAAATATTTGGAAGTGCCTTTTAAAGGCAACTTAATAATTAAAGGATGCAAGTTGTTAGAGTAGTGAAGTAGGCGTGGGACAGGAAAATGTGCCAGTGCATGTTAACTGGCAGTGTTACAGAATTATTTTTGGGAGAGCCCTTCCTGCTTCTCCACTTCAGAGGTTGTGATAAAATAGATGTTGGCTCCGAGTCCAGAGCCTGTAAAAGTGATATTCCAGGGGGACTGGTTTATCTAAAGCAGGATAGGCAACTGTTCACCCTCAGAGCTTGGAAGCATTACTGATTCAATTACACCTCCCAGAATCCTGCAGCAAGTGTGGTCATCAGGAGTTGTGATCCCCAAACCTAACTCCTCCAAGCTCTGCTCCAGATGTCGTTATACTGTGACTCACTTTAGCACTAGAAAGTACATCACCAGTATGTAGGATTGGAGAAAGTACATCTTCAGTATGTAGGATTGGTGGAAGCTGCAGTCCAGCAATACCTGGAAGGTTACTGCTTGCCAGGTCCTGGTATACAGCTCATGAGAAATTTTATCTTATTATGGTTGGAGGTGGCATTTCTGGGGGAGCACAGAAACACAAGGTATATATACATTCAGGTGCCTATCACTGAATTTTGTTGTTGTTGTTGTTGTTGTTATTGTATGCCTTCAAGTCATTTCCAACTTATGATGACCTTAAGGCAAATGTATCATGGGGTTTTTGGAGGCTGAGAGTGTGTGACTTGCCTAAGGTCACCCAGTGGGTTTTCATGACCAAACAGGGATTCAAACCCTGTCTCCAAAATTCCCTCTACCATTGCTATGGTTATCCACCCACCCTAGCCTTAGGCAACATCTTTCCTTCTGTCTTTGTCCATCAATGACCATTGTTAAACGGAACTTGGCACCTTATCACCATACCCACAAGTTTTGCACTTCAACTATTCACCAGTTTGTTTATAAAGTCTGTTCCTAGGCACCAGTTCACTCCATGCATTTGAAGAAGTAGACCAAGTCTACAAAAGCTCATGCCACAATGATAAAAACATGAAACTCGCATGTTCTGGAAATAGGCAGGTCTGTTCATTCCTAATATCCCAGGTATAAAGTTACTAGATCTTTTTACTGAAGATGGTGCCAGTGCTTTTTAATGTATTATGTGAGGTTATGATAGCTATAACTACACTGTTATAGTGTTACTATTCCACTTTAACTGCTCTGGCTTCCTCCTGTGGAATTCTGGGGTTTGTAGTTTAGTGAGGCCGAAGATCTCTCTGGCTGAGAGTTGTAAATGCCCCTCCCTAAACTGCAAATCCCAGGATTCCACAGGAGGCAGCCATAGCAAATAAAGTGGAATAGTAACACTATAACAGTATAGTGTGAAAATCTCCTAGGCCCCCTTTCCCATTGTCTGGTATGTGACCAACTGAGATTATTCGTAACAGCAGCAAGACGAAAAAGAGGTAGGATGAGAGAACTAACTGGAGAAATGGAGTGGGAGGTTGTAGTGCTTTCAGACCCCTTTCCATGCATTTAAAGCAGGAGTAGGAAACATGGACCTCCATATGTTGTTGTTCTATAATTCCTTTTAAGTCCTAGCCAGTATAGCCAGCAGTGAGGGATGATGGGAGTTACAGTCCAGCAACAATTGGAGAGCCACAGTTGCCATCCATGATTTAAAGGGCTAGGTAGACAGGCAGTTTCTCTGGAAAATGAAAGCCTGGCTACTCCACCCATATATTATGTTGTTTGTCACCTGTTTCCTGCATACTACCCCACCCCTTCCACTTATCTTGGTGCATTCTATCTATTCCATAAAGCTGATGGAAGCAGGTGGACCCTTAACTCTGTGCTCTTCATTTCTGCCCACAGTGTTGGATCAACTCCTTCCTGAGCTGAGTGTACTGCTCAAGCTCTTGGACCATGAATACTTGAGCTCAACAACGATGGAGAAGAAAACAGCTGTCTCAAACATCTTACAGAAGCTGCAGCCCCCCACAGGTCAGGAAGCCTCCTCTGCCACTACTCATCCTGGCACATCCAGGATGAGCATCATGGCACCCTCCAGATGATGTTGGGCATGCAAGCCCCTGCAGCTCCAGCCAGTAGGAATGCTGGGAGTTGCATTCCAACAATAATTGAAGGGCCAGATGATTTCCATCACCCCTGCACATCATGCTCTCCCTCGCTGCTGCCGCCTTCGCCTCCTCTTTGTTATTGTTGTATCCTGTTGTGTCTTATTCCTTAGACAACTTGAACAAGGAAACATTAATACATTCTATTTTTGTGACATCCTTACAGCTCTTAACATGTCCGTACAGGTGTCTGTCTGTGCAGGACTCTTCTGTTTTAAGAATGAGAGAATGACATGGGTGTGCCACTACAGTTTCCTGGCTGCTTGCCTCCACTGTGACAGCTACACACAATGCAGCTAGTAGGGTGTCTTTTCTTTCCCTACATAAACAACCCTACCATTAGGACCCAAAAGACTTCAAAGAAGCAAAAGGGTTCTTAAGGCTACCCAATCAGACACCCACCATGATGTGAAAGTGGCTAGAACAGCTTCGAAACATTAGTGTTAGTGTGAATACATTCAGTAGTACATTGTCAAAGTAAAAATAATTTGTCAGTGTGTTGAAATATTAAGAATATGTTATAAATTAAATCCATCTGTTAATTTCCTTGTCCCTTGTGGCCCCTTCTAACTCTAGAACTGTATGATTCTGTGACATAAAATGATTTTTAAAAGGGCAGCAATTAATTGAGTGAGAAATGTTAACAATTACTTTTTAAAAATAACATTTTGCCATTTAATGATTAAAATGACAAAATGTTGCAATGTTGTTTAAAAAGTAACAAATATAGGTCAAGAAATTAAATTTTATTGATTTTTTGTCAGGCTCTAAGCTAGAAGACTGCATGGAAGGACATGCTAGTTCAGCTGGTTGGGATAATCTATAAACAAGCCTTCACATTCCCTGACAGCTGCCAGACTGGAGGTTTAATAGATATAAAAGGAGTACCTGTGTATTTTTCCTTGTGAAGACAATAGCACCTTTGGAGAAATGGGTAGGGGAAACTGCTGGGGGAAGATGCTAAATGTCCCACCCACAACTGCTGCAAACTGTCTCCCATGCCTTGAGGTTCCACCTTTTTGTGGGTGATCCTGTTCACTGAACTTCCATAGTCCACCTCTGCTGAGTGTAGTGAACTGAACCCTTATTATTGAATATTTAAGCCCTTCAGTTTCATGGTACCTGTCATTTTGCCCCAGCAAGAGAGAGAAAGAGAGCTACCGTGCTTTCCACAAAGCTTAAAAAAAATCCCCTCTCTCCCTGCTCTATCTTGTTTGGCTTCACACTCTGTTCTCTGCAACTGTTGTCCTCTAGCAGCTCCTGCAGCTCCTACCTCATGTCTACTGTGTCCTCTTACTGTACTTGGCTCCTCCTTGTGGAGGTAGGTGACTCCCTCTGGTGGGGGGTTCCATGCCAATAGAGTCCTCCAGCTGAGATTGAGGAGCAAAACTAAAGTATTAAACAGGAGCAGGCTTTTCTAGTCTTTGATTTATTTGAGCCCTATGGATACACATGATCATTTCCTAATACTGTATTTATGATAGCTCCCTGGGCATGGTAAGTGATATGGGAGTCTTTTGACAGCTTCTCCACACTGAGTTTTTAGTACCTCATATCTTCTAAGATGGCTGCTGCACCTTTCCTTCTAAGGGAAAATGCTTAATTAATTCTCTACCAGCATCCCTGAGAGATGGAACAGGTCCAGCTGTTAAATGGCATGTGTGTTTGTGTCTGAGAGAGAGAGAGATGAGTGAAGTGCTGCAGCAATTGAATCCTCAGACAGTGTAAATAGCGATACTTGATAATGTTGTAGCTGGACAGGAAGTGCTCTGTGTTTCCTGTGGAAATGTGTTCCAGTAGCTTTCCTGCTGGCTAATTTCTGCTGAGAGAGAGGATTTCCATGGGAATAGCAAATGACTTGTATTCTCTCATCTCCTGTCCTCCTGCAACACCCTGAATACTTCCATGTTACTTGAAATGACTCAGTCAAGCAAATTACTTGGTGGTGGTGGGTTGTCTCTGAAATAAGGTGATGGGTTCTCATCCTTGCTATCCACCTTTTAGCTGATGGGTACTTTTTTCCCTCCTGCTGGATCTTCACAGATAAAGTGGAGCTTGGTTCTCCTTTCCTCCTCTTCAAAGGAAATCACCATGTAGCTACTACTGATCTAAGTTAGCCATCAATTATCGCCCAGTTAGTCTGACATCAATACCAGCGAAGATTCTAGAGCAGATCATTAAACAGAGAGTCTGTGAACATTTAGAAGGCAATGCCATAATCACAAAAAGTCAACATGGGTTTAAGAGAAACAAGTCATGCCAGACTAATCTGATCTCTCTCTCTCTATTTTTTTTTAATAAAATTACCAGCTTGGTAGACGAAGGGAACGCTGTGGATACCACATACCTTGATTTCAGTAAGGCCTTTGACAAGGTTCCCCATGACATTATTGTAAAATGTGGGCTAGACAAGTTAACTGTTCAATGGATTTGTAACTGGTTGACCGGCTGAACCCAAGGGGTGCTCAGCCTTGGCTCCTCTTCATCTTGGAAAGATGTGACCAGTGGGGTGCCACAGGGTTCTGTCTTGGGCCCATTGCTATTCAACATCTTTATCAATGACTCAGATGATGGAATTAGGGGCATGCTTATCAAATTTGCAGATGACACCAAATTAGGAGGAGTAGTTAATCCCCTAGAGGACAGGATCAAAATTCAAAATGACCTGGATAGACTGGAGAGCTGGGCCAAAGCTAACAAAATGAATTTCAATACGGAGAAATGTAAGTTACTATACTTAGGGTAAAAATGAAATGCATAGATACAGGATGGGGGAGATCTGGCTGAATGAGACCATGTGCAAAAGGGATCTAGGAGTCCTAGTAGACCACAAGTTGAACATGAGTCAACAGTGTGATGTGGCAGCTAAAAAGGCCAATGTGATTTTGGGCTGTATCAATATAATAATAATAATAATAATAATAAAATGTATTTCTATCCCACCCATCTGCAATGCAATCGAGGCAGCTTACATCATAAAAATCCCATAATTACATTAATACTCTAACCCACCCACCCACTCCTTAAAACAATATTAAATTAAACAGATTAAAAACGTCCAATAATTAAAAAGAGAAAAGGAATAAAATGAAATAATCCAGTGGCTGCTTAAAGGAAAAGGCAGCTTAATCTTTGGGCTGGGATAGCTATTCGGGAAAGTCCTGCCGGAAAAGATCCGTCTTGATAGCTTTTTTGAATCTGTCTAAGGTGGTAATAAGATGGATCTTGTCCGGCAGGCCATTCCATAATCTGGGAGCGGCAGCAGAGAAGGCCCTCTGGGAGGTCACTGATTGCCTTGTTTTTATAGGTTGTAACAGATTCCTCCCTGAGGACCGAAGTGTGTGGGGAGGGTCGTACGGAAGGAGGTGGTCCCGGAGATAAGTTGGACCGAAGCCATGTAGGGCTTTAAAGGTCATAACCAACACCTTGTACTGTGCCCGGAAACTATTAGGCAACCAGTGGAGAGCTTTTAACACAGGTGTTATATGCTCTCTTCTGGAAACGCTAGAAATCAACCTGACTGCCATGTTCTGAACTAGTTAAAGTTTCCGAGTCAAGCACAAGGGTAGCCCCATGTAGAGTGCATTACAGAAGTCGAGACGAGAGGTTACCAGTGCATGTACCACAGTTTCAAGGACCCTGATTTCCAGGAAAGGGCGCAGCTGGCGTATCAGCCGAAGTTGATAACAGGCACTCCTGACCGTCGCATTTACCTGATTAGACATCTGGAGCGACGGGTCCAGGAGCACCCCCAGACTGTGGACACAGTCCTTGGAGGAGAGTGTGATTCCATACAGGATTAGAAGTTATATTCTCAGATCTGGTTTTTGGCCCATAACTGTTAGTACCTCCGTTTTATCTGGCTTCAGTCTCAATTTGTTTTTCCTCATCCATTCCATTACTGCCCTAAGACAATCATTGAGAGGAGAGATGCCATCTGAAGTCAAAGCTGACGGCCGAGACATGGAGAAATATATCTGGGTGTCAACAGCATACTGATGACATTGCACTCCATGCCTCTGAATTATCTCTCCCAGCGGCTTCATATAGATGTTAAATAGCATCGGGGACAGGATGGTGCCCTGAGGGATGCCACAATTAAGCTCTATTTTAGTAGAGCAACTGTCCCTGAGCCTCACCCTCTGGGATCTACCTGAGAGAAAGGAACAGAATCACTGCAAGGCAGTGCCTCCAATTCCTAAGCCTCTCAGGCGATCCAAGAGGATGGAATGGTCTATTGTATCAAAGGCCACTGAGAAATCCAAGAGCACCAACAGGATCACACTACCCTTGTCGATACCCAAGCAAAAGTCATCAGCCAGAGCAACCATGGCAGTCTCAACTCCATATCCTGTCCTAAAACCAGTTTGAAATAGATCTAGATAATCAGTTTCATCCAAGATAGCTTGGAGTTGAGAAGTGACCACCTTCTCGATAACCTTGCTTAAAAAAAGGAGCAAGGAGACAGGCCTATCGTTATTCCTGTCCAAGTGGTCCAGGGAAGGCTTTTTCAGGAGCGACTTAACAACTGCTTCCTTCAGACAAGATGGAATGGACCCCTCCCTGAAAGATGCATTGATAATGTCCCTAAGGAATACTCTCAATGTGTCGCCCCCTTGGGTGGCCAGCCATGATGGACAAGGATCGAGTGGACAGGTTGTCTTCCTCACTCTACCAAGGAGCTTGTCCACGTCATTGATACTCACAGATTGAAGCTGATCCAATAAAATTTCATCAACGGAGTTGCTGGACACCTCGTCTATAGATTCTGTCATAACACTGGCATCTAAGTCGGCTCTTATCCGAGAAATTTTATCTGCAAAGTGGATGTTGAATGCATCACAGCAGGCCGCTGTCGGGTTAAGTAAGGGGTTCTGCACAGGTGGAACCTGCATCAGCTCCCCCACCACCCTAAACAGTTCTGCTGGATGGGACTCTGCAGACGCAATACGTGCAGAGGAGAAAGACTTCTGCGTTGCATGTATCACCTCTCGATAGTAATCAAGTAAATTCCTATGACGAGTCTTGTCAGATAAGAGTTGAGTCTTCTGCCAGGTGCGCTCTAGTCATTGTCCAGGCTGCTTCATCTTCCTAAGCTACTCTGAATACCAGGGCTTACGGTTAGGAGCAGGCTGGAAAGGACATTTGGGAGCGATTATGTCGATAGCCTTGGTAAGGTCGGTGTTCCAAATATTAACCAAAGCTTCAGCAGAATCACCGGCCTTACCAACCATTAAACCCTCAAAGGCTTTCTGAAATCCTATTGGTTCCATCAGCCTTCGAGGGCGGACCATTCTAATTGGTCCGCCACCCCTGGTGGAGCATACAGTGGCTCTTAGCTCCATCTTGACCAGGAAATGATCCGTCCATGACAATGCGGAGGTTTTAATAACCTCCGCCCACAGATATTCCTGTTCCGTACTAAAGGCTGCATCGAGGGTATGGCCTGCACAGTGAGTAGGCCTGACAACCAATTGGGATAGGGCCATGTTTGTCATGGATTCCATGAACTCCCAAGCTGCACCAGTTAGATTTAGCAAGCTGGTCTTGAGTGGGATGTTGAAGTCACCCGAAACTAAAAGTCTCGGCGACTCCAGCAGCAACTCTGAGACCAGCTGTGTCAGCTTGGTTAGGAAGTCTGTTAGACAACGGGGTGGCCGGTATACTAACAGAATCCCTAAACTATCCCTGGACCTCAGGCTTAGGTACATACACTCGATGTGGACTATGTTCTGGATAGGCTTCCTGGTTAAGGTTAGATTTTTTTTATGAACCAGAGGCACTCTGCCCCCCCGCCGCCCACTTTTCCTTACCTGCTCACTAACTGAGTACCCGGTTGGGAGTGCCTGTGCCTGTGCCCAAATCACAGCACTGGCCTCTCCCAGCCAGGTCTCTGTAAAGCATGCCAGGTTGGCAGCCTCATCCAATAAAAGGTCATGGATGATATGAATCTTGTTTTTAACCTATCTGGCATTGCAAAGGAGCAGAGTAAGGGTCTGTGGAATGGTTGGTGTGCTCTCCAATTTATTCCGGGAAACAGAGTGAACTGAAGTCAGGATAGATATTAAGCATCGATGCCACCTTCTTTTGTAACAACTCTTCACTCTGTTACCGCCATACCTTCCATTCCCCCACACAACCTTAATTTCTGCTCCCAGATAATTCCCGGCCCCCATAGATCTAGATCAAGGGAAATAATGGTGCCATTCTGTTCTGCCTTGTTCAGGCCTCATCTAGAGTACTGTGTCCAGTTCTGGGCACCACAATTCAAAAAGGATATTGACAAATTGGGACGTGTCCAGAGAAGGGCGACTAAAATGGTGAAAGGTCTGAAAACCATGCCTTATGAGGAAAGACTTAGGGAGCTGGGTATGTTTAGCCTGGAAAAAAGACGGTTAAGGGGCGATATGATAGCCCTGTTTAAATATTTGAAGGGGTGTCACATTGAGGATGGAGCAAGTTTTTTTTCTGCTGCTCCAGAGACTAGAACACGGAACAATGGATGCAAGCTCCAGGAACAGAGATTCCACCTCAACATTAGGAGGAACTTTTTGACTTTAAAAGCTGTTCGGCAGTGGAACACACTCCCTTGGAGTGTGGTGGGGTCTCCTTCCTTGGAGATCTTTAAACAGAGGCTGGATGGCCATCTGTCAGGGATGCTTTGATTGTGTATTCCTGCATGGCAGAGGGTTGGACTGGATGGCCCTCGTGGGCTCTTCCAACCCTACAATTCTATGATTCTATGATCTTGCACTACTTCTGGGAAAAGTAGCTCAGGAGGGAGGGTGATAGGTGCCACTGACTTTCAGAGATCTGAAGAAACAAAATGTAAGATTCATTTAGTTCTTGAAAACTTTTCTGCTCTTCATCCAAGCTGACACAATTTTAGGGACTGTAAGATGAGACTAGCAAAATTATAACACTATGATTCCACTTCATCTCTCATGACAACATCCTATAGAGTCCTGGGATTTGAAGTGAGAGAGTACTTAAAAATCTCAGGCAGAGAGCTTCTCTAGTGCCTCTTACCAAATTAATAAACCCCAGGGTTCCATAGGATGGAGCCATGGCAGTTAAAATGGAATCATAATGCTATAAATGTCCAATGTGAAAGGCGCCAAGTCTCTGTCCTGATGAGTTTGGTGTGGAACCCTCACTCCTATCTTCTGCTTCGTGTGAGTCAGTCCCACGGCTTATCAGGAAAGCTGTACTGGGGTTGAAAAAATGTATTTCTGCAACAACTGCATTGGATATTGGTCTAGGACTGCATTTTTTCAAACTGGGTTCTCTGGAAACTGATCTGGTTTCCTCCATGAAAAAGGAAGTGATGACTGTCCTACTGTTAGGCAAAGCAGAGTGACCACTTGAGTAAGCAGATATAGAGGTAGAGGGCTGAGAAGCAGCAATACGGTGAAATGAGCTTACTTCAATGCTGGCATCCTGCAGTGTATCTGTAGCAGCAAGATAACCTAGGGGGTGCAGGCTGGCCATTTCTATGAGGTTAGTCTGCTGCCTTCAAATATGGCAGAGGAAACTATCCCTGTGCCGGTACTGAACTGAGGTTCAGTTGCTAGTCCGGTTGAGTCCTGTGCATGCAAGGGGTGTTATCTTGCCCCCATAAGGTCATGGGCTGCCCAGGGTGAGTGTAGATTTCCATTTCATTGCTAAAGTTGAGCTGAGGTTTCCTGGGAAATCGTTCTCTCATTGCTACTGAACACACACACCCCGCTGCCCCTAAAATATATAGCTTTGAAAGGACGCTGAGTGTTCTCTAAGGCTGTTCACAGAGCAATGGGTGAGGTCCAGTAAGCTCAGCCAGCACAATGCCATGAGTTGAGTGAGCTATAGAACACTTTCCAGAATACTTTGCACCACATTGGGGGCTGTGTGCCAGACACAGTGATACAGCAAGGATTTCTTGAAGTGAGAGGTTTGAGAGCCAATGATTTAGACTCTATAACATTTCTTGATGCACTGATCCCTGTTGTTGATAGTATTTTTTTTCTGTATTGCAGGGAAAGATGTGAACTACATGTATATGAATACAGAAACCCTACATAATGGCACTAGCTTTGTGGAGTCACTCTTTGAAGGCTTTGGTATGTATTGTAACCATCTCAAAAGTGTATATGTACTCTTGCTGTGAGACTCCTTGTCTTTTTGGATTTGTCTGACCTTCATCTGCCAGATTTAGCTGGTTACAAATTCAAGCCCTGCACAACAAATTGGCAGTATGCAGCATTGTCCTGTTTTCTTGCAGTGCCAGAATAGTTACTTGTAAATATTTGATGAGAACAAAGTAAACATTGTACTGTAATTTTTCTACAGTGTTTCACATGTTTGGTGAGGACCTTCACAATGGATGCTGCCACTCTTCCTGTGTTATTTTTAAAAGACGCTGTGGTTATAGTTCTCAAAAGGAATTACATTAAATTACTTTGGATTAACTTTTTTAAAAGTCATCAGGCTGATTCCGACCATTGGTCTGTGGTACAATACACACTCTTCTCCTGCCCACCTAGCTTTAAAACCCATCAGCACAAGACGTAGCACAAACTTGCCCTTGAACCACATACTGTTCCTCCCCCACCATTTAGTGAGGCCACAGCCCCATAACTATAAAAGTAGTGTTAGTTACAGTCATGCTGCAAAAGGAGTGACGTTATTTCTTGTTAAGTTACAATTATAATGTGATTTAGATTTGCATTTGTCATTGTAAAAATAATTGATTGCCAATTGTTTATTATTTGTACCTCCTTACTTCTGAGCTCTGAGATAGTAGTGCTGCTCCCCCCCCTTTTCTACATCACATCTCCTTCCTTTCTCCACTGTCCCAGTGGCTCAGAGTTGTAACACACTGAGCAAACCCAATGGCCTGTGTTCTTCTGGGCACAAGCATTTGGATTTGCAATTCCTTCCAAGCTTAGAAAGGAGCCCTATGTGTAGCATTTAGAAGGAAAGAAGGAAGGCTGTTTGATGCAACAGGGAAATTGCATGTTCAGATTTCATCACTAGCACATTGTTCAGCACCTGACTTCTAACCTTCTTCCCAGACTGTGACCTGAGCAATCTTCAGGACATGCAAGAGGATGATGGAGATGCCAAAGAAGGCATCAGCTTGGAGCTTTCAAGGAGTCCATTGGCTAAAAATGTAAGTCTTGTCAATTTCCAAGTTCTCCATAACTGAACCTTTTACCAGGCTCTCCAGGCTTTTGGACAGAGTTCCTTCCCAGACCTTCTTGGAAAGAGCAGTGCTAGCAGGAAGGACACTAGGTGGGGGAAGCCCCATACAATAATTTTCTCCGTGTGACCAGCTGGGTGCTTTAAAACACATCTGGACCTATCAAAAGTGACAATACTTGGGACAATGTTCCCCTAAAAAAAGGGGGGGTTGAGAACCTGGGATGCCTCACTCCTAAAACATGCAACTGGCCATGAAAACTGCCCAGTCCACATTGGCACTACAGTTAGGGTTGCAAGACTGAAAATGGCAGACTGCTCCTGTACCTTTAATGGTTCTGTAGAAGAGGGAATTTCAGCTGGTCTTGCTTTGTTACCTAGTTGCACAACAAGAAAAGTCTGCTGAAATTCCTTCTTCTATACAAGTATTAATGGTATAGGAGTGCTCTCCAGTTTTCACTCTGGCAACCCTACCTGCAGTTAAGCTTTAGTCAGGCACAGACATGGCCAGAATCAGGTGGATTTTGAAGGTCACTTAAGTTTCTCTGCATGAACATACCCACTTGGGAGGAGTGTGCCAAAGGCAAATAGCAAGACTGTGGGACTTCCTGATTTGCCATCCATGCTTCTTCCCACATTTTGTCTTCCTATAGGTTTCTGGGGAGCCACCTCCTCCATTGCCCACCACTCCTCCTCCTGAAGATTATTATGAGGAAGCACTGCCACTTGGCCCAGGCAAAGCCCCGGAGTACATTACCTCCCACAGTAAGTCTAATTGAGACCTGGAGAGGGAGAGAAACAGATAGCTGTCTGGGTCTTGAAACTGCTTTCTTCTTCTTCTTCTTCTTCTTCTTCTTCTTCTTCTTCTTCTGGCACTCCCATATCAGTAGTAAAACAAAGGCTCCTCCCAGGTGTCTGACAAGTGACAGGCCTATAATTTATAGTCCCCAGGGAGGAAATGGCACTTGTGTGGGGGCTGTCAGACTCCTTTTCCTGCTTTTTTGCCCTCTCCCAGTCTGTCAGATGTCACAAGCAGTTGTTTGCTCAGGCTCGCCTGGAAACATACCAGTAAACCCTGAGTGGCAGGAATGCAAAGGGTCTGAACAATTCGCTCCCCCCCCCCAACTTGTCTGCAAGATTAGGGAAAGGCGAGACACCTGCTCTTGTTTCTTTTTACAGGCATAAATCCTGAACCCTGGTGACCCTCAGAAACAACTTTAAACCACACTGCCAATAATCAGACATTTATAAGATTTCTCAGTGAGCCAAGTGTCTCTCCTGGTATCTATGCTGTCAGCAGTATCAGGAACAAGTGAGGCCTGTGATACAAAGTGGTAGCGATAGACTTCCCTTAGTAAGGTCCCCAAGAAGATATGAAGGAAAGACTGTGGGGAACAGAGAGGTATGATTTGAGTTCTGGTAGAGTGTGTTGAAGAACCAAAGCAAAGGGGTTGGAATGCAATGTTTGTAAGCCCTGTGCCAGTATGTGCTTTCTAATAATGACTGTAGCCAGCCTTTATTGCAGGGAGAAGTCATGAAATGTGCCAGGCAGCAATATCTGCTTGATATCCCTTTTCCTGAGGGCTCTGGTACCTTGTGACCATTTAAGAACTGGTGGGAAGAGAGATTGGAAGAAGGCCAGAGCTTGGAACCATTATTTCTGGGGATTACAACTTCCAGAATCTCCACTGACCCCAGCCTGGATCACCAGTGGGAGTTGTAGTCTTAAGAAATATCTTTTCCAAGTGCTGGAGAGTAGTTTGCTGGTTTACCTTCTTTTGAGTTGTATCATCCTTGCTGCTGCTTCTCTCTCTCTCTCTCTCTCTCTCTATCTATCTATCTCTCTATCTCTCTCTATCTCTATCTCTGTCCCCCCACCCCTTTTTAAAACTTCATTACGAGTCATGGTTTCCCTGTGTGATCTCTCTTTCATGGAAAGAGAATTGATTTCAGCACCTCCTTCCTCTGAAATTTCCCCCACAGACTTTGTGCCATGGGGAGAATCATCCATACACTGTGTGACTTGATGTGGGGCAGTGGTCTGAACATATCCCATCTGCTTTCTCAACAGATAGCTCCAGTCCAGCCAACTCAATCGAGGATGGATACTATGAGGATGCAGATAGCAACTATCCTGTCACCAGAATGAATGGAGAACAGAAGAACTCTTGTAAGTAGCACTGCAAATATATGAGTTGTGAAACCACAGGAGGAATGGAATCCTCTGACTGTTAAATACTGAACTGTTGGCCCCAGGAATGGGAAAGAATGGGAGCAGTCAAAGGATATCTGAAAGTCCTAGACCACCATATATGCCTGTTGCACTGAAGTCTGTATTTTTCTCAGAAAATAGTAAATGAGGAATGTTGAATCTTCTCGTCTTCACATGCTGTTAACAAACAAGGAAGTCCTTTGTTAGCCAATGGCAGGGTTGAGCAACATGGGCTATATTGATACAGCAGTTGCTAGTGTGTTTTTCCATATACAATTTTCAACATTTCTGTTCAGTAGATATTGCCTGCAACAACTTTGTAGTGTGGAAAGGCCTGTCCCTTAAATGTTAAGCCTGGGATGAGAGCACCTCGGGGTTGTATGTGGCCAATAGATCCAATATTTTGCATTTCCTATACTTAAGAGCATTGACCAAAACTTATACCCAATCAAAAAGAGAAACCACAGGGGTGTTACTTGCAATAGAGCTACATCTTGCAAAAACAAAAGAACTGTTGATTTTCCTTGGGTTTTTTTTTTCCAGGCTGTGAGGCCGTGTTCTAGAATAGTTTCTTTCTGACGTTTCGCCTGCATCTGTGGCTGGCGTCCTCAGAGAATGGTTAAGTAGGAATGTATGTGGAGTTTATATGCACTCCTACCCAACCATTCTCTGAAGATGCCAGCCACAGATGCAGGCGAAACGTCAGAAAGAAACTATTCCAGAACACGGCCTCACAGCCCTGAAAAAAACAAGGAAAATCTATGGATGCTGGCCGTGAAAGCCTTCGACTTCACAAAAGAACTGTTGTTTCTTTTGAGAAACTGCACAGTAACTCAGACCTTTCCCACATCCAGTTGGAGGCTATCTTAATTTGCAGATAAAGTTAGAGAATGGTTATAGCTAGCTTGAACTTTGAGAATTATAGAAATAATCTGAAATGGTATATTTACTCTAGCCTAGCCCAGTGAAAAGTCCAGCACTTTGTAAAGTCAACGCAGAGCTTATAAGAAAAAGCAAACTATGGGGCTTTGAGAGATGATAGCAAGAATGTGTCTGTTTACTTTAGAAAAAAACTGGCTTCTGCTGAAACAGAAGGCATATCTGAAGTTGCTTCCCCATAAAGGAGCCTCCTTCACTGGCCATGCTGACTGGGAATGGTTGTTGTTGTAATTCAACAAATCTGTAGAGCACCAAGTTGGGGGAAGGCTGCCATAGATAAACTCCTTGCAGAGATGGTTCTGAAGGTCTTTTCTTTCTATGTTCCATCCCAGCAAGTTCTAGGCAGATGTCTGCACTGATTAGACTCCCAAAAATACTAATCCAGAAGCTATCTCATGCAGGAGTTGGAACTTAGCCTGCAAGACATAGGTGGACTTGGAGAGAAAGAAAGGAAATGCAGGCTATGATATCTTCTAAAAGCTGCCCAGTGGACCCCACTGGCTTTAACACAGAGAAGAACATCTAAGAGAAGTAGCCCCTTGAGCAGAGCTTATATTCCTCCACATATAAGGTATACCTTGGTGGTGTTTGTCATCCCACCGTCTTGAGGTAGGGCTAAAAAGATTCCTCCCAGAAACTCTGGAGGGCCACTACCAGTCATGGTAGACAATACTGAGATACCAAAATGGATGATCTAACCTGGTACAAGACAGCTTCCTCTTTTTCTGTGATGTTGACAAGCTCTACTGTTAGGCAGAGTGAGGCAGCTATTGCCTCCAGCAGCAAATTTGGGCCACAGTCCTACTGGTCACTTATGACAAAGTCTGTTATACCAGCCTATAGCACTTTTTCCAAGTAGTGTGTTGTTGTTGCTGCTGCTGCAGGTGTGTGTGTGTGTGTGTGTAAAAAGCCCTCTTTGTCAGAGGAGAAAGATGACCTGCTGGCTCCCAAGTTGGCAGGGCAGCTTTACTTCTAGCAGAGATCATTTCCACTGCCACCTCCCCATTGTTGCAGTGCTAGCAGCTACATTACCACTGCCACCATGGCACATAGGCTAGCATGACCTCTTGCACTGGTGTAATTATGCCAGCCAATAGCATAACTGTGGCCTTTGAATGTCCTGAAAGGGCAGCAGATTATGGCCTAAATCCTATTGGTGAGTCCCAACTAAAGTAGACCATTGGACCAGTGGGGTTTACATATGTGTTGACTCACTATTCAGCAGTTGTTTCAATAGGTCCACTCTAGTTGCGACTAACCAGTAATATTCAGGCCTATTGGCTATTTAATTTCCTATTATTGCGCTTTTACTGAAAGAAGAGATGCATATTGAATTCTCTGCCTCAGGGGCCAAAATAAATTTCCTGGCTTTGGGGAGGGGGGTTCCCATTGGGTATTCCACAGAACAAGGTCCTAGGCAAGCCCTAATTGGCAGTGGTATCCTGGGTGACCACCATCTCCCTCTTTCCCTGCAGACAATGACTCTGATGCAATGAGCAGCTCCTATGAATCTTATGATGAGGAAGAGGAGGATGGGAAAGGGCAGAGGTTAACACACCAGTGGCCATCAGAGGAAGCTTCCATGAACTTGGTGAAGGACTGCAGGATCTGTGCCTTCCTGTTGCGTAAGAAGCGCTTTGGGCAGTGGGCCAAGCAGCTGACAGTCATCAAGGACAACAAACTCCTGGTGAGTCAGTGGTGTGTGTGTGTGTGTGTGTGTGAGAGAGAGAGAGAGAGAGAGAGAGAGAGAGAGAGAGAGAGAGTATTAGAAATGTTTCAGGGGAGAAAGTAATCCTAATTATGTGCTTTCAAGCCATTTCTGCCTTATGGTGACCCTATCACAGGGTTTTCTTGGCAGAATTTGTTCAGAGGGGGGTTGCCCTTGCCTTCTTCTGAGGCTGAGAGAGTGCAACTCGCCCAAGGTCACCCAGTGGGTTTCCATGGCTGAGGGGAATTAAAACCCTGGTCTCCCAGTGTCCTAGTCCAACGTTCAAACCATTACATCATGCTACTATTACAAGCCAAAGATGTCTTGGAAACAGTTTATTGTGTATACAGGAGCATGACTGGAGAAGATCCATTCTTCTGAGAGTGGTGCTATCTGAGCTGGCTACGTGGAGGGAGGAGGAACAGAAGGGACTTTTAGGGGGGAACTGGCTAATATGCCATGTAGCTCCTCACCAGCCAAGAGGTTGAAGATGATGTCTTGAAAAATTCAGTCACAATTCTCTGGCTTCTGTTTGTTCTCCAGAGTTTATTGGGGAGTAGGGAAGTGACCAGGATTCATGGGGGAGGACACTTTTTCCTGCTCCATATTCCCTCAGACCCATGGAGTCCCAGTGGTAGAGATGCACTTGGCACCTCACTGCTGGAACAATGACTTGGAATAGGGGGGAACAGAGGTCATCTGCTGCTTTTTTGATCCATGACACAACATTGGGGGTAGTTTTACAGCTATGAATTTGTTTCTATGTCAGCTTCTACCACTGCCACCACCATCACCCCTCAAAATCCCAGTACCTTTCGGCTTGTTCTAACTAGCCTGAGAGGACCTGGGGACACGGGGGAATGCTGAGTTTATTTGGATGAATGAATGATGAACTCTTTCTTTCTTTCTTTCCAACATAGTGTTACAAAAGCTCTAAGCACCGACAGCCACACCTCGAGGTCCCACTGGGCGTTTGCAATGTTCTCTACATGCCAAAGGATGGGCGCCGCAAGAAGCATGAGCTACGCTTCTCCTTGCCAGGAGCAGAGGCCCTGGTACTGGCTGTGCAGAGCAAAGAACAGGCTGAGGAGTGGCTCAAGGTACCTCCCTCAGGAGCACAGCTTGGGGAAAAGTAGCTCTCTCTCCTCCCCTCCACACCTCTCTTTTGGGCCACACTGGCTGAGAAATTCTGGGAGTCATAGTCCCCCAAAAGGAACTTCTCCAAGCTCTGTCCAGGACAGCATGACCCCCACACACTCCAAACTCCACTTTCTCTGAAGCTCATTTCTCTTGCATCAAAACACCCTCGATATAATAACAACAACTACTACTACAATTGTTGTTGTTGTTGTTGTTGTTATTCCTTACTCTCCTCTCCCTATGGATTGAGGCAGGGAACAACAAATTAACACATAAACATAACATTGGTTAAAAACACATATCAGTTAAATATATATATATATATCCGTTTAAAAGAACAAGTCAAACCAAGACATTTTAAAACAGTCAATACACAATTTAAAATTCACACCTTAAAATAACCTGGATAGGCCTACCAGAAGAGCCTGGTCTTTAATGATGCTTTGAATTCAGACAAGGTATATCCCTTTTGGGGGCATGTTTCCCTGGCTCCTATCACTCTTTGAAGTGGGCAGGAGCAGCGGGGTCCTGTGCAGGAGGGGGCAAGGGAGGGAACGAAAACACTGTTATCTCTTTTCTAGGGAGGGGGCTTTCCTACCACTTCTTATCTGTGTCTGTCGGATTGCAGAACCAGCTGAGGAGGGTGACCATTGCCACCCCCACTAGTCTGGAATTACACAGTGATGAGGCAGGGGGAGGAAGTGTTTGCTTACCCACCCACCCCTGCTTTTTCCTGCTTTTGTTCTAAAGCAGCACAGGTTCAGTAGGAAGCTCTACCAAATGAAGTCACCCATTCAGCAGTGCCAGGGGGAGGTGGAACTTTTAAAAGTATTCCTTGGTAGCATTTGTCTTCTCTCCCACCCCCACCCCACTCTGACTTGTTCCTCCTACCTGTGCTAAAGGCAGGGTTTATAAGTGCTACTTGTTTTTACAGCGTTGACACCTGACTTCTCTATATTCCTCTCTCTTTCTCCTCTTTTCCACACCCAGGTTTTTTCCCCCAATCTCAAATATGAAATGCTATTTCTGTCTCTCATGAATATGAGGTCTATTTTGTGTCTCTCTTGTGGGAGCAGAGAATTGGGTGTCTCCTTGAGTTGGAGACATTGCCAGTCTAGTGCACTGGTTCCACTTGTGTCAAAATAGGACTGCCTAATCTATGAGCTTTCACAGTTTGTTGGGAAGATGAGAGCATGTGGAGATAGGTTATTGTATACACTACCTTGAACTTCTTGGGGGAAAAACAGGTCATAAATTTAAACACTGTAATCCATTTCAGCATATTTTTAATCCATTTGTTCCATTTATTTCACACTTTTCTTCCACATAGCATCCTCATAGCATCCTCTTGGATCGCTTGAGGAGGTTAGGAATCGAAGGCACTGCGAAGGCACTGCGCTCCAGTGGTTCCGGTCCTTCCTCTCGGGCAGGTCCCAGAGGGTGTTGCTCGGGGACAGCTGCTCCAGCAGAAAGGAGCTTACTTGTGGTGTTCCACAGGGTGCCATCCTGTCCCCGATGCTGTTTAACATTTATATGAAGCCGCTGGGTGAGATTATTCGCAGTTATGGGGCTGGGTGTTATCAGTACGCTGATGACACCCAGATCTATTTCTCCTTGCCCCGATCATCGGCCTCGAATTCCGATGGCGTCTCTCCTCTTAATGATTGTCTTAAAGCAGTAATGGGCTGGATGAGGAAAAACAGATTGAGATTAAATCCAGATAAAACGGAGGTGCTCACGGTAGCGGCCCCCAAACCAGGAGTTGGGTTGCAACCTCCAGTCCTGGACGGGGTCACGCTCTCCGTTAAGGACTGTGTTCGCAGTCTGGGGGTGCTCCTTGATTCATCGCTTCAGATGACGAGTCAAGTGAATGCGACAGTCAGGAGCGCCTGTTATCAGCTTCGGCTGATACACCAGCTGCGCCATTTCCTGGAAGTAAGGGACCTCGAGACTGTGGTGCACGCGCTGGTAACCTCTCGTCTAGATTTCTGCAATGCGCTCTACATGGGGCTGCCCTCATGCTTGGTCCGGAAACTTCAGTTGGTACAAAATATGGCAGCCAGAGTGGTCTCAGGAACATCTCGGAGAGACCATATAACTCCAGTACTAAAATCTCTCCACTGGCTGCCAATCAGTTTCCGGGCCCAGTATAAGGTGTTGGTTATTACCTTTAAAGCCCTAAATGGCTTGGGTCCAACTTATCTCCGGAACCGCCTCCTCCCATACAATCCTCCCCGCGCACTCCGGTCCTCTGGGAGGAATTTGCTTCAGCCACAAAAATCTAGGCTGTCTGCAACCTCCCAGAGGGCCTTTTCGGTAATTGCCCCCAAATTGTGGAATGACCTGCCGAATGAGATCCGTCAGATAACAAGCCTGAGTGGCTTTAAAAAAGCACTAAAGATGGATCTCTTTCGGCAGGCCTTTCCTAATTAGATCCCGGCCTCAGGGGATCCTGGCCTCTTCTAGGCTGCTGGCCATTTATTATATTTTATTGTATTTATAGTTTTAAATGTGATTTTAGATTAGTTGTTTTTAATTTATATTTGTTTAATGTTTTTTTATGGGGGAGGGTGGGAGTGGGGGTGTTTAGGGATTTTATTTGTATTGTATTTTAAATTTTGTAAGCCGCCCCGATTGTTTTAACAGAGGGGCGGGGTATAAATAAATTTTATTATTATTATTATTATTATTATTACATAGTTCAAAGTGGTAATACAGAGTTTTCCTTCCCCTGTTTTACTTTCATAATAACC
The DNA here is from genome assembly GCA_030847615.1 of Gambelia wislizenii. NCBI lineage: Eukaryota > Metazoa > Chordata > Lepidosauria > Squamata > Crotaphytidae > Gambelia > Gambelia wislizenii. The sequence continues at coordinate 164,482,266 of JAUMIR010000002.1, forward strand.
CTGTGCAGCAAGCACAGTGTCACCTCATAGTGACTGGGGTTTTGAATGTGGGTCTCCCTGGTCCTTCTCTGATATTCTAACAGTTAAAGCCAAAGCCGAAGTAGCAGAACCATTATTCACAGGCCAGCCATCTCAACAGTTAAGGCAAGCAGCAGAGAGGTCATAGATAGTGAAAGAGCATGGTTCACAGGATCTCCATGGAAAGAGGTTGAGGGGTTCCATCCAGTTCAGCCTTGTGGCACAAATGAGAGCACTGTGGCATTGTGGCTTTTCTGCCCACAATTTTCCATGCTTAAGTGAGACATCCTGGCTAGGGTATTCCCCACCCACCCACCCCCACACACAAAAGTGACTTTTTCAAGCTTGGTAATATTTCATGCTTGGTGGTGCTTATGACAGTCAGCTGGAAGAAACATAATGAAATCTACAAAGTAGGTAGCATTTATTAGACTTCACAGTACAGGGACTGAAGAAGCTTCATTTCATGTATTTTGTGGTTCAGTTTATTTTCACTCTTGGAAGAGCAAGTGTTCTTTGGCTTGAGTACTGTTGGGAACATTTGTATTTAAATATCTCTGTTCTTGGTTGTTTTCAGAGTTTTCAGCTCTTCCCCTTCATACATATATCACTGATTCTAAGCAATCCCACACCTCTGGTCTGGGACACAGCTGAACTCCCTTCCTCAGAAGATTATGGTAAATACTCAGTTGGCACCCTCCCAATTCACACAGTGGTCTACTGGCTAAACCCAACCGTGCCTCACCTCCCCTGAAATAAAATATCTGGGCAGATAATTTTAATTCAAGTAGACTTGTTACGAGGCCTGAAGATAACCTAGTTGTGAATGTGACAGGGTATGAAATTGGTGTGCTGAAGAAATTAAGGAAAGGCTAGTCCAGACTGGAATCTCCTTTAAAACAAAGCTTGTGTCAGCATCCTCAGTTGAAATGTTACAGAAGCTAGAGATAAGAGAAGCAAAAATCATAGACATCCAGCCAGTGAATTAGTGAGATATTAATGGGCCTTTGTAATATTTCTCTCATCTTCTTGTGCTGGCTGAGATAAATTAGGACAAAATTGACTGTACATAGAACAGAAATGGTCAGTTGCTTTATTCTCCATACAGCTATCTAGGAAAGACTCTTTGCTGTGCAAATTGACCTTGTCAGGAGTGGGCAGGTGCCATAAAGTTGGTATCAACTGAAGAGTTTCACAGTTTTGGAGGATGTATACTCTGAAATAGCTGGGAATCATATACAAAACACCAGAGAGGGAGAATGTCAAATTGTATGGATTAACTTCATCCCTTTCAAATTGAGAATATTTTTTCCTTCTTTTCCTGATGAGAGAAAGTATGGGCAAACATTTTAACAGAGACTTGATTATAATTTGGTAGGTTAGGTCACCAGGGTAGACAGATCAGTAGACATATCTGGCCCTTCAGCTGCTAAATTTTAAGAGAAGGTGAGTACTTTGCAAGAGAGGGACATAATGAATCTGCTGTTGCATCCCTTCTGTAAGGTACAGAGGGTACATTTGTGCCTTGGGAAGGATGGTTTGAGATGAAATGAGCCTGGTTGTAGCAGAGGGGTGTCTCAGTGTTAGCACTATCTTGGCACTCAGTATTGTTCTCCCACAGGTGATAAAGGAAGTGAGCAGTCCCACTGGAAGTGGACAAAGTGGAACTGAAGTTCCAACATCTCCTATGCTTATGTGCAAGATGGACCATGACAAGGTAGTGTGTTTGTTTTACGCCCTCACAAACTAGGTGTGATCCCCCCTCCACACACACCCCACAGTCATAGTCCCCCAACGTCTGCTATCTGTTAGGTGGGAAGCCCTAATTCTCATGCAAATAGAAGGTGGGGATGGAGATTTTCTTTAGGACAGTGGCAGAGAGGAAAGGGTTAAAACTCTTATATCTTACCCCTATCCTATGTTCCTGATGCTCAACTGCAGCTGCTGTTTACATACTGGGGAAAATGCACACACTGAAGTCATGTCTAGCTCGACCCTTACTGTGAATTCCACCCTGGGACAGGGGGGAGTTCCAGCAGATAATGGCCCATCAACCAACCATTAGCCAAACAGATACTAATCCTCCTTGCATTTCTAAACCCAGAAACTAACCATTCAACACAAATTTACATATACTCCCCAACAGGGGTTCACAGCAAATAAACTCCACACACACACCTACCCAACCATTCTCTGAAGATGCCAGCCAAAGATGCAGGCGAAACGTCAGAAAGACACTATTCCAGAACACAGCCTCACAGCCCGGAAAAAAACCCAAGGAAAATCTATGGATGCTGGCCATGAAAGCCTTTGACTTCACTCTTGGTTGAATTAAAGGTTAAAGGTTAAAAGCCAGTGACGCTGGGAAAGAGGTTGTAGGAAAAGGAGAACCAATAAAATACTAGTCTCTTACTTTTTCTTCCCTTACCCAGAGATCTTCTCAGGATAAACATACATCTGACTCTGACAGTGTGGCAACAGCAGAAAACTGCTCTTCCATGGCTCGGAGGGAGGCCCATGAGCAAGGTGAGTCTCCAGCACTTCTCTCCTTTTCTAAGAGCCTGATGTTGTGGTGGTTGAGGCAACAAGATATGAAACAATGCAAGTAGTGTGGTGTAATGGTGAGAGTGCCTGGAGCCTGAGAGACCCAGGGGCCGTTTACATGACAAAAATGTTGTGAGATGAACCCTGGTTGTTCACACATTCATCATGACATTCTTGAGCTTTTCAGAAGTGGGGCCACTATAGATCCTCCAAGGAGCATGACTTTCTGTCCCTCAGTTTGTCCCGTGTTTTTAAAAAAGTCTCGGGAGGTTGCGGAAAATCGGATATGTGAACAGGTCCGGACAAAATATCTCGGGAGTAGGTGATGGCCGGAAATTGAGGTGGGCAGGGGTGGGCTCAGAGTTCAGAGAAGGAGGGCTCAGTCACCCGTTCAATAGATTCAGCCTCACTGGCTGAAAGCAAAGGCTTCATTCCTGGCTGTACAAAGGTTTGTATGTGTGTCTGTGCCATAAGTCACCCTGTTCAATGGATTTTTACACTGCAAACCCCTCAGCTCTAACCTGTCCCTCCCCTGCACGGAGGGTTTATTTTTTAAAAGGACTTTCACACTGCAAACCTCTGGGATCCCAATCACCTCATTCATTCCCTCCTCCCCCCCATCCCCTGCATGGAGGGTTTATTTTTTAAAGGGACTTCCACACTGCAAACCTCTGGGCTTTCTATCACCTCATTCATTCCCTCTCCCCCATCCCCTGCACGGAGGGTTTATTTTTTAAGGGACTTTCACACTGCAAACCTCTGGGCTCCCCGATCTCCTCATTCATTCCCTCCCCCCAATCTCCTGCAAACATTTGTGGCAACCAGTAGCATCACTCGTGGTGGGAAACGCCACAGGAAATATGTCACCAATGTTGTGAAAAAACGAGTAATCGCATCCTTGACTGACAGCTAAAAAAAATATCCCAGAACCTTTTCCCATGTAAACAAAAAAACCATGGGATACTATGTCTTGAGATCTTGCTTTTGTCATAGAAAAGGTTGTTGTGTAAACAACAATCCCAGGATATTGTTAATCCAGGGACAAATCGTGTAAACAACAAGGGACGAACTCAGGATGAGGAAATCTCTCTTCCCCCCATGATAAAAACTGTCATGTAACTGGCGCCCTGGGCTCAAATTGCTCCTAAATCTCAAAGCATGTTGAGTGGCATGGAGCCAGCTATTGACCAGCATCTTGTTATTGACATAGACAAGTGTAAATTCAACTTTTTTTTATCATTGCAAAGGTTGATGTTCTTTTCTTCCTTCCACCACAACCAAAGACCCCTCCAGACTCACTCTTTATCCAGTACAGCCCTCCATGGTTATTCAGTGGCTATGAAGAGCAGGAGAAAGTGGAGAAGTATCTGGCTATGCCCTATAGGCAGACACAGAATTATTATATAATCCACTGGGGTCCAGGATCTCACTGGATGATGATTCTGATCCCCCCCCCCCCACCGACACTGCACCAGTAACTGAATGGCTGCTGCTGGTGGTCGAGTGCTGCAGTTAAATCGTAGGTTGGAGGGTTGAGAGGAGAGATGCAATAGTTCCACCTGCAGAACATTGACACTATGCTCTGCATTACAGGATCTTAGCCATTGTCTCCTAGCCCAGTGGCTCCCAACGTTGAGTCCCCAGATATTATCAGATTACAGCTCCCAGAACTACTAACCATGCTGTCTAGGGCTTCTGGGAGTTAAGTTCAACAACATCTGGAGACTCAAGTTTGGAAACCACTGTCTTAGCCCAACCTACCTGATAGGCATGTTGCAAGGAGGGCCAAAAACACCAAATAACCATTCTAAGCTGTTTGAGGAAGCATGTGATATAACTGTAATAAAGAGGCTCTATCAATAAACAAAGCAAAGCAAGTGGCAGTTAGGATGCTACCAGGATTGGTGAGTCTATTGTCCCACATTTTTGTTCAGGACTCCTATGTCATGAGGCACATTCGAGTTCTGTAAAGGTTGTATATAGAGGTTAAAACACTCTGTTTCTTGATCTGTCCTGTACTGTTGTCTTCTGTTAACCAAACCTTAATATGCCTAAGTGAAACTTCCAGAACTGTCAGTTTGGGCTGCATCATATTTTCCACACCTTCCCCTATCTGTCCCTGGCATTTCAAACTTCATTATGGTGTATTCTGGAGATGTTTGGTTGGGATGATTGGAAGGAGATCCTTGTGTCATTCTGCTGGGTCCTTGCATGGTCAAAGAAACCACATTCTGATTTGAAGTTCTGCTCCTTCTCCTCTTAGGGAAAAGTAAAAAAAGTGGTTTGGCTGAGTTAAAAGGGTCTGTAAGTCGAGCAGCTGGGAGGAAAATCACCAGAATTATCAGCTTCTCTAAGAAGAAGCCATCTCCTGAGGACACCCAGACATCCTCTACAGAGGAAGACATCCCATGCTGTGGTTTGTACCAGAAAACCAGGTGGGGAGGAGGGAGGCAACTGAGTTTTGGGGAGCCAGGTAAAAAAGAAGAGGGGGCCCATGCACCTTTAATATTCACATGACAAGCCCCCTCTGCTAGAGTTCCCTCTTCTGCATGACCATTAAAAGTGCAGAAGCCCAGTCCTTCCACTAGACTACTATGGCTGAGATGGAAAGTGTTTATTAGTTGAGTTCCAGGTGCCACCTCTTAGGAAGCCAAGCTAATAACAAAAAAGACTTAGGTGCAGGGGCACCTAACTTTCCAAAAACCCCACAGCTGATCACACAGTGGCTTCACTGTTGATGACATACCCAATTTCTCTCCCCTTTCCACCATAAGACAAAGAGGCTCTGTACGCAGGTATTTATTTCTGCATTACACTTCCCTTCACTGACATCCACGTACTGTAAAAGATCCACTGTTCATGATTCTTTTTTCATTTAAAGGCATAAAGCAAGTATTTTCTAGCCAAGATGGAGATGTATTATTCACAATCTATTTTTAAGCATCTTTAGGGGAGAAGATAGTTTAGAAGTGCTTTCAGATAAGGTTCTGCGGTTTTACTGTGCAGTTGCTTTGCTTTATTCATGCCGTTTTATAGGCAAGTCCAGACAACATTGTCTTTCATTTGTAACCATCTTAGAAAGGCAGAATAGCTGCACAGAGCTTTTAGATCACTAGCACTAAGAGCCCTCTGTCTGGAAGACCCCTTAGTGACCTCACTGATACTCATTCAGGCAGACATGACATCAGTCTTCAGCAAGGAATATACGGCTCACCAGATCTTGTTCATCAAATCCAGTCAGCCCCACTAGCACTGCTGGTGATCATGGATGATTGGGGTTAACCTGGGAACTTTCTGGAGGGCCAACATTCCCCAGCCCTGAGCTAAAGTAAGAAGGAACTGCCATAATAGAGTAGGAGAGAAGAGAAACCACATGGCAATTAGCAGTCAAGAAGCCCAGGAATCAGTCAGTCTCTAGGGAAACCAAGATAGGCAGAGAAACATGCAAAAGAGTAGTCATGGTGCCCTGGTGGCGCAGTGGTTAAATGCCAGGACTGCAAGTCACCACGTTGCTAGTTTGATTCTAGCGGGCTCCAAGGTTCACTCAGCCTTCCATCCTTTCGTATGTCGGTAAATTGAGTACCTGGCTTGTGGGGGCAATTAGCTAACACACATTGGAAACTGCTTAATGCAGTGTAGATGTGTAAATAGCTATTGCTTAAAACAGTTTGTAAGCCGCTCTGATAGCCTTGTGGCTGAAGAGCCGGGTATAAATAAATAAATAAATAAATATAAGGTTCAGTTTCAAGCATTCAGAAAGCAAGGCAAAGTCTCCCAGCTGGCATCGGTGCCTTTTTCACAGAGCGGTAGATAGATGTTGCTTCCAGTGCCTGATGAGTACTTCCTGCCTTATCTATGCAGACTGACTCTTCCATGAGAATGCTTGAGGCAGTCCCACCTGAGCTGCAGGTGTGCCAAGGCCCTCCACAAACACTCTTGTATGGCTGCTACCCCAGAAGAAGACACTGCGGGTTGTCTAAATGACGCAATATAATCCTGATTTCTGCTCATTATTGCAGATTAGCAGCTGCATTTATTTGTCTCCACGTTTTTTGGCAAAATCGCTGGTATGCAAAGCTATCTGTATTTGATGTTCACACGGGCATGCCTGTGAATCAAGATAGTGACCACAAGTGAATTACTCACAATTTTATTTTCCACCAGTTGCCGCCACTGAACAGTGTTGTTTTTTTTTTACAGTAAATCTAAGGTGCAGAAGTGTGATCTTCTGCTTAAACAAGCTTTAAAAAAAGCTGTTTTGTCACCTCAGTGCATGATTGCTACAGCAAAAATCCAAAATGGTGGTTCTGGCCACTTTGTTGCCAGCAAGCTCCGCCCCCCCATGCAGTCCAACCAATCAGGTTTCCACTTCCAGTCTTACTGGGAATGCACTGCAATCCAAATCAGTTGTCCCAATGAGCAGGAATGCACTTTTTCCTCACATTATTTTCAAAACTTCAGGAAAAGCCGCAAAGGCTTTTTCTGCGCAGTATATGGAGTTTTTGCCCCCCCTCCTCCTGAATACGGCAAATCACTATGGGGATCCCATTTGGACAAAAGGTATTCTCCTCGAATTCTATGAGGAGTATTTTCACTGTTAAGATAAGCCCTGATTTCATATCTGTTCTACCTAAACTGTATACTTCCTAGGAAACAACTTTTAGGCTTTTGTTAGCTTCCTTTCACTTCTCATGTGTTGGCAATTGCATTGTTGCTCAAATGCTTTTTCTTCGTGTTTCCCTGCAGGTTACTTGAACATTTTGGTTAACCAGTGCTGGAAAGAACGTTGGTGTCGTTTGAAAGGCAACACACTTTATTTCCACAAGGACCGCACAGACCTGAGAACACATGTGAATGCCATTGTCCTACGGGGTTGTGAGGTGGCACCAGGCCTGGGCCCCAAGCACCCCTTTGCTTTCCGCATCCTTCGTAATGGGCAAGAGGTCTCTGCCTTGGAGGTGAGTGTTCATTCTTGGTGTCTCTTCTAAGAAACAAGAATGCTTCTCAGTGCAGTCCTAGGCATGTCTACCAAGACATAAGTGCTACTGAATTCACTAGATTTTGCTCCTATGCATGTCTGCACTGGATTGCAGTCTTTGCTGCCCCGATAGTAGGCTCACCCAGGTATCCTGTAAAATTTAAAAGCATTTTGTAGCAATGCTTTGGATACAGGAAGGACTCATAGTCATTTCCTGTGTTTAACTTAGATGTGAAATCCAACTGCCTAGAGTGATATTTGTGACAAAGGCATGCATTAAAACAAGATGACCGATTCCACTGTAGACCACTGGATGAGCCTGATGCATTTGTTTTTGAGCACCAGGTGATCTCTTTACACTGGCATTTCTGAATTAGTCACACACAGTGTTTACTCATAGTAAAAAGGAGTAATTTCTCTTTCATCATCTGTGGAGAATGAATGCACTTCGTACTGCTTTGTGTCATAAGTTATGAATGTGTCTAGTGACACACTCTTCTATA